>CM062920.1:19992500-21420546 GCA_031878705.1 Tapirus indicus
GAAAAATTAGGTTGATCATAGACATAAGTTTAAAAGCTAAAACTATAAAACTCTTTTAAGGAAACATAGGAGTAAATCTTCATGACCTTGGGTTAGGCAAAGCCTCAGATACAAACAACACAGAAAGTACAAGTAACAAAAGAAAATATAGGTATATTAGATCTCATCACAATTTAAAACTTTTGTGCTGCAAACAATACCATCAAGAAAATGAAAAGACAACTCACAGAATGGAGTAAAATACTTGCAAATCATGTATCTGCTAAAGCTTGTATCCAGAATATATAAAGAACTTATACAACCCAATAGTAAACAGATCAATAACCCAGTTAAAAAATAGGCAAAGGACTTGAACAGACATTTTTCCAAAGAAGATATACAAATGGTCAATAAGCGCATGAAAATATGCTTAACGTCTTTAGTCATTAGGGAAATGTAAATCAAAACCACACTGAGATACCACGTCACGCACACTGGGATGACTATAATTAAAAAGACAGATAATCACAGATGTTGGCAAGGGTGTGTAAAAAATTGGAACCCTCGTACATTTTTGATGGGAATGTAAAAATGGTGCAGCTTCTTTGGAAAACGGTTTGGCAATTGCTAAAAAACGTTAAGTGTGAAGTTACATATGACCCAGCAATTCCACTCTTAGGTATAGACCCCAAAGAAATAAAAACATGCATACAAAAACTTGTGCATGAATATTCATAGCAGCATTATTCATAATAGCCAAAAAATAGAAACAACCTAAATGTTCATCACTTGAATCAATAATTAAAATGTGGTGTATTCGTACAATATTATTTAGCAACGAAATGGAGTGAAGTATTGGTACATGCTGCAATATGGATGAACCTTGAAAACGTTATGCCAAGTGAAAGAAGCCAGTCACAGTAGACTATATATTGTATGATTCCACTTATGTGACACGTCCATCCTAGGCAAATCTATAGAGAGGAAAGTAGATTAGTGGTTGCACAGGGCTGGGGGGAGTGGAGGGAGTGACCACTAATAGGTATGAAATTTCTGTTTTGGATTAATGAAAATGTTCTAAAATTGATTGTGGTAGTACACAACTCTCTTAATATATTAAAATGTACATGTAAAAGTGAAATGTGTGGTGTGTGAATTGTATCTCAATAAAGCTCTTTGAAAAATTACGCATATAGAAGAACCTGTTCTTATGACTCAAGTTCGTTATTTGTCATGAAATACACTATTCAGTTTGTTACTTCCGTTAAGGATTAGCTAGTAAATGCCTTTATAATCCTAAATTAGGGTATACTTTTAATGAGAGTGTAAATTTAACTGAAGAGGGCAGAGTTAGTCCTTATTTAGTAACGGAATGTTAAGCACAGTGCTTGTCACCAAGTGTATTTGTAGAATGAATAAGGGTGACGCTTAGTCTATAATATTCAGAATGGTCTTTTAAGCTGTGTTGGTTACACAGTAACCAACTCTAATATATGGTGAGCTACTTCCATTGGGAGTTTTGCCTGTTAATGTGAGAGTGGTGACACAAAAGTGTTTATGTTCCAAAAATTCCTGTGTCATGAGAACCTTGCCCATTTTAAATGGAATTCAGATTTGCTTCCTTAGATGTAGAATTATTATCTATTATCTATCAAAACCAAAATCAGAGAGACCCTGTGAAGCTGTTTGATTTATGTGAGTCAGGGACGACGAGGGCTGGACAAACTCAGTATTCTGATAATTGACTCTGTTCTTTTATCATCCTGGTGGAAGGAAGTCACATCAAAAGCAAGGGTGGGGAGTAGGACCATTCCAGCCACAGTGGTGTGGAGGAGTCCATTAGGTCAGTTAATACAGAAGATTAGTGAAAACAAGCCAGGCAGTCCATTTTTTTTTTCTTTGAATGGTGCTTGTATGTCCCTTATTTTTCTTTTTTACTTCTTAACCAGTATTAACTCAGTTGCTCTCTTGTTACAGAGTTTTTCTCCTATATCTGTTTCTTAGTCTGTATTTTGTTGCTCTAATTTAGAAAGAAAATCCTCTAAGAGTAAATGTGTCTAATTCCATATTTAGTTCTTTACTGGGGCGTAGCAGAATGGGAAAAAAATAAAGCCTTTTAATAACTCCTGTCTTAGTTTGCATTTTGGTTTGATCAGTACTGTTTGAAATAGAGAGTACTTAAAAGTGCTAATTTGGGTTCTCTCATTTAGGATGTTGCCAGAGTCTGGCCTGGAACTAAAATGCCTGGACAAATGGGCAACAGAGATAGGACAGCATACGGACTGAAAGTAAGTTTCTGAAGTGGTTCTTTTTAGGAATAAATTAATGCTTAAATGCAAAGGCACCAGAATGTGGATTTAATGTGTATCTGTGTATGACTGTTCTAATAGGTTTTACAGTTATTGAGGGGTGGAGGATTTGTGAACTGTGTGTGTGTTGTAGTCATATATGTTCATTTAACATCCAAGCCGTGGAATGTGCAGTCAAAAAGAAAAAATTAGCATCTACTATTTGACCTGGAAAATTTTCACAAGATGTTACATGAAAAAAAAGTAAGATTCAGATCATTATGTATAATAGTCTCCTTTTATAAAAGAGTGAACAAAAGCTCTCTACATATGTATGTTGCCATGCCATGATATAGGCACCGAGAAAAATGGAAGGTTATCTACCAGATTGTATGTCAGATGTGTGAGTGGGTGGAAGTGGTTGTGGGTGAGGAGGAGGAGAGAGAGAGACAAAGTAGGAAGGAAGAGATAGTACTAAAAGAGGATTATGGTATACGTCCATTTTTATAAAATAATTACATATATGTTCAAAAGGGGGAGGCTAAGTTCAGTCTCTACTAACTTGAGAAATGTATGTAATATCTAAGAGAAAATGAGCTGTATTATAATGGGTGCCATATAATTATATGTTTATTAAAATAACTAAGGTTTATGAATGTATGCATATATGTTTCAAAGTATAGAAAGTACAAAGAAGAAAATAAGCCACCCATAAGAACAATACCCAAAGGTAACCACTGGTCACATTTTGGTGCATGTTCTTCCAGTCTCTACTCTAGATATATTTTATTTATAAATTTTAACCAGCAGAATTTTTAAAACTTTTATATAATTAAATCTATTTTCCCCCAAATACTTTATTTTTCTCAATACCATTTCTTGACCATTCTCTCCCATTTGTGTAAATTTTTTCTCTGTATGAAGATCTGTTTGAGGGCCATCTGCTCAGCAAGCTTATTTTTTAAATTAGACCCAGAGAGGTTGTGACTTCCCCAGTTTCTAGTTGCAGCAAGCTGGTATTAACTACTAAAAATAACATAAAATTGAATTACTGCTGCTTGTTCTTAATGGTGCTGGCAGAGTCTGTTGAGACATCCACGTAGTCTTGGTCTTTCAGTCACATTTATACATAAAATGAGAGTTTGCTACCACTTCCATAAGACACACTTGTCATAGTCTTATCTTACAAGTCATCCATAGGATTTGAATTTTTTCAATTATTCAACATTTTGAAGTGCTAATATGGTTATTGCTTCACAGGCTACTTAATAGGCTCAGCTTTTAGTAACATACTATTTGTTTTAATACAAGTATATTCTCAACTTTTTAACTTTGATTTCATTTCTTGCTTTAGGTGTGGAGAATAAACACAAAGCACAATATAATCTATGTAAATGGCTCTGTACCTGGACATGAAAATTGCTTAGTAAAGGTATGTATAACTGTCTTTATTTTCCATTGTTCATATATGTTGATGTGTCCCATAAATTCTCCTTTGACTTTTAGATGTGTCTTGAAGATAAGTGGCTTTTTTCCCCCAATTGTTTTCTGCTAAATTTTTCTGCTTTTTAGTAGCACCTGAGTGAAAAATTGTGCAAGATAACCTGTCCCCTATGTCTACAAAACCATGAACCTGCAGTAAGGGTAGGACCAGTAAGCAGAGGCTCTTGAGAAATATAAAAGGGGTATTAGGGTAGCTATTGCCAAAATATCATTATATCCCTGTCCTTCCAAAAAAAAAGCTTTTTAGTTTTTTTGAGAGTACTTTGACAAAGGAACCAAAAATACCAGAGGTGGAAATTAAATGAGTCAACGAGCAAGATGGTTAAAGGTAGGCATTTTAAGGAGAGATTTTATTTTATTTTTTTTAGTTTTTATTTTTATTACTATCATTGCTCTGATTATACCTTTGTTATCCTTAAAAGTATGCGTGTTCATTTTTATGGTCAAAAACATAAATGAAAACAAACGTACAGGATAGATTTGAAGAAAAACTCATAAGCTCTCAGAGACTTATTTCCATCAAATAAAATACAAAATAAATATTCTGCCTGGGATTGAGGCCAACATACTACAAATTGAGAGATCCTTTTTGAATTTTGAATCTTCCATTCTGAAAATAAATTTTTAGTAGAAGTGATATCAGCTATTCCCAGAAATATATTTTTCGTTAATTTTCCAGAAATAAGTTGAAACTTAAACCTCAGATTTTTAAGGTTGGGTTTTTCTCTGTGTGTTCTTTTTTGTTTCTTAAAGTAGGTTCCATTACTAGCATAAGGTACAATATTTTTTTTAATCTTACAGTAATTAAAATTCCCTTTCTGGAACTCTTCACTTTTGACTGGGTTATTCTTATTTTTCTTAAAGAAAAAAATGCGTTTGATGAATTTTTGCAAATTCTTTTCTTTTTTATATATCCCTTGAAGATTTTGGAGGTTTAAGTAGGTTTCCAGTGTCTTAGGTGCCCCCGTCATACACACAATGACAGGTAGTTGAAACCAGCAGGTTGTCGTTGTACTTCTCATAACATTTTGGCTTCATAATTCAATGTATCCCTACCTCCACATTCTAGATTTATTGCATGTTTTAAGTATGCAATGCACAACATTAAATAAATGAAAAAAAAGGAAAATGATTATTTTCCATAATAAAATTATATCAAATACCAGGTGAAATTTTAAATGTTGTCACATCCTCCTTTTCACACCATTTTGCTGCATACACAATTCTAGGATGGCTTTCCAACTGAACCTCACCGCTGCTGTGATTTCTCACGCACCATCTCAGCATCTTCTTTGACACCAGCAAGGACGAATAGGTCAACTATCTTGAAAAACCATAGTATGTGCAGTGATTCTGATCTGGTTGTTACAAACAGCTTATAATCAACAAAATTTGTTACTCAGATTTTCCACCCACTTCTCTAAAAGATAGCCTCCAAAAAATTAATTAACGGATGATGGCTTGCTATCACTGAAGACATTTAGAAGGTACACCAAAGGCAATTCCAAAAGAGGAGTCCGAACATATTTTGAAAAACAAAAGCATCAGAGAAATGTCTACTTTGAACTGTTAATACACTAGTGAATATATTTGCAACAAACATTTTGGTAAGAAAGAACTCATCTTGAAAAAAAAAAATCCTTGAATTTTGCTGTCAAAAACTTGTCTTTTGTAACCTGAAACAATGTTAGGTGTCCAAACATTAAGGTGTGGGTTTGGGAAAGTGTTTTGTGGCTTGTGCTTTAAAGGCCAGAAGCTTGGTACATATTTTGAAAACATTCATTTTTTCCATTCTTCCAGATGATTTCATAGCAGCTGAATAAGCCCCCTTGCCCTTGGAAGCTGAGGCACTTCCTACTGGGCAAGGAGCCTCATCATTAACATCCACTCACCCCACAGGAGCTTTTGCTCCCTCAGAGTACAGGGCTACCGATAACTTTTTTTCTTATTCTAAAGTTAGAAAAGATCGTCTTAGGGTTGACCAGTCTGTTTAATGTAAGCTTCTTTTTTATTGTTGTTTGGATTCACTCAAAATATTGAGAGCCTAAAGAACTGTTATTTACAGCATAATGTAGCGTATGTTATTAAATACTATTCATGCATGCTCGTCCCTATATCCTAATTTATAATTTTATTTTCAGATATACCTGGTTTCTTTGGTGTCCTACCCCCCACCTTTCCTCAAAGGATTTGAACTGATTTGCTGAATGAGGTAGATAGTTAAGGGAGTCTTAGTAAAGGCAGGGAAATAATAGAGCCAGGAGTGAGATTAAGTGCACAAAAATACATACCATAGAGTCTCACACATTTGTTAAAGATGGGCTGCCGGCTTTTGACCCTCAACTTTAGAGCCGTGAACACAGAAGATATTTAGATAAGATGTCATCATTTGTTTCAAATCAATGAATTGTAGTACTGTAGCGTTTCCAGTTAGAATATATAAGCAGTGCTTTTGTCTGAAATGTTCCTGAGGTTTGATAGGTCTATAAAAATGTAAAGGTAACTGAGAATTAGCTATTTAGATCATTTATGACTAAATTTTCACGTTTGTCTAATTAGCACAGAAAGTTTTGTTATTGTTGGTTTTGTTTATTTGCTTGGGTTTTATTTTCAATTCTAAATTCTGAGACAGTCGGGGCCGCCCGGTGGCGCAGCGGTTTAGTTCGCGCTTGGCAGCCCAGGGTTCGCGAGTTCGGATCCCAGGCGCCTGCCGACTCACTGCCTGTCAGCCATGCCGTGGTGGCGTCCCATATAAAGTGGAGGAAGATGGGCACGGATGTTAGCTCAGGGCCAGTCTTCCTCAGCAAAAAGGGGAGGATTGGCAACAGATGTTAGCTCAGGGCTGGTCTTCCCCACAAAAAAATAAATAAATAAATAAATTCTGAGACAGTTTAAATTGATAAGAATGTGATTTTTTTTCCAAGTTAAAGTTCAACCCAAGATTAGTGAATTGGAAAAAAGAATTTAAACAAGTTTATTTTCCTCTGGGCAATTTACTGATAATTTCTTGGAATAATTTTAATGAAAGACATTAAAATAGATGTTTTTCTCTACTTAGCTGTTCCTAGCAGCTGTGTGCTTGCTTCAACCAAATTATTCATTTCTTATTGCCAAAATGATTATGCCTTATTTTACTCTGTGTATAATTACATGTAATTTTTTTTTATTTCTCTCTGAATGAAGGCTGTAGAATGAGTGAGAAGCTTTAAAGAACCCAGTAATATTTTCCAAAAATAAAACTCAATATTTTAGATCATATCAATGTCTGTACTATTCCTTGGTTTATGAATTCACAGATACAATTAGAATGTTTTTAGAATATAAAGAGTTAATAGAGCTATTATAAAGACTTATAGGTTTGTTATTATTGTTTTTGCCAAATATTATTCTGTCCTTAGTTTCTCAATGAGACTTCTTAAATGTAAGTTAATTTCCTTAATAAAACTTGAAATTTTTGGTTATGTGCTCTTACACTTAAGACTAACAGAAATACCAGGTAAATTTTATTTTTTTTAACCTCAGCTCAAAAAATTTATGGTAGGAAATAGAATAATCAAAAGAAATAATGTGAGTAGATAATCAAATCAATAATTAAGAAGTAGATACACCTTTTAGATGTACAGTTTCTTAGATCTTTATGTTTGAAAAGTCAAGTTAGATAAAATTGATATTTAAGTAGTAATTGTAAAATATATTTCATCCTATTGGGCAGTTCTAGAGATTTATAAGTTATGGATAAGATATAAATTAATAATCAGTAATTTTATTCATATGAGATAGCTGATTAAATTGAGGAAGATTATATTTCTGTCATTGGATTAATTAAATTTATTGGAATAAAAAGAATATATTGAGTTCCTTGTGCTTTATATCTATAAAACAGTTGTGTTATTCACATTGGAAAATGCAGGAACAGATATTCTTTGATTATAAATAATAAGTAAAATAACGTAATTGGTAGCACTTATTAGATCTTTGCCTCCTCCCTACAGATCAGAGATTCTAAACTGCCTGCATATAAGGACTTCTGTAAAAATCTGCCGTTTCCTACATATTTTCCTGATGGAGACGAAGAGGAGCTACCAGAAGATTTGTATGATGAGGATGTGTGTCAGCCCAGCGCACCTTCTATTACATTTGCCTAACCTCATTGGACGCAGAACCTCACATACTCTATGAGTTTTGATGAGCCAGAACAATAATATAACCAGGAATTAAATTTTCTTTTCTTAGTTACAGCAATACCACACTTGTCATTTTTGTCAAGGGCATAAATATATCATTCATCTCCCAACTGAATTTTGTTTAAAAAAATTACCACATTAAACAAATCAGTTAAGTAGATTGGATATGCCAAATTTAGATGGATTGGCAGTTTGCACATTAGCAAAATCTTTGTAATATGTGGGCTTCATTCTTTTATTACTACATATTTCTTAAGTTATCTTAAGATGTTATAAATTTAACTTTTATTAAAGATTTGTCTGTCTTTGTGAAGGGTGTTGAGGAACAGTGGCAAACCATATGTGGACTATGACTGTGGTACAACCTATTTTGATGAAACCATTTCCTAAAATTCATTTTTATCTTTCTACATTTTAGAGCCCTAAAGAGAAAAGGGAAGTACGATTTTTATTTAAATTACAGAAATGTATATGTCGCAGTTAAAGGCTTGACAAAGGAAAGACAATAAAATCGTAAATTATGGATCCGATTTACACTTTTGTTGGGAGGAATAGTTACTTTTTAGTTTGATCTCTCAACTATAAGATAGATGTAATCATTTTTCCTTGATGCCTTCCAAAAAGGATTTGAAATGGCCTGGGATTGTACATTCAACAAACTATTACTGAAAATGTTAATGGCCCTGGATTTCTCTTCATATTATGAAATTAAGGTGTGTTTACTAATGGCCACTTAGGAGACGTAATTAAGCTAACCACAGAAGTTTAAGCAGGCCCCATTTAATGGCCATTTCCTCTGGACCAGGTTCCTGAGCACCCACAGAATCCAACTTTTAACCCCAGATGTTTTCTGAGACTTGATTCGTGTGGTCACCCAAGAGACCTCCTAACTGCAGTACTGTGCCTCCACATGATTTCCTAATAACTAATGGATTTGTTACTGAAAGGTCCAACAATATTTTACTGTCCATACTGCATTTCTCTCATTCTTAATTTTAAATCCAAATGTAGCCACATCTTTCTTGAAGTTTTAATTTATACTTCATCTCATTCCCTTAAAGAATGTGACAATTGACAGGAAATCCATGCAGTAAAGTAGTAAAGTAAGATAAAAACATGTAGAATGATATAAATTAGAGTAGGTGGGGGTTGGGAAGCAATAGGGCCAATGTAATATAGAATTGCAGGCTGTGGCATTGAGTTTTTATACTCGGTTTGGCTCTGAGCTTCCTGGGTACCAAGGTAAAACAAACAACATTGATCTGTTACATATTTCTCTTTAATCATGAGTTCTTCAACAGGAGTTACTTTAAACTGGAGTAAGTCTTGGTCACCCCATTTTTTATTAAAAACAAAAATAACATCAAAATAGAAATTCCTGAAGTTGTTAAAGATAACTCAAGCAAATCTCATACTCAAAGGTAAAACAGATGTGTTCTTGTCAGAATTCTAACAAGGGTACCTTTTACTACGTCTATTAATGTTCTTGGAGGTCATAGCTAGTATAATAAGATGAGAAAAAGTAATATAAATATTAGAAAGTAAGTGCAAATTTCATTACAGGCATACCTCAGAGATACTGCAAATTCAGTTCTAGACCTCCACAGTAAAGTGAAAATCGCAATAAAGCAAGTCAAATGAATTTTTTGGTTTCCCAGTGCATGTAAAAGTTATGTTTACACTATATTGTAGTCCATTAAGTGTGCAATAGCATTATGTCTAAAAAAACAACATAGGGGCTTGCCCAGTGGCATGGAGGTGAAGTTCATGTGCTTCACTTCGGCAGTGGCCCAGGGTTTGCAGGTTCAGATCCTGGGCGTGGACTTACACACTGCTTATCAAGCCATGCTGTGGCAGGCATCCCACGAATAAAGTAGAGCAAGATGGGCGTGGATGCTAGCCCAGGGCCAATCTTCCTCAGCAAAATGAGGAGGATTGGCAACAGATGATAGCTCAGGGCTAATCTTCCTCACCAAAAAAAAAAACTACATACCTTACTTAAAAAATACTTTATTGCTAAAAAATTCTAACCATTATCTGAGCCTTTAGCAAGTCATAATGTTTTTGCTGGTGGAGGGTCTTGACCGGATTCTGATGGATGCTGACTGATCAGGGTAGTGGTTGCTGAAGGTTGGGGTGACTGTGGCAATTTCTTAAATAAGACAACCATGAAATTTGTGGCATCACCTTTCACGGGTGATTCCTCTGTAGCATGCGATGCTGTTTGATAGCTTCACCCACAGAAGAACTTCTTTCAAAATTGGAGTCAATCTTCTCAAACCCTGCTGCTGCTTTATCAACTAAGTTTGTGTGATATTCTAAATCCTTTGTTGTCTTTTAAACAGTCTTCATCAGGAGTGGATTCCAGCTCAAGAAATCACTTTCTTTGCTCATCCTTAAGAAGCACCTCCTCATCATTAAAGTTGTATGAGATTGCAGCAATTGAGTCACATCTTCGGGCTCAACTTCTAATTCTAGCTCTCTGGCTCTTTCCACCACATCTGCAGTTACTTCCTCTACTGAAGTCTGGAACCCCTCAAAGTCCTCCATGAAGACTGGAATCAGCTTCCCCCAAACTCCTGTTAATGTTCATGTTTTAACTTCTTCCCATGAATCTCAAATGTTCTTAATGGCATCTAGAATGGTGAGTCCCTTATAGAAGGTTTTCAATTTATTTTGCCCAGATCCATCAGAGTAGTCACTGTCTATGGCAGCTATACCCTTATGAAATGTATTTTCTAAATAATGAGACTTGAAAGTTGAAATGACTCCTTAATCCACCGTCTGCAAAATGGATGTTGTGTTAGCAGACATGATAACATTACTCTCATTGTACATCTCCGTCAGAGCTCTTGAGTGACCAGGTGCACTGCCAATGAGCAATAATATTTTTGAAAGGAATCTTTTTTTTTCTGAGCAGAAGGTCTCAACAGTGGACTTAAAATATTCAGTAAACCATGTTGTAGACAGCTATGCTGTCATCCAGGCTTTGTTGTTCCATTTATAGAGCACAGGCAGGGTAGATTTAGCGTAGGATTGATAGATTAGATCGATTGATAGATTGGTAGGTTTAACCGAGGATTTTCAGAATGGTAAATAAGCACTGGTTTCAACTTAAAGTCACCAGCTGCATTAGTCCCTAACAAGAAAGTCAACCCGTCCTTTGAAGCTTTGAAGCCAGGCATTGACTTCTCTCCAGCTATGAAAGTCCTGGATGGCATCTTCTGCCAGTAAAAGGCTATTTTGTCCACATTGAAAATATGTTGTTTACTGTAGGCATGTTCGTTAATTATCTTAGCTAGACCTTCTGGTTAACTTGCTGCAGCTTCTACATCAGCGCTTGCTGCTTCACTCTGCACTTTTATGTTATGGAGACAGCTTATTTCCTTAAATCTCATGAAACGACCTCTGCCAGCTCCAAACTTCTGCAGCTTCCCCACCTCTCAACATTCATAGAATTGAAGAGGGCTCGGGCCTTGTTCTGGATTAGGCTTTGGCTTAAAAGAATGTTGTGGCCAGTTTGATCCCCTATCCAGACCACTAAAACGTTCTCCGTATCAGCAATAAGCCTGTTTCACTTGTTGATCATTCGTGTGTTTACTGGAGTAGCACTTTTAATTTCCTCCAAGAACTTTTCCTTTTGTGTTCACATCTTGGCTAACTGGTGCAAGAGGCCTAGCTTTTGGCCTGTCGGCTTTTGACATGCCTTCCTCACTAAGCTTAATCATTTTTAGCTTTTGATTTAAAGTGAGAGGCACACAACTATTCCTTTCACTTGAACACTTAGAGGCCATTGTAGGGTTATTAATTGGCCTAATTTCAATACTGTGTCTCAGGGAATAGGGAGGCCCAAGGAGAGGGTGAGAGGTGGGGGAATGGCCGGTAAGTGGAGCAGTCGGAACACAAGCAACGCTTGTTAAGTTCACCGTCATGTGGACACAGTTTGTGATGCCCCAAAATTACGATAGTGACATCAAAGATCACTGATTACAGATCACTATAACAAATACAATAATGAAAAAGTTTGAAATATTGCGAGAATTACCAAAATGTGACACAGACATGAAGTGAGCAGATGCTGTTGGAAAAATGGCACCCATAGACTTGCTTGATGCAGAGTTGCCACAGACTTTCAGTTTGTAAAAAACACAGTATCCTTGAAGCACAATAAAGCAAAGCACAATAAAACAAGCTATGCCTGTATTTGTAAGAAGTATGATTTACCTATAAGATCGAACACAATCAACTGATAAGCTGTCAGCCAATGAATGGTTCAAATAGGTGACTGATTAATATACAAACATTTAATAGCAATATTTGGGAAATTTTATGGGGGGAAAATGAATACCATTCACAATGGCAATTTTAAAGGTTACCTAGAAAAAAAGCCTAACAAGAAATGTGCTAGGGGGCTGGCCCGGTGGCCTAGTGGTTAAGTTTGTGTGCTTCGCTTCGGTGGCCCAGGGTTTCACAGGTTTGGATCCCGGGCGTGGTCAGATGCACCCCTTGTCAAGCCATGCTGTGGCAGCCTCCCATATAAAGTGGAGGAAGATGGGCACGATGTTAGCCCAGGGCCAGTCTTCCTCAGCAAAAAAAAAAAAAAAAAAAAAAGAGGATTGGCAATGGATGTTAGCTCAGGGCTGGTCTTCCTCACAGAAAAAAAAAAAGAAAGAAATGTGCTAGGGTCTTACTGGAGAAGATAAACCTTTATTGAAGGGCATAAAAGAAAACGTGAATAACGGAGAAGAATATGGTTATGAATGGGAAGACTTAATATTGTAAAGAGTTCAATCCTATTTTTAAAATCTCAACAGGACGTACAATAGAACTTCAAACTGATTGGAAAATTAATGTGAACGTGTAAACTCAAGAACAAACAAAACTGCAAAAGGTACCCATTAGTTAGGTATGCCCCATACTATGCTTAGGGATTTATACTTATTTACCTTTGAAATTCCAAAAACTGTATGGCTTAATTCTTTAATTAGCTGCCTTTGATCAAAAGGTTTTAATGAACTTATAGATGCGTCAAGTTTGCTGATAAATCACTGAGCAGCAGCTGTTACCTGGCAAGACAAATGAACAATTATTGCTGGGAGAACGTAAAATCTTGTTTCTGAATACAGTATTTGCAGAGGTGGAGAGAAAGGGTTCATAGCATCTGAAGGTGGCCAGAGGACAGAGAGTGAGGAGCGGTTCAGCAGCCATTTGCCCAGGACATGTGTTTTGAAGAAAGCACGGAGTCCTCTCCACTAGACAGCCCGCCCCAGACCCACCATCATCTACCTCTAAAGTCTGCAGATGGTCTGTGGATCTGCATTTGAGCTTTAAGGAGAAAGTTTCCGATCACCTTTAAGGATCATGAGGGTGAATTCTGTCTTCTAGAGTCAGTCAAGGAACGAAGCATCCACTTCCATACCCCACCCACATCCACCCCTACTCCTCACTGCCTTGTACAGCTACCTACCAATTAAAGAGGATCTGGACCCCATTCTCGCAAATGCTTTCAGTGGCCCAGAAGTGACCCGAGTTGTGTTCTACTGAGCCAGATGGAAAAGGAGGAAGCCTTCTTTACCATTATGGAATACATAAGCCAGAGTCTGCCTGTCCAAAACTAAGCAAAACACACATGATTTGCTAAGAACCTTGGGTCACTATTTCTGGCTACAGCACCTGTCATCAAACGTTCAACTCGAGTAAAATGGAGCTCTGCCTGCTATGGATAGGAGTACATGGTCTGGACACTGAGCTGCTCACCTCTGTGTTTGGAGCCCAGGCAATACTAGAGGCCCACCCCTGAGCAGTGTTGGCCATGGGACAGATGTGGATGCAATTCAGTTCTCAACAGTGGAGCCCACTCAGGTCCTGTTTTGGGCTTCAACTTGATTTACTGTTTCAGATTTTAGTCTTGAAATGGGGAACCTTTTTGTAACTAAACTTCATTCAGATTAGACATTTGTTCCAGCCTTAGTTGGTACTAGCTATTAGCTATAAATAATAACTGAAAGGTAAATACTGAACCTTGTATGAATTCAGTAGGCCTCAGGAAGACCAATTGGTCAAGGCATACCTGCTTTAAGAGTGACACCAAGTATTGGTTATCCTCCTTCCTGCCCAGGACCCTCCCCTCACTCGCTAGGGTGGTTGGAGCTGAGATGCTAATGTTGATTAGTCCTATCCAGTGGGCCTGGCATGGGGTGAAAAATTGGATGATGCCAAGCTGTCACAAACACTAAAATGTCAATGAAAGCATTTCTTACACATGGCAGATAGAAGGATATAATTTTCAGGGAGATTAAGTATTTCAGAGTCAAAAAATACTGCTTTTTGTAACCTTTCCTGCTGAGGTACAGACCTGCTTTGTGACATTTCACATGGGGTGGAATATCAGAATGACTTTTACAGCTTTCCAAAGGTAAACTTGTGAGTGGAACCTGACCTTGTCTCAGGATATATGATGAAATATACACAGAACTATGGGGTTTTGTTTGGTTGGGCTTCTTTTTTAATGTAAAGAGTTATGACACACACATCTACAAGTTAGAGCAGTCATTCAGGGCTTCTGGTAGTGCAGGATAAATTCCACCAGCCTGTGGGAGTACTTGTTTTACATTGAGCAACTTATTCTGTCTGTTTTAGTAATCAAAAGAACCCCTCTTTGAGAAAAAAAATGTGTCAAAGTGAGAACCTCTCCTGTCTGCAGCAAAATGGGACCTTGGTCCTAAGTCACTGGTCACAGAGATACTGTTGGCTAGGTCACAGTCAAAACCCATCACGGGAGGAAAGAGCAGCACCCAGGTTGCTGCCGCTGGATCTGCTGTTTGGACCTCTGGGATGAAAGCTTTCGTGTGAACACCTTCAACATCTGTATTGCCCCTCGTTCTTGTCGGAGTAGAAATACAACGCCGTGGCTTCTTGTGGCACTGACCCTTGCCAGGTGGCCTAGCCTACGGTGTGATGTCCTACCAGCCACTTTCTAGTTTGCTTTTCCATGGCTGATTTCCTTCTCTTGGTATTACTCAAAAAATGCCCATTACTGCCTGATTTGCCTGAAGATCATACTTTAGAAGTTCTCCCCACTCTTGCGGGAAGTATGGCAGGGAGAATGAACTTGTCCTGCTTATCTTGTTTTTATGAATAGTTCTACAGTGTAGTGCTTTAGTGATGAGGCAGGGCATGCTGCTGATACCAGTTTTGCTGAACTGCTGACCCAAGAGAGCATTTACTATATACAGACAGAAGCAGGTCACCGTGCTGTGAGGCCCCCTTGGGCAAACATCTTCAGGAGCTTTATAATCATATGTCACTTCACAGCTGCCTGCTTTCTATATAGGAAGCAGTTCTTCACATGAAAGTTTACTTGACTAATGAGGGATAAAGTTTCTACTGCCTTCAGGAATTTTCTATAAAGTTGACTTTACTGCAACAACAGACATTTCTCCTTCACTTTCCAGTTTTACTGCTATATCTACTATAAGGCTTCATCTGCTGGCTTCCAGTAATAATTCCTGCCAGACCAGGTGGGAACTTAGCCCCAGAAATGACAACAGTCTCTCAAAGCATCAAGACAAATGACTGCCCTCAGAGTCTGACTCTAGTGGTTGCCTAGGATCCCTGAAAGGAGAGGACCCAATTAAAGTGCTGTTGCCCCTCCGGAAGAAAGCCAGAGCCGTGAGTGTGCGGAATTGCCAGCCTCCATTTCATCACTTGCTTTTCTGCTTTTAAATGTTGTTTCCAAAGAACTTACAGCAGTCCACGTCATGCATTGTTTTTCCTTTCTTTTAGATTAATGAGGTGGCCTGTTCAAGTTAGACAAGCCAAATTAATCTCAATGAATGCAACCCACAACACCAGAAAAGAACATAAATGGTTTTAACTCAGCTGGCCAGAGTCTCCTTGGTATGGGAGGTGCATAATTTTTCCTTCCTTGCATTGGATGGAAGAGTGAAAGTGGCAGCTGTGATCTTGATTCTCCTGAAGCAGACTTTAGATGAGCATCAAGTATGTGTTCAAGCATTTAGAAAGTTTGCTGTTGTTTTTAAGGAAAATGACAAGATATGCATCAAGTTCTGACACTGCATTGAGTTTGTTTCATTTGAGAAGGAGCTAACTAAACACTCCATGACAAGAGTCCTGACAAAGATGCACGGGACTGTGCCTGAATGAGTAATAGAAATGGCTTTCTTAAGCATCCAACATAATTTTCCGTATCTGAAATGGTGTGTTTAAATGCTGAAGCAAAGATGACATCAGAGCTGTTGGTTGCCTGTCCATTTTTTTCTGCTAACTGCAGAAACATGGACTGTGATGCTTCACCTCAGGGAGGAGTCCTGGTGCTTGTAAGGAGGGTGCTCTTCCCCTCCTCAAACAAGATGCTAAGAACAGCCAGCCTCCTGCTAAAATATCACCATAAATGACAGAACCAAGGTGACAGTATCCACAGAGGAAATGGATATTTAGGAAAACATGAATCAAAGCTGAAGAAGTAGGCAAAGAAAAAAGAACTGATAAAAAGTAAATAAGGAAAAGATCTGTTCTATAAAAATTCTAGACTACTTCTACCTGTAGAATTAGAACTGGCAGTATCTCTTCCCTGCTTGCATGACTCATTTCTCTAGCCAGTAACCAATGAGGACACCTCTGCCTCGGGAAGAAGACTGTGATTTAATGATCCATAGTCCTTTGTTAGACACCACTTCTCACAGAGAGAGGCTCAAGTTTCCATGGCCCAGGAGCCACTGAGACACATGTTTACCACGAGGTCCATCCCAACAAGAAGACCTGGGAAAGGAGCACGTCAGCCACAGGTAATTCACAGTGGTTTACAAAGGCAAGTCTTACCTTCGCCTAACACCGTGCTTCTTTCTCAACCCTGGCTGCACGTTAGAACCATGCAGCGAGCTTTTAAAACCTCGCCCCAATATTCTCAGAATCTCTGGGGCCAGGCCCTAGCTATCAGTATTTTTTAAAGCTCCCCAGGTAATACCGATGCATAGTCAAGGTTCCAAACCACTGGCCTAAAACGACATGATGGATAGACAGGCAAGTCATTTGTGGCGCCAGGCCAACTATTTGGGAACCTCCCTAAAGCAATTCAAAGTGGAGAAAATTTTATAAAAATGTAGTAATACTAATGTTTTACATGTGTATAGTTCTTTATATTTTAAGGCGTTTTTATGTTCTCATGAGAGTACCCTCCTGGGAAAATACTTAGCATCTTGTAAACTATACAAATATTAGATATTACCCATCCTGTGCAATAACTGAAAAAACAAGCAGAACGGGAGGCCTAGGCCTTGTTTAGGGTCTCACTAAACAGTGGCTGGCGGAGCCTGTACCCCCATCAGGGCTCCTGACTTCCCTGCATCCCTCTACACCACAACCTGAGACACATGATCTTCTTTGAAGAGCATCATAGAATACTGACATATTTGGTTCCCTCTATTATGAACTGTGATTTAGCCTCCTACACAAATATGTATTAAATTGTTTCAGGTTGCTTTAGGAATGTGTTACTTTAGTATCTCGACTCAGTGATAAAATCACAAGTGAAATGAGCTGTCAGGCTTGGCTTGTCTGAAGTTGTCAGTTTGTTGTGGTTCATATTTGCTATTGCATTTAATTCACTTGTCCTGCACCTGCAGCAAGTATCAAAAGCTTAGGAAAACTTGAAAATGGGGAAAATTTTAGTTTCTTTTTGTGCAAATTGGGATAGATCAAGACTGTTCTTTTCTTTTCTTGGCTGAAATCTTTAGAATGACTCCAGAGAAGCTGACATAGAGATGGAGAATCTCGGGTGCAGGGTGAAGTTGCACCAGCTGATTCCTAAGTGTTGACTTATTTATCAGTGAATCTTCCCTCTCAGGCCTCATCAGGGCCCCTCTCCCCGATGACTTGAAGGTGACAGTGAGAATTATGTGGGATTTGTTGAACGTCCACTAAGTGTCAGATGTTTTACACACAGTCTCTCATTTAATCCTCAACCACCCTGCAAGGTAGTTGTTATCATTTATTTCTACTTTATTGATGAGGAAATTGAAACTCGGAGATTATGTAACATTTTCAAGTCAAATATCTAATGAATGGCTGAGCTGGGCCAAGAACTGAAAGTCACCTCTGGATTCCAAGTCATGCATTCTGGGCAGAGCCCCAGCTTCCAGTCACCTAAGTTTCCTAGACATTCTGTTGGATACCACTGACGAAGCCCTCTCTTCATCTGTGGGGAGATAGGAGCCCCCTTCCTCCTTACTACACTGGTAGATGTGGTTTAGACAACTTTTCTGAGAGGCAGTTTCTCCCATGTATCCAAAAGGAAAGGCTTGTATCACGTCCCTTAAGTTCTTCACTTCTCACCTCTTCTCCATCACCTAAGGTAGGATGGGAATTGAAAGAAGACTGGTTTCCCAGAGCAAGGCCTGCCGAGAACTGGGCAGGAGCAAATGTGAGAGGAAGAGCTGGGCCTGAATGTGGGGTCATTTACACTAGACTGTGGAACTTTGGTTGACGCCACTCCTATCTACAATTGAGTGCTCTATTGCTCTATTTGCAGGGCTGTCTTCACCATCCTCAAAGGGGAAGTGGGTTGAGTATGTATTTGAGGGGTTGGGTATTGATGATGGAGAATTGAAAGTAAGGATGAAAACTTCTACCTTTTCACTGCAGGTTGCAGGTCAGGACAGTCATACTACCCTCTCAGCCAGCTCCAAAATTACTGTTTTGACCTGAGCAAAGGTCTTAAGCCTGACTAAGAGATATTGATTAGAACTGCAAATAGCTTCGGGCGGTAAAACAGTATGAGACTTAAAAAAAAAAATCCTGAATTTCCAGAATATCAAAGAGGTCATACCAGCCCAAACTGCTGAACCACCTTTTTTAAAAATAAAGCATTGATTCAAAATTTAATTGAACAGAGAACACTTGCAGCTTTTTGAGGACAATGTCTCAATTTTCTCTCCACCTTATGAGGTGGTAATGGGCATTGGACAGGACAGATAGGACTGTCTTGGTCTCTGTGCATCTCTTCATGGATGGGCAGGCCTAAGAAGAATGTCTGTGGATCAGTCATTTCTCCTATGTATTTGATAAGAGAGATTGACCTAACTTATCAAACACAGAAAGTCAACAACTTGGCCAACTTTAAGAAATCTTCTAGTGATCCTTTTCTTTCACCATCAGGTAAAAAGCCTTCTGAACATTTTAGGATCTTGATGCTCCTCGGGGGTGGAGATTCCACCATTTATTTGCTGGTCTGTGTGTGGAATTACTTGTCTGGCCGAGGTAGGGTTCCCCTTTGTTACGCCCCAGGCTCTTGGTTTATTGAGTCTGTGTTGAGCCAAGGGTAGTTTCTTGTTTTCACTGAAATGATAAAGAGACATTCAGAGAACCCACTGCATGAGGAAATAAAAGTTAGGAAAAATCACTATGGGTCAATCACTCAGTTTAATTTTAAGAGGACACCAAAGAAAGGGAGTGGTTTTTTGTATTATAAAAGTATTATTTGTTTATTATATAAATTTAGAAGGAGAAAGAGAAAAACACTTTACATCTCACCTTGCAGAGTTACTAGGATTATTGACATCTTCTAAATCTTCTATGCCTATGTGTGTGTATGTTTATATAATAAATAAGATTATTCTGTGCATGCTGTTTCATAGTCTTTTTTTTTTTTGGTGTTTTGGTTTTTTTGAAATTGGAAACAATTCTATGATGGACATCTTTATAGCTAAATCTTTGTAGAAATCATTAGTTATCTTCTCAAGTAAATTACTGGAAGTGAAATGACTAGATCAAATGATATGTAGTACTAAATTACCCTCAGAAAGATTTACCAAGTTAACTGTCTTAAAAATCTTCTCTATTTACTTGAAACAAGAATATCTGGTCCCCCACTTCCTGACTTGAGGGTGCATGGGCTTCCTCCTCAAGCAATCACCCACCTACCAGTAATTTCTCCCCTAGTTCCAAGTAAGGATGTTGCTTTTATCCATTCCTTTCCCAGGTTCCAAAGGCGGCAATGGCCAGCCCTCCTTTATTTCACTTTTCTCTCTCCAATCCTGACTGGATATATCACCCCAGTGAGCCAGGCAAGGTCCCTTAATACCATCTTGGAATTTCCAGAATCTCTGGGAAGAGCTAATGCCCTGGGTGAAGTTATTAGGCCACTGCCTGGAAGGCAGGAAGAAATGCAAAAGCACATATCACTTCAGCTCATGGATATTGGATGGGTCCAAGCATTTCCTTCTGGAGATGTCTGGAGCCCCAGGAAGAGTGAGCCATTGCATGGCAGGGCAGGAGGCTGACTCCACATAGCCTGCCTGGTGAAAGGTGGTGTTTGGGCTGGCAGAATCAGAATGCTATTAACACTTGACAACCACAGCTGTGTCTATCTCCAGTAAACCATCTCTGTGAGGCCAAAAGAGGGCAGGTATTGTCACAAGCCCTGCTGCTGAGGACATTGTACACATTCCTTTTACAGGGGGCTGCATGACACAGTCAGGGAGTAATGTGAGAAAGATCTATGTCTCTCCTGTCAAAAAGAGTATGATTCCTTGAATCAGGTAAAGGAAGGTACTTAATCCTTCATGTGTCTCTACATTGACTCCCCAAAGACAGAGTAAAAGTGAACCAACTATCCTTAGCCTGGTTTCTGGGATAATTATCTCTCCCCACTCCATCTTTCCTATCCATGTTGTGTGACAATTAATATTAAGGTCTATATGTTCAGGTCCTACTGTGTAAGTGTCTTTTATAGTAAATCATACCACTTTTTAAAAGGTAGGAAAGAAGGGTGGGAGGGAGGAAGGAAGGGAAGGAGACCAACTGGAGGATTTTGTGAGTTGGCTAATTTGAAACTAAACTGGAGTCTTAGGTTCCACTTTAATTTACTTAAGTACTGGAAAGAATGTGTTCCCTTCCATTTATCCAGAACAAGGTGGACATAACAAATGTTCATTAAATTCTTATTTACTGAAGACTTCAGAAGTTAGGAAAACACTCGGGGTAGGGTTTCCCAAATACCTGTGGGCAGAATGGAAGGAGGGATGGAAAGAAGAATGAAGGAAGAAGAAAAGAAGGAAGGGGAAATAAGTTATGGCCTGGGAACATCTCTTTAAACCACAGAGAGAGCCTAAGCCCAGAACCACTGACACAGAGCAATGACACGGGCCGCTTCTCACCATCAGGTGCGTGATGCTTGCTTTGGGGCTGCAGTCTGGTCTGACAGAGGACAAGTGATCTGGGCCACATCCCGGGAGTTGACAGCTCCTAAAAAGTGCTGAGAAGCTAATAAAAGCTAAGGAGATCTGTTGAGCTCCTCTTAGAGTCATTCATTATCATTGCAGTGGTGTCCAGTGGTCTTAACTGCTTATTGCAGAGTGCAGAAAGCCAAGGTCTGAATGCTATCAAGTGATGCCACTGGAAGTGCCTGCCCTTTCCAGGCAGTTCTGTCCCTTGGGGCAGATGTAGAGAGTGAAGCTCTCAGGACGAGTTTCCAGATTTAAATTTTTTTTAAGAAAATGTTTTAAAAAGTTGTTAGATATACTCTCCTTTCTTTTTTCTGCCTCATATGCTCTTATTTAACGTGTGCAGTTTCCCTGGCTGTAAGTTAACACACTATGAATTAATCATACATTTTATCAAAGCTCATCATTGAACTATTAATAATTTTCCAGCCAGCGCCTCACTGCCTGTTGTATTAAGCAGGAACTCCAATTTTCCATCCTAAAAACCACTTTCTTCAAGCTCCAAGGGGCTGTACTAGGTCAAGATTTTTGAAATTTGATAGACAAGTTCATGATCGTTCCATCCCCCCACTCCACCCTATAGCCCCTCAGTCCTCTGTGAATCCCCAGGGGCGGAACCTGTGGTTCGTTCCTTTCTGTGTCCCCATGGCTGGCAGTGTCTCAGAGGTAACACGGGAAGGCCTCCAAAAGGCACGTACAAGAAGGGAATGGAATGAACATATTGAAATTTTTGTTTGTTTTCCCTTCTATCCATTTGCTTTTATTCTTTTCTCTGTCCAGCTTCCCCTCTGTGTCCCCATGTCTGGCACAGTGCCTGACAGGTGGCATATAGAACCTCCAGAAGACTTATTTGGTAAGCGAATGACATGAGCGTATTGAAGAACCTTCTTCTTTTTTTTTGTCTTTCTATTTCCTTGGTTATTTTATTTGCTTTTCTCTTGGTTGACTCCAGCACCATAGAGACTTTCTTGTGAAGGTCTGAAATCATTCGAGAATCCCACAGAGCAACAGCATATCTACATACCCTATGCTTCTTGTTATAGAAGATGTGCTCATTAAAACTTGAGTAAGTGGAGAGCAGACTTGTTCCTGATGAAAAGACTACATATCACAAAATGGCCCGTTATTTCTAAATTGGTTTGTAGGTCCAATGCAGTTCCATCATAATTCCACCAGAGTTGAGGGAAGACAGAGAGGACAAAAGGCATGGGGGGGTATAATTTTGTAAAAATGGTTCTAAAACTCATCCAGAATAATAAACTGGAGGAAATCTCAAGAGGAATTTTGAAAATAATGAATAAGAGGGGAAAGATTTATCTTTCCAGACTCTAAACCATAGACACTGTCTTCAGAATGAACAAAGCCCATGTGGTTCTGGCACATGAATACATAGATTAAAAAAAAGTTTTTAAAGAGCAAATACAGAAAGATACTTTTACAAGTCAGCTTACTTATTTTAAACCATTTGAAAACATAGGAATCCACACAATAATAAACATAAATGGGTGAGAGAGAAGGGAGGACTGTTGCTTGCAATAGAAGGTTGAACACCAACTGATAAATGTGGAAGAAGTGCTAGAGTTAGAAAATCATCATTTTGCCACCATCACGGTAAAGATTGGTTCAGAAAAGAATCATCAGTGGATACCAAATCACGTGGAACGAAGGGATAGGTTTTGAAGGGGAGCAGGATATTTGCATGGTCTTAAAGTGTCTCCCCACAAATTGCTTATTAGCTGAAAGGGGAAAATACTAACTATACAGTGATTACCAGGTGATCAAAATTAACATCACCAATGAGAGACAGATGAACATCATGTGCCAAAAGAAAAAAGGGACTGAATTTTTCAAAAAGTGCATAAAAGACAAAAAAAAAAAAAAAAGACTGAGTATATATATACCAGATTAAAAAAGATTAAAGAGACATGACAACTAAATGTGATACCTGATTCTAGACTGGATCCTGTATTGGAGGGGGAAAATGCTATAAAGGACATTACTGGGCCAATTTGTAAATTTGGAATATAGACTTTAAAGTATTGTGTCAATGTTAAATTTACTTAAATTGATAACCCTACTGTGGTGACGTAAGAGAAATTCTTATTTCTAGGAAACACACACTGAAGTATCTAGAGGTAAAGCTGAGCTTACTCTCAAATGTTCAGGAGAAAATATTTATGTAGAATAGATAGATAGATAAATAGATGGTTGGATGATAGATAGATGATGGATAGATAATAAAGCAAATGGGGGCAAAATGTTAGCAATAGGTGAATCTGGGTAAAAGCTGTATGGATGTTCTTTGTGTTATTATTGCAACTTCTCTGTAAATTTGAAATTATTTCCAAATAGAAAAGTTTTCTTTTTTTTAAGAATACTCACAGCTGTGGTTCCATTCATATGAAGTTCAAGAATAGGCAAAACTACTAGAAGATGCTAGAGATCAGAATAGAAATCTGCAGGTTGCCTCTGTGGAGAGGGGAGAGGTATTGACTGGGAAGGAGCTCACGGGAGCCATCTGTGGTGTTGAAAATGTTTTATATCTTGATCTTGGGGATGACTACATGAGTGTGTATGTTTATGTGTAAACATTTACTGAGTAGTTCACTTAAAATTTGTGTACTTATACATATTATGCCCCAATTATAAATTAAATTTTTCATTAATTGTGAGTTGAGAGTGTTGGAGTGGGGAAAATCCCATTTCTTCTCTTCCTGTGTTCTTGTGGCTGGACTAATAGTAAAACTGACACAAGACCAGATTAACAGGAGAAAAACTTAGTTTAATACATACATATTGGAGACCATAAAGAAATGATGCCCAGAGAGTGAACAAAACAGGCAGTATGCATATATTTTACACAAAGAAACATAAATTTGTGAAAAATTGACAGGACAAAGGAACTTAGGTTTGGAGTAGGTAATTAGTGAGGAATTTAGGTAGCATTTAGGCTTGAGGTAGTAAATTAATAAGGTTTGTTTATTCAGATTTCTCAGCCTTGAATTCCCTAGCTCTGGTGATAAGGATGCAGGGAGAACACCTTTCACAAGGGAGATTTATTTCCTGCTTTCAGGGGAACAGAGACAGGAGGGTCAGGAAGCCCTTTTTGCTTTTTAAGAAACTGTAACTCAAAATAGTCAATATGCCATTGTGAAACATCTGGAGGTGGCCTGTCCTGGGCCCCAACAAGAGCAAATCATAGATATGAAAGGGTGGGAGTGGAAAGTGAGGGATGCAATGAAGTGGATAATGGGATGGTCCCAAGAAGAACTTACTTCAAAATTTGCCTCAGAACTTTGACAGATGAGACAACTAAACTATTCTAAAGGACCCTAGAACTATGCGTGATAGAATGATATAACTTATCCATCGCTGCTGAAGAAATTCTAAGTCGGAGAAGGATTGGCAGAAAGGTTGGTTAGGAAAGATCTCCAGGAAACTTGAGGTGAGGCTTGAAAGGAAATGTAGGAGTTGGAGAGGAAGAGGAATATACAACAGACTTCTTCTTAATTCCCCTTCTTTGACCATTTATGTAAGCTGTTAGGTTTATCAGGCTGTCTTTTGAGACTGGTTTGTTCTTTTTTAACACACAAATATAGAATTGAAGAAAGTCATACCTAGGGGATAAAGAAATAAATGAGTATATATTACCACTATGGTATATGTGAAGGACTATGATGATAGAGTCTCAAGACGTGGGGCTACAAGGGAAGGCTGGCACTTACCAAGTCAACGTATTTAATTAAACCAACATTTATGGAGGACCCTCTTCCATGTCCTGGACACTGCTAATTCTGGGGAGACCAAGATGTGTCACTCACAGCCCCTGCCCTCAAAGAGCTTACACACTCATAGGGTTATGGACATAACAAAGAGCCATAAAGTGGAATGAGATCACACTTTTTTGCACCCCATCTGCCCCCAAACATAGCAATGATAGATGAAATATGTAAACAGACATAGCCAGGTTCCACAACAAGAAACCAGAAAAGGAAAAAAGCCTAAAGCAGAGAACAAACAGAAGCACAAGTCTCTTAAGACAAGGATAAGAAAGAAAATGGTGGCAGTGGAGTTAAGGGGCCAAAATGATTGACCCAAGAGGGGAGACCAAAGCCAAACTTTACATGAAGCCAGAGGAAGGGCTCCACCATTCCAATATCCTCGTCAAAGGGAGACAAGAAAAAAAGAAAAAACACTATATTTGTCTATGGCATTTGTTGGCCTAGGGAATGTGGGAGATCACAGTCTAAATTTTAAACTATACAATCAAGAGTTAAGCTGGTTCCCACTGGAGCCATGTAGCTGGATTGGCAAAGTCTCCATTATCACCAGAGATCAGGATCTTTTGAAATCATTCTGGACTAGGGGCCCAGGAGCCAGGTAGAAGCAACTACAAAAGCATCAGATGAGGACAGAAGACCAATGAGGTAAAAGGAAAAGGAGAAAATATATTTTTAAGAGTAAATAAAATACCTCCCATTCAAAACCAAAATTCTGAAAACACAAGAAGAAATCAAATGCTAAGAAAAAGCCAATACAATCAACAATCAGAATGAACTCCCTCCACATGAAATTAAAATTTTAAACAGTTCAATAAAGATCTTAACATTAATATGTTTAGGGTGCTCAAAGAGACGACTAACATTATAAATTCAATTCAACATGGCAAGAAATGACAAAACAAAAACAGGTAAAAAGGAAACAAGAATGGATTGCCATATCATGAAATGCTATGCTCCTAACAATGTAACTTCAAAATATATAAAGCATATACAAATAGAATTACAAAGGAAAAATCACAAATCCATGATTATAGTAGAAAATTTTAACGTATCTCTATCAGTAATGTTAAAATAAACTGAGATATGAAACAGACAAAAATCGATAAGAACATAGAAGACTTGAGCAATATCATTAACAAGTTTAATCTAATGGATATTTATGGGGCCATTACTTCCTGGCAGCACAAAACTCCCTCTGGACTTTTCCAGGCATTAATTAATACTTTACTCTTCCTGGAAGATTCATTCCAGCCTTACCCTAGATGAAGCTCCTATCATTTCTGCCTTTATTGCATCAGTGACAATAATAATAGCTGAGTCATTTAACCAGGCCAAGGGCTCATTCCTTTAACTGTTACCTAATTTAATCTTCAAAACAACTCTCTAAGGTTGTGCTTTCCAAAACAGGAGCTTCTAGCCACATGTGACTCTTGAACATCTGAAATGTGGCTGGTGTGAATTGAGATGTGGTGTAAACATAAAATAAACACTGGCATTCTAAGACATAGTACCAAAAAGAAGAAAAAAAAAAGAATGTAAAGCATTTCATTAATAATTTTTATAGGTATTACATGTTGGACATAGATGATTTCACACACACCAACAGCAGACAATTCTCCTCTGTGACCATGTCAGAACAAGATAATAGCAAGATGGCTCTGAAATTGTGTCTGAGCACACTCAAAACAAGAACACAATCCAAACCACGAGAAGGGACCAAACATGCCGCTCTCCCAGCTGACACGAGGATCACTTCCTTACCCAGCGCAGCTTCTATCCTGCTTTGTTCCTTTCACCGCTGAGGGATAAAAATGATTAAGCTTTAATAGAATTGCTCCTGCTTCCAGACAGCACCCAATGCAGAGCAGAACCACAACTCTGAATTCTCTCCAAGTCACCTAATACAAGTTCAAATCCCACGACAACCCCCTCCTAACTCCCTCTTTCTGAAACGCCTCGCGGCTCCTTGCGGAGTGCTAGTTCCCACATTGCAGCAAGTCACTAAGTCAACTTTGTCCAGCTAACAGTGTATTCCCCACCGGCTTTGGCTGGAGGCCATTGACAAGCTCATTTAACCGATAAGAAAACTGAGGGACAGAAAAGCTAAGTAAACTCACTTAAGGTCACATAGGATACTGGGCTACAGTCAGTGATCTTCAACCCTGACCACGCCTCAGATTCTCTGGAGATGGGACCCAAACATTCATACATATTAAAAGCTCCCCACAGTGACAGCCAGGCAGGGCTGAGAAACATGGCTAGATGATGTCTATCAGAGCACACCTCAAATTTTAACACGACTATCGCTCACCTGGGATCTTGCTAAAACGCGGATTCTGATTCAGTAGTTCCGGGTGGAGCCTGAGATTCTGCATTTCTAACAAGATCCCAGGTGATGCTGATGCTGCTGATCCACAGACCACATTTTGCACCACAGAATCTAAAGTCCCCTACTGCTCCAAAACATCGACTTTCCAGAAATGTGCTGTGTTTCTCTATTTGTCAAAAAAAGTAATTTATTTATTCACTTATTGAGAACCTATGGTTCATCAAGTACCATACTAGGCACTGGGAATCCAGCAGGAAAGCAGACAGAAAATATCTCTGCCCACCAGAGCTGACTTGCTAGGGACTGAGAGGGAAGTATCACGTTGTCTGGTGAAGGCTGGGAGTCCAGAGACCCAGGATCAGCGATTTGTGCTTCCACTCTGGTCTGGTGACCTTGGTGATGGTTGGGCCCTGATATCTTCCTTCTAGCATCAGCACTGTATTATTTGATTTTCTCCTGAATAGTATGAATTTGGGAACCATATATTTATTCCAGATGCATTTGTTTGCTAAAACAACTGTAATGTAAGGGGAAAAAACACAATATATTCAAGGTCACGAAAATAGAAAGTGTGTTGTTGTTAAAAACATCACAGCAAGTGTAATGGAATTTAAAAGTAAATTATTGAGCATCCGTGAGATAATCCCCCCAAAGATTATCACAGTTTGAAAGTAGGTCAGATGCTGGGACTGTGTGTCTCTAGACTGTACCTATAATAAGTGAAACTCAAACGTTTTCATTGCTCTTGCGTTTAAATGGTTTGACATGAAATTTTAATTAGTCTTCAAAAGGCACCGTATGTCTGCTGCTGGGAGCTTGGGGAAGTTGTTAACTCTGCTTTTTTTTTGTTTTTCCTGAATGTCAGACCAGCAGAGCCAGTTTGTTGAAAGCTGGAATTTTCTTTTCTTTGAGTGTTTGGCCAGTTGTGTAGGGTGAAAAGGGAGAAGCGGTCTTTGACACTGGAAGCTGGCCCAGTACTCTCAGCTGAGCCCTAGCGCCCTGTGGAACATAACACTTGCTCAGGACATCAGCGTCACACAAGGCCACTCTGCGATCTTGGCGGATGGAGACAAAAGCAAGACCACCCTACAGGCATGGAACAAGGACAAAACATGAACCTTGTCCAAACCACAAAAAAGACCAAACGTCCCCCATCCTGGCTAAGATGATTGACTGCTGCTTCTTTGCCAATTCCAATGTTGGCCTCAGTCTACTCTTCTCTCCTTCTAGAAAGATGTATTAAGGCACCCAATCATAGAATTCTCCCGGCATGTGGCGTCCACTCAAGATATAATTGTTGACTAGACCTCTGAATTCTTGATTTCATACACCCTCTTCTCCAACCACTATTTTGTATTCTTCTAGCTCAGATGCATTGATCTCATTAAAGCAAAGCTGGACTTCCGTCTTCTCCAGGCCTGGCCTCAGCAGCTGAACATCGCTGGAGAAAGTGACAGCATCAGGCTGACTGCTTCGCTGTAAGTTCACCGACATGGTGATGGTGGGCTGCTCACTCATGTTTTCAGGCTGTGGGGCAGATGGTGTGGAAGATTTTCCCGGCGGTGTTGTTGAGCGGTGTCAAAATCCAGGGAAGGGAAGAAAAGTTTGAGAGGGAACTGAGAGGTCCTGAGGGGGAAACAAGGAGAGTCAGGAGTGGGGGGTGTCATCTGTGGACACATTGGCTTCCAGTGGAAGAAAGTGGCATTTTAAATGACTCTGGAATAGAAATGAATGAATTCCTTTTTGGAGCATGGCCTTTTACTCCCCATCCCCCAAGATCTGAGTGGTCCCATTCATTAGCCCTTTTACAATATTTTAGAAAGAGGTTTATTTAACAAAAAAAGCACTACCAACTAGCTTAGTCGTGCTATTTGCATGCAGGGGTAGAGAATCCCATAGTGGCCTAGTCTCAGGATATTCCACCATCACCATCTCCCCAGAACACTAGGGGAATGGAGTCTTCCCACTTTCCAACCCACAAGCCCTCTGCTTCATCCTTTGTTCTGTCCTCAGCTCCCATCTCTCCTATGACTCGGAACGTCTCCTGGCTTCTCCTATTTTGGGCCTCTCTAGAGTCTTCTAAGAGACGCTTGCTTTTGAGCTCCCCAATCACCGGCCTGTTTCCCAAATACATCTTCAGTGTTAATAAAGGGAAAGCCTTTCTGCTCAAGCCAAAGTCTCAGAGCATCTAGTGCTAATGCTCCCACATAGCAGTAGGGAAGCACTCTTTCCTGGGGAGTGTGGTAGGCTGAAAACTGGCCCCTCAAAAGGTATACATGTCCTAATCTCTGGAACCCGTGAATGTTACCTTAAATGGCAAAAAGGACTTTGCAGATATGATTCAATTAAGGATCTTGAGATGAGGAGATTATCCTGGATTATCTGGGTGAACCCTCAATGTGATCACATGTATCCTTATAACAAGGAGACAGAGAGATGACAGGCAGAACTGGAGAGGGCAATGTGACCGTGGAGGTAGAGATTGGAGTGATGCAGCCACAGGACAGGGAATTCCAACAGCCACCAGAAGCTGGAAGAGACAATGAACGGACTCTCCCCTAGAGCTTCCGGAGAAAGCACGGCCCTGTTGATACCTTGGTTCAGACCTCTGCCCCCCAGAACTGTGAGAGAAACATTTTTATTTAACCCAACAAGTTTGTGGTAATCTGTTACAGCACTAGGAAAGGAATACAGGGAGGTTCCCACCGTTCTCTCCCCCGGCTGTGGCTTCCTCTGGAGGTGGCATGCGGAGTTGAGGGACAGCCTTCCCAACGTCTCTCCCGAGGGGTCACAAAAGTGGAGGGAGCTGGGGAGCAGCCTGCCCGGGAGCACATGAGTGGGGACTAGACACAGAAGGACAAACAGATGAGTTTGGAGCAGCAAGGTAGATTCCAGCCAAGTTCTCTGATGCCATTTCCACTCTTGACCTGTCCTTGTGTGATGAGGGTCTCTACCCAACAGGAGGCAGAAAGTTTGTGGCTTCAGGTGAACTCAGAAGCCCTCAGTTGCAAGCTAGCATTTCTTGGGGCGAAAAAATCCATTTTTGGAGTAGAAAAAGTTTTCAGCGAATGCCTTCAGAGGGGCGACCTTTCTTGAAATGTCATGGCCTATGCAAACTTCCTGCATTCAGTTATGCAAACACAGCAGCATGGGGCTGACAGGACAGGAAGGCCTGGGAGAAGAACTGGCCCACGTTGGCCCAAGGTAAGTTGACACTACTGGGGGCTGTTGGTTTAGAAGGGGCTGGAAGCACCAGGGGCTGAAACGTTTTGCAGAAAGCCCTTTCCTTTTCTCAAATGATCCCTGAGTTCACCTAACTCCAATGTTGTCCGATGGGGCCCAAGGACCAAAACCTTCAGCAGAGTAGAAATGTTTCTAGCCTCTGAGACCTACTTCTTTCCCAGACGAGTGTGAATGGCAAAAAAAAGTTCCTCCCAGGGCGTGAGCCGTGCTATGCCAGAGGGGAGTCTGTGGGTCTCTTAAACCAACAGTTCTTCCTCTTTTTAATAGTTATTTTTCATAATTAAAATACATAAGCATGTTACAGAAAATTTGTAAAATAGAGAATAGAAGGGGGGAAAATCATACACCCGTCTCTAATACACCCACACATTGTTAGGATTTCAGAGCATTTCTTTCTTCCACACTGTTTTTCCTTGGTTTTAGAAAACTACAGTCAGAAAGGAGCACAATTCTCAAACGTCAGCTCTTCCAAGAACTCGGACCTGATCGCCCAATCCAAAAAGGCCACCTCCTTCATGGCTACCCAATCAGTCTACTCTGTTTTTATTTTCATCATATCTCTCAACACTATCTAAATCTATGTTTCATTATTGCTCCTTATATATTGAGTGTCTCTTCTCACTGGCTCCATGAGGGACTTTGTCTTGGGTCCCACCCCACACTGAACCCAGGACCTAGAAGAGTGCCTGGCGCATGCGTAAGCATGTGTGGAATGAATTAAATGGAGGGATGGATAAATTCTGTATATTCTCTTTTCTCTTAAATGCTGTATCTTATATGTTTTCCTTATGCCTATATAGTTGTTTAACCTACAGGAAATATGATTAATATGTCATTTCCTCTGGAAAATGCAAATAAAAGCCTGATTTCCCAGCATCCCCCCTGCCTCTGGGAGAGCTGATCGCTATCTGTCCCTGACCTGGTCTGTCACCTCACAGCTCCTCCCTCGCCTGCAGTCAAGCCCAAGATATTACAGGGAAAAGGGATGAGGGGAAAGGGATTGAAACTAGTGCCCACTGTGGAAGCAAAATTAAGCTCAAGTTGGATGAATGGTGTTAATTAGTGATGTCAAATCAGAGTGGCAAAGGCGAAACTCCAACTTTGTACAGTTGATTCTCATTATTCGTGGATTCCTGTTTGTGGATTCGCCTACTCACTACACTTTATTTGTAACCCGGAAGTCAATACTCACGGGTTTTTGTGATCATTCACCGACATGCACAGAGCAGCAAGAAATCTGTCACTTGACTTGCAAGTTCCCAGCTGGGGTCAGACAAGGACACTCTCCCACTGTAAGCAAGGGCCCTTCTAGAAGCCTACTTAGTGCTGGATTTTTTTGCATTTTTGTTGGTGATTTAGCTCTTTAAACTGACCCTCAAGTGTACTGCTGGAGTGCTGTCTAGTGCGCCTATGCGCAGAAGGCTGCCGTTGCGTCTTACGTTCTTTTGTTGCGTCTTTTGTTCTAATATTAGTCTTTGACCCCAGTTCCTGACACTGAGCTCCTAAATCCCTTGGAATTTCCTGGGTCATAGGAACGTCTTTTGTTCTAATGAGGTGGGCTCCTGGATGGGGGCTGGTCACCAGAAAGACGAAGTCATGATGTGAAGCTTGGACATTTCAGCTCCACCCCACATTCTCCAGAGAGGGCGGAGAGGCTGGAAATGGAGTTAATAATTCTTCATGTCTACGTGATGAAGCTCCAAAAATAATCCCAATAGCACAGGGCTCGGTGGCAGAGGAGCTTCCGGGCTGGAGAACACATCCACGTGCTGGGAGTGGGTGCACTCCAGCTCCACGGGGACAGGAGCTCCTGCACTCGGACCCTTCCAGACCTCGCCCTGTGTGTCTCCTCCACGGCTGTTCATCCGCATCACATCCTATATTATGTAATAAACTGCTAAACACAAGTAAGTGTTTCCCTGAGTTCTGTGAGCTCTTCTAGCAATGATGGAATCCAAGGAGGGGATCATGGGAATCTCCAATTCGTAGGCAAGTTGGACAGAAGTTATAGGTAGCCCGGGGACTGTGGGGGATCAGAATTGGCCTCCCCAAAATGCGTCTCTTTGGCTTATTTTTAAGAACAAAAGATTCTTAAACTTCCCTCTAACTGCCTAAAAGAATTTAAGATAAAAGTCCTGTCCCCAGGCACAGGCCATCACCATAGATAACTCTGGGTATAGCTAATGAGGATCCTTGCTAAGCCCATTCTTATCAGAGTTCTGTCTATCAAACATTTGCTTTTCCATCTCCATGTGAACTGCCTTCCTCCCCTGTGAAGTCTCAACCACTACTCTCAACATCCTGCTTTGTCTTTAGCTGAAGATGGTATTTAAGGTGGCAGCTTCAGCCATTCTGGCTGTTACTCAGTTTTTCTGGGTTCCTCCCATGTATCCATGTTATAATGCTTTGTTTGATTTTCTCCTGTTATTCTGTCTCATGTCAATTTAATTCTTAGACCAGCCAGAAGGTTGAGGGTAGAGGAATTGTCTTCCTCCCCTATAGGACCTACTACTTGTGATGGGCGTCTGAAGTGGGGGCCGTCTTCTGGCACTGAGCCTTTAACCTGTAGGGTCTGTGCTAACTCCAGTTAGAGTCAGAAGTGAATTGAATTTTGGACACTCAGCTGATGTCACAGAGAATTGCTTGGTGTAGGGAATAAAACCCACACATTTGGTGACCCAAAGTGTCAGAAATGAAGTGTTCCATGTGAGTGATAAAGGAGAAACAGGAGTGTTTTTCCTCGAAAAGAAGCCAGAGGCTTAACTACTTTGCTGCACAGCCTTCTGTCCTCTGGCTCTTTCCCCACCACCAAACTCCTACCACAGCAGCAGAGGCTAAAATAGTGGTTGTTGGTTTAATATGAGCCATTGGGTGGTCTCAGGGAAAACAGGGATAGAGCTAGATATTTACTTATATACATGTATATTTATAGATTTTAAAATTTATTTTGGCTGTGCAAAGATAACCCTCAACACATGCCCTGGATCGAAGTAGGGCATGACTAAAGCATGAAATTGCTCTGCATTTAAAGTTGGAAGAATTTTGAGCTTCTGTGGGAGCTCCAAAGGGAGGAAGTGAAGGGGCTGGAACCAGAGAGAAGCGAGAGGAGAAACCCAGTGGAGGCCAAGGAAGACGGCAGGCCAGTGGGACCCAGGAGAGACAGTGAGAGGCAGGGTACAGGTGGCAGATGTGGCTGAGGGACATTTAAGAGCTGGGAACCCTGATATCTGGTATTAACTGACCTGCTGTGCTGGCCGATAGCACCCCCCCAACCCCAGATCTATGGTCATCGGCAAATCTTCAGAAGCAAAGACCTCACACAGTGTGAGTGGTATTGGGGGAAGCAGGGAGAGGAGGCTGAGTCTGGTGTTTGGGTCAATGCAAGGCAGAAAGAAGGAAATGGCCACAAGAGACAAAATGGGACCCAGAAATCAGCAGAAACAGGAAATCAGAGCAAGGGATAACTGGGAGAAACACGTGCCTTCAAGAATCTCCCCAAATACAGAGGCGGCCAGGATCTTGGAGAACTTGAGACATCCAGGTAGTGCTAGGGGAGACTGATTGGAAATTGGCTAGATGTCCCCTGCTTGGAGTTCACTGCCCATGCAATGGCAGAGCCAGGACTCAGGATGTGCAGAGCCCGGGCCTCCTCCTGTTCCAGTGCATTGGGTCCTTGTTGTCCCCCAGGATAGAAATCAAGAGAGACAGCAAATGGGAGTAGAAAAGTAAAAGTTTATTAGCTTGTGCACAAGAAAGGCGCAAGGGAGCTGGTGTGGAAAGGAAAGGGGCAGGTGACCGGCTCATTAGGGAGTGGGATTGTGTGGCTTTTTAGTAGGCAAAGGCTGGGGAGGAGTGCCTTGTGGAGGCATGAAGAGGTGGGGTTTTTCTTGCACTTGCGCTGCTGTTGGACATGCCACCGTGTGTGTTGCGTGTATCATTAGCATGCTAGCTCTCCACCCCTGGGTGTGACTTTTACTATGGTAATGGGGCTAAGGTCACCTTCAGTCAACGCCTGGATTCTAGGGCGCATGCGTAAGCCTGGGACCGTCCCAAGGCTGCAGAACATGGATCTTGGTGGTCTCTATCTGATTCTCCTAGTTCGCTGATTGGTTAGGGCTTTATCTTGTTAGGCCAGGGGACTTGCAGACGACCCTATCTGGTTAGGCTGGTTCCTGTCTCACTCCAACCGAGTACCTTAAAGAATCCCACTGGAGAGAGAGAGAGAGAGACACTGCCCCACCCTAGATCACCTGGAAGCATGTGTGTGTGTGTGTGTACACATGCCCGTGTGTGTGTGTGTGTGTGTGTGCATGAGAGTGTGTAGGGGGCAGGAAGATTCTCTAGGACTGGGGCTGGCACTGCATTCCTTTCCCCTCAGGCTCAGCCTTTGAGAGATGAGAAGGGAGGGCTGCAGAGAGGGTTGCTGAGGGTTGGAGGGAATCATGCATATGAATGGGCTCTGCAAGGACCTAACATTTCCCCTGCCCCAACCACGGTAAAAATAAATGCTCCCGACATCAATACTTAATGAGACCATGCCTTGCATGCTAATGAAAACCTCTGCAGAATAGCCACCTGGAGGGAGAAGGACAAGGGGACTTATTAACCGTCAACCAGTGAGACCACATCCCCCCAAAGGCCTTGCCAGCCAACCAAGGAGGCCCTCACATCCCTGCCTGGAAGTGAATCTGTTTAATTCTTCTGTGCTGTTGGGGCTGGGGAGTGGGCAGGGGACAAGGGCCTGACTCTCTTGGGCCAACCCCCATCAAAACAAACGCCTCTCCCACTTGCCTCTTTCCAGGTAGAGGAGAGGAAGGAAAAGCAGCTATGACAGGAGGCCCCTCCATTCTTTTACTCCCCACTCCTCACTGCAAACACGAACCTAACCCCACCTTTGTTGTCTTCCAAGGGGTAGGAGGCAGCAGACTATAGTAGAAAGACAAGATAGTCCTGGCTTCAAAACCTGTCCCTAGCACCTACAAGATGAGAAGCCTCATACAAGTAGCAACCTCTTGACGCCTCAGTTTCCTCATCAATAAAATGGGGATACTAGTTATAGGGATTCAGAATGCCACCCCAAAACATATCACTTTGGCATATTGATTATTTTGAATTGAAGGTGCTTGAGAAACAGCCAGTTCAAGAAGGACTCTCTGATCCTCCTTTGTCCCCCAAAAGTAGGAGATAAATCTCTCGTGTGAAAGGTACACTCCCTGTGCAATGGCAGAGCCAAGACTCAGGATGTGCAGAGCCTGGGCCTCCTCCTGTTACCAGTGCATTGGGTCCTTGTTGTCCCCCACAATAGAAATAAAGAGAGACAGCAAGTGGGAGTGGAAAAGTAAAAGTTTATTAGCTTGTGCACAAGAAAGGCACAAGGGAGCTGGTGTGGAAAACTGGGAGCTGGTCTTCTACCAGGAGGGTAGAAGACTTCCTTGTCACCAGAGACAGAGAATTTAGGGCCGAGAAGGCTGTATAAACGACGTTGTTACTTCTTCACCAACTTACTACCTCAAGCCCAAACCTTTTCGTCTTGTCAATTTTTCACAAACTTATTGTTTCTTTGTTTGAAAGGTATAAAAGCTTCCTGCTTTGCTCTTGGTCTTTGAGTTTCTTATTTTTATGGGGCTCCCGTACTTATGAAATTAAATTTGTTTTCTCCTGTTAATCTATCTTATGTAGATTTAATTACTGGACTAATCAAAGAATCTAGAAGGGAAGAAGGAAAAAGTTTTCCTCCCCTACACAGCCTTGTGCTCACAGGGGAGTTCTAAAGAAGCAGAGAGATTGCAAATACAGTGTGCTTGGAAAACAGAAGGTGCCCAACAGATGGCAGTTTACATTTATTCTAAAAGTGTTAGCTCCACTGAGTTAACTGATATAGCACAGTCAAAAGTTAGCATAAGGGACGCCATCTTATAAGAGAAAGCCGTACTGGAACTATGAATAACCCTGACTCACCAGCCCCTTTGAATCTTTGCTTTAGTTTGCCAGGATAATTAAAGGCCTGTCTCCGGGGGCCATGCAGGCTCTGTAGGTTTTATGGCCCCTCCCAGCTGCGATAAGATGGTAACTTTGTTCTTGTGAGTTTCCTAGGAATGTGATGGCCTCTGGACAGAGATTCTGTGCTGATATCCATGACAACTGAAAGATCTGATGTGACAACTCCCAGTCTGCAACACCAGGGGTGTCAACATTCCTAACCCCCTTCCCTATAACCCACTGGCCTATATAACTGCTTCAAGATTCTGTGCTCCCCGTAAGACGGTTCTTTCAGACATTAGTCAGCCATCTTTCCCCTTGCTGGTAAGCTGTAATAAAAAACCCTTTCTCTCCTACCACTTTGCCTCTTGACTGTTGCCGTGTCTTGCAGCAGGCAGGCAGCCCTCCTTGGGCGGTAACAAAAGAGCACAAAGCCCTTCCCACAATTTGCTCTTTCCCCCAAGTCAACTAGAAAGATTACAAGGAAGCCTATAATGTGATGTAAAGGAAGATAAATATTTCCAAGTATCTGCCAGGAATCAGACCTGGGCTAAGGGCTTTCCTAAAACAAAACAACAAATTTGTAGGAGATCCTAACAAGGAGGCCAGCCGTCCACCTCTAACCTGTGGCCCCTGATTTTCCCAGAGTAAAGAGTAGAAAACACCATCGGATTTGCCCATGGTGATGTATGGAGACTAGGATGGGCCTCAATCTCAGCCTCCAGTCTCATGAATTCTGTTGCCTTCTGCCAGGAGCCTGGAGGGAAATCAGGAGAGAATGAGGTGCAAACCTCTGCGAGCTGGTTTCATTGTCTAGAATAACTGGTAGTTGGGGGCGGGCACAAAGCTCTGCTCTCTTCCTTAGACCACTGTTTTGTCAACACAAATAATCCATAACCAATCTATAAATCAAAATTGGGTGAGTGTATTATGAGCCAAATTTAAGTACCATATAGCTGAGGGCATTCCTTCCCCAAGGTCACGAGATTGCCTAGCCTGCCTAGCCGGCACAGTGATTCACACAGCAATTGATGAAGACAGCAGGTAGCAGGTCTGTGGTCTCCAGCTGGGTGGTCACAGCAGGTCAGCAATCAATCCCTAGCGTAGAGAGAGAGACGCTTATCCTTAAGGAAATGCTGATGTGGGGGAAGTTACTTTATCTTAAGGGCATTTGTTCTTGTCTTTGTGACATAGTAAATGCTTAAAGCAGATATACAATGCATATTCAAAGATCACGTCTGGCCCTTTTGGAAAAACAAGGTCAGGCCAAATTAGTTTTACACCAAATGGCTTCCTCATATACTCCAATGTATCCTATTGCTTGCGATTTATTTATTAGTTTCCTACAAAACAAAAGCCTGACACTGCTGGGGGAGGGGCAGAAAATCTTGTTTCTTCCAGGGCACAAAGACCGACTGTATCTGGGGGAAGGGTGGAAGAGAAAACTCTACCCCAGCATAGGCAGAAGCATATCTTGGGGGAAGGGAGCTGCCACACTGTGAGAACCCTCAAGCAACCCTGTGGAGAGGCTCATGTGAAGAAAACCTGAGACCCCCGTCAACAGCCAGCATCACATTGCCAGCTGCACAGGTAAGTTTTTACCTTAGAAGTGAAAACCTTGTATCTTGCTGCCCCAGTCAAGCCTTCACTTGACATCTGACTTTGACTTCACAAGAAACACCAAGCCAGAACCACTCAGCTACATTGCTCCCAAATTCTCAACCCACAGAAACTGTGAGAGATAATAAATTATTATTGTTACTTTAAGCCATTAAGTTTTGGGGTGATTTGTTATACAGCAATAGAAAACCAATACAATACTTTATATAGTAGAATTCTAAGTAAAAATTCATTTGAAGAACTCTGTTGCTTAAAACAAAACAAGAGCAAACAAAAAAGTTTATAAAGTAATCATCTAATCCAACAATCTTCATCCACTAATGAGAAACAGAAGCCAAGAAAAGTTATGACACAGTGACATAACTAAGTCACAGCAGAGCCGAAATCAGTACACAACTTTGATTGCTATTTCATTGCATTCCATTCAACAAGGTCAGGGATCCTGGGGGAAAGGTGTTCAGACTTTGGTTTAGAGAGAAGACCAGTTTATCCAACCTGGTTATTAAGGCAAGTGCCAAGATGTTTGTAAGTGAAGATTTGATAAATATTGTCTTCAGTTTTGACTTGACACCAAGAATTGAAGCATATGGTAAGAGGTCACTGTTTATCATTATCCTGAGCATAATGAATGATGAGATGTAACTTTAAGGGCCTTTTTTTTTTTAGAATATTTTATAAACAAGTTTAAAACTCATCAATCCATTAACTGAAAACTTTGCTGCCCCAAACACGGCAATTTCTCAAACACCAAATCAGTGATTTGCAACATAATTAAAGCAATCAGAGTGATGAAAATAGGCTTCCAGCAAAACCCACTTCTGAGAGCTGCTGCCAAAGGGAGAAGGAGAAGCATCTTCAAGCTAAAATTTTGACTGAGAATGAGCTGAAAATTATCACCTCTCTCTGAAACCCAGTGGTTAATTATGCTGCTTCACAGCCAGGTGGGTACAGATGCCGCTGGGATAAAAGAAAGAAATGAACATTTGGAGAGAATTCAAACCACAGTTCCTTTGATGGTATATTATTCACTTTTTTTTCCCTAATGCAGGCCAGATTGTAAATGTCATGCTGACTTCCTTCAGTGGTGGTTGTGAAATTGCTAGAAAATGGCTGAAGACCTGTTCCCTGTCTCTTCAAATGACCAGTTCTCAGATCTCTCATTTCACCACTCCCTTTTCATTGCTATTTATGTTTCCACCTGGAAGCATGCAGCAGTGTGTGGGAGCAACCCCAGAGCTTGTTGGGGTTCTTGTTGCTCCTCAGACTGTCTGAAGAGCAAAGACCTCAAATGTGTCGCATGTCCAACTGCTGGGGTCACTCTACAACTCTAAGTGGACATTCTTTTCCCACACTCCAAGAGATGACTTACATTACTATTTAGTTTTTCTGTAAATGCATCTGATTATAGTCAAAAGCAGATGGAATGGGCCGATGAAGACAATCAGAGCAACCACAGTAGCCCCTGTAGCAGAGTCATTCATTGAGTTATCAATTTGTGGGTTTCCACAAGCCTCTCTTCAAGTTCCAAACTGGTGTCCAAACCCTTAATATTTCCTTGCCTCGGGGATTTTTGTAGATAGGGGAGAAAACAGAAGCTACTTAAAGTTGAAAGCGCCTCTTGAGTGTTGGAGACTCTGGAACTCAACAAAGAAATCAGTCTGGGAAGGGAGAGGAGAGGGAGAGCACAGAGTCCCCAGATAAGCAACAAGAGAGAGATTTCCCCTGAGGTGGGGAAGAGGATAAGAGATCTCTGGGCCGGTAACCCACATCCTGGCTTGTGGCGAGGCCTCTGGAAGGGGCAAGGTCTCAGATGGGCCAGTGCATAGTGGACTCGGCAGGGCTGGATCAAGTTTGGGGGGCCCCAAGCTTCCAGAGGACTCTCTTTAAGGAAAAGTATAAAATAAGGCACAAGTGTTAATATTTGTTTAGAATGAAAAAATAGATCACAACACATGAAAAATATAAATGTTCTAACAAATACCTTTAACTTCACAAAATCAAATTTATAACATTTTTATTAATTTACTGCTCACGGCACCTCTATAATGCTTTTTCCTACATTTTTGGGAACGCTTTCATCTCTTTGTCCAGATGACAGTTTTGTAACATCATTTTCTATAGAGAAAATGGAAAGATAGTGTAGAGGGAGGAAAAAGTTTTCCTGGACCCTCTTAGGGTCCCTGGCTGGGTTTGAAAATTAAACTGACAAAGACAGATTAACAGAAGGAAAGCATGCAAATGTTATTAAATATTTATACGTACATGGGAGCCATCACAAGAGAATGAAGACCTGAAGAAGTGACCAGAGCAGAAAGCTTTTATACCTTTTAGACCCCAAAATGATAGACTCGTGAAGAAATGACAAGACAGAAGGGTTTGAGGTATGAGTAGTAAACAGTGAAGGCGTAACTAGGAAAATAAGGGTGAGTTTAACAGGTTTGTTTATACAGATTACTTGGTTCCTAATTCCCAGCCTCTGGTGATAAGAATGTCTTCCTTCCTCCAGGAAGGGTGCCTTTCACAGGAGGATGTTATGACCTGTTTCAGGAAAGAAGGGAGAGGAGGGAGAGGTCAGAGTGAACTTCCTGCTTCTATAGTTTTCTCAAACTTCTTCAGCGTAAGAGATTCAATAAGCCAAGATGCCATATTTTGGGGTAGCGTGTCCTGAACTCCACCCTTAGTTTGTTCTCTTCTCTATCATAGCTGATTGAAAATTTATTATTATTATTATTATTGATAGCTTTTAAACATTCCTTTTATCTTTACTGCTCATTATTAGTAAAGTTACATGTTTTTAGAATTATTATCAGTTTATTATCCAGTTTCTTTCACATATACACTGGAAGATCTCAAGGCAAGTCCGGTTTTCTTGTGCAGTGAGCAATCTTAAAGAATTATCACAGCAGTATATCTAGAAGCCATTTCTATACCCAGTCCCATATAACAAACCCTTTATTAAGGGTTTGACTTTATATGTAAGCCAATGCCCACAAAGTTCTCCTAGGAAAACTGGCCTGCTGCCTGGCTGAAGAGGTCCCAGCCTCATAGGTGGTGAGGAATGTCACTTCCTGGCAGGCCAGAAAGCCTAGAAAGTAAGGGGAACTCAAGAAGGGATTTACCAAATTTATAGGTTCTCCAGGTTAAATCTGGTGGACAGAGTTTCTTGGGCTTGGTTCCCAAACCTCAAGATAGGAAAGAAAATAGTAAAGACTTTTCAAAGCCCAATTTGAGATTCCTACTCAACACAGTTGCCCAGTACTCTATGGCTCTGGATTTGCAACGTAAGCTCAAGCCTGTGTGGTTATTCAACACTCTTGCTGCACTTATTTTTTTTGAGGAAGATTGACCCTGCGCTAACATCTGTTGCCAATCTTCCTCTTCTTTCTTTTTTCTCCCCTAAACCCCAGTACTTAGTTGTGTATTGTAGTTGTAGAGCCACCTCAGCATGGCTTGATGAGCGATGAGTACGTCCGCACCCAGGATCCAAACCAGCGAATCCTGGGCCGCCAAAGAGGAACGCTCAAACCTAACCAGTAAGCCACTGGGTGGGCCCCTTGCTGCACTTCTTAAATGATCAGGCCAAACCTAATGAGAACAGCCTTTCCCACGATCAAAAATAATCTTTGCAGATTATTTCTGATCACAAAGGAGGAGGCTGTCAAGAAAAATTATCCTAAACTTGAAAATAAGCAAAAGCAATTATCGGGTATTCTTTCAGAGTGACGTTGGGAGTGCATCTCTGGTTAGCTTGTCGTTGACCAGACTGTTTTACAACCCTGTGGGCTAGAGGCTGACTTGTAGAAAAGTGATAGCAATGCAAATGATTTTTGCCTGAAAACAATGCAAATGATGCCTGACAAATGCAAATTTTGTCTGGTAATGAGACAGTTGATTTCCATTGATAAAAATGATAACCCCCCAAATTGCCCTTTATTATTTGTAGTGTTAAAAACAAGACAATAGGCCCCAAATGGAGACACTTATGCTAAACTCCATGTCACCAAACTGAGATTTAACTTAATTACACTTTCAGTCTCTCGCAGAAAGGGAATCTTAAACTGGTCAATCTGGAATTATCTGGTCAGCACCAGTGCGGTCATCTGCCTGATAGACCCCTGCTATCCCCTCAGGGAAGGCGGTCTTGCCACAACCAATCCGTTTTGCCTGGTATAACTTCCTTGTTCCTGCTCCCTTCTGCCTATAAGAGTCTTTCATTTCGTACAGCTCCTCGGAGCTCCTTCCTATCTGCTAGACTGGATGCTGCCCAATTCATGCGTTGTTCAATGAAGGCAACAAGAGCTGTAAAATTTACTCAGTTAAATTTTGTTTTTTTTAACACTAGAGTGTTAACCAATTTCATATCTATGAACAAACTCATTTCAACCTTTTTTTTTGTCTGACTGTCGTAAAACTCTGTTCTTCAGATTCTTCTTTCAATTAGTTTTAACAGAGACTGGTTCCCTAATGAGTGGAATAAAATCTTGGACATGTTTATTTTATATTTGTATGATCACATAGGTAACTTTTTGTAAAGTATTCTTTAGCACATGCACTAAAAATAGTCCAGCAGTTTTGTAATGGCCTCCTTGACCCAGTCTTACCCTCCGGTTCATACTAGAGCCAGATTAAACTTCCTATCGTCCAACTCTGACTATATCACTCCCTTGCTCAAGACTCTTCAATAGCTCCCTTCTCTTGAAATAAGAAGGTTCAAATGCGTTAGACTGGTATTCATGCCCAACCTCTCTAGATTTACCCTTGGCTCCAGGTGGACAGAATTTCTCCCCCTCCCCAGACACACCTTCACTTTCCCACCTCCTCATAACTTATTATTTCTTATTATTTCCTCTGCACAGAATGACCTCTGGTTGGAATCCTTTCTCATCTACTGTGCAAAGCCCCCTGGCTACCACCATAAATTTTTTCTCTTTCCTCAGACTGTTATAACCCTTTGATTTGAATATCCCTTAATAACCTTTCATCTTGGATTGAATTATTCACAGATCTTAGAGTCAAAACTAGATTTAAACTCTATGAGGACAGTGCCTGGCCCAGTATTATGCATACAGTAGATGCCCAATTAATGTTTGGTAACAAATAGATGAATGAATTCATTAATAGCATTTACCTGAATGTAGTGGTTTGCTTTTTGTTGTTAAGAAAGAATGAAAGCCCTCCCTTTCTCTTTTGGGCATCCCATCTTAAATAGTTTCTTGTTATCCTTGTCTTCGTTTGGCTACCCCCAGAAGTACACCCTAAGACAAGGATTCAAGGACAAGTAGTTTAGTTGAGATATTCTAAATGCAAGTGATCCAAGAAAACCCCAGCAAAGGAGTAAGAAAGTGAGCTGGGGAGAGAAAGAAGGAGATAAAGCGTGTGTTGTTACCCAGTTCCCACGGTGGGCGCCTGGAGCGCAGTTCTGTCGGGGTGTTCAGTGGGGGCAGTGCAGGACCCTCCTCAGAGCTGTCTAAACTGGGGGTGAGGAACTGGGGGTATTTATCTACTAATTCCCTGTCTGTCGTTGGTTGAGTGTTGCTTCTGGGGACATTACCTCCTGACACTTCCAGCTGCTCCGCACATGGGCCAAGCGTGCTCCCTTGGCCAGACGAAAGCCCTCAAGCAGAGGGTCAAAAGTCCTCACGTGAATGGCCTTCAGGGCACCTACTGTCCGGGCTACAATACTGGAGAAGCTCCCAGCCAATAACTCAATGTATTTCCTTCAGATTAAGAAAAAAGTCAAGCTTCACTCTCCCACCACCTGTGTGTGTCAGAAGCTGAATTTTACCGTAATTATATTCCAGCACTGCAGAGTTCCATTACAGTCCTAGACTTAGGCATTATGGCTTTGGAAGATATTAAAGGGTCTCAGGAGTCTGGACTCATTAACGTTTGGCCATAAAGGAAACTAGATGTCTGCAGTTCTTATTAAGATTGCGTAAGGTGTCAATTACAAGCAAGATGAGGTTGATTGGGGCTCCAGCTTGCCTTTATGGCATTATTTCTCCATGCATTCAGTGTGCTCTCTCTGGAGTCTATTTAGCCTGCAGGTTACATTACGTGGAAGCAGAGGAGAGGAGGGGAGGCCAAATATTGGAAATCTGAATCATCCTTGTTGAGAGATATTCTACATGCAAATGAGGAAGGAGAGGCAGGAGGCTCATATCTCTCTGCAGGAGGTGCTTGAAAAGCAGTCACAAAAAGCTCTCTGGTCACCTCTGGTCAGCCTTCAGAACCCACTCGGTCATGAGAAATGGCAACTGGTGACAAAATATAACCACCAGTGTGCTGCAGTACAAGTAGAACAAGGTGGACTCCCAGTTCAGGCTGAATAATTATACCTGGAGAAATGCTATAACCCGTGAACTTACACACCAAGCTGCCAGCCCACTGCCACTTCCCTCCACCTCTCCTCCCCCTTTCCCACATGGTCCTTATCTCCCTGGGTTCCAGTGTTCTTAGAGGCACATTCAGATTTGCAGTAATACTCGTAAACAGTGGTTCTCAAACTTTAGCTGCATCAAAATCACCTGGAAGATTTGTTAAAATACAGATTGCTGGGTACCCCCTCCAGAGTTTCTGATTCAGTAGGTCTGCGGTGAATTTATAGGCCTAAGCAGTTCCCAGGAGATGCCAACACTGCCGGTCCAAAGATCATACTTTAGAGCTGCTGCACCCCAGACCTACTGGTTCAGAATTTCCATTCTGGCAAGATCTCCAGGTGATCCACGTCTCACTGAAGTATGAGAAGCATTATTTTCCTGGTTCTCCCAAGGATGGTACCATTCTAGATGCACAGAAGAGAAGTTAATTCACTATATACAATGGATGCTTTAGGCATTAGGATTTAATTTTCCCCTAAAATGGTTGGAAAAGCCTGAATTGTCTGGAAAAGGAGTTCCCATTTTTTTCAAGAATAGAATCCCTTTATAGGCCAAAATATTCTATATGCTCTCCTCCTCATGTGAGGACCTCCTATTCAATAGGAAAATATCTGACCTTTAGAAAATCCAAGCACCCAACAACCAGAGCTTGGAACTCCTAGCCAGTTGCAGCAGTTACAGGCCCAGTGGGTCATGGTCAGAGAAGACACAGGACGAGTGAGTAAAAGTGATTAAGCCAAGATGGGAAAGCCAAGGCAAGCAGGCAGGAGCCAGGAAGTAGGAGTTCCTAGAGCTGGAATAAACTAAAAAGTAGTGAAAGCCACAGTATAGGCAAGAGATTTTGAAACTGGGGAGACATGGCCACCTTGCTTCAGCAGGAAGTCTTCTCTACATCTGTGGGTACAGCAACGTCTGCTGATGCCAGGACACAGCCCTCGAGGATCCAGGACTCAAAGCACCGCTTAGTGCAACAACCCTCCCCATGTCACAGGGTCCGAGAATGCGGGCCCGGGAAAGAGAGGGCTGGGTTACAGCAGAGAGATTAGGAGGAATTCTGGAGTCAGACTCTCCTGGTTCAAAGTCCGCCTCTGCTGCTTGCTAGCTGTGCAGCCTCATCAGTCCTGCCCTGAGCAATGTGCTGGAGCTGGGCTCATCTGGCTCCTGAGAGCCCATTGTGCACGTCTTTTCCCACTCCCCGCCCAGTGACATCCCGTCACCCATCCCATGGAATCAGCCATAGTGGGAATATTCGCACCATGGAAAGAGGCTAATGCTACAATTCATGGCTTCCTCCACACTACCCCCGACCCCGTCCCCCAGAGTGGGTTGTTAAACATCTGCCAGCACACCGCTGCTCACCGCTGACATTTATGGGGGTCCGAATAAGAGTATAAACGTAGATGCATATAACATATGTCTAAATATTGAAAAGTTATAAACCACACTAACGCACTGTCATAGAGACAGTTCTATCCTCCAGTCTTGGCAAATAGACCTTCATAATGACTGGAATGCCAGGTTCACACAGAATTCTAATGCTCTTCAGAGTTTCCTGTTAGGTGGCATCAGAGGAAAGGCCAGTCCCTACCTGCCTTCTGTTCCCTCTCTGTCTGCAGCTCCATCTGCTCCACGTGAGGACCGCCAGCCTGCACACTCAAGCTCCTCCCAACCCCACAGCCACAAACAGCTGCTCCGCGGCCACCCCTCTGGCTGTGTGTGGGGAGGTCTTCTCTCAGGGGGACGGCCCTGGGGAAAGTGCCTGCATGGGACCTGGAAACACTCCCAGGGCTGTTTGGGCAGGGAATTCTGGGGTTCCAGGTACCTGGCTGCGGTCTGGAAGGTAGGACAGAGCCTCCAGTTAGACAGCACCTTGGCCCACTGATTCCTCATCCTGCAGGGTAGGAGGAGGCAAGAGGCGGCCTGCGTGGGGATCTCTAAAGCAGTGCCCAGGGCGGGGGCCCCTAACCTCTCTGTGCCTCAGTTGTTTCTTTTCACTGTAAAAATGAAAATAAAAATAGCACCCACACCTAGGGTCACAATGAGAATTAAATATGCTAATATTGGTGTAGCGCCTGGTGTTGGCCCACAAGTGGTTTATAAGTGTTTGTTATATAAATTACACAAGCATTTGTGCCTGGAAGAGCACACCGGACTGGGAGTCTAAAATCCTCTAACCTTGTTCTGCCACCTGTTAACTCAGGGACATTCCCTCATCTGAGGCTCAGTTTCCATATCAGTAGGTATGGAATTTGGACCAGATATTCTTTAAGATTCCTTAACTAACCCTGGCTTATTTTTCAAACAAGTAAAAATTCCAGAAGGGATCTTATATTCACAAGTGAGGGACAGGTGAGATGGTTTCCATACAGGAGGGGAAAAAGCCTTATCTCTAGACCTAGCATTTCTGCCTAAGTTAGAATTTTAACCATATGTAATCCAGTATCATTGAAATTTCTCCCTCCTCAGGATGTGAGGTTAGCAGAGTTTCTTTGTATTATTTACGGAAGTTTAGCATTTTGGTGACATTTACATTGAAGAATCATAGGCTGGTCTTCCCAGGCCAGGGGCAAGGGAGTGACCTGCCATTCAGCAAGGGCTGCAGACTGTCTGGCAGTCTGGTCCCACACAGATGGCAGCAAGTCCCCACAGTTCCTCTGGCCTGCTCCTCATCTCAGCAGTGCTCAAGGATTCTGTAGCAGCTATCTACTGCTGCATAACAAACCAGCCCAAACTTAGTGGTGCAAACAGCAGCTGCAATTTATTATTATGCTCTTTCACAGATCTGGGGGCTGACTGGGATCAGCGAGGTGGTTCTTACTCTGGGTCTCTCATGCATTTAGACTCAGATAGTAGCTGAGTCTGGGGTCATCTCAAAGGCTTCTTCACCTATATGTCTTGGTGCCTGGATTGGGAAGACTCAAACAGCCGGGACTCCTCAGACATCTCTCTCTATCTCTCTAGTACAATGGTGTCCAGTACATGGTCCCTCCAGTATAATAGCTTCAGAATAGCCATACACCTTACATGGAGGCTCAGTGCACCAAAGGTGCATGTCCCTAAGAGAGATCCAGGCAGAAGCTCTATCACTTTTCATGACCTGGACTTGGAAGACACACAACATCACTTTTACTACATTTTATTTACTAGAAACGAGTCACTAAGGTGACTCGGGCAAAGGGGGAGAAATTAGACTCCACCTCTTAAAGGAAGGAGGGTCAAAGAATTTGCAGACATGCTTTAAAACCACCACAGATTCTTCTTCGTCACACAGAGATTCGATGGAGTTAGAACCTGAGGAAACAGACAGGGCCCTCCTGGGTCTGGCATTTGTTGCTGGCTTTTGGCTAGGTCGCCTCTGTTCTCCATGTGGTCTTTTACGCTCCTGGGGGCTAGACCAGCTTCCTTACATGGTCTTCCTTACATTGGTCTCTGGGCACTGTACCAAGAAGAACAGGTAGGGCCTCTTAAGGACTAGCTGCAAAAGTTGAGTAATGACACTTTTGCCACTTTCTATTGGCCAAAGCAAATCACAAAGCCAGCTCAGATTCAAGGGGTGAGGAAATAGACGCCACCTGTTGATGGAAGGAGTTGCAAAGGGGAATATATACGAGGATGAGAGGAATTTGGGACCATTTTACTGTACTGTACCAGAAGAAACAATAGATTCCTTTTAAGGAAGGTGGGTCTTGGGAACTTAGGACGTAGAGGCCAGACCTAAACTTTTTGGGGGCATTAAGTGTGAGACTGAGCCCTGCCTCCAGCATCCTCCTCCTCTGACCTTACCCCTGCTTCAACCCCCCAGCTTTCGGCTGAATGCATATCTTAAGACTATCTATTTGAAAGGGTACTACATTTTTAGCCTTACTGGATACCCAAATGCTTCCGTATAGACCCACCTGTCCACTCTCCTCTGCCCTGAAACTTATGGCAAAGCTTCTCTGATACTCACTAAAGGGAGAATACCCAACTGGTCACAGAAGCTCCCATCAACCTGAGAGACCAATTATACAAATGGACAATGGCCACACCATAGAAAAATAGAACTCTGACCCACAACCTCTGCAGCAACCAGTCCAAGAAGCCAAACCACAACCTCTGTAGCAATTGGCCCCAAATGGTCAGGACTTTGTCAGTGACTGCCAGCTTCCCTAATATTGTAGCAACTTCCAACTCAGGACCAACCAGAGAAAGTCGAATATGTTCCCTAAACCAATCACATAGGGTGCTTTGTTTCTAGTTAGCCCACTTCCTGCTTCCCCATGGCAACTGCCTCCAATCAAGCATACCTGGAACCTTCCCTTTTTTCACCACAAATCTTACCCACTCCCCTGCCTTTGGGTCTCTGACAAATGCGTGATGATGACTGACTCCCTTGCTATAGCAAATGCTGAGTAAGTAGTGTTTGTTCCCATGTGAGTGGTCTTCATTTGTTTCCACAGACCCAAGAGTTTCCCTCAGAAGAGGATGACAGAAATCAGTCTTCCTGAGAGATGATGATGGCTTGGGCTAACATGATAGCAGTGGAACAGGTGAGAAGTAGAAATTTCTGAAAACTTTTTGAACAGAAGCTATAGGAATTGCTGATGATCAAATATGGGGTGAGAGACAGAGAGGGTTAAGGATGACACCAGGTTTGGGGCCCTGAGCAGCTGGGTGAATGACACCACTTTCTGAGATGGCAAAGACCAAATCAAGAGTTCAGTTTTGGAGATGTCTATTAGAGAGGACAGTATAAATTTGAGAGTCTCTAGCTAGTAGATGGGGCTTAAAATCATGAGACTGGATGAGATCACACCAGGGAAAGGACGGTTCTTTCAATCAATAAATACGTATTGAACACCTACTGTGTGCCAGACAGTGTGTTACACTTTGTGGATTTAGTGGGAGAAAACACAGACACTGGCCCAGCATTCAGAAGTATATGGTCTGTTGGGAGACTCAGATGTTAATCAATTATTCATGCAAGTGAATAGGGGACAAGTACTATGAGAGCAAGTAATAAGGGGATATGACCCAGTAGGGGACTCCTGAGCTGAGACCTAAATGATGATTTGTTGTTAACTAGGTAGAGTGGGGAGGAAAAATCATTCCAGGCAGAGGAAGTGCATGTACAAAGTTCCTGTGGAAAGAGGGACAGACAAGAGGCTATTTTGGTTATGAGCTGAGAGATGGAGGAACAGCCTCATGGGAGATATAAGCAGGCAGGGTCCAGACCATGCAGGACCTCACAGACCATGGGAACCTACAGAGTTCAGTTTTTTTCCCTAGAAGCCATGGGAAGTCATTAGAGGATTTTAAGTGTGGGGAGTACAGGGTCAGATTGCTTTCAAATACATGTTCCCAGAACCCACCCTAGAGATGCTGATTTAGGAGGCCTGAGATGAGACCTAGGTTATCTGTATTTCCAGCAAGCACCCTAGAGAATGCTGTCACATGCCGATAGTCACTGAACCCTCATTTAAAGAAGCACTGGGACATCCCAGATCTTCAAAGGGTTGCTAAGCATCCAGGGACACTAAATAAGACTTGGGTATTGCAGAAATTTGCCTCAGCAAGAACACTTGCAGGGTTTTATCAAGACCAGATGGCTCTTGATTAAAACAGAACATAATGCTTGAAGGAACATGCTATCTTGCAGGGATTGAAGGCAGTGAACTCTTGTCAGCCTGCTAACCATGTAGTTTGCTCCCCACAGAGCCAGGCCTTACACAATTCTTTCCTGTTCATGGGGGTTAACCCCAGAATGACTTTTCAGTAGCCAGATTTCAAAACCACAAGTTCATGATTCCCTGCTCAGCCTGGGAGCCCAACAGAGAGCAAGACTGGAGTTTGGAGAGCATCAGTTCCAAACTTTGGGGACTTCCTGTCCAAGCTCCTCTCCCAACTCTCCCTGATGCTGGAACAAATCTCTTCTCTCACTGAGAGGCTAATGCCTACAATATTTTGTCTGCAGCTTGCTGATTGGTGTACAACCATCACTGCAGATCAGTCTAACCCCCAGTCTTCCACGTGATGAGTTGTCTGCACGCCCCTTCAATTTTGGAACTGAAAAATAACCAACAGAGACAAGAAACAACAATCAATCGTGGCTCTCTCTGCTCTCTGCCACGTGAGGGTACAACAAGAAGTCAGCGTCTAAGACCCAGGAGAGTGTCCTCACCAGAACTCAACCGCACTGGCACCCTCAACTCTGACTTCCGGCCTTCAGAACTGTGTGACATCTGAACACAGCATAGCGTTGGATTTTGCTTTGTTAGCAAACGTGAACACCTCTTTAAATAGATTTAAGCCAATAAGCAAAAGAAATAAAATGAATCCAGATTGGAAAGGAAATCATTTTATTTGCATAAAACATAACTGTCTTTGTAGAATGTCCTATGGAACTTTCAATAAAACTACTATAACTAATGAATTTGGCTCCCACCTGTGCAAGAGAAAAGGTGATGAGCAGAAGCTGCTGTCATCCCCGCAGAACATTTTGACTCAGAAGCTGAAAGTGACAGCTTAAGTTATAGAAAATTGGTGGAGATTCAACTGGTTAAATAGAAGTCATTTTTTCTTTCAGAAGTTGGAGTATATAAACTAAGAAATGGAAACTTGTAAAGCCTAGATATCCAAACTTTAGAGGAGAAGTAAGCAGAAATAGTTGACAGAGGGGCCAGCCCGGAGGCGTAGTGGTTAAGTTGGTGCGCTCCGCTTCGGTGGCTCGAGGTTTGCAGGTTCGGATCCCTGGCAAGGACAGACACACCGCTTGTCAGCCATGCTGTGGCAGCGTCCCATATAAAGTAGAGGAAGATGGGCACAGATGTTAGCCCAGGGCCAGTCTTCCTCAGCGAAAAGAGGAGGATTGGCAACAGATGTTAGCTCAGGGCTAGTTTCCGCATTAAAAAAAAAAGAAATAGTCGACAGAGTAAAAAATTAAAAAGGTAAAGAATGAACATAAAATAGGATTACTGATGTTTTTTGTTCTTTTTGGGCCATTTCCTAGTTTCCAGAGATGCAGATGGGCTGTAAAGTAAGCAAAACAACAGCAACGAGGAAAAAGTCATCACCAACTCCAAAAATAAAAATCCCTAAATTTGAATATTTATAAAGAAACGTACTTGAGAAGGAGGCAGAATTGAAGTCAATTGATAAATATAAATTAAGAAATCATTTAGAAGAATACTTGATACTTATTAAGTTAATAAAGTATTTTCAGCGGGAATGTGTCCTTAGAAGAAAAATAAACTCTTTGGTGTTGGGTTTAAGGGATGGTTTATCATTCAAATTTGGAAAATAATAAGAGCTGTTTTTTTTTTTTTTTTGGAGGGAGAGTGGCCCTACTCTAACATCAGTGGCCAATCTTCCTCTTTTTCCTTTTTTTTCTCCCCAAAGCTCCAGTACATAGTTGTGTATCATAGTTGTAGAGTTGTAGGTCTTCTTTATGGGACACCACCTCAGCATGGCTTGATGAGAAGTGAGTAATAAGTAGCAGTGAGTAGTGCCCAGGATCCAAACCAGCGAACCCTGGGTGGCCAAAGCAGAACACATGAACTTAATGCTATGCCACCAGGCTGGCCCCCAAGAGCTGTTTTTTGAAAAGATGCTATATAGATAATAATAATAATAATGTTAAAAAGCCAAAAAAAATTGTGAATTCAGTACCTCTAAAATTTGAAGTGTTTATTAAAAAATAATCACTATCTGGGGCTGGCCCTGTGGTGCAGTGGTTGAGTTTGGCATGCTGTGCTTCAGTGGCCTGGGGTTTGCAGGTTCAGATCCCAGCCACGGACATACACCGCTCATCAAGCCATGTTGTGGTAGCATCCCACATACGAAATCCAGCAAAAAGAGGAAGATTGGCAACAAATGTTAGCTCAGGGCCAATCTTCCTCACCAAAACAAAACAAAACAAATACAATTGCTATCCAAAGGAGATAAAGACATAAAGGTATTTTAATGCTTTTTCCTGGTCTCATGAGAATCTGGGCAGGTGATAGTGGCTTAAACAAGGGTTGTGACAGTGAAGATGGAGAGAAATAGACTGAACTGTGAAGTAGTTTGAAGGTAACAGCAACCGGCAATTCCACCTTTAGTCCCTTGCTGAGATTGCATAAAAGTTCTCACATAATTACTGGGATTTTTCAAGGTCAGCAAGTGACAGGATTAGAACAGACCTTTCCTTAAATCCCATTAGAATGCAAATCTCCTGGAGAAAGATAGCATCATCTCAATCCTTATCAAGCCTTATCACCTTTGTGTGACTAACTTGACAAGATCTGACCCCGAGGAGAAGCAAGTGCACAGTGGAAAAGTCCCCAGCCCAAAGGCCTACCTGGTCTGGTATGTACAGTGAGTAAGTGAAGCCGCTCCCTGCCCCCCAGCTGTAAGAGGATGAACTGCTGCCAACGCTGTTGCCAGGCAACAGAGGAGTGCTGAGAAAAATGGAGACATGCAGATCAAGGCCACCTCTGGAGGGACGGCAGCTTCTCCAGCCCGGCCCCTTCCTAGCACATGACAAGGTGGGCACAGTATCCCTGGAACTTCCGGTTTTCTAAAAGATGCCAGAAATGTGGATTTGTGTGTGTGTGTGAGAACTCAATTTTTAAACATTGGAACTAATTCAAATTTTAAAAAAATACTCTGTGAGGGAAAAAAGAAAAGAAAAATAAGACCCATAGGTCAAACCTTGCAGTAATTTTGGAACTTCTAGCCTAATATATTTAGACATTAATTCATTTAATTAATCTTGTGCAGTTAATCCTATGAAGTTAAGCGTGGTTGTTCCTATTCTGCTAATGAGAAAACCAAGGCTCAGAGGGCATGGAACCTGCTCCAAATTAGTCTGAGATCTTGGGCCTGAGTTTCTATATTTGTAAAATGAGGAACGGGTGGTTTCTGAGCTCCCTGAAGCTTGGTGCAAAGTTCCACACGAATGAGAACAAGTATTTTTCTCCGAAAAGGATCCAGAGGCTTCATCATATTCTTAAAGAGGTCCCAGACCCAGAGTATCACCATCCCAGAGAGAATGCAAATGGGGAATTTATAGAGGAAGGTTGTCACATGTCCAATAAACATGAATAGATGCTCACCCTCTCTGTAGTCAGGGAAATGCAAGTGAAAGAAATGGGCTTTTCTCCAAGATTAAGCCATGTATGTCCAAGTACTTGCAGCTAGTGCGAGAGGCTGAATCAGTTACGGCTCCTTCGGTCTCTTGCACCTCCTACTTGGAGACCGGTCATTCTAGAGCTGATCCAGGCCCCCAAGTGCCCACTGGCTTCCCAATTTCTGTGCACGAGCCTTCAAGGAACAATAATAAAGCTCAGCGTATCCAGATTCAAGGCCACTTCTAGCTGTTTGAGAATATTTTTTTGTCTTTTTAATCATTTTATAACATCCTACCCTCCTCTCTACTCCAAAAAGATTTTTTTTTTTTTTTTTTGTGGGGAAGACCAGCCTGAGCTAACATCGGTTGCCAATCCTCCCCTTTTTGCTGAGGAAGACTGGCCCTGGGCTAACATCCGTGCCCGTCTTCCTCCACTTTTTATATGGGACGCCGCCTCGGCATGGCCGACAGGCAGTGCGTCTGTGGGCGCCCGGGATCCGAACTCGAGAACCCTGGGCTGCCAAGCGCGGACTAAACCGCTGCGCCACCGGGCGGCCCCCCAAAAAGATTTTTAATAATAATTGTGAAATGAAACTAATGATAATAACGATCAGAAAGGAAATGCAAACAGTAAATGTTTCTATTACTGAATTGCATGTGTATAATTATACCAGTAAAATAAATTTTAAAATTAAATAATTACATTACAACAAAGGAAAAATAATGATTGATAATTTTAAGTGATATGAATGTCATTTTTGAAGAAAGAGAAAAAAATTATGTACTCCATCTCAGTAATGAAATAACATTATAGTTCTCATTTTTGAGCCTTAACTTCTGCAAATGTCAATGATTTGGTCAAAATTTGCATATTCATATTAAGTAGACATAGCCAGATTTGTCCACCTATCTTCACTTATAGTTCATAGAAGACAATTTTGATTAATTTTAATTTTGAAAATTTCCTTTCATTTGAAGTGACAGTAAGACAAATCATTAGGAAAAATCTTAAGCACAAAGATAAATTTGACAGATTCATAAAAATCCCGTTTTACAATAAATTTCAGAAATTGCAGCATTTTCCATATGTTTGTTCCTTCAAGATTGATCTCAGTGGTTTTCAAATATCTCTGCAGCTGAAACATTTCCACTGAAATTTTCTCACCAGAAAATTCATCATGAGTTTCCATTTTCTTCTACCGAATTTAGAGAAAATGACTGGATAGCGAACACTGACATTATTTGGTCCACTGCTCTAGAATGAGTGTCTAGTTCCTGGTGAAAATGATCAAGGTATTCAGAGATTGCCCTTTTGATTTCTCCTGCACTATAAGACCAGCACCTTTTGTCATTTTTCCTGTCATTCTTCTTCAAAATTTGACTCTATTTTCTATGGCATTGTCTGTTTCTTACTTTTTTGTAGTTGTTGCATTGTTCATGGCCTTCTCCACAATTTCTGTGCACTGACTTTCAAGGAACAATTTTAAAGCTTGGTGCTTTAGAATACATTATTCAAGGCCGATTCTGTTTGAAAGGAGTTTTGTGTCCTTTTAATCTCAAAAAAGAGAAATGGCGTCCAGCTATCCTGGTTTGTTTTGACTCTTTTGTAAGCACAGGAAAGTGTACTACCACAGGGGCTGGAGTGAGGTGAGCTAGAATTACTGAGAACCATTATAACTTACTTTTGAAATAAACGTGTAGCTGAGTCCGTGTGTGCTTGAGGGCAATTGTATAACTGAGATTTGAAGCTTCCATGTGTTATTAAAATTCAACAGTAACCACAGCAATAGCTTAGAATTTAGGCCAACAAAAGATTTTTGAGGGGAGGAGTATGTTATCACTAACATTGCTAGAATGGCCCATGTGTGTGATAATAAAAAGCAAACTGACTTTCAGTCAGTTTTATTTATTTAATTTTTACCTCCTGTACATACAGTGCAACAGCTTATTACTAATAACAGGCAACTTCTCTCCCTGTCCCATCCTTGGTATGCCACTGTAGGGAGATACTACTTTAAACCATAATTGTAGAAAAATCCAGAAGTGTGATAGCATCTAATGCTAGCCAGAATTTGGGGTGTCTAGGGGTAGAGGGGAGACAGAAGGGGAAGGGAGAATATACTTATGCATTTCTGGAGGAAATGGGGATCATTCTAGCCTTTGGGTGAGAATCTGGCAATAGCTATGAAAATTAAACATAAACATACATTTCAATCCAATAATCCTACTGCTGGGAATCCATTCTGTAGAAATAAAAGTCCTAATTCATAAGGAGCTGTGGGCAGCAATGTTTACTGGGCATTGTTTAGGGTAGAAAAAAATGGAAAGAGGCTGAATGCCATCAAAATATCATCATATATCAGAACCATGGAATTCCACTTGGTCACTAACAAGAATGAAAGTTAGAGCTATACTGGTTGATGTAGAAAGATTTCCATGATATTTTATTAAGTGAAAAAGAAAGAGGGCTAAAAGTCTTTAGCAACAACAACAAGGCCCTCTACACATGAGTATGTAACTTCCTATGATTGCAAGAGCCTAGAGAAAGGCATAGAAGGATTCATACACACCTGGCTTATCATAGAGAAAAGAGGGGAGGGGGTCAAAGCAAGAGAAAAATAAGCTGTAGATAAGAGAGAATAGCAAAAGAGTCCCACAATAAAAACAGCATGCAAAGTATCATTCCATTTATATAAAATTACATGTATTTGTACATTGTCCTAGAGAACTATGAAAAAAGGCCACCAAAATGTTCAGCACCATCCACTAAAACTTTCTACAGCGATGGAAATGTTCTATGTCTATGCTGCCCAAGACAGTAGCCAGTAGACACATATGGTTATTGAGCACTTGAAATGTGGTCACTGTGACTGAGAAACTAAATCTTTAATTTTATTTAATTTTAATTAAATTGAAATAGCCAGTACAGCTATAGACAATGGTTTTCTATAAGCAGTAGAGTTGCAGTTTATTTGTATTTTCTTTCTTCTACTCTTCTATACTGTTTGAACATTTCTATGATGAATAGTTATTAATTACATAATCAATAAAACAATTATAGAGAAGCAGTATGTGTAGTAGTGGTTAAGAGCTCAGATTTTTTTATTTTTTGGGTGAGGAAGATTGTCCCTGAGCTAACATCTGTGACAATCTTCCTCTATTTTATACTTGGGACACTGCCACAGCATGGCTTGATGAGCAGTGCTTAGGTCCGCACCCAGGATCCGAAACTGCGAACCCCAGGCTGCTAAAGTAGAGCATGCAAACTTATCCACTATACCACCAGGCCAGCCCCAAGAGCTCAGATTTGAATCCAGACAACCTGGTTCAAATCCTAGCCTTGCTGCTTCCTTGCTAATAATTTTGGTCAAATTACTTAACCTCAAATACTTTCTTCACTGTGCCTCGGTTTCCTCACCAGTAAAATGGGCATGATCATAAAACCCACCTCATGGGGTTATTGTGAGGATTAAGTGAGTTTATCCATGTAAGGTACTTACAATAATCCCTAGCATGTGGTGTTTGATAAGTATTTGCAAATATAAATATTATTAGTTGTACTTGTCATGGGTCTTAGTTGCAAGTAATAGAAGACTCTGGCTAAAGAATTTACTAAATAGATACTGGTGGGCTCACAAAAATGTTGAGAAGTCTGGAGCACCAGGTTCAAGGCCAAGAGGGCAGATCCCAAGTGACTCCTCACTACTGGTTCTGGTGAAGAAGCCACTGATGCCAACATACATTGTCTGGGGGCAACTGCTTCCCTTCGCTTCCTGAGCGAAAGCCCTTCCTGAGTGTGCATCTGGACATCGGCAGCTGTGAAATGCCACATTCTCTAATAATCTCTGTGACTGGCATGATTTGAAAACAAAGGACATCAAGAAGATCCCATAATTTTGCTGAAAAAATTATTATTTTGTCTGAAGCTGTCTCAAAATTCATTTTTGGAAATGGGCAGAGTATACATTTTTATCGGAATTTGTATTACTTTTTTTAAAGTAACTTGCCAAAGTTACACTGTTGGTTATTGGAGGAATTGAGTGGAGACCCTCAGTCTCCAGACCCCAAAGCCGGTCCCCCTGTCTCTTAAATGGACCAGCAGTTTGTAGAAGGGAGAGAAAGAAGTGCCATGAGGTGGGGAAGGGGACAAAAAGGGTAGACTCCTCTTCTGTGAAAGACATTTGGAACTTGCTGGATGTTTTTGTTTAGTCACACTTAGAGGTATGGGGAAGAAGCCTCTTGTTGCCTCTCCTGTTTCCCCCATGAAAGTTGCTAGGGGTCTTTCAGGTTTTCCTTCTGAATTACTATCATATAGTTTTGGGGTTATTCCTATTTCATTTGAAAGTTTTCCTTTGAATGTACAGTATGTATGCACATGTCTGTTTAAATTTTGCTGAAATCTCAAGTGTGGTTCCATGACATCTCTATTCCTTTTTCTGTCGGGCATGTCTCTCTCATTTTATCAGCCTCAGTCAGGGCTTCCCAAAGGTTTTCACATCATGGCTCACATAAAAGTGATATTTGTACAGTGGATGAGGTTACTTCAGATCCTGAGGTGACTGTCTGAGGGACTCCAGCCTTCAGCTACCCCAGTCCTAGCCCAGCCACCCTGAGGACCAAAGGCTGCCATTTGTATCCCATTTATGGCTCACCAGTGTACAAAGTCCTCCTCAAGAAGCTCTGGCCTAAGCCAATGGGCACATTGGATTTGATATACCAAAGCACTCTTTATACACAGCTTTCCAGGAATGGATCTGTTGAAGCATGGAAGGGGTCAGAAAGGGTAGATACCATGTGAGTGAACAGAACAGTGGAACAGCCTACTGTCATCAAGAGAAGAATGGCCAAACAAACTGTGGTATATTCATACAGTAGAACTTACTTGTTAATAAAAAGGAAATGATGCTGATTCCATGCAACCACATGAATGTCAAAAACATGCTGAGTCAAAGCCACACACAAAAGAGGACATATTATATTATTCCATTTATATGAAGTTTTAGAAAATCCAAAACTAATCTATGGGTGGGGTGGAGTGGTGGGAGTGGGGATTGGCTGGAAGGTCCATGAGGGAACTTTCTGGGGTGATAGTAATGTTCTTTATCTTGACAGAGGTTTGGGTTACACAAGTGTATGCATTTGCCACTTAAGATTAGCGCCTTTCACAATAAAGTTTTATCTTAAAAAAACAAACAAACAAATGTTGAAGCTCCAGTTAATACTAGGTATGCTAAAATGGTCAGGGGTGAAGTATACTGGTAGCTGCAATTTACTTCGAATTACGTCAAAAAATATGATGGAGCACCAGCCCTGATGGCCTAGTGGTTAAAGTTCGACACTCTCTGTTTTGGCTGCCCAGGTTCGTTTCCCGGTCGCAGAACCATACCACCCATCTGCCGGTTGCCACACTGTGGCGGCCGCTCACATAGAAGAACTAGAAGGACTTACAACTAGGATGTACAACCATGCCCTGGGGCTTTGGGGAGGAAAACAAAAAAAAAGAGGAAGATTGGCAGCAGATGTTAGCTCAGGGTGAATCTTTCCATGCCAAAAAAAAATATATGTACATATATATGTGTGTGTGTGTGTGTGTATATAGAGAGAGAAAACATCAATGAAATGACATTAATGTGGGCAGTTCACTTACTGTATTCAGGGTAGGCATGCTCTTGTGCATTTATAGATGCTAAAGAATTCTAGAGCAGGAAAGAGTCTTAGAGATATAGTCCAGTGACTTCACTTAACAAATGAAGAAACTGAGGCCCAAAGAGTAAGCAACTTACCCTAGGTCACACAGCCAGTTCGTAGCAGGCCGGGCCTAGAGCTGCCAGGCTGCGAACCCTCTCGTTCTATCATTTTGGAAAGGTTTTTGCCTCAAACTGAAGCATTGCTATCAAATGCATTTTAGAATTTTGGAGTTTTATTTCTGTCTAATAATATATTTCTACAAATGATTATCTTTTGTATCTACCCAAGCAATTAGTTCAAACACTATTTTTTAAAGTTTGTAGACACAGAGTAAAAAAAGAACGAAATGGTACTTTATTGTAAGCGGCTTAATTAAAGTCTTTAGCTACTTATCTATTTATTGCTTTATTCTAAAGTGTTTTTGCAAAGCCCGACTGCTCTGGAAGAGCACAGGGAAATACAATTATTAATGACTGTGGTCATAAGCACTTCACAAAGCAATAAGGACTTAGACCTTCCCCCGTGCTTCCTAAGAGCCAAAGTTTCACATCAACATTCCTCAAAGACAGGCAACTTTAGAGTAAAATATTCATATGAATCATCAAGGGCTATTATTAAACATTTTTCAGAGCTTCTGAGTCATTACCTAAAAGCAGATTTAACTTAGGTTTAATTTGAAGAGAAAATAGAAGGCTAAAATTTAATATTTTTCTTCTCCCTTAAAAAGCACTGGTCCTTGACCACGTTTCCTTATACCGCCCTCCCCATCACTCCTTTTCAGAGAGAAGAGTCTTCAGAGGCACACTGGTTCCGCTGTAAAATGAGAAGTGTGTCTGTAAGGAATGTGTTCCTGCCTCTTCCTATTTCTGTCAAGGTGGGGTATTCACATGGGCTGCTGGCTCCCTCCACCATCTGCCCTAGAAAAGCTATAGAAGCAGATGGAAGCATTGATCTGACAGAACTATCAACAATGTCCCCAAACTACAAGAACCCCCTGGGGAGATGGGAGGCTGCTATAGTAGGTATGTGGGAGGTGGGTGGCTCAGCCTGGGGCAGAGAGCTGCAAGACAGAGCAGACAGAGAGGATGGACTGAGGAAGGACTCAATTCTACTCTTGTGTCTACACACCTGACCTTAAATGGATCATTCATCTTTGGCCCCAGGCACCTGCAGCATCCACACAGTTTGCAGTGTTGTCAGGGTCTATAGAAGTACTGCAAAAGCCCCACTGGGGTGAGCAGCTGATGAAAACAGGGCTGACCATCTGATACTTGGCATTCACTCATTCACCTCCACCCCCTCACACTCCCTGGGATGGTAGATTTTAATCTAGGAGACTACTGCTCACAGGAGTTGACAGGTAGAGTGCACCAAAGGTAGTAGTCTGTGGAATTCTGTGGTGTCTGGGGCTTAGCCCTTCTCTCTTTATCCCTTCCCCTCACCTGGAGGGATTCAGCTCTTCCTCAACACACATTACCAGATGGGGCAGTTTAAAACAGGAACATGAATTCCAGGGCAAAATAACTGTCCACCTAAAGACAACAAATGTTGATTGGAATTTATGGAGCAAGAGCTTAAAATAAACATAGTAAATATACTCTAAAATGGCTGGGGAGTGGAGAAATGGGGAGAGGTCAAAGGGTACAAACTTCCAGTTATAAGATGAATAAGTTCCGGGGATCTAATGGATGGCAGGGTGACTAGAGTTAATGATACTGTATTGTATGCTTGTAAGTTGCTATGAGAGTAGAACTTAAATATTCTCATCATAACAACAAAAAATGGTAATCATGTGAAGTGAAGGAGAAGAGAGCTGAGAGATCAAGAAAAACCAAGTCCTAATCAGGTCCTTTGAGCATCAATGCCTAAAACCAGCCATTCCTGAGCTTTTCAATTGCACAAGCCAATAAAATCTTGAGTGTGGATGTGTGCATGCATGTGTGCTCAAAGCAGCTCAAGTTGTGTTTCTGACTCTTGCAAACAAAGGACCTGACTAATGGGAGGGTAGGGTGGGGCGTGGGATTAGATATCACTAAGCTTGCTTTTAGCTCTGCCACTTGATGATTCTCTGAACAGAGCATGCTCAAAGTGCTGCCCCTTTCCAAAGAAGTTAATTACTTTAGCTAATAATTCACTAACTTAAGCCTCCAGTCTTTCCCTCCTCTTATCCATTCTTTACTTGGCAGTTTCCATTCTAAAATAATACATATATGTGTACTCTTTAGAATACTTATAAATTATGATTCCATTTATATGAAGCTCTAGAAAATAAAAACTAATCTCTACTGATGCAAAGCAGATCAGTGGTTGCCTGGGGATAGGAGTGGAGCAGGGAGGGAGGATTAAAAAGGAGGCAGGAGAAAACTCTTGGGGGTGATGGATATGTTCTCTCTCTTGTAGTGTTTATGGTTTCAGCAGTATATACATATGTGGAAACCCGTCAAAATGTATACTTTAAATGCATGCAGCTTATTGGATGTCAGTTATATCTCAATAAAACTGTTAGAGAGAAAAAAAAATAAAACATTGACACAATAAAAAGCAAATCTGATAGTGTCACCCCATTTAACACCCTTCAGTGTTTTCCCAATTCTCTTAGGGTAAAAATCCAGTCTCTATAATGCAGGTTGGAAGGCTTGCATGATCTGGCCCCTGCTCAGGCTCAGTGCAACCCTTAGCATATCCAACCTCCAGACATCCTGAATTTCTTCCAATTCTTGGGTCCACTCCAAGCATTTGCATCTTTTTGCTTCTTGGAACATTCTCCCACGCTCCACTCCTACACACACACACGTTTACTTGGATTACTGCTTTAGGCTTCTGCTTAGATGTCCCTTCCATGAAGCTTTCACTGACCATCTCCACCCCCATGACTGGGTTAGGAGCCCCACCATGTGCACCTGTAGTACAGGGCTTTCCCTATCTTAGCACTTATTACTCTGTCCCATAAGTGCCTATTTACTTCTTTGAAGCCCCTCACCATCCTCTGAGAAATCATGAGGGCAATAAACGTGTCTGTTTTATACATCATAGCTCTAGTGCTTTGAACACTGTCTAGAATATGGTATGTTTGTTGAGTGACTTGATAAATAAATCAATGGGACATAGATGATCCAAGAGTATATCACAACCACTAAACTTAAGGGAGACCGAGGCCAACTCTGTAAAAGGGGGAGAGCACAAGGGCTCAGGCTCCAACCTCAGGTCAACTTGGGTTCAGATATCAGCTGTCGCTTAGTAGTGTAACCACGTGGAAGGTCCCTAACCTCACTGTGCCTCCACATCCTCCTCTGCTAAATGGAGATAATCGTGATACCTATTTCACTGGGTTGTTTTGAAAACTAAATGAGAGAATCTATGTAACTTGAGGTCCAATGCCTAGTTCAGGCCAACGAATGTTAACTACAACTAAACAAAACAATATCACGGTCATTAAGAACAAAAGGAACTAAATAATAATAGAAGCCAATCAAATAAACATTTCTCGCATTACCAAAATGGGGAAGCCAGTTTAGGGTTAAGTAGCTTACTGAATCAGTGATGGCTCAGATTTACAGCTTTGCCCTTAAGGCTTTCTGTCCAGTTTTCCTGAAGCGTTTCTTTGGTGAGTCTAAGGGTGTTGAGGTTTGAGCTTTATACTTTAGGGCCTTTTGAGTTTCTGCAAACCCTGCTAAAGTAATACCCCAGAGTGAGGAGCCCAAAGGAATGGTCCTTCAGGAAGGAGATGTCAGTCTCAGCGTACATGTGTGTAAGCCCTTTGTAGTGGGGGCTCTGGTGTGCTTCCTGGACCCACAACTCTGGACCTGAAGCACTCATTCCCCCAGCTTCTATGTGTTGGCTGTGTAGGGGAGGAATAATATTAATCTACCCTCTAGGTTCTTCTGGCTGGTCTAAGAATTAAATTGACATGAGACAGAATAACAGGAGAAAATCAAACAAGTTTAATGACATGTATACATAGGAGAAACCCAGGAAAACTGAGTGACTTGCCAAAATGGCTGAAGCCACCACCTTAAATACCATCTTCAGCTAAAGACAAAGGAGGATGTTGGGGGTAGTGGTTTGGGACTTCAAAGAAGAGGGTGCAATTCACATGGAGATGGGAAAGCAAATGTTTGGTAAACAAATGTTTGCTATGCCCTGCAGAGACAATGAGACACAGAGAGGACTTTGATCACATGGGCCTTGCTAGGTTCCTCCCTGTCTACCACACCTAGTTCATATTATACTATAGTTATCTATGGTGATAGCTCCTTCCTGGAACAGACCTTCTATTTTAGATTCTTTTAGGCAGTTAGGGGGAAGGTCAAAGTTTCTTCCTGAGTCTTTCGTTCTTAAAAATAATCAAGCCAAAGAGACACATTTTGGGGTGGCAAATTCTGATCCCCCACAGTGGCCAGCACTCAGCTGAGATGCCGTCAGGGAATTACCATGGCTGGAGAAAGCTGCCTCACCCAAAGTCACACTCCCTTCCCAGGGGCAGCTGTATCCAATAACTGGTTGATGTAGGGGTACAAAGGCCTGGCCCGCTCACCTTGATCAGAATGACTCTGAAGGTCATTCCAGCTCCAGAACTCCCTTTAGGATTGGCCTCTGTTGTGGCTGCAAAGCAGTTCAGTATTTCCCTCTGCCCAATTTGTGCCTCAGAGCACTTCTCAACAAATTCCTTGCCTGCAAATCTCTGGCTCAGAACCTTCTCTCTGGAAACTGGACCTGTGATACCCTTTAAGTCCAAACAACAATTTTTTGACTCATTGGACAGCCCAGTGCCCAAACACCCACATGCTGCTGGGGCAAGCAGCCAATTCAGGGCCCCAAAGGCTTCTCTAAAGCCAAAACAACAGGGCAGCAAGAAGTGTCTTGGATCAGAAGACTAAAGGCAAATTCCCACTGCCCTTAGGTATTTGAGATGTTGAGTTACATCTCAGGGCAAGTGGCATTTGGGAAAGAGGCCCTGAGTTTATCGAATGATTGAAAGGAAAAGACTATTTAGGGTGGAAATCTGGGAGATCAGGACACAGACAACTGAATTATTCTTACTAAAATTTAAGCTCCTGAGGGTAGGGATTTGTGTCTGTTTGGTTCACTGCTGTGTCTCTACCACCTAAAACTGTTTGGCATATAGGAAGTGCTCAATAAATACTTATTGAATCGATGAATATTCAGCAGAGAAGAGGTGGATAGGGAAGGAGGCAAAGGTAAAAGAAAAATGGAAAATGGAACTTAATTCAAGTCCCAGAGAGGCAGTGAGGCAGTGAGGCTCGGTGGGTCAGACCACGACCTGTGACCACAGGCAGATCTGAATTCATTTCAGGCTTTGCTACTTGTAGCTCTAGGACTGCTGGAAAATCATCTAACCTCTCCAAGCCTCAGTTTCCTTATCTGTACAATGGGACTCATATTTAATAAGGTGACTCTGTAGGTTAAATAAAGTGATTTAGACTTAAGCACCTGATACACAGTAGACAATTCTTTGTTCATAAGTGAGCACATATGGTATGTATACACACACATACACACACACATACACACACAATCTCAAGGGAGTCTAGGGTGATAGCGTTTAGAACATACTTCCAGATCCCAGGAGGATGGAGTGTGGTGCTTTGTCAGTTGTAAAAGGTTTGATAACATATTGGCTTTAGGGATGACAAGAATCAATGCAAAATGTTCTGGCCATGTAAAGCTTATGGAGCAAACTCGCAAGGCTACACCAGCCCATTAATTTGAGTCCTAACCATATTACTAATTTTATAGTCACTTAAGCAAATAAATGTTTCAGAACACCCTTTGGAGAACAGCCTAATTTGTAAGCGTTTTTTTTTTTTTTAATTGGCTGTTTGAGATATTGCTCCTGAGGCTTGAACATCCAGCTTTGACTTCGAGTAGAATAGTTGAGATAGAGGAGAGGCCCTCTGACTCTTTATCTCTGCCCAAGCATTCTGAACAACAAAAGCTACAGACACAAGATTAGCTATCGTACCTAGTTAATGTGGTATATATGCTACAAAATCCATTTCTGACTTCAAGCTCTCATTGAATATAGGGTAGAAGTGGGAAAGCTGCCCAGGAGAACCAATGGCTTCACATGAATCCCTCAATTACAGGGAATTGTTTGAAATCAGGCAGAACAATACAATTTTCATTTGTGCCCCCTTTCCACTTTGACAAAAATAATCATGTACGTAATTCAGAGGTAATGTTCTGCCTTCCAGGGCGCCATTATTGTCGGTTTGGCCATAGTTGTTTTCTTCCCTCCCTCATTGAATAGCAGCCATGAAATCCGAATAGAATTGACCCTCACTTAATCTTATTCCCCTTGGCACGGTGACTGATTTAGGTTTCCCAGGCCTAAGCTACCAGGTCGTGGCCTTCCTTTGACCACAGGGATTGGTCAGGGCTGGTCCAATCAGCTCATGGCCTTCCTCTGACCACAGGGATTGGCCAGGGATGGCCCAATCAGCTCATGGCCTTCCTCTGACCACAGGGATTGGTCACAGCTGGTCCAATCAGCTCATGGGCTTCCTCTGACCCCAGGGACTGGCCAGGGATGGCCTAATCACCGCAAAGCTAAAGATTCTTCCTTGGATACAAATAGGGGGAACCAGACTTGAGATGGAGCCCTCACTATACAGTAGTGGAGTGTAGTGAGAGAATAAAACTAAGTCACTGAGACCTTGGATCAAATATTCCTGAAATCCACATACTTCTCAGATTTCCAGGTATATGAGCTAAAAAGGTTTAAATTGGATCTTCTGCTACTTACAATCAAAAACTCCATTAAAAGTACATGTCCTTCAGCAAATGGAAATGTATTTACATTTCCAAAATAATATTTGACTTCCCGCATTTCATGACAGGAGGCTCAGCCCACAATGCCCTGTAGTGGCATGCATGACCGAGGCAGATGATCTTACTTAAGCAAAATGATTTTCCTTCACCTCTGAAGTAGAATCTGAATTCTGAATTTGCGACTTGCTTGTACACAAGCGCTGCACATTCTGACTGCCTCTGTGAATGGTGAATAAGTAGTGAAAGCTTAGAAAGTCATGCAGAACCAGAATTAGATCTGGCACCGGCCTGGTTGATCTAACGTGAATGAGGCAACCAGACAGGCAAAGCACCTTCACATTCATTAGCCAACGAATGGGTCAGCAGAAACTCGGGGTGTGCCCACAGCCTCTACGGGGCCAGCCTCAAGAAGCTTCTCTCCTTTGCTTGTCATGAAGAAAAAGCAGATAGATTTGTTTAAGAACGTTTGGTGTGAAGTTTATCAGCAAATTTACCTGCCCTTTTCTCCCTGTCCATCTTGTTTGGTCTCACAGAATTAGTAAGCAACATTTACTTCCAAATGTCCCTGGAATAAAACTATGACGTAGGTTTTCCTCTCCTAGTAAGAATTCAATCAGAATCACGCAGATGCTCAAATCTCAATTAAAATAAATATGAAGGCAGGGGCAGTTGGACTAGTCTAGTAGCTTTTAAAGGTCTGTTCTTAGAAAGCCCAGAAATGATGAATTCTGGACATGAATGATAGAATTTGAGTTAGCAGCCAACAGGTGGAAGAGGATCTGAGGAACCTCTCTAGGGACCACTAAAACCTTATCACATAATAGTCAGGAAGGCTGGTCTTGAGTCCCAAACCTCAATGTAAATATTAGGTAGGCTCATCTCTACCCATCATTCGATGACTCCGAAGTGTGATGCTGCCATGGTAATAAGTTGCTAGGATACCTCCAAGCAGCTTTGTAAGCTTACTTTGTTGAACTGTATCATATGGATTAAGAATCAATACATGTTTTGATTGGATGGAGTGAGGGGAAATGTTTCTTTGCATTATTAGGAAGCCAAAGGGGGAGCTTTGAGATAATTTATTTAATCCTTTCACTCACATTACAGATTAATTTATTCAAACTAGTATTTATTAACACATAGCATACCAGGCACTGTGCTAACTAATGGAAGATACAGGGCACCCTTGAGAGGTTCACAGGAGATGGGAAGAACAAGACGCAGCGAGATCAGGGAACCTGCCCAAAGTCACGCAATCGCTGGACTTGTAAAAGAGACTTGAATTCCAGTCCAGTACTATTTGCCACAATGTGAAAAAACTTTTTGGAAAAGAATTAATATGAATTAATATTCAAAATGAGCGTCTACAGGCTTGTTTAACTTTCATAAGGGAAAAGATTTTTCAAGAAGTATGCATTCAATAAGCATTTTGCTGAGTGCTTACTGAGTCTACTTTATTACCAACGTGCCAGATGCTGGGGAAATAAAGTCGTGTGCTATTAGGGCCAAAAACAATTTAAAGGAAGAATCCTGGCCAGTGGGATGGTGCTGTTGTGGAGGCATGCTCAGGTTGCCATGGCAGCTCAGGGAGGGGGGTGAAAGCAGCCCTAAAGGAGTGATGAGCTCTGAAGGACAAGGAGGCATTGGAGAGGCTTGGGCAAGTGGGACTATCCAAGAACAGACAGCATTTGATGTAATTGTTACTAAAAAGAGGGTCGGCGTTTCCCCAGCAGTGCCTGGGAGCAGGTGCCGGTACCTGTGGAGACTGGGTGTTCAGTTTCAAACATTCAGCTCCTTTGTCCCCCAAAGTTGGAGCTGCCTCGACAGACCACAGATTCTAGTTTGGGAAATGGGATAATGAACCCGATATTTGAACAGACCTTAAAGGGCAGGGTGCTAGAATCCCTGTGAGGGTTCAAGTGGCTGAATTATTCCACCCGAAACATTTGTCCCAATCACAAACCCAAACGCAGTTTTGACTTCTTTCACAAGCAACACATCCATAAAGGTTTTGCTTCCACCTGTGCCCATCTCAGCCAGGCAGCTGTTCCCACACTGCAAGCCCGTTGTCTCTTGAGATGGTTCCACGTCCACCTGTGATCTCCTCCCCAACTTGGCCGGGCCCTTCTAGTCCCTTTCATAGGAGACTTGAGGCTGGTCTGATCATCGGTGGCATGAACAGGCGGAAGACATTCACTCTCCAAGCCTTGTACCTCAGAACCTCCTTCCTGTTCCACGCTGGGGAGGCCTCCGCCCAGCATCACGCCCCCACTCGCCCCAATAATGCCTCAAGCCACAGCACTGTTTGTTCTCCACAACCTCACCTCCTTGTTTCCATGCTCAGCACTGCCCTGTCCTGCTCTCTGCCGGGTACTCAGGCAGCGGATAGGCCAAAGTAGCCACGTCAGTGGCATTTCTGACCTCTCATCTCTCAGACCTCACTACATCCCATGGGCTATTTCTTAGAAGTCACTTATGACTCCAGATGCCTCCAAGGTAAAAAATGAGGCTTCTCCCCTTCTGCATCTCACTCACTCTAAGACATCATTGATCACAGCACGCATGATTATTTTATGTACCTCTTAGAAAGAAAAATGCTGCCATTAAGCCATACAGAATGCTCTCGTATCACTTAGCAGGTTTTTAAAATTTTTCTATATATTAAAAACTTTTTTGCGTGTGTGAGGAAGATTAGTCTTGAGCTAACATATGTTGCCAATTCTCCTCTTTTTGCTGAGGAAGATTGGCCCTGGGCTAACCTTTGTGCCCATCTTCCTCTACTTTTTATATGTGGGACGCTGCCACAGCATGGCTTAGTAAGTGGTGCATAGGTCCGAGCCCAGGATCCAAACCTGCGAACCCTGGGCCGCCAAAGCAGAGCCTGCGAACTCAAGCATTACACCACCAGGCCAGCCCCTAAAAAGATTTTTTGACTTATTTAGACATGGGTTTTTATTATAGATCATTCTTGTGCATACACAGAAAGGAAATATAAGTAAATAAATTGATTTAGATATTCCTAAAACTTCTGCACAGTGTCCAGCTCTTTTGAATCATTTTTCAACTTGGGGCCATAGGTGTCCGCATTTTTCTACAAAACATCGACTTCTGTGTCATCAAAGAGCCATGATACTGCAACATTTCTTAAGAGTGGTCCACATTAGTATCTGGGATTTCCTCCCAAGCTGCTGACATTCCCAAAGTTTTCAGGCCGTGTACAGCATGCTGGAATACTCTTGCTGGAGCCCTGACCCGCCACGTAAGCAGTCTGATTGCCCGAAGGTGGCCATGCTGTGCAGAAGCCCAGACTAGTCCGCGTGGAGCAGCCCTGAGACAGCGTGAAGGGAGAGAGAGATGCCCGGCCGGCACCGATGCTTGAGCGCCAGCCTCTATCTGACTCCAACCAGGAAAGATAAAATAATTCGCGCTATTCTAAGCCATTAAATTTGAGGATGATTTGTTACATGACAGCGGTAACTAGAACCCACCCTTTGTGGATGAGGTGCCACTCCCATGGGGGACAACTGGCCTAGAGTCATTAAATTCTCCACAGGACCACCAAGAACACCCACACCAGGGAGAGGCTTGAAGCTCAGAGACCACCGTTGTGCAGCCACGTTATGCTCACAGAGATCCAATTCCTCTCCCTTACCTCTCCTCCTCTTCATCATCCCTAAGTTCTAGAATAGAAAATTTAGATGACTTGTCATCTATTGCACAAACAAGGAACAATTTGAGTTAACTCTAGAAGCTGAAAAAAGGTCCAACAGATGACAGTTATTTGCCCTTCAGTCCCACCCTAGCCTTCTCCTCTGGGTCTCAGCCCTGGCGTCAGGGCCTCCAGGGAACGTGAGGCAGTAAAAGCCAGCTCCTGCTCTGAGTCCCTCCATCCTGACCGCAAGAGCTGTCGGGCCTCAACACATGGGCAGGACCAGGTTTTGTGGGACCTGAATCTTATACAACTTTGAGAATGCTCTTTAAGAAAAAAAAATTAGAAAAAAGAAACCAAAGGGAATATTGATTTAGAATGTAAAATCACAACAAATTACAACTTTCAAAAGCTGAAAAATACCACAAACATGACAAAATCCAGGAAAAAACCATGAAATTACAATTAATTAATTATTGGCATGCCTTTATAATATTCTTTCCTACTTTCGGGGGTTGCATACTCATTTATTCAATTTTATACTATCACTTTCTACATAGTATGAGGGAAATTAATCTGGTCTGGAAGGTCAGGGCCAGTGAATGCTTCCCTTAGGAAGTAACATTAAAAACAAGAAAAACAGAGTCAGAATTAGTGAGGCAAGGGCGAAAGGGGTAAAGAGAGACATTTATAGGGTGATGGATGGAAACTAGACTTTTAGGGGTGAACATGATGTAGTCCACACAAAAGTCAAAATACAATGATGTACACCTGAAATTCATGTAATGTTCCTGGGACAGGTCCCACATCCACTCCTGAATCCTTTTCTTGTTTCTTTAGATTTATTTGGACTGGGTTTCCATAAACTCACAAGAAAAAAAATTTCTTTTAGCTAAATAATCATTTTATAAACATAGAATACATACATATTGTAAAAGATTCAGACAATATGAAAAAGCATAAAGAAGAAAATTTCAGAATGTCTACCTCTGTCATTTGTTTTATCACACCGCGGTCACAGAATATAGCATGTACTCTATCATTTCGGGGAGGGTGACACAAGACTGGAGAGGATTTACTGAGGTTTTCTAAGGCCCAATATGTGATAAATGTTCCCTGGGTCCTTAAAGGTAGAGAATATACCTCAAGTTATAGAGTTCACAATTTATCTTTTAGGCAAAAGTTTATTAATTATTTTGTTGACCTTTGTGCCTAAGTTTTTTTATTTGGACTATGGAGATAATAGTGTCTCTGTTTCATGTGGTTGTTTTAAGGACTAAATATGCTAATACACGAGAAGAGCTTAGACTAGTGCCTGCCACACAGTAAGCACTGCCAAATGTTTCATTGTTGTCATCATCATCGACAGTATTTTCAAATCCTAGATTCCACACTTATATATGACACTTCATCTGCCAAGGACTGAGGGAGTGTGTTTGTGATCTCCCAATACTATTCTGTCAATTTCTCCTTGCATCGCCCGGAGATTTTGCTGTATATAATGTGAAATTCATGTGAGGATTGTGAATAATCTCTTTATCAGTTAAAGAATTCTTAATTCCACCTAATCCTTTTGACATTGAATTTTGATATTATTATGACAATTCTTTAGTTTTTGACTGTAATTGCCTGGCATTCTTTGCCCATTCTTTAACATTCAACCAGAATCATATTGCTTTGGGATGTCCCTTGAAATAGTAAAATTTCATGTTTTTATCCAATCTATGATCCTTATCAACTCCAGAAACCAAACAGTACCCATTCATTTCCCCAGTAAAATTAGCACATTTTCATGCTTCTTCCCTCCTCCTGCATCCTATCTAACTTTCACTGGAATGATCTAGGATTTAGGAACTAGCATATTAATCAAATAATTCATTATTTTCTTTTTACATTATACATATTTTCTTTCAGTTGGTAGCATTTGTATTGTTTTACAACCATCATTAACACAATTACTTAGCAGTAAATTTGTAACTAACCGCTGCTATCAACCGGCTCACAGGTTTCTTACCTAACTTTCCTGTTGATCGGTTCTTTACCTCGATTCATCTTTAGATTGCTAAGAAACACCTTTGTTGTTCTCAGATGCAGGGCATGGCTAATATCCATGCTTTTGCACTTGAATGTCAATTTGGATACATAGGAAGTTTTTGCTATTGTAAGTGACCTAATTCTCCTACCTTACAAATGTCCTTGGAATGAAAAACATCACCCTGATGCTGTTTTCCAGTTTTTATCTTTTTTTCTCCCCTGAATATAGTGGGTCTTGCCAACCTGCAGGTTTGAGTCTCTTTCCATTTAGAGTTCTCTTCTTGTTTCCTAAAATGTTGTTCATTTTACATATGTGCTGTCTGTTACTACCTAAGGTTTTGTTTTTTAGAGCAGTTTTGAGTTCACAGTAAAATTAAGAGGAAGGGACAGAGATCCCTCATATACCCCTGCCCCCCCCACATGCACAGCCTCCCCCATATCAACGTCCCCCACTAGAATGGCACGCTTGTCACAACTGATGAACCTCCCTTGACTCATCATGATCACCCAAAGGCCAGAGTTTACCTTAGGGTTCACTTTCGGTGTGGTATGTTCTAGGGGCTGCCCATTAATGTTTTCATTCTATCAATTAACAGCACTCTGGGTTTCCAGGGTCTGATCTCTCTGTCAACCACAGCCTCTCTGGTCACTTTCTTTGTTTTGTACTTTTTGCATTCTAGGTATTTTCTTAAGCCTGCTCTCCTCATCAGTGGTAGTTTTCCCCATGTTGATGACGCTCTTTGCTGTTCTAGCATGATTGAAGTTCTCTAACAGATCTAGCTCCTGAAATCCTGTCCAGGTGCTGCAGCTGATTCTGTCTTACCTCATCTTTCATCTCATTCCCGAGTCCATATTTTCCTCAAATTCCCTGAGCAAATACTGCTTCTGTTCATTGGAATAAATCTTCCAGAGTATGCTCTTTATCATTCACATCCAGTGTTCACATCCTTTTTTTGAACAGACCTCACATTATCATTTCCTGTTTACTTAAGTTAATTGGAAGCAACTCTTCCACTCTTTTGCCCTCAAACAAGCACAGGCTCACTCACCTGCTAACCTCTCCCTGTTTCCCTGGCCTTTGCCCAAATCCCCACCCTGGGATTAGTCCTGCACAACAGGAGGTTGTGAATTTGTCAGTCTGCCCTTCAGAGGCCAGAAGAGGGTGGGGCACTGGGGTGTGGGGAACAGCTGTCCTCACTGGGGTTTCTCCAAGGGCTCTTTATAATTCTTGAAAACCTCGCCCAAGGGTGGTCTCCCTGAGTGGAAGGAGGGGGAATCCTTGCCACCGCATCAGCTGGGAATGCCTGAGGAGAGTAACAGAACCCATGGGGGGCGGGAGGGGGATTGGGTTCACATCTCTGCATCATCTCTGCATCAAGGTGAGTTGGCACTTTGGGGAAAGGCCCAGACACAGACTTCCTCCCAGTCTGTTCCCTGAGGAGCTTCCTTTTGCATGTCCTGTGCCTCTCTCTAGTGTTGCTTTGCAAGTGTGAGAGATGCCTGTAACGTGGTCTCATCTCTCTGCCCTTCTGGCCTCTGCTGGGCTGCCTTTACCGCTGGGGGGACGTGAACATCACAGTCCAGCTGAATCAGATAGGAAGTGAGGGACTGGGGGCAAGGGATGTGGCTTCTCTTTCAGGGAGTTTTCTGTGGCCTTAAGTCCATGGTGAGTGTTGCTCTTTTTCCTCTGCCCGCCCATGCCCCCAGTCCCTCTTCCTCAGAACTGATTCTGTTCTAAATACAATCCCCCCACCTCCTGCTCTTCTGTCCCTCTCTGAGGTGGGTAAGGCCCAGCATCTGTCAGTTTGGCTCAAATTCTGATGCCATTCACTAATCTCATCACAGGTAAAATGTTTTTTCCTCTATTTTTTTTCCTGTTCCTTTGTCTCTTTGGGGTAGAAGGTTTAAAACAATCTGTTTTCTGTGCAAAAAACTGAAACTCATAGAAAACATTCTCTCCCTCTTTTCTACCTTTGCCCTGGTCTGTTGCACTCAGCAGTCTCTGAAGGCCCAAGTAACCGGGGAAGGAGGCAGCCACTCTTTCCTCAAATGTTTCTGCCTAAAAGCAGCAGCTTCGCCAGAAGCTCGATAACGAAGGCAGACTTTGGCTCTGGACAGCGTGGGGCCCCAAAGTGTTAACTCAGCACGAGCAGTGGCATCCTCGAGGAAAAAGCACAGAACTGGGAAGTGTGAACATCTTGCTGATATGCTGAGAAAGGCAGAAACAGAGTAGCCTGCGCCACTCACCTTCCAAGAAACAACATGTGCTGACAAGCGGGAATTGAAATGTTGGGCGGCGTCAGGCACCAAGATAGTGCTGGACGCGGTGCTCTCCGTACCCCAAGTGCTGTTTCGCCTAACCCTCACCCCGGGAGCCACAGACCAGTATTTCAGATAAGGAAAAGGGCAAGTGCTGGCTGAGAGTCTGCAGCAGTTAGTTGGGGGCGAGGATTACTCTGAAGTCTCCCAACCAAGGAAATCCTCCCTGGGCAACATGCCCCATTTTCCTAACCCTGCAGCAGGATGCTAATGGAGAGGGGTGAAGAAACCAGAGGCCGAGCTCGCACCTCCTCCCCACTGCCTGCCTGACTGGAGGGAGGAGGTGAGCGAAATGGACTCAAGTCAGAGGATGGGGACACTTTCAGGACGGCTCACTGAGATGTGACCTACTGACTGGGAGGGAATGTTTGTGGGATGATACAGGGAAGTCACGGACTCTGCCTCAACAGTCACCAGAGACCTAAAAAAATAAGGAGATTTAGTATAAACAAAAAAGTAAGCCAATGCGACTGAACTGCCAGGAGGCACTGAGAGACACTGCTGGAACGTCTGAACAGAGTGTGACAGAGTACTGTGAAGGTGCTGTTCAGATGGCCGGCGTGCAAGGTTGGGCCGCCGCGGCGTGCAAGGTTGGGCCAGATCACATCCGAGAATGAGCTTGGCAGACCCGCCTGGGCCGGATCCTGAGGTAAGGGATCTGTCAGCGAGGGAATCATGGGCGAGTTACTCCCATCTCTCTTGGCCTCGGGGTCCTCGCCTCCCTTGCAGAGATGAGCTGAGGGCTACGAGATATAAAGCACAGATGCAGGTGGCACCGGCTGTGCCCTGGGAGGTGCTCCAGTGTCCATTCCCGCTGGCCTGCCTACCCTGAGTTTAGTCTAGATAGTTCACAAAGGGGTCAGGGCGAGGTTAGGAGAAGAAAGACAGTCACCAACCTCTCAAGGGATCCACGTGACCTCTGCACTTGCTCCCCCTCACCCCCTTCAGAGGCCAAGTTTTGACACAGGGGCCTCACTGCTCTCCATTGCTGTGCAGACCACTACTCACCCCTCCCTTCTTCAAAAACCCGTCTCCTCGGAGGCTCCTGCTGTCCTGTCACGCCCACTTTTCCCTCCTGGAAGCTGTCACTGGCCTTCTGGTCCCTCTTCTTGTTCACAGAGGATGTAGGCTCCTAGTTCACACTACCTTCTCCAACGTCTATCAGTTTCTGCTTCATCACCTGCGTGGACCTTGACTTTACCTGGGACTACCCCACATCGCAGTTTCGAAGACACCCCTCTCTGGCTCAAACACACCTCCCCACCCCACCCCACCCCATGTTGGAGTTCTACTTCATCAAGACTTCAAATTTGCTGAGCCTCTGGGGTCACCTCCTATCTTCATTTCCCATTTTATTCAGATTAAATCTTATAACTCACAGTCCATTATAATTTCTCCTGTAATCTTAACTGCCTTGCCTCTCTCGTAGTTCTCCAGCAAAACCCCAACTCTGCATCAAGTGTCTTCATCCGAGCTGAACACTGATGAGGGGGAAAACACGTGCGTGCGTGTGCACACTCCCAATACATCTAAATGCCTAGATTCCTACTCTAAACTGACGATCTCATAGCTCCACCCTGCCCTGCCATTCTGCTGTTTCTTTAAATGACTTGTTTTTCCATGCCAAGATGAATGACTACTTCATACCTTCCGAGAACATCCTCCACCCACATCCAGCTGATGGTCTCACTTTATTTCACCAAAAAGAGATTCAAACTCCATCATCCCACCATTAATTCAGCCCTCCTCATCCTCTACACTTTTCCCATCCTCTCCTTCTTGAGCCCACTATGATGCAGGACTGTCCCTCCTCCCATGTGAGGGCCATTCCTCCTCCTTTTCCACAGACTGTGCCCCTTCAGTAACCCCGCTCCCCTATCCCCACACCATCTCTCTCCACACTCCACCTTGATTGTTCCCATCAACATACATATGCTCTCTCTCTCCCCAAAAACACTCCCTGTGACCCCACAGCCCTCTCAGTTACCAGGCAATCTCTCCACACCCCTTTATGACACTTCTCATACTGTCCGCTCCCCCACCTCCCATTCACTCAACCAACTCCAGTCTGCCTTCCACTCCCACCCTGTCCTTAAACTGCTCCCATCAAGGTCATCAAAAACCTCATGCTACTAAATCCAATGGGCAGTTCGGCCCTCATTTTACTGGAACTCTCATAAGCACTTGGGACAGTGCATCTTCTTAAAGCAGTTTCCTCTCAACTCCCGGTCTTCTTTACATGTCCTGCAGGCTCCCTCCCCCAAAATCTCAGGGCTGGGCTTCCTCAGGGACCCGTCCAAGTCCTCTTCTCTTTTCTCTCTCCCTGGATGACTTCATCCAGCCTGATAAATTACTATACCATCTTTATGCAAATGACTCAAATTTATGCCTCAGCATGCCCAAAATGATCTTGACTCTGTCCCCTGTAAAAGCTTGTCCCCCCCACCTAGGCTTTCCCTTCATCTACAACTTAAGACATAAACCAAAGTCATCCTTGAATCCTCTTTTCCCTCTCCCCACCCTCCAACCAGTCCATCAGAGGTCCTGTCAATGATGCCACCACCATGTCTCTCAAATGCATCCGCTCCTCTCCACCTCCACTGCCACCCTGGGCCGGATCACCACCATCTTCCACCTGCACTACTGTAGCAGCTTCCCATCTCCCACTTCCTCTCCTCTCCCCTTCCAGTCCACACTCTGCACAACACGAGGTCCCTGACCGTGGCCTGTAAGGCTCTGTACCGACTGGTTCCTGCCTGCCTCTCCAGCTTCATCTCCTCTTGCTTCCTATAGTCTAATTACACTGGCCTTTTTCCATGTCTAGACCATGCTCTGGTAAATTAAAGACAACTGCAAATTCTTTGTTTACTTCCCTGCCCTCCCCCCGCAACTGAGAAGTGGAGTCCAATTCCCCTACCTTTGTTTTGTGATAATTTGTCAAGATTCTCCCTCAGGGCCTTAACACATGCTACTTCCTGGATTACCTAGAAAACTCTTCCCACACTCCTCCCTGGCTACTTTCTTCTCATCTTTCAGCTTAAATGCTCTTCAGAGGGCCCTTCCTGACCACCTTAACTAAAAGTAAAAAATATCAAGGCAGGATTTGATCAATCCTTTCTTTATTTCCTTCTTAACACTGACATAAATAAAGCAAGTAAATAGGCATCATAATTAAAATTATTACTTATCTTCCTCTCTAGAGTAGGGGTTGGCAAACTATGGCCCACAGGCTGGCCACCTCCTTTTTAAAATAAAGTTTTATTGGAACACAGCCACACCCATTTATTTATGTATTGTTGATTGCTACTTCTGACATGGCAGAGTCAAGCAGTTGCTACAAAGACCATGGGACCCACAAAACCTAAAATATTTACCATTTGCCCTTTAAGAAAACGTTTTCCGACCCTGTGGAGAGCAAGGCCTACGCTTCTGCATCCTTAGATTTCCAACACCTCATACCGATTTTTTGCTGAGAGAACTGGAAGGGCCTTGAGGCCCAGCTATAAGCCCTTCTTTAGTAGGAGGCTCTTGTTGTCAGGGCATGGGTACACCAGGGCTGGGTCAGTTTCCTGATGCCTCCAGGGTCTAAGGGGTCCCAAAGATGAGCCCTGGAGGAGATGCACCAGGACTTAGAAGTCTCAAGTTCAAGGTCAGTCCAAGGAGACAAAGCCATTTCCTCTCTCCTTCTACTCAGTTTCCAGAGACCAAGGCAGGGGGCTGGTTAGGACCCTCCACCACCTTTCAGGGATATACTGCTTTGGCCAACCCCCAGGCAAGGATGCAACCACTTTTGGGGGGAAAAAGGGTTCTCTGCTTCTCTGTCCTCCCCAACAAGCATGGGCTGGGCTAGATCCTGGAGAACAGCCGCGTAGGAGTAGGGGAAGAGACTCTCCCCTGATTCAGACACTCCTTCCTAGCAAGGAGATGAGTATGGTGACAAGCTAGGCCCTACACATGCCACTTTCTGGTTAAACTGGAGATGGTGAGGCAGGGGGCAGGGGTGGGGAGGCGTCAGCTTGTGTGTGAGCACAGATTGCCACATGTCTAGGGGCGGCCAGGCTGTGTGTGTGCAATTGTACAGGGAGGAGGCAGGCTCTGAGAATTTGCCAGAGCCCTTGGGATGAGCTGCAGATTTTTGCCCCTGATGCCGTGAGTTGCTGGGAGGCCCTCTGCTCAGGACAGACTGTACAAACATCTTTTAATCTGTTCTCATCTATCAGGCCCCGGTCCACAAGAGAAAACATTCCCTTTTTCCTCCCTCCCTCCCAATACCAGGGTCCTGATCTCAGCACAGGTCACAGAGGGCTCCCTCTAGTGAGGAGCTGAAATCTTAAGGCCTGTGACAGAGCCAGATGCCAGCAGTCCCAAGTCCTGGAGGGCTTCCAGCAGCTGCTCCTGTGCAGTTCCAATAAATGAGTTCTGCAGGAAGGCAGGCAAGCCTCCCACACCGTCCCGCAGGGTATACAGGGGCACCCGCACCAGGCCCAGCACCTGTGAAAGGAAGGACAGGAGATACTGGGAATCCAGGTAGCTCATCCCAGCCAGGTCTTTCTAGATCAGAGGCCTCACTCCTTATTAGTACAGCAGAACTAGGCCTGAGGACTCATACCTTAATGGAGCCTAGTGGGCCCAGCTCTCAGACAAATGACCCAAGTCATACTCTGCAGCTCCAAAAATGCTACCCCTTCCAACAGCACTAAACCTTTAGTGGCTCTTGCCTCTAGGATCCATGCTTGGCCCTACGCCAGAAGTTCTCAAAATATGGTACCCAGACCAGCCATATCAGCACCTAGGAACTTTTGAAAAAATGCAAATTTCCAGGTCCTTACCTCCCTCCCTCACTGAGCCAGCAATTCTGGAAGTGGGGCCAGTAATCACTGTTTAATAAGCCTCCCAGTTGATTCTGATACCTACCAAAGTTTGAGAACCATCTCTATACACAATCTGTCTCCCTACTGCACTAGCCTAAGTGCCAAGGTTTCCCCACAAGGTATCAGGCCAAATCTCCTACCCAAGAAAATCTGGGGCTTAGGGTCAATGACTGGCTATTATCAATGGGGGGCCGAAGGGAGACTTGGATGGGTGTGTTCTAGAAAGATAGCTGCAGAGGCCAGTAAGGGGGGAAAAGGGAGAGACCTTCGCAGGAAGACCAGGTTGGCTGTGGTTAGTCATCCAGATGAAAGAAGACCAAGATCCTAACTGCCGCAGGAAATTGGGGGAGGGGCTTTGGGGGGCAGGGAGGACATGGGGGTGGGGTTCCTGGGCTGGCCCCACCTCCAGCCCGTGGTCCTTGGCGCGCGGGGCACCAATCTCCACCGCAGTCAGCTGTTCCAGCGTCAGACGCTTGGTATAGAAGTGGGCCACGATGTGCGGCCCGGGCCCGGCGTGCGAACTGCGGTAGTCGGCGCGCTCCACGCGGAAGGCGGCCGCGGCCTCGCCCAGCTCCTCGACCAGCTCGCGGTTCAGCCCGTCCTCCAGGCTGCCGTCCCGCATATTCACGAAGCCGCCGGGGAAGCCCAGGCGCCCATCAAAGCGCATCTGCATCTGCGGGAGAGGGAAGCGGGGATTGCCGGGGGCGCCCGAGGGAGGTGCAGGGAGGGGGCGGGGAGTGGCCGGGCGCGCCCCTCCTCACCAGTACGGCATAGCGCAGCGGGATGCGGCCGAAGAGCAGCCCCGGGTCCGGCGCGTAGAGCAGCGCGTGGCACGCGTGCCGCCAGTCAGGCCCCAGCGCCAGGGCCTCCGCCAGCTCCAGTCTACGGACCCCGGCCATGGCCCGAAGCTCTCGCCTCAGCTGTCCGGACGACCCACGTGGGCAGGTGGGCGGGGCCGCCGGGACCAATCCCTGCAGGGCCCGGGGGCGGAACCGAGGCGCGTGAGGGCGTGGCGGGGCGGGGCGCGGCGACTGGCCCGGGCGGCAGCCAATCAGGGCGGGACTTGCAGCGCGTGTGAGGTCGACGGCCGTGGGACACCAGGGAAGTAAAAAGCTTCCTCCAGGTTGGCCGTCGGGCCGGGGCGGGGCTGAAGGTGTGCCGGGCGCCCTGGACGCGGAGGGAAGCAGGTAGATAATGCTTGTGTCAGTTTAGTCCCGAGCGGGTGGGAGAGCTGGGACGCCTGAGCAGGATTCAACTGGGGACGAGTCCTGGGAGCCGGAGGAACCACATGGAGCGTTCAGGGAACTACATCTGGTTTGATCTGGCTGGTACACGAAGCACGGGGCTGGGGCGAGGGACAGGAAGGAAGTGAGGCAGAGTTGGCTTCAGAGACGTGGCCTATCCTAGCGCCATGGGGGTTGGGGAGGAGCGATGGGTGAAACAGCTGTCCTGAGTGGTGGAATTGAGGGGACTCAATGCTGATTGAATGTTGGGGGAGAATTGTGCTAGGATGAGGTCAGAGCTTCTGGTCTGGGTGGATGGCGGTGTCATTTTTGAGATGGGGATCGTAGGAGGTGGGTGGTCAATGATAAGAGTAGTTTTAGCCAGGAATTGGGGGTGGCATTAGGCAGCGGACAGGATAGATATGATCGATGAGATTTTCGGGGGAAGGGTTAAGTGAGGAAAGAACTGTGGGTGAAACCCTGCGGGCACAGGAAGGAGAGTGATGAGGGGTCAGAGGTGGAAGACGTGCCTAAGCCTTTCTAGACTTTTTCCACACACACTCTCGGACCACTGAGCTGTGAAGGAAGGTGGGGAACAGCCCACTACTCAGGAATAGCATTCTGGATCCCTCACCCCAGGCCAGGTTTTCCCCATCTTTTCTCAGGCTCTGCACTCTGTGTAGATTGCCTCACACCAAGAGTCAGTATTTACCACACAAAGGAAAAGAGGAGGCAGCTCCTAGAGAGGGCCTGCGCTGAAAGTCACAGACTGTAAGGGACAGCGAGCGATAGGAAAGAGCCCAAGAACCCACCCAGATACAGGCTTGTGGCCTTAGCCAACCATTTAACTCTCAGAGCCCCAGTTACTCATCTGTTAAATGGAGATGATGCCAACCAATTAGGGATATTGAGAGGTTTAAAGCACTTAGAACAGTGCGGAGCACAGAGTAAATGTAGCCATCCTTGGAGTCCAGGGTGGGGGCAGAATGCTGTGTCTTACATTAGAGACCGCGGATTGGAACTCAGCCACACTCATCAGGCCTCAGCATCCCAAGGGGAGAGTGAGATGTCCCTGCCACCATCTTTCCTAGCTTAGTCTTCTGAATAACATGGCAGAGACGGCATCTACTAACACCAGGCAACTGGATCAAGGTGATGAGACTGTAGGTGGGACACAGCTCATGAGCCTGTTAGAGTTCTAGGGGGCTTGAAAATGGCTCTGGTTAAACATTAGAATCACCTTGCAAACAGTCCGTAAAACTACCGAGTCCAGGGTCCCACCCCAGACCAACTGAATCAGAATCTCTGGCAGTGATGCTGATGCATAGGTGGTTTTTAAATGTGTTTCAGGTGACTGATAAGTCACCAACCAGGGCTGAGAACCAGTGCCCTAACCCTTTCCTTTTGTATTTTTCTTTCCTGGTTGCTTGAGGAGGCTTTTAAAGGTGGATTCAGCTATTTCTAAGGCAATGTGAAAAACTGTGAAACCAAGGCAACAGCTGTACAAGAATTAATGACTTTGGAGACCAGAGCTTTTTCAGGATGAATGAATGTGGAAGCACTCAAGACCCCAAACCTTGCCATTCCTTTGCAAACAGCTGTCTGCCTATGCCGGAGGAGCCCAGCCTCTACCTTCCCCTCACCCCCCATCCCACCATCCTGAGGCAGATCATGAACAATGCCGTGTGCCTCAGGAGCTACTCCAAGTTCATAACTGTTCTCAAAACCAAAAATAACTCAATGGTCAGCCTCAGAGGATGCTAGGGAACAAATTCATTTAAAAAAAAATACTGAGGAGGGGCCGGCCCGGTGGCGTAGTGGTTAAGGTCGCACACTCCGCTTCGGCAGCCCCCGGTTCACAGGTTCAGATCCCGGGTGCAGAGTTATGCAACATTTATCAAGCCATGCTGTGGCAGCGTCCCACATATAAAATAGAGAAAGATGGGCACAGATGTTAGCTCAGGGCTAATCTTCCTCACTCCCCACCCCCCCCAAAAAATACTGAGAAAAACAATCAAGTGTTTATCCTGTCTTTTTTATATGGGCTCTACCTCAGGGCTACCAAATAGTTGATGAGGGGAAGTTTCTCTTTATATGGAATATTCCAGTTAATCAAAGAAGAAAGATGGAGCCAATCGAAATTTTACGATTTTTTAAACTTGAAAGAATTAATAGATCCTAAGGAATCATCATCAATGGCTGCTAACATCACTAAAAGAAAACCATATATATATATATATATATATATATTTTTTTTTTTGGTGAGGAAGACCAGCCCTGAGCTAACATCCGTTGCTAATCCTCCTCTTTTTGCTGAGGAAGACTGGCCCTGGGCTAACATCGTGCCCATCTTCCTCTACTTTATATGGGACGCCGCCACGGCATGGCTGACAGGCAGTGCATCGGCGGGCGCCCGGGATCCGAACCCGCGAACCCCTGGCTGCCAAGCGCCGACGAAACCGCTGCGCCACCGGGCCGGCCCCAAGAAAACCATATATTTTATACTTCATGATGAAAGAACACACAATCTCCTATGAAATATTCTTGTCAAAACATTGAATTTGAATCTGAGTCTAACTACCACTTTATAAGAAATACAAAAGAACATCTTTTTTAAATATCAGGAAGAAGCTAGAATGATCCATGTGGTAGTGGATTAGGTTTGGAGACATCACTATGAATGTGTGTTCAGCTTAATTAGATATAGTTGGTTCCATATAGAAATCTTTATGGATATGTGTATATACAAGGCTTAGTGTGCCCATATATTTCCTTGCTCTGTCAACTGAGGGCTTAAAAGCAATGATACCCCAGTAGCAACAAGCACACCTAGTGCCCAAATCTTGATTTCTAAGACCATGTTCCAATAAAAGGAGCCAAGACTCCTTGGAGAAATGGTTGATTCAAGCACTGGGGCAGGAAATATACATGATGGATACATGGTGAGCCTGGAGCATCTTATAATGCCGGAAAGTAAGGAAATGTACCCCCCACATTTCTTTTTTAAATGAAAAGAAAAAAAAGCCATATTGATGGGAGTATGTCAAAGGGGTGGGGACACAGGAGCCATCTGAAAGAGTTCCCAGTGGCCAAAGCTGAAACAATTTGAGCAACAAAATAAAGCAGTATTAGATTATAACCTAAAGTCTAAAATAAATATCTATAGATCCATACTGATATAAATAATGAATAAGTAAATAAATGAGGGAGAAGGAAACAAATCTCCCATGCAGTGGAATCTGAAATAACGTGGATACTCTGCCCTCAGGGAGGTGGAGCATAACTGCCCACTTCTCAAGTGTGGGCCGCGAATAGTGACTTCCTTCCCAAGAGGACAGTATTCTTTGAAAGATGGGGGAGGGGGGCAGCTTTTTGACTGTGGAGACAACTGACAAACCTTACCTTAGCCAGGTGATCAAGGTCAACATGAACAGTGATAAGTCATGTTGATAGTATGTACCCTTGATACGATGTAATGAATGTGCTACTTAATGTCAGTGGTCTTCCTCCCAAAATGACATAAACATGGTCCAATCATGAGAAAAGCATTAAAGAAATCCCAGTGGAGGGACATTCTACAAAATACCTGATCAGCACACCTCAGAACTGTTAAGGTCATCAAACACTGAGAAAGTCTGAGAAACTGTCACAACAAAGAGGACCCTAAGGAGTCATGATGACTAAATGTAATGGGGTATCCTAGATGGGATCCTGGACCAGAAAAAGCATATTAGATAAAATAAAGAAATCCGAATAAAATATGGACTTTGATTAATAATAACATTGATATTGGCCCATTATTGTAACAAATATACCATGCTAATGTAAGATTAATAATAGGGGAAACTGGGTGGACTATATGGAACTCTCTGTACTATCTTCACAATTTTTTCTGTAAATCTAAAACTTTTGAAAAATAAAGTTTATTTTTAAAAAATCAGGAAGATGCAATCAGTAAAACCTAGTTGGAAGGAAACTTTATAAGACAAATGCCCTGGTTTCTTCAATAAGTGAATTACAAGGGGAAAAAAGAGATGGAGGCAGAATCTCTACAGTGAAAGAGTTTGAGGAGACATATCATTTGAAGCAGGTGGGCTTTATTTGGATCCTAATTTGAAGAAACAGGTAAGATCGTGGGATAATGTGAATATGGATTGGATATTTTTTATATAGAAATTATTGATAATTTTTTAAGTTTAAGAATAGTATTGTGGCTTTTTAAAAAATTTTCTTTATCTTTTAGAGATGTATGCTGAAATATTTATGAATGGTATGATAAAAATAATCCAGTGAGGGGTAGTGGGTGAGAGTATAAATAAAATAAGATTGGCCATGAATTGATCATTTTTGAAGCTGAGTGATGGTTCCATAACAAGAGCTTATTATATTATTCTCTTTATTTTATGTAGTTGGATGTTTTCCATAGTAAAAAGTTAAAAATAAAAAGATCTTTGACTTCTTAGGAAGTTAAAGGTAAAGGTTATAATTTACATTTGAATAAAGCTTTGCATTTCACAAACCCTTTCACAGACAGGATTCCTTTTGGTCCAGGAGAGGGAGAGAGAGGTAGGGGTCTGGTCTCACTTTTTAGGCAGAAAGAAGACTACAACCAACGTTTACCATCTGCCTGGAAATTTTCAATCGTTTCACTTAATCCTCATAAAATTTTCCAGGTGTTTCAAATTCGGAGCCAAGGTTGAGAACTGCTGATTTTGAAGAATATACAATGGAGGAGGGCGGAGGAGGTGCCACCAGTGGAAAGCTGCCAGCTAGAGCCAGCTGGGGGTTGTCCAAAAGGACTTACTGAAAGGGCTGGACGCTGTTGTTACTATTATTTTTAGGCATTCATATACCTGAAGTCATATCCGGCAGCCTTAAAGGAGGTGGCGTTCTATATAGGCCAGACCTGTTCTTGGTTGTTTGCAGGTCCAGCATCAAAAATACTCACTGCCTGGGGGCGCTGGGTGGCGCAGCAGTTTAATTCGTGCTTTGGCAGCCTGGGGTTCGCAGGTTAGGATCCCGGGCGCCCGCCGACGCACTGCTTATCAGACGTGCCGTGGAGGTGTCCCATATAAAGTAGAGGAAGATGGACACGGATGTTAGCCCAGGGCCGGTCTTCCTCAGCAAAAAGAGGAGGATTGGCAACTGATGTTAGCTCAGGCTGGTCTTCGTCACACACACACACTGCTGAGTTGTCTGGAGCTCATTGGGTGGATCCGTTTCACCACAAGGACAGAACTGTTCAGACGCCTCCAGCTTCATGCCTGGACCTCTTCCGGAATGGCCCACAAGCGCCTAAAACCCAACACCCCCAGGAATGAACTCAGTATTTCTCCCACCCCCCCATCTATGTCTCCTGTATCCCCAGCTCTGTGAATGGCCCACCACCTGCCCAGTCACCCATGCTGGAAACCTAAGTGTCCTTCCAGACAACTTCACCCCAACCCAGTCAGTCCTCACTTCTCTCGGTTCCTTCTCATTGTCTCTACTCTCAGTGCCCTGACTTCATCACATGAGGGTCAGGCCTTCATCTTCTCTCACCTGGACTCCACCTCCTGACTGCCTCCCTGTCCTGCCTCCAGTCCCCTCCTCTTCAAACCTGTCCTCCGCACCGTTTCATGACACAGCTAAAAGTCATGCCCTGTCGATACCTCTTCAGGGGCTGCCCCTGCTGCAGGATACGGCAGGGCAAACTCAGCAGCTCAAATCTGAGCTTTGACTTCTGCATTAGTGATCTGTTGCTGAAATATGTTGTAAAATGGAGTGACTTAACACAACAATGAATGCTTATTATTTCACAGTGTCTGTGGGTCAGTAATTAAGGAATGGTTGCTGGGTGATTCTGGCTCAAGACTTCTCATGAGATTTTAGTCCATATGTCAGCAAGGGCTGCAGTCAAATGAAGGCTTGACTAGGGCTGGAGAATTTGCTTCCCAGGGGGCTCACTAACAAGGCTGGAATTTGGTGCTGGCTGTTGGCAAAAGCCTGTTTCATGCCACATAGATCTCTCCATATGGTTGCCTGAGTGGCCTCTCAACATGGTGGCTGTCTTCCTTCAGAGCGAGTGATCCAAGAGAAAGAAAGATGGAATCCATGTCTTTTATGAGCTAGTCTCAGAAGTCATACACCACCACCTCTACAGTATTGTATCAGTCACACAGGCCACTCCTGATGCAACGTGAGAGGGAACTACACAGAGCAGGAAAACCAGAGGTGATGATCATTGGGGGCCATCTGGGAGGCTGGCCACCACACCTTCCTCTCAAACCTAACATAATCACTCGCACACCTTATGTACCACCAGCACAAAAAATTTCAGATTCCCAGAACCCACAAGGCTGAGTCATCCATCTTTGAATTCTTTATGCCTGTAAGATCTTTTCCTCTCTCTTATATGCCTGGTGAGTTTTTTTCCAACTTTATTGAGGTATAATTGACAAATAAAGTTCTATATACTTAAGGTGTACAATGTGATGTTTTGATATACATATACATTGTGAAATAATTACTACAATCAAGCAATTAATATATCCACCAACTCACATAGTTACCATTTTTTGTGTGTGATGAGAACACTTAAGATCTACTTTCTTAGCAAATTTCAAGTATACAGTAATACAGTGTAATTAACTGTAGTCACCATGCCGTAGGTTAGATCACCTGAACTTATTCATCCTGTATAACTGAAACTTTGTACCCTTTGACCAACATCTCCCTATTTCTCCCACCCCCAGCCGCTGACAACCACCATTCTGCTTTTATGAGTTTGACTTTTTTAGATTCCACATATAAATGAGATCACACAGTATTTGTGTTTTTGTGTCTGGCTTATTTCATTTAGAATAATGTCCTCCAGGTTCATCCATGGTGTTGCAAATGGCAAGATTTCCTTCTTTTTAAAGTCTGAATAATATTCCATTGTTTATATATATGTAAATATATCACATTTCCTTTACCCATTCATCTATCGACAGACATTTAGGATGTTGCCATTGCCCGATTAATTCTTATCATTCAAAATTGTGTGCCTAGACTTAGTGCCTGATACAGGATGGGAACTCAATACATGCTGAACTAAAATCCAAAGAAGAATTAGACCGAATCCACGGAAGAGACGGTGTTGGGGTCTAGGGCAGGCCACCCCAGAATATTCCACGAAAGCATATTGATTATTTTGAATTAAAGTTACTTGAGAAGCAAAAAGGGCATTCTGACCCTCCTGTCTCTGTTCCCCCCTGAAAGCAAGAAATAAATCTCCCTTGTGAAAGGTGCTCTCTGCATCCTTATCACCAGAGCTAGGGAATTCAGGGCTGAGAAGCCTGCATAAACAAAGCTTCCTAATTGACTACCTCAAGTCTACACTCTGCTTGAATTTCTTATTATGTATGTACCCCAAACCTAAGTCTCTTTGTCCTGTCAATTCCTTACAAATGTGTTTCTTTGTGTAAAATACATGTATACTGCCTGCTTTGTTTACTCTCTGAGCATCATTTCTTTATGGTCTCCAATGCGTACGTATTAAACTGGGTTTTTCTCCTTTTAATCTAGACTTGTGTCAAATTTTATTATTAGTCTAGTCATAAGAACACAAGAAGGGAAGAAAGGGGATTTTCCCCGCCCTGACAATGGTCCTGGTCGGCTCCATGCTGGTACGCAGCAGTGCCTGGAAACACGCTGAAAGCTGGGAGAGACAGAGTTCATGGCTCCATATTTTTTCTGAGAAGCCACAGAATCATTTAATTAGAAGTGAATTTCCCCACCCACCCCCAGATTTATAAAAATCAATGCCAAAAAGAACAAAGTCCAAGGATTTGATAAAAAGTGTTAAAGAAGGTGTAGAAAGAGAGTGAAGTCAGGAGAAAGGTATATTGATTAGCTTACTGCCGTAATAATGCTGCATAATAAGCAACCACAAAACCTGAGCAGCATACAGCGGTAAACATTTGCTTCAGGGTCAGGAGTTTGCAGATTGTCTGGAGCAGCTCTGCTTTATTCCGCAGTGGCTGGGATGACTCTGCGTCGTTCTGTGGGTTGGCCAGGGTGGTGCCGGTTCTGCTCCACATCGCTCATCCCCTGTGATTGATGGGCAAGCTGGTGAGGGAAGAGGCGCGAGAGAACATATCCAACTGCACCTGCACGTTTCCCGCTCCTGAGTGATCACTCAGCCAAAACAAGTTCCGTGGCCAAACTCGAGTCAAGGAGTAGGGAAATAGTCTCCTCCCATGGGGGTGGGAAGAACCGCGAAGCTACGAGGGAACAGTCAGGGGTCCAGGTAGGGGTGAATTGGAACTAAAAATTCAATCTTTCAGATCAGGAAAAAGCCACACTATTTTGGAAAGAAAAAAATTTCTAGCTGCTGAAAGATTGTGTCTCACAATAAACCTACAAATCTACTTTGAAAACATTCCTATTGGAGTCAAGCTTTCAATTCGGCATAAATGTTAATGAGTCTGGTACTCCTAATGAATATTTATGAATATATTATTTTATAATGTATGTTTGTTGGACCAAACATCTGAATTTCCTTCTGAAGTTAGGAAGAACTGAGCGTCCTAAGGGTACTGGCGACGCTGCTTACTTTGGGGTCACACAGGCAGGTTAATGAGACGTAAAATGGGCTGAGGCATTGTGGGGGAGGCACGGCTGCTCCTCACAGCCCCTTCATTTGCCTTTTCCGAGCTCCTTTCTTCATGGCCTCTCAGCTCTTACTATCAGCTAATTTCTAGTCAAGTGCTAGCTGAAAATGGCTAAAAGTGTTTACTTTTGAGGTGTCTTTGCATGGTGGTATAGAATCTTAGAGGAATAAAGAAGACTTCAGGGGTGAATCTCCAATGATGGGAGATTAGGCAGCCTGACAATAAAGTTAACGATTCCGCCTCCAAAGCTGAGAGCACCTTACAGTGTTTAAAGCAATTCCACACATTATGCTGAACCGTGTTGGCAATTTCCTACGAGTCAACCTATTACATTATCTTGCTTGTTCTTTATAGCAATCTTCAGACACAGGCAGGAAACAAAGACGCAGAGAAAATGAATTTCCCTGGATCACACTGTAAATGGGAAGAGTGGGTCTAGAATCCAAGTCATCTGGTCTGAAGTCCAATTTTTTTTCCTTATATAGGTTGTGGCAGATCACTTTAAAACATTCTTGACTGTGTCCACCCCTGCCCCTCTCTCCTGTCCTCTGTGTCTCTCTCTCACATGCACACCCCTCTTCTCCTTCTCTTTGCCTCATTGTTCGTTTTTGCTCCTTTTTCATCTTGGTGGCCTGGACCCACTCCCTCCTGACATATTGGTTAGCGATCTCATCATCTTGAAAGAGGAGTGAAAAGTTCCCCCTTGAGCTACTGTTTAATTTGCCAGCCTCCTTTATCCTGAGCCCACTGTGATGCTGGACTCTTCTATAATAGGCCTCCAGCCTCAGCCCCAAATACATTACATAACTAACTTCCATCACTCTCCTTTGTGTGCCTTATTTCCGCATCACCCAAAATAGCTGGTGGCATTTCCTCTACACAAATAGAAAGCAGAAAGGTCAATTGGTATTTGTGAAATATATATAATTTTTACAAAGCAGCAAGCTAGCAGGGTCCCTTTGTTCCCTCATACCTGTGACTGTTTCATAACAAGCTACTTCCTAGTTCTCTTAAGTCCTCAGCCAATTTCCACTCACCATCTCGCAGTTTGGTTGGTGATTAATACCCACACTGGAGTCACCCCAAATTAACACTGACTATGGCTGAGGGAGAAAGTGTTTTCCCCATGGTAATATTAAAGGGTATTTTCTTCTAGTCATCTTAAGTCTTGCATCTCTGTTCCCAGCAAACCAAATGAAAGGTAAACATGTGTGTTTCTTTTATATGGCATGGAGCTGTGATCCAAAATGTATTTCTTCCTGGCTTTCCTTTCTTTTAAGCCTGATATGGTGTACAGCACAAATCCCAGGAGGATAAGATGTTTCGGTCTGCACCTGTTTTCCCAGACATTATAGGGGATCAGAATATACCACCCCAAAATATGCCACTTTGGCACAAGGATTATTTTGAGCTGAAAGCAATGAAGAAACAGTAGATGCAGGAAGAGCTCTCTGCCTTCCTCCTTTCTACCTCCTTTTCCGTGAGAAAAGTACCCTCCCTGAACCAGGGAGAGGAGAACATTATTAGCACTGGAGACAGGGTGTCAACACCAAGATGGATGTGTACAAACAAACCTACTAAAATAACAGTTATCTCCACTAGTTTCTCCTGTGGAAGAGACAACAGGCCCAAAACGGAGTCACTTGTGCTAAGCGCCATGTCAGCAAACCAAGACTTAATACTTAGCCTAATTGAAGTTTCAACCTCCCTGGCGAATGTGACTTTTAACCAGTCAGTCTGTAATTTCCTGGTCAACGCGGCTGAGGAAATCTGCCTGACAGATCCCCTACTGTCCCCCAAGGAAGGTGACCTTGCCTGAAACAATCTGCTCTTTGCTAGTAACTTCCTTGTCCTGCCTCCTTTTGCCTATAAAATTCTTCCATCTTGTACAGCTCCTCTGAGCTCCTTTCTATTTGCTAGAAGGTATGCTGCCCAATTCATGAATCATTGAATAAAGCCAATTAGATCTTTAAATTTACTCAGCTGAATTTTGTTTCTCCATATATTTCCTAGTCACTTTCCCACAATTTACTCCCCTTAGCAGCTCAGATCCCTTTTCCTTTATCTTGTCACTTTTCTACAAATTTATTACTCTTTTGTCAAAATGGTACGTTAGCTCTCAGACCTAACTACTTCTTTGGGGTTTTCACTTCTTTCTAGAAAGCCCTCATGTCATGTAAAAATATTAATATCAAATAAAATGTAGATCTTTTTTTTCCCTCTTAATCTGTCTTTTGTCAGTTTAATTTGTAGGCCCCAGGCAGGGAACCTAAGAGGGTAGAGGAGGACTTTCCTCACCTACAACATGTTCTTAAACCCAGGGTATTGTTCCCTGGACATGTTTATCTGTTTGTGAAAGATGGTAGAGACTATTTGAAAACCTAGTTGTTTCCTCTAATGACCCAGCAGTTCACACAAGTAATAATATGAAAACCATCAGCAAGAAGATTCAGAAACTTTTATTAACTTGGGTGCTATTATTGTCCCCCTCTTCCAGATCCATTTGAAATCTGATTGGTCATAAAAGAATATGGGAGCTATGGAGAGCTCCTCCTGGGGGTGAGGTCTCTTCCCTGTTAACATGATGGAAATGTCCATGCTTGTTCCCTGCAGCAAAGAGGTCACATGCTTCATCCATCCTAGGTTTCCCAGGGCAAACCTGATTTTCAGTGTTCTACCTTGGCAACATCCACAGGTTCTGGATTTTGACTTGAGCAACATACTCAAGTTCAGAATTCTGCAAAGTCTCAGATCCCACCCCCAGGAGCCAATATCTGAGGACTGTTTTTCCTCCCCAGACACAGGGGCTACAAGAACACCACCATGACTCTCATCTCCCAGCAGAGAATGATTCCCCAGCATGCAGCGGGGAGGGAGAATGGGCATCATTCACTCTGGGGAGAGCAGAGTGGAGATCTCTGCTGCCCTGACACCTCTCCATGGTGTAAAGAGGAACACAGAACAGTGATGTTCACAAGCCCTTGAGCACTGCAGAAGTTGTGGGTTCACTTGGGAACCCTGCGATTCCTTTGGTTGCTGGGCAGAGGTGGGAATGGGACTTAGAGCACAGTGGCCATGCTCCCTTGTCCTTAAACTGACCCCATCCAGTTCCCTCAAGTCAAGTTAGTCACACTTTGATTTTTTTCCTCCCAGGCATTACCTTTTTAGAGTATTCACAGTGAGGCATCTGAAGTCTTTGGACCTTCTTCCCAGTCCTCAAACCACCTTCAGAGATGTAAGTTCAAATAAAATAAGATGTACTGCTTCAAATAAAGGGAGAAGAGAGGCAACAGGAAGAAAGGTCTTGAACAATGGTTCTGAGTGTAGTCCTCATACCAGGAGCATCAGCATCACCTGGGAACTTGTTAGAAATACAAAAATCTCAGGCTCCACCCGGATGTAGTGAATCAGAAATGCTGGAGATGGACACTGTAATCTTTTTTTATAAGCCCTTCAGGTGATTTCAATGCTCGAATGTGAGAAACACTAATCTAAAAGTCAGTGCATTGTGTGGGGGACACAGCGCCGTCCATCACGGGTCAGTAAGGCAACCAGCCTCTGTCTCAGTTCCTCGATTATAAGCAGAAGGCAGAACAGTGAATAACAACCCTTCTGTGCATCGGATTCACTTGGTGGTTTTGTAACAGAAGACAGGGTATATAGCCCCTTGTCTCTCCACGGAAAGGAAGGGTGTGGGGCTGGGTATTGACAAAGATTCTCTCCTTGACCAAACTTTAAACAGGCCCCTCTGAACCCCCTTTTGACTAGGCCTCGACCTTGGGCACCATCTTCAGCCTGCTGAGTCCAGTTTCAGCAAGAATCCTGCTAAGTCAGGTTAGCAAGAATCCCTCACCCTTGAGATCTGATCACCCTGGCCTGCCTCCAGCAAGAATCCTAAATCAGTTTAGCAACAATCTCCCCTACCCTAGATTCTTCTCTCAGTAACTTTGTATCCACTGACCCCTGCTGTGTCCCTCCCATGGCTATAAATCTCCAGCTTTCTTTGCAGTGTTTGGAGTTGAGCCACATCTCTCTCCCCTATCACAATAGTCCTGAATAAAGTCTTCTTTACTGTTTTATCAAGTGTCAGAATAATTTTTTCTTTAATAGTATGTTTAAATGTGTATATGTTTAAGAAGCTCCTCAAGCAACTCTGATGTAGCTGTTTGATCAAAAACCCACCTGCAAAGTGGTTAAGAGCATGTTGCTGGAATCAGACGGAACTTCTGCTAGCTGAATAGAGGTTACCTGAAAGATGGGGATAATCTCTCTCTCTCTTTCTCTCTCGCATTGGTGAAAAGATCCAATGAAGTAATGCCCTTAAAGTCTTAAGCACAGAGCACAGTGCGGTATATAACAGGCACCACATAAACCAAATGTTAGCTGCTCTAAGTAATAATTTTCATTACATGGATGTGTTGTTACATTCATCAGCATACTTCTGGATAAGGAAAAGATAAAATAGGTGGTTTATTTGGTAACCATGAAAAATATATTTATTAAGAACAAAAGTCTTCAATACTCCATGGGTGAGTTTGGAGAATAAATCACAGAGAGGAATCACTTTTTGGATTTTCAGTCCAGGTCCTTGTATACATGCTCTTCCTGACTGTTAGCTAGGGAAGGGCGAAAGTGGACCAAAACAGGTCACCTGTGTCAGAGGCCAGTGCCAATGACCTTCAGGAGCAGGCTGGCCACAGAGCACAGTGACCCAAGGCAGTGAGGCACTGAGCCTGTCCTCCAAGTGGAAATGGTAAAGAGCAGATGGCTTCTCCCAGGCCGTGGACAGGGTGGTCCAACCCCCTGGAAGCCCTGAGGGCTCGCGTGCGGGAATACTTTTCAGGAAGCCAAACTTGATCCATAAGCTTATCCCAGAGTATAAACCCAACACCTCTGACTGGCCCACAACTCCGAGTGTAGGCAGACATGTATACTACTCTCTAAAGGAGTCATTCCTCTTGACAAGAAATTGAAAGTAAAGATGGTAACTCCAGCTATGTACCCATTTCTCACAGCAGAGTCCAGTTTACGTGTTGAATGGATTTTCACAGAAACTTGTCCCCTTGAACTTGCTTGCTTTTAACAGTTGTTTGCGATGGTTCTGGAGTGTGGGCCCTTCTCCCACTGTGATCAGCAACTGCTCCTCAAAGTAGAGGAGCTGGTCAACTTCAAAACAGTCACTGGCCCGAGGCACCACTTTTTCTAGAGACGCCCGGATCTCGGCTTCGCTGGCATTCTGCCGCCTGGCTCTCTTGAGGTAATTATAGACCTCCTCAAATACTTCTGTGCCCAGCTTCCGCACCGCTGCTCTGCCAAACAAGTTAGGAAAGATACAGAAGAGTTACACACTGAGATCACCTGCAAGAAAATGTATTTTTACATCTTTAATTACACAAATAATATTGTGGCCCTGGGATTTAGGGAAAACACGAGGCCTGATGTCTCCACCTTGTTCAGTTCAACAATATTCAACAAATACCTCTTGAAGCTTTATTATGTGCCAGGTACCCTTCTGGAACTGTGAATACAGCATTAAAAAGTTAAGCAAAATCCTGCTTTCATGGAGCTGAACTTCTAGGGTAGAGAATAAACAGATAAATTTAAAAATACATACATAATAAAACATCAGGTGGTGCTAAACGCAATGAAGAACAGTGAAATCGGGTGAGAGACGGAGGAAGGTGAGGGGTAGGGCAACCCTCTCTGAGGAACTTCGTTTGGGCAGAGACCCACAAGAAGGGAGGCCAATGCCGGGCAGAAAGAGAATTGGGGCCCTGAGGCTAAAACGCTTGGAGAAATATCTAGAAGGCTAGTGTTGATGGAGTCGGGAGAACAAGGAGGAAGAGGATGATGGAACATGAAACCGAGAAATAATGAGAACAGTAAAATAATAATGAGGAAAAGGAGGGGAGAAGAATCATTTATTAACCAGACAGTAGGCGCTTTTCTACACACTTAACCTTTACAACAGCTTTATGAGGGAGGCGTTTTTTAAAATCCCTATTTTACAGATGAAGAAACTGAGGGTTAAAGGGTCAGGTAATTTGCCCAAGTTCCCACCAAGGCCAGGGTTCTTTTTTCTGTACTTCCCACCAGTCCTCGTCCCTACGGAGTCACATCTGTGCACTGTTATCATCACATTGCCACACCTGGTGTGTTCATTTTGCCTCTATTTTAGGGTCACAAACTAAAGGCCTGTGGGCAAAACTAGGCCCATGACATGTTTTGTTTGATCAGTACTGTGTTTTATTTTCTTCTGGTTTATTATTATTTTTCAACATTGTCATGGGAAAGTCTCTGGCAGGGCCCACACTCTGCACTCTCCCTTTCCTCGCTGTCCTCCGCTCACCCACCTCACTCCTTATCATTTTACACTGGGCTGCTTCTCACATTTCCCCGACCCGCTGACTCAAGGGCATTTGAGTTCTGTGAATTTTGTTCTACAGTTCAAAACTGTCATTTTTAATGGCTTCATACTGTTTCCCCAAATTTGTGTGCCAACATTTACCGCATCCTTCTTTCACCAAACATTCAGTTTTTTCACTGTAATACTGTGAGAACACCTTTAGGAACATAGCTTTTTCATTTAGGGGAATATTTTCTGGCATCAAATCTCTAGGAGTCGGGCTAATTACATGGTGTGTTCACTCTGTGAAAACTCATAAATGCACTTATGATTTCTGCACTTTTCTCTATCAGTGTTGAGCTTGATTAAAAGATAAAGAAATGTATGAGAATAGAATTATTAGATCAAAATGTATAAATATTTTTATGACTTTAACCTTGAAGAAATGCTTCTTTATTTTTCATTTCAATGGATTTGGTGAAAAGAAAAAGCAGAGAGGTTTCTTTTCCAGAATTTTTAAAGCATTACTGCCAGACAGTAATGATGGTGATGCTGACAATAACACTGAAGGCGTTAATCAGAGACTCTCATTCATTTTATAAGCTTTTATTGTGCAGTGCTATTCAACCTTGTCATCTCTAGAACACAAGAGGTTGGGTATTGCAGCAGATAAAAAGAAGTAATTGATTCTGCTCTAGTTTAGAGGCTAGTAATTATAATGCAAGGTATTTTAAATTTTTACTTTTACATTTTAAATTTTAACCAATATTTTTATAGTACTTTGGAGCTTGCAAAATGCTTTTACATTCATTATCTCAAATGATCCTTGTGAACTAGGCAATTCATTGAACATTTCTCTCCATTTTACAGATGAGAATAAGTAGGTTGACTTCTCTAAACTCACACAGCTAGTGGGTGATGGAGTTTGAACTCAAACACAGGTCTTGGAATTTGGAGTGCTAGAGAGAGCGCAGCCCTAGGGCCCCACGTTATCAAGCTTGAACAGGTTTCTCACCTTCTACCAAGAGATTATCAGAACTGATCCAGGATCCCTCATATCCCTAGTCACCTTGGTCACCCCCAGAAATCCAAGTTTTCCTTTCACTGACATTTACCAAACGCTGGCCACACCCCACATTCATCAATGATTTCGGCGACCTGCCCACTCTCTTTCTGCCACATCCTACATCTGTCACCGTTCTCGTGACTTCAGCATTCTTGGTCTCTGATTTTGGACTGTCCCATATACTCTGATGATTTTCTTTACCCTCCTCAGTTGCCCAGTCCCATGATCATACCCTTGACCTCATCAGCACCAACAACTATACCACCTCTGGAGTTGATTTCAAGCCTTCTTCTCTATCACCATCCCTTTATACTCCTCCACCATACTTACTCCAGCTATTTTTCCACCTCAGGGTCACCTACAATCCTTTGGCCCTCCCACCATGATGATAATCACCCCCCTTGTGTCCTCACACCCTCACCTCCCATTTCCCCAATTAGGTTTCATGGTCAGTTATCATAACCACAGCCTTGCAAACACCCTTAACTCTTTCACCCCTCTCTCCCTGTGTCAAACTCCTCTGGCAAATTCATAATGGTTAAACCTAGACATCCATCTACTTTATGCCTATATCCAAACAACAGAACATTCCTGGAGAAAAACATCCAGTTATGTCAACAGGTCTCATTTAAATAATTGATGATCACAATTCAAAATGGCCCTCAGCACTGCCCAGTGATCCTACTAAACTTCCCTGGTATGCTTATTTTCCACTGCTCAAAATAACTATTTCATGCCTTCTTCTTTATTCTAAAACTTGCTAAGCCCCCACCCTCGTTCTCAGCTAATGATTTTACCTAATATCTCATTGAGAAAATAGAAACAAACAACTGAAAATTCTCTCATCTTCCCAGTGCCAAAACTACCCACCTCCCTATCTGCATTGGTGGCTACTCACTTGGCCTTCCATCTGTCCTTAGTGAAGGGACCATCCTGCTCCTACAAAAGACCAAACTCTCCCTGAGTGCTTGGGTCCTGGCCTCTGTCACGATCTCAGTGACTTTCCCTCCTGTAGTTATCTTTTTCTTCCCCTTGTCATCTGTATCTACCTCTACTGGATCATTCCTATCAGGAGGGAACAGTCCCCAGCATATCTTCTCTTAAACAAGAAACCTCTCTTGACCTCCACGTCCCCTTGGTTCACCCTCTGCCCAGCCCATCCCTTTGACCCCCATTGCTAGGAAAACTTCTCGAAAGAGTTATGTTCGGTTGCGGTTTCTACTTTCTCACCGCACACTCTCTTTCAGTTCACTCCTCTGGGTCCCTAGTCCTCACTTCTTTAAACTACTCTTGCAAGGATCTTCACATAAGCAATTCCCCTAGTCTCTTCTTTGTACATATCTTACTTGACATCTCAGCAACATTCAACACAATTGACTACTCCCTTCTTAAAACCTTTCCTTCTGTTGTCTTTGGTGATACAATCTTCACCAGGAGTTTTTCCTGTCACACTGTCTGCTTCTTCATAGCCTCCTCTGCTGACTTCCTCCTCATTTTGGCCTATTCTCTTAGGAATACCTCAGGGCTAAGTCCCAGATCCCTTTTCTTTTCTCTGTCTTCATTCTCTGCCTATGCCATCCCACAAGCCCCAGGTCCTTAATACCATTGATAGGCTGAGGATTTCCTGTATCTCCACCCTGTTCTTCACCTAGAACTCCAGGCTTGTGAATCAAATGCCCACTTGATATCTCCAACCAGATGTCTAAAGGGTGCCTCACTCAACCTCAATATGGCCAAAAAAGAACTCTTAGTTACCACCTCCTTTCCCCTAAAAGTACATGGTGATTTCACAGTGTTTCCTAGTTTAAATGGCACCAGTCTCCACCCAATTTTGCAAGCCAAGTGATTCCTGATTCCTTGCTTTCTCTCTTACATTAATTCCATCAGTATCAGCAAGTCTTCTTCAAATAATGAAGTGTTTCTCAAACTACCCATGATGAAAACCAGTTTCTTCTTTTTTAATTTCCAGTCCACCATGGGCTCATACAAGGATCTATTGCCCATAACTAATAAGCAGCCCATGACTCACACAGCTCCTGCCACATGTAGCTTCCCAAGGGAATTTGATAATACTCACACTGTTCTCTATCCCATTCAATGAGACAAGACCACTCATCACATGTTTAGAAGCTGTGGCAATGTTAGTTTGCTATAATAGTCTGTAAAAACTTATTCTCAATTTCCGTCCTTGTGGATTGGTAACAAACGATGTATGGACCAGCACCATCCTCAGACTATACTTTGAGAAGCCTATTGTAGATGCTACCTCCAAACTAAATCCTAATCCATTTGCTTCTCTCTATCCCACTACCACTACCATGGTTTAAGCTCTTATCACCTCTCCCCCTGGACCTCTGCAATAGCCTCCTGGTTCCAATTATCACTCAACAATCCATTTTCCACATGCTATGGCCAGCATGAACTTCTAAAAATGTAAATCAGATCCTATCACAGCCCTGCCTAAAACCCCCCAAATAGACTCCTATGACACTAGGGTATGATCCTTTCTCTACTCTCATTTATCAGCTTGTGTGTTATCTGTCTCCTGCCTTCCTTCACCAACCTTCTCTGTCTCGTCCACCCTCTGTCTTAGCCACTATGCTCCAATCACACCTACCTCCTTTCTGTTCCTTAAATACAACACAAGCTTATTCCTACCTGTGAGCCTTTGTACTAGCTGTACCCTCTTCCCTGGAGTGCTTTTTCCATTGATCTTTACATGGCTGACTCATTCTTGCCACTCAGATCTCAGCTAAATATCACCTTCTCAGAGAAACCATCCCTGACTACCCAGTCTACAGCACCCCTCTGGCTGTTCCACAGGCTTACACCACCTTGACTATTTGCACAGCACTTATCACTCTCTAGTATTTTTCTTCTATCTCTCGTATATATTTCTTTATAGTTGGTCTCTCCGCACCCCCCTAATTGCATACAAGTTCCATGAGGGAGGGACTCTGTGCCTAGAACAGGACCAGGCATGCAGTAGTGCTCAGGAAATATTTGTAGAATGAAGGAATGATCCATACAGCCATTAATTGTCATGAGAAAAACATAAAGTCCTATGACAGTTTACAACTGGGAAAATCAGGGAACGCCCTATGGAGGAGGAGGCACCATCTAACTTGGGTCATAGCAGTGGGAGGTAAGCCAGGTGGGAGCCAACAGTGGGAGCACTGGGGAGTCAGCGACAGCTGGGCAGGTGAGCAGGACACATGAAGAAGAGGGTGAGAACCACCCTCTACATAACGTAAAAGAAACCTTAGAATTTGCTTAGTAATATCACCCATTGATGATAAGGAAGCCTAAAAATGTCCCCTAAAACTATAATAACTAACAGTTTTTGAGCTTTCTCTATGTGCCAGGTTCTATTTTGAGCATCCCCTCATAATATCCCATTAAATCTTCATAACAACCCTGTAGATAGATATTCTTATCCCCATTTTATAGATGAGAAAACTGAGATATAAGAGGGTCTAAATAACTTACCCACTGCCACATAGTTTTTAAGTGGTGGAGCTGGGAATTGAATTCCAGCAGTTTCACTCCAGGAATCACTTCTTTCATCACTATGATATGGATTTTGAATTCAGAGAGACTGGAGTGGAATCTTGGCTCTACCATTCACTGTCTGGGTAAGCTTGGGGCAGTTAGCCTCTCTGAGCCTTGTATTTTTCATATTTAAGTGGAGATTACACACACACACACACACACACACACACACACACACACACACTCACATCTTAGCAGAGTACCTGTCATCTACCAGGCACTTGATAGACATTGTTTTACTATCGAACACATTATTGTTGCTTTCCCAATGGTGAATTGCACAGTAATCCTATTTCAGTTTAATTGGAAGCTTCAAGCATTTTGTAGCTCTACCGCTGGGTAAGACGCTATTTTAAATATTTTTATCTTCTCCAGCTGAATTAGATGAAAAAAAATGACACAAGAAGGCCAGAGGCACAGTGGGAATAAAAAAAAAGTAATTTTGTAGAAATAATCATGAAAACCTAGTTTAGCAGAAAGCATTAAGAGAACACATAGATTATTCTTCAGGCACAGTTTAAGGAAACCTTGAAAATGATTTTATAGAATACAAGAAATCCCTGCACATCAAATATGTATGAGCCACTGCAGGACTAGGACGGTGCCATGCATTTTCCCTTTAATACTGCTGTCTTAATGATCATTTGGTGGTAACAAGCATCAGGAACCTTTATTAAGGATGGATTTTATACCCTTTCTCTCCACGTCTAGTATTTCAAATGGCTATCTCCGAATTTGGTGGGCAAAGACAGAGCAGACCTCTCTACAGATGCAGACAACTACATTGTCGATGCTTGGGCAACATAGGGCACCCCCAGATGGGACGTATGACTTTCAATGGTGCTTCCTTCTGCTCTGTCTGCCCTGGGTAGCAGAATCTTGAGTGCAACTGTTGGTCGGGTACCCTGTGAAAGCTAACCATTCCTGTAAGGGTTATTTGATTTGTGACCTGAACATCCTCCATTGTTCGCATCACAATAAACGTAGATGGATAAACAGACTGAAAATCAAACTCTAGCTAGGCATTGTTTATAAGAGACACACCTAAAACACAGGGCACTGAAGGGCTGGGAGTAAACAAATTAAAAAAAAAAAAAGATATGCCAGGTAAATAATAACCAAAAAGAATCTGGGGGTAGCTATATTAATAGGAGACAAAATAGATTTTAAGAAAAAAGTATTATTAGGATAAAGAATGCCCTTAGATGATGAACAGTTCCATTCACCAGGGAGAAATAAAAATTCTTAACTAGACTGAATCTAATAAAGTAGATTCAAAATACTTTTGGGAGAAATTGTCAGATATATCCTCATAGTGTAGCATTTCAGTACAGCTTGCTCAATTATTGATAGGTGAAGCCTTTGAAAAATTAGTAGTGCCATAGAAAATCTGAATACACTTAATAAGCTAAACTTAATAGACATATATAGGACCTTCTACCTCGTAATCATACAGGACCCACATTCTTCCCAGACTCTCAGGTAACATTTACAAAAACTGACCATATACTAGACAACAATTCAAGTCTCAACACATTTCAAATAATTGATTTATACAAAATCTAATTATCTGACCACAATACAATTGATAGAAATCTGTAAAAAATATGGATTAAACATTACTGTATTTGTAAATTTATTTATTCTAAATAAATTATGGATTGATAAAGAAATCAGGCTTGCTATAAACAAACTCATTTTAAGCCAAAAGAAAAGTGATAGGTGTTCTATCACTGTAATATTGCAGTGTAAATTTATGCTGACACTCAGAGAACATGCTGTAATATTTCTGCAATGATGTGTTTGAGTATGTTAGGAATGATAAAATAGAAAATTCTATTTAAGGGGACTCTCTTGCTGTTATCTAAGATCTGGGAAGAGAGGGGAGTGTTCCCTGTGCTGTTCAACTTAACGAAGGGGTTCCAAGTTTGTTTTTTCAAAGGGAGGGGGGCAGGGGGCAGGAACCATCCCTTTAGTTAGGTAAGTGGCACAAATAAAAAGAACTTACATTTTCAAATGAAAAGAACCTAGATTTTTATTCTTTTCATCTATTTCTTCCTATATTCCACATCCTTTATTAATTTTATCATCTTGTTCAAGTCTTTTAAGTTTCTCAGGGATCCTAAATATCATCGTAATCCAGATGCTTCATTCACAGGCCACTGCTCTTTGGGCTGGATCACCATCCCGCCCAGACCGAGGGCCCCAGAAACAGGGGAGCTGGAGTTTGAACAGCACAGTTGAACCTCTCCGGGGTTCCCGAAGAAGCTCCAGGCACCCGGAGCAAATCCTGAATATGTGTTAGGCTGACTGCCCAGCTGAAAAACTCCATTAAACTGCAAGGGAGCACTTCCTTTCTCCCCTGCCGATCTTTTCCAAACTCAACCTCTCATCCTTCAAGTTTCTTTACTGACCTCTTCTCGTTTACTTTTTATTTGCAAACAATATATTTTATCACATCTATTATTTGTCCATCAACTACTGACTACTCTGTGTGCCCTCTAATTATCTATCTTTCTTAGGGACTCTAAAGAGGAGGGCTAAGCAATATGCCCTCAATAAAATGATTGAACTTAAAAAAAGGAGGGAGGTCTATGTCTGGGTAGTTCCATAAGGATGTCAGATAAAAATGCCCTCACATTTTAAATATAACTTTAATTTTGAAACAATCTCACACTTACAGAAAAGTTACAGGTATAGTACAAAGAACTCTTTTTCCCCTGAGCTTTCTGAGAATAATTTGCTGACCCGATGCCTCTCCCATATTTTGAGTGTATTTTCTACAATAAAGACACTTTCTCACACAATGACAGAACAGCCATCAAAATCAGGAAACCAACAATAATACAATACTGTTGTCTAATTCTCTAATCCATTCAAGTTTCCCCAATTGTCCAATAATGCTCCTTATAATAAAAGGATCCAGGTCCAAATAGTCATGTGTTGCATTTATTGGTCACCTCTCTTTACTCTCCTTCAATGACCTTGACACTTTCAAAGGTTCGAGGCAAGTTATTTTGTAGAATGTCCCTCAATTTGCGTTGCACTTGTCTATAAGAGTTACCAACTCCCACCCTGCAGATCTCCCTCCTTTTATATATTAGCCTGAAAGACAGGAGTTGGGCCTTCTGTTATTTCGGGACATTATTAGAGAGCTTCACCTACACCACTTCAAGAAGCTTCTCCCTTCTCTAGGGTCCAAAAATTGCCCTGGTAGTAATAGTAGCACCTCGTTGCTTACAGGTGCCTAGTTCATGATTCTTCCCCATGGCTTTGTTCCTAGGGTACTGTAAGAAATAAGGGGTTCTCTTAGGGAAAGGAAGCAGCTTGTGAAGTAACTTTCAGAGGCTCAGGAAAGAATGCCCTGAACATTCCACCCACTTGATGTCTCCACTTGAATGTCTGGGGGGCATCTTATAGTCATCGTGCCCAACTGAACTTCTGATCTGCCCTCCAAAATATCCTAAAGCTGCAGAATTCTCCATTTCTGCTCATGTCAGTTCCTGCCTTCCAATCGCTCAGGCCAAGACCCTTTGAGCCATCCTTGACTCCTCTCTTTCTCTCATTGTCCAATAAGTCCAGCGTCCGTCATAATCAAACCAGTTAGTAAACCCTATCAGCTCCATTTTCAAAATGTATCCGGGATCCCAACCCTTCTCACCATTTCCACCATGACCTCGCCAGTCCAGGCTACCGTGCTCTCTCACCTGATTGCTGCAGTGGCCTCTCACCTGGGCTCCCGCTTCAACCCTCACTCCCCTACAGTCTATTGTTAACTCAGCACCAGAGTGAGTCAGATCCCTTCACTCCTCTGCTTAAACCCTCTCCTGGGCTTTCCATCTCACTTGGAGTGAAGTCAAGGTCCTTGCAGTGGTCTACAATATCCCGAACAACCTTCCCGCTGTACCTTTCCAAATGCATCTCCTACCTCTCTCCCTCACTCACTCCATTCCAGCCACACTGGTAGGCACATCCCACCTCATGGCCTTTGCACTTGCTGTTTCCTCTGACTAGAATTCTCTTTCTCCAGATATACACATGTCTCTCTCCCTCCTCTCCTGGAAGTCTTTGCTCTCACATCATTTTTTCAGAGAGACCTACACTGACCACCCTCTTTAAAACTGCAATCTTTATCCCCATTCTGCACTGCCTGTCCATCTTCCCTGCTTTGTATTTTCTTCTTAGCACCTGCTACTTTCTAGCATACTCTGCTTTTCCCTAATATTTTATGATCTGCCAATCACCCCACCAGAATATAAGGTCCGTAGGGCAGGGATTATTTTCATCTTTCTTGTTCACTCATCCCACTGTCTAGAACAATGCCTGGCAAGTAGTAAGTACACAGTAAATATGTGTAGGATGAATGAACAGATGCCTTGAAAGCCAAATAGGAAAGAAATATAGTGATGTCATACAATTTTATTTAAGAATATATGCATTCCCAGTGTTCGTTCTAAGAATTAGCACAGTGAAATTATAACCTAATTTTGCTAAGTATAAGATCACTCTTGTGCTTTTTAGTTGTTGTCTTTCAAAATAAAGCTCCAATCAAGTGTAGTTTTTGTTCTTTCTTACAATATTTTCATCCCTGTTTCAAATGGATTGGCTTTATAGGGCCTGTATGATCATCTCTGGGTGAAAATGACCTCTTGTATTTCTCTGAATGGGAAGAAACAATCCTTAACTAAAAAAAAAAATTCTCTGGTGGAAGGGACTGTGTTTCTGCTGTCTTCTTTCACACTTGCACACGCCGGGCCATCTGGACAGCAAAAGAGATCCACCCAAAGCTGCCAGAAGCCCCAGCTGCCCCGCCGCATGTGCGAGGCCTCGGAGAAGGATGATTCCAGAGACCCTCAGCTCCTTGGAGGGAGTGAGCAGCCAAGATGGTGTGTTCAACAGATGTCCCCGTCTGCCATGGGAGTTAAATAAGGCAGAGAGCAGCAGCTGAGGGAATTTCAGCCTCCTGTTCTAAGCAATATTTTAGCTTCACAGCAGAAAATGGTTAACACATTCCCCCCTCCTAGAAAAACAACAAGCAATTTCTCTTCAGGGAGAGGGAGAAAGACTGAGTTTCCACCAGTTCTGATGGGTCGTCAAGTTCACAAGCTCCCTTATCCCTATCCCTTTAGGAAAGCTCTCAGAAAAGGGTCTCCCCCTTACCTTGGAGCTGACTTGCCTTGCAAACCATTTCTCTATCCAGTAGAGTTCCCCCCAAACAGCTACATATACATTTTTGTTTCCAGATTAATTAACCACTTGAGGCACGTAAGACTGAAAGCAAAGGACTTTTGTTTGTTTTCAGGTCTGCTCCTGCACTCAGCTTGGAGCCTCTTCGGGACAGAGGACCTTTGTTAGTCATCTTTGCATCCAGCACAGTCCTGGCACAAAATAGCACCTAAGTCGTCCATTCAGCACATTGTTAATGAGCACCTAGTACATGCCAAGTGCTCATATTTTAGTGGGGAGATGACAGACATTAAACAAGTAAACAAACTAACAAGGTAATTTCAGATTTTGTCAATGCTATAAAGAAACTAAAACAGGGAAATGGAAGAAAGAGAGCAGGACTCCCTAGAAGAGAGTTTGGACCCCCCAGCAAGAGTGGAGACAGAAAAGACGTTTCCAGGCAATTTGGTACAGGCTCCCCTTTTTGACCAGCAGGCCCTGTCATCTGAATCAGCTCCCGTCTTCCTGACTGACCCTAAAGCAGAGGAAGCTAGACCTGCCTCTAATATTTGTGGGGATGTGGCAAGAGCACAAATGGAGGCCCACTCATGTCTAAATGAGTAAAAGTTAATCATTTAGATTAACTTAACAAACTTAAATAACATACGATCCACCTTCTTACTTTGACAAATTAACTTTATAAAGACCTGGAAGGCCAGGTCTGCATTCAGGATTCTTGGACTCCTCCGAGTTCTGTGTTGGAATATGGCAGAGCTGGGTGAGCCAGCCTTCGGATGCTTATCCCTAGCTGTTGGCCTGCCCCCTTCTCTTCCCCGCCGGGCTCCATCTCCCACTGGGAAGGGACTTCTGCATACACATTTGATACCTCAGCCCCTGTGTCCAAGATCCATCCATACCTTCTGCAAATAGCCACCTGGTGGCACCCCTCAGGTTTAGGGGTGTGCAAAGTGGCAGCACGGACCACCCACGGGAGGAGGAACCTGAGGCAGAGGCCCACCGACTCTGGAAATGGGCTTGGGGCCATTTGGGCAGAGAACTGTGGATCCTAGGTAACCAAGGCATGGTCTAGAAGAGGAGACACAGACTCTGGGTATCCAAGTGCCCTTGGCCACATGGACTCTCCATGAATGGGGAGGAATGTGGTTGGAGGATGACCAAAGTGGTCCCCTGTACAATACAGGCCCAGTGCACACCTCTTCCTGGGGTCTAGGGATGGTACTGGAGGAGGGAGGATACTTTTGCTAATATGATTAAGGAAGGCCTCTCTAAGGGGTGGGGGTAGGGATGACATTTGAATGGAGACTTGAACGGTAAAGATGAGTCATCCATACCAGGATCTGGGAAAAGAGCATTCTCAACTGAGGGAAGAGGAAATGCCCAGGCACCATAAGCTCTGTATGGAAGAAAAGAAGACTGGGGTGGTTGGGGCCTAATTCAGAGGAGAAGAATGATAGCATAAGTGAGCACAAGTGAGGCCATCTTGTTAGGCTAAATGGCCCCAGCCCCTGCTCTGTGTGACTACTTGCTGCTCTGCACGTACTCTAAAAATTTCACATGCTCTCCTGATTTATGGCCTCCACCTATGTATGTACTTCCCTATAGCTTGATAAATTAAAACTTTGTTCTATGAGTCTCTCCCCAGGAACAGGCTGACCACAGGCGGGATACACACCTACAAGATATTCATCATCACTGACAGGAGAAAAAAACAGTGAAAGATCCTGGAATCCATCATGCCTGAAGGCTGACATTCCTAAATCTCCTCCTTACTGCCCACTTTCCCTATATAACTACCTCAAGATTCTGTAAGAAGATGGTTTTTTGAGACATTAGTCTGCCATCTTCCCAATTATGCAGGCTAACTGAATTAAAACTTCCTTTCTCGATCCCTGACTCATTGTGATTAATTGGCTTAGATCGTGACAAGTAGAGAAAGCCCATTGCTTGGTATCAATAGGAGATGAGGACAGATGGTCAGGTAGGGGCAGAGACCTTGGAGGCTGAGGTCAAGAGTCCTGACTTGATCCAGGGTGCAAGGGGAAGCCTTTCAGGGTTGACAAGCCCTGTTATAACCAGATCACTCTGGGTGCTGTGTAAAATGGATGAGTAACAAGGAGCCACTGTCAAGAGCCAATCAACAGAAGCACCACTCAAAATGCTTCAGTATCCTTTACGTAAGGATCCTCGTGATTAATTCTTCCCCAAACTTTAGAACCAAGAAAAAAACTCTCCGACCAAGCTGGTTTCTGTAACTCCTAGGGTTTCTCCTCTTGTCTAGGCCACCTGCAAGCTCAGAGCTGAGTTGGTGCTTATTTGGAGAGTAAACTGTTCATTTATCAGTCTGGTATCCAGTCTCAATTTTACGTCTCACTACCCATATACGTTTTCATAAGCTTTTCTCAAAAGAGCATAAATTATAAGTAAATAACAATAGTAATTACATACATAAGTAGTTGCAACTCAAGACTGGGATCTGACCAGTAGTTCTTTCAGCAATATGTACACTGAAGTTTTTTGTTAGTTTGTTTGGTGTGTTGTAATTGCGGGGCAAATAGCAAGAAGATTTTAAATGCACATTAGCTTTTGCTACTAAAAAATTATAGTGACTTGCTAAGACTCTCTTTCTAATCTTTACAAACATGTGCAATGTCTTTTCATGACCCTCCCAACTTTATTATAAGAATGTCATAAAATATTTTAAGATATCCAAAAAAGTGTGACGCATAAAACAATGAACACTCATACATCTAAACCCCAGTTTAAGGACTCAAGCATTAGCAAATACAGCTGAAGCTCCAGGAATTCCCCTCCCAGATCATAACACCCTCCAATCTCCAGAGGTAACCGTTCTGAATCTGGTGTTTTATCATCACCGAGCATTTAAAAATACTTTTACTACATACGTCAGTATATCTCGCTCAGAAATAAGTAGTACTGTTTTATGTGTTTTTACACTTTAAGTAAGAGGTATCAGACTTAGTCTTTTCTTGCCTTTTTTGCTCAAAATTATTGATATTTATCCCCTTTGATTCTACAGCTCATTGATTTTCACCGTGTCATTCCACTAATATTTCTCCTGCTGAAGTTGTTTCTAAGCCTTCCTCACACCACGCTCACTTTTACTCATAAATCTGCTGTGAACATTCTTGCACAAATTTACTTGGATTCATTATATGTTAAACTACAAAACATAAACACACAAGGAAAACTGAGCTTTTCAGATACAGGTACTACATTAAGTCATTATTTTCAGATTGATTTACCTTCACTCATATTCGATCTTTTAATAATGGCTTCAAGATGGATATTTTATAATAAGAAAATACAATCCAGAGAGGGATAGAATGATTTAAAAGTCGAAATTATGGAATTTTAAAAAAGCCCTATGAGGTTCATCTATTCGAACACCTTCATTTTATAGACAAGGAAACCAATTCCAGAACGGGGAAGTGGCTTGCCCAGTGTGAGCACTGGGCTACAGAGAGTGGATCCTATACTGGGCCTCAGTGCGATGGGCATATGCATGAAATAAATATAAAATAAATAAATCCCCTTGCCTTTTCCTCCTGTTCTCTAAGTCTTACTAAACAACACACTATGAAACATGAGCCACCTGATCAAGCCTTTCCTGGCTGAATTACACTTGTCCTTCCCTTGATCAATTCAAACCACATTTTTCATTTTTCAAAAGTCAATTTCACCCCAGCTTTGCTGAGGTAGAAGCAAAGATCAGAAGATAAAACAGATTTCCTAATCAAACACAACAAGAATAATTGGATTCACAAAGGAAAATGAAAAGAAATCACAAAGGAAAAGAAATTCGAACATAAATATGTTTGGAAGAATTTCGCAGAGCAAGGATAAGCTCTTATGACTGAGCAACTATGACTTTTCCTGGAGGAGAGTGAATTTAAAAAGCTGCCTTTCATTTGGTGAGCTTCTACAAGGACTGTCTCCTTGACCAAGCTTTAGTCAGGCTCCTCTGAATCCTCTTCTCAACTAGGCCTCATCCTTGGCCTGCCGTCTTTGCCCTCTGTGCTCAGCACAGCAAGAATCCTCCTACCCTTGATACCTAACCAAGTCTCTCTTAGTAATTTTCTATCCACTAGCTCCCCTCACCCTGCCCATTGGCTATAAATCCCCAGCTGCCCCTGTTGTATTGAGAGCTGAGTTCAATCTCTCTCCCCTGTTGCAATAGTCTTGAATAAAGTCTTCTTTGCCTGTTTAATTCTGTCTGGTGCAATTTTTCTTGGACAGATTCACCTGTCAATGCCAGACTGTCACTGGGTCCCATATTACAAACTGCCCATAATTAGAATAGCTGTGTCTTGGTTAACCTGAGACAGTCTCAGTGCACACCCAACACAGGAGCATAATCCCCAACGGTGCCCCATTCCACTGTCAAAAGTGTCCTGGTTTGGATAATAAATTATACGGCACCCACACATGGTATGAAATTAACTGGCTAGAGGCCCTCAAGGACAACAGGAACTGCTGGACTTTAAAAATGATGCTACAGCAATTACAAAGGATAAAAGAGAGCAGACTCATTAAAAGAGAACACTCCCTTTAGTCCCGACTCCGTAGGCATAGTTACATTTGATTTATATCATTTTATGTCCAAATTAAAACATGTTTCTCCATAAATAAAAAATGATGGGTTTCATCACTTCGTCTCTCAAACATGTTCACACATTGCATTTATTATGCCTCTCCTTTGATGACTACAGATGGGTTTATCACAGCACACTTACCAAGAATGTGACATGCATCCCAGAGCTAGAGGGAGGGAGGGAGGGAGGAGACAGAGAGACCGACAGAGACCAGAAAGGCCACTGTGGTACAAGCCTCAGGAAAAACAGCTGAGATTGGGGAATCAATACCTCATTCTCTGGTGAATTGCATTAAAAGACTGAAATAAATTTGCAAAACAGTAATTGAAGCTGACACCTGCTCTTGACAGGTGGGGACAAATCAAGACTGAGCTGTGCTTTTGCACCTGCTGTGGGGAGAGGACAGGACAGGAGGGACCCCCCTAAAGCCTTTCACCAGGAAATGCTGGGTTTCTTAATTGTCTTCTGTCCCGAAGCCAAAGGAGAAGATCCCTCATTAAAGTGACGTTTGCCAATTGGTTTTAAGCGACAGGTTTTTTAGCTACTTCCATTTGAAAATATCTGCAAGAGGCCCTTATCCTGCAGAGCTTTGCCAGGTCAGATGGGACAGGATGAGAACTACAAACTGTCAGCCGGGTCTCAAGCATAGGCTTTCCGGCACAGATGGGTGGAGGGTGGAGGGGAAAGTGTTGGATCAGAAAATCTCCAAAGTTTCCTCCTGCTGGGAAAGTCTAAGATTCTGCCCTCCAATGGACTCTCAGCATGGCTTTGTCAACTCCATTTTACAGGTAGGAAGATTCTAATGAGGAGAGAGCAAGGTCATTAAAGGGGAGTCGAAGGCTTTTGACTTCACCACTCAGTTATGTGACCCGCAGGATCAGACTGTCGATTTAGAAGAGAGAAACCAAGGCCATCACAAGGATGCTCTACTAAACCCAGGCCACTCAAAGCATGATCCCAGCCCAAAGCATCACATCTTGTGGGAACTTGTTAGCAACACAGAATCTCAGACCCTACCCCAGACCTGCTAAATCAGAATCTGCATTTAACAAGACCCCAAGTGATTTGTATGCACTTTAGAATTTGAGAAACACTGGCTGGAGCTGTGGATTACACTTTGAACAGCAAGACGCTAAAAAGCATTTAAAGCTATGAATTAGCTTTTGACTGACTATTCTGATGCTTTTATGGAATCAGGCCAGATTTCTAAGCTCTGAGGCATCATTTCCCATACCAGCATCCTCTACCGAATTACTAAATTTACTTTTTTAATATGAGTTTAAATCTGATAAGAGTAATAGAAAAGGGACCTCCATCAATTTCAGGCTAAAGTGCTCACTTGCTCTCCCTCTCTCCTTCTCCCTGGATCCCCAGTGCACAGAATTGTATTGATAATAATCCTGCATTCATAACACACTCAGCACTGTGTTTGTCTTAAGAGAAGGACACCAGCCTCGCTGGGGCTAGAGATTAAGAATTACAATTTGGTAGTCTGCGGGGTCTGCTTGCCCATGTTTGCTCCTGACTCCTAATTCTGCACCAGCTAGAATCTCTTTGCTTAAATAAGCAGGAAACTTCTTTCCTTTCAATTCGGGAAATAGTGTATTCTAATTTTGTCTTACCGATGATCCGACTGGGAAGTGAGAACCAAGCATAAAGCCGTGTTAATAATTTTTCTCTTTTTTCCTTTGTATCTGGGGCAGATATTGCAGAAATCACTGGTGTGGAATAAAGTTTCAGTTAGGTCTAACATACGGGTAGTCTTGGAACAAACATACTTGGGAGGAAAGAGGGAAAATTCAATTGCAGGTTTTAGTTGAATCATATGAAATTACCACTTTTAAAGGTTAAAAAAAGTCAAATATTGGCAATTTCATTTAGTCAACCTAATTAGAATGTTTCAGTTTAGAATTTCTTGATCTAAGAAATATTAAGAGAATCAAAAGTGCTCTTTGTGGAGGCTGGCTTGTTTCTTCTCCTTGGAGATTTTTTTTGGAAGTTGAGGCAAATGCTTTGAAGGCTAGATAACCACCTTTTTATTCCAAGCAGCCACGGAGAAATGGGGTGTTCGAAGGTCAGGTTTGGTAACAGATTCATGATGCATGCATGTGTCCTTGAAGGAAGCTTATCATCTGAATCTGTGAAATATACAAATGGCACCAGACCTCCACACACAAAGGAAGGTGAGTTTCTTTTCCACTTCCTGGTCCCAGTTGGGGCAGTTAATACTTGAACTCTGATAGGAGTAAGAAGGGAAGGTATTTCCCCATCACCAAGTTAATACTGCTCTTTAGCTGGAATGTGGGAGAGGAAATCAAAGTGAAGGATAAGAATCTAGTCCCTTTCGTGGTTAATTATCACAATTACACTGTAGGCGAGTTGTGTTCCATGGCATTCCGGGCATAATTCTATAACAGCCTGAATCACTCACGGTGTAATTGTGTTTACGTGTGCCAGCTGGGATCACACTTTGAGTAGCATGGTAGGAAGCATGTCTTATTTGTAATGGCGTGCCTAGTGCCTTTAGGGAGCTTGGTGCACAGTCGGCATTAACAACTGTTTTATTTCAAAATTTAAAATTTGTTGAATAAATGATTTTTAATAACCAATCACATTAATAAAAATTGAAGATATTACCTTAAAAAATCTTTGTGGATTACAGAAACCAATTTGCCAATAAATATCATGGGTCATGGGGCAGCCTGGTGGCATAGTGGTTAAAATCCATGCGTTCTGCTTTGGTGGCCTGGGTTTGCAGGTTTGGATCCCAGGTGCAGACCTACACCACCCATCAGCCACGCTGTGGCAGCGACCCACATATAAAGTAGAGGAAGATTGACACAGATGTTAGCTCAGGGCTAATCTTCCTCACCAAAAAAAAAAGAGAAAAATCAAGGGTCACATCCTTTGAACCAGTAATTATAATAAAAGTTCACATCCAATGAACTAGTAATGACAAGACATTTATCTCAGGAAAAAGTTTGAAATTTGAAAACAACATTAGGTAAAAAAATGTTATGTCGACATCATACATAAGTTTAAAAAACTGAAAACAACCTGTGGGATCTTATAGCGAAATTAATGATTTTTTTTTTTGGAAAATTTAATAACATTGGAAAATGCTCAAGAAAGATGGGGGAGAAAAGCCATGACACTAACGACCTCCTTTTTTTTTTTTTAACTTAGCATTACATCAGAAAAATGTCCCAAGTTATTCAAAATTCTGCCAAAATAGTGTTTGTAATGGCTGTAAAATATTCCATTGGATGTAAATGTAGTAAGTTATTAACTATGTTTTGTAAATACACACGTGTACACACACACTAAAAAGTAACACAAAGAGAGAATCATGTCATGCCTATTGTTGTACACCTTTCTTTTCTCAGTTAACAATATAATCTAGAGAGCTCATCACATAAGCACACATAGCTCTTCCTCAGTTCTTTTTAATGCCAGGCTAGTATTCCATTGCAGAGATATATGTTGATTTTTCAAAGCAATCCTTATTGATATCCTTAGGCTATTTATAGCTTTTTGGTATTAAAACAATCCTACAATGGGTACCTTTGACATATCTTGTGCATTTATGCAAGTATTTCTGCAGGATAAATTCGGAAATTGCTGGATCAAAGGGAATGTTCATTTAAAAAATTTAAATAGACGTTGCCAAATTGCCCTCCAAATTATCGCACCAATTAACACTTCAACACTGGCTGAAAGTAGCTGCTTCATTTGAAAATGGAAATAGCGAACGGCTATACTTGCGTGTGTGTGACATAGAGCTCATGAAGGCCAACAGCACTATGGCAGAGCTACATCTGAGGCCTCCCTCCCTCCTTCCTCACCTCCCTTTCCACTTTTTCTTCCTTTCCACTGTCCTTCTTCTTTTCTTCCTTTCTCCTTCCCCTCTTCCTCCTTTGCTTCCTTCCTTCCTATTTTATTATTTTATCTAATGGAAGAAGAGACAGAATGAAAATTAGAGTGAAGGCCAGTGAAGAATTCATGTGTCACCTAGAGAACTGGAAGAAAGCAGGAAATGGGCTTAAATAGGAAGCAGAGTGCTTGCTTCGGCAGCACATATAGTTGAAGTGGAACGATACAGAGAAGGGGAGCATGGCCCCCGTGCGAGGATAACATGCAAACCTGTGAAGCTGTCCATACGTTTACGGTAACTATATGCGGTGATGGATGTGTTAGCTAACCTTATTGTGGTAATTATTTCACAATATATACTTATTTCAAATCATCACGTCATACATCTTCAACTTACACAGTGTTATAGTCAATATATATAGTCAAATATATCTCAATAAAGCTGGGGAAAAAAGTTGGAAGCAGAGTGTTGTGGGAATACAGGGGAATCTGCAGTGTAGGGCAAGTCAGACAGAGCGGGGAGGACACTTTGGATGTGTGTCTAATCCTCCTGGGCACAGGATTCCCCTGAATGCAGATTCTGCTTCAGTAGGTCTGAGTTGGGGCCTGAGATTCTGCATTTCTAATGGGCTCCCAGGCAATGCTGTGCTACTGATCTGGGGCCACACTTTGAAGATCAGGACTCAGTTGACAAAGCCCGCTGCAAGAAACAACTGGCAGGAGCATTACTAATCAGGAGGGAAGGCTGTGAGCATCGCCATTTAGAGCCAAGGATGCCTCCTGCAAACATTACAAGGTGATAATAATGAGCGGGCCAAGTCTGTCACGACCGCTTCACCCACACCAGCACTGGGACCAAACACACGCCACAGTCCACCTATGCTTATCTTTCCCACTCTTGCAGGAACTCTTTTCTTGAAATCAGATCATATTTTATTTGCTTCATCTCAAAAAATTTAGTAATAACTTCCGTCACACAGGGTCCTCCAACATTTCCTTGATTCACTTAACACCTGGTGTTGCCCACACTGTCCGAGGTTTACGTGGCAGTTGCCTTCCCGAGGTACGGTCCTGAGGGGCCCACAACCTGGAGCTGGTGGGACCGAGCCCTCACCCCAGTATTTTCTATATCGAATGAGAAGAACAAAACAGGAATGATTGCCTGAAGGCCCAGCATTAAAGTAGTTTCACCCCAGACTTTACAGCATCATGACTTCCTTTGGGATTAAACCTCCTCTACAAACTCCCCATGTTCGACTGAAATGTTTTCTGAAGTGTTACATTCCAGCAAAGCTAGAATTGCTAATATATGTTTAGGAAGCAGGACGTTTTCATATCTAGTTCTTGCTGTGTGATGATTTCTTTGCCATCAGTCCTTGCAAATCAAGGGAAGTTAGCAAATGCTAACTTCAAAAATTCACAAGCTGAAGTTGAAAGGAACATTTTTCATCTCTCTGATCCAAGCCAGACAGTATTTGATGTTGGCAGACCTAGCTTTCCCCTCTCTCAGCTTCTGCCTAAGGAAGAGGGACAGGAAGATACCGGTAAACACACACACACTCACAATACCAGCAAGAGCTCAGGCTTGGAGCCTTAGGAAAACTAGTTAATGCTTGTTCTTCTTTTCAAAACATAATCAAATGGACAAGACTTGGAATAGTGCAGGTCTTCAGAACTTTGTCACCTGATTAAGCTGTTGAATGTCTCCTCTGTGCCTATACTTAAGAAAGGTGTTTGCATTTAATAAATGGGTTCAATGTGAGTAAGTGGTGTGTTCCTCTAAAGCCTGGGGGGACATGCAGAATTAGCTTTATGAGTGGTAGATACAAATTAAGGATCTATGAGAAAAGTTTCTAATATGCTCATACTCACTTTAAATTTTGCTCTAATGAGGGACCATTAAAAAATATGATGATTAGTAGTTTGTTTTTATGCTTGATTCATGCTTTCATTTCCATTAAAAAGTTCTATTGAGTAGGAAATCAGAGAGGCATAATGTTTCTTTCCTTTTGTAAGAAATTAGGCTGTTTGAACTGTATCTTTATAATAACCACAAAATTGTCTACCTGGTGTATGAAAGAAAACAAACAGCTTTTTGAGAGTTATCTTTACATATATACACAAAGAAAGCCATAAAAATCGTTATGCCTCTGTATTGATGACTTAAAAGAAATATGAACATGGGAGCTTAGAGAGGCCTGTCCCAGGACAACTGAATGTCAAGGCTCTTTTCCACCAAAGATGCTAAAGGAATTGCTCAAGTTTCACGGAGAAGCAAGAAACACATACCACGGTCCAAGAATGCCTTTGATGTGGCACAGGCTGGCAACTGGCCAGTTATTAAGCTATTGCCTCAGCTCCAAATCCATTCTTCTGTTCTTGACCTCGTAATGCTGGGCCCAAGACTCTGCTGACTATATTTTGGCTTTGCCCACTGCTCCCTATTAGGTTCCATCAATAGGGGGTGCTAGAGGGAGACAGAAAAGCCGGAGGAGGAAAAAGGGACTTGACCTTCAGTTCCAGTGGATGTCACGCTGACAAGACGTCTTTCAGCCAGCAATAGCTCAATCCAGTTTGCAGTTTCTCCAACCCTTGCATACCCAGCTTCATCATTTCCCCTCAGAGACACCAGCTCCAGAGGCAGGTACCCTCTCCTCTGAAATCTGAGTACCACCCCATGAAGCCCCTCCTCCAAGCTCAGAGCCAGCAGCAGAGCCAAGCAGTGGCCCCTCCCTGAAGGTCTGAGTCTGCTCCCTGGGCCCCTCCTCCAAGCCTCTAAGTTTTCTAGTCCCAAACTTCCTTTTATTCTCCAGGCTTCCCTAAAAACTGCTTAACAATTCTATATTGAATTCTCTCCATTAAAATAATTGGTGTGGTTTCTTTGTCCTAACAGGACCCTGACTGATAGACAAGTTGAGAAAGGCTGGGCAGGACTCCTTTCCAAGACACAACATTCTCTAAGCATAGAAGATATTCTTATAAGATTTGTTGTGCAATTTGATATTAAATCAGCTATGGATTAAACCACTTGGTCCTTATTTGGAACATGAAAGATGAGCATAAGAGAACCTAGCATCTCTTGACGGTTGTTCCATGAGATTTCACCTCCATCTACTGCTATCCATGTTCTAACAGTAAACTGGATCAATAAAATGTGAGGCGGTGTGAGATGGTGGTTACAGGATTCTACAACTTAACTTCCCTTATGCCACACACATACACATACACACATATGCTTTCTTGGATGGAGAAATTGGAAGAAAGCAATGAGAGATTTCTGGAGATGAATCTGGAGATTCACAACCAGAATCCCAGGTATGGTTAGATGAAAATTATATGTCATTCCAAGAATAAATGCCAGCATTATTGAGTTGGCAGCTGACACATTTCCTTGTATAGTGGACTAAAAAGTAAATGTATCCTGATTTGAAAACCTTTTAAATGAGTGAAAAAGACCCACCAATTCACTTCTTTTTAGGAAGAGCAGTGTTGAAACGCTGCTTGGTTCAGACATTAAGCCAGGGGGCCAAACTGTCACCCAGGGCTTTGCACTAAAGAGCTCCTGTCATAGGAAAAAAGCAACCGAGTGTTGTACTGTCCTGGTCACGCAAATCCCTAAGATCCTTTTGTTTGTGCTGGTTTAAAACAGCAAGGTTGCATACATGGAAACACAGCAATATAAAAATTTTCAGATGTGCCGTTTTGTCTAGAACACAGTGAGGACTGTAAAACTTCCTACGTCTTCTCTTGTCGACATCCCTTGCCTCTAATTTCTCATCTTCCTATTTAAACCACCCGAGACAGGTACTCTGAGGGCTACAGGGGTTCTGAGACTGTCAGCTGAAGCACCCTCGCTGCTCTTCTGGGTTAGCAGGGGTCAACTTGAATTTGTGGTGCTCGTGACAGATCTAGAAGCTACAGTTATGAGGCTGAGTTGGCTGAACATTCATTCAACAGATATTCAATGTCTTCTGAAGAGCATCAGGCTATGAGCAGATTCCTCAGAGGAAGGATCCCTGGAGCCTGTACCCACCCCGGATCCCACGCTACCCATACATTGCCTGGACTGGTACTCAGGAGACATGGATTCTAGGTCTGTCCTACAACACAGGTTGCAGCTTAGAGGATGCTCCCTTCCTCTGTAAAATGGGCTCACAGCTACACCGCTTGTCCCCCACGCTAAATGTAAGGGTCAAAGGGCTAGGAAGGAATATGCTACACCATCTGTGAGGCAGAAGAACCATTATAATTCTCACAGTTTGGGCCTTGTGCATTCCCAATCAGCCTGTTTTGGTCAGCATCTAGGAGAAAAACAGCAGCTGGACACAGTCATCAGTGTGGCAGGTAGTGATATCGAGATGGGGAGGAGGACGCCATTGGGGGCAAGGGGAATAAAAGTGACTGCGGGTCACTGGCTTCTCCTGTGTTCCTGGAACTGTGCTAACCAACATGTGTTATCTAATTATTTCAACCCTGGGAAACAGGCATTGTTATCCACATTTTACAGATGGCAAAACTAAGTCTCACAGAGTAACGCAACTTGTTCAAGATCACATTGTTGTTTAGTAGCCAAAAGTGAGAGTTTGTACTTAGGTCTCCTTGACTCCAAGAACCGTGCTCCTAACATCTCAGGGCAATCACACATCCACATCCAACTCCCCCTCCCCATTTTGGCTTTAGGTGCCTTCTCTCAGGTGATGAAAATCGTATGGGCAAAACTCATAATTTTTATTTTTTTGCTCCCCTCCCCCAAACTCATAACTTTTTAGGTGACTGTGATCTGGTTAATTTCTGAGCTTTTCTCTACCTGGAATTGTGACACATTCTAATATTTTCCTAAGATAAGTTAAGCCAACCAGTTCTTTAAAATAAAAAAATGAGCTCAAAACATCTCTAGCCTTTGCAGGCTTCCGTTGAATGAGGCGGTAGGTCTCTAAAAAACTGCCAGTAGTTTACAACTTTTGCTAAATCTTCATCTTCTCCAGAATGTCTTCACTAGACCTTAGTGATTTGCAGACACCAAATGTTTGCAAGAACTATGCCCTTCAAAGATATCCTTTGCAGTGCTGGTCTAGAGTGTCCTCTCCAAGTGGCAAACATTTGCTGCCTTAGCGCGTTCTTTAATACTTCTGCTCTTGCATAATCATGCATTTTCCTAAACATTATTCACTCATCAATATTCAGCCAACATCATGGAGTACAACAGTGTGCTTCTGTGTGCTTTACTGCATTTAATTCAAGGTTTATAACGAACAAATGAGACTAGGCAACATTTTATGGAGCAGGAAAGGGAGGCTCAGAAAATTTAGGCAATTTGCTCAAAGCTACAGATCTGGTAAGTTACAGAGGGGATTTAGAAGTTCCAGGCTTCCAACTCCCCAAGGCTGGTACAGTTCCGGACATACGGAAACAAAGGGTGAGAGATCCCAGGAACCCTGCTGACCCACGGTGGAGTTTATGGGAGGGGAAATAGCAGGGCTGGTGGATATTTCCTTCTCCCCAAACATGGCTTAGGAAGAAGCTTGGTGATGCTCAAGCTGTGGAGCTAGAAGCAAATAACTACACTGCATATTTACAGATATTCCATCGGGGGTATTGACAACGGCAGCTTAAAAAAAATGAAACAACATTTTAGAGCACAGTTTGGATGATGCAAACTGGTTAAGATGCCCCATTATGTTGTTATATAACTCCTGTCTTTTCCTGTATTTGTCATTTTTCTGCACAGATACACACTAAGTTTTTCTACTGATGTTCAGAAGCAGCCAAGAAACACATCCCACTGCAGCTGACACTCGAAAGGTGCAAATTCCAGAGCCCCTGACATTGCTTTTCACTTTTAAGTTTGAAAGAATATTTGTCAGGTACTAAGTAAGAGTAAAAAAAAAAAAAAGAAAAGAAAAAGCCCTGAGATGCAAGAGATTAAAAAGATAAAATCTTTAGAAGGTAACAGCTAAACCATTCATCAGTGACATTGTCTACAAAATCTCTCCCCACCGAGTCCCGAGAACTTGTCTTTAAGGCCCACGGTCTCCTACAAACACCTTGTCGTCAAGCATCACGTGATGAGATGCTTGTATGCTTCTCACTGCGGCCCGGTATGTCATCCAGAGAAAACAAGCCTACGGGTATCTGAAAACCGCCCCTAAAGCCCATTTTCCTTAAGCCCAATCACAGTCCACCTAGGATGTTATTATAGATTAGGGAGCAACCTTTTGGAGACTCAGAGAATGCAGTAAAGAAGAAACCCATTTTTTTTAACGCCCTCATATTTGATTCATTCATCCTCTCTCTCATCCATTAGTTATTTATCGAGTACCTAGTCTTTGTGCTGAGGAATCAGCAATGAACCAAAGAATCCTGTCTAAATCATCTCAGTACCTTTTTTCAATGGACAAAATGCAATAAGGAAATCATATAGTCATATCTGCCTTTTAAAGTATAATGTTTCACCCTAACATTTCTGAACATGAGGGGAGTTTTCTCTATAACGCTTTTCAGGCTGTCTGAAAAAAGACTCATCTCTTAATTTACTCACCACTCATTTTGTTCTTCCATTTAGGCAGATAATGTTGCCACACCCACAGAAAAAATCAGAAAGCATTTGGGTTGTACTCAAACATCCTAGTCTATGAAGAATCTTGGTGTGATGCGGGAGGTAACGGAACCTCATTGTCTGGGAGTCGTGTTTAATGAGAACCTTCCTGGGCTACTGCAGGCAGGAGGAGAGGAAGTTGTATGGTGTCTCACAGTAAGTGTCACAGCATCCATTCTTCTCATAGTGGGAGATCCGTTTTAGCCTGGATCTCAACTAGAGAGTGACTCTTTATACCAGTGACTTTTTTTTTAAGTAACCGAAGTAACAACTTCAGAGCCCAACTTGTGTTGCTTTGGTTTCTCCTAAAGACTCAACTGGGAAAGAATGTATAACAATGAATTTTAATGTTTTTTTCCAATACCACGGCATGCAGAATATTCACACAGAGAACAAGAGTTCTGATATTAGAGAGAGCTACCGGCCAAACAAATAGCAGAAAGCATCCGGGGGAAGTATCACCTAGCATTTCAGAGTGCATTAGAGGGTACATAAGTTACAAAAACCAGCCAATAGTCATTGCACTTAGATTGAATTTTGAGAATCCTCAGATGCAAATATAAACAACTTTTGCAAATTATAAAAGGGCCCGCATACAAAGAACATAGCATCCCAGTCCAGAACATGCAGAAGACTACCAGCAAAATGCGTGCCATACCAGGAGGAGAAAAGTCTAGATGAGAGTGGACAAGTCATACTGTAAAAGGATCATCTCCAATGTTTAGAGGAGGTAGAAATTTACTGTGCTCACTCCCTCTCGTCCTTTGCCCCCTTTCATTTAGCCATCAGAATCTGTTTTTATATTCGGGATTCATAAATTGTTCACATGCCAGAGGGTAAAGTTGATCACACTCAGCAAATCCTTGAGATGTTTTTAGACAGTTCTTTGTTTTGAGGAAGATTGGCCCTGTGCTAATATCTGTTGCCAATCTTCCTCTTTTTTCCTTTTTTTTTTTTTCCTCCCCAAAGCCCCAGTACATAGTTGTGTAGCATAGTTGTAGAGTTCTAGCTCTTCTGTATGGGACGCCGCCTCAGCATGGCTTGATGAGCAGTGAATAGGCCTGCACCTGGGATCCGAGCTGGCGAACCCTGGGCTGCCGAAGCAGAACACGTGAGCTTAACCACTAGGCCACTGGGCCGGCCCCTTTAGACAGTTCTGATTTAAGAAACTCCTCCATGTTTTATTATATTAAGACCTCCCTGGCCACTATAGATAAGATTCCACTACCTGAACATGGGCAAACCAACCCAGCAGAACCCCTTACTGAAGGCCGATGGGGCTCCACGTCGAGTTACTAATGGATGTTATTCTGTGTCCTGCTTTTCTTAGAACATCTACAATAGTGATTGTGCTTTAACTCTCTTTGATTAGGAGTTGACCATAAAGATAGAAAGTCAAAACACTGTTAGCTAGTTAATGCATGGCAGTAGGGAAACATACTCATCAAATCAGCCAAGGCTGTCCCTGTCATTTATTCCACAGAGAATTTAAATCAAAATCTGCCTTCAGTTTTGCTCTTATCCCTTCTTAAGGGTTGCATATTTTTAATTTTAAAAAGTGAGAAGCCAACATTTAATTCTAATTAAAATCAACAGATTGTAAATTCCCTAGGTACTCCACATCTTACTATTGAATTGGGTTTAGACCCCTAGAAGACTACATGGTTTAGTTCATCGCAGGACAGCTTTCCATCACCAAAGAAGCTGCCTTTATGAAATTCACATCTGCATCTCCTGCAGAAGGATTGTTGAGGATGTGACTTCACTCAATATGCTCTACATAAAACACCACGTGAGAAGCTCTGTCTTCCTGAGGAACCAGTAGTACATTCACATCCTGATAATGAGAACTAGGAATTTTATCACGTTTTCCCTTTTTTGACTCGGCCTCCTGGAAGCTCAGAGCCACACTATACACTCATCCACAGCAACTATGGTCACACAGTGACTTCCTCACTTTCTCTCTGATCTTCACTTTCTATTTATATTATTTTATTAGCCATATTGTATATTGCACCTGATGTAAAAATGGATTCAGTAAACTTCTCTCAAGTGTTAGAGGGAAGCTCTGATCAGCAAAACATGCTATTCATATGGGTCAACTGGTAATTTGATTTTCAAATGCTTTTTACAAAGAGTTAGAGAATAAGTAAATTTTTAAATGAAGTAGATTTTCAGTCTCTCAAAGGCAAAGACTGTGTCTTCTATTTCTCTCTTCACTCCATCATTCTCTGCAAACAGCAGGGGCTTAGTAAATGTGACTGAAGGCAACAAGAACTAACACTTGCTTCTTGAGGTTTTGGTCCATATTTCTTGGAACTTGATGTAAACTGGAAAGCTGTTTTGGGTCTCAATATAAGAGGTGCAGGATAAGAAGACAAATGGAGAAGATCAGGCTTCTCCAGCGAGCAGTTCCCTGATCTTATAGAGCTGGACAGACTTGTAGAAATTTGGGTACATGACTATGGGCTGTCCTGAGGTTTCTGCATTAAATGTTCAGTGGAGTTCCAGAGAGTTTGGCAGCATTGCAGCAACCCTGGGCCCAGAACACTAATGGACAATTGTCCGAGAAACAATGACTTGAGCAAGAGACAAAGGAGTCAAAGCCCTTGGCCTGGGCATCAGGCTGTGCTTCTGTGAGCTTTCTCTCACCTGCCCTACTTCTCTCAAATCTCAGCCGGTTCTCTGCCTTTCTCCATGATGAACACCATAATTTCCTGGGATCGGAACACTGCTGTTGATGAAATACACTGAAAAATGATCCTTTCTTCTTTCCTCTTGTGAGATGATGCAAGAGCAGAGGCACCCTGCTGAACTTCTCTTGCCGTCTCGTTCCTGCCCTGACATTGGTGAGGGTGCACACAGTTTGACATGAGTAAGACAGGACCGCACATGAGCTCAGCTTCCTGCCCGTGCTGCCCATGTGAAGGCTAGGTCTGTGACCGAGAACTAGAGCAGGGCTCCAAAGCCACAGCATAATCAACACTGCAAAACAGAGGGGCTGAACCACCCCTGACTTGCTGGGGAAAATCCATTTCTGTGTCTAGTCTGATTTGTCTGCAGAAAGCCCTGGATGATGAGCTGGCTTTCTCCAGGCCTCCCAGGAAAACTCTCTCAGTAGTTGTCTGCTTTCAAGCAAAGGCTCTTTTTTTTTAACTGCTAAAACCAAGAATCCGGACAATTCGACTCACAGAAAAGCTATTGAGAAACCTGCGTTCTCACCACATCTTTGGATGACAGGCAGGGCACACGTGGCATGCCCTCCCCTGACCTCTCATCACTGTGCTGCACCTTGACGGTGGGGTCAGCAGCCCTGGGACTTGTGATACCGAGAGACTGTGGGCGATACCAAACGAATACTGGGAGCACTTGGCATGCTGAGGATTTTTCAGGAACTCACAGGGTGCCCTGGACCAGCAGTTCCTGAGACCCTGGCTGAGGTGCTGTGGCAGGCGGGGAACTGCGCACCACCCAGAACCCGGATCTATGCACAGGAGTGGACAAACATTCCCAGACGGAGTGTGTCAGGCTCATCCTGCTGTTTGTCACAGGTGACACCAAGCAAAAAGGGTTGCAAACCACAGCTCAGGACACTCGTTCAGTCATCTCTGTTCCATAGTTAGAGGTCCTTTGGGAGGCACTTTATGTACCATTGCCATACTTGCAAGTGCCTTTCAGAGACTTGTACCTGACCCTCAGGACCAGGGGAGAAAAAGGCCATAAGAAAGTAACTTGCATCTCAGATAATGAAAACACCTGATGTTGTGGGCTGAATTGTCCCCCTGAAATGCATATGTTGAAGCCCTAACCCCCAGGACACTTCAGAACGTGGCTGTATTTGGAGACAAGACCTATAAGAGGTGATTAAATTAAAATGAGGCTTTTAGGATGGCCCTAATCCAATATGACTGGTGTCTTTACAGGAAGAGGAAATTTGGACACATGGAGAGACAGCAGCGATCCATGCACATAGAATAAAGACCATGTGAAGAGGACACAGCAAGAAGGTGGCCGTCTGCGAGCCAAGGAGAGAGGCCTCAGAAGAAATCAAACCTGCTGACATCTGGGTCTTAGACTTTTAGCCTCCAGAACTGTGAGAAAGTAAATTTCTGTAGTTTGTCACCCAGTCTGTGGCATTTTGTTGCAGTAGCCCTAGCAAATCAATACATGTGATTTTTCTGATGAGTTGCTTTAGTCTGGGAAGGGACAAGGACATTTCAAATCCCCATTTTATGGTTCTGCTATTTATTTATCTACTAACTTGTTTGTTTACACCCTCTCATTTCACAAAGCATTTGAAGGAGCCTAAAAGAATGGTAAAGTAATTTACTGAAACCAGGGTGAAGGGAAAATGAAGTCAGGAAAGTAATATTCTAAGTGTAAGATTAACACATAGTAATGTGTACCATATAATTTTAGAGGGGAGAAGTAAATTTGATTCTATGTTTCCTAGTGGCCAAAGCAAAGAAGAAAATCTAATCGTTATGTTCACCAAACAAAGCCCTAGGATTAAAAGCAAACTAGTTACTCGGGGGAAACATAGTTTCCCAGATGCTGAGACCTGAGAGAAAAGAATACTATGCTGTGGAGGATGAAGTCCTGGCAACACACCATAATACATGGGATGACAATGCATGCACAATGACTGTCTCTTGTCATGTCCCTTAACACAAAGCAATGGTACAATGCCAGAGCACATTCAGGACAATTAGGGCTGAGAGCAAGAAGATGGAGGAGAGCCCCCACCACCAAATTCATGGAATGCGTGGATCCAGTGATGAGATTTAGAAGATGGAGAGAAATGGGTGGTATCCATCTCTTTCCAGCAATTGTTCATAAATCTGGTTCCTCACAACCAGGTTGTTGAAGACTGAACAGCAAAGAGTTCAAGATTGTTTCTATGGCAGGAACCTGGAAAGCATGTAATTCTGTGTCATGTCCAGAGGGAGAGATACTGTGTCTTAGTCTGTTTGGCCTGCCATAACAAAATACCATAAACTGGGTAGCTTATAAACAACAGAAATTTATTTCTTATAGTTCTGGAGGCTGGGAAGTCCAAGATCAAGGTCCGGGCAGATTCGGTGTCTGGTGAGAGCCTGCTTCCTCATAGATGACTGTCTTCTCACTGTGTTCTCATGTGGCAGAAGGGGCAAGCTAGCTCTCTGTGGTCTCTTTTATAATCCCATTCATAAGGCCTCCACCTCCCTGACCTAACCACCTCCCAAAGGCCCCACTTCCTCACACCATTGCCTTGGGGGTTAGGATTTCAACATACAAATTTGTGGAAACACAAATATTCAGAACATAGCAGATACCCCTGGCAAAACGTGGAGAATGTGGAGGTGAAGCAAAGCTCTCACCTTCCTCACAGGGTGTTACAGCATAATAGGTTTCTCCAGACCTGAATGCCAAAAGGGAGCACAAATCAGAACGCTCTAGAATTGGACCAAGGTGGGCCGGCTCTGCTTTGAATCTGGAAAGTTGAAGGACTTGTGACAAGTAGGTCAAATCCACAGCCCTTCCCAGTTTGGCAGGGGAGGATAGCATGTCAGGGATACTCTTACGATTTAGGTATTACCTGGTGCCTTAGTCAAGGAATAACAATGTAGTCCTTAAAAATCTCTGATAAACGGCACTTACAACAAAGATCTCTGGACTAGCCTTGAAGATTAAGTGGTCAAATTTGAGCCTCATTTCCATGACACAGTCTTGACCCTCTTGTCCCAGAGGCATCTGTTGAACCCTCCTTCGTCTCATCAAAGAGCATGCCTGCTCCAACCAGGTTACTCATCCACTCAGCCTGGCTTCTGTTGGCCCAGGTGGACAGAAAACACCTTTTCTTTCACATGCAGTTAAAACACCATGGCTCTAGTATTCTTCCAATTTTTCTAAGATTTTGCCCATTATTCTGTACATGACTCCACCCAGAGTGCTTCTGGCTGTTCCCTTTGCACACCCAGGTTGCCCAAGGATGACTTGCCTGCCTGTGCCCCTTACACCCAGAGGGGCTTAAGAAGGACAGTTGTGACACCCTGAATCTATCCCACCTTATCAAGAATCCAAAATAACATTCATTTAGATTTCAAAGTCATGTACCACATAACAACGTTTCCATCAATGATGAACCGCAAATCTGATGGTGGTCCCATAAGATTAGTACCATATAGCCTAGGTGTGCAGTAGGCTATGCCATCTAGGTTTGTATAAATACACTCTGTGATGTTCGTACAACAACAGAATCCTCAGAAAGTATCCCCATCGTTAAGTGACATGTGACTGTATTTCTTTGCCAATATCTTCACACTGTACTGTCAGAGGGAGAGTGCCTCCTTCCTAAGGTCCTGAGAGTCAGCAACTCAGATGTGACAGTTTACTCCCTGGCTGGGAATTGAAGGGGTTGGGTTGCATGCTGACTTTCTTTTTCTAATTTGGCAAATTGAAAACTATTAGAGTCAAAACTGAAGACAGCAGTAAACACGAGACTTCTTACCCAACCTGCAGTACCTGGTGGTGTTTAGGGTTTCCAGCACCGAACAGATCGTAGATATTTCAAAATAATGTAGGAACAGCTGTGTTCATTTATTGAAATTTTATCATAAATATGCTTAATTGTCTCAAAATAATGCCTATTGCCCCCAGCTGGGAAAAGTACAAGTTTACTACAAGTCAGGCATGGTCTTAATGGAAATCAAAGACATATAACTTATTTGATTTGCTTATTTCTTAAGAAGGAAAGAAAACATGAACAAGGAAGAATAAACAGGAGACACTAGGAAGACTGAAGACACCTTGGCACTGCGAACATAAACATTGCCTGAGAAGTCCTTGAACTTGTGCCCCACCTGCCCCCCCACTCCCTGGCTCCGGACATCTGTTTTGCAGTTGACAATAGCTTGAGGGCCCTCTTTAGGATCTTTCATTTGGAAGCAGGATTTCAAACTTGTGTAGTGAAAAAACAGAGCAAGCATTTTCATAGTCAATTAGACAGCAACTCATAAAGCCAGGGGCTGTGGAATGGCAATTGGAGGGGTCGAGAAACAGGTGTGAGAAGGAGGCATATAGCATGTAGTACTGGGTGCCCACTTGGTACTAAATAGAGTGCTATTTAATCTATGCCAATGAGTCCATTTGACAGGTGAAGAAACTGAGATGTGGAGAGGCGAAGGGACTTGTCTAAGACCACAGAGTAAGAAGAGGAGCCAAGCTGCAAACCCGGATGGTTCAGATTCCAAAATCCACATTCTGCTCATTACAGAAATTTACCTCTGATGCCTCTCATCGTTATCAAAATGGAACAAATGGAATTAGTGCTAAGTGTCAGCTGGTACACACACACAAAAAACTATTTAGAAAAAATATCTAGAAAAGACTTTTTCAGGGGAAGGTGAGATCCTGAGGGCACAGATGTGAGCAAAAGCCCAAGAAGTGGAGGAATGGCTAAGGCGCCCAGCATGAGAATATTTTGCTCCTGAGAAAGAGGAAAGCAAGAGATGCCAGAAAACTGGGATGAAGCTGGGGATGGAGATGCTGGGGGGTGTAGTGGACTTCGGGCTGTTCCCCAAGATCCCCTTCCAGGACTGAAGTCTCATTCCCCCGCTGCTGGAAGTGGCCCTGGCAGGCAGCCCTCTCTGGGAACAGCCCTCAGCTCAGCTGAAGAGCTGCTGCACCAGGGCTCACGCCCCTTCCTGAGTTCCGCAGCCAGTGACAGGTGGGCGCAGGGCTCTGAAGCTCAGCTCCCTTGAGCCAACTTGAGACAACTTTTCAGGGCCATCTCAGCTTCAGCGCATCCATGTGGTCGAGAAGGCCCTGCTGAGATGGTACCACAGCACAATTTCTCCCTCTGCCCAGTCTTGCTTCCTTCTCTTTCCCTCCACATGTGTGGACCCAGACAGCCGCCCTCACACAGGAAACTTCCTGCATTAAAATCATCTCAGAGCCTGCTTTCCAGTGAGTTTACCTACAACAGATGGCTAAAGGGCATTTTTAAGGGCAGAGATGCCTAATGATTAGTTGAAAATTGCTTCGGTCCTTGTACATGAAGCCTGTATCACCAGATCCCAAATTTTCAAAAAAGTCTAGTGCCCTTACAGATGATTTGGGAGAAGAGGAGTATTAGGGAAAATGGATAAAGAGGCTAGATTTTCAGTCTAGCCCAATATGGTGCAGGATGGAGACAATCAAGACAGAGGATGAGATATTCACAACACCTGGGGATTTGCAGAAGTCTTGGGATGGGCTGGGAGCTACCAGAGAACATGGACTTCGGGCTTGAGCCAAAGTTGCCTAGACCTGGAGGGGCAGGGATAAGCTGGCTGACAGGTGGGTTACAGTTATGAGGCTGAGCCTTGCCTTCACAGAAGGAGCTTAAGTCATTCCTGGGCCAAGAAACAGACAAAACAGGTCCATTTGAGGGAGAAGGCATCATCTGAGCAGTGCATGGACCTGTTCACCACTTTGGAAGAAATGGGCCCTTCTTCTGAACTCCCTGGGTGTTGGCTCCACTCTGGCGGCACTTGGCCTCCCCCCCAGTCTTGTGAATCACACTTCAGGTGTCCAATCTCCCTGGTGAGGGTGTCAGGTGTCTCCCTCACGTGCCTCACAGCACTTAGCACCTCTCACCTAACAGACTCTCAGGAAATGCACGATTAATTGATCGCAGACCTTGAGAGCACTGAGTAAGAGGTCTGGCTCTTTACAGGCTCTCTCAAACCTTACATGTAAATTTAGAATCGCTGCTCTTTGGGCAAAGAGCTCTTATTTGCTGGTCACCAAGCTTTCGTTCCTCATTACAAGCTTTATGTTGTTGTTTTGAAATTGAAATGCTGGTTTCAATCAGCGGTTCCTTCAGAAGTGCTGCCTGACACTGACCTTTTATTAAAGAAACGGAATGTTGGAGGTATAACTAACACTTTTTCAATGAGATTTGGAAAGTGGAGGAGAAAAGAACCATTGTTTCATCTATATCCCCCATTGAAGGGTTATTTTAATCAGTGAGACAGTGTGAACTTTATAAAGCCCTTGGAAATCCTGAAATAGTAAGTTCTTTGTATTAAATATATATATATATATTTGACAAAGGAGAAGCCTGGGCTGAGAGAATGAGACACTGTCAAAATACACATACCAAATACCCACCAACTCAGACAAGCACGTGAAAGGGCACAGAACTTGGCAGCAGGGACCAAGCCTGCCTGGAGCTTTGGCCTTGGGTGTTTTACTTAGTTTTCTGTATCACAGAATCTTCATCTTTAAAGTGGGCCGGCATGTGCTTATGACCACCAAATGAGAACAAGCAGGTTCCAGAGCATGAAACCAGGCACAGGGAAGGCTTGTAATTAAAAGGCTCCTTTAGAGTTCCTGACGGGACCCAGGCTTTTGTGTCACTCAGCTCCCACTGTCACCACCCCATCTTGGTAGTGGTTACCAGCTCTGGTTTTAGAATTAACCAGCTGTGTGACGGTGGGAAAATATCTTGACCTCCTGAAATACAACCTCTTATAAAATGGAGAGTCTTGCCCCCCTCACAGGTACGGGGTGAGAGCTGCACGCGATGGAGGATGTCTGGTTCAGCACACTCCCGGCACAGAGGAGAGCAAGCTCCCCTCCACACAAGCATTGTGGTGGACATGGTCCACTTCGGAACCGGAGCTGATACTATCACCAACCTCATGCTACTCCATCTTGGAAACACTTTTAGCAAGTACTTGATACTCCCCCGTGATTGTTACAAGTGATTGCCACTGTGCCATGAATTGTATATCAGGTTAATGAGAAGGACCATAAAGGCTGTGGGCTTCTCATCTTCAGTTTGACCTTCCTCAGTCAAGGTCTTCCTGTGATTGAAAGTGAAAGAAAAATTTCAAGAACTTGTGAGCCAGCTATTCAAGACTGAGCCAGTTACTACACTTGACTCAGTGTTACTTACAGAACCTCCCCGTGCCTTCCGCAGTCTCTAAATAGTTGACTTCACCCCTGATCACAGCACTCTGCTGGGGCTGTGCTCTGACCTTGATAGAACTTTCCAAACAGCTGACAGGAGAGTTCAAATTGCCAGGAAACTCACTGCAGCTCTGCAGCCACAGCAGCTGACACAAGATTAGGGCCATCTGGTCAAGGACAGGCTTCCATGACACACACAAATACATAAACCAGTTTTGAGCATCAGAATGGCATGCACTGTGTCGGGCATGTTGGCACAGCTGAGTCGTGAGTGCAGCCCACTGAACACACTAGGGCACTAGGCAGCCCCATGGGAACCGCCTTTCTCCTCATCTTCTTCAACAAAGATTATCTGCTAAATGCTACTTATAGGAGAAGCAATGGCCGTTTGGGCACGATGCTGCATGTCACACACTGATGTCTGGTCTCTAGGTGTTAATCAACTAAGACTGATGACACCAAAATCAGCAGCCCTGGAAAGGTGATTCCTCCTACATGGTAGGGATTAGGGCACCACAAGTCCCTCTACCTCATTAAGAAAATTCACACAAAAATCATCGGCTAAATGGCTAAATGTAAAAAAAAAAAGTACCACTTTTTATTAACCTGTGTAAGCAACCCCATTTGAGTCCCAATAACCAATGTTTCTGGTAAACTGTGTTGAAAATCTCAGCTGAGATCAAAAGTGGCTTCTTCCTTTCCACTCCAAACCCAGACTTTGGGATATTTTGTGTACTTGACTCTCAAGTGTGTTTGCTGAGAGTGATGTAAAAACAGCTTCCCAAATTCCAACAAATATACAAAAGCAAACAAAATAAACTCCACAATGAAAGTCTACATTTATAAAAGAAATATATGACTGGTAGATAGATGATAGATAGATAGATAGATAGATAGATAGATAGATAGATAGATAGATAGAGGAAGATGATATGAAACACAAAATCAAAAGTCTGATAATACACTCCATGGGGAAACTGGAGAAAAGGCACTCATACATTGCTGGTGGGAATGCAAAACGGCATTTGGAAATACCTACCAAAATAATATATGCATTTATCCTTTGACCAAATAATCCTATCTCTAAAAATCTATCTCAAAGATAAACTGGCAATAAAACAAACAAACAAAAAACTGAAAGCACAAGGCTATTCATTATAGTACTATTTGTAATAGCTAAAGACTGGGAAACTCATATGTCCATCTAGGGGACAGGTTGAATAAACTACAGTACATTCACATAAAGGAGAATTTGGAAGCTATAAAAAGGAATGAAGTATATTGCTATATGCTACTATCTCCAGGACATATTGCTAAGTGAAGCAGACAAAAGAATGCATAATATGTAACCACTTTCTTAAGAAGTGGGAGGGAGAATGCCTTTATTTGAATATATTTAAAAATGAAGGGATCAGCCATAAAATTTTAAAAAAATGATTTCCATTTGGGGAAGAGAGAGAATAGGGTAAGGGATCAAGGATAGAAGCTGGTCTTCTTTAAATATGTCTTTTTATAGATTTGACTTTAGACTCCTGGAAACATTTTACATAGTTAAGAAACAAAAGTAATAACACAAAAGCAGTTTCTAAACATTTGAAACAAACAAACCTCTGTATACTCATATAGAAAGTAATGATTCAGCTAAATATAGATCAGTACATGCATGAGAGGAAATTATTGAGGCAAAAGAGCTAAAAAGAATGGCTCCAGGAGCTCACATAGGGCCAGGAATAGTGCCTCTTCCTACCTGCCAAACCAACATTTATTATTAAACCTGATAATTCACTGGCCTTTGGGGAAAATACACAGAAGGGTCTTGACTCAATAGTGGGCAATAATCAGCCATAGTTTAATTGCTGCTCTGGTCCCACATAACAAAGCTCAAAAGTAAGACTCAAAAGTATCAAACTATTTCTAAGTAACTTAACCTAATCCTAAAACAAAGCTAAAGGCTATCTATTGTAATACAAAAATATCCAGTACCCAACAAGATAAAATTCATAATGCCTGACATTCAATCAAAGATTACCAGGCATACCAAGATGTAGAAAAATATGACCTATGAGCCAGCCCTGATGGCCTAGTGGTTAAAGTTCAGTGCACTCCACTTCGGTGGCCCAGGTTCAGTTTCCAGGTTGTGGAACCAAAACACTTGTCTGTCAGTAGCCACGCTATGGTGGAGGCTCACATAGAAGAACTAGGAGGACTTACAACTAGAAAAGAAATATACAACAATATACTGGGGCTTTGGGGAGGTAAAAAAAAAGAGAAAGACTGGCAACAGATGTTAGCTCAGGGTGAATCTTTCCCAGCAAAAAAAAAAAAAAAGACCTATAATAAAGACAGAAATAAATCAATCTAAATTAACCCAGAAATGACACAGATGTTAGAATTATCAGACAGGGACATTAAAATAATTATTATAACTATATTCTACTTATTCAAACAGCTAGAGGAAATATTGAACATGTTAAGCAGAGACATGGAAGATATAAGAAAAGACAAACTTCTAGAGATGAAAACTATAACGTCTGAGATGAAAAATATACTGCATGGGATTAATTGTAGGTTAGACATTGCAGAAGAAAAGATTAATCAAGCTGAAGACATAGCAATAGAAAGTATCCAAAATGAAACAGAAAGGGAAAAAAAGCCTAAAAAAATGACCAGAGCATCAGTGAGGCGTGGGACAACTTCAAGAAGCCTGATATATGTGTCATTGTAGTTCCCAAAGGGGAGACACACATCCATGCAGACAAACATTCTGTTTTTCCTGCACCCTCTGCATGGATTGGTGATTCGGGCTTGTGGTCACCACAAGGAGATCCCATCCTTCTCGTTCAGAACATTTCTTAGGGCTCAGATGATTTCTAGGGCATCGACTTCCAATCTGAGACATGGGCTCAGAAGCTCCCCCAGACCCTCAGGACTTCTCCATGGTCTCCCACTCTCTAAGCTGAGTCTTAGTGAAGTGGATCCCACCGCTATAACTTTGTCCCAGTGAACAAGACAGTGGAGGCCACACCTACCCCCTTATCCCCAGGCACAAGGCCTCTAGGCCACTGCAAGAACCTGACAAGCCCCTGACAGAGAAACTGGAAGTTCAGCCTCAGAATGTCCTGGGTAGCAAGTCTCTATAACAGCAGGCTTAGTGGATCCAGACACCTTAGGGACAACTGCTTGTGAGGTGCCTGAGACTTTAATCCCAAACCTGGCTCTCCTTGTGACAACTCTATGGGAAACAAAGGAATTCAGAACTACTAGGGTCTAACACAAGACTATTCACAGATCTAGATGCATATCCACAACTATGCAGTTACAACTGGGGCCTATGGTACTAAGTGATGAGTCCACTTATATGATATTCTGGAAAAGGCAAAACTATAGGGACAGAAAACAGATCAATGGTTGCCAGGGGCAGGGTACGACAGGAGAGATGGACTACCAATGGGGAGCTCAAGGGAGTTTTTGGAGGTGAGAAAACTGTTTTTGACTGTGGCGATGCTTATATGACTATATGTACTTGTCTATATGTACTATATGACTATATGTACTTATCAAAATTGATAGAATTGTATACTAAAAAGGGTGAATTTTATTGTATATAAATAAAAAACATGCATTTGTAAAAACTCATAGAACTATATACTAAAAAGGGTGAGTTTTTCTAGATATAAATTATACTTTAATAAAACAAATGGGAAAAAGTAAATTAAAAAAGAAAAACATAAGTATATAAATATAATTTTATATAATATTTGTCTTTTATTAAGGTCAATCCCAACTCATACTCTGGTAACAAACTCCTCCAAGAGTGAAACTCATCTTGAGTCAGTGCTTCTCAGACTTTAATATATGTGCATCTCCACAGAGTTTATTAAAATGAAAATTGTGATTCAGGAGGGGTGAGGCTAGAGATTCTGCATTTCTCAAAAGCTTCCAGGGGATGTCAATGATGTTGGTCCGTGGACCACACTTAAAGTAGCAAGGCCCAGGACACTAGTGAAATCACTTGATATATAAAGGCCAAGAGAACTATTCATTCAGATTGAACAAGCCCTTCGTGGCATGCTACACTGCCTTGGCCTGTGTGAGTTAAAGTGACAACGGTGTGTCACTTACTATCCTCATTGCTGAAAGCTGACCAGCTGTCATTCCATAGGTCCTCCACTTTGGCCTCCAGTGGAAGCTTGGAGCTAGGCCTAGAATCAAATCCAGCTCTTCTCAGTAGAAAACCAGAAAGCCTGTCCTGAGGGTGGAGTCTTCAGGAAGCCCATGAAACTACAAAGGCCCATCCATCCATCCATCTATCAATCCATCCACTCATCCATCCATATATGAATAGCAACCTCTTTTCAAATGTACATGGAAATTCCTTAGCAAGAAAGGAAGTCAATACTGATTTCCTGTGATTCTGGAGACATTCCAAAGACTTTAAGTGGTGACATCTAACAACTGCTGAGAGCCAAGTGCAGCCTGGGGCGGGGGGGGGGGGGGGGTGAGTTTCATTTGTGAAGTGGTCTCCCAGCAGGAGTAAGAAGTGACCTTGAAAGGGAGCCAAGTGTTGGAGGATGGTAAATGGTTGGCTTTTGTATTCAACAACTTCATGACATTTTCCCAGAGAATTGGCAGTTCTTTTTGCATGCTAAAAAGAAAATGGTATATAAATGTCTTCATAGATAGCTTCTTTGCCCACAGATGCCCTCGGGTATAAAACATCACTTAGCAGACTAACACATGCCAACACCTTCAGATTCTTGGCTTGGTGCTATTCAAGAGGAGCAACTACATGTATAGTGAGAGTTATTGAGCACTTACTGTGTGTCATGGACTATCCTAAGTGCACTTCATACATTCATGATCTCAACTAACCCTCACAACAACCCCATGAGGTAGGAACCATTATTAGCCCCACTTTACAGATGAGAACACTCAGGTACAAAGAGGTTGGGTAACTTGTCCAAGGGCACACGCTGATAACTATAAGCAGGGATATAAATCCCATAGTCGCTGCCCCCCTGCCCACACCTTCCCTCCTGACCACTGTGCTAGTGTTTAGTCTATGCCTCACACCGCATATAATAATGCTCACTAAGCCTCAGGGTCTCCCACTGAGAGAACTTGAAGAAACATGGCAGTATGATCACATGTATTGGTCCCCGACTTCCTTACCGAGCTTCACTTTCTCACAGTAGGGGATGATGAAGCCATTTGCTTGATACCTTAAACCACCACACTGATGCTGTGGAGGGAGAGGCTGTGGAGGGATCAGGTTTGGTAGAGAAAGCAGGAGTTCAGTTTTGGGCATCCTGAGTTTGAAATGCCTCACGGACATCCAAGGGGAGATGTCGAAGAGCAGGTTAAAATTCCTATATTACTGAAAGTTTAATCGATTAAAAGATATGATGAATGAGACTTTCTTAAAAGTAACATGGGAGAATAGATGAGAGTAGAGGTAAAACAAGGTTTGCCATGAGTTGATCATCGTTGAGCTGGTTGATGAGACCATTGGGATTGACAACACTATTGTGACTACTTTTGTATATGTCTGCAACTTCCCCAAACTAAATTTCTAAAAATTCAGAAGGACATAGCACCACTTATATAGGATACTACAAAAAGTATATAACTTGGATCTAATCATGAAGAAATACCAGATAAACCCAAATTGAGGGATATTCTACAAAACAGCAGGCCTGTACTCTTTAAAAATGTCAATGTCATAAAAGACAGTGAATAACTGAGGAACTGTTCCAGAATAAATGACACCAAAAAGACATAACAACAAAATGCAACGTGTGATCCTTGTTTGTATTCTGGATCAGAAAAAACAATTGCTATAAAGGATATTACTGGGGCAACTGGTGAAATTTGAATATGAAATAGTATATTAAATACTATATATCAATGTGAAATTTCTTAATTTAATCATTTACTGTAATTATATAAGAGAATGCCCTTGTTCTTAGGAGCTACACACTTAAATATTTAGGAGTGAAGAATCATGAAGAATAAAATTTATTCTCAAATGACACTAATAATAATAATTTACAAATACATGTATAGATAGGTATAGAGAGATTATGCAAATGTGGCAAAATGTTAGCAATTGGTAAATCTACGTAAAGCATATACAGGTGTTCATTGTGCTATTCTTACAACTTTTCTATAGGCTTGACAGTTTTCAAAATCAATTTTAAAAAAAGTAATATGATTAACCTGATGTAATCGGTATCCCTGGAACACATCCCTTGTGCCCCCTTCCCTACAGCCTTTTGAATAAAAAGCTATCTTCTTTAGTCCTCAGCAATGAATACCAAATCTACTTGATTTTTCTTTACAAATGCCTCTTGTAAGTACCAGTTTTACAGGCATTATGTCAGTTACTCATCACAGTAGGCTGGCAGGTATTCCCCAGCAGCTGGGGGTGCCACTGGTGGACCACCCTCAGCTGCCAGCCCCTTTGCAGATTTGTCTGGAGAACATCTGGCTCAGTCACAGTCCCTTCCTAGGGTGGCCGACATCCAGTGTTTGATTGACCTGAGGTTGTCCCTCTTGCCTCAACCCAGGACAGTTCTGCAGGGCCATCCCAGCTTCAGAGCTCTCTGTGGAGTCCACGGGGGCTTCCTTGAGACTGTCTCTCAGCTTGACATGTCCCTGTGCCCAATCGCTTCCTTCCTCCTCCTTCTCCCAGGTGTTGGCCTCAAGAAGACTCCCTTGCAGACCCCCTGTGCAATGATCTCCATCTCCAAGTCACCTTCCTGGGGACCCAGCTGCAGCGATAATATCATGACCCTTTTGCAGACAAGGAAACTGAACCTTAGAAAAATCACTTGACTAAGGTCAAAAAGCCACCTGTTGATGAAGCCAAGACTCAGACTCCAAATCTGCTGCCTCCAGCTTCCCCTCCCTTCTCTTTACCTCTCCAAATCCTACCTCTCTGTTAAGGCCAAGGCCAAGTTCCCACTTTTCTCAGAGGCCTCTTGATTTTCCCTTTCTGGCCTTGAAGCTCTTACCATCTGCTCCATTTGGCACATGGCATGGTCCCATCTGGGGACTTTCTTAACTATCAGTTCATATTACATAGCCACTGTGCTGTCATTTAGCTTTTTGCTCTGAAGTTTGGTGCTTTCTCTGCTATCTCCCTGGGGACAAATGTCATTCATTGTTCTTTGTATCCCAACAGTTGCTGTTCACATGCTAAGCACGCAGTATATTACTGTGCAGTGAAAGAATAGCAAGATTCCCTCTCTTCCGGCTCTGTTCTAAGTCTTAGAAACTGAGGAAACACAATATCCTCAAAAGATACACTGCCCTGCAGCCTCACTTTCCTGTTTGTCTTTTCTGGAATGGTAAAGGGCTTTGTGAAATGGAATATAAGGGGATGGCAAGTTATTCTGCCACAGGGGCCATACCATCCATGGGGGTGTAGCCAAACTGCATTGATCCACATTAAAACATGAGCCAGAAAATACTTGGTCAAATTCAAACCGTAAGGAAGAAAACAACATACCAGGAATAAAATCACTAGAAGGCATGCTGGTCATTTCTTTTGGCAAAACTACTTTCATTTTAATTATTTAAAGTATTTCATAATATGTGAGGAAATGGGATGTTGTGTACTTTGCAAATATAATGAAGTCTTAGATCAAAAATCTGACAATATCATATTGTTAAATTTTAACAGTGAAATAAGTGAGTCATTTTTCTTTGAAGATTATCAACTGGGAGATTAGCAAAGCCTTCTCCATAATCTCCTCCTAGCAAGGAGAAGTACAAGTAGGCCGAGGTAGGAAAGTTTAGTCCAAACTTCCTCACTTCCAGTTCCTGGACATCTCTTGTTGCCATGGTAAATATGTTACTAAGTGACTACTCAGGTATAAGCAGGACTTGAAAACAATAAGCATCTAAACACATTACCAGCTTTCGGTTTGGAAATAATTTCAGCACTTTTTTCTCCTTTGCTTCCAAACATTAGCCTGGATGATGATGTGCTGTGTTGCAAGAACAATATAAATGCAAATCGACTGAAAAATAATTTTTGCCAAGCTTCCCTAACTATTCGACCAGAACCAATATAGGAAGAGATTTTAAAGAGAAGTTTCTGAGTTGAAACACCTGTAGGAGGGGATCACAAACTATATAGCCCACAGCCCATATCTGGCCTGCCACCTGTTTCTGTACATCTTATGAGCTAAGAATTGTTTTTACATTTTTAAATGGATGAAAAAAATCAAAAGAATAATAATGTTTTTTGACACCTGAAAGTCATATGAAATTCAAATTTTTGTCTGAAAATAACGTTTTATCGAAGCACAGCCGTGCTCATTTCCTTACATATTATCTATAGCTGCTTTTGTGTTACAATAGCAGAGTTGAATAATTGCGACAAAAACCATATCGCCACAGAGCCAAAAATATTTACCATCTGGTCCTTTACAGAGAGAATTTGCCAACCCCTGATCTGGAGACATGAGCTGTACAGGAGAAGTCACTCTAGGAAACCGGCTGTCTCTTCTTTGCCAAGAAGCCTGTAACAGGAGCTGTCTTAGTCTGTTCAGGGCTGACATAACAAAATACCACAGACTGGGTAGCTTATAAACAACAGAAATTTCTTCTCATAGTTCAGGAGACCAGGAAGTCCAAGGTCAAGGTGCCAGCATGGTGCATTCTGGTGAGAGCCCTCTTCCTATTCACAGCTGCTGCCTTCTCGCTGTGTCCTCCCACAGCAGAGGGTCTAGGGGGATTTCTGGAGTCTCTTCTATAAGGGCACTAATCTCATTCATGAGGGCTCCACCCTCATGATTTAAGCACCTCCCAAATGCCCCGCCTAGTAACATGAATTTGGGGGAGACACATTCAAACCACAGCAGGTGCCTTGGACGCAGATTCAGGCCTTTTCAACAGAGCTTGGGCACATTCCATTCACTGTTGCTTCTCAGAAAGCACAGCTACTCTTTTTGTGGAGACCAAGTAGAACAGCATCCCATGACGGGATCACACACTTTGTCAATAGTTCTAATACCGCACTCTCCCAGGGGTCAGGCAACACACTACTTACTCCCTCATGTGTTTCATCTTGGTCCCGGCCATCGCACTGTTGAAAATTGTTGGTCCTGGGGACATGTCTGGAGCTGTGCTGGTGATGGTCCTTGTGTCTGAAAATCAATGCACAGCCCTTATTGACTTCATCAGCACTTCAGGAACTGTGAGGCAACATTCAAGGGCAATCAGATAACAGAAGCTAATCTACCTTTGCCACAAAGTAATGCTGTAATAATTAGAGATGAATTCAATTATGACACGCACATTAAGGAGATTTATTCCAAGATTATTTACAGTTTTAATATGCACAAAGAATTCCAGAACCAAGCCTCTCTCAAAAAGGATCCTTTAAACAAAATGCCATTATTTCATAGATGGGTTTTTTAATACTAGAAAACACAGGGGGAAATGCATCTACAGAAAAGCAAACGTTCTTGGGGAGCCTTTGGCCAGTCTCTTTCAGCAGGTGTGGATATTTGATTGATGACTGAGGAATTTTTGCTAATAAGCTTAGTTTTCCCTTTATCTTAATCCCACACCTAAGCATTAGCTTTTTTTACAATGGAAAGCAAGATGCTGATCAGGGGGTCATCTGCAGCCTTGAACTTCAGCAAAACGGAGCAGAAGGCCAAAGTTGGGTTCAGAAAGCTGCAATATTATGAAATCTGCTGAGAGAGCACAAATTTTACCAGGATACCCTGCAGGCTCTTACAAAACATGTTGGAATTGAAGGGAAAGAAATAGTCCAGCAAGTGAAACAACACTGCTTCCCATTAAGAAGCTAAAGCTGGCCACTGAGGGAGGGCCCAGGGTAATCCAGAGTTGGATTTGCATATCGGCTCTCCCTGGAGCTGGGGGCAGAGGCCTCCCTGCGCATTCTTTAGACCTCCCACAACAAGTCTCTCACCTCATCAGGAAAAGACTTTGAACACCCTAATATTCATTTATAAATCATGTCCATGCTGTTGCTATGTCAGAGAAGGAATCCCCGTTGTGAAATTCCCACTCTTTTCCCATCAGATCTCATATAACACCTGTCTGATTTAGGGACCAAACGAGAAAGTGAGGGCCAATCCCTACTTTACATATTAGTCAACCTTTTTTCTTATATATATATATTTTTTAATTTTTAATTTTTTTTTTTTGGTATGAGGAAGACCAGCCCTGAGCTAACATCCGTCGCCAATCCTCCTCTTTTTGCTGAGGAAGACTGGCCCTGGGCTAACATCCGTGCCCATCTTCCTCTACTTTACATGGGACGCCACCACAGCATGGCTGACAAGCAGTGCGTCGGCCGGCGCCCGGATCGAACCCGCCAACCCCGGGCTGCCAAAGTGCGAACTAAACCGCTGCACCACCGGGCGGCCCCTTTTCTTATATTTTTAAATTTAAGAAATTAAATGCATGTCCAGGCCGGTGGTGTAGTGGTTAAGTTCGTGCGCTCTGCTCGAGCAGGCTGGGGTATGCAGGTTCAGATCCTGGGTGTGGACCTACACGCTGCTCATTAAGCTGTGCTGTGGCAGTGTCCTACACATAAAATAGAGGACGATTGGCACAGATGTTAGCTCAGGGACAATCTTCCTCAAGCAAAAAGAGGACGATTGGCAACAGATGTTAGCTCAGGACCAATCTTCTTCACACACACACACACAAATTAAATGCAAATTCTATTATTTCTCAACATGCCCTTCTTTTGTATACCCCCTTGGGGTATCCCACTTTGAACTTCTTGCTTTTATAGGCATCATTGAGATGAATATTCTCTTCCCTAACTCCCTGCCAGAATCTCCAATCTTTCCTCAGGCTACATCCCTAAGATGCCAAATTGCTGGATCAACAGGTAGGAACCTTGTAGAGGACATATTACAATTAATTAAATAAAATTCCTGCCCTTCCTGGTACATCATCAGTTATGTCCCCACATTAAGACACAAGTACTGGCGACTGACTGTTCCCCTTTCTCTCTCCTGTAGATTACCCGTTCCACATCTTGAAGGAAAACCTGCCTTAGCCTTTGCTGGCATCAGACAGCAGCTTCATTTCAGCTCCCCTTTCCCACCAGCGCCAGCCAGGACAGCTGCTTCTCCCCAGGGAAGGCTTTTGTGACGGGGTGTGAGGGGGGAAGCATGGGGGTCCATTTTATGTCCAGTTAGTCACTTTTTATAATTGTCTTTCCTAGAACCTGAAAAGTTACTAAAACCACATTATGCCAAATAACCTACATGCGAGCTCAAAAATCAGTTCTGTCAGGAAGGAAGGGAAGGGTGCTGCTTTCCCATCTCTTCCAGAGAGAGCTGGCAAGTCCTGAAGGCTTATGCAAATAAAGGTCAAAGCAATTTCCAGGAAAGCTGCAGTATATTTTAATCTGGCCACTGTTCTCCTCAGTCAGGCTCTCAGCATTGCTGGGGAAGATGCTAAGCCTTAATTAAGCCCAAGAGTACAGAACAGGGCAAACAGAGTTTCAAGCAACAGGGTTGGCAAAGCTTGGTGCTAAGAGCAATTCCTTTTTCAGTGTTTCTTATTGGCTAGCATTTTTCCTTTCCATCCCACTTTCCAACACAAATAGCAGATGCTCTGTGTCAAAGAAAAGGGCAACAATCATGATAAAAACAATTGGGTTAGAATCACAGACTTCATCTAACAGGTAATTGGATTTTAGAGCGTGTTCTAGACCACTGCTTCTCAAACTTTAATGTGACAAGAGTCACTCAGGAATCTTGTTAAAATGCAGATTCTGACTTAGTAGGTATGGGTAGGACCTGGGATTCTGCAGTTCTAATAGGCTCTCAAGTGATATCAGTGCTGCTGGTCCTGGGACCACACTTCGAGTAGCAAGACTCTAGACAGGCCAGCTACATAATTCGTGGGGCCCAGAGCTAAATGACAATACAAGGTCTCTTGTTCAAAAAGCAAGAGACAAGCTGGTTTCTTTCTTCTGCGTCTCTCTCTGGACTGGACATGGTGTTTTTTATTGGGCATTTAATGTCGTTCTCCCTCGGGAACTGGGATAGACACTCTCAAGGAGAGTGAAGACCCTCGCAGGGGCCTGAAGGCCCCACGACCCTGACCCTCCCCCAGCCATGCCCAGGGCCCCACTAGGAGTGGAGGGTGGCTGTGGTCGCAGGGGGTGGGTCAGGAAGTGGAGGACCCTTCTCAGGCTGAGGCGGTGCAGCCCATGGGTGAGGCTTCAAGCCCCTGGCACATGTCCCACGGTCCCATCAGACTTCACTGATAAAACACAAATCCAAAGATAATATTATTAGGAATTTCATTAAACCCCAAGTGCAGGGTCCCCTCCCAAGCCTGGGGCCCTGTGCAACTGCAGTGGTTGTATGCTCATCAAGCTCTGGTTCAAGAGCTCTGCTTTCTTAGACATTTAAAAACATAGATGAATCCTCAATCTCTAAGTGGATTTTTTTAAAATTAATTTTCTCTTTATTAATTTCAACACACAAACAATGTTAGGTGCATTTATAGTTGCACAGCTTTCTTACGAGAACTCTATACCGTCTCCCTCCCAAGGATCTTCTAGCCGCAGGTTGGGGACCTGCTCTCTCCACTGTGTAAGTCTGTCCCTCTCTGATCTACCTTTGATTTTCCTTCACTTTTACTTCTTCACCTGCACCACTTTTCTAAAGAACGGTGGATCCTGACAGGAAGCATTGCTTAGACAGCTCTCTTCTCCTTTTGGTTCCTAAGACTGAAGAATGTTCACCAACCAGTCGTCAAACACGGCTTACTCCTATGGTGAGTTTTTTAAAGTGGATATGTGCCCATGCAAGTGGTAGATTTTAGAAAACACTCTGACCACTCTACTCTGCCTGTGGTCAATTGTGAAGATACTTGACTCCAGTGCACCTCTGTGAAAGCCCTGGGGTGCGTGTTGTGTGGCTGGGACCCAGCAGGTCTTCATTGACTGCAGCCTCAAGTCAGAGGGGAGCAGGGGGATCAAATGGCAGCCATGTCCTGCCTCCTTCTACCCACTCTAAGTGCGTGCCGTGTGTTGCTTAGAAGGGGACTAAGACCCCATTAAAATACAGGGAGAGTGACTATCGCCATGCTGCCTGAGCAGAGGACACTGCTGTGTCAGCATCAAAACTGTGGGTCCAGACGTTTTAAAGAGAAGGTGGTGACAGAAAATATAAGATGGAACAATGTGAGCATTTGCTTCCTTTTCTGCATCCCCGTCAGGCCCTTCACCAGAACAAGGAGGACCTTTGCACTATGAGAAGGGAACTGCGATCAGATGCTGCGACTTGTGGTTCTGTGGAGTTTCCCTTTGAACCAACTCCACCCTTCGCTCTGTGGCAGTCAGCCTGGGGTCTTCTCCCTCAAACTCTACTCCTGTCTTCTCTGGTCACTGTCACGGTCCGCTCTCTGCTGTTCTGCCCTTTCCTTGATCCCATCCTTCAACTGTTCACTTCGGCTTTCCACCCTAGGTTCCTTCACGTCCCTGTCTCAGGTGTGTCACTTGTATTTCAGTGCTTGGATTGATTGTCTTCTTCAGACTTCATTTCTACACAAACTCATTCCAATTCATCATCAACAACAATAACGGCTAAACCTTTTTTGGGAGACAAGTGTCAGGCCCTGTGCTAAGCATCTTACCTGTGTTATCTCATGTAAGGTTCCTATGAAGCAGGTGCACTTTTCAACGAGGAAAGCGAGGTTTGAGACATTAGGTAACTTACCCAAGTTCATACAACTGATACATTACACAGCTGGAAGTTGAAACCAGGCCTTGTTTTATTCCATAGTCCTAGGTGTTGACCAGCCTACTGTAAACTTCCCAGAGTGAATAGCTACTCTGTGTTGACCCGTGTGGTAGGTGTTAGCTGAGATGCTACTTGCCATGTTTTGCTTTCTAATCCTCTTTGCTGTAGATATGAAGTTCTCCCTCCACCTCCCCTACTTTTTTAACTAGTCAGTAAACTCCTTATCCACTGAGATTATATCCTGTTCATCTTTTTTTTAAATTTCTTAATCCATTTTTAAGTATAATTCAATGGCATTAAGTACATTCATGATGTGTAACCATCACTATTATCTATTTCCAAAATTTTTCATCACCTCGGACAGAAACTTTATACCCATTAAACAATAACTACCCATTCTCCCCTCCCTCATGCCCCTGGTGACCTCTAATCTACTTTCTTTGTAAGTTTTAGTATTCTAGGTACTTCATATAAGTAGAATCATACAATATGTGTCCTTTTGTGTCTGGCTTATTTCACTTAGCATAATGTTTTCAAGGTTCCTCCATGCTGTAGAATGTATCAGGGCTTCCTTTTTATGGATGAGTAATATTTCATTGTATAAATACGTCACAATTTGTTTATCCATTCATCTGTTGATGGACACCTGTTTCCACAACAGATGAATGGATAAACAAAATGAGTGTTATGAGTAATGCTGCTGTAGGTGTTTTCATAGATGCCCTCTATCAGGTTAAGGAAGTTCCTTGCTATTTCTAGTTGTTGAGTGTTTCTATCAAGAAAGGGTGTTGGATTTTGTCAAATGCTTTTTCTGCATCTATTGAGATGATTATATAGTTTTTGTCCTTTATTCTAAGAGTAAGGTGTATTACATTATTTGATTTTCTGATGTTAAACCACACGTGTATTCCTGGGATAAATCCACCTTGGTCACCACGTATAATCCTTTTTTTTTAAATGTTGCTGGGTTTGGTTTACTAGTATTTTGTTGATGATTTTTGCATATATGGATATGCAAAATATATCCATTTAGTAGAATTCGCCAGTGTGAATTCACCAACCTGGGCCTGGGCCTTTCTTTGTTGGAAGTTTTTAAATTACTAATTTGATCTACTTGTTATAGTCCTATTCAGGTATTCTTTTTCTCCTTGAGTTACTTTTGGTAATTTGTGTCTTTCTAGAAATCTGTCCATTTCATCTAAGTTATCTAATTTGTTGGCACACTGTTGTTCACCGTATATCCTTATAATCCTTTTAATGTCTTTAAGGTTGGTAGTAATGTTTCCTCTTTCACTCCTGATTTATTAATTTGAGTCTTCTTTCTTATTTTCTTGGTCAGTATATCTAAAGATTGATCGATTTTGTTAATCTTCTCCAAGAACCAATTTTTGGCCTCACTGATGTCTTCTCTTGTTTTTCCACCTTTTATTTCATTTATTTCCACTCTGTTTTTATCATTTTCTCCCTTCTGCTTACTTTAGGTTTAATATGCTCATCTTTTTCTAGTTTCTTAAGGTAAGGCATATATTTCAGATGCTCAGTAGGTGGGAGTTAAAATCAAAGGTAATGTAAATAGTAGCTGTGGTCCTTAACCCATAAAGGGCTTGCAATCAATTGGAAAGACAGGATATCTACCTAGATAGTCACCAGAAGTGCTCCTGAGTACATAAACACAAGGTACTATGCTAGGTACAGGGAATACAAAGAGGTATAATAAGGGTCTGTGGAACAAGCACCAGCCTTCAAGTTAGGGGACCACAGTTATTGTTCTAGTTCTACTCTCACCAGCTACATGTCCCTCAGGTCACCTCCCTGGGCCTCAGCTTCCTCAATTTATATTTAAGTGGTTTCATTAGACTGAGGGCCTTCTTCCAGTTCAAACATTCCATGACCTGGTATAAGACATATCCCCAGACCGCCAGGGGCACAGACTTAGTGGGGAAGGCAATACTTATAATTACAAAGACAAAGAGCAATCAAAGGGACCAAACGTGAAGAGGCAAATGGCAAGGACCAACAATAAATGTTACAGGCATTATAGAACATCAGGCAAATTCATCCTCTTTCCCCACCTGTGAAATACAGGATGATGAGGATTATAACACTTGATACTACCCCATGGGGATGTTTTGACAATAAGATGAAAACAAAATGATATGAAGAAACATTAAACAACTAGAAGCTGTGTTTCTTAAGAGTGCAAAGCACAGCTCATAATAGTAATACTGTCAGGATATCTCCTACTTCTGTGGTCTCTTGCCAGCAAAGCTAGTTTCCCTGAAGAAGTGACAGCTTGACGATTCTGATATTTCACCAGCAGAAAGAGATTCTTCTCTCATTTCTTCCAAAATTTCCCTTTTCTCATTTCAATTGCTGGACAAATGACCTTGATTGTAAAACAAAACCCTGCATTTGCCCTCCCTGCTAAACATCCCATCATCTGGGTAATAAAGAGCTGATGCAGGGACTGCTGGGGTGGATATTTTGGCAAACAAGATCTCACTGAAGCAACTGGGACATTGCTTACTCAGGAATCCTTGCAGACACTGTCCTTGGTGCACAGTACATTTAGAATGCTTCTCACCTAATCTCCTTTAACCCTCCTCTTTCTCTCAATTTCCTAAGGAATACTGGAGAAAGAACAGTGACCTGACAGGCACCCATCTTTGTCAAATTATTGCAAAGGCATATTCTCATGGCCATATTTCTCCTCCTACTCTTTAGAATGACACATGATCGAAGATTTGCCTAGGGGTTGGCAAACTTTTTCTGTAAAAAGCCAAGTAGTAAATATTTTAGACTTTGCAGGCCAAACAATCTCGCTGCAACTGCTCTACTGTTGTAGCTGAAAACAGTCATAGGCAATAGGTAAATGAATGAGCATGGCTGTGTTCCAGTAAAATTTTATTTACAAAAACTGGTAGCGAGCCAGATTTGGCATATGGGGCATAGTTTATCGACCCCTGGCCTAGACGATGGAGAATCATCATGATTCTCAGCTGGAGGGGACCACAGACCTCTTCAAGACAAATTCTCTCATCTTATGGGTACGGAAACAGAGGCCAAGAGAGGCTGTATGGCCTGCCCAAGGTCACAGAGCTATAACGGAAGGGGCAAAGCCTGGACTAGAACCATGGTTTCCTGACTTCCAAATGAGTGCTCTTTCTAATCTTCCACATGAGTGCCACATCCAAATAAGGATTTTCATGTGCTGATTTTGAAAAGTCAGGAGATCATCACACAAAAATCTCTTCCAAAGGCTGAAATTTGGGGAGAACATTGCCTCTGTCATCTCATTTCTCCACCTCTCCAGATGATGGCCCCATGGCTTATGATAAGAGGAGCCGTGAACCAGCAGGCACTGTGAAAGCTGCTCCATTCTGCAGAAAGGCTTAGCTGACTCACATCTTTGTGAAGATTTTTCCTTGAGCTTCTCCTGTGATAGTAAACCTCAGGATGTCACTAAAATTGCCCAAGAATCTACAAAGTAGGCTGATCTCTGTCTTCACTGTGTTACCCCAACACCCCAGGGATGGAGAAGCACCACTCAGATCTCCCTTCAAGGAAGGACTTGTTGTCCAGCAGCGGGGGTGGGGGTGGGGGGTTGGAGACAGACAGCCTCCAGCTGTGGCCCCTTCAGGAGCCACCTCAGGTACAGGAAGCTGCCTTGCCCAAGATCATGCCCTTCCCATTTGGCCCACATTTAATAACTGATGATGGCAGAGGTAGAAAACCTGGCCATCTTGGCCTATGCAGACAATTCTGATAAGTCCAGAGCTCCCCATGGGTTTGGGCAAGGCTTGTCAGGCCTACATTGCTGTTCAATTTCTCCTTCTGCCTCATCCTGCTGCCTTCCCCTCCTGTCCATGGGGGTCAATCCTAAGGGCACGCCCGAATAAATGTCCTGCCCACTCAACTCCATGTTAGAGGCTGCTTCGCGAAGAACCCAAACCATGTCACATAGGTACTGGAGTTGGGGGGTGGGGTAGGGGCATGGAAGGGGTTGCCTTGGTGCCTTTAACAAGCTAAGTATTTGATAAGAGTGATAATAAAAATGATGATGTAACCATTTCTAGCCCCGCTCGCCCCCGCCCCCCACTCCCCCACCATTCCCAGATCTTTCAGAGAAGCATTTCTACAGGCACAGGTCAGAAGCCACCGCCTAAGGAGGTTGTTGCCAACCCTGCAGCAGCAGCTGTGTCCAAGCCAAACCACATGAGGAGGCTGCAGACAGGAGGAAAGGGGAAGAACATGGTCTAGGAGAAAATTACCTCCAGTTGCTTCCAGTAGGAAGGGAGCCAGGGCACATTAGGACGAGTATATGAGCTACCTTAGAGGACTGGGGTTTGAATCCTCTGTGATGTTTGGTAAATTACAAAACTTCTGTGACTCAGTTTCCTCACCTGAACAACAAAATCTGCCTTTTAGGGCCCTAGTAAAGCTCAAATGCAATGATCTATATAAAGATGCTTTGTTGTCAGAAAAGGCCCAAGGTAAATTTATACTGCCTCCGTCGTCTCCATGGCACTCACCCCACTGCTCTGCACAGGGCAGCTTCTCAATAAATAAATAGCACCCCACTGCCTCCACCAAAATTAAATTAGTTGGAAAAAACGTGGACCAGCTTGGAAAAGAAAACTTGCTACTCACAGGGGAGATGATAAATACCAGGAGATAGGAAATAAATAAAATTTCTATTTTTACTACATGGTTATTTCACACAACACATATTCAACCGAATTGCATGGAAGATTAAAAACAACAGGAGTTCAGGGATTTGCAAATGTTCCTTTTTTTTTCTTTTTTAAATATACCAGAAGAGGCCTCTAAGAATAGCACCTATCAGTTTTTTGGTTGTATTTTTTTTTTTTTTTTTTGTGAGGAAGACCAGCCCTGAGCTAACATCTGTTGCTAATCTTCCTCTTTTTGCTGAGGAAGACTGGCCCTGGGCTAACATCTGTGCTCATCTTCCTCCACTTTATATGGGACGCCTCCACGGCATGGCTGACAGGCAGTGCGTCGGCGGGCGCCCGGGATCCGAACCCGCGAACCCCGGGCTGCCAAGCGCGGACTAAACCGCTGCGCCACCGGGCCGGCCCCTGGTTTTTTTTTTTAAAAGAGTGTCTGTATTTGGATTGACGTAGAGCAATGAAGTGTGGATACAGATTAAGAAGAGGTTTGTGAAAGCCAGGCCCTAACTTTTTCAGTCGTGCTTACCCTGTGGACCCAGGAGCCAGGAGCTGAGTTATTCTGGGAGTTTAATTATTCTAGGCAGCCAACGTGGAGAATCTTAGCTTTAGAAACAAAACCTGCTTTTCTGTAACAGCAGGTTGGGCTGGCTTCAAGACTGAATAAAATACTTAAGATAAGTGCATCTGTACTTCCCTCTTCTTTTAGTAGAAAAGAATCACAGAAGTCATGCATGTTCATTGCAGGCAAAATAGAAAACACAGAAGTGGAAAGCTGCTCAGAGAACCATTATTAACACCTTGGTATTTCCAAATACGTGGGTGTGTGTATGTATCAACTACAGTTTTGTATATTTCATTACTTTATAACATCTTTCATGCCTGTGAATATGTAACTACATCATTTTTTAATAATCTGTAAAGAACTTCTTTGTTCTAGATATACTAGCCCCCATTGCTAGGCACTTATTTTGATTCCAATTTTTCACTTTTGTAAACAACACTGCCATCAGAACTCCTGTATATTTATCTTTACAACAACTCTATTACTTCAAGATAAATTTCTTGACATAGACATGATAGGTCAAAAATATTTCATTCTTTCAGGTTAGTATAACTGTAATGTTGAAAGGGAACCTTTTTCTAGGTTGCAATTAACACTCTCTTCGTGGGATCATAAATATATTAAAAATTCAATGTGAGGCACCTTTATTAAAAATTTGATTCAATTTATTAAAATTTGTCAAAAATAAGCATTTTCTTTATAAAGCCTTAGCTGGAAGGGAGAGTACGTTCTTCCCTGATTCTCTAGCCCAGTGGTTCTCAAAGTACAGCCCTTGGACCAGCAGCATCGGCATCACCTGGGAACTTGTTAGAAATGCAGATTCTTAGGCCCCAGCCCAGACCTACTGAATCAGAATCTGTGGGAGCAAGGCCCAGCAATCTGTGATTCTGATGCTGCCTCACTCATCTGGGACTCGTGACTTCCTGCCTGAAGTTCTAGTCGTTTGGTCTAAAGATGTCGACACCCCTAATATCCTGGAAGTTCTCTGAAAACATGAACTGTGTCTGATATTCCTCTGTGTGCCCTACAACGGTTCTGTGCCAGGAAATGCTCAATAAACGTTTCATCACTAAGGGATCTGCAGGTGAATGCAGCCTTACCCACATTTCTAAGTTTTCACATAAATGACCTAATAGTACTTCTAAATGAACTGGATACAAAATCCTCTACCCCAGCAAACAGGTAGACAGTCTTCCTCTCTGCTAGTGACACAGCTTATGGACCCAACCAGAAGTGGCCTCAGAAAGCAATTGGTCTGGTATATAATTACTGCCAGAAAGAACAGCTCAGTACTGTCCCTTCAAGAACAAGTATTCTCTAAAGTTCAAATGGCCAGGTTAATTTATTCACCTACTGGGGCCCTGTAGCAGCCACGTCACCCAGGACAGCAGATCGAGGGCCATCTGTGCTGTGTACAATCAGACATACCCAAAAGCATTACTGAGCCCCTTCTGGGGCTGAGATGGATGACAGGGGTCTGTGTTCCTATCATCTCTTCTAAGCTGAATGCTGTGGAATTCGAGTCTCAGCTGAGCACTCCGCGAAGCAGATCCAGACCAGGTGTTTTGGTTCTGCAGGCGGGCACCCCATGTAGCCCACCACCAGCTGGCACTACTCTGGTCCTCTGTTCAGGTGAGAACACAGGACAAGTTCTCACCCTTCACTGCAGTGTCAGTCCTGACAACTGCTGTCTGAAGCACACGGCTCCCTGTACAGTCAGCAGCACAGAAGATAAATTGAAAAGTAATTACCTCAAATCATTTACTCCTTCTGGTGAAAGCCTAAAGGGGAAATGTTTCCAGAAGATACTGCAAGGGCCATCTCTCCTTCCACATTTCTAGGCATTAAATTCTATCCTCATAACAAAGAAGTTCATCACTATAGTATTACACAGAAGGTTCTTTGCTAAGAGTATACTACCAAGAAAGGTTAATTATATTGTTTTAGGGATTTATTTGTATTCCAAAGCCTTCTTCCTGCTCCATCCTCATCACCACACATCCGCCAAATGAATGTGTCTAGCAGACACATAGCAAGTTCTCTGTTAACAGCCAGTAGTTCTGAATCTATTGCATCCTTTCGAGTTTTAAAGAACTTATAAAAACTATTAAATTTCTCTAAGACATATACAGAAAAGTTAGTGATAACTAGATATGGTGTATCCACATCAAAATGATTCAAGTGGTTTCTGATCCAAAATATCCCTCCTCTCCTCCAAATGTGGTTTCAAGGTGTCAGTAACCAAAGACAAAACACTATGTTGAAGTCACTTGAATTATTATGAGAAGTTCTTTTCTGTCAAGGTGAAAAGCACAATAGTGCAAGGTTAAATGGCTGTCAGTCGTCCCCACACTTAACGGCTTAGAGTTTGAAGAGCTTAAGCAAAGGAAGTTTCTAAGGGATTCAGAAGCCCTGAAGCCTTCTCTGGTCTATATCAGTCACATTGTTTAGTGGAGATTAAATAGTTATTACCAAGGTTCAGTGGAAGAACAATTGGGGTAACAATTTTCAAAAAGCCTAACTGATCAGACATATCAACACACTAAAAAATTCTTAATGGGAAGAGAGGTTTTGAAGTATCTCTTGTATTCTAATTACTTCTGTGACAATATCCAGTTTGGCTCTACAAAACAAGTCTTTTTATAAACATAGTTTACTAAGGACTTGTATCATTCTGCTGATAATTTCTCTCTAGAAGTACAACTAATTTCCCAAACATTAAAAAGTATTAAACTTCATATGTTGCCTTGGTTCTAAATCTGGTTATTAAGAAATACGGAGACAGAATTTTCCCTTCTAAATTCAATGAAAAGGAAGATAGAGGTCATCTTCTGTCCTTATTGAGTAGTGATCACCTGAACAGTTACTATAGTAACACCATCTGTTGTCTGTGTAATGAGAGCTCATAGCCAGTTCCCCACCTCAAGTTATTCTTTTCAAAGCATCCTTACTGTTTTTAAAAGTGATCTTTTCTGATCATGCTTAAGAAACCAAAGGTATTCTAACCTACAGGATAAAGTTCAAGTTACTTAACCTGGCACACAAGATTATCCATGGCCTTGGCTCTATACATCCAAATCTGCTAATCCCTTCCTCACACCTTACATTTCAGCAGCACCATATTTCTTGATAGTTCCACGAATATACCCAGTTGTTTCATATCTCTGAGCCTTCACACTGCCTGCCTTTCTAGAGAATACTTCCCCTCCTGACCACTTGGCAACTCTACTCATCTTCCCATTCATTCATCAAATGATTATTGAAAAAATACTATGTGCCAGGCTATGTGTTAGATTCTGAGAACACTACAGTGAATGAGATCTTGTCCTGCCTTTACAGACACAGGAAATTACAAACTTTGCCCAACTCTGGGAAGACTTCCCCAGGCTGCACCCCCACAGTGGACCCTTCTCCTCTACTTACCCTGTGCACAGAATATGTTGTCCTCATCACAGTCCCCTGTAAGTAACTGCCTCCCTGACTAAGACAGGGACCTTGTTTTCTTCATCACTCTGTGATATCTAGCTTATTGTTTGGTGCTTTATAAACATTTGTAAGGAAGAAGGTGGGGGGGGAGATGGGCTATACATTTAAACCACAGAAATTTCATGTTTTAAATTATCTGCCCTCAGTGAAATGGCCACTGCCTACATTTTTGGCTGTTCCCCATGCCCTCAATTCTGGCCTTTCTTGCTATCTTTTAAATTTCTTCTCTCCTTCCCTCTCCTAATTCCACCTGGGATCACTCAGCATCCTGTTCATGACTTGCCTTGCTTTTTGTACTCCATGGGAAATTTCAGGGGGAATTTAGGGCTTCAGAAATGAGGTGCCTCCATTTGGGACAATATGTCTTCCATGTGTGAAAGAAGCACCCAGTGGGTGCTCTCTGGTATTGTTACAAAGCTTTGCACTGGTTCGTCCAGGACCCCAGCTGGTGGCTGGGACCACATTCCAACCAGGTCTCAACATCCGAGTCCTCATACAGTGCCTGGAACCCACCAGACCTCTTGAAATGTCTGATGTAGATGCTGAGGATGAGGCAAAAATATAATATTGGTTCCAAGGAAGCTCGGTAACTCTTGTGTACAGTGCCAGATAGCCAGGCACACACTGACAGCACCACAAAGAGAGAGAAAATCTAGAAAGAAGCAATTTTCATTTTAGCTTATAGGCAAGTTATCCATAATTTTAAGAAATGAAATTCTTATTTTATACTTTAGTAATGTTTTGTTTGAATTATAAATTGAGGTGGGTGTGCACGATAAGAATTTCAGGGCTTAAGGACTTTAAAGCCATTGTTTTCAAAGTTTGGTCTGGACCCAGAACATCAGCATCCCCTGGGAACTTGTTAGAAATACAGATTCTTGGGCCTGCACCAGACTTGCATTTTCACAAGCCCTCTAAGTGATGCTAATGCATGATCAAGTGTGAGAAGCACTGGTTGAAAGGCTTTAAAATGACCTTGATGTATAGAGGAGACTAATATACTGAACTTGGAATTCAAAAGGGCACCTTCTAATTCAGGATCTCTTGAAGCTACACAAATGCTAACTCATTCATCCTCTCTACTCTCCAGTGATATAAGAAGAGAAAATATCACTGTCCCTGTCTTAAATAGAAATAAAGTAAATCTGGGGTTGGGAATGGGGTCAAACCACTGCGCACATTTTCAGGGCCGCAAAGTTAAAACTTGCTTGGTCCAAATAACCAGAAAGAACATTTGCATCTCTGTTGTTCTTTTCTCCCTTGTTGAGGGTTAGGAGAAGCTCTTAAAGATGTTTGTGGAAGATACTTAACATCTTAACATGCTCAACGGGCAACTGGACATTTCCAAAATGAATAGGCTGATGCTGAGTGTAAGCAAAGCCTAGCTCAATTTCATTTTTAAGTGACAAGGTTTACAGTCTGACATATTTAAGTTTAAATTGTGGATCCTGTTAACATTCTGACATACATTAACAAGCACCGTGAGTAATAAGGTCTAACTATTATTGTAGCTGGTGAATCTCCCAAAAAATGTAGTTGGAGCAAAACAGACACTAGCTACCTGAGCGATCTCATTCTCTGTAAACTAGATGAGGAGATTTCTTCATGGCTTCTGTGGAATGAGAGAAGTGCCTTGAGTCCTGAAAGAAATTATATTCTCATCTGCAATGAAGGTCCTGCTGTGAGTACCTTCCCAGACAGGTATTTCAAAAGCATGACCTCCATCATCTCAGTGTCTCCTACCCTGCCCCGTACCCTCTCTTCTTCCCACACACATCTTAGGCACTTACCTTTCACCTTTCTTTGTTTTCTAAATCACTTACCACCATCCATCTGCTTTCTATCTTCTCAAATTCACTAACAGCTCTCACCTGCTCCCATCCTCTCTCCTGTTCCCTTTGTTCCTATAGTTTATATCAGCGTTATTCCTTTTCCGTCACTTTAGTGGAGTTCCAGACAGAGATAAATGTGTATTTTTATTCCATGTTTCTAATGCTCATTTTTATAAAATTATACAGTCTAGAAGGGAATTTAGATATCATCCATCCAATCCAGTGTTAATTTTGTTTTTTATGCAGTAGAGTCTATCTTTTTCAGGACATAATCTTATGCAGAAATCTAATTTATGAAACAGATAAGAGTGAAACTATTGAAGCTGGTAAAGGAGCAGGGTCTGTGTCTCATTTCTCTTAAAAATATCTTTAAATATCTGTGAAGGGCCTCTTCTGCACCAGACACTGTGTTAGATCTGGAGAAACAGCAGTGCAGACACAGCTTCTGTCCTTACGCTGCTCAGTGCACCTCCCCCTGCCTGCTCCTGGAGGTCCCCAGGAACCCAGTTTGAAAATTACGGATCTAATCTAACTGAGGTCCAGAGAGGGAAAGTGACTTGGCCAAGGGAAAGCCTTCCTGGTCTTGAAGTTCATACTTGGGAGTTAAATGTACTTCACAAGCGTTACTGATGTGCAGTTGAACAGATCACAGGGTAATGGTCAGCAGAAAAAAATCAAGGAGCTGTGTTATGACTGAAACTTTGCACACAAAAATGTGGAATAAGCTAGAAAAGGGCTAAAAATTGAGCATAAAGCTCCTAATAAAATAGTGGTGAATGCTTGCACACTGAAAACTTAATCTTTATTCCTGCCATCCCCTTTGAAGAGATTGCTTTTGGTCATGCAATTAAAAATTTTTAAATAAAAACTCATAATCAAATTTCAAAGAAAAAAACCCTCAGCCCTTTTCACCCAGGACCTGTAAGAATATCCTCTGCTAGTCTATCCGTGTCAGGTATGACCGTTTATTGTCTAGTGCTAGAAGTTATCACAGTTGGGCTTCTTGGATTAAAAAAGAAGAAACTAAGAAATAGGGTTTTATTCTTGAAGCACAGCAATCCCATTTATCGAGACAGACAATACGAAAGAAATTTCAGCTTTGTTTTTTTAGACCAAATCTCTTCTAATAACTGACTGACCTTCAGGGTGACGGTCCTTTCAGCTTGACTGAATACAATCTGTTTCTACAGGCTGAGGGAGGTAGGGAGATTCCTCTTCCAGGAAACCTAAAAAACCTGTGATTAGGCACTGCTAAATTACCATTTGATCACTATGGACCACTGAATTTCAATTATTTCATCCTTGGAGACTGAGGTCACTTACAATAATAATAAACAATTCTTCTTTGAGATTCCTGGCCTTTGGGCCAGACATTCAACCTCTGTTGGCCTCAGTTTCCTCATCTGTATTTCAGTTCGACTGAAATATCTGTCAGATTCCTTCCAAGCTTTCTACTTCTTGGATATTCTATTAGAATCAGTAAGTAACACTATATTTTGGAATCTGAAGAAACTTACTCACCTAGAGAGGTGCAACCCAGGACGTTTTCCAAACACTTGACCAGTGCTTCAATATCACTGTCCTGTCAAAACAAGAGAGATTTACTTCCCTGTATGGTAGAAGAATATTTAATGACATGGAAAAATGTTCTTGCCACATTTAGGCAAAACAGAACACACAAAACTCTGGTTGCAAAATTATTTTATAGTATGATCCCGTTTTTTTAAAGAAAAACATCTATACTTATACATATATCTACAACTCTCTCTCTCTCTCTCCATATCAGTCTATACATCTACTGCTCTATCTCTCCGATGGGAAGAACCTAACTAAAAATGTTAAGAGTGGTTTGGACTAGAAGGTGTGATTACGGGTGATCCTTATTTTCTCCTTTGTGTGCTTATGTCTTTTCTAAATTTTCTATAATAAACAAATGTTACTTATTTAATCTATAAAAATGGCAACTTCTATTAGAATGAAAAAAATAGTTTTATTTGATCTATAATCTATGCAATACCACAGGAATCAAGTGAACATTTTTTTCCTGAGAGTGTCTCTAGGTCTTCAATTTATGGTTTCCAAGAGTCGCAAATTTAAGAATTGCACTTCTTATTTACCTTAACCCTCAATAAGAGTTAGACATCCCCATGAGGGTTGGGGGGACCCAGAGCTGTATTTGATAACAAATATTGACTTTAATACAAAATAAATATCTGTCCTCTACCCAGGAGGCCGGAAATATCCAAAACAGCATCATAATGATTTGGGAAAACAGTACCTCAATTATTTTCAGGGTTGTGGTTATACTGAGAGAAATTAATAATTTATGGCTCACCTGCTCCATTTCAAAATAAGCAACACATTCTATATTGCAGTAATTGTGGATTTTAGAAAAACATACTATAGTAATAATAGACTACTCTAAAACATTACATAAATGTGTTGGGTTTCATTCTATAACATCTGGTGAGGTTTGGGCACCCACTTTTTATGCATGTGGTAAAACCCAGCATCATTTCATGTTCCAACGTATAGAAGAGGCAATGATGAGGAAGGCATGCCTGGTCAATGCTAGTCAATGCAGCCAAAGCACCGACTGAAGACCCCCGCTGCCCAGCCCAGGAATAGGGAGGCAGGTACCAGGCCCAGAAACAGAAGAAGAGAAAGCGGGTCCCTTCTTTCTTCTGCACCCTTGCGGTCTCCAAACTTAACAGGGACAGCCTTAAGTCAGAGAGGATCTCGGCAGAGACATCCTCTGCTGGAGGAAAAGCAAAGCACCCATTGGCATACACAGATGATAACACCAACCAGGCAAGCCCGGTTCTAAGCCTGGCTCCTCCATGACAAGTGTTGGCCTAGGCCAAATGGCTTGACTTCCCAGGTCTTGATTTCTGCACCTGTAAAACTAGGGGGTTGAATCAGATGATGCTTAAGAAGACTTCCAGCTCTAAAACCCTGTTCTTTGGGCTAAAGAGCTAGAGGAACAGTGAGTGTGGTAGATTTTCAAAGATAGTTACAACAATCCCTCCCACCCCTGTGCTCCTATGCCATTCCTCACATCGAGAGGTAGAGTCTCTTTCCCCACCCCTTAAGCTGGCCCTGCAACTTGCTTTGGGCCACAGAATATGGCAGAAGTGATGCTGTGTGACTTCTGTAACTAGGCCTTAAGGGGCCATGTAGCTTTCATTGTTACTCCCTTGGAAGCCAACAACCACATAAAGAAGTCCAGTCTGTCCTACGGGAGAGATCACATGGTGAGAGGCTCTGGAGCATGAGAGGCCATGTGGAGGAAAACACAGGCCCCCGACCAACAGCCAGCACCAATGGTCAGACACCAGTGGAAGCCATCTTGGATCCCCAAGCCAAGCTCCCAGCTAAACGCAGCCACATGAGTGACTTTAAACAATATCACATGGAGCAGAAAAACTGCTTAGTGAGCCTAGACAATTCAGAGAATCATGAAAAACAATAAATCGTTGTTTTATGCCACTAAGTTTTGGGGTGCTTTGTTACAGTAAAAGATAACTGAGACACTAAACAAACTGAGGTCGCTGACCAAGTTTTTTCCATTTTTATGTCCTAGCACCTAGTACAGCCCCTGGCACATGACAAATGCTAAACGCTCATCTGTGCAGGTCTCTTCCAGCTTCTGTCATTTTCAAGGAAGTAAAAGAGAAGAATGGCATCAACTCTTTGGGCTATAGTCTACCTATAGAGTGAGTTCTCCCCTGCTCAAAGCACATCATTACTGGGAAAGTAGAGGAAAAAGCACACTACTTCTTTTTTTTTTTTTTTAATTGAGGAAGACCAGCCCTGAGCTAACATCCGTTGCTAATCCTCCTCTTTTTGCTGAGGAAGACTGGCCCTGGGCTAACATCCGTGCCCATCTTCCTCCATGTTATATGGGACGCCGCCACAGCATGGCTGACAGGCAGTGTGTCGGCGGGCACCCGGGATCCGAACCAGCGAACCCCGGGCTGCCAAGCGCGGACTAAACTGCTGCGCCACCGGGCCGGCCCAACTACTTCTTAATTTTGTGGCCTCAATCAAGTCAGTTAACCTTGCCAAGCCTCAGTTTCCTTAATTGTAAAGTGAGGAGAATAATGGCCTCTATCTCATCCGGGGCTCTTATGAGAAGCAAATGAAATAATAAAAAGCCTTTAGTACAGTATGGCTCATTGGAAATACCCAATGAATGGAAGAAGAGAGTTGGATAGGATGGAATGGGAAAAGGACAGAGACATAAAAGATTAAAAAGTCCCAATCACTGTGCCTGCCACAGAGCATGGAGATTCTCAATAAGCATTTGAGCCGAGTCAATGCAACAGAAACAGCAAAAACCAGAGCCAAGGCTGTAGGAAGCACCTGGATGGCTGGGACACATCAATTACATCTTCCTAACACAGAGGTTAGGGAACATTGTACGGTGGGGGGGAGGGCAGAAATAATTCTAATACTACAGAGTGAATAATGGAATAAATAAATACTAACTTTTATTAAGGTCTTAATATGTGCCATTGTTGAACCAACTTATGTGTATTAATTTAAACTCCACCAGGTGTGTTATTTTCCTCCCCATTAACAGTTGAGAAAATTAAGGCACAAACAGGTTCCATAATATGACCAAGGTCACGCAAATAGTAAAAGGTGGAATATGCAGTGTGTCCCCAGAGCCTGAACTCTTCTTAGCCACTACATTACACATACACATAGTAGAAGGCAGGACTCCTAACCCAGAGGAGTCACGATATTGTTGGAGGAACTGGGGCATAAACTGGAGAAGAAGACCTAAGAACAATTCCTTGGGAGATATATATGAAATAGAATGCAGCCTGGGGACAAGATGCAGCTAAAGAGGGGTTGGGTGGGGAGGGGTGGGTTCTTCATCAACAGCTTCCAACTCAAGGTTAAAAAGAGCAGTTTAAGCAGAACATCAGTTCTCTGTCTAAATATGGCCTCGACACGAGGGCTGTGCATTCTTATGGTGGAGCAAGCAAATTTGGTCATGGCCCATGTGGGCACTTGGGACCTCTGCTAACTTCCCTTCCTGCCCCTGGAGACAGTGACCCCAGAGGTCATGGACAGTGACTGAGCTGAACTCATATTCCCAACAAGGGACAAGTCATTTTCTATCTCTAGGCTGCAGATCAGAGTATTAAGACCAAACCTGCCAACTGTACCCATTTAAAACTTTTTAAAATTTTGAAATAACTTAAGATTTACAGAAAAGTTGCAAAAAAGTATGAAAATTCTCATATACCTTTCACCCTCATGTCAATATTATACCGTGTTTATGTCATCATTCCCCTCATCTACACACATCAAGCCTTCTCAGCCTGGGCACTAGTGACATTTTGGGCCAGATAATTCTGGCTAGTACATTGTAGGATGTTTAGCAGCAGCTTTGGCCTCAACCGACTAGATGCCAGTAACACACTCCCATCACCCCTTCCTTCAGCCCTGAGATATGAAAACAAAGAAACTCACCAGACACTGCCAAGTGTCCTGTGTGGGGCAAAATTTCCCCTGGTTGAGACCTACTGATCTACACACATCTCTAACTCTACACACACATTTTTTTTTCTACTGGTCAAATCTGGAATAATTTAAGGATTAAAGTAAATGATGTTAATGGACTATAAGCCATCGAATAAAATAAGATGCCAACCGTACCTTTTAACACTTAAATGAAACGTTCTCTAGTCTGACAAAGAGATCAGGTTCTACATTTTTTACGTTAAATAGAATTTAGGAAAGAAGTTAAAGAGCTTGTTTTATTGTGTTACAACTCAATTTAGCAGCCAATTCATTCCTAGTGTTCCAGAAATGATCACTTAATTGAACATAAATGACCCAAAAGAAATACACCCACCCCCACGAGAAAAGGGAGAAAAATGGAAATGAGTGCCATGCTTTTCTAAAGATGTTTCCTGGTATTCGATACCATGTTTGCACTCTAGCAAGAAGTTCAGTCAGGGAAAACATCTTTTAGGAGCATATTATGGCTAGTGCAATGTGGGGATTATGCTGTTGATTGGAACTTCTGCATTTCCTCATTGTTGCACAATTTAAATTGATCTCTGCTGGAGCTAAGTGGTCTGAGAGAGCAAACACATCTCGCTAGACGCCAAGTTACAGTGCTACCAACTTTCAGTCATTTCAGCTCAGTACCACGAGGCTGATTTGCAAATGCTGTAAAAATAACCTAATGGCTCTTTTACTGATGAATTTAAATGTTCTTCAAGTCTCTTTCCCCCATAACCATCAACCCCTCTATAACAGGAGCATGCCTTAGAGGCACGAGGAACATCTTGTAAGATTCAGCTCTGAAAAGCTGTCCCACAGGTTCAAATTCAGTCAAACACCCAAGTTTTATTTTCAGAAACAGATGCAGTAATTTGGTTAACGAATTAGAAATTGCTTCTGAGGGAAAAAGGGTAGCTGTTTCAAAAAGGTCCAGTTGGATCTGTAATGTACGTGAGAATTAGCACTGCCTGCCTAGCAGCCACAGAGAAAGCTATAATATCTGGAGCAACCTTTCCTTCTAAACAATGTTTGTATGCAGATATTTAAAATAATACAGTCTCTAATAATTCATATTTATTTTTTAATCTGGAAAATATAGAAAATTATCAAAAGAAAACAAATACCCCAAATCCCATCACTATTAAAATATATGCCCGCAAAAGTATATATACATATTTAGTCAGTCTTTTCTATATCTATCTTTTAGATATTTGAGATTATACTATATATGTATGGTATACATAAAATACACAGACTCACATACACGTTTATTTGGACGTTCATCCCATGCTATTAAATATTCTTCAGAAACATAATTTTAATAGGTGCACAATATTGCACTGTAAAGTCATATTATATTTATTTATCCATGCCCCTATCATTGGACATCTAGGTTGCTTCCATTTTTTTGTTGTAAATGATATTGCAATGACTATCTTTGCACATGTATCTTTGCACCATGTTTATTATTATTTCTTTAGGTTAGCCATTTAGAAATGGAATTACTGGGCCAAACAGTGTGAACATTTAGAAACCCTCCTCTCTCTCTGCTCTTGCCCTTTTCTTCACGTTCCCACCCATCCCAAGTGGTGCATTTTCTCCACAAGGAGCTACAATGCCTTCAAACTCTTTTCATCCTCCTTTCTATTAAAATCTGCTTTCTCTCAAGAAAAGACATGATAGATCCATTAAAGCCAAGATGATTGATAAGGCTCATGTGTTATCTCAGGATATTCGTGTTTCAGTAACAGATATAACCTCATTCCGAGGACTTAATTTCTAATAGGAGATGTTTAGGCAACATCAAGCAGGCATGTCAAAGCTCTTTCCACTTTCTCTCCTACTCACTACGCTCCAGCCACATTGGTCTCCTTTCTTCAAACACACCAAGATCTTTCCCACCTTGGGGACTTCTCATTGGCCAAGAATGTTCTCACCTCACATTTTTTCATGACTGTCTTTCTCATCCTTCAGATCTCAACTTTATGTCACCTGCTCAGAGATTCTCTAGGCACATATCTAAATTAGGTTTCTACCACCATTTTGGTCAACTCTATCACAGTACCCTGTTTATTTCTTTTGATGCACTTATCCAAAGATGCAATTAATGTTTTGTTATTATTTGCTTCATGAGGGCAGGGACCATGCCTGTTAAGCCATTATTAGCTCAGTGTTGGGCACACAGGAGTCAATCAATAAGCTTTTTTTGAATAAGTTGATGAAAGGAAAGCACACATCAGGACAACAAAGAGTCAAATAATATATTCCTCTGTTTATGCCTCATCATACAGATTTTACTTAAACTCATATCTTCTCAACCCTCTGAAAACTTTGAATATATTTTTCCCATTCAATTCTTTCAGAAGCTTTTATCTGCAGAGCTTTCTTCCAAGCCAGCTGACTGTGCCTCTTCTGCTTCAATCTGCCTGTTCTTCTTGGCTCCCAGATGTTCTATCATAAGACTATTTTCTCTCTGCTTCTGAGGTGACCCCAGTGACAAATATGACCTCACAGGCTCCCCTCAAACTGGAGCCTCCTTTGGTGGAATCCTTATCATGAGCCTTCTGGGAAACTTTCTGTTGCTACCTCCCAAATGTCCAAAGACAAGGAACTTCTTTCAAAAGATGACCCCACTATGCATTGAAGGCTTTGCTACAAGCTCTTTTTTCCTGTGACCACCACAGGGTACACACCATCAGGCACTGTAGATGGATGACTGTGGGGGGTTAAAGCCTCAGATGGAGTACGTGAGTGGCAGGCTTAGAGTTTCTCAACCCAAAGTCAGCTTTGTGCTCATTAGTCTCTCTCAGACTTTCCCTGCTTCATGGTTGGTCCTTCCTGGAGCCGGTTCACTATTCTTCCCAATCCCACATTCCAGTAGGCCCCACGTTATTTTTCCTACGGACCCTGTGACCCATGAGGAAATGGAACTCTACTGTGTGTTGTCACAGATTTATCCATCTTGGCCTCAGCAAAACGATTCCTCATCAACTCAACCTTCAAAACCATCCATACTACTACTATTGCTAAACAATATGTACTGACACCAAAATATGTGCCAAAGAACCTTTTTAAAGGGATCTGTGAAAATATGTCTTGGAAATGCTGAAGATGGTATCTTGGAGATTCATAATCCTCATGAACACATTGAAAGCTCTGAGAAACCCTTCATTAAAGATCTAACACTTTGTTAAACTTAGTCTTTCTCACACCTAGTTGACCATGAAACCCAGTCCATTCTGTGGAAATCTCAGGAGCGCTCTTCGAGAAATCCTCAGGTGGACAAATACATTAACAGAGCTTCCTGTTTTAGTTCACACATTCTGGGGTCCCCAGGTGTGATTATTGAATTTAGTCCTGCGACTTCTGTAAGCTCCTGTCCTTACTCTTTTTTTCAAGTAGAATTTTCTGCTATAAGAACCCATATTCTATTAGACATACGTTCCTCTGATTGGAGAAAAGATTGCTTTAGCATCCCTAAATCTGAAATGCTTTTAATTTTTCAATTCAAAAATTTCTTCAGTTCTTTCTCTGAGATTAGAAAAATAATACTACTTTTCCCACCATTGCCCTCAAATCATTTTATTTAAAACATTTAGCAAGCACCAGCATTTCAGCTAGATGTGCACATCCTGCTGCTTCACATTAAAATCAGAATTCTTTAGATTCTGGAGCAAAAAGAAGAGAAGGATGGAGCATGATTTTGCTTTTTTCTTTGCAGAGGTTAACTGGGAGGGTTTTTATACTTTGGCTTTAGAAACATAGGTTACAGTTACCCAAAGGGATTTTAGGATGAAACTGGAAAAGTATTTTTGCAATCAATAACTCTCACATTTGGTGATGGCAGTCCTGTGTCAAATCCTGTGTTAACTTGAATGATAAAATTCAGTGTGCTTCGATGAATTTCTCACTCTCCTTTTAATTGCTGACCTGTTAAGAAAAGTCTAAAGGGGGCAATGAGAGCAGTTAATAGGAAACTTGTGCATGGGGAAACTTCTACCTCACACCTGTGGTAGGGAGGATTTCCAGTCTGGCTTTGTGTTCCTAGGAAGTGGAAATCTTGGCCTGGTTTCGAGTCACAGATCAGCTTTGGACGTGAGGTCTGCAAATATGTGTGGCTGACTATCTCAAAGTTCACGTCTTAAAGCAGCCGATGATTATCTGGGATGCAACTAGCTGTCCTCCTTTCATTTGGTAGATATATAGTTCTCCTACCCAGTGATTCTCAAATTTCACTGGACGGAGGAATCATCTGGGGATCTGGTTAAAAATGCAGATTCTGATTCAGCAGGTCTGGAGTAGGGCTGAGATTCTGCATTTTAAAATGCTCCCAACAGCTGCTGATGCTGCTGGTTCACAGACCACAGTTGGAAGAGCAAACTTTAATCGACATGAATGATATGGGCAATGAGTTCAGTGGTAGACTTCTTTACTGATCTGCCATGAGCACTGCACCAAAAAGGACTGGTTGCCTTCTAGAATTCTTATTTATTCAATTAGTGTGAATGTTACTGTAAATTGGGAAGAATTGCCACGTGCATTAAATTTGCTAACTCAGGACTTTCAACTTCAGCAATATTTACCTTTTGGGCTGGGTAATTCTTTGTGTGGAGACTGTCCTGTGCATTGTAAGATGTTTAGCAGCATCCCTGGCCTCTACCCACTATTAGCACCCTTCCTCCTAGTTGTGACAACTAAACATGTCTTTAGACATTTCCAAATATCCCCTGGAGGGCACAATCCCCACTGGGCTAACTTGGAATAATTTGGCATCATGATATTTGTTGCATTCTGTTACAGAGTATTTGAGTTCATAGACTTTAATTGACTACAATTAAATGTATTTCACAACTCTAAGTAAAGTTACATTCATGAAAAAATAAAGATGATTTCCAAGAAGGACTGTTTAAGTATTAAGACTCAGACATTTCACTTTCCCTGCATGGCTGCAAGAACATGACACTTTTTCTTTGCTGAGCATTACATTTAAAATAGTGGAATACGTGTGCACGCATGTGTGAATACAAACATATATGTGGGGGGGTATAACTATATAATTTACCTTGAAACCATGGATATTAATATATTATATACATTATACATAATATATATTTAAAACAATAGCAAAATCTCCTCTTTACACCTTTCATTCAAGAAATATTTAAGGGACTTCAGTGTGTAAATTATGGTACTAGATAGATTAGCAATGAATTAGAGGATGACTAAACTTAAGTAAAAGAATCACATTTATCATTGAAGTCTTGTGGATCAGATACTTTAATATTGTGAATCTTATATACACTGGAAATCAAAAGTTCAGTTAAAATGTTAGTTCTGAGTTAACACTTTTTTAATGTTCTGAAACCTTTGTTTGAACCATTAAAAAAACAACCTGTAATTGCCAAGCACTCTGTTGTTTCCCTAGTCAACTTACTATTGATATAATTAGAGAATTCTGACTTCCAGAAAACAGAAAAATCTCCCAACCATAAAGAACTCAGTGGTATAAAAAAACCAATTTTCAAATGCAGGAAGAAGATTTTCTATGAGCATTATATAGTTGGAATCTAAAACTCTAACAGACTCAATGGACCAAATTCTCAATAACATTCTCATATGGATATTCAATAACAGAATGTGGTAGTGAAAATGTAGTTACAAGGTTTATAGCAAACCAGAACCTCACAGTATCACACATTTTCATCTTTAGTTTTTAGTGGCAAGCCCCAAATACTGTCATGTGTACATCTCGCAAGCATTGTTTTGTTCCTTGAAAATTCAAACTTTGACTTAAAAGTTGACAAGATGCTGTTTTGAAAATATAATCCAGCAATTATGAAACCATATTTCTATGCCAATATTCCTGCTAGAAAAAAAAGTCTTTTTTAGCATCTATATCACTTAGGACAGTTTCAGCTACAAATAACCAAAAACCTACATAAAATGGCTTAAACAAAGGGCTGTAGTATGTCACTTTTCAAGCATTTTCAGAGCCTCTTCTTTATCAAAAAAGTGTATCCTCACACCTTTTGGCCAGAATTGATTGCATGTTCATCTTAAACCAATCCCTGGCAAGTGGGGTATGATGGCCAGAATGGAATGAATTTGGAATGAATCCAAATCATGAGGGGAGGGTGATCACTGGCACAAAGCTGAGGCTCTGACAGATGGACCAAGGGAGAGGGGCACGGCCTAGGCGTTAAGAGCATGGACTTTGGAGCAAGCCTGCCTGAGTTTAAATCCAGCCCTGCCATTTGCCAGTCATGTGTCTTCAGCAAATTACTTAACCTATCCATGCCTCCATTTCTCCATCTGTAAAATGGGTTATTGGCAGGATTAAATGTTAGCATTTGTAAAGTGCTTAGATCCATGTCTGGCACATATTCACTGTAATATGTGTGTGTTAAACAAAATGCTCAAAATGTTTGTCGGGTACACAATCGAGATGCACAGCCTCTTGGAGGGAACCCAGTTTAACTTTCTGCTCAAACTGTTGGAACGGATAACGCAGTTGAAGAAATCCCTTTCTGAAGCAGTTTGTTCCTCAAGCTGTTGCTGATAGTCACTTATCCAAGAGTCTCGAGGGAGGGTGTACAGTTCACGCTGCAACCAGGCTTCAGGGAGAAGAGGTGAAGCAAGGAAAGAAAAGAGGCTCTGCCATTCCCTCGAGGGAACAAAGCAACCGGAACCAACTCACAGGGAAGCCTAGTCCCACGAGGTTTGTTTGTCCCAAGTCTAAGGACATTTGGCCTTCATATGGATGAAGAAACTGCAGAGGAAGGAGCCAAAGAGAGGCAAGGCAGAGAGACGTAAGACGCTGCGTCCCTCACTCCTCCACTTTCTCCCGTGAATGTCTGCCTCTTGTTATATGAGAGAAAAAGAACCATGAGTTGACTTAAAAGAAACATAGCATTTGTTTAAGGAAGTTTTGAGCAACTCTGAAATTTGAAGAGTTGGAGATAAATCCATGGGAGAGGCTTTAGTTACGAAGTTAGGTAAATGAAAATTTATACAGCTTTCTTTGAAGCTGAATATATGGATAAAGAGATTCAGCAACGACATCAGTAAAATGGTAACCAGGATACAATTGTACCCCCTGAGGAATGAATTGTGAATGAATGAATGAATGAAAGGCAACAGATGCCATTTGACCTTAGTTTGGGATGAGGGCTCAGTTGGGGTACCAATAGCCCCTTAGTGATTGTGCATCTGTCTTTAGACCTTCTCAAGAGCCTCCCAGAGGGTTCTTCTGCTACTGCTCCCACACCTTGAGGCAGTGAAAACTCAGCTGTCTGGCTATATCCAGCACCCCGAGCACTCTCCTGGCGGGTGGGCTACGCTGACTCCCAAAGGCATGTCCAGAGAAGGTTCGGTAGATATCAACACAGACAGATGGCTTCACAGCTACGAAGTGTCTTATGTTTCCAGAGGCTGAAAGCTGCTCAGAATGAGTGGGAACAAATGCCTTCATGTTATGCTGCAGGCCTGACACCATGTTCTCTGTCTGCTGAACAACCCAAGCGGGCAGAGATCTATAAATGTACGTACAAAGTGGATATAATCTTCCATTACGGCTCCAGCCACAGAGAGGAGTTCAGCTAAGCTTCATCTTACTCAGACCTCCGGGCACGTCCTCCCACTGAAGAGCCCGTATGTCAGCGGATGTGAGGGCGTGAAGGGGCTGATTTCTTTCACCTCTTGTTACCTCTCTGTCAGAGTCATCCCCCAGTGTGAAACCAAACCATACAGAGCCCTCTTCCCTAATCACCCTCAGTCATTCTGGACTCACATTTTTCTCCTGAGAGAATTCATTCAAGTGTACCCAGGACCTTCTTGAAGCTGAAAAGTCATGCACAGCCACAAACAGCCAAAGTGGCCTCAATGCAGGCTAAAGACTTACATGTCTCGTTATATGTATGCGAATATCACAATTCTGTTGTAGTTTTTTCTTCTCTTGATGACATTGTCGATAATGTATTATTTTTGAGGTAAAATTTGCATATAGTGAAATGCCCAGATCTTGTGTACAATTGAATAAGTTTTTAAAAATGAATATACTCATGTAGTCACCACCCCAAAGAAGATAACAAACAGCTCTCTTATCCCCCAAAGTTCCCTCATGCCCCTTTCCAGTCAATCCCCACCCTCCACAGGCACAGTTGTTCTCATTTCAAATATTGCCATAGATCCGTTTTAAGACTGTTTCAGCTACCCTTTACTAGATTGGCCTTTCTCTTGAAATAACATCACCCTCATCACAAGACCTTTCTACTGTAGCCACAGCTGGCCTGACCTCTCCAACCTCATCCATCTTCTTGCTCACTATGTAGTTTCTCGAACTTGCTGAGCCCTTTCGTGCCCTGGGCCTTCCCACATCCTCTTCCCCCTCTCTGAGACGCTCCTCTCCAACTCCCTTTCCTTATACTGAGGGGCTGGATTTTCCATCCTTCAGGTCACAGCTGAAAGGTCATCTTCTAGAAACTCTCCCCAACTCCTTTCTCAATAAGTCTCCCCATGCCCCCAAATGCCATTTCCTCTATCACCTCAATGTCTCCCCTTCCTAGTTGCTCTTACCTGTTTGTGTCCTGGCTTATTGGCTCCCTGTACCACTAGACTGCACAATGCAGGCATTCATTCATCCATTCATTTATTCCACGAGCTCTACTGAGTATTTGCTCTGTGCTACTCACTGTTCAAGGGGCTGGGAACACAGCAGTAAAAAAAACAGAATCTGCCCCACCAGCTTGCATTCTAGTAGAGGAGACAGAGCACAAATGAATAAGCAATAATAGTGGTAAGTCAGATGGTGATAAGGACTATGCAGAAGAATAAAGCAGGGAAAGGGAAGAGGGAATTCTCAGGGCAGCAAGGGCTATTTTATATAAGGTGGTCAGAGTCCTCCCATCACAATGACACAAAAGCAGAGACTTGAAGGTAGAGAAGGAGCAGATCATTTGTGTATCTAGAGGAGAGGGCATTCAGGCTTCCAAAGGCAGGAACATGCCTGGTATGTTCCAAAATCAGGAAGGAGGCTGGTATGACTGGAGTGGGGTGACCAAGGATGATCTTCATAGTGATAGAAGAGAGGGGCTCTTCCACTGGTGATGATGGGTGCTGGAAAGCCATTGAACAGACTTTGACTTTTACTTTGAGTGAGATATGGGTGGGGAGATCCCTGGGAGACCAGTTAAAAGCTCCACTGGGGAAGTGACACTGGATCTGGCAGTAGGAGTAGAGGTGCTGAGTGGTGATCATATTCTAAACATACTTTGAAGGTTGAGCCAATAGGTTTTGTTTATGGACTGGATGTGGAATGTGAGTGAAAGGATGTGAGTCAAGGCGGACTCAGAAGGAGCTGATTTGGACTGGGGCTGGAGTATATTAGCTCACCTTTGGACATGCTTAGTTCAAGATGTCTATCAGAAGTCCACACGACCTCCAGCACCACTCCCGGGCAGACTGGACGTGTCAGTCTGGAGTTCTGGGGAGGCAGAACTGAAGAATGGAAGACACACATTTGGGAGTTTACAGTCTACGGATACTATTTAAATATATGAGACCGAGTGAGGGGTCCACAAAGGTGGGACTGTGTCTGCTTTGTTTAATACCACATATCCAGTGCCTAGAACACTCAAATATTTGACGTGTAAGTGAATGATCCAAGCAACAACTAACCCACTTTCTTTTCTGCAAGTTGATTTACTAAGCTATTGTCCACTCTCCTTCAAACCATACCCACAAACAGCCCTGACAAATGTCACTAAGTTGCAGAAACCAAAACACCCAGATGACCTCATCCATTTTGTGCACCCTCAGGTGTACCTTTCACATCTCAGTTCGATCTCATTAGAAGCCAAGCGCTTGCTTATCTGCATTCATAATTCATAGGAAGACACAGGACGCCGTTTGGCACAAAGCCACAGGACAGAGCTGGTGGCGCCTTTGTCGAGGCTGCCCTGAAATTGGGAAGCTGACATCTTAACTCCTATCTCACTGCTGATGGTTGCCTTCTGCCAAGAAAAAAAGGCCTTAAAGTGCGTGCGGTGACGGGAACACAGAGTCACATCTGCAAAACTCAACCTACAAACAAGCCCCCTGGCTCCTATAACACTAAACGTCTCTGTCACTGAATTCAGAATCGCTGAAACGTGACTGACAATGTGTCCACATTTCACTGCTAATGCCTTGTTTACTCTGCATTATTAAAACCTTCTAACTGCAGCTGTCTCCTATCAATGCCCAGGTTCGCAGCAAGTCAGTGTCTGTGGAGTTGCTTTAGGGTTTCCAAGACATTCATGGGCATCCAACACAGAACTCTTAAGACATTCTGGATTACAGTTTAGAAATGTAAAAGATGAAGTGAAGAAAAAAGAAAGCAGGGATGATGGAGTAGCATCATGACGCCTACCCAAGATCACGGGCAATGGATTTTCAGGAGCTGGTGAGGCTGGTGCTCCTTTGCTGTGGTCTATTTCTAGAGTTCCAGCAGTGTGGAGGGGAGCCTGTCTCCAGTCAACCCCCTCCCTCCCACAGCTCACTTGCTCTTGATTAACTACTTATCTCTTTACATGCCACATATCCAATAGTCTAGGGAAGAAAGTCCTGCAACATGAGGAAAGTTTATTGGAACAAAAAGAGAAAGAATTTTCATGTTCCAAAAGGTAACGCTTGTGATAAACACTTCTTTATTGCAGATGACTATTTTCAACTCCAGTTCTAACTTTATTCCTATTTAAATCCCACAGAGTAAGTGGCAAACTTGGCCTTGTGTTTTGAAGATGATTTTAAATCATCAGCTCATGTTCCACTTTCACACATTTTGGAGCTGTCCCTTAGTCCTAAGTATCCCCTTTTCTAATTTCTACATGAAGTTCTATACTTACCCCAAATATCGACTAGTTGACACGGTCAGTTTTCACTGGCTTGAATCCCTGCTCTGTCAATGGACTAGGTGACCCAGGTTGAATTAGTCATTCTCTCTGCCTCACAGTTTCCTCATTTGTAAAATGGAGTGGAAGATGTTGACCCCATACAGTGCTGTGGGTATAAAGTGGCATAAGGCACACAAAGGAGTTAGCATGGTACCTGGCATGCTGCCAGGCAGCTCTACTTTATTAACCATGACTATTGTTTTCTCTGGCATGATGTGGCCCTGTGTGCTTCCAGATAAGCAGGTTATAGAGGAAGGACAGCACCTCCAACAGCATCCCAGATGTGTCACACTCCTTTCCTCTTGGAGTGGACACCATGAAATGGTATTCACTCTCTATTTCCAGATGAATAAAATATTCAGAAAATAAAATCGAACTTCTCTGTAAAATTGAATCACAAAACAGTGCGACAGGCCCTTTGTTTGCAAAGGGTGTTTAGGAGAATTTTCAAATTTTTTGCAGACTCTTTTGTGCCTTGTTTGGTCAGGGCACCTCGGCTCTGATGACAGCTGGGGAGACAGGAATTGGCGTCAGAGGTGCAGGGGTTGCAGAGAAAAGCCCCAAAGGTAACATTCCAACTAGTCTTATCAGCTCTGTAAAAATCAGCGTAAAGCTCTCCACCACTCTCTCCCGGCAGCTCCAGGAGCAGCACATCGGAGCACAGGGCAGGTCATTGTCCCCTCGCTCCTTCATCTGCCTGTGGACCTCAGCTCATCCACCAACAGGGAGGTGGTGGAGGCTGGTGACCTCCCACCCTCCGCATGAAAGGATCACACAGACTCTGCACTCCTGCTCAGTGTTGCTTTGTCTTTATCCATCCTGTCACCTTCCCTCTTCCCTCCATGCTTTGGTGTTGGGGCAAACGTATAAGTGTGATCCTAAACACAAGGGTGGATCTAATTTAAAAGATTTAGGGACTCCAGCCTTCTATAAAGCCCACTGTGCGACATTCCAGAGCAAGGTTTGGCTGGTCCCAGTCTGACCAGCAATGAGCTACGCTTTATTCTGGATAAGAAATGTTAGAGATGGAAGGGGGAACACCCGTGACAAAATGAGGGCTGGAATGGGGTGGGGGTGGAAATGTCACATCAAAGTCACTCCTTTGAGCAGCACACACGGGGTCCACAGAAGGCCCGTTACTGGGAAGGAATGACACATCACACTGCTAGTATTCACTTACACCTCAGCAAGGCTGGCCACTTTCTAGCCTGGGGCCCAGGCCAGGGGGATGTTGATAGAGAAATGATCCAACAGCTGGGTTGGCTGCTTCTTAGAACCAATGCCCTCCAAGGTCAACTCAAGACAAAAAGCATTTCTTCCCAGGTATGAAGTTAAATTAATTAAGTCGGATCAGGAAAAATAGCAGGTAAATCAGCCCCATTATTTAAACTCAAGAGTTCTGGCACCTTCTATAAAAACAAAAATAAAAAAAACAGTAGGAGGAGAGAAATCTGCACCCCATAATAGATGTGAGAGACAGGCTCTTTTTTCGTTTTAATTTTCATACCTCAGCACTTTTCCTAGAACTGGTCTAAATTTTGCCTTGTTTTTATCTCAGCAATTCTATTCAGTAACGCAAGTCTTGCCAGAGCACCAGATAATGCAGTGGCCCCTCAGCTATTCCCTCACACCTAGTGTGTCTACTCAATCATCATGGAGGAGGAGGGATTATAATTGTTGTGCAGGGAGAAGCTGTATAACGGAGTGGCTAAAAATAGTCAGACAGTCCAGCTACTTAATAGCTGTGTGGCCTTAGAGAAGTTATTTGCCTCACTAAGCCTCAGTTTCCTCTTGTGAAAAGTTAGGATATCACAACAGTCTCATCTTTCAAGGGATCTGGGTTTTAAAGTCAGTGTTTAATATAATCATCAATTATAGAAAAAATGTGTTGTTTCCTTTTTGAGCCCCAAATGAAATAGCTGACTTGCGCTTAGGGACTGCATTGTTTGAAAAACATGTATCTTTAAATATTATAAGTCTAGGGCAATAAGTGAAAGCAACAAGAGGTTCACAATCTGAGCGACATCCAGGGACTGAGATGCAGTGCGGGGACTCTGGATTTATCGCTCTCAGCTCATTCTTCACTCCAGGGCATTCACTGTTTGACTGAAATGTCAGGTAGAATTGCCTGAAATTTCAGCTCATGCTCTCTTCCTTTTTCCCATCCTCACCTTCACCTTCTCTCTTATTTGAATTCCAGCCAGTTAAATTCTAGTTTGATGCAGTTCAACCAGAATACACACATCAAAAGGTCACTGTAAGAATTAAAGCAATATGGCATCTGAGGCAGCCACGGAGGTGTGCCACTTACATCTCTCTCCAAGAGCCAGCCTCCAGCTGCTGTGCCTTCTGGATCCACCGCAGCGTTCAGGCCAAGGCCACACTCTTCCCAGGCAGCTCCCAGCAATGCGAGCATGGTAGGGATTCTAGAGCCAGGCCGTTCCTGCCCAATATGGCTCCTCTAACAAGCAGTCTTTACCCTGGGGCTCCCTGTTGGCCTCACCAAGACTTTTTCAGAGTTGCACCCCAGTCTGAGGCTCTCACTGAATCCTCCTTCCTTTCCTTCCATCCTTATCTGCAAAGATGTAGACTGGCATCATGGTTTGAGGTTCTCCCTGCCTACTTTACAGGCATTTCTCTATAATTTCTAATTCTGTCTTGTCATCTGCTTCCCAGAAGACCTGAACTGACAGCAGATAAAGTACTGGGCATAGAATGAAGGTTCCGGAAATGTTGGCTGTTATTGTTATGGTAATTATGATTTGATTAAACTAATGACTCCACTAACAGAAGATACTCTTAGAGGCACCTACTCTCGTGATGTTCTGATCCAAGAGTCCTCCACGGAATCTGAGGTCTTGCCTAGCCTGCATCCATTTCTCTGCCCCTGTGGTACTGTTCCAAGAAAAAGATCATTCCTGCTTTTTCTAATGCTTCACTGTGCCGAGGGAATTTCAAAACCTCTAGAGGATTTGGTGAAATATATTGAAAACTTCAGAATTAGCTGGGAAAATGGACCTCTGCAGCCCTTCATCTTAGCAAGAACAAATACCATGGTCCTAAGAGCCTTCTTAAAACACGCACCAATGAAAGCCACATTCATTAAACAGAGCCTTTCCCAAAGGAGTTCTGTGTCAAGTCATGAGCCACCTAGTATGTGTAATACTGGCGCACACAGGATATTGATTCATCATGGAAAGGAAAATGATGGTCAAGGAAGTAAGGGAAAGAAAGAAGAGTCTATGAAAACATCCATCAGCCTGCAGCCCTAAAGCATGTCCATTAGAGCGCAAGAAACACTTTTCAGTGACAGGTCCCACAAATACTGTTGAGAACTCTGTTATGTTGACAGCTATAAACTCCATTCTCCTGAGATCTAAGAGGCTGGTTCCGATTCGGTGACCACAGACTTCACAGAGTAGCTATCAACAGTATAATAACGGCTTGTGATAAAGGTGTTATTGATGCTCTGCTTATCACAGCAGAGAAGTAACTGATGATCAACAGCAATTAAGTGCTTAATAACACTGTACTTCGGAGATGCTGCTGCTGAAAAGATTGTCATGGGTGGCACAAGAGACTCAGCAATCAATCCCAGTGAAGCCCATGGTTGTTTTTCTTTTTGAAAGCACTTCTTCCATCAAAATAAGCACTATGTGACTTTTGTCCCATCTGAAGAAAGGGGAACCAACCTTGATCTGATTACTCACAGAAAAGCCATGAGTACAATGATCACCTAAGTAGACCCTGGCACACTCAGGGGTCAAGGGCAAGACTAGGGAGAAAAGGAAAATCCCGGTGATGGCTACAGGTTTCACCCAGTTCACAAAGCTAACAGTGACTGGGTCTCAGCACGGAGTTCTGTAATTGTAATGTGTGTGTTGCTAATAAAATAAGCTAAAAAGGGAAGGGTCAACACCCATCACAACCCCATACCCACCACTTTTGGGGAAAGGGAAATTATATCAAATTATTAGGAAAAGCAAATGGGGTTGTAATGACCTGTTTCTAATACAAATTACTCAATTGTGATATCCACTCCTATTTCTATGATGCCAAGTCCATCCTAGGTCAGTATTAGAAAAAACCTTAGCTTGGGAATGTGATAGACCTGGGCCTGAAGGATGCTTCTGACCCTTCCCTAGCTGTGTGGCAACAGGCAAGTTACTTCTCTCTTGGAAACTCAGTTTCCTCATCTGGGAAATAGGAATAAGAATAACTACCCAAGAGAGTCTTGTGAGACAAAATACCATTTTGTACATGAGAAGAGGCCCTAGCTAGCATCTTGTCCTAACAGATTATTTAAAAATCTGTCACAACCTATCATATAATATAGGACAGATGCACAGCCCAGAGAGCAAAATTCCCACCCTATATTTTATCATCTGCCCTAAGAAATAAGAAGGGATTTTTTTTTATAGTGCAGTTGTAAAATTTTACTTTAACATTAAAGAGTTTTGGCAATATCATATAAAGGCCACAAGATGGCTGGGTAACTTCATCACAATTAAAGCTAATATCTCATTATTAATTACTTTATTAAATTCTGGGCACTATTCTAACTACTTTACATTCATTACTTCATTTAATCCTCAAAACTACTCTGTGAGGTAGGAACCTATTCTCCCATTTTACAGATGAGAAAACTGAGTCATAGTGAAGTTTAGTAACTTATACAAGGTAACATAACCTGCAAGTGACAAGGGCTAGACTCATAGACAGGAGTCTCATTTCCAACCCGTGTTCCAACAAGTACGCCAAAGACTGGACTTCTGGAGAGGCCAGCCAAATTCTATTTCTTGGCCTGGGTGGGTTTGCCATGTATTTTATTCATGTAGTTTTCTCAGTCAGTTTTATTTTATTAAAAAACATTTTTAAGTAATAATATTGGCAGCTAAAATTTTACCACTTGAGGCTTTGGACAAAAATTGAGTATGTGTTCTGCATATCGTGCGTTTTGTAACCATAGGCACAGAATGAAGGTTTCATAATACTGAAAAAACATTTGTCTCAATTGTTCAGGACGGTGGCACAAAAGCAAATGGAAATTGTATCTTCAATTTGTTGCAGGAGATGCTGTTGTTCACCAGAGTCCGTTGGAAAAAACGGGGAAACGGTGTAAGGAAAGTGTTTTTATTTTGTCATTCTGAATTGCCCTTCCCCCAACTCTATATTTTTCTCAACATTTACTTGTTTTTCTCTTTGTGTATTTGTCTCTTAATTTCTCTCTCTCATCCTTTCTCTTTCATCCCTTTCCCTGCTTAGCCCCAGATCCATACCATTCTAGTTCTCTTCTCCCTGCCTCTCTCTCCTTTTCTTATAGAACTTGAGAACATTTCTTATTGGTTTTATTTATTGAATATTATGATGTATTGCTTAGTCTTCATTAGAAATGGTTGAGTGGATTGTGTCCAACCTTCAATTAGTCCTCTTAAATTAAGTTTCCATTGACACAGGTTGACCCCTTGATTGACTTTTATTTTACTAGCTTAATGGTTTCTATTTAATAAAAAGCTTCTGTACCTTATGGAAGTTTAGGATTGGAAAGGTTACCAGGATATGGCTTAAGAAGAAAATGAATATAAGAGCATAACTTTCCCAAAGCCATCTGATTTCACCTCACATCTTGCTTTTCCTCTCTCCTGTAGATACCCAACAAAGAAATCAGCGGCCAGGGCTGTTTCTCGGTCTATGGCCCAGGTGGGGCTTAGTCTTGCTATTGTTAAAGAGATCTATGACAAGGGCATATACTCAGAGACCTCAGTGCTGCACATAAGGATGTGCCCTCAGAGGCTGGGAGTGGCCAGAAAGATGCTCCCTTAAGCCCAGGATCTCTGGGCCTCATCCCCAGAACTAATTTGTGCACTGGGACATTACTCACAAATCTGATTACCAGGCAGAAAAGCATATTTTTAAAAATCCCCTTCTCTCTGCTAAAGAGACACTTGCACTGTTTATTCAACAGCTGTTTATGGAGTGCTGCTCAGTGTACAAACAGTACAGTGTGTATCATCCTTCCACCTGAATAAGGACTGGGTGCTCCAGCCCTTCCCTCATCAACATGGTCCAGACCAGATTCTCAGGATTCCACAGGGCCCTGCCTGCTCCTGGACCTTGGAAATCAAGACTTTTCACATGGAGCCTTCATGACAAACCCTAGTCCCACATCCCCCACTTCAGATTCTAAGACTTCTTTAACCCTCTCTAGGACAGCACAGCCTGATCAGTACCTCGGACGGTTCCACTACTTCTGCTGGGGAGCAGCATGTACCTGTTGGCTTGTTCGGTAAGCTGGCTGGGGTCCCTCATCCTTGACCTCTTCCTCCGGTCCTGAGGACACTATTTCTTCTTCCTCCTCCTCACTTTCTTCAGAACAGGAATCAAACGCATCAGTATAATACTCTTCAGCCACAAGTGGGTCTTCTGGTATCTCTGAAATAAAGAAGAAACAACAATCAGGTCCCACCAGTTACTAAAATTATAATGAGGCTAGGATCTCCCAAGTTTTCCCAGAGATATATATTTTGTTTGCACTGATGAAGTTTTCATGGAGTGCAGAGCTGAATCTTAGCTTCCTGAAAGTATCCGGTTGAATGTAATAAATACTCATCAAAATTAAACCAGTAGAGGAAAGGAGAGATGACCCTATCTGCAACCACCTTCAATCTATTTTGAAAGTAGAATAAAACCATGAAACAAGAAGAAATGATCTCCTTTAAAGTCTTTACACTTGGAGACATGAATCCTTATTACAAATGAAGGGATTTAGGGGCAAAAGCAGGATAAGATGGCTTGGCTGCAGGACCCTATTATACACCCACATAAAGTTTTTGCAGAGGCGGGTAGAGTGGAATTATGTCAGCACTCTTGCTGGGAATTTCTTTTCTAAAGAAAATATAGGGTGGTGAGACCAGGCAAGCTGGATAGGATATACACCAATGGCCTTTTGGCAAACTGAGGAAAAGGTTACAATTCTTTTCTAACAGGCTATGAAGGCTTTTGAGACGGAGTTCACTCTGGGGCTCTACTTACATCTACACACACCATTTATTTAAAAAAAGAAAAGGGAAGACCACCCACTTAAGCTGATGCCAAGAAGTGGCTACCTAAGTTACTTGATGCAATATTATTACTAACTAAAAATATTGTTAGTGCTTGTAATGGTCTTCAACAAAAAAAGGCCAAGAATGGATGACAAAAAAGCATAGTGATATCAACTTCGATTTGCTAACGAGGGCCCAGAAATAGAGAAATATCCTTGGGGAGAAGAGGAAATTACATAATGATACCCTGCCACATTAAAACCATGGGCATTTTAGGCTTTGCACTGTACTCTGACTTACAAACAAAATTATTCTTCTAAACTGTAACAGAAAAGACTGTTTTTCATCCCTTTGTTGCTACTTTGTGTCTAGTGGGAAAATATAAAATTTGGGGTCAGAGAATCAAGGTTTGAGTCTAGCTCTACCACCTCTTAGATGAGAACCTGAGCAAAGGATCTGAAATTGCCGAGCTGCGGTTTCTCCAGTAAAACTAACACAAGGGTAATCTAGCAGGGTAACTATGAAGACTCAGTGATCTTTATGAAAGCATCTATATATAGGGAAACTCTATAGACATGTTCACTCAATTTCCACATCTGTAAAAATGAACTTTTCATTAACTGACTCCAGAATCCTTTGAGAGTAAAATACTTAGTGGATGTAGAATTCCCTGACAATGGAATACCTTAAAGTCTTTGCTAGCCGTAGTTTCCCATAAAACAGAAGAGGCAATACCATGGAATCAAAATCTAGTCAGCTCAAAACACAAAAATTATATATATTCAAAACTGCCTTTGGTAATTCCTTAGGAAGGGGCATATTGGGGATCTCGTACTTTCTCTCGGTAACTCCAACACAGCCTGTTTTCCCTTCAGATCACTGATTTTCAGTTGAGTACCAGATGAAATAGGTTATTTGTATATAGGGGCCATGCTTTATAAAAATGTTCAATTCACACTCAGAATGACAAGAGGATCACAGCAAGAGAAGTATGTGAAAACTAAAATCTACTGAGAAGACAATTCAGGTCTCCAGCTTTGCCCTTAACTAGGGACATATGCTTACTGAATGGAATGGTGGACAGAACCATATGACATCCTGCCTCTCTTCCTCCCTTCCCCACCTCTCTCTGAATCCCTGTGTCTCTTTCACAGAGCTGTCCTTTCTCTCTCTCTCTCCCCACTTCCCCCCATTTCCTCTCCCTCTCTCTGAGTCTCTCTCTTTGACAGTTATTCATTCATTTACCCCCTCATATTTTCTCCCTCTTTCTCTCTATTCCTCCCCCTCCCCCAGCTTCAGGCAAGAATATTTGTTTCAAACTTGACTGTGACACAGTAAGAAATATCATTTATATTGTTGCCCAGTACATAGAAATGTACTTATATTTGTCTATAATATATATATATATACACCTATCTATCTATCTTTATAGTTGAAACAAAAGTTTCATGCATCAAGATTTACCCATACTACATATGGCACACTCTGGTATTTTGCATTCTATTCAATTGTTTATAAAATGCTAGTTGCAACTTGATAACTGATTTATCAACCCACCATTTGAAAAACACTGGTTTAGAAGACTGGCTTTGGCCTGCATTTAAATCAAGGCTCTAACATCAGCTGCATAACATTAAGTATTACTTAAACTTTCTGCACTTCAATTTTCTCATCTGATGAAAAATGGGTTGATAATACCCATCTCACAGAACTGTTGTGAACATTAAATAGTATAATGGACACAAAGCACTGTGCTTATGGTATGTACGCAATAAATGTTAGTTACTGACATTTAACATAAAACTCTGTAGTTTTGCCTGTAATGCTCAACACCAGGAAGAAATATAAATATTAGACAATCATAAATACATGCCAAGTTTAATTTTTTATATATATATATTTGAAATAGAATCACTTCCCAAAGTCCATATAATACCCAATTTAAGTGGGCAATAAGGAATCACTCCTCTCTCTGGTCTCCCTTCTGCTGGGCTCCAGAGGGACCCTTAGGTATATCACCACTCTGGTCCCCTCCCATTGTCCTTCCTGTCCACTGGTTCCATCTAGGTTCCCTCCAGGCAGCTCAGAGGGAACCTCTACAACAGGGGTTACAACAAACAGAACAAGTTTTGTTCTGTAAAGGGCTGGATAGTAAAAATGTTAGGTTTTGCAGGTAAAACAGTCCCTGTCACAACCACCCAACTCTTTGTAGTCTGAAAGCAGACATAGACAATACATAAACAAATGAGTGTGGCTGTGTTCCAATAAAATTTTATTAACAAAAGCAGGCAGTGGACCAGATCACACAACAGCTCTACAACACAGACAAATCTTTCTCTTGCTAAATATTAAGCCCCTGCTCCCACAGCATGGCTCCTGGTGCACAGAGTCCCCTCCCAGAAAGGAGAGGAAAGTTTTCCCCCCGGCGGAAAGTGCCATCCTGTCACATATGCCTAAATCATGGAACAGAGTGGGATGAATCCATCTCCAGTATTTCTTAAGTGAGCACCACTAACTTGGTGCAGCTCAGAAAAGGGTTCACTTTCAAAGGGAAAAGTCAAAAGAAACGTAAGTCTGCTCAAACTGTGTTTGTCAAGCTGTGTGTTTTTCGTATGCGGGCCCAATTTGAAGCCTTGTTAGGCTAAGGCTCATTTCTCCTGTCATTGAAGGAAAAATACTCTGTGATAAATAGCTTTAATTTCCGTGCACCCTGAAGTCACCCTGGAAACAGAAGCACTGGAGCAGCATTGCAGATCTCCACCACACTGGCTGGGCGGTGACAGAGCGTGTTTATGAAGGAATCCAATAATGGCTGCCTGAGCTTGAACACAGATGTTGCAAATCCATGCTGGAGAAAAAGAGAAACAATGACCCTGTTCTAGGAAAAGGATGCTATTTACCATACCCTTCAATTAAGACCCTAATAAATCCTTTCCTCTAAGACTTAAGTGAGCATCAGGATCACCTGCAGGGCTTGACAAAACACAGATGGCTGGGCCCCACCCTGAGCTGCTGATTCAGTAGGTCTGGGGCAAGGCCTGAAATGCGCATTTTTAACAAGTTCCCAAGGGGTGCTGGTGCTGCTGGTCTGGGGGACACAATTTGAGAACCACTGCTCTAGGATGTGACTAGTTCAATTAAAAGTACTGTCATCTACTGTATAGAAACACTATAATAAAATATATGTCTTTATATTATCTATACATCTTCCAACCTTTGTATGTTACAGACAAAAAAATGAAGAAATAAACTTTACTTTGGAAGAACTCGAATTGTTATGCCATTAGTTGTCTCAACTACTCATAATCTCTATGGAGTTATAGGAGACTATTCCCATTTTACTGATGGGGAAGAACAAAGCTATGAGTGAGCAGTCCAAACTTACAGCACTTGACAGTTTGTAAAAGCACATTCATATCCATTATTCCATTTGATCATTGCAACAATTATTCAAGTTAGACCAGCACAACGTTTTTATGTCATTTTTCAGGCAATGAAAGTGAGGCTCAGACAGGCTAATAACCAACCAAAGGTCGCACAGCTGTAGGCAGGGTGGACACTAGACTAGAATGCAAATGACCTGAATCCTATCTTTTTTCCACTGAATTAGTGCTATTTGATGCTCAGCTAGGAATTTTCATCTTTGCTAGTAAAACCATGTCATAGATAAAATTCATGATTGTCTTCCCCATAATTCTGAAAGATGTTGGACAACAAGGGATAGACTTTCTTTCTTTCTTTTTTTTTGAAGAAGATTGGCCCTGAGCTAACATCTGTTGCCAATCTTCCTCCTTTTTTCCCTTTTTCTCCCCTAAGCCCCTGTAGATAGTTGTATGTCACAGTTGTACACCCTTCTAGTTGCTCTATGTGGGATGCCGTCTCAGCATGGCTTGATAAGCAGTGCATAGGTCCGCGCCCAGGATCCAAACCAGCGAACCCCGAGCTGGCAAAGCGGAGTGTGCGAACTTAACCACTACTCCACTGGGCCGGCCCTGGGATAGACTTTTGACTTAAGGATAGAAAAATTGAGGGGCCGGCCCAGTGGCGCAGCGGTTTAGTTCGCGCTTGGCAGCCCGGGGTTCGCCGGTTCGCATCCCGGGCTCCTGCCGACGCACTGCTTGTCAGCCATGCCGTGGCGGCGTCCCATATAAAGTAGAGGAAGATGGGCACGGATGTTAGCCCAGGGCCAGTCTTCCTCAGCAAAAAGAGGAGGATTGGCGATGGATGTTAGCTCAGGGCTGGTCTTCCTCACACACAAAAAAAGGATAGAAAAATTGAAACTTTGTCTTCCTGGTAAATTGTCTGAAGAGAGCTGGGAATGTTGAATACCAGGGCCCTCACTCAGACTCAGCCCAACTGTCACTACCCTCTATCTCAGATGTGCTCCAACTGGAGTCTACATCAGGATCATGTGGGGGCCTTATTAAAGAAGATTCCTGGCCCCTATGCCCAGTGCTTCAGATTCAGTAGGTCTGGGGTGGAGCCTGAGATTCTACATGATGCTGCTGCTGGTCTGGAACACACTCTGAGAACCAGTGCTCTATCTTATAGGACCTTCAAGGAGAAAATGACATACAAGTGCAATTGTTGAATGAGAAATTCCCTGATACAGTTATTGCACCAGTTCTTTCTTACTTCTAAAATGATCAGGAAAGGTATTAAAGAATTTTTTTTTTAAAGAGCCAAAAACCACAAGAACTTTGCCTAAAGGCAAAACCAAGTTTTCTTTAAAGGAACTTAGTTATGTGGAAGGAATATCTCAGCCTGTGCATCTACCATCATCCTAAGTGATTCTAACCATCGGTATGCCTTGAGCAAAGGCACATAACGAGCTTAACAGAATGGTCCCCAGAAGAGCAGCACCAGCATCACTTGGGATCTTATTAGAAATGCAAATTCTCAGGCCTTCCAGACCTACAGAATCAGAAACTGGGGTGGGGGTCCAGCAATCTGCATTTTAACGAGCCCTCCAGGGGATCCTGATGCACCCTTAAGTTTGAGAACCACTAATTTAGCACAATGACTGGCACTTAATATCTGCTCAAATGAAAATAACTTCTGACATCCCCAGTAGAAGTAAACTCCCGGAGGGCGGGAGCCATGCCCGGTCTGTTCACCACGGTATCTCTAACCACGGCACAAACTTCTTGTTGAATAAATGAATGCCTACATCTCTAAGAGACAAGGACTTTCAAACTACCACATAGTATCTATACAAAGAATTTCCTAATCTTTTCTTGCGGGTGGTGGGGGGGCGGTGGCAGGAGAGGGAAGGAGGAGAGGAAGGAGATAGGGATTTTTGCCATTAGAGTCCTGCTCTCCTCCCTCTTTCTCACATACTTTGAACTTACATCTCAGATGTAGTCATAACTTTGAACAGCAGAAAGTGTCTTCTTCATATTAACATTTCCAACCATCTCCCACAGGCCTGCCAAGTTGGAGGACTCAGTCAAGATTACCCAGAGTGTGATGGCACTCACTGTTAGACTGGGGCTTCCTCCAGGTGCCCCAGACTCCGCTCCAGCGGCAAGATCACCCCGCCTCTCTTTGTATATCTAATAACAGTGTCAGAATTGATTAATGTTTGTTCAGCTGGGTGGCCAAGTGACTTGTGATTTGGGAAATCCCACAGACTCACTTGCACTTTTCTGCCCCTTCTCCTAGGAAGTCAACAGTATCCACAAGATACTTTTTAAAATGGTTCTCACTGTACCCACCACATGGGGGAAAGAGGCTCTTCATAAAGAGAGGAGGCTCTTTATCTTAGCTATGGTGGGGCAGACTGGGAATAAGTAGGGGACCTCGGTAGCAGGCAACTGCCCAGAGAGGCCCTTCTTTACTTTTCCTTTCTTTCTTAGTTTTCTGAAGAAGGCAAAGGCTTTATTACACTGAGCCAGAAAATACTGAACAAAGGCCATATAAGAACAAACTGATTTATTGTTAGATCTCGACGTGGGCTCTCCAAAGACCATGGTCTCCCAGTACAAATTAGGAGTGACAGTGCTCAGTGACAAGAGTTGTCATCACACTGACAAGGCAGGTCTCAGAATTTCTTATTTTCCTAAAAATGGCATTTGTAGGTGTGAAAAAGATGGCCCTAATTCATTTTTTAAGAAAAATATTTTAAATAAAGACATCATCTCCTTATATGTAGAAGAAACCTATGATTAATATGCTACAACATTCTTAAAACAACAGGGCAAAAGACAGTGCCTTGAGAAGGCACTTAGATGTAGATATTGTCTATGCTGAGCTGCCTCGGTTTCCCCAAGGAACTCCATCTTGTGTAAGGTGGGGAGAAATTAGGAAAACAAAGACAGAAGTTGAAGCCCAAGTTAACTGGTGATGTCTCCTGCTTCTGAGAAAGACTGCCTCCCACCAGGAGGGGTGATATAGTGTAGAGGTTAAGAGGACAAGCTGTAGGGTAGATGGAGGTTCAAATCTGGCCTCTGTTCCTTATTGGCTGTGTGATCTTGGGCAGGCTGCTTCACTTCTCTGGTCGCAGTTTTCTAATTTGTGAGTGGGTACAGTCAATACTATTGATGTCCCACCCAAACCTCCTTACCAGACACACTCCAAAATACAACTGGCACACTCATCCTCCAGCTGCTGTGAGTGCTGGTTGCTGTGTTAGTCTGCTAGGGTTGCCACAACAAAATGCCACAGACTGAGTGGCTTAAACAACAGACATTTATTTTCTCATAGTTCTGGAGGCTAGAAGTTTGAGATCAAGGTGTTGGCAGGCTTGGTTTCTCCTTAGCTTGCAGGTGGTTGACCCTCTGTGCACTGGTGCCCCTGGTGTCTCTCTGTGTGTCTTAACCTCCTCTTCTTATAAGAACACCAGTCAGATTGGATTAGGGCCACTCTAACAGCCTCATTTTAACTTCATCACCTCTTTAAAGGCCCCATCTCCAAATCAGTCACACTCTGAGGTATTGGGGGTTAGGGCTTCAACATATGAGTTTTAGGAGAACACAATTTAGCCCATAACAACTGCTTACGGGACATAGATGCCCCCTTCTCCAGACAATTGCTCTCAGATCAAAGAATTTCCTTATCAAAGAGGTTATGTCTCACACCCACCCCAGGTGCAGTCCTGGCCACTGACTGACTGACTTAAGGTGGACCTAACCCTGTGGTGTCTCTCATAACCCAGAGCTGGCTGTGGGATGAGGCTGGGGCTCGTCACCAGCTGAGACCACATCCTTGCTCAGCTCCTTCCACTATGCTGACCAGACATACCGTCCACCCCACCAAACCCAAGTGCTCTCCCTCAATAAAACACATGCACCAGAACACCCATCACAGGCTCTGCTTCCGAGGAACCCAACCAAAGACTTGGGGGTATAATAATAATAATAACAATATCTTAACTCATAGCTATAACATAAAATTTTATAAAAGAAAAGTGGTGCTATGTAATAATGTAAACACCTCTTGAAGGAAAATGCCATATGCCAGCAAGCTCACATTCCTTTATATTATAAATTTAATCCTCAGAATTTCTAGGAAACAATACAGCCCACACCTATGGATACTGCTAAAATAAGTCATTTGTCAGATATCAATTATATCTCAGACAACTGAATTTTTCATCTCTTGGGGTCTAGTTCACTTGGCCTGCTCAGTCTTCTTAAAATGCTCCATCTAGCATATTTTCCAGCACACCATAGGTGCTCAATAAATGACCATTATCATTACTTTAGGAGGTAGAAAATGTTAGTTTTCTTAATGGTTCTCATACCAACTGTATTTAGAAAAATACCTGACAAGAGTGCAGGGAAAGAAAATATGATCCCTTCTGCCAGAGACAAGAGGAGGGCTTTGGCCTTACTCCAGAAAAGGGGTAGGGAAGGAGCATGGGAGGGGCAGGGCCAGCGAGAAGGTGGAAAGTCACATGCTTTGTGAGATGCTAAACTCATCACACACTTGGTACAGGTGAAAAAGCTGGGTTGGCTGTCTGAACCAGTAAGTGCCAAATGGAGGCTGCCAGCCTGGGTACATGAGATAGAAGCAGAAAGAAACCTGTAGCAGAAACTATGAAAAGAGCTCTAGACAAGCTGCAGTTTGAGCTAAACTTCCCAAATCTCCCAGGGGCAGGAGGTCTAAGCTGATGCCTAGATTACATCATGATCGGCATGTAAAAGCAGAGAAAACACTTCTCAGTAGAGGCAACCTGTCCTTCAGGGAGACAGCTGGACTCCACCATGTAGATAAATACCATTCCCCAAACCCTAGCCTTCCATTCTCCCCCGAACTAATAAAGGGATTCAGTCTCTCATCCCTGGACATATCTTCCCCTGCACTATTAGAAGAAAAGGACTGACTCTGCACTATTAGAAAGAAAATGCCGTTTTGGAAAATGCATTTGGTCAATTTCTAAACTTCAACATACATTGGATTTTATTTTTCCTTTTCAATTTCTAAAAGCCATCTCTTCCCCACTGTGAACCGTGAAATGGTTTATCAGAGTTATTCAGTGAGTCATCAGCTGGGCTTAGAATACAGTTCTTATGGTGTCCTAGTTCCCATTGGCAACATTAACATTCTTATCGGCGCCCAGAAGTCATAGAGGGGGAAGGGCGCATGCTAAGACCAGCCATCATTACTTCCCACGGTGACTCATCTCCTTTTATGGATACCATGGGCCCCTGCTGTAGGTCCCAGAGAGGCTGTTACTCTATATTCCAAATGTCTGCTGCATCTCTATTCCATTACAGAGAGTCTCCTTCCAGACCCATGGGAAGCGACTGTAATTTTCAATCACCGTAACATTTAGTGTGGCTGGAGGCTTGCAGCAGCATATTTACTAAGGAACACTTGGAACCCATATTCAGTCCAGGGAAGAATACGAACAACCCCCAGTGAAATGAACACACTCTGAGGGAGAAGTGAACACTCCAGGTATCTTTTAACACTCAGCTCTGTGATCACCTCCAATCTTCTGTCTCCATCACATCTTACACAGGCTGCCACAAGTCTTGCCTAACGCACTCATCATGTCACTCCCTCCTTCAATGGCTCCCCCACTGCCAATACAATTGAGTATGAAATCTTCAGCTTGGCAGCCAAGGCCTTCTATCTTCTGGTGCAACCCACTTTCCCAGACCTGCCTCCTCCTAGCCATGAACATGGTAGCTCTCAGTTAAAGGTGTGCACCAAAAGGTACTCTGATTGGGTAGCCCTGGGGTGAGTCCAGGCAGCTTTATTTTTCTGATGCTTTCCAGAGGGTTCTCATATGCACCTTTAGATCAGAACCTTGGCTTTTGTAACCTGGACTCTACATTTTTCTCTGAATTTGCTCTTGCTTTCAACTTCATTTCTTTAAAGAGCTCTCCTTCTAGACTTGCCTTGTCCAATATGGTAGCCACTGGGCACATGCAGTTATTTAAATTAAAATTAATTAAAATGAAATAAAATGACAAATTCAGTTCCTCAGTCGCACTAGCCACATTTCAAGTGCTTGAAAGCCCCTTGTGACAAGATTACAGAACATTTCCTTCATCGCAGCCAGTGCCGCTGGACAGCGCTGTTCTGGAGGGTCCTCCCACCCTATATCTAGCCCTGCTGGGCCTCAGCCTCCAGTTGGAATTCGGCTAGATTCCCTGGGACATGGATCACTTCACCTCTCTGACCCTCCGACCCTCCCTTGGCCAGCACACCCTCCACCACCACCAATTCCCACCCCTGAGAAATAGAAGGTGGAATCACAGGCTGATGGAGGTCCCCCAGCTCTCACAGCCCTGGACTTGGCGGGGGGCGCAGTGACTCAATCCCCCCCTAGCCTTGGGCCTCTTCTGCATGTCCCCCAGAGTCACATCAAAGGACCTCTCAAATCAAACCTTCTCATCTGTAAGACACCTTTTCCCACCTTCTTTTACACAGAGTCTACAAGTAGAGCTCCGATATATACCCAGCCCTTCACTCCAGAGAAGGCAGCTCCAGGACCTTCCAGATCCTCATGGGAGACAATGTCTGTCACTGCATAGCAGGGATAGAGTCCACTTGATCACATCACTGACTGCAAGTGGAAATGAACCTCAAATACAAACGAAACATTTATAGTCTTGAGGGGGGAGTGTAGCAGTTGCTTGGTTTTACATCTTTTTTACGCTCTCCTCTCTCACACAATAAGCTACAGGTTAGTACCAGTACTGTAACCTTTTCCAAAATAAACCCTCAAAACTAAGGCTAAAATTAGCCACTCTGATTAACTTAGCCCGCAGCATCACACATGAGACTGTGAAATAAATCATTTTCTTAGTCAAAATGCATATTCATGACCCTTTCTGTATGGAAGGCTAAATTAAGTGCAGCACAGTGCTTTTTTTGTATATAGGACAGCAGGTTCTGCTGCTTTTCTTCGAGGGACATCTCTCTACAGTTATTTGATCAGTGCACCAAAGGCTCCCCCTGCTACACACACACACACACACACACCCCAGAAATAAGTTCCATGATCCATTTGAAAATAGGTCTCCTTTGAGCTCTGGTATCTCTGCTTTTATTCTATGTGTCAAGATGATTCTCCCTTAGGCAAACCTATAACATTTCTCTGAACTTTTCCTTCTGATTTGGAGAGCAAAAGCCAAATGAGTAGGTAAAGTTTGTCTTTTATCCACCAGATTCAGAGAAATAAATACAGGCCAAGAAATCCATTTTCTCAAGGGGAAATATGGAGAGACTGAACAGAGACCCTGAAGGAGCTGGTACTCTATACTGGTTGCTGTGTTTGGTGGCAGAAGACATCTAGTTCTGTGACTTTAGGCAACTGGCTTTAGCTCCCTGGGCCTTAGGTGTCTCATGTGTAAAATGGGGATAGTAATAACTCACCAGCCTGAAAGCAGGAACCTGAACTAGATTTCAGGTTGTTTTCCCACTCTAAGGCTTGCAGATATATGACACAGAGCAATGAACTAGGCCAGTGTGTACATCAGTCATCCAGGGAACTTGATGAAATGTGGATTCTGATTGGTAGGTGTGGAGTGGGGCCTGAGAGTCTGCATTTCTGACATTCTCAGGGTGATGGAGATGCTGCCAGTCCACAAACCACACTTTGAGTCACTAGAGAACAGACCACTTCTTTCTGCTCCTGGCCACCAAGTGTTTGTCAAGAAGTGAGGTTACAACTAAGACTTTAATGAAACTGAAGAATTTAAGTTGCTATCAAAATGAAGCCTCTGCCTTCTCTCTTATTTTTCTTTGGCTGTATTTCCTCATTAACAGAGGCTTGAGCACATCGGAATGTACTTAGCAATTTGTTTGTTGGCAAAGAACACCTTGTGAGCCAAATGGGATTTCCTTTCCGATGAAATCCTGGAGTTATAATTTATCTTTTCCACTTCCATTCTCCTGGAAAATATTTGTTTCCCACTGGCAGCACCCCTGTGTTAACTGGCCAGCTGGAGGCAGTCAGGAAGCTGCCAAAAGATGCTTGCTGGCGCTACGACATCTTAGCTCACCAATGTGAACAGGCAAACTAAATACGGCAAGACAGGCCAGTGATCACAAAAACACAAGGGAACTCTCCTGCACTGATATCGTGGGCATGGCATTCATTTAAATGTTTTTAATTAAAGGAAGTGCCTATCATACACATCAGTTTAGGCAAATTTTTGTGGTCCTACTCAGGAAAGTTTCCATTGCAATGTTGTTTTTTCCCAGGTGACCTGCCCTTTCTTGACCCAGGTACTTCCTGTTGAGTGTGATCTGGTCTTAAGAGGGCAAAGTAAGCCCAAGTTTAAAAGGAACTCTTTCACAGCCTATAAAATCTAGAAAAGCTTCCATTTACATGTCCCCACAGTAATAAGTCATAACAACAATTACTTACCTTCACAATTCACAAAGTGCTTTCAAATACATTTTTTTTCACTTAAGCCTCCCTCACAACACGGTGTGAAATGCATGCTGTTATCCCCTCTGAGTCACAGACAAGGAACATAAAATTTAGAGTTACTTGACCTCTTTAACTTAACTTGAAAGTGGCAGACCCCAAACAGTGTCTTCTGATTCCAAATCTAGTGCTTATTTGTACTAAATCATGCTGACTACATAATTCTGTTTGGCCATTCTTTGAAGGTAGCCACTCATTTTGGTCATGTATTCACAAATGCAACAAAATTTGCAGGTGACGTTTTAAATTTATTGCAGCCTCTACCTCTTTTCCACATGCCAGCTCTTTCTCTTCCTCTTCTCAACCACCGTCCCCATGACACACACACCACTCACTACTACAGAGCACTTTCAAATAATCTCTGGAACCCTGATCAGAGGTTAAAAAGTAATTTTTAAAAATGTGATGTCACTAGAAAGAGCTATTCAACAAAAATTGCTGCATTAGGTATCTATTGCTGCCTAATAAATTACCCCCATACCATGGCTTAAAACAATAATAAATCTTTATTATCTCATAATTTTCGGTGGGTCAGGAATCCAGGAGTGGCTTAGCCAGGAGGTTCTGGTTTAGGGACCGTCATGAGGTTTCAGTCAAGTCCTCCAGGGCTCTAGTCATCTGAAGGTTTAACTGGGACTGGAAGATCCAATTCTAAGCTCACTCTGTGGCTTTTGACAGGAGGCCTCAGTTCCTTGCGCACGGACTCTCCAGAGGGCAGCTTGAGTGTCCTCACAACATGGCAGCTGGCTTCCCCCAGAGCGAGTGATCCAAAAGAGCAAGGAAGAAGCTGCAGTACCTTTTATTACCTAGCCCCGGAAGACACATTCTGCAATTTCCACACTATCCAATTGGTTACACAGGTCAGTACTATTCAGCGTGGGAAGGGCCCATACAGAAGTATGAATATCAGGAGGCAAGAATCATTGGGGGGCATCTTGGAGGCTGGCCACAAAAAGAAGTTTAGCTTTTCTTTAATTTCTTGAGGAAAATATTCATTTTACCTTCATGTATAAATAGTTCAGTTGTTATATTGAGGTTACCTAATGAATCAGTGACAGACTTTATACTAGAACTCTCTCCCAATATCCAAGTTAGTGATACCTCTACTTTTAAAAGATTGTAAAGAGAAAAATGTACATGTAAAAAGATTTGGTTCATAATTAGGATAAATATGGACTGGAATAGTCAGATCCTAATGAAATTTTGCATTGCTCCCCAAGTGGTCAAAATCTTACTTGGGAGAGTAAGTATGTAACTATTTTTAGCATCACATCATATTACTAGAATTCTAAGTTTTCACAAAACATACGGGGAGAAAAATACTAGAGAACTAAGATGCACTGTAACCTACATGAAAGTGAGCATGAACTGATTAAACAGAGAAATGCCCAGAATGAGGGACTCTGATCAGGGGACATTTAATGGGATCTGTACTGGTCTGAGTTCTCCAGAGAACAGAAACAATAGGATATGTGTGTGTGTATGTATACATAGAGAGAGAGAAAGAGAGACAGAGAGACAAAGAGAGAGACGGAGACAGATTTATTTTAAGCAATTAGCTCTTGTGATTGTGGAGGCTGGCAAGTCCAAAATCTGTAGGGCAGTCCAGCAGGCTGGAGACCTAGGCAAGAGATAATGTTGCAGTCCTGAGTCCAAACGCAGTCTGGAGGCAGAATTCCCCTTCCTTGGGGGAACCTCAGTCTTTTTCTCTTAAGGCCATCAAGAGATTGGATGAGGCCCAGACACATTACGGAGGGCAGTTTGCTTTATTTAAAGTCTACTGATCTAAATGTTAATCACATCTAAAAAATACCTTCACAGCAACGTCTAGACTGGTGTTAGACCAAACATCTTTGCATCACAGCCTAGCCAAGTAGACACATAAAATTAACCATCACAGGATCTAATAAGAGAATTCATTTCCAACTTGAGTTCTGACAGAGAAGACGAATGAAGTTGGCAAAGAGAACTCAGATCTCCCACTCAGGTGGCAAAAGCCCCAAACAGTAGAATTCCAGGGCACTTTCAGTAATGAGGGACATCTCAACACTTAAATGTTGACTTGGGGACCAGTTTCTTAACAAATAGAAACCAGAATCTACTACTACCTTGCAAAGCTCTTGGTCTCTAAGTATCCATGGTAAACTGTCTACAATCCTCTGGCAGAGTTCTCCTTACAGTCATTCTAAGAAAATCCTGTCATTTTCACTTTGTTTGGAGTTTTAAAACCTCTCTGGTGAGCCTGACTGCCTATTTGGGTCAAGTCACTGATGCCCACCATGGATGGCACCAGGTAAACAGGTCACCCTACAGAGTGGGGCCTGTGCAAGGCTTCCTTCTGGCAGGTGTGGGTACTCTGTATTGTATGATGACCATAGAGAAAGTATGTGTCTACATAAAAGACTCAGGGATTCATTAAAATCATTCTCCTTACCAATTACTGATGCAGTGATTCAAACGGTGTTCCTGGGACAGAGACAGCAGACCAATAAAATCATCAAAATAAAATTTTAAAAATAGCTTAATTCAGGAAAAACTGATAAGAAAAACTCTCGCAGATCTCTTATAATAGCCTTCATCAACTCTTTGAAAAGCTAAGTGTTTTAGGTTGGGTTACCCAGAAACACACTCTGAGATAGATTTTTGTCAAGTTATTTATTGGGAAGGTTTCCAAGAAACACTGGTAGGGGGTGGAGGAGCGGGACAGGGAGGGGCAGGAGGCCATGCAAGGGGGTAGTATCAAGCAGAGTCTCACAGGGTAACCTTGGCTCAATCTCACAGAGCTCTAGAGACAAGTGGTTGGAGGCACTGGAGCATTTACACTCTTGCACACATCAATGATTTTTTTTGTGTGTGTGTGAGGAAGACCAGCCCTGAGCTAACATCCGTTGCCAATCCTCCTCTTTTTGCTGAGGAAGACTGGCCCTGGGCTAACATCTGTGCCCATCCTCCTCTACTTTATATGGGACACCGCCACTGCATGGCTGACAAGCAGCGTGTCGGCGGGCGCCCGGGATCCGAACCCGCGAACCCCGGGCTGCCAAGCGCGGACGAAACCGCTACGCCACCGGGCGGCCCCACATCAATGATTTTTTTAAAAAGCTGCCTCTGGGGAGTTGGGGAGTGAGAGTGAGGTGTGTATTTCCAGGCACTTCTGGTTCTCCTTGAGCACAGGCAACTCAGGCTTTGGGACCCTGAGAGTTGCCCCCAAAAAAGAGGTGCAAGTGGGAGGCTGAGCGCAAGAAAATGGTAAAAGGATTGAAGGGGATATTGACGGAACACGGATAGGAGCTGCTATCCTGGGGAAACTTTCTTTCGGACACTTCCTTCCTATTCAGCCTTCTCTAGTTCTATTGTGGTTCCTCTAATCAGACACCCTCCTGTCACACGCCTCTGCTAAGAACAAGTAATGGAAACTCAAATGCTTATCTGTTCTCCATCCAAAACTGCTCGAACCACTTAACCTGATCCACATCTCCTATCACTCCTTGGCTCTCAACTCTTTGGACCAACACTTTCACTTCTTAGTTACCACTTACATTTCAGTTTGATCCAGCCCCACCCAATTGTGACTCTGTTTTACCCAATCCAAATGAATTTTTAGTTCACTTTGCACCAAGCCCACCCAACCCCAGCATCTTGCCACCCAGAAGTTAGTTCCTCAAGGACAGTGAATCTCCCTCATCCCTAGTTCCAGGTCACCCAGCCTCCTGATCTGGATTGAGCATTTTATATATTGTCCTAATTGCTCAGTCATGGTGTTTATTGAATTCCAACTCATATTTAGTTGATAACATTCCCAAGACATCAGCACCCACAATGGAGAAGAAAAAATCTTGAAGTCACAAGGTTCAGTGTCCTCTCCCTGTGAATGTTCAGCTCCTGCTCCCTCAGAGCATGTATGTCTGTGCTCTGTGATTGTCCTCAGGCAACACACAATGAGAAAGTCCAGTGGACGCCTACTGTTTTGCATCCAATTCTTTTCACAAACAACAATGCTAAGACATCCCTCTGGAAAATTAATTTTGCCCCATTTAGTAACTAGGGAGAAATGGATGTGCTGTACATTTGTATGGTAACAGAAGTTTTTGCTTCAGTGAAGTCGAAGCCAAGTTTCAATAAAGGGAAGGAGAACATCTAGCAAGCAATTTTCTTTTCAAAATTACATTTTCCAGTGCTGTTAGTGTATCTACCAACATGGTCAGAACACAAAGGCAATGGGCAGAAAATGACAGACTGAGGGTCAGCAAACCATAGCCCTTGGGCCAAATCTGGGCTGCCTGCTTTTATAAATAAAGTGTTGTTGGAACACAGTCATAGCCTATATTGTCTATGACTTTTCTCTCTATAATTGCAGAGTTCAATGGCAGAGTTGAGTAGTGTGACAGAGATAGTATGGCCTGCAAAATCTGAAATATTTACTATTGACCATTTAAGAAAGTTCGTCGACCTCTGCTATATACAAAAAGTAACTACAGGTCACTCTGGATAAATATCATACAAAAACCACGGAGCTAGGAGCAGACTCTCCTTCAAATCCCTGGCTGAATCCAATGCCTCTATCCATAGTAAACCTGGAAATTATACACCTCCCGGTGTATAATGAGGCCCGGAATTCCCACCGTGAAGCAGAGGTCTTGTCAACTGAGAAGAGAAAGATCTCCTTGAGCTTGTCCTAGATTCTAAGAGCTAATCAAAAGAGTGAGAAACCATTTTTAGTATCTGATTTCAGCTTATCAAGTTGTCTTACTCAAACACTAACCCCCATCGACAATCCCCTCCCCCAAAGCCATGAAGGGACAGGAGACAAAATCCTGTGTGAGGCTGTGACCTTCTAAAGGCTGTGCTCTTTGTGATCTGGTAACTAAGCAATTTCTACCTACTGGCTCTGGGAGATGCAAGAAAGCTTTGCTTCCATCCAGGGCTTTGGGTAGACAAAAATAGACACTTTTGAGTGTCTATTGGGGTGAGAAATTAAAACCCCAAGTGTGAACTATGTTTAAAATCTGAATATATAGCCTTAATGTGTTGTATGATTTCTTGAGAAATTAACATTAAACTGGTGTGGAGCAGTTATACAAGATGCCTGCCAGAAAAAAAGAAATGACTCTGGAGGGATATTTCTACAACCTGACATTTAGCATCTACTCAGAGAAAAATCCCCACTGAAGATAACCTCTCAAGCCAAAATTACTTATACACTTCAAATAATGTTGCAATGAACATATAACTTTGCAAACATGTGGGAACATTTCTGGAGGATAAACTACGACATGTGAAAATTCTGGGTCAAAGGGTATGAGCATTCCCGTCAGAGAGAACCCTTCTCCCTGATTATATGTGTGGTTTGCTCTCTCATTTCATTCAAGTCTCTAAATGCTACCTCCTGAATAAAACCATAAATAAGCAACATAATAAACAAATACACAGCAAACACTTGTAAAACTACTATCTAGGTCAAGAAATTCAGAATTAAACAATGCCCCAGAAACACTACCCACATTCTTATATCTCATATCCCTTCCTGGTTATAACCCTGATCTTCACCCCAGAAATAACCAATTTTTAAACTTTTGTGATAATCACTTCCTTGCTTTTCCTTATAGTTTCTAAACTTCATATAATTCCTAAATGATACAGTCTGATTTTTCTGGTTTTGTAAAAGGAATCATACCTTAGGGAGTCTTTTGGGCCTTGCTTCTTTTCACTATATTATGTTTGCAAGATTTATCTGTGTTATTACAAACAGCTGATGTCTGTTTATTTTCATTGCTGTATAGCATCCCATTGTATAAATATACTATAATTTATTTGTTATACTATTAATAAATATTTATGTTGTTTCTACTGGGGCTATTACAGCATTCTTGTGTATGTCTCCCGGTGCATACATGCATACATATTTCCAAGAAATATACCCAGGAGTGAAATTGCTGGGCTGTAGGATGTGCATATTTTCATCTTTGTGAGATGATGCCAAGAGCTATTTTTCAAATAAGATGCATCAATTTATACTACCACCAGTAACAGAAGTGCAATTTGTTCTTGTAGTTCCACATTCTTGACAACACTTGGTATTGTCAAACTTTCAAATTTTTATCCATCTGAGTGGTATGTACTAGTACCTCAGAGTAGATTTTAATTTTCATTTATTTGATTTACTCTTATAATTCCATAATTATAGGTTGGAAGTTATTTTCTTTCAGCACATTGAGGATGTCAATGACTTATGCCTTCTTTATTGCTATTAAGTCAGCAGTTAGTTAACAATCACTCCATTGAAAATAATTTCTTTGTTTTCCTCTGGACTCTTTTAAGAATTTCTGCATCTTTGGTTGTCTGAAGTTTTAATATGATATATTAAGGTGTAGATTTCTTTTTATTTTCCTATTTGGCATTTGTGGCTCTCTTGAATCTATTGATTGCTATGTATCATCAATTCTGGAAAATTCTCACCTATTATTCCTTAAAATATTGTCTATGTTTCCTTCTGGGTCTCCAATGAAATGACAGATCTCATTGTATTCTCCACACCTTTTGCCTTTTTTTTTGTAACTTCCATGTTTTGTCTCTACATACTATAATGTCTCTGACTTTTCTTTCCATTCATTAATTTCTGCTTCAGCTGTATCTAATCTGCTGCTAAACTCATTCAAAGTTCTCAGTTTCAGTGCATTGTATATTTCACTTCTATAAGTTCTATTTGACTCTTTTTCCAGTAGGCTATATGATTTTATAGTTTCTTGTTTCCTGCAACTATGTTCAAGCTTTTGTTGTTTGTTTATTTATTTAAACATAAAAAGCATCATTATTTTATAGCCTATGACAGATAATTCCAGTATTTCAAGTATTTGGGTGGGCATCTATGTGTGTCTAGTCTAGTGAAAACTTGTTGGCATTACCCTTCCTGCATGATCAGAAGTAGAACTCCATTGTGTTTTATAAGATACTACATTTTATTTCTATTTTTTAAATTTATTTTCCAACTTCTCTTCTCAAATGTTATATTCTATCAGTTACATTATTTCTACCACTGTTTCCTCAACATCTGGAATAGTACTTTGCATATGATTTTTTAAATTGTTGAATAAAAATATTAATCCTTTAAAAATATTATAAAATATTTTTTCAAAACTATCATGCCTATTACCAACAATGTATAAAAAATCCTGTTTTTCCCACACTTTTGCTAACACTGTATATTCTCAGTCTTGTAAATCTTTGTCTGTTTTACAAAAAAGTGACATATTATGGTTTTAATTTTTATTTATTTAATAATCAATGAGGCTGAATCCCTCTTTATTAGCCATTTGTGAATCATGAAATTGTTTGGTAATTTCCTTTGCTCATTTTTCTGTTGGGCGATTTTTCCTTTTCTTATTGATTTAAGAATCAAGGGCCAGTCCAGTGGCACAGTGGTTAAGTTTTGCATACTCCACTTTGGCGGCCCAGGGTTCATGGGTTTGGATCCTGGGCACAGACCTACACATGGCTCATCAAGCCACACTGTGGCAGTGTCCCACATACAAAACAGAGGAAGATGGGCACAGATGTTAGCTCAGTGACAATCTTCCTTAAGTGAAAGAGGAAGATTGGCAACAGATGTTAGTTCAAGGCCAATCTTCCTCACAAAAAAAAAAAAAAAAACCAAGGTTGAGAAGATCATCCAATTGCATGATCTTAGGTAGGATGAAAATTTCTTAGAGAACTAAAAGAGGAAAATACCTTTTGTATTTTATAAATGGTTGTGATTTCTCCTATTTAATCAATTGCAAAGCCTATTTAATCAATTGTAAAGCTCAATTTAAATACACACAAGTAAAATTCACAGTTAAAATGGTATGATATTTATTACCAAAATATTTAATTAGAAAAGATAAATTTATAAAAATTTAACAATACAAATAGCATATATATTGTGTTCACTCAGTAAAGTGAAAATAATTATTTTAAACAATGGGGAGAGACAAAATTATCAGTGTTAAAGTAAGAAAATGTTATGTATTTCTGACTTAGAATCTCAATTGATAGGATCCTATTGAAAAACCCCTAGGAAACTTATAGGTTCTAATAAATCTTGACAATGGAAGAGGTGCATATATAGAAATATAAATTTGGATCCATCAGTGCTTTTGCTGTGTATTCACCTAGAAAACTAGATTGTGTTTATTTCATCAGTACATAAAGTATCTTTGTCAAATGCACCTAATTTTTCACAGGCCATTCAACTAAAAATAATTTTATATGTTCCCAAGAGAAAATGAAACAAAATAGGAATATATTCATCTAAGAATATAACTAGAGAAACTAAAATAGAGATAGCTATACGTGTAATTTATCAATGTTGACATGGAACAATCCATCTAAAGATATGCTCTGAAATTCCATGCCACGAGGGAAAGAGCACATTTTAGTGTCACCGTAACTCCCAGCGTCTGAAGGTTTTATTTCCATGATGATAAAAGCTGAAAATCAACCTGCTCTAAAGCGTTGATTGCACTTGCTGATGCAACAGCTCTCCTAGGACTATTTTTCTGAAAAGTTAAAGAGTAAAGCAAAATAATTTATCAGACAATTTGCATCTTATTTAGGATTCCTCAGTGATGAAAAGTTGCTGCGCCTGGCGAACACTGGAGTCAGGTGTTTGGGTGATTGATTTAGAAATTCCCTAACTCTTTGGGGGAAATATACAAGTAAATAAATATACTTCACCACCCAATTATCCCCAAAGGAGGCCCCTCAAGCAATTTCAAGATCTTACATCCACCTACTTAGCACATAAAAGGATGTCGATTAAAGCATAAAAGTGCATCATCTCAGTAAGACTGCAGATTTTTATGACCATTACAGTGACACTGGAAACATTATTTCTGCTTATTAATGATTTTACACTCATGAAATTCAAATAGAGTACAGTTTTTACCTTAGAACACCCTATTCATGAAAAGCGCTCCTGCTGCTTCATTATCCTTTTTCCAGTTTATTAAAAATTGTTTAACAGGCCAGTACAAATGGAGAAATTATTCATGATATCCAGGAATATTTAATGCTGGTGCTTTCAATGCCTCACTTCATGCCTAAAAGAGTGGTTAACAAAGAGCGGTCCAGGGACCCCTGGGAGTCCCTGACACCCTTTCAGAGGAGTCCAAAATCTAAACTACTTTCTTAACAACACTAAGACATTATTTGCCTTTTTCACTCTCTTCCTCTCATGAGTATGCATTGGAGTTTTCCAGACATTATATGACATGAAACATCATGGTAGTCTAAATGCAAAGCAGACATGAGAATCCAGCTGCCTTCTATTAATCTGCTTTTTAAACATTGTAAAAATGTAAAACAATGCCATTCTTCTCCCGATTTTTTTTTGCAGAGGAAGATTTGCCCTGAGCTAACATCCACTGCCAATCTTCCTCTTTTTTTTTTTTGTATGTGAGCCACCACCACAGCATGGCCACTGACAGATGAGTGGTGTAGGTCCACGCCCTTGAACCAAGCCCAGGCTGCTGAAGCATAGTGGGCCAAACTTAACCACTAGGCCACCAGGTCAGGCCCTCAGTAAATTTTTTTATTTTGGAAAATATAGTCAATTTTCATAATATGCGACAACATGGATGAAACTAGAGGACATTATGCTAAGTGAAATAAGCCAGTCACAGAAAGACAAATACTGCATGATTCCACTTACGTAAGGTATCTAAAATACTCAAATTCATAGAATCAAAGAGTAGAACGGTGGTTGTCAAGGGTTGGGGGGAGGGGTAAATAGGGAGTTACTAATCAATGGGCATAAAGTTTTAGTTAAGCAAGATGAAGAAGCTCTAGAGATCTGCTGTATCACACTGTATCTATAATCAATGATACTACATTGTACACTGAAAAATTTGTGAAGAGGTAGATCTCATATTAATTGTTCTCACCACAATAAAATTTAAAAAATGAAAATAAAATAAAGTGGCAAAAATACTAATAACAAACAAACAAAAGCAATGAAGGGGTATATGTCCTACCAAATATTTAAACATATTAAGACACTACAGTAATAATTTTTTAATCTAGTGAGAGAATCAAGTCCGGTAGAAATGTAAATATATAAACAGGAATTTTATGTACAAAACTGGTGTATATTTCAGTTATATGTGGAGAAATAATCACTTATAAAACAAAAAAAATAATTTTCATAAGAAATATGCTGTCTCAGCATATAATGGGTTTATTACTGTTATTTTTAAATGAATGTTTTTGAAATTCTCAGTTTTACTTTCTGATATAATATATATATCTATAATCACACAAATAAAAGCTCTTTGGTGTCCTGAATAATTTTCAAGAGTGTAAAGCTGTCCTGAGACCAAAAGATTTGAAAACTGCTAGCCTAGGGTTTATTCAATAGCTAGGCCCCCTGGCTCTGGGCTGTCTCTTCTCTTTTGTACATCATTACTGAGAACTTCCTAAAACAGGTAGTTGGAAGAATGTGGACTTCTGAGTCAGGCAAAACTAATATCAAATTCTGGCTTTGCCTCTTACTAGCCGTGTGACTTTGTGTGAGTCATTTTACCTCTCTGAACCTTAGTCACCTCATCTAAAATGGGAGTGACATTCTCAAACTATCTCCCCCAAGATATTTGTCAACTACAAAAGAAAAAACAGTAAGTTTACAATGGTGGTATCTGCAAGGAAGATACCACCTTAAGTGATCGAGTTTAACACCAGTAGTAATAAGACATGTCAACATCATGGACTCTACCTGATATGGCGCACTGAGAAGGACATAACATCACTCCTGGGTAGTCTTGCCCAGAATACGTAACCTCAATCTAACCTTGAGAAAACATCAACAAACCCACACAAGAGATGTGCTATAAAAGAAGTGACCACTACACACTGAAAGTGTCATGAAAAACAAAGAAAAACTGAGGGAATGTCACAGATTGTAGGAGACTAAGGACACAACAACTAAATACAACGTGAAATCCTGGATTGGACCCTGGAACAGAAAAAGGACATTGGGGGAAAATTGGTAAAATTGAAATAAGATTTATATTTAGTTAATAGTATTGTACCGATGTTACTTTTCTGGGTTTTGACTACTGTACTTTGGTAACAAAGATGTCAACACTAGGGGAAGCTGAGTGAAGGGTATATAGAAACGCACTGTACTTTTTTTGCAACTTTCTGTAAGTCTAAAATTACTTTAAAATAAAAAGTTAAGAGGTAAATTAATCTAATGGAGGCAATAATATCTTCCTTACAGCATTGTCTGGATTTAGAGGTAACCAATGTAAAATGTTTTCCACAGTACCCAGCCTACAAATGGAGGTTACAATTTTCATTCTTCTGCTCAAAACCTTTCAATGGCTTCCCATCCTTTCATGAGAAAAGCTTCCATTTCATAGGCTAACATACTCAAGATCCTACATAGCCTGACTCCAAATTATCTTTATAGCTTTAACTTTTTTTTATTGTGGTAAAATATACATAACATAAAACTTACCATTTTAACCATTTTAAATGTACAATTTAGTGGCATGAAGTACATTCACACTGCTGTGCAACCATCACCACCATTCATCCCAGAGCTTTTTAACCTTCCCAAACTGAAACTCTGTACCCATTAAACAAGAACTCCCTATTGCCCTCTCCCCGTGCAGCCCCTAGCAACCACCATTCTGCTTTCTGTCTCTGAATTTGACTGCTGTAGGTAGTTCACGTAAGTGGAATCATACAATTTTTGTCATTTCGTAACTGGCTTATTTCATTTAGTATAAAGGCTCATCCAGTTTGTAGTATGTGTCGGAATTTCATTCCTTTTAAAGGCTGAATAATATTACATTGTATATATATTACCACATTTTGTTTATCTATTCATCCATTAATGGACATTCGGGTTGTTTCCACCTTTTGGCTATTGTGAATAATGCTACTATGAACATGGGTGTACCAATATTTGTTTGAGTGACTGCTTTCAATTCTTTTGGGTATAAACTCAGAAGTGGAACTAATGGATAATATGGTAATTCCACATTTTATTTTTTGAGGAACCACCATGCTATTTTCCATTGTAGCTGCACCATTTTACATTCCCACCAGCAGTGCACAAGGGTTCCAATTTCTCCACATACTCACCAATACTTATTATTTTGTTTTGTTTTGTTTTTAATAATAGCCATCCTAATGAATGAAGTGGTATGTTGTGGTTTTTATTTGCATTTTCCTAATGGTTAGATGTTGAGTATCTTTTCACATGCTATAGGATATCTGTATATCTTCTTGAGGGAAATGTCTATTCAAATCCTCTGCCCACTTTTTAATTGGTTGCTTGGTTTTTTGTTGTTGAGTTTTAACAGTTCTTTATATATTCTGGATATCAATCCCTTATCAGATACGTGCTTTGCAAATATTTTCTTCCATTCTGTGGGTTGCCATTTTACTATGTTGATAGTGTCCTTTTGATGTAAAAAAGTTTTCAATTTTGATAAAGCCCCAATTTATTTATTTTTCTTTTGTTTTCATGCTTTTGATGTCATATCCAAGAAATCATTGCCAAAGTCAATGTCATGAAGCTTTTCCCCTATGTTTTTTTTCTAAGAACTTTTATAATTTTAGCTCTTAGATATAGGTCTTTGATCCATTTTGAGTTAATTTTGTATATGATACAAGATAAAGGTCCAACTTCATTCTTTTGCATATAGATATCCAGTTTCTCCCACACAATTTGTTGAAAAGACTGTCCCTAACTCTTTTTTTTTAAAGTTATGTTTTTATCAATATTGAAAATATTTGTGACAGGCAGAATAATGGCTTCCCAAGGATATCTGCACCCTAATCCCTAGAACTTTTTAATATATTACCTTACATGGCAAAGGGGGATTAAGTTTGCTAATCTGATGACTTTAAAATAGGGAGATTATCCTGGATTATTTGGATGGGACCAATATAATCACAAAGGTCCTTAAAAGTGGAAAAGGGAGGGCAGAAGAGAGACAACTAGACAGATGGCAGCATTAGAAGGAATTGGCCTGACATAGCTGGCTTTGAAAATGGAGAAAGGGGGACATAAACCAAGAAATGCAGGCAGCCTCTAGAAGCTGGAAAAGACAAGGCCTCTAGAGCCTCCAGAAGGAAGGCAGCCCAGCCAACACCTTGATTTTAGCCCGGAAAGACCCATCTTGGACTTCTGACTTCCAGAACTGTAAGGATAATAAACTTGTATTGTGTAAGCCACCACGTCTGTGATAACTTTTTACAGCAGCAATGGAAAAGCAATATAGTATTTTTTTCTAGGCATTAAACGTAATTTTACTTGAAATTAACAAATAAAAAACTGAAATTGAGTAATTGTTGAACTACAGGTAAGTGTTTCTTTACCATAAAAGATATTAGTTACTAAAATATCTCTTGAAGAATAAAAATAATGATGACAAAAAATATGCGGAGGCTGGAGTCATTATGTCTTTTATTAGCTATATGTTTCACTTCAGATAATATTGGTTGACTTCCTGCTGTTACTGATGAGGAAGTCAAAACAGTCAGGCTTTTTCCAATTTGACTCCCCTGACCTCTAAATTTTAGCTATAATTTGTTTTTATATTGTTAAGGTTTGTAATTTTTATATTAATTATATTTTGTTCTGAAACCATAATTCCCAGAGATCTTTAGTCTCTAAAATAGGGAGATTATCTCGGAATTTTACCTGAATTAAGGGACTCAGTGCACCCACCAAACTTTTTACCATAGCTTCTTCATTCCTGAGTTCTTAATTTTGATTTTGTTCTTTAAACTACTGAGGCCAGGTGCCTAAGGGTTACTGTAAATATTCAATAAGATTACCTTTCAACCTTGTTACAAAAGAAGTTAATCTTGTCAATTTGCTGTTTTCTTGTTTCACCTGAGGGGTGACTCAAGAGTCACAAGGATTTATGAGCTTTACAAAAGAAAAAGAATGCCTTCAAGGATCACCAGATAACCAGCCCCCAGCTGCCATTGACGGCCAGAAGTCAGATTGCCCAAGGGCTTATCTGACGTGAAAGAAACATGGATTACCCCTTTGTTTCTCTGAAACTCCTCCTGCCAAGCCCCTTAGCTCCACAAAACCTCCTGCTTTCTTTTCTTGTTAAGGCGAATTTGAGAGAACCTATCCTCCAACCTTCTTATTTTGGCCAATTTGAATAAACCTTTCTCCATCTCCAACACTGATGTCTCAGTGATTGACTTACTGTGCATTAGGCACATAACCTGAGATTAAGAGGTTTGGTATCACTATCAGTAGTTATTTCCAAAAGGAGCTCCTGGGTGTTGTACTTTCTAAGTTCTTGTAAGCCTGAGAATGCCTATCTGCTGTTACCTCTTACTCAAAGGACAGTTTAGCACTATGTGAAATTATTTGGTTACACTCTGACCTCATATTTGTAGACATTATTCTACTGACTTCTAGCACTTCATTTATCCTATTTACCATATCTTCTCTTTTCATTCTTAATTAGCTGTATTTAATCAGAAAGAGCTTCAGGGTGCTCCATTCCTTGAATCCTCTCATGTTAACAATTGTCTTCCAGAATGACCCTCCCACAGTCTCCCCCATCTCAGTGAGTGGCAAGTCCATTCTTTCAAGAGCTCAGGCCAAAAACCCTGGTGTCATCCTTGACTCCACTCTTTCACTTTAACTCTACTTCTATCATGTCAGAAATCCTGTCAACTATAGCTACAAAATAATATCCAGAATTCAACCATTTCTTACCACCACCGCACCACTACCACACTGGTCCAAGCTACCATCGCTTCTTTCCTGGGTTACTGCAATAATTGGTTTCTTTGTTTCCATCTTTCCTACCCTCAGTATATTCTCAACATAGTAGTTGTAATAATCCTGTTAAAACATGTGACAGTTCATGTCACACCTCTGCCAAAACCCACCAATGCCTGCCCCATGTTACTCAGAGTGAGAGTCAAAGTTTTTTCCACATCCTACAATGCCCTATATGACCATGTCCCCCACAATCTGACTTCATCTCCTACTGCTCTTCTCCTCACCCACCTCACTCCAGTCCACTGATGTTCCTGCTCTTTGAACATGCCAGGCACACTCATGCCTTAGGGCTTTGCACTTGATGTCTCCTCCACTTGGAACACTTTTGCCCAAGATACCCAATGGCTCACTCATTCAATTTCTTCAAGTCTTTACTCTAGACTCACTTTTTTGGTCCATCTAAAATTTCAACCCCTCCCTGAAGCTTTCTGTCCTCCTTCTTGCATTATTTGTTCTCTTGAGTACTCATCACTTTCCAATATACTATATATTTTACATATTTATCTTATTTACTGTCCATCTCCCCCAGCTGAATGTAGGTTCTATAAAGGCAGGGATTTTTGTCTACTTTGTTCACTCCTGAATCCTCAGTGCATAGGACAAAGCTGGACATATGTGAGTGCTTGATCAATAGTTTTTTAAGTAAATGAATAAATGAGGTCATATCTCATCCTTATTTATTTGCTGTTAACGAATTTTTGCTTTTTTTTTATTGAGGTCACATTGGTTTATAAGTATGTAAATTTCAGGTGCACATCATTATATTTCAGCTTCTGTATTGACTGTATCATGTTCACCACCAAAAGTCTAGTTGCCATCTGTCACCATGCATTTGTGCCTCTTACCGCTTTCACCCTCCCCCCACCCCTTCCCCTCTGGTAACCACCAATCTATTCTCCTTATCTATGTGTGTGTTTGTTTATCTTCCACATATGAGTGAAGTCATACAGTAATTGTCTTTCTCCATCTAACTTAATTTTTGCTTTTTAAAAAACAATTTCTAGATCATGTTAAATTTTAGAGGGGAGAGAGTCGATGATTCAGCCTCACTTGATCAACTTATCTTGAAGTCTCAGCATTGAGTATCTTATATGTCTATACCCTTTTCAAGCCCTTTCCTACAGGATTAGTCTGGTGGTCTGGTCATCTCATAGCACTACCTCGCTCCTGCCAAGCTCTAAACTTTGCTCCTAAAAATTCCTACTTGAAATAATCTCTTTAGTCTTTTCTAACCTTTGGAATTATATCCATTCTTTCAAAATTATTGTAGATATACCTCAGATTCTACATTCCCTGATGGCATTAATATGTATTTCCCAAAGTTGCTGACAGAATACCTTGAACTTAGTAGATCCTCAGTAAATATTTGTTGATACATATATTGATATAGAAAGTTAAATATAATCACAGGCAGTATGTGATTAAGAGTAGGAGAGACATAAAGTGCTATGGGAGTTGAGGGGTGAGAAAAAAACACCAGTCTGGACTGGCTGTGAAAGATTCTATAGGCCTTTAACATCAACAAAAATTAGTAACATAGTAGTAAAATAATTTTTATAATTATTAAGCATTCCAGCAACTGTTCTGAGTGTTTTATACATGTTATTTTATTTATTCTCATAACAATGCTATGACATAGATATTGTTCCCATCTTACAGATGAGGAAACTGAGGCACAGAGGTTTAAGTTATTTGACCCAAGATATACAGTTAGTGATTCGCAAATCCAGAACTTGAATTCAGATAGTCTGACTATATAAACTGCTCTCTTGATCACTACGTGAAAGGATTCATGTTTTTATGAGTAAAGGAAGTATGTTAGTTTCCTAGGTCTGCTTTAACAAAGTACCACAACCTTGGTGGCTTAAAATAACAGAAATTTATTCTCTCCTGATTCTGGAAATCAAAAGTCTGAAATCAAGGTGTCAGCAGGATTGGTTCCTTCTGGAAGCTCTACAGGAGCATCTGTTCCATGCCTCTTTCCTAGCTTCTGGTGGCTGTTGGCAAACCTTGGTATTCTTTGGCTTGTAGATGCATCACTATAATCTCTGCCTGCATCTCCACATCGTCTTGTCATTGTATCTCTGTGTCTATTTTTTCTTCCCTTACAAGGACTTGTCATTGGATTTAGGGCCCATTGCAATCCCAGGTGCTCTCATCTTACCTTAATTACATCTGCGAAGACCTTCATTCCAAATAAGATCACAGTCTGTTTCCTAGTGGACATGTCTTTTGGGGGCCACAATTCAACCCACTTCAGGAAGTAATTAAAGCCTTTTGGATTGAGGAAAACTTCACTGTAGGCTCAAAAGAGTAGAACCAAGTCTTTCTTGCTTACTACTGTAGGTATTCTGTATTCCGTTACCCGCAGAGTAGGCACCCAATAAATATTTGTTAAAGATTGAATGTTGAGGAAAGTGGTGTTCAGGAAAGCTTTGCTAGAGGATGCAAAAGGCAATTGCCTATGAGCAGGAAGATCAATTAGGATACAAAGGTACAAGGATAATGGCAGTGGGAAATTCCTAAAAGGGAGTATTCCAGAATTCCAAAAAGAAGCCTAGAAAGAAGAAGAAGAAGAAGAAGAAAAAAAACCAGGTAGTTTTGAAATGATTTCTACAGAACCAGACAAGGCAATAGCTTTTGCAGTTCAGAGAGGCAAACTGCCACTTGAGAAAATAAAGTCAATTATAATAAATCTTTCACAGGAAAAAGAAACACCACAGACTATTTTTTTTGATTACTATAAAGAACATAAAATTTCAGTCACATAGGAACTGAAAGAAATGGACACTGTCTAGGCCACACAAACATCTTGGAGATGGGACTCATACCGCAGGCCTCTACATGGCAGGCTCCGTAATAAACAGACCATTACCCAACAACACACCAGAGGCACACCACACTTAATGGCTTTCCAGACCAGCTCTTTCCTGGTCCAACTCTCAAGCCTCTATCTGCCTGTATAAGCCTTATTAACTCAGGTTTTGGTAACGTGCTCCACAGATGTCGCTAATAACTGTTATCTATTTCACCTGATGCTTCATTGCTAATTAAATTCTATTCCTTCTTTAGTCTTATGTAATCTGCTGGTTTGAACACTTCCAATTTATTAACACAATCGACTGGTTTTCAATAAAATCAATTTGTGTCCTTTACTGGTTGAGAGGGAACTGTTATTAGATGAAGCCTGAAAGGGCTCTGGGGCTTTCACCTGCCTTAGGGTTAGCCCGAGGTGGTGTAATGGCGCGGCAGTGCTGGGCCCTGATACAATCTGGAGGTAGGACTGCGACCAAACACCTGTAATCATTTCTTCCATTTAGCAGAAAGCTGTCTTCTATCTAGGAGAAAATAGCTTTTTGTGGACTGTAAAAGATATGGACTTGGGGCCTGGTCCCAGTTCAATAATATCTCTTTCATCTTTTCCTCTTTGCACCTCAGTGTCCTCATCTATAAAAAAGGGTTGTCAGTATTTGAGAATTTCAGCAAACAGATCCTTCCTCCCAAGTAAGAACTAGAAAATGAGCAAGACAGAATTTTGTGTGAGGTTGATTTTTAGAGAGTTAAAATATAAGATCAACATTTAATAACTGTAGTGATTATTGAAATAGGCTTCCTCCTAGAATTACCTGTGGAACTTTAAAAAAATTTAGGCGCAAAGATTTTATCCTAGAGCACTGCTGCCCAATAGGACTTTCTGCGATGATGAAATGTTTCTAGAAGTGTGCTGTCCAATATGGTAGCCACTAACCACACGTGATTCTTAAGCATTCCCCCTTCCAGTTTTATTGATATATAATTGACTTATAACTGTATTAGTTTAAGCACTTGAAATGTGACTAATGTGATGGAGGAACAGATTTTTAAATTTTATTTAATTAAAATTAAAATTTAAATAACCACATGTCGCTAGTGGCTATAAAATTGGACAGCATAGTTCTAGCAAATTGTTCTTATGTGTGCTCCTTAAACCAGCAGCAGCAGCAGCAGCACTAGGGAACTTATTAGAAATGCAAATTCTTGGGTCCCATCCCAGACCTACTGAATCAGAAGCACTGGGGGTGGGGCTCTGCCAGTGGTGTGCTGGTAAATTTTAACAACTGGCTCTTAGGGAGAGGGAAGCCCTGATTAGGTAGCATTTGCCAGTTTCCCTGGTGAAAATACTCTCACCACAGCTGATTTCAAGCTACCCACATGCTATCACTGAACACAAGCTTGGAAGGAGATGTATACAATAGGCTCTGAGAGTCCATGAGGGATTTTGGTAAGCAGCCCAACTGGAAAGCCTGAACCGAGAACAGATACAGGCAAAGTCACCTTGAGGAGCCAGATGGCCACCTAAGCCTCTTTGTTTGAGGTAGCCTGACTCAGACTATTAAGACCTGCTCACTCCTGAGCATGGCCAAGCCTGAGCCCCGGCCCCTCAAAGTGGAGGGTCACATCCAGCCATTCCAAACCTTCCACCACCTTGAGAAGAGGCAGAACCCACTCTACAGGCAGACCCAAGATATAAGCAACACTGGCCCTCTAACCACAATTCCCGCTTTTCTCTCCCACTTAAAAAAGGGAGTGAGAATTATATTATTATTAGGATAATCTAGAATCTGCTCCAATTAATTTTCATTTTAAGTAAATCTTTTACAAATTTCAGAAAAGTTCTGAAGACTCTTTATAGTTATTTACAAGTTACAGTAGTCAAAAAATACTGTTTGAAAAAGCCACTAAGTCAGTTCTAGGGCATGCCCTCCTTTAAGATAAATATGGCCTGCCTGTCTCCCCAGATTTCTGGTAAGAATCAAATGATTTAACCATGCATAAAATAATGCCTGGAACATTCTAATTCCATGTGCAGCCCTAAGGGAGGCAAAATCATACATTCATTTGAAATGAGCACAGACTTTTCCCTGTCTTAGAAATCTATGCTATGGAAAGCAGCCTGCTGAAATTTCTACATATTCTAACTAAAGGAGAACATAATAGAAAGAATTCAGAGCAACTTGTCTAAAACCAGGAGGTCACTTATGCATACAGCCTCCAAGGTGGAGAAAAGAACAAATCCCTATGTATCAGACAAACTCCTTGATTTCATTACAAACCCAAAGCAGAGAGTTCCATTAAACTAACTGCATGCATTATCTAAATATTTCCATTGCAAAAGTCGTAGTTATGTCTACCAAGTTCTATATTTTAATCTACTGAGTTTGGTCTAAATCCCAAATGAGACTACAGTGGAAAAACTAATGTATATTCTTGCCCTTATTATGCTCCTTAGCACAAAATATATTTACATTTACAATGTATTTAGACAAAATAGCTGGAAATTTTAGCTGCCAATTTATGGGCTCAGGATGGCTGGCAAAGGAGCATCTTTTAAAGAAAGAACTTTGTCCCAGGTTCTACTTCAGGGTGTAACAGTGGCACCCCTGACCCACCAACAGGAGGACATACATATCTGTAGGGACTTGGCTTTCATTCTGGGAGCTTCTACAGTCTTGACAAAGAGGATAATTTTTCTTGGTGCTAATCTAACTGGTCCAGATGGACATCACTAAGACCATAATTTGACAAGGGGAGCTAACCAGCCTGAATGATTTTATATTTCTCATAAAAGCAAAAACTATAACATATAAAAGTATTATATTCCAAATTATATTCAAGTGAAGGTATGTATAAGCTATAATGAGAAGGTCTCCTAGGTGGTTAAAATATTATTCATCACCAATGCAAAGGTTTTATGTGGAACTTGAGAAAATATTGCAACTTGCTTTGACGTATTTTTTTAGTAAGAGATTGTTGTGCACTGTCTGTGTTTCATGTACTGTGCTAAGCTCTTTGTGTAACATCTAATTTATTCCTCACTAGACCCCCCAAATTGGGTATTATTATTATTCCCATTATACAGATCAGAAAACTAAGTCCTGGAAATACTAACTTTTTTGCCCAAGTTCACACAACTTTAAATAGCAGAAGTGGGAAAAAGACAAAATCTGGCTCCAAATCTCTTTCCAGTACTAGGCTTCCAGTCTAGATTTTTCTGAAATATCTATGGATATTCTAGCAGTTTTAGTCATTTTTACTTTGAACATATTGGAGGTAAGGTTACTCTAAGTTAGAGAAAAGTACTGAATTATAGACTGTTCATCCAGATACTATTTTATTCATCTCAAGTATATGGAATGACTCAAATGAACCACTGTGGCATCTACAGAGGGGTGCCTCTCAGATCTCCTTCTGAGAACTGGCTGATTAGCTGCAAGGCACACAGTGAGCCGACAGCCTCCAACTGCAGCATTTGGGGATCTGCTGAGCTGGTGGGCAGAGTAGGGCACAACATTTTGGCCCCATATGGGATTCCTCTATGGGAAATCTTTGACCCAGGATTCCCCATTGGGCTGATGGAGGCTGTCTCAGAGCTCCAGTGAAGTCTGAGGCTCTTCCTACCCACTCCTCCTTCCCTCCTGCTTGCCTTTCATAGGTGTCAGACCCGCATCAGACTCTCTCTGCCTACTCCTGATCCCACTCCCAGTTTTCTTTCAACAGACATTACCCTCAATACATCTCTTGTACTTCTAACTCTGTATCTGCTTCCCGGAGGATGCAGCCAACACAACCACTAAAAAGTCTTTGCACATAGATGTCCTACCAAGCGTGTTGTTAAAAAATGAAGAGTAATCCACCAACCAGTATTTGCTCATGCTCTGTCATATGTAAAGTGCTGTCATGGATTTCATGGGGAGACTAAGCTGATGCAAACAAAAGAGATAAGTGGCATCCGTGACACAGACTATACTCATGAAATCTCTTTGTTTTCATTAATGTATACACTTAGCAAATACACGAAGGAGTCTGGGAGGATTACCTTATGGTAATGTGACCACTTATAGTAAACTAAATACTGTCCTATGGTTATTGCAGAAGAAGAAATCATATTTTTGCATTGTTAGTGGCTTACATAAGATATTATTTCAATATAGGGCTATCTATAAAGAAAGAGGCAATGGCTAAGGGACCCAAAAAATCATGCATGGAAGATTTCTATTCCCATATCTCCAAAATACCTCCTTTATTTTTCATCTTTCTGGTATCCATCTGGTAAAATTAGATTGCCATCTCCCTTAAGAAGAAAGAGAAAAAAATTTTAGGTGAACACCAATGCACACAAATTAGCCTCTCCTAGCAACTTGCTATTCTACTGTTTCCCCAACTGAATTAACTCCTGCAAGAAATGACAAAAAGCATTAATGTTCTCTATAGGATGTTTTCCCTAGGTTTAGTCATCCATTCAATAATATTTACCAAGTATCAACTCCAAACTAGTCACTGTGTCAGCAGGTGGGAATAAAATGGTGAACAAGACAGACATGTGCCATGCTCTCACTGAATGTAGAGTCTAGCTCAGTGCTTTTCAAACCTTAATGTACATACAAATCACTGAGATTTTGTTAAAAATGCATCTTCTGATCCAGTAAGTCTAGGATGGGGTCTGGGATTCTGCTTTTCTAACAAGCTCTCAGGGTGCTAGAGATGCCAGTCTTCGACCATGCTTTGAGTAACAGGAGCTGGCTTACTAGCTCTGGGCTGCTGTGCTGTGACACACTCCTATACTGCGAGTGCTTCTCAGAGATGCCATCAAATTTGAACCAATGAATACTGTCAATATAACGGGAAGCATAGAGTTTTACCATGATGCATATTGGGTGAAATTCTGAGCTGAGAGATCAATGATTGTAAGAGTATGATTTACTGAGAGTAAAAGGTAAGAGATATGGAATGACATCAAGATGGCTTCAAACAATGATGGAGTTCCTGGGAACAGATGAGAAGGTGGCCTGTGAACATGTTTGCACAGTCAGGGCACTGACCCATTCTCCTCGTCTATAACATACACCTAATGGGGCCAAGGGAAACTTCCAAAAAATTTTTTCCCAAACCTGGTTTTTCTTAACCAGTAGTCACTTTCTAGCCCTCTCCAGGATACCACTAAAATTTCTCATCCAGGGTGCTATAAACACACAAAGGTTACTCTTGTTCAAAATATGTAATCTCACAAATAAAAGGCCAAATATATAACTAGAGACCATATGTTCATAAGCAACTGCTTATGCAAACTGTCAAATTATTGTATCTTAAAATGGGGTTGTGGGGAGGTGGAGGGTAGAGGGAAGGAAAGGAGTTAATTTAATTCTAAGCTATTTGAAGCCAGTAAAACAGGCCATGTGGAGTTAAGCCGGGGGAGGAGTCGAGTTTGTTCACTTTTCCTAGATTCAAAAGAGAAAATTCATCTGAGATATAAAAAGGGTAAAGTCACTTTGATCTCCACAACCCCAAATGCTCATGTGCAAAATGCAGTGAAGGATTGCAGGCACCTTACACTCATCTACAAATAGGTACTTAGCCAGCTAATCTTTAATAGTAAGAAGAAACTCCCATTAATAATTTAAAGGAGCCAAGGCCAGAAAAAGAAACCCAAACAAGACAAAGGGTTAGCAGGAAAGGACAATCAAGGTTAGCTGTGAAGCTGGGTGTGTAGATTTACACCACACATTCATAAAAATATATTTTTACGTGTGGACACCAACAGACAGACAGTAAGATGAATTTATGAAGAACCTGTCCTGCCACCTCAGAGGCAAGTCTAATGCTGAGCTGCAAACGCTAGCAACATCACGCACAAACTTTCTGCAGACAGGCGCAGGAAAAATGACTTTTTAAGGATAAGTCAAATTCATTATACTGCTCACACATAGACATGCTACTTTGAAACATGACAATCATTTTGGATCTTTTTGTAGGCTTCCTATTTTGAATTTTTTTTTTTAGAAGCAAGAGAAGAAGAGAAGTCGGTGGAAAATGCTGTTAGTCATGAGTGACAAAAGGTATTAGATACTGCTGCCACAGTTCCTTGCCAGAAAGGTTTTGTTTTTTGTTTTTTTCTGGAGATGTGTTATTTCACTTCAAAAAATGAAAGAGTTTGACAAGTGAATCTAGGAGGTGGCTGATACTGAGGTGGCAGTCACTGCCACACACACATACACACACACACACAAAAACAGAAAGTCCTTTTACAAAGATCAGAGAGGACAAATTTAAATGCCTATCACAAATACCTAAATTAAAGTCTGGCCTGAACACCAAAGCAAAATATTTTAATCACTTCAACAAAACATTAGCACATGAATCAAAGATGGTTATCTGACTGGAAGCAGATACTACCCAACGCAGCTGTATCCGTTTTCTAAGGCTTTCTATTCGTTTCCTTGCGGCATCACAGCAATGCTCTCCAGGTGGTGGGTGCATGAGCCCTTTGAAACATGAACACGTGAAACATGAGCACAACTGTGAAACTCACACGCTTGGAAAATAATTTCATCAGCTAAAGGGAAACCATACCATGGTACGTCCAAAACGCTGTCTGAAGCACACATTACATGAGGTTTTAGTCTAATATATTTGTGTTCTATCCTACCTTAAAGCCATGATTAATGCTTACCTAATTTTCTGCTTAACTGGATTCATTCCAAACCTGAACCATTATAGGCCAAGCAAGGCCACTTAAGGATGCTCCCTGCCCTACCAGCAGGAATCTTAGTTTAATAACTACTGTATAATTGATATTTAGCTAAGGGATGGACCATGGGATCACATACTGCTTTCCCAGGTGAAAAACTTATTTTGAGAGGTCCATGGGTGCTGATTTTCTTTATGAATAACTGATATTCTGGAGACTGATTTTCCTCTTATTTCTATTCTGTCTGCTTAGGACACAACAGCGAAGTGGCTGGTTGGGGGCAGGTGCTATTCTGCACCCACTTTAAATTTTTAAATTGGATATAATCTTTTAATTTTCAGTTAGAGGCACCTACCCAGCTTGTCATGAGGAAGGAACACTCTAAATTATTAAACATGCCTAAGCGTGGAGAATCAGCGCATCTTCAGTCAATATTAGATTCATTCTCAGTATCCTCTAGAGCTCAGAAAACTAGGGAGTGACTGCAGGAGCCTTTATTCCTGGGAGTAAATATGAATTGGGTGGAAACACCAATGCAACTCAGTGGAATACACGATAAATATGAAACAAACCATCAATTTATATTTATACATCAAGTCTTTACGACATCTAAAGCTCTGGAAGTGATGGTACATCTAGGAATATGGAGGTGACCCCCAGCACCTGGTCTTCTTTCCTGAGGGCTAAGGAGCCCGGCAGCTCCACCAGCTTCTCTGTCGTGGTCTGGGTTTTGGAGTCTGGGCTGTTACCTTTTGTTCTCTTATTCTCGGGCTGCTGTAGTGAGTACTAGGTCCTTTCAGATCTGCTGGTGTGTATTCCCTGTCACTCCATGTGGGCCCTCCAACTATAAAGACAGAAGAGAGGAGCTAAGGAATTCCAGCCCCTCACTTTTAAATAGCTAATTTTCCTCCTGGGAGAAGACCCCAAAACCCTGTAACACTCCTTGCGGAAGACAATGTTGTTCAGCTGACATTAGAAGAAAACCTCATGGTCATTTTCTGGACTAAGGACTTTGTGTTCCAAGTAATATCTAGAGATCTTCTCAGTTGCTTTCCATCTCCACAACTTCACCCAAATCTCTCTCAATCATTCATTAGCTAAAACACAGACTGATGGGCATTACTCATAATGATTTCTTTTTCCTTTTTTAATTTTCTGACTATCTTATCAATGTTTTTTTATTTATCAACTTTATTGAAGTATAATTTGTGTGTGTGTGAGGAAGACTGGCCCTGAGCTAACATCCGTGCCCATCTTCCTCCACTTTACATGGGGACGCTGCCACAGCACGGCTTGACAAGCGGTGCGTCTGTCCGGATCCAGGAACCCAACCTGCGAAGCCTGGGCTGCCGAAGCGGAGCGTGCAAACTTAACTGCTACGCCACCGGGCCGGCCCCCTGAAGTATAATTTATAGACAATAAATGCACTCATTTAAAGTATAGTATTCAATGAGTTTTGACAAATATATACATCTGGGTAACCATCAGCACAATCAAGATATTGAACTTTTCCATCACCACAAAAGGTTTCCTTATGCCCTTTTGGAGTCAATTCCCAACACCTCAACCCCCAGGCAATCACTGGCCTCATTTCTATTCACTGTAGGTAAGTGCTGCTGATTCTAGAACTTCATGGATATGGAATCATGAACTCTTTTGTTTGTGGCTTCTTCCACCTAGCATAATGTTTTTGATATTCATCCATATTGTTGTGTATATTGATAGTTTGTTCCTTTTCATTGCCAAGTAGTATTACATTGCATGGATAAACTACAAATTTCACCTGTTGATTGATACTTGTTTCTCATTTTTGGTATTATGAAAACCGCTAAGAACATTTGTGCACATATGTTCTAGTACATAGATCTTCTAGTAGACATGTTTTCTCATTTCTCTTAGGTAACTACCTAGAAGTGGAATTTCAGAGTCAATTAAAATTTTCTTTTTTTAAATTAAAACAATAAAAATATATCATCGTCAACTTGGACATTTAAAGGGAAGAGATGACACCATAAATCACAGTGCAGCCCACAACTGACAAGAGCATGTGGACTTCCTATGGGCAAGCAAAGTACAACCCCCTTAAACTCAGAGCTTTCTCTGAGCACAGGGAAGGGGCTCAAGACTTGCTCAAGGAGCTGCTGAAAGGGCAATAAAGAGGTGACAGCTGGTCAGGCTCTGGGCAGGCCATCAAGGTCTATGCCAGTGTAGCTTCTGCAATCTGAAAGGTTGGGTTGAGAGCCATGCTCTGGGTGGGCTGGGGGCCCACGAGTCTCAGGCTATTCCAGCTTTGCAAGAAACACTATTCTGAAACTCAGCTGTGAGTTGATGAAAATAAGGCTAGAAGGCAATGAAGTTCCTGGCAAATATTAAAGTGCAAGAAATCATCAGCATTATATGAAAGAAGTTAAATCGGGATAATTTCTTTAACGTTCCGGTTGTGCTTTCTCATTTGATTATAATGGCTATCCACGACTTTGGCTAGATTAAATCAGCAGTAGTCAACTAAATGCATGTCAAATGTAAATAATGTCTTACCCTGTCTTCTTTCTCTGCAACTAACTCCTCACATCCCAGAGGGATTTTTCCATTTCAACATCAAAGACCGATTAAACATTTGGTATAGGAGCTTAATAAAATGACTGTGTAATTTTATTTTACATATGCATGCTAGATAAAAAATAAACAAATAAAAACTTCCTCCGGGTGCTGAAAGTTTGGAGTCAAATCTTCTAAGAGGCAAAGAGAATAGGGAAACTAATTAACTACTTCAGCGTTTATCAACAAAGTCTCATGCCTCAAAATTTCATGATTAAACTATGTTATTACCCACCATCTTGTAAGTTGCCCACCGTTCTAACCAATTATCAATCCAAAGGTTACATTTTCATAGTTCTAAGTCTCCCTCTTCAATTGAATATTTAAGAAAGAATAGAATTTAGATAATATGAATTTACAGAGAGGAAAAAACAAGGGAAATGTTAAAGTATTTTACAAGGCATTTGGCCCAACTAAAACTACTATGTGTTTTTTGGATCTTACAGCTTATTATGGAGATGTAAGTGGTGTTTCCTTACAGCATGAACAAGGTGGTCAAAGGAGCAGATTGGCCCATCGCCGGCACAGCTGGTAAATCAATACAAGGTCTACCATACTGAAATTCCACGACAAAAGACAAAGGGAGAGGTGAGGAGGACACAGCTTGAGTCTCCTGGTAGCAGCTGGCAGCTGTGGTCAGGGCTAGCTTAGGAATAATGTGACTACTGTAGTTCACACAAAACAGCACAGAGACACACAAAGACTCTCTGTCTTTTGAAAGTCCAATTCACTTGACATGCTTGTCTTCTTCTTGCAAATCTATTGCTCCTACCCACCACCTCCAAATGCATACACTTTGGGGGAAATGAAAAGGGTACTGCACTAGAAAGCAGGAGCTTTAGAGTCCTTGCACAAATTACTTAGTGTCTTTGGCCTCTCATCTATGAAATGAGTAATAAATACTTTTCCTATTTGAAACCCAAAGGCTGGGCCCAGACTTCTTGATCCTAGACCATCCATTCAACATCCTGTCCTGGGGCTTCCTCTTTATAGGTAGCGATGGCTCTGCCCTCCGGCAGAGCACAAGCCATCCATATCAGGTGCTACTCAGTGGCCTAACTCTCAGTTTTATATTCTTAGAAGAAAGACCCATGGGCCTTTCTATGCTTCCAGATTTTACCTTTGGAAAATAAATAATATATTAAAGAAATACCTGAAAAGAGTCTAAGATGCAAATCCATCTGATATATATATTCGTTTGTCAATAACACCTGTTACTAGATGGCTTCCACAACACCATTGTAAAAGTGGGCAAATGCCAACCTAAAGAGCTTCGGTTCTAGTCTCCTTACTGCTGAAGGAGGCAGCACAAGCCCTAACAGCTCTGTTGGGAAGATGTCAAATGCAAATTTCGGCTGAGATGAGCAGCCCACCCAAGTTTCACTACCTTTATTCAATTACTACCAAAGAGAGTGGTTATAACATTGTGCAGCCATGAGGATGCACCTCGAAGACCTCCAACTACAATGAGTGTAATTGGCCAAGGGCCCCAGCTGCTGTGTTCTGAAATCCATCCCTGCATTCTCTCAGAGGCTATACACCTCCCCACAGGCCACCGTGGCAGTGCGTCAGGGATGCTAAGGCAGGTGGGCCTCTGATGGCTGACTTTGCTGAAGGACTTCCTGATGTCGTGGCTGCCTTTGTCTGCCTAGCAGGCTAGCACACATCCACCAAACCTCCTCTCTTCTCACTTGGAATAAGATTTGATGTGGTCTGATGGTTCTCTCAGCCTTTTCCAGCTCCTTTTCTAATTCCTTTCATGCAGACATTTCCCCTAATAATATTCTTGTACTTTTAGTCCCATCTTGGCATCTGCTTCTCATAGGTCCAGACTAACATATCATTCATTCACTTATTCAACCACTCATTCATTCAGGAAATATTTATTGAGTGCCTACAACATTCCTGGCATGTTGTACCCCTCTCCCCAGGAGAGGGGTACAAGACTGAGCAGGCCCCTGTGTTTATTACCCTCCCCCTCAGGGTCATAAACTGCTTCCCTTTCTTTGGCTCTCACTGTGTGCTGTGCATTGAGCTAAAAGCACATCACATGGCTTTTCACAACAACCCTTAAAGGAGGTATTATTCTTGTTTCATGGATAAGGAAACTGAGACCCAGAGAGATTAAGCTGTCAGGGCTTTCCTGATAGGGCAAGCTTTTTTACACCAAAACTCATGTTTTTAACCATTAGGCTATGACACATCTCTCCCATTTGTGTGACTGCTCTGAGCACTTTTTTTTTTCTGGCAATGATTACACATCCATAGAGCTGATTTTTTGAAGCCTGACTTCATTTCTTCACTTTAAACTTATGAGGGTGTGGGGGATCAGAATTTGCCACCCCAAAGTGTGTCTCTTTGGCTTGATTACTTTTAAGAACAAAAGACTCAGGAAGAAACTTTGACCCTCCCCCAACTGCCTAAAAGAATTTAAGATAGAGGCCTGTTTCAGGAAGGAGCTATCACCATAGATAACTATAGTATAGTATGAACTAAGTGTAGTAGACAGGGAGGAACCTAGCAAGGCCCATTTGATCAAAGTCCTCCCCATGTCACACTGTCTTTGCAAGGCATGGCAAACATTTGTTTACTAAACATTTTCTTTTCCATCTCCACATGAATTGCCTTCTTCCCCTTTGAATTCCAAAACCATTACCTGCAACATCCTCCTTTGTCTTGAGCTGAAGATGGTATTTAAAGTGATGGCTTTGACCATTTTGGTGAGTTACTCAGTTTTCCTGGATTTCTCCCATGTATACATGCTATTAAACTTTGTTTGATTTTCTCCTGTTACTCTGTCTCATGTCAGTTTAATTCTTAGACCAGCCAGAAGAACCAAAAGAGTAGAAGAATAGCTCTTCCTCTCCTACGAGGGCCAGGGAAACCATTTCTAGAAGAAGGAAATAGTACTTCCAGCATTCACAGTCCTACACTGTTCCAAAGTCAGGGTAATGATGATGTTGTTTTACTCATGCAGAAGAAGAGGTCCCTCACCTGGTGCGAGTTTCCAACTCATCTTCACTATTACAAAGGAGATAGGAGAGGACAGGCAAACCCCTTGGCTTCTCTGCTTTTCATCCTGGTCACAGACCAGCTCTGGCAACAATGGAAGCTGGTCACAAACATCCAAGGCTTCTCTCAGAGGCCAGCCAGGCCGACTGGACGGTCAGCCACACCAGCCCATGTGTCAGCTGAGAGCACCCTTCTGAATACTGATGCAAACTCATACCATGATCTCCAAGGTCAGCTATGGTGTCCTCTACACTTGACTCAAGTGCGCTGAGGTCCAGGGAAGGAATGGGCTGAGACTCAGGCAGGTTTTCTGAAGTCAGGTCATCAAGTTCCTTGTGGAAGGTAATTAACATTTCATGAGAAGCTGATAGAAGGAAATAGCATTACCACAAATGAAAGAATATTCTTGTTCAGAAGACTATTTAGAAACAAAAGCCTACCTAATCCTCTCTCTTAAACATGACAATATTTTCAAATTTCAAGAAGGTAGCTTGGAATATGAGAAATAGCCTTGAATCAACTTGACAGGTGACCTTGGGCAAAGCATTTAACTTCCCATGGCCTCAGTTTCAGGGTGGTGACTAGGGCAAGGCAGGTGGAATCTCAGGGTGCACGATTGAAGGAGGTTCTCAGTTTTAGGCTCCTGCAAGAGCAGGGCCAATCGGCAGCCAAGAACGAATACGTCCTTCAGTTTTGCACCCTGGGTATCACACTTTCTTCCTTCTAGTCCAGCCCTGCTCAGTTTCCTCATCTCAAAATTAGAGGTGTTGGCTTGGTTGACTTCCAAGTTCTCTTCTGGCTTCAGAAGTTCTGTGATTCTATGAATTCCAATTTCCTAAAACAAAGAGATCTAAGAGTCCTCATGGGAGAATTTACACTTCAAAAAAATAAAAGTTAAACTTCTCAAAGATATCAATAGGTATTTCAATAAGTCATTTTGCCTTTTTTTCAGGTTTTTTTTGGTGTGTGTGTTTGCAACCTAGAGCTAATGCTGAATTGACCTATTTTCTTTGATAAGTGGCTTTCATGGAGAAGTACTACAAGAATGTCTTCTTATTAAAAACAAAAAGGGAAGTTCAAACTAATCTTACGTGAATAAGTAAAACAAAGCTGTGCCACACTGTGGTGAAAATACAGTCATAAAATATTTTTAAGAAGTCCACTTTTTATACTGCATAATAATTGTTGCAGGAGGTGAAATTGGTTCTAAACTTCAAAGGCTCACTAATAGCACACAGAGAACTTGAAGAACAAAGAACAGAGACTACAGGAAATGTGTTTGTACACGTACTTCAGAAATTATTTGAAAATAAGTATTTGGACTCTCAATTGACTTTGATTTGCTAAGGTTCTCTTTGAAGAGAACTGATAGAATTGTTATAATTGCTTCTCTTAGAAAGGGAAGGACTTGATCTGATCTTTGATCCCCATTACTATTTCATGTATGGAGACCTGATCTGCTATGTACTTTTCACAAAAACCCAGTTTTGGAACCATCACAACTGTATATGCACAGGAGAAAAGAAAGACTGGGCTTATTGTGGGTATTATGTATCTAGTTGTTTTTAAGCTACCATCCTTTAAAGAAACAGTGCCTAATGTGATTCCATACTCAACTATGCTTCAAGATTTCAAAGCCCAAATTCATCCAAGCAGCAAATCCCTGCCAAAATAAAAGGCCCTGTCAGTTAGGGTCTGAAAAACAAAAACAAGCCAATCTCCTAAATGCCTCAGAGAATTTTTATGACATGTTTAAGAGGTAACATAGCCAGCCCATTCTCTCCCCTAACTGATTCTATCTCCTACAGTTGATTTCAAATAATAAAGTGGTTTGCTTCAGCTGGCAAGAGAGAAGGAAGAAGGAACAGAGAACAGAGCCCCAGTGAGATCAGGAAGAAATGAAATCATAAATATATGTATATGGACAAAGACAGGCACATATTCCTCATCCTTCCTCTTCTTCTTTATGATGTTTCTCTTCAGTCTCTGGCATCTGATTAACCCAATTTCTTTCTTATATTTTGTCTCATCTTTTCAGCTCAATGATGCCTTTCCCTGAGATGTTTAAAACCCTTCAGTCCCTCTGCAAAGTGTTCAGCTTCCTGTTTTCTCCCTCTATTCTCTGAATATCGTTAAACCTGCCTCATTCTTGTGAATATGATTAAACTTGCCTCTGCTCCGCCTGGCTTCCTCTCTTCATCCTCCTGCTGGGGAGAACAAGAAAGCCTTCCCTCAGGTTCTTCCTCCTTTTCTTCAATTCCCATTAAATGCTTTTTTTCCTAAAGAGATTATAAGAAGGTCTGTTCATCATGGCTTTTCCAGGTCTTCCTTCATCTGAAGATGAGCTGCTGCTTTCAAGAGCCCCAGTTTCTGTCCATTACTAATCAGAGTGTGATCCTGGACCAGGAGCATCAGAATCATCAGAGAGCTTATTAGAAATGCGGCATCCCAGGACCCAGCCCAGACCAACCAAATCAGAATCTGCATTTCTACAAGACCAACCAGTGATTACAGAGCATCTTGAAATTTGAGAACCATTGCTATAAGCCACAAGAATTTGGAGGAGGGCCAGTGGATTGTGGGCCCGAGAGGTCACAGAAGGTTTTCCTAAAGAGGAGGTGACATTTGAAAGACAGAAGGTGGGATGCCAATGATGGATCAGAGGGAAATGGCTGATGTAATTGCGTAAAAGAGAGCAAGAGACCTGGGGATGCTGAGCAACCCTGTCTACAGGACTGAACCAGCTAGAAGAGGATGTTATATTTAAGAGCCAAGTATCTGCATGGAGCATTTCCTGCTGCCTTCAATATGCAAACTTAGGAAATATGCTTCTGGAAAGCTCAGGGCCAAATATGTTGGTGCTACTCAATCTTAGAAGATCAAAGAATGAACCAATATCTCTGGCCAAGATAGCATCAGGCACTTTCCCCCTGCTCCCTTTGCTCCTTGCTGATGGAAAGGGGATGGAATTGGGAAGAAGTAGGTAGACGCTGTGGAAGTTATGAGTTGGCATTTCATAAAATCTTTGTGAAATCCTCACTTTCTTCATCTGAGTTGGGCCAAGATATGGACTATCGTCTGGCTCCCATGTTCTATGGGCTAATATATAGCTAATAAAATCTCTTGAGATTCCTCCTGCCATATGGTCTCAGTCTTAAGTGTACTTCAGGATCCCCCCAAGGACTCTGGTTTTTAGGAGGGATAGGATAGTGTAGTTGTTTAATGCTGATAATAATCATATCAGAAATGAAAAGAACACAAAAATTATTATTTTGAAAGGTCAGTGAAGAAAAGCAAAAAATTAAGCAAGACACTAAAATATAAGATCATACTTGAAACTACATTTTTATTTGCCATACAGTAACTTCGAGAATAAAGAAAGTTATTTAGGTTGTATACAACAACTACTACTATGTCTATATTTCTCAATTTCCAATCTCTGGGGGTAAGATCCCTTAGAAGCAGGGGTCCCTGAGCATTCCAGAAAAAAAAGCCCTGGTTTCTATCAGCTGATTGAATGAGCAGTTTAAACATAATAACAAACAGAGAACTCTCATCATCATGCCAGAATCCTTGTGAGGATCTGTGGGAATCTGCAGTTCTCAGTCCTGTGGGGAAGAAAGCCGACAGACTCAGGGAAGATGAACCACCTCCATGAGTTACCATTTTAGGGCCTAGAAAGTTTCTGGGGAGCCGAAGAAAGGTGCTCAATGTTAGAAGGGGGCTTAGGTCCTTCCACACAGAGGTGGCATCAAAATCCTTCTCTGAGCAGGGATCCGACACGGCTGATGACCCTACGCCCTTTGAGCCAGCAATTTCTCCATACATCAGGTTCTGTGAGCAGGAATGATCCCATCTCCCACATCTCTGGGGCCTGCAACAGATCTCACAGCTCGCTTCACTTAAAGCATGTGTCAAGGGAAAAGAGTGGGAGATGGGTGGAGAAAGGTGGGGGTGGGATTGGGCACTTATTGCCTGCATTCCCACCTTGTCTGCTCAAGGGTCTAACAGATGGAGACTCTTAAGGTCAGGGAAGGCTGGGCCCCTGTCTGGCCCAACTTTGAGTTTTCAGAACTCTAAAGCACTTGCAACCACTAAATGAAAGGTGGATTACCTCCCAGAAGGAGGCAGAAAACAAGTGTTCCTAGGCTCTGCTTGGCTGAGAGTGAGCTCTGCTGGGGTGCCCTGCACACCCCAGGGTTTGGAGCCCTCTGATTCCTGACCTACAACAGAATGAACACCCACAGCTTCGGGGGGCTTGGTTCTTCCTACTAAAGGAAAGAATCTCCCTCAGATGCAGGGATCTCCAATGAATGAACAAGCAAAATTTGAGACAGTAAAGTTCTCCATAAAAATGACTCCTTCCCAAGTTGTTTTTACCAGAAGATCGAGGAGGCTGGTTAATGTCTGTTGTCCAAACACAACCCTGAAGGAAGACTACCTTAAGTATCAGAGCCTACAACAAGGCCTATGAGATATTTTTAACAGTTAGAGAAAATGGTATTTGCTGTTCAGGTGCTTGGTCTGTAGAGGACATGAATTTGGGGTCCATTTCACGTGAATCTGCAACCCTATTTACTATTGGACATCTATGATAATTCTTCAAAGTTTGAAAGGGATTATAACACTATGCAAAATGATATGGATGGGAGATGGAAAATAGAAAAGGAAAGAATAAAAAATAAGACAGAAAGAGAACAATGGACTAAAGAAGAAAAGCCATAATAGCATGGCTGAAATTCAAAATTAGGTAGACACACCTCTGTTCTGCACAGTCATAATTTTAACTCATCAACTGTTCATTCAGCACTCATTGTTTCTTGCACACAGTAGGCACTCAATATTTATTGGATGAATCAATTGATCTAAGTACAGCCGCTCTGAATTAGTGTAGTCACTACCTGTTGGCCTACATTCTAAAATGAACCCCAGTACATCCTCTCTGGAATTGGGCAAAGTTGGTCTGGATGCTTTTTTTTTCTACCTTGTCCCTTACTCTACCCAACTGGCCCCACGAATCTGAAGAATCTGGAGCAAGAAAAGGTTTTATGTAAAATTCAGCGTAAGAGAGTACTTACACGGAGTACATCGACACTTAGCTGCTGAAAGTTCCGAGATCTCAATTCTTGCATTCGTTTGTTATTTTCTTCATATTTTTCTTCCACAAGCTTTCTGCAAATTTAAAGTCAACATAGAAAAATAGCTGCAATTTGCTAAAAGCACATCTATATATACAAGTAAGTGTGATCCCTGTTTCAACAGGCAAACTGGGGTGTTGGGAAGCCAGGCCAACAGGTCTCTCCCTCATCAAGATGTGAGCAGGGTGGCATCCACTCGATTCTCTTAAAGCACACACAAGAATGCTCCTTATTCATTCTTAGAACTCCAAAAAGCAGCAGAAGATAATGCCGATCCCGGTGCGTTCTCCGACCGCGATGACAGGGGGGTGTGTCCTTGATGCCCAGAACAGTCCCTAACACAAACTAATAACTTGACAACTCCTTCAGGATGAACAAACCCATAAACATGGAAAATAGAGCTACATTTCAAAGAATTTATGGAAAAGAATATGAGAGTCACTAGGGAGGGGAATTTTTCTCAGACACATTTTCTTTGTTTCCTCTACTACAGGACGGTTGCATTTAATAGACCTGCTACTAAACTGCCAGGAAGATTTGAGTTCTTGTGATTACTTGTGAGCTAATTTATACTTAGATTTTTTGAGAAGTCACTGAACATCCCTGGAGTCAAACTTTCTTGTCTGTAAAATGAGTACATTATAACCCTTCTGACAATACAGCTGTTTTCTAGCTAAAACGCATGACCACTCTCGAATCCTAAGAACAATGATCAAAAACAATTCCGATGTAAGGCATTCATAAAATCAAGACCAAATTTTATTTAAAAGTCATTGCCTTTAAATAAGACAAATATTTAAAGTCATGTGAAAGATCTTTGACTTTCTTTTGTGTATAAAAAAAGTTTTAATCTGAAAAATAATTTGTAATGTGCATGTAAGTAACTAAATAGTCTTTTTAATCTATTCCTGTCAGAGATTTAATTTTCTTTTTACCCTCAACCAATGACATGAATCATAGTGCTTGGAAATATCGCCATTTCTGAGGTATTAGGAACAAGTTTGGGACTGTGAGTTCATGCAATGGCTCAAACAGTTTAAATGAATCTATTTTCTCAGTAAAACCCACACTCAGTGGCAGTGGTTTGCAGAAATCAACTTGTACTGGCTCCCAAGAGCAGATTATGTACATATCTTCCCAAGCGAACATTCAATGATATCACATTGGTATAGCTAGAAATTGGCCGATAGTGGGAGTATTTACATCAAAGAAATCAGCAGCTACCCCCACCCTCCTGCAACCCCAGAGCTGGTGGTTAAACAACTACCAGCACACTACCGCCCAGGATGTACTTTGACAGAAGTCTTTTTCCACATTTACTAAAGAAAGCATGTGTCAAGGGAAAATAGTCTCCCAGATTCTTACTTGGTTCATCATGATATTCAATGTAAGCACAAGGACACCTCTTAATCATTTTTCAGATACATTAACAAGGTCACAAAATGAACAGATTTGAGTTTCAGCTCTTTTCTGTCTCTCTAGTTCCTTGTTGGGGCTTCCACGCTACCAAAAAGGTTGGCAGAAGAAGAAAGAAGAAAAAAATTAGGAAATTGGATAACCTACCAACTGAAAAATCGTTCTTTGGGAAACTGGGATCCCAGGGCTCTAAGGAATTCCCCTTTTTCATGTAAATACTCTAATTACTAGTGATATCTCCCACCAGCAGCACTGCCTTGGGCAGAGACTTTTCAAAGGGCTTCACTTGACAGAACAGAATTCTGTTTCCAATCTGCTTTCTAAGGCCAACAATTTCCTGCCATTACATCCTCCCCCGACAGAAGAGTTAGGTCTCCTGGCAGAGGGGCTGCAGCAAACATCTGGGGAATGAGGACGGGACAGTAAAGCCGCCTTTTCACCCTCTCGCTGGTGTGTGTACAGAAAGTGTCAGCAACAACGAGGCTTCACTGGGAGGCTGCCTCTATATTTTCATTGCTAATAACCTCCCTGATATTCAATTTTTCTTTTCACACAAGACTGAAAGCCTGATATTAATAGCGTCTGGCAGCCAATAACCATCTATGGCTCAATAGCCATCTTTTGAGGGAACAAGTGAATGAGTAAACAGATAAATATATAATGAGTATGTGCGTTTTGATTTCCTATTTTGGTTTTTGCTTGTCTTCAGTAAATTCCTTTAGAGCCCTGAGAAGTGGCCCAGGGCCCAGGGTAACCTACGGAAAGGTAGCTTACTTCAGCCTCCTGGCCTTCTCATCAGCTGCCTGGAGCTTCCTCAGCCGCATCCTTTCTCTTGGTGTCATTTTCTGCACTTCAGACAGCGCCCACAGAGTCTGCAGGTGGATCTTTTTCTGCCTATAGATAATAAGGATTCTCCACATGCAACCCATTCCAAACATGCTCAGAAAAATTAAACAAATATTTTACAGAAGTATCATTACACTACTGGGAAGAGAAAAGCATCTTGAGACAGGCCAGGCAAAAACCAATAAACTCTGGGTAGGTAATGAGCCAACCAGGACTGTGGTTAATTGGCAATATATTTCAAATTAGATTTTTGTTTAAAAGCAAATTATGTACTTTCCAAATTTCTGCTCATTTCATTGCATATGACTGGTTTTCATAATGTAAGACAAATTAAGATCTTGGCCATTAACAAGTAAATAGACTGGCAGATCAATTCAATCACGTGGATAGGACACAATCTCAGGAAACAGGCAGGATTTGAATTCCATCTCTACCACTAATTAGCTCCGTAGCCTTGGGCAAGTAACTGAACCTCTCTGAAATTCAGTTTTCTCATCCATAAAGAATGGGCTATAGTGAATATTACATGAGGTAATGTATTTAAAGTGTCTGACACATTAAAAGTATCCTAAAATGGTATTATTTAATAGCTAAATCTTATTGAATAGGTCTTATATTCTAAGCTTAATACAGTAGGTATTTTAATGCAGCATGGCATAGTCGTTAATTGCACAGGCTAATAACATTCTCTGGGTTCAAACCTAACTTCCAGGTTACGCGCTATATGCTCTTGGGCAAGTTACTTACGGCTCTATGATCATTAAAATAATAATAATAATAGTGCCTACTTCATAGGTTTGTTGTGAGTTTATATGAGTTAATTCATGTAAAGTTTTTATAACAGAGCCAAGTGTATGTCATTACCCCCCAAATGTCAGCCAATATTATTATTTAAGAGCATCTTTCCTCAGTTAAATAAATGTGCTTACATTAACCATGTACCGAAAGGTCTACAACCACATTCTCAATGACAGTTGTTTCTGTGGCTGACTTGGTTAAGGCTCAATACTGCAGAACGCCTTTTGTACTCAACTCCCTCCTTAAGAAACACAAATGAGAAAATTGTAATGACTACTGTAGGCAGGTCTCATCCCTCTGGGACTACATCCAGACCAGAGCCTCCAGGGGATGCGCAATTTTCAGGAATATACATCCCTTATTTTGCAAGATCAAATAGATCTCCCTAAAACATAGTCGTATATCTTGAAAATAACAGTGATGATTTGAAATCAATATTTCATAATGTGAAATACCATCCAAACAATTGGATTCTAGCACACTCTAATTGTAAGCAGTGTCAGGCAAACTGTTTCATAATTGCAGTGCAAAATGATAGCTAAAATAAGTCCAGTACTTTAGAAATAAGATATCTACTACTCTCACATCACTAGTTTAAAATAAAAATAAAATAAGAAGTTCTGAGCTTTCTTGAAAGAATAGGTAACAACCCAAGAAAACTTGGTTATAGGAGCATGCCCCAAAATTTATCCCTTGAGGTGCAGTGTATTTTAACTGGAGATCATGAGTTAAACAAAGAATTAATATCTTTGATGGACCAGTTTCCTCAGTTGTGAATGTGAAGATGGAAAACAAATATGGTGCAGTTGAGAAACCACCGGACTGGGTATTAGAGAAGCATATTTACGCTATTTGACCTTGAAGATCTGGGCTACCTAAGGAGGGCTACTGTTCTCGCCCCACCACCTTGCAGAACTCTGGAGAAGGACTGCCATTCTCATTAGGTCCTTATAAAATTAAATAGAGGGGTCCTTCAGCAAAAATTATGGATTTGCTCTTTATAAGTGAAGCCCCCTGGAGTTGTTCTGTATACAGCCTGCACAGCTGTACACGGCTATCCTGAAGTAACCTAGTATTCTGGGCTCTTGTAAGTTACAGCGCAGATATTTTGAATGAGGTAGGAGAAAGAAGTTAGGCCAGGAAATAATTATGGTTCTTTGTGAAACACATTGTCTAGTTTTTATGTATATCTCAAGAAAGTGGATTTTGGCTTATTTTCAATTGTATTTTCACGACTCCACATGTTGTCTTTTCAATAGATACTCTGCCAGTTCCTGTTAAACAAACAACATGTGAAAGCCATTTATGTTTAATACAGAAGGTTCATTAGCATAAATATTACTAAATGTTTGAGATATTAATTTCTCTATATACTTACAAGGCAACTACAGCGCTGGCCTGCAGATCTGTAAGCTCTGCAGTGGTTTAAACTTTTATGACTTCAATTTGCTACCACCTGGGGCAAAGGGCTTTGCAATGCCAAGTGACTGAAGCTCCTTAATTTCCTGGCAAGACTTAAGCAAATTCTAGGATGCTCCATGCAGACAGCTTATCACTAATATATTTTTAAAGACAAATGCATTTAACATTTACGCTCAATGGGCTTTTCAAAAACAGATTACTTACACGGCATTAACTATGTGAGCAGCCTCCTTCTGACAATTCAAATTCTTGTCTTCAGGAGTCATTTCTGAATATCTACACATTAGGTGCTGAAAAAAAAACAATCCTTAGACGCCTTAAAGACTCCTCTTCAGGGATGAAAGGGCGTAAAACTATCAGGTGCCTTTTCTGTTTTGCAGTATTATTGGCTATGTCTGAGAGCCTGAAAACAAAACCCACTGGTAACTATTATTCCTTCTACAAAGGGTTACACAAAATTCATGGTAGCTTATGCAACAAGATCCTGCCGGGTCAGGCTCCTGCCCACCCCTCCAACTCCATCTTGCACCGCCTGCTCTCTCAGTCCCCGTCCCCAGCCACGGCAGGCCTTCCCTCAGCTCCAAGAACACACGAGCGCTCTCCTGGCTCTGAGTCTGGAGTGGACAGTGTCCCTGCCCCCAGGGTCAGGACCAGGGTGAGATGAGTGAGGCTCTCACGTCAGGGGCAAAATTTAAGGGGGCACCAAAAAGCTCGGTAACCAAAATAAACAATGTTTTAATGCAAATTATTAAAAAATTAAAATTAACGCTAAAAAAGCTGTGAAGAGTACGATATCAAAAGTTGAAATAAAGACAGGATCGGATCCAACCCTGAACCCGAGTCATTCCACCTCACTCGCCTCCCCCTAATCCTAGCCCTGTTGGACCCTGTCTTTGATAGTTTGATATTTTGTTGCCATGAAATTTTAGCATTAATTTGGATTTTTAAAATATTGCATTAAAATACTTTTTATTTTGATTACTGAGGTTTTGGTTCACTCTTTAATTTTGCCCCAGGGCAAATGCCTCACTTGCCTCACACTAGTCCCAGCAGATCCCCTTGGATCCCTTTTGACTTTTTTTTGGTATGCTCACAGCCCTTCAGTGTGGTTTTGATCCCAACAGCCAGCACTGTGCCTCTTTTTCAGAGGCCTGCTCCCTGGCTAGTGGAGCCGGCTTTGCCTCTACAGAGGGAGAGCTGGAAGAACAGGGAACTTCTGCCCACCTCCTCTCTCCTGTCCTGCTAACCCTCTGACCTATGGGTTTCCCCTGGGAGCACATGCTTGCAAAAGAACCCTCCCCTCCATATCTCCTTCCAGGGAACAGGACCTAATTTAGGCCTTTGTACCAGCTATTCCTTGTGATTCGTACACTTTCTGGGTTCTTTACGCTGGTGGCTGCTTCTCACCTCTCACTGGTGTCAAAATGTCACCTATGCCTTCTTCTACCACCAAAGCCTCTCTCCTTCCTTTAGTTTACAGCATCTTGTTTGCTTTCTTCCTAGAGCTCCTGATAGTTTATAATTATTGTATTTAGTTGCTTACTTTTTCTTGGTTAATGGGTTCTCTTACTAGCAGTCAAGCTTCAAAGGGACAGGAGCCACATCTGTTCCTTCCATTTCGGCACCCCAGTGTCAGCTCAGTGGCTGGCACTCAGCTAACGAATGCACATCAGGTCAGCGCCCTTGTTTCCTGAGGATTTAGAACTGGACACTGATGAAAAGGTGTGCACATTTTTGAAGGTGAATGACTGCTTTGTGGGTCCTCTTAAAGCTGTTCATAAAATTAAAGGAAATTTGCCTGAGGGATTTGTATTGTAAAAGTCAAACAAGTTAAAAAAAAACCCTGCTGAAAGGGTCCCATCTGCTTTCTTCTTACCACCAGAGGCAGATTCTTTGCACCAAATTTTCTAATCTACAGGAAAACAAAATAAACTCACCTAATCAATAAAAAGTATTATTGAGATATATAATAGAGGAGTGGAATAATAAAGGCTCAATGAAAGCCCCAGATATCAGTATGACTATTAGTACATTGTTGTCCTCACAGGGATATATTTACAAAGCGTTGAGGCAAGATTTGTAAACCAAGAGATCTAAGGGTGGTTGGTGAGTTTAGGCAGAAAATCACAATCCTAACTTCTCATCTCTGGCGCACCAGGGAGCCAGAGCTCACGCACTTGCTTTTGCAAGGAGATTGTCCTGACTAATAAATTCCCTCAGCTTTTAAAAAAATCTTGTTTCTCCTTCCTGACTGGTTCTTAATGCATCTCACGCCCACAGCATATCTTCAAGTCCTAGAATGTATACAAATGTTAACATGTGTTTCCCGATAACGCTTTCATTTTAAATACCTGTAGTTGTTCATCAACGTAAGGGATTTTTAAAATTTCTATAGCAGATGGTCTCAACGACGGATTCTTGTTCAACATGCTGGAATGGTTAAAAAGAAAATTCTTTTCCAAATGAACTAAAATATGAATACAATTTAAAATTGTTTCTGTGGCACTACATTTATTTCCATACCGTTCCATGACAGTGTTCAGTTCTCTTGGGTATCTCTCAGGGAGAGAAGGTGTGTCGCCTTCAACAATTTTTAAAACAATGGACAAGAAATTGGAGCCAGTGAATGCATGACTCATGCAGCACATCTCATATAAAATGCATGCCAGAGACCTGAAGACAAAGTCAAAGAATTTAAATAAGGAACAGATGTCCTATTTTAAATGTGATCATCAAACAAAACCTCAGATGTGTTCGGGCAGTGGTTGTGAGCCACTAACACAACTTCAGTTGTTTGTTTGAAAGCTTTAGTTCCACACTGTTCTTTTCCATTCAAACATGTTTACTAAAAAAAGAAGAAAAAGTTAAAGAAGAAAGCACAAAATGTAAGTCGGAATGACCACTTTTTGTCAAAAGAGAGCAAACAAACCAACAGGAATATGCCTGCATACAGGAGGGACTCAATAAATATTTAATCAGTGTAGTAAAGAATTTTTAAATTAACCTCTGTGAAGGAAAAAGAAAATGCAGCTAAATATTGTCTTCCTAAGGCAACTTTGTTAATGTTATATATGCAAAATAAAATTTTAATTTATCAGCCTAACCTTCCCTCTAATGTGTATCCAAGCATTTTGAAAAGGAAACTGGCATTTTTATTAGTTTTCTGAATAGAATCCATTTGCAAGTAGGGTGGAAGAGCAGCTACTTGCAGCTCACATTAAAATGTATAATTCTCCCTTCAAGGGTATGAAACAGTTTATTAAAATTCTAGATCAGTCCAACACTGATTTGGATTAACCATGCAAATCAGTAACCTCTACACCAGCAGAAAAATCTTTTAAATAACTCTACGTCATTAAAAAAACTAAGGGGAAATTCCTACCTGAACTCACTGTTAAGAAAGAACTATACTTCCCCTGAATAATGGATTGTTTTTGTCTTATGGGCATTACAAATTATGTAACTGGCCAGATCTCCCTTTTCATGTTAGTTGCTTGAAAGATTAGAAATAAATTTGTGATTGACCTTGCATAAGTTGCGTTTTATGTAACTTTTAACACTGTCCTTAATCCTTTCTCCTAGAAGGAAGGGTATGTATAAAAAATACATACATGGATACTATCATTTTAATTATTTTGTGGATATTCATGAAAATGTGCATTTGTAAGAGAATTCTGTATATAAACACTGAGAATGTTTCTGTTCCAGTAAATAATAATAACTAAAAATTTCCACCTTATTGGTACTTTACATTTTACAAAGTACTTTCATATGTATTTCAACAGAGCCTCATAACTTCCCAGTGAAATAGAGCCAATATTATAATTTTCCCATTTTATACGTAAGGAACCTGGCTCAGAGGAGTTAAATGACTTAGCCAAGGTCACACAGGTGACCTTGACTGACTCTCAAAATAGGGTATTTGTCTCTCCAAATCCTGGACTATTTCCATTACAGAATGCTAGAAAGAAGGGGGGATGTTAGGAGAAATCATATAATATTGACTAGAACTCCAAGATCAATGTAAACATTATAAATTATGAAAATTATTTGGAGCTCAATAAATTTTGCATCCATCATAAGACTATTAAATGGTGTCTGGTGTAGTAGCACATATTTACATTTCTACACCCAGAAAAAAATTTCCTTCAAATAAAGGTGAAATAAAGACATTTTTAGGCAAACAAAAACTGAGAATTTATTGCCACCAGGAAAGCACTAAAATCCTAAAAGGGAGCTCTTCCAACACAAGAAAAATGATCCCAGACAGAAATAAGGAATGCAAGAAGGAATGAAGAACACTAGAAAGAGTAATTTTGTGAATACGTATAAATCAATATTAACTCTATAAAATAATATTAAGAATATCTTGTGGGGTTTAAAAATCATGTACAATAACATTTCATGTCAAAAATAATGCAAAGACATAAGAAGATAGAGTTAAAGTATTTTAAGGTCCTTGCATTACTAAGAAAGTGGTAAAAGTAATAATTTTTACTAGAGTGTAATAAGTCAAGGATGCACATTATAATTGTTAGTGTTATCACCAAAAGAATAGTAAAATAATGTATAATTGACATGTGTATAACTAACAAGTTACTAGAGGGAAAAAAATCAAATAAAAATTCAAACCAAAAGAAAGCAAGAAAGGAGAGAAATAAGAACATAAAACAAGTGGGCTGTATAGAAAGCAAATAATATGGCAAATAAAATTACAAATATAGAGTAATTATATTAAATGTAAATGGATAGTACTCTAATTAAAAAGACTATCAGGCTGGGCAAAAAAATATATACTGGTCATGAAACAAGGCTTAAATATAAGAACACAGAGCAGTTGCTAGAAAGAGGTATACCATGCAAACACTTATCAAAATATTGCTGGTGTAGATATACTAGTATCAGACAAAGTAGACTTTAAGGCAAGAACCACTGCTAAGATTAAGATGGTGGAATGATAAAGAAATCAAACCACTAGAATACAACAATTCTAAAACTGTATACACCCAGGCCAGCCCTGGTGGCCTAGTGATTAAGTTCAGTGAGCTCTGCTTTGGCAGCCTGGGTTGAGTTCCTGGGTGCAGACCTACACCACTCATCTGTCAGTGGCCATGCTGTTGTGGCAGCTCACATATAAAAAGAGGAAGATTGCCAGCAGATGTTACCTCAGGGCGAATCTTCCTTAGCGAAAATAAATAAATAAAAGAAATAGTAAAAGAAAAATGTATACACCCAATAACATTGTGTTTGTGTATGAAGCAAAAATTGACAGAATTAAGAGGAAAAATAGACAAATTCACAATTAGAGTGAAAGACTTGAACACAATTCTTTCAATACAGGGTAAATAGGCAGACCCAAAAGATCAATAGAGAAAATCTAAACACAATTAGAAAAATTGACATAATTGACAAATGAACATAAATGCATCCAACAATGACAGAATTCAGACTCTTTTCAAGGATGCATGGAACATTTACCATAATTGACCATGCACAGGGTCATAAAGCAAGCCTCAACAGATTTCAAGGATTGAAATCTTCAGAGCATATTCTCTAACCACAGTGAAATTAAGCTAGACATTAATAAAAGAGAGAAAAAAAGCTACAAAATCTCCAACTTTTTGAAAATTAAGGAATATACATCTAAATAATCCCTGGGTCAAACAAGAAATCACAAAAGATATTAGAAGATATTTTTAACTGAATGCTAATAAAGGTACAAAATATCAACACTTACTGAATTCAGCTAAAGTAAATGCCTATAGCAATTGAAAGTATTAAGTGCATACATTAACTAAGAAAAAGTCTTCACATCTATGATCTAAGTCAACTTGAGAAGCTAGAAAAAGAACAGCAAGTCAAACCAAAGAAAGATTAAGGAAGGAAATTTAAAAAGAGCAAAAATTAATGAAATACAAACAAACACAATAAAAATAAAATCAGTAAAGACTAATAAATTTAATGGACCTTTAACAAGACTGATCAAGAAAACAAGAAGAAAAAAACACACAGATTAGCAATAATAGGAATGGAAAAAGGTACAACACTACAGACTCCAGAGATATTGGAAAGTACTAAGATGACATTATAAACATGTTCCTCTCCAATAAATTTGACAAATTGGATAAAATGAACAGTCTTTAAAAAATATAACTTACCAAAATGACACAAGAAGAAATAGAAAATCTGAATAGTCCTATATCTATTAAACAGAGATAGCAATTATTTAAAATAATAATTTAAAAAATTTTTTTTAAGTTTCACACAAAGAAAACTCCAGGGTTAGATGGCTTTACTGGCAAATTCTTCCAAAAATTTAAGGAATAAAGAACACTGATCTTATTAAAACTCTTCATTTTATAAAGTCAGCACAACCTTGATATGAAAATACAACAAAGATATTACAGGAAAGGAAATTTATAGGCAAATTTTTTTAAGAACATAGACGCAAAAAATCCAAATACACATACACATAAATACATATTACAAATAGAATATGATGATATACTAAAAAGATAATATATCATGACCAAGTGGATTTTATTTCAGGAATATGTGTTGACTTAATATTTGAAAATCAATCAATGGAATATACCTCATTATAGAAAAGAGAAAAAATATATCATCATCCTGATAGATGTAGAAAAAAGCATTTGATAAAATTCAAAACCCACTTGTGTTTTTAAAAGAAAACTCTTAGCAAACTGGGAATGGAAAAGAACCTCCTTAACCTGATTTTTTTTTAATTATAAAAATATATGGTAAATATTATGCTTATCGGTGAAATATTGAAAGTTTATGCTTTTATTTTGAGATGGAGAACAAGGTGAGGATGCCTACTATCACTACTTCTATTCAATATTGTAATGAAGGTGCTACCCAGAACAATAAGGCCAGAAAAATTTTTAAAAATATATATGAAGGTTAGAAAAGAAGACAAACTGTCATTAAGAATTTCAGTATGATTATGTACATAAAAGGTCATTACTATAAGCCTGCAACAAACACATCTTAAAAATGAAATTTAAAATGTCATTTACATTAACATCACAAAACATCAAATACCTAGGAATCAATCTAATGAATGATGTGCAAGATCCTACACTGTAAACCACAAAACATTGCTAAGAGAAGTTAAAGAAGATCTAAAAAAGGTGGGGGGGGAGGTGGGAGGGTGGATAGACCCACATCCATGGATTGAAAGAGTCAATATTATGAAGATGTCAATTTTTCCCAGAATGATATAAAGATCCAATGCAATATCAATCTAAATCCTAGCAGACTTTTTTGTAGGAATAGACAAAGTGATTCTAAAATTTATATGGAAATGCAAAGGACAAGGATAGCCAAGGCAACTGAAAAGGAACAAATTTGGAGGTCTTGTGTTACCAAAGAGCAAAATTTATTTTAAGTTATATTACTTATGAAAGTATGATATTGGCAAAGAAGAAAAAACAGACCAATGGAATGAAACAGATCCACACATATTTAATCATTTGATAAATGCAAAGATAAACTGCACTGTGGTGAAGGAAAAGATGATCTTTTTAACAAGTATTGCTGGGCCACTTGAGTACCAATATGGAAAAGAACGTACGTGGACTCCTACCTTACACCATACATACGCACAAAAATCAATTATAGGTGGATCTAACTGTGAAAGATAAAAATCACAAAACTTTTAAAAGAAAACAGGAGAATATCTTCCTGTTCTTGGGGTAGGCAAAGATTTCTTAAACAAGATGCAAAAAGTACTAATGATAAAGTTATGGACCGATAAAATTGACTTCATTAAAATTTTGAACTTCTATTCATGAAAAGACACCATTAGAAGAGTGAAAAGGAACTTACAGAGTGTGAGAAGATGTGTGCTATCCTGGCTCTCAATGCTGCACCGATCAGAGCATTTCAGATCCTGAAGGACTCTCATTACTTGGAAACCATGGCTAGCTCTGAGAAGCCTTTCAGGCAGCAGCTGACTCCAAGCTTACTTCAGGACCTATCTGGAACCATAATCCACCTTCAAAGATCCCTGAGGCCGGAGACATCAAGCCATGCATAGCAAATATAGGGTGCACAGACAATGAGATCCTCTGGGGCAAAAGGAAAGGAAGGTAGGCAAGTCTGGCTTTTGTTTTTCTGTTGCTTGGCAGGGAAAGGGGGTTAATGGTCTATGAAGCACAGTGAGTTGATCATGAAGTCAAACCCTGGTTTTATGGAGAAATAACTCTACTGAGCCGCATGTGATGGATGTATTAAGGTTATAAAAAGATGTAGAATTATCTGCTAAACAGACTAGAACAATTAGATCTAGAGGCTAACTCAGTAGTCAATTAATTTTTTTTTTTTTTTTTTGGTGAGGAAGACCAGCCCTGAGCTAACATCCGTTGCTAATCCTCCTCTTTTTTGCTGAGGAAGACTGGCCCTGGGCTAACATCCGTGCCCATCTTCCTCCACTTTATATGGGACGCCGCCACGGCATGGCTGACAGGCAGTGCATCGGCGGGCGCCCGGGATCCGAACCAGCGAACCCCGGGCTGCCAAGCGCGGACTAAACCGCTGCGCCACCGGGCCGACCCCAGTAGTCAATTAATTTTCATACAAGACTATTCTCTTTTGGAAAACCTCTAGGCTACACCGAAGGCATGCTGCTTTCCATTTACCTGTTTCACTTATCTAGTGATATTTGCCTGCATTTGAGCACACGGAGAAGACTTCATTTATCAGCCAGTAATGTGTGGACAGGACCTGCTGTGGTCACAGTGCACCAGCCTGGAATGGGCAAGTAACTGAAATATGAGACAATCTGATTACAGAAACCACCATGACACTTGGGGTGAAAGATGTTTGATTATCCTGTTACAAGTTTTAAAATTATCCTGTCTACTCTATATAGTTTCTATTCTAGTAACTATACATCTGTGTACCTATGGTTTTTACTTTCTCCAATTTCCAACCAGACATTTCTATATGGGAATAATTATATCATCTCAAACTCATGACTTCAATCCTTTTTGAAGACTTTCTATTATTTGATTTCCAGGTCTTAAATCTGGCAATGCAAAAGTGAGGAAGGGGGTTAGCGAGGTGAGTTGAAAACAACAAGTGAAAGATGCATTTTACTTAGAAGTCTGATTTGCATTCCTTTCTTTTTCCAAAATACAGCCAACTGTGAAGAAGTAAGCAAATAAATCCCTGAGGGAGTGAACCTGGCACTGAAGGGGAGGGCTGGGATCAGATGTGTGTGAAGCAAATTACCCCTGAACTCCATAAACTTGCCATCTGTCCAAGTCGACCAGAACTGCCCAGAGGATTTCTGAAGCACAGGTTGATAATGGATTGCAAATGTAACTCAGGCTTTGTCTTATCTCAAGGTAACTAAATTTACCCTTTGAAATCTGCCCAGACTCTGCAAAGGGAAGCCTACCCCACAGCAATGCATGATTCTGATTGGTTGGGGAAGCTTTATTGATCTTCTAGATAATATTTTTATTTGATGTAATCAAAGATCATCCTGACGTATCCATCTAAGAAAAGAGTACACATAATTTAAGTAGCTGAATAAACAGAGTAATAGAAATTTAATACAAGAGTAGTGGGTTTTGCTTTAGTGTGTGTCACCCTAAATAAATGTCTTAGGTGGAATTGAATATCAACATAAACTCAGTCTAAATATAATGAAAGACATTGGCCTGCTTGAACTAATACTTAAGAAGTAGTATATTATATAGCAACGGTTTATTATGGGCCTATCATGTCCCAGAACCTCTATCAGTGTTTCCCAAGCTTTAATATGCATACAAATCACCCAGAGATTTTGTTACAATGCTGTTTCTGAGTATTTGGGGGAAAATGGCAGCTACATTGGAAGCACAGTTTCTGGATCTTCCTTAAATCCCCATGTAAAAACAGACAAAGCAGCTAGATAGCAAAACCAAAAGCCCATGGCCAACATTTTCAACAAAGTTAAGTAATAAGGTATCCCCTTGAACCCCAAAGTACAAGTGAGTGAAGACAAACCACAATGGCCATGCAACCTGCATAATATCAACATCTGAGTGAGAAGAAGCAGAAGGAATCAATGGAGTGATTGAAGGACCCAAGAACAGAAGAACTTTAAAATACCCAACATGTACTCACTAGAAAGCACAGTGGGCCAATTAATAACAGCAGCTAAAACCAGTAGGGGTTTTGCCCAATCCAAAATCAGAGTGAATGCAAGAAAACAAAACCCAGATTAAGGCCTGAAGGGGCTGGAGCAGAATAGCTCAGGACTGTCCAATAGAATTTTCTCCAATGATGGAAATGTTCTGTATTTCTGTATACAATAACCACTAGCCACATGTTGCTAGTGAATCTAAAAAACTGAATTTTTCAAAGAATATTTAAAAGGAAAAGTGAATGCACTTCTTCCACCATATCATCCCAATATACTATCACGTTTGGGGGAAGATCCATAAAATTTTAGAAGCAAAGTTTGGGTGAATTTCATCCTGCTCATACCAGCTCTTCCTAATTACTTTCTTCTACAATTGAGCCTTATAATGTTTGAAGTAAGATCATCTCATCTCCCTTCCCTATGGTGGTCCCATGCCCTTCACACTATAAGAATTTGGCCAGTGGAAGAACTGAGGACAGGACCAATAGCGGGGAGAGAGAGGAGGACAGGGAGATTGCAGGGTGGCAGAGGAGAAAACAAAAGGGAAAGTTTTTTTTTCATCTTTAGCTATTTTTTTTCATCTTTAGCTGATCTGTCATAGTCACAGATTCCATACAAACTGTAATGTTTAGGAAATAAATATGGGCAGTATTGAAAATTGGAGTGGGGAGGTAGGTTGGCAACGGAAACAATGGTCAAAGCATCCTTCCACTGCCAATTGTTATTCACACAGCCACTCCATAAAGGCTGGATATGGCAACAGCCGACTCTGCTTCACACATTGATTGAATGGTTGTGTTCCAATTGCTTCAATCATCTTTGATATTCTCCATAGACTCTTTTAAGATGGACAGAGCATCAGAAGTAGTAAAATGTGTAAGGTTAATAGAAGGCTTGCCTATCTCCCCTCTTTAGTTTCCACCAACCTCTGCCCCCTCCAGTCTGTTTTTTATAGCCCAGCCTGGTATCATTGTAACATTAATTCCCCTAGTAGATTGCTTACTCTTTGCAAATATTCCCTTTCCTTTTCCCATGGTGGGAGTAGACTTCCTTCCTTGCTGATATTGGGATTGGCACATGACTTTCTCAGTTAATGGTATGAGATATGAAGTATGCCACGTCTGAGTGGAAGCTTTAAATGCAGGTGCCTGGTTTAGCTCAGCCCTTGCGCTTTCTCTCTAGCACTAGATAAACTCATTTCAGATCAGGGCACAACCTGAGACCTGGAACTGAGAAACCCTGGAGCAGAGCAGGCCTGCAACCCGGAACAGAGACTCAGTTAACCTGCAGTCCTCATGTAAAGTGAAGAAGAAACAAATGTTGTAAGTACCTGAGATTTGTGGAGATCTTTGTTATTGCAGCAAAGCTGATTAACACACCATCCCCTTGTTTAACAGCTTTCAGCAGCTTCTCATTCCCCAGAAGACAAAGTTCAAGCTCCTTAGCATGGCTTACATGGATCATTCACCATCTGAAGCCTGCCTGCCTCTTCAGTCTCCTCTATCGCCACTGTGCCCCTGCCACATACATACACTTTGTCCTCCAGCTAATTGGAAGACACTGAACTTTATCGTGCTTCCATGGCCTTACAGAGTTCCCAGGGTCTTTCAGGAGTCAGAGAAGGCCCAAGTCACTTGCAACTATTTTTAAATTCTCAGTATATTTTTTTAAATGAAGAAATACCAAAATGGAGTTTAAAAAATTATGGTATATTTGAAATTTTTGTATTCAATAAATTAACACCTTTAACATATATGAACTCTTGGAGATAACTTCCAACACATATATTTGAGGCCCAATGAGTGAGAAGGCTGTGGGCAAATGGTTCTTCTGTCTAGCCTCTTTCTTTCCCTACACCGTCCCCCTCCCTCTTCCCCCAATGGGCACTTCCCCACTTTCAGTCATTGACACTGGATCCTTCTGCCTGAACTGCATTTGTCAAACTTTTCTCCATCCTTCCACCTCCTGAGCAGGCATCACCCACTCTCTAAAACCATAGCTGATGCTCTGCATCGTCACCCCAGCAGTGAATCACTCACTTCTTTATATAAGAGGCTTGTATGCACTCATTGTATTGCACTATAACAGCAATTTGTTTACAGATCTTCCTTGACTTACAATAGAGTTACATCCCGATAAACCCATCATAAGTTAAAAATATCGTTAAGTCAAAAGTGCATTTAATACACCTAACCTACCGAACATCATAGCTTAGCCTAGCCTTAACGATGCTCAGAACACTTACATTAGCCTACAGTTGGGCAAAGTCATCTAATATACAGCCTATTTTATAATAAAGTGTTGAATAACTCATGTAATTTATTGAATACTGTACTGAAAGTGAAAAACAGAATGCCTGTATGTGTACAGAATGGTTGTATGTGTATCTATTGTTTACCCCTGTGACTGCGTGGCTAACTAGGAGCTGTGGCTCACTGCCTCTGCCCAGCATCAAAAGGGAGTATGGTACTGCATATCACTAGCCCAGGCAAAGGTTAAAATTCAAAATTTGAGGTTTCTATTGAATGCATATTGCTTTCACACCATTGTAAAGTCAAAAAATCGTAAATCAAACCATCGTAAGTCGGGGACCATCAGTATATATCTGGAGTCTTGTGAGCTGGTACGAGCTGGCTCTAGCACACCACTAAATTATGTGAATAACAGAGAGATGGTGCTGGAGTCAGAAGATGGTCCACTGCTGGGGCAGGCAGGAGAAAGAGAAGTCAGGAGGAGTGAAGGGAGAGTTCTGAGGCACATAGAAAAGTTGCTGGTCCAGAGTTTCTCTGCTAAGGTCCAAGTTCTCGGGTTCTATCCATCAAATGCACCTACAAGCAGAGTATCAGACTGCTTTTCTGGCACAAGCCACTTCTCTTAAGCTATTTCTTGGACTTTTTAAAATAAAGAAAATGAACAATGCTAGATTGCCATAATGGAGACCCAGACTAGAGGCTGCTTCTCAACTCCTGCTTGCTGTCCTCCTGATAAAGCCCTGTTCCAGTCACCACTTCTGCATAACAAGACACCCTAAAACTTAGTGCCTTAAAAGAACAATAAACAATAATTTTTCTCATGAATCTATTTTGTCAGAGATTGATAGGGAAGTCTTGTCTCTGCTCCCCACAGCATCTGTGGGGAGACTCAGCTGAGGCTGGAAGATCTATTTCCAAGTCACTCATATGACTGGCCAACTGGCACAGGCTATCATTTGGAAGCTCAGCCAGAGCTGAAGATGAAAAGCCCTAGTTCCTCTCAATATGTACCTCTCCACATTGGCTTCTCAATGTGCTACTCAGGCTTCCTCACGACATGATAGTTGGGTTCCAAGAGTAAGGGTCCCAAGAGAATCAGACAGAAGCTGCATCACCTTTTATGACCAAGACTCAGAAGTCACATAGCTTCAATTTTGCCATAATTACAGGCCTACCCAAATTAAAGTGGAGGAAATATAGACCCCACCTCTCAATAAGAGCAGTATCAACATCACACTGTAAAAAGAGCATGTGGGAAGAGATAAATTGTGATGGCCATCTTTGGAAAATACAATCTGCCACATGCCCTTAAAAATCACGGGAGCATTTTACCTTCTGTCTCCATCAAAAGAAGCCTCTTTGCTTGGAGACTCAGGTCCTCTCCAGGTTCCCATGGCAACACCCTTTCCTTGCCTGAGATGCCCCTTGCTATAAAATGATTAATCCTGGAATTGGGAAGACTAAATCTCAATGGAATTACTGGCTTAAATTAGGAATTTGAAGACTTAAAGCAAATTTAAGCAGCAACTTACAATGAAGTATAGTGACTAAAGATTTATTACTTGCCAAAAGAACTTGTGCTTTTTAAATAAGAACATTTTAACACAAGTAAATTCCTCTTTGGTGAGAAGAATAGAAGAAAATTTTGAGCTAAACCTCCCTCTCCTACTCTCTTACAGATTAACAGAAGAAGCTTATATAAATTTGCCAATCCATGGTTTATCAGAGGAAAAAATAAATAAAAATCTCTAATTCCAACAGTATGGCCTTGGGGAGAAGAGTTCCGGAATGGCAGCATGAGGAGCTCAGCAGACCTGCTCCCCAGCAAAACAACCATAACTAGTGAAAATTACCCCAAATCCCAGCAATTTAAAATCTCTGAAAATTGTCTTAAGGGCATACAGTAAATTAAGAAATTTATTCAAGAAAATCTACTAAATCTCAATAAAAACAACAAGAGTTAAAGCACTTGAGTCCCTCCACCAGCTCAGTGTGACAAAAAGTTCACTCTGAGCAGGTTTAGCCAAGAAGATGGGGCTCCCTCTCCCCACCAGCTCCCAGTCATAGGCTAGGATATTTCTCTACAAAGAGCAGGCTTCTAGCATTTCTCATCCTCCTTAGCTCTGTCTTGCAGAGGCTAAATTCTGGGCAAGTGCAGCCAAGATATTGAGGGCTCCTTTCCCCTACCCAGTCCCACTGGTATGATGAAGACTCTACCCCAGGTATAGCAGGGAGTGAATACTGGAGCATTAATTACTGATCACCCTAGCCCCAGCTCACTCATAGGATGGAGATTCTATGCTAAGAAAGACAAGCTAAGAAGACCAGAGGCTACTGTCCCTGCCTAGTACCCTGCTCATAAGCAGGAGTGTCACTCTAAGAAAGGTGGGACACTGTCCCTGCCTCCAGCTCCAGAGAAGTACCTCAGAGACTTTGCCCAGGGCTGAGGAAGGCCATAACAAGAGAGAGTTCAGAAGCTCTCTCCAAAGGGACTGACTGTCTTTGGAACAGAGTGTAGAAAATTCAAGCCTAAGTTCAAGCTCTCAGAAACAATGGAGATTTTGGTGGCAAGCAACTCAGAGGAGTTTGGTAGCTCCATGAGTGCAATAAGCTAAACCACAGGCTAGCTACTTTACCAGAGAGAACCAGATAATTAAGAAGAATCAAACCTCAAAGACTGGCGGCAAAACTACACCTGCAAAGAGGCTCAAATTTAATTAGAAGGGACCAGAGAGCAATTTGTGAACCAGGGCATTGTTGAAAATAATAGAGCAATCAGTTGGCAATTAGTGGAGGCTAACAGCTGGTAATATCAACAGGGACATCTTAATAGAACAGGGAAAGGGACAGTTGGAGAGCCCTGCTAAAACTACCATCTTCCCAAGGTTAACTGTGCACATGCCCAAGGCTACACTTTCTGAGGAACAAAACTAGAGGTTTCACATGCAGGGGAAATAGATTCCACTAGACTAGCCAGGCACATCACTAAATGAATAAACAAGCAAACAACAAGCCCCAGAGAGGTGGGGGGCATAGGGAGAATAAGTGTCCAGAGTTGCCACAATATATTATCTAAAATGTTCAGTTTTCAACAATTTTAAAACATGCAAAGAAATAGGAAAATATGATCTATACCCAGGAAAAAAAGCAAGCAACAAAAACAACCTGAGAGGACCCACATGTCAGATTTAACAAAGACTTCCAAGCAGCCATTATAAATATGTTCAAAGAACTAAAGGAAACCATGTTTAAAGAAGTAAAAGAGGGGCTGACCCGGTGGTGTAGTGGTTAAGTTCACGCACGCTGCTTCAGCAGCCTGAGGTTTCACAGGTTCGAATCCTGGCTGCAGACCAACGCACCACTTGTCAAGCCATGCTGTGGCAGCATCCCATATAAAGTAGAGGAACATGGGCACAGATGTTAGCCCAAGGCCAGTCTTCCTCAGAAGAAAAGAGGAGGATTGGCAATGGATGTTAGCTCAGGGCTAGTCTTCCTCACAAAAAAAAAAAAAAAAAGGAGTAAAAGAAAGTATGATAAAAACATCACATCAAATAAAGAATATCAATAATGAGACAGAAATTATAAAAAGGCAGCAAATAGAAATTCTGGAGTTGAAAAGTACAATAACTGAAACAAAAAACTCACCAGAGGGGTTCAACAGTAGATTTTAACTAGCAGAAGAAAGAATCAGTGAACTTGAAGATAGATTGACAGATATTATGCAGTCTGAAGAACAGAGAGAAAATGAATGAAGAAAATGAACGTAGCCTCAAAGAAATGTGGGAGATCATGAAGCACACCAACATATACATAATGGGAGTACCGGAAAGAAGAGACAAAGGAGGAGAAAAAATACTTAGAGAAATAATGTCTGAAAACTTCCAAATTTGATGAAATACATTAATCTACATGTCCAAGAAGCTCTACTAACTCCAAGTAGCATAAATGCAAATCCACACCTAGCTACACTGTGGTAAAAATACTGAAAGACAAATACAGAGAGAAAATCTTCAAAAGAAACATTAAGGTCTTGATTGAATAAATTATGTGTCCAGGTATAGTATACTACACAAACATTTAAGAAATATGTAGATATTTGTTGTTGATGCAGAGCTACGTTCCATTTTGCTAAGTGAAAAAAATCAAGTCATAAAATTCTATACAATATGATTATTTTCTGTAATAATAAATACACTTAGATAGGTATGTAAAGCACCCAGCACATTGACTGCCAATCACAGAGTAAGCACTCAATAGAGGGAAGCTGTTCCTGGTTCTGTTGCTGCTGTTGTATTATGCCCTTTTTAAAGTTGAACAGACCAGACTGATACTATATGCAGAGTTTGTATCAATCATTTCATGATAGTCAATGAAAAAATATATTAATACCCAAATCTATTGCACCTGACTGAAATGTTTTCCTATCTCAGCTTCTGTTGAGTGAAAATAACACCAGTGCTCACTCCCCAGGAAGGCACTCCCTGTCCAACAGCTTGCTTCAGAGCTCACACAAGAACTGCCCAGACCACGGGCAGGCAAGAGAAATGGGCTCTCTTGCTCCAGAGCTTCCTTCTCCAAGAGGCAGTTGATGGGCCTGTTGGCTGCCAGCTACTTGCAGGCCCCACATTACTATAGGAACTGCTGCCAAGTTGGCCTGTATGTCTCCCTTTCCTAAATCCTTCACCAGGAAATAGGGTTGTTCTCCTCCCTACCCCCTTTCCCTGTCCACCCTGGGAATGCTCTCCTGTGAGGATACTTTCTTAGTCCTGGTAGGCCAGGCAGGTGCTGGTTCCTCTCCATTTTCTTCTACCAGCAGCTAAGTCTTGTCTGACATTTCTGTCCAAGATGACTAAAGCCTGACTCCACCAATGGGTGTGAATTAGACTCCTCCAGTGTCCCCTACCCAGCCAACCCCCATACCAGATCTCCGAGCAAAACCTTGAGGCTTCACAGTACACTGTGACACTCCTGCTGTTCCCACCACCATTCCTCCCACTTCAATCACTCATACAATATAGGGCCACAAGATCAAAGAGCCATCTGGTTGACCTCTCACAGCAAGATAAACAAGACCAACAATAAAATATTCTCTTTCCTTTCTGTTTAATTACAGTGCCACTATTCCAATAGCATTGTCGTTTATTTGTTTCTCCTACCAAAATAATAAATTCTAACTATTCATAGTTTAAATCAATTTAAAGAGCTGGCCTAGGAACCCAATTCATATATTATATTTTTCCTGTGGGGAAAGAGGTGTTCAGCAATTGCTTATACAAATCAGCCATGTTCAAAGTATTGTCCTCAGTGAACCTAATTATCCTAACTTTCCAAATAACTGTTTATAGACTTTTGGAACCTAACCCACTTTTAAGAGAGGGACTTCCTGCACTTGACTGCCATAAATAAATGAATCCTGAAAGGTTTAACAGATTGCAGAAGGAGGATTAGGTTACATATGGGCAAACAACAGATGAAAATATAATTAGTATTATACCAATTCTTCCTTAAGCATTATAAATATAATATGCAAAGCTATTAGTGCTAAAGCAAAACACCTGTCAATTATTCACGAGTGTTTCCAATCCTAAGAAAATATTCCACAGTAAACAGATGCTACACACTGAGATCCAGAGAAAACTTTCAACCCTATTCAATCTAATTTTGCTGAGTGTCTCCCAAATATTATTCATCACACTTATGTATCTGCCACTATAATTAATAGTTTTCTGTATTCTTTACACTTTAGGTTGGGCAATAGAAATTTCATTACCAGATAAGCCCATTTGATTCAGATACAACCAAGGTAATTACTAAATTCATAATAAGGTGGTAATTTGGGGTCAGGATGATGACAGATCCTTAGCTTGTACTTGCTGAATATTAATAATCTCTGCAAGGAGAGCTGACCCAACGCTCACAAAAACATATGAAAATTCTCCAGCATTTTTATATTTGGGAAGTTTTGGCTTTTTAAGCTTTATCTAAGTCAAATATCATTTTTGTAAACTTAAAACATTACAGCAATACTATCTGATATTCCTATAATTCTTTATGCAATACTAGGAGGAATTTTTTAAAAAAGAAGACAGACACAACTGAGACAAAAAGACTCTATGCTTTACCCTGCCCTCTGTGAGTTCTTCTGCCTCAGTATCCTAGGAGACAACCATCTGATTTGCAAGCAGATGTGGATACCTGTCAAAGTGCCAGCTTTCTTGCTACATGTAATTCCAAAGACTTAAATGATGGGCTTCATCAATTAATTTAGTCTTAATTCAAATGGCATGATGTAACATCTTCCTGAGATACCATGTAATCTTGAATCATGAAGAAATTGTATATTTGAATCTATTTTTAAATGTCCTTACATAATTTAAAAAATTAAGTGAGAAAAGAGATGTAGGTATGAAACTCAAATTCAATCCAAAGCCCAAGATTGATGTTCTCAAACTGGAGAAAAGTACTCCAAAAAGAGCAAGAAGACTTCTCCTGAGGGGCAGGAATCCTATTGTGCTTGCTTTTTTAGCCTAAGGGCTATTATTATACAGTCACTGGCAAATAATAGATGCTCAATAAAGCATAATTTAAAGAAACTCATTCTGCTGAACATACCTTTGTGTTTTTGTCTATTTTTTTGTTTTTGTTTTTTTGGAGGAGGTTAGGGGAAGGTTGTGATAGAGGAAAGATGGTAGGTGAATCGGAAAAAACCACCAGCACAGAAACAAGCTAACAATGAATAAACCCCTTGAAGAACCTAGAAATGAATAATCACAAGAATGAACTGAAGGGACGGATGGATGGGGATGTGCCATAGTGAGATGTAATGTTGACAGTGTTCTCTCCCACTGCGAAGGCACTAGAACAGGAATAGGAGTAATGATCCTCATGAAAATCCCAAGGCATATCTCCTATTGTGCTTACTTTTCCCTAACCAGAGAAAAGGTAACTTTCTGCTTTATCCTCTTTAGAAGAATGAAGCGGGCACAATCTTTCACACTGCTCATCTTTGAAAGCTCAGAAATCCTTAAATTGATTTGCATACAATAATTATTTACTTAATTAACAAGCTCTCAGCTAGATTGTCCCTTCAACCCTTAACAAGGCAAAAATTACATAAGATTCCTCTTCAAAGGAAAAGAAATTTTCCCCAAATAGGATCTATTGCTAACAATAGAATGCAATTTTCCACATGGCTTCTGCACTGAGATTTAAACTCGTTCCATGACGAGGAAGGAGAAATTCCTTTGGTATAAGAGCTCAAAGAAACTGAGAAATCTCAGCTGCTTCTATCACTGAAAACCAGAATTTTTTAAATTTAAATTCATCCTTAAAGTTCTTATCTTTAGTAAAAATTCTTAAAAGCAACAAGAAGACAAAAAATTTTTTAAAAGCTGTACATTCCCTTCAGAGGTGGAAGTTAATCTTAAAAAAAATGAAGCACAGTGTTTAGAATTACAAATGCTTTATGTAATAGGCTAGCAGAAACGTATTAAAATTTGATGTTTATGATACATTAAGAACTTTCCCTTGTGGTTCAAGAAGAAAAACTCCAAACCAACCAATTAATCTACGGATAAAGAGAATTTCTGAAATCAATTTAATGGAATATATCAAGTTCCAAATCCAAAAGACCCTCTTTTACTCTGGTCGTAGAATGACTCATATTTCAAAGGGATAAAGTGAACGGATGTAGTAAGTAAATGAGCCTAAACACAAAATGATTGTTCTCTCCGAGCAGCAGATGAATGAGTCATCGGACTAGCCCACTGCCCACTCACCAGATGTCCGATTTTGTGTCGTAGCCTTGGTGTTTCAGAGCCTCCGGACTCATATAATGGGGAGTTCCAGTTAAAGTGGTGGCCAGATCACAGGATCCCATTAGGAGTCGAGAAACTCCAAAATCCCCTTGAAATAATAATTAATTTTTATGAATACTTTATAACAACAAAAATCAGCACTGGAAATTAACAACTGAGTGTCTAATTTGACAATTTTAATATGCAATAATTCATACCATTTTAGAGGGAAAGAAAAATTATATATTTTAAAATGAAAAATGCTGGTGAATTGCTTTAAAAACAAAAGACTTATGGGAGAAAGGAGACGCTGAGCCAGGAAAGTGAATTATGTAAGCTAAAACGTTTTATTTCTGGAATTATGGAGAACCAGCAACTTCAAAGAAAAAGCTTTTTCAAGTCTGAATAACAAACAGAATGATTCTGGAAGGGCTGAATACAATAATTTGCAATTTCATCTGAGGGGGGAGAGTTTGCCCTTCATTTACAATAAAGAAAACATTTTAAGTAAAAGACCTGAGACTTTTCAAGAACATGACTATAAAAATTTGACTCCATCAGCTTCTCTATGCTTGCTCAATTAAGTTGTATGCTTTTATGCCTTCTCCTCTAAGAACATCTAACATGAAGGTTGAACAATCCAGTAACTGTTATGAGTGGAGGTACAGTTCTGAAGGAGAACTAAAGGTTAACAAAGCCATTATATCAACATTTTAGTTATCCGTGACAACTGCCAATTGCTTGTGATAAAATAAGTGGGGAAACCTGTAGTAATCAAAATAGTGAAACAAGTCTAACTACTTGAAAGTGCCTGGCCTGGAAAAGGAACTCAAAAAATATTTGTTAAACCTATCAAGTATATAGCAAATTTATATCTCAATTTATATCAGGTAATCAGAAACAAAATCATTGAATTTTGTTGGGCCCAACCAACCAGGAACAAAAATTTGAGAACTTTAAATAAACCAGTGATTACTCTAACACTTCTAGGTACTATATACTGCAACTTGATACGTTGATAATATATAGAATATACAATCCCATGTTTTTAAAATACACATTTTTAAAAATCTTACCAATTTTAAGTAGATTATTTTTCAGAAATATATTCTTTGATTTCAAGTCTCGATGAAGTATCCTCCTACAAAAGGCAAAAAAGGATACACAACTTCATGAAAAATTTAAAAATTTTACATCCAAATATAGATAATATATATGGGTGTACGTGAAGTGATTCACATGTAAACATACACTCCCATAGATATAGCTTTCAATGTTTAAAAGCTACAAAGCCACAACATTTTCTAGTTTCCTTGAGGAAATAAGAGTTTTAAAACAAAGGTTTTAAAGGCTGGGGAACATGTAGTTGGGAGAAGGGTGATGTGCTTTCAACTATTTCAATAGGCCAGATTTTACCGTGATTTTGGACCATGATCTACATAGTACTATATCCAGTAACCCTACACCCAGTTCACAGTTATCATAAAGCTTTATAATCTATTATATATAATCTGCTACATATCATATATATATATAATCCCATATATATTATAATCCAAATGTTCAGGTTTTATATATTTGTGGAAATAATTATGTTGATGATGATATTTAATAATAGATCACTTTTATTATGTTTCACTATAAGCCAGCAATGTAAATTATGTCAGTTAAGACTTTTATTTCTAGAATTATGGAGAACTAGACAACTTTAAAACTTTTGCCAGAGAAGCCCACCTAAAAATGTTGAATCAAGTGTACAAATATCTTCATACAGTCACAGCTGAGTCCACAAGAAGAGACAAATCCCGGGGGATTATCCAAAAAAATCCCTGAAAAATCATAGTGGGCAGTAGGTACTGATTTCTCAGCTGCTCTAGGGTGTTGTGCTGGTCTCAGTAACTCATGGGCTGGCTTGAATGGCCTCACAGAAACAAGAGCCAAGACCTTTAAGCCCATCTAATATGGAAAGTTGGGACTAATATAGCATATAAAGTCAGAATCTTACATGTGATCCATACCTTAAGTGAAAGTATGACTTAAAAAACATTCACTTATGAGTAAACAAAATGATGAGAAAGCTTATATGTATAGGTCTGAACTCTGAGTGGAGAAAAAAATATCTCCCCTCATATTTTGCAACCACAGCTCTCTGCTCACTCACATTTGGAATTCAAATATGTAATAGCTGTCTGGCTCCAGAAATCCCAAACCAAGAAATTAACATAAACATTGGTTCTCAGCTGCTACCCTCTTGGGGTATCTGGCAGAAGCAAACGCAAACTAAGAGTCAGCAGATAATATATAATAAAATTAAACCCCTAAGAATTTCAGATAATCTAATAGGATACAAACTATAAGTATATTTTAAATGATTAAAATCATTTTAAAAAGGAATATAAAATACAAGCTAGAAACAGGATAATATCCAAAAAATGATGATGCAATTTGAGAAACAACCAAATAGAATTTCTAGGGGGAAAATGTGATTATCAAAATAAGAAACTCAAGATTAAGACCTCAACTTCTAACTACGATGGAGTAAGCTTATATCACACTAAATCTCCCACTTTCCACAGTTGCACAGAGAGCACTGTAAAATTTAAACCATGTAAAATCTGGATAAAATATTTTTTAAAAAAGCAGCTTTTTGAAGATATCAGAGATCAGCTAAGGCAAATGAAGGCAGTCGGCACTTGAGAGGCCAGAACCTGGAGAGAAGGAAAATGCACTGAGCTGAGTCAAACATTTCCCCTCGTGTTTTCCTCTCAGAGCATTCAGCATAAGCAGAATGCTGTAGCCTAGAGCTTGCAGCAGTTTCACTGGACTAGGTAGACAAAAATTGTAGTTCAGGGCTACAAAGGCAGCCAAGACTTGAGGGGCAAATTTTCCAAAGAAAAGGGAACAAAAGAGAAATGAGTCTGACATTCTGCATGGATTTTACCCTTGAGGCACTTGGTGAATCCTAAACTGTTCAGGGACAAGACATTAAGGAGAAAGCAGTTGCTAAGAGGCTAAAAAACTAAGCAGAGCTTTCAGTAGATTCACAAAACTGAGGAGGGGTCTTGGTAAATAACTAAAGCCTTCAGCTGGAAGTCATGAAGGACTACTTAGAAATAAAGGCAAACTGGAAATAGATCACCCCTCACAAAGTCTGAAACCTAGCCTTAAACTATCTCAGTCCTTGATTGGATCAAGGTGACCTGCCCCTACTGTTAACTACTAGCCAGAAAAAAAATGAAATCCTCTCCAGAGGAAGATAATATCATCCAACATCTCTATACTATTTTATACATATCGTCCAGCATTCACTTAAAAACTACCAGGTATGCCAAGAGATAAGACCAAATGACCAAAAACCAAAAGAAAAAAAACACATAGACACAAATCCATAGGTGATCCACCTATTGGAATTATTGGACAAGGACTTAAAAGTAACTATGATGAATATATTCAAGAAAATAAATGACACAATGGTGAATTTCATCAGAGAACTAGATTCTATATACAATTTTAAGAAGAATTGAAGGGATATTCTTGAGTTGAAACAAATATAATTACTAAAATTAAGGATTCAGTAGATATGTTTGAAAGCAGATTATACACAGCAGAAGGGAGGATTTACAAACTGAAATAATGGTTAGTGAAAACTATTCAGACCGGCGCACACACACACACAAAATTGAAAAACATAGAAAAGAGTAAAAGAGACATTTTAAGTATGGTTAAAAAGTTCTAACATATGTGTAAATAGACCCCTAGAAGGAATTCATAGAAATGGCAACTAGAATGTGAAAGTCCAACATACATCTAATAGACTTTCTGACAGGAGAGAAGAGACAAAATCCAAAGAGATACTGGAAGAAGGAAATTTTCAGAATTTAGAAAGACATGAATTCACAAGTTCAGAAGCAAAACAAATCTCAACCAGAATAAAAAGAAAAGAAAGAAAGAAATCCACAACTAAATGAAACCCTCTAATAATGGAGAACACCAATGACAAAGAGAAGATATTGACAACTAGCTGAAAGACAAGAAATTATAAGAATGACAATTAGATGGAAGGTGACTTCTCAACAACAGTAACAGAATCCAGAAGGCAAAGGGATAATATTTTCAAAGTGTTAGACAAAATATCTGTCAACCTGGAATTTTACGCCTAATAAATAATAGGTACCCTATTAGCTAAATATAAAATATTTAGCTAAAATAATAGCTAAATTATTATAAAAGAACAAGTAAAAAATAAAGATATTTTCAAGCAAACAAACCAAAAAATTGATAGTGCTTACCATTCACATAACTTGATGATTTACTTCAGGGAAAATGAAAATGCCACAGAAGGAAGGCCTAGGGTACAGGAAGGAGTGGTGAACCGAGAGATTGATAAATATAAGGAAATCTAGATAAGTGTCGGCTTAAAACCAGTTGTAATGGTAATGGTGATCACTTATTTGTGGAGTATTAAGAGAAAATAGAACTGAAATCCTGAATAACAATAATATGAAAGGAAGGACGAATGTAATTGGAGTTAAAGCCTTTGTAATATTTAAGAAAAGGGCACATATATTAACTTCAAACTTAATTTATTCAAGTATACATTTAATAATTGAAGGATAAACACTGAAACAACAGGAATAAAATGTATAACTGTCAAACTAAGTAGAAGAAACATGGAATAACAAAAACCTGACCAATCCAAAGGAAATAGGGAAAGGAGAAAAACAAGTCTGAAAAAATAAAACGGTAGAAATACATTGCATATATTGCTAATCACAATGGACTAAAATCATCAATTAACTCTTTAAGAAAAACTTGTTATAAAAGAACATGCTTTAAGCCTAAGGATAGAGAAGTTTGAAAGTAAGAGGATAGAAAAGATATTGTAGGCAAAAGAAAGCTGGCAAAAAGCAGTATTAGGTAAATTAAGGATAAAGAATATCACTACATAATGAATAAATCAATAATTTATTGGGAAGATTTAAAAATTCTGTACTTGTGTACAACTTATGACACAGGCTTAAATACATAGTGAAAAATTAATATTAAAAGAAATTTAAGGAGAAATTGACAAATCCACAATCATAATGGGAAATTTAACACAGCTCCCTCAGTAATTAATAGATTCAGTAGACAAAAAAATTAAGGATATAGATTTTAGCAAAAGTTTAGTTAAAGTCTTTGTAATATTTAAGAAAAGGGCACATATATTAACTTCAAACTTAATTTATTCAAGTATACATTTAATAATCCAAGGATAAACACTGAAACAACAGGAATAAAATGTATAACTGTCAAACTAAGTAGAAGAAACAGGGCTAAAATTAACTAAATTTTTCAAATTTTAGATTTGAAAAACACAATTAGCTTGAGCTAATGCACATAAATAGAATATCGCATCAAAAAATTTAAAAATGCATGTTCTTTCAGGCACACATGGAATATGTTCAAAAACTGACAATGAACTAATCCATAAAGCAAGTCTCAACAGATCACAAAGAATCAGCACCATACAGTCCACACATTCTCTGGCCTCAATGAACTTAAATTAGAACCCAGTAAGGTACTTAGAACAGTGCCAGGCACTGGCAACGACTGATCAAGACAGACAAATTCTCTTTGTTCATGAAGCTTTGTTCTGGTGAAGTAAATAGGCAGAAAACAACGAAATGAGCAGATACATAATATGATGTCAGCTAACAATTAATACTATTGAAACAATAAAGCAGAGTAAGGGGCTAAAGACTAACCAGGGTAAGGAGATGCTCGTTTAGCTCAGGTGGTCAAGGGAAGGCCTTAGAGAAAGTGACATTAGGGCAGAGATGGGAATGAGCCATGGTTGTGATTGTTATTGTTATTGCTCATATTACAAATGCTATTGTTACCACCAATATATCAAAAAGGAAAGTCTGTGTGAGGCTATCAAGCAAGGAAGGATGAACAGTGAACAAACAGAGCAGTTGAGTTATACAGAGTACCTCAAAGAAACAGGATTGAACTATTGGGAGGGGTTTAAGCTACATTGTCCTTCGGCCTCACTCTTCCACACCCCACCCCCTGCTCAAGACCCTCCTTGACCCCCTACTGCTGGCTGAATCAGGACAGCCCAGCATTTAGAGTCCTCCCTTTCCAGCCTCCTCTTCCACCTATTTATACATCTGTAAGAAATGGCCTGACAAAGGATTTTTTCCAATTAGTTAATTTATTCATAAAAAAATCTAACAAAGGAATAAACATATAGTTATATATTTGGAGTACACTTTAAAAGGAAAAAAACTCAATCCAAGAAAATCTGGGCCAAGAAATTGTCACATCTCTGTTGTAGCCAATATGGTACTTGCTTTATCTTAAATGCAGCACACATGTTTCTTCCTCTATGTCACCGTTCATATTAAAAAGCCCTCCTTTATCATCCTTGCCTCTCAGAATCTTATCTGCCCTTCAGGATTCTATTGGCTACAAATCTCACGTACCTCCTTGGAGTTCTCTGACTCTTTCCTTCTAAAGATGCTGCCCACTACTGGTCCTGGAGGCCCATCAGTCACTTGCCTGGGAATGCCAGGCCCGCTGGCTCTTGCCACATCTGGACTAGGATAAAGCACCACACAACAGGACATGGAATCTAGCATTCCAAGTGGCAACGTAAGGAACTAGATGATGCAACCTGAAAGTGCAAGGGAGTTAACTCCCTTGGGGTGAACCAGTGAGAGACACGAGGAGAAAGAAGATAGGCAGATAAATTTCCCCTTCTTTCTCTCCCCAAAGCATGCTGCCCACGAGCCTATAAGCCATGCAAATATTCCTGCCAAGCAACCTGCTGTTCTCTTTCCCCAGCTCTTGGCGCAACGATGGCCAGTACAATAACACACCACTTCACTTTGCTTCACATCCTTGCCTCACTTCAATTTGTTCTCACTCTCAACACCCTGGGTCTACCCCTCCCAAGTAAGATATCAGCATTTCAATCCTTGCCCCAGGCTCTATTTCCTAGAGGCCCAAGCTGAGAAAATGATCCCCTTCTATCATTTTCTCCTAATTCCTAACCACCATTCCTACTACCATCAGCAAGTTAGACATGCTCTCCTATTTCTGTTCTTCTTTTGAAACCATATGTCACAGTTGACCAATCACTCTTGCTAAATTATAAGCTCTACAAGTTCCATATCTTACTTGCCTGTATTATTCCCTGTAACATTGCAAACATTTAATAAAATTGGTAGGTTGAACTTGATTGAATCCTTCGGTTAACATGTGTCTGAACTTTTCAAACTATCATTGACTGACATCTCTCTAAAATGAAATATATAATTCCCTGACTTCACAAAGGCTATTGTTAACAATTCATGATTATAGTAGGCATCAATTGCTGTGATGTATCTAATTGCCAGGCCTAAACAGGAGACCCCAGTCTGGAAGTACCATATTCCTGAGACTTAGGCTGGGAACAGGGATGTGGCTTTATAAAATGAAAATTTACTCTTGAACTCTCAACTTAAGAACTTTCCATCACTCAGCACTGCTTCCAGAATAGAGCCTAAAATTCTATACATGGCCTACTGGAGACCACAAGATATGGCCCTACCAATACCTCTGGTAGCCTCAGAGGCAGGTCTGTATCATCCTTTCCTCTTCCACACAGCTCTTTACTCATGGTAGAGCCTCAATAAATGTATGTTAATTTTAGAAACACTATCCTTGGCACAAAGATGAATATCATCTTGTGGGGCTCATTCATTAATCCACAAAAATAATTAATGAGTGCCAGCTACATGCTATGTGCTGTACTACATAATGTGGGAAATACAAAGATTCATAAGACAAGGCCATGTATCCCATAATGTTTACAATCAGGTTGGAGACATAAAGGAAAAGCACACAAATAACTATAAAAGATGGCAGAAGGGAACCCAGTGATCATCACTTTGCTAAGAATTATTTATAATTATAAATGGTTACCAACACGGACATTCACTAGGTCATAAGGAAACTTCTTTCCCAAGAGATGATTACTCTTATGTACATACCCACTAAATTGTACTATTATTAGTTAACACCAGAAATGCTAGTTACAAAAATAATTATTTTCTTACCATTACAATTAATGATAATACAGGTGTAGTAATGTTAAGGTGGTACAGTGGTCAGACCTGCAGCCAAAGCTGCAAATCATGACTGAGGAGCAGGGCTAAAAAAAAGCCACTCATAAAGTCCATCTGCCTTACTCCACAGGAGACAAATGGACACACAGTCAAACAGGTAATAGAATCAGAATTGTATATAAAGTGAAGAATTGGGGATGACGGCGGGAGTTTCCTCTAATTCAAATACTCTTTACCCTCTTTAAGGCTTTGGAGAATTAGAGGGGAATAAGCCAGCTTTCAAGAGTAGAAAGGAAAGGGAAGAATAGGACTGGACAACATAAGTCTGGGCCACTTCATCTTAGGGCAAATAACTCCAGGTGCTATAATCTAAAGCATTATGCTACTATTTTTATGCCCAATCTGGAGATGAGGAAATCAAGGCTTAGAAAGGCTAAAAATTTACCCAAGGTCACACAGCCTGTGAGTACAAACAAGTCTGTTTGACTCTACAAACCACTATTCCCATCCAGGTCTGTCTTACTCATGCTCAATAAATCTATGTTGATTTTAAACAAAAATGGCACAAAGATGAACACCATCTAGTAGGGCTCATTCATTAATACAAAAAAAAAAATAGAAACTTTGCCTTTAATCAATATCCTCTCCTGCCTTTATATTCTCACAACATCTAGAGCTGGGCTGTGCATGAGTACATTGTTGACTACTTAATGGTTAAAAGGAAAACAATTATATTTAACAACAGAGGGTTAAATAAAATTTGGCCTCCTCTACGCCCACTCTTTGGGTTCCCTTGGTACGGCAGAACTGTTAAGTGCCCACCCAATGACCACTCTCCGGCTCTTCTCCATTGCCATCAGAACCCCACGAGCCCTAGGGAGGCTGAGCCCTCCTCAGTCCTAAGAAAAAGGCAAACAGTATGTTAGAAAGCAGTTAGGAGAAGTAGTTGGCTGGCACCATGGTAATGGAATAATGAATTCTATGTAACAGAGCAGATATCAAACTGTTGGTAAATATTTTTAAGTATAATTTGTTGACTTTGTGGTTATAGTAAGCAAAACCAGTTCCAGCAAGAAAGTCTTGTCATATACTTGGTTAATATCCTTTCCTTTAAAGTATATAAAAATCAAATCCAAGAAATAACAAGGTGACTAGTAATACAGACAATTTATATAAAATATTTTTCTAAAAAGCTCAATGTAGCTCTCCATCTATTATCTCATATGTCCCACACCATCTTTCTAGAAGGGGTAGGTCCCTATCATTTCTAAGTTTCAGGATGCCCAAGAGAGTTAAGTGACCCGGTTAAGATTAGATGATAGCTGTGGCCAAACACATGGTAGAGCTCCTGCCTCTGTCTCCTCCATCAGGCCATTTTCTACATCTTCCAGGCTCCAGGACCACAGTAGAGTGAACAACAGTCTGTGGAGGTAGAAAGAGTGTGTGTTTCTCAGGTCCCCAGCCCCAGGTAGGACTGTGGAGAAGGTATGGACAATTTAACCTTCATGTCCTCTTAAGCCTTTATCTTAACAGCTTCTGAAGCCTCAGTTCCCTTCCCCATGGTCTGTCCTTCATCTGGCAGGGTCTCAGGGTGAACTGCAAACTCTTCTTGTTGAAGATGCTTGCACAAGCAATGACTCCTTGGTGATGCATGGCCCAAGCAGCCTCCGTTGCTGGTGTCTGTCATGTGGCCTCCATCCTAGATTCTGAGGCACCTGCCTGGCTTCCTCATCAGTATTGTGGGCCCTCACAACTGTGATGAGCCCTCTGTACTGTAAGTCAGGGGCAGAGTCAGGTCCTCCTCAAACGTAGCTATTGCCAACACAGCAGGAGTTGCCTATACCTGGCACTGGGGTGAGGTCTCCTTGAAAAAGTGACTTCAGGACATCCTCAAGAAGTGGGAACCAGGAGAAAAAAAAGCATCTCCAGTAACACCACTTCTCTCTGCTTTTCCATCTTCAAACCCAGGATAGCACACCTCCATCCCCCATCCTGTTTACTGACCTAGATTCCCAAGTAGGTCCTTTCCCTGGGAGCCTCACTACATTAAATACGAATTCCTCATGCCAGCTTTCAGGGAATATTTAGCCATTCTAACACAGTACCTCACCAAGCTCACCAAGGGAACTTTGTGGGCTGCTAGGTGACGAGGCAGTCATCTTAGGAAAAGTGCCCCAGCCCTGGTCTCTCCTCCACTGTGAAAGCACCAAAATCAGCAAGGCTTCAAGATCACCAGTAAATGGGGTCTCTGAGGAGAGGCTGCTCTGTCCTTCATCTTAAAAAATCTAGGCCGACTGAACCCCCTTCTTCAACAGAAATGAGTTTGGGGGGGCATTGTTTTGTTTTTCAGTTTCTGTGTTAGCACTGGGAACCAGAAAAGAACAAGACATTGTCTCTGCGCCCAAGGAGTTCCCTTATGCCCAATTCTGCTGTGGCATCCAGAGAAGAATTTTCAAAGAATAGCCAATTAATTGGACCAAAGAGAAGAAAGCCTGCAGGATTGCACTTTCGGAGAGGGGATGGTTCTAGCATCGTCTAAGGTTCTGACAAGCGATTCTCATGTATTGAGGTATATGGGGTAACTATTCGGGTTCAAAACTGATTCAGCTTGAACTAAAAAGCCAGACTTATGGCCTATCAAACATACATTGCACATCTCCTTAACCATTAAAGAATGCACTCTCTTAAGATAAGAATGCATACTTCCCCTCCTACGCCCTATTGGTAACATCCTATCAGTAACGCCCAAATTAGTTCCTTTCCAGACATCAGGGTCACGTTGACCTGCTAATCAGCAACAGAATACCTCTTTGAAATTTTGATGAAAATTTATCCTGGGTATGTGTAATGTATGTTCTTTGTTCTAAAAAGCTATAAGACTGTATTGAAAACCATGCTTACCCGGAACGCTTTCTAAGGCCTTCCCGGGTTATAATCCTCACTCTGGCTCAAGTAAAACTCACTTTGTTTCTTTTCTCTATAGAATGGTTATTGGTTATTTTGCATTGACAGTTCCAAAGTCCCTCGAATACTGGACCAGCCTATGAAAGCTTGGGAAGTTGGTAAAAAGCCTCAGGACAAAAACACCTTTAAAAAATTTAGATCTGTCTGTGCACCAGAGGTTCAGGCCCACGGGGAGGAATGAGTTTTAGTGCTAGATTCTCAAGATAGCTTTTAGTGAACTGTGAATATTCTCAGCTTTTAACATCATTATTTATAAGTGTTTATGCCATATGCTATAGATTTAGAACATACAAATGTATAAATAAACCAAATTAAAATAAGTACAGGAAAGCTCCACAGGAGTAAAAAAAAATCTTCATTTCTTCTGCAACCTCATTCTTCATAGTTATTCCAGGGTCTTCTTTATCTCCTCTGCTGCTGCACTGTATTAGTCTCGGGTTCTCCAGAGAAACAGAACCAACAAGAGAAATCTAGACTGAGATCCAGATCCAGATAGAGATCTAGATGGATATGGAGATTTATTATGAGGAATTGGCTTATGCAATTATGGAGGCTGAGAAGTTCCACGATCTACAAGCTAAAGACCCAGGAAACCCGGTGGTGTAATTCAGTCTGAGTCTAAAGGCCTGAGAACCAGGGGAGTCACTGATCAAAGTCTCTTACTCCAAGGGCAGGAGCAAATGAGATGAGAGGTCCCAGCTCTACCAGTGAGGCAGGAAAAAAAGGGCAAATTCCTCCTTTCCTCTCCTTCCTTTACCTCTATTCAGGCCCTCAAGAGATTGGGTAGTGTCCAACCACATTGGAGAGGGCAATCTACTTTACTGAGTTCATCAATTCACATATGAATCTTATCCTGAAACACCTTCACAGACATACCCAGAAGCAATGTTTAATCTGGGCACCCCATGGTCCGCTTAAGTTGACACTTAAAATTAACCATCACATGCGCTAAAACAATTTGCAAGACATGTGCAAAAGAAGAGCCAAACCCAACTTCTTCACATGGATTGTTTCCAAGGCAATCTTCTTCCTAACTCATTTGTAAGCAATCCATGTAATCTTCAAAATACATTTTAATATATACTATAGGTCATATGAAGAAAAGGCTGGAATAATGCTTTGTAGATAGATCTATTTTAATTGGCTATGGTTGGAAAGATTTAAGTTAAAAGCTGAGTGAAACATTGTGGTGGGCTGTATTCTTGTTCCCAAATATTCACACATCTTGTGCCTGGCAGTTAGTGTCCCCTTTGGGAAGAATAGGCATCCTTACCCCTCAGACATTGGGCTTGATCATGTGACTTGCTCTGGCTAATGGCATGTGAGCAGATGGGGTGATTGTCAGGTCTGAGCAGAATTTTTAGAGTCATCGAGTGTTTCCACTAACTCTCTTGTTTTTCCCTCTACCATGAGCAAAGCATGTCCCAGATAGGAGCTGCTCCTTCAGTTCGGGTTCTGGAATGGGAGGACATGTAGAGCAGACTCGCAGCTGATCTGCAGCTGCCAATGAAGGGGAGAAAGAGCATTCTCCATCTACTCTGGGTCCTTTCTGGCTGGGCTACAAATTAAATTAACATGAGGCTGAACAGCAGGAGAAAAATCAAACAAAGCTATATAACATGTATACATGGGAGAGACCCGGGGAAACTGAGTATCTCTTGACAAAATGGTGGAGGTTCTCCCCTTAAATAGACAAAGGAGGATGTTGAGGGTGGGTCAGTTATGGGAGAGTACCAGAAAAGCACAGTAAGGTTATTATGCAGATTTAAGGCCTTGCCTTCCACATTGACAAGTTTCTAGAGATGAGGTCACCCACCCCTCTTCCCAGTACAGAGAAGGAGATACGTTTACAAATGGAGATTTTCCTTACAAAATGTAAATGTCTGGTAAACAGAATTTTGATAAGAATGGGCATAGCAAAGACCCTTTTGGTCTATCTGTACCCAGAGTTATCCAAGGTGATGGCCCGTCCCAGGGACAGGCCTTCATCCCAAATCCCTTTAGATATTGGGGCGGGGGGCAGGGCATGAAGGTCAAAGCCTCCTTCAGAGCAAGGTAAAGAGACACATCTTGAGGTGGCCAATTCTGATCCCCCACACCAACATGCAACACAAGCAACAAATGACTGTTATAAGTCACTGAGACTGAGGGTTTTTGTTAGCACAGCATGACTTCCTTCAGCGGGAATGAGTTTTAGTGCCCTATTCTCAAGGTAGCTTTTAGTGAACTGTGAATATTCTCAGCTTTTTACATCATTATTTATGTGTCTATGCCATATGTTAATAGAATGATTCTTTTGGATTTAAATTGTTTTAAAAACAGATGATTAAGATAGGTTATTTTCTATAGGAAACATATTTTAGATCTATACAAATTAAATACTGAAAACTAACAGAAGTGAAAAGTAGATTATATATTTATCAGAAATAACATATAGCATTTCTCCATTTAAAAACTATTTTGGAGATTGGATCAAGATGGAGACACATGCCTCCCCTTTCCACTCCAAATTCCCAGAAATATGAGGAATTTTTCAAAAGGAAATTCATAATAGTGCTAGAAAACACTAGTTGCATATGGGCAAGAATTTTTTAAAAAGCTCTGAAAGAATGCAAAAAGAGGAGCCCCAGATCTAAAACATATAGGTATAGAAGAATGCTGCCTCTATATCCCTTTACCCACAGCAGTGACCAGCTTGACAATGTGCCCTGTATGGCTTCTCTCACTTCCCCATCTCACTCTCTCTCCCTACTCACTGGCTTCTGCTTCCTGAGATCACCTCCTACACCAATCTCTTGCACCCCTGTTTTTGTTTCAAGGCTCTGATATTGGAGGAACCCAGAGAGTCTTGGTGTTTTCCCAGGATCTAGGGCCTTACTTCTAACTTCCTTCTCTCTCTCACTAACTCTCTCTCTCATTCTCTCTCCATATTCCATCCAGCATATTCACAATTAAACTCAGCATCATTGTTCCAAACCTGTCTTTCCAACTTCTCACTTACCCTTGGGTGATGAACCTTGGGTTCATCCTTGACCTCCTTTATCACAGCTCATATAGCCACTTAATTTCAATCCCAGTCATTCCAACTTATGAAGTTCACTCTCATCCTTCCACATCCTGCCCACTGCTTCCACCCTGGTTCAGGTCTAACAACTCATGCATGGATATTATAAAAGGTTTCAGATGGATAATCCAAGTTCCCCTCTTTCTCCTCTATAATTTATCATCTAATCTTCCTGAAGCTCTGGTCATATTATAGCTCCACTCAAAAGGCTTCTGTGGCATCAATGTCTACAAAATAAAGTCCTCTACAACTTGATCTCAATCTACCTTTCCTCACAACTTCCTTCACGTACCCCAAGAGCCTTCCCAATCAAACCACTCATCACTCACTCTGAAAGTGCCATATTTTCCCAGTCCTGTGCCTTTGCTCACCCTGTTCCCTAAACCTAGAAAGCTCTGACTCATCTTTCACCATATTCAAAACCTACCTTGGGTCAAGTATCACTTCTTCCAAGAAGCCTTCATTGATTCTCCCAAATAGAAACATATCCCTCTTCTGATCTCCTACAGCACTTAAATTTTTCTTTTCTTGGCACTCATCACTTGTTTTGCATTAGAGTATAATTTACATTAAAGTGCATAAATCTTAAGCTTGATGAATTCATATATATATCTCACCCTTGTAATCCTCCACCTAGATCAAGATATAGAACATTTCCAGCATCCCAGGTTTCTTTGTGCCCCTTCCAATCAAAATCCCCTCCAAGGGTAATCTCTAGTCTGACTTGCCATAGAGTAGTTTTGCCCATTTTTGAACTTCATATAAATGGAGTCATAAAGTATGCATTATTTTGCATCTGGCCTCTTTCCCCCAACATCATGTCTCTGAGATTCATCCAGGTCATGCATATCAATTGTGTGTGATTTTTTTATTGTAGGGTGGTATTCCATTGTATGGCTATACCAAAATTTATTTAACCATTCGACTGTAAATGGACATTTCTTGGTGTTTTGGCTATAAAAAATAAGGTTTCTATGGACATTTTTGTATATGTCTTTTGTTGGACATAGGGACTAATTTTTCATCTCAGGAATAGAATTAGTGGGTCACAGGGTATTTGAATGTATAGATTTGGAGGTACTATTAAACATTTTTCCAAAGTGGTTATACCAATTTACACCTTAACAGCAATGTAAGAGAGTTCCAGTAGCTCCACATCCTTGTCAACACTTGTTATTGTCAGAAATCTTTTCAGCCCTTCTGGTGTGTATGCCCTCATTTCTACATTGAATTACAACCACAAACAACAACATCTACATAGGGCTTAACAGTTTGCAAACTTTTTAAAGTGTATAATATCTCAATGCGTATTCCCTAAAGCCCTATCAGTAAACAGGGTTGTTGTTGGTGGTGCCATCAAGTCAATTCTGACTCCTAGTGACCCTGTGTACAGCAGACCACAAAGCTGCCTGGTCTTTTTGTGCCATCCTCTCACCTTTCAGCACTATACCAGATAATGCTTTGCTGCTATTTATAGGGTTTTCACAGCCAATTTTTTTGGAAGTGGGTGGCCAGGTCCTTCTTCCTTGTGTATCTTAGTCTGTTAGTCCACTGAAACCTGCCCACCATGAATGACCCTGCTGGTATTTGAAATACCAGTGGCACAGCTTTCAGCATCACAGCAACATGCAGCTGCCACAGTACGATAACTGACAGATGAGTAGTGTGGTTCCCTGGCTGGAAAACAAACCTGGGCCATGGCAGTGAGAGCTCCGAATCTTAGCCACTAGGCCTCCAGAGCTGGCCAAGTAAGCAGGGAGAGTCCCATTATCATCCCTATTTTATAGATGGGGAAATAAAGGCTCAGAGAGGTTAAGCAGCTTGCCCAGGGCCATAATTCAGTACATAGTAGAGACTCTGACTCCTGTAGATCCACCGTGCTACACGGTTTATAGTTATTTGGATACATGTTTTATCTCTGCTAGCTTACTAACAGCTCTTTGAGGTTAGGCCTTATTTTTAAGTTATCACTATTTCATAAATGAATAAATCAACTTAAATATAAAATTTAAATTTCTCTGTCTATACAGAAAAACTTTACAACAATTGGTTGTAATAACGTAATAAATAAGAAGCACCATCATTTATTATCTGAATCACAAAGGATGGTATTTCAGATCCACAGGTCCACAAATATCCAAACACTTAGCTCCATTTAATGACTTTCTTGGAGTGTTGAAGGATTTGAAAAAAATTTAAATCCTCTCTGAGGAATTATTTTAAACTCATTTAGTTTAACTATTAGGAAGCAGACCCAAACATATCAAAAATATTTGGGTTCCTAAATCAACGAGATTTCAGTTTTATATTTTGCACATAGAACACCAAAGCTGGCATCTTCATATGTGTTATTTTCCTTACGTATAAGCTGAGAAATATTCCATGGAATGGTAAAGAAAATAAATACCAATATAACTGTATATACACAGATGTCCTACATTCAGCAGCTTTGGGTAGTTTATTAAAAGATCATTTGATATTCTTTTATCATTGTCTCTTAGGATGGTTTGACATCATTCAAAAGATTGTTATGAGTTGTCAATAAGGCAGCGGCTATCTATGTCATCAAGCATGTGTCTCAGAAGATACACGGCAAAGCACAGAATAATCCAATTACTTTTTCTGTGATCAGAAACCACAGATGACACATTTAACCTATCTGACATCTATGGATAGCCAGACCTTGGTGTACCCTATAAATTTCCACTTATGTTCAAGAAGAATGTCACTACATGTTCTGTTCACTCCTAAGTTGAAAGCTACTATGGACATCTCATAGAATATACTTTCATTTGTCTATGTATGTTCATCTTTTCAAATGCATTCATATTATTTTATGGGTCTATAAAACACTTAACATCTAAATCTTCTTACTTTTGTCCTGTAGAAAAAATAATAAAAAGTTTTAAAATACATTTTTGAGGCTGAGATTATAAATGAAAATTATAGGCAATTGAACTATAAAACATACTTTGACTTTCTTTACCAGATATTTCATGTCAAAACTTCTCTCTCTGAGGCCAAAGAATATCTTGTGCCTCAATTACTCAACTCAGTTACTCAATGTGAACACAGCTAAATGTGCACCGACACATTCCAAGGTGACCACACAAATCATTTGTAGCATGCTAGGGTATTTATAGCTCAACCCTGCTGAAGGATATAACAAATTCATAGCATGCTAAAGGTATCTGAGAATTGCTTGTGATTCACAGAATATGATCAGATATAGGTGAATGTGTTTAATACAAGTTTCTGTCTTGTATGCAAGGCCAACTTGATTTCTAGAACAATGAGAAAAAAGGCTATTTAAGGAAATCTTCTAGATATAATCATTCAACAGTTTCCTCATGGAAAAGCACTGTAGATGTTTAACTATAGTACTTACTGTTTGGACCTGCTTCCTTTCAATTCTACTCCCCAAAATTCATTTTTCGAGTTCAGACATGATGTTAAAAAAATCCTGGCTCTCAGTAACAAAGGAACATACCTTTCATGCATGTAGTCAACTCCTAGCAACAGCTGGATAAACCATTCTATTATTTGACTTTCTGAAAAGGTTTTTCCAGCTTCTTTATATTCCTGAATTTTACAGTCCAGATCTCGGCCCTGAAACAAAATAGAATAATTTTTCATATTTTTTTTTCAGTTATAAGATGTTAAAATCAAGCTCTCTCAGCAACAGTTAAAATACAGCGGTCACTGTTTATCATAAGAAAGAGCATACTGCCACTCTTTAACTATCACTGACAAATATTCTCTCCTTGACCAAACTCTAGCCAGGCTCCTCGGAGCCCTCTTCTGGACTAGGCCTCAACCTTGGCCTATAAAGACTTGAACAAATACTAACATATTTCTACCAGCTCAAGGCTACATCCCTAGAATGATCCAATCCCCCTTAAAGTGCCTGCCTGAGAAAACTCAACGCTGCCAAAAGAATGTACTGTTTGTTCCAGCCCACGCCTCAAGAGAGAGTCCCTGTCTCCCAGTCTCTGTGGGAGGGCAGGAGCCTAACTTCTATAAGCACCAGCTAGCAAACCCAGATACACATGGACCATCCCCCTTCTGCCTTTCATAACTTTTCACTTCTCTGACTCTGCTCAGGCCCGTACCACTCCCCCTCCACCATTCTCCCTTTAAATTGTCCAGTCACTTCTGCACATATCAGAACGGAGCTCTGCTCCTTCCCCTACTGTCAGTAGTTACTGAATAAACTGTTTTCACTGCTTTAAGTAATGTCTGGCTGTGATTATCTTTGACATCACTCAAGGACAAAACCCTTTTAAAGTGTTTTTACTTTTATTACATTACCTAAATGTTACCTAAAAATTTATTTTTATTTATTATTTTTTTGTGTGAGGAAGACCAGCCCTAAGCTAACATCTGTTGCCAATCTCCTCTTTTTGCTGAGGAAGACTGGCCCTGGGCTAACATCCGTGCCCATCTTCCTCTACTTTATATGGGACGCCACCACGGCACGGCTGACAAGCAGTGTGTCGACCGGCGCCCGGGATCCAAACCCGTGAACCCCGGGCTGCCAAAGCATGAACTAAACCGCTGCGCCACCGTGCTGGCCCCCTAAAAATTTATTTTTATTATGTCACATTACATTACATATTTACCCACATAAGTACCCACATAAAACTAGGAATAACTTTCCTTATGCTTAGTGTTTAATATAACGATAGAACCCTAACAAGTATACAAATTAAAACTATAAAGCCAATAAAATTCAAATTCATGATATTAATTTAATATAAAGTGATGATGAAACTAAATCAGTGCTTACATTGTGCATACGATGCTGCTGGAGTATAGATTCTTGTTGGTTTGGCATGCCCACACTAATGTGTGCCTTGGGATGACTTAACTCTCCTTTTCTCTATTTAACTACAGCAAAACTCTCAGGAATACAGCAACTGTTGATTTATGTGGGGTCCAAACCCATCACTTAAGCATTTAGTCAGTCTCTGTCCTCCCACTCACTGGTGAAAGGTAAAAGAATAACACCTGGTGCCTAAAAGTAATCATGATCACAAAGACAAACATCTAAAATTGCAGGGCAGTGTCTAAGACCCTTTCTGGTTATGCTTATATTAATGTATTTCAATTACCATAGAAATGAAAACACAAAATGTTAAATTCTCTTAGAGAGTCCCTATATCTGATCTCTTTTATCTTAAAACACTGAAAAATTAGCAACAGTTTGAAAAGTGTTCCTCCAAAGAAAAGGATGGGTTAAATGCAACTGTTTGATCTTTGCAGGATGCCAACAACACAGGCCCATGAAGAGGAGAGGGTACTTGTCACATCCATAAGGAGCATGAGAGCCAAACATTAAACTACTCACAGACTATTCCTGACAGAGTCATCATCATTTGATGCAAAGGAAAAGCATTTATAGGCAGTGAAATAATCAAATGGAAATCACTTCTAATCAAACAACATGAGGTCAACTGACTCATTTGTAGTGCATTTTTTATTTCCCCAGGGAAATGTGCAAATATTTGCCTAGCATATTCTCTCCTTCCACACAGGGCAGGACAAGTCAAAAGTGGCATATCAAACCTTCAACTTGCTCCCTCACTGAAAATCAATTTCCTGCTGGATTTTCTGAGCCAAGGAGATCAAAGCTTGTTGGAATTCAAAAATACAGTGAATTGAATATTTGACTCCTTGTCAAAAAGACCATCATTTCCTTCTCATTCTCCAAACCTGCCTTTATATCCCCTCTCTTTTTAATCCTAGAGTTTATCAAAGTTTTGTTGGATCATACAAGCTGTACTGTTATAATATTTCTATAAGTTGCACAAAACATGTTTTGACAATAGATTATTATAACATCCTGTGAAGTAGAAACAAAAGCCCTTCAGATGAAAGGTAAGCTGTAAATGTATACATTTTTCTAATCCCTGTTTACCTTTTCTATTTATGAGGACTCTAGCAAACCTTTCTCTCACACAAAAAAGAAAAAAATTTTAAAACAAAAGAACAAGATCTCCTTTCAATACCCCATTTAGATTCTCTGAATATCATAAAACACCTCCAGTGGCAGAAAGTTAATTATCTACATGTTGCCATGTCCTTCCTGAATAGTTTCAGATGAGGAGAGACAGAAATAAAGAAAGAGAGAGAAAGAAGTATGGGGGGGGGGGAGGGAGGAGGGAGGGAGAAAGAGAGGAAGGGAGGCAAGAAGAAATGAAAAGAAAAACTTGTCTTAAAGAAATATCAGTGAAGCTACCTGCTTTAACCCAATGTTTCTTACTTCAGGAAGGTCATACATAAGTACAGCTGTCCCTGTGAAAACAGCCTTTGCATATATAATTGTCTGCCCCAATTGTAATAATATTGAAATTTGGAGAAATTTGTCTGTGCCTTAAAATAGCAGTCCTTTTAGCAACTTATCCCCAAACTGCAATGCTGCTTTTCATTTCCTATAGTCATTTTTAAACTGTGTAGTTGAAGAAATATGAATTTCTACACATTTTGCATCAGATTTGGTATATTTTCTTTGTGAGCGAGCAGAATTATTTTCTCTGCGAGTTATATTGCCATAATGGGAGCACACTCCCTGGGTGACATTTATTGTCAGTCTGACAATTACCTCCTCACGCTCTCTCCTCAAGTAGTGAGTAGAAGTTGCTTGTCTGTTTCCTGCATTGATATTAAGTGTGTGCACGATTTCCTGTGACTAAATAAATATATATTTAGACTATTGGAAAAAAAAATGGGGCCTTCAAAGTGAAATGTTAAAAGGAGGTACACAAACTCCCCGTTGCTCTCTGGGTAGAACCATAAGAAGAAGAAACGTACTAGTTCTTAGTATTAAGCAATGGATATTTTCAGTCAACAATAAGATAGAACGCCAAAAGATTAAATTAACCAGAGAGCGGGGTCTCATCTTCCTCAAGTTACTCCTCCCACAGTTTTCATTTTGCATGTTTATCTCCAAGAAAAACTATTTGTTTTGTATTTACTTTGTTTTTTAATGAACAGTCTGTAGATTATTTTCTTAGGATTTAATTAAGGTAGACAAGTCACTCACAGACTAAGAAAACAAATTATGCTTTTATGTAAAAAAAAGAAATATAATTTTTTGTGAAGCAGTCTGATTTTAACTCAGCAATATAAAAAGCATTTATTACTTTCATTCTCTAAGCTATCTTCCAAGTAAAAATCAAATGTTTTTGATGAAATGTCACACCTTGGTTTAAGAAGTTCTTAATACAATATTTGTAGGCACATTCTGTTTTCTTAACTTTGTCTTTGAGAAATATTTAATGATGACTTTTACTGCTAAAAAACTTTAATAAAAAGGGTATTGACTTGAACTTGAACTAATAATAATGTTGCCCTACGTCTATATTGCTGACAGAAAATGCTTCCCTTCACTAATATCACCCCTCGAAAGTTGTAATGAAAGCCTTGATGTTAACTTCTAAGGTTTTGAAAATCTCTAACCCATAATGTACCATTTGATGGATTATGGTATCTCTTCCCTCTCTCCATCCCAGCTAGCCAACATTAGATTGACTTTGAAATGCCAAGACCTTGAAGAAATGAAGAACAATCCAAATACAGTGTCTAAACTCAATCTTTGATTATTATTAAAAAGTTTTAAATCCTAAAAGGATTTGATTAAAAAGAATTAATCCATGTTTTTTAAAGTTGTCAACAGAAGCACTTACAATCAGTTTAAAAGACCAAAGAAGAGCCTCCTCAGAAGCCTGCATACAACAAAACTGCAATGTAGAGAGCATATATAAATGACAAAATAATCTCAGGGTTTGGGGGCTGGAAGGAGCTTGAAAAATTGTTGTGCCCTACTTCTTCATTTTAAAATGAAAAGGCTGCCCCTTGTTAATTCACTGGTTTGACATCTTAAAATGATGTTCTCTCACCCTCTACATCTCTTTTAAATAAGTTTCTAATATATCCTTTCAGTGGACTTCAAATTTTAGCTTTCATCAGAATCATCCAAGTTGCTTGTTTAAAATGCTTATTCCTGGGTCATATCAATGGAGACTCTGATTCAATAAATCTGGAGAGGACCAAGGAATCTGTATTTTTTAACAAGCATCTTAAGTGATTCTGGGACAGGTGATCCGTGGATCACACTTTAAGAAAACACTGCTAGATGATAACACAAAAGGGGCACACACTTAATACTTCACCCATCCATGGAAACATTTTGTCCAATAGTTTAAAAATTCCAAAGGCAAAAAATACACCTGGGAAAGTCAGGATTGAAGAAGAATCATTTTATAGTGACATATTTTTAAAAGCCTGTGACATTACTTGGAACACCAATAAATGGAGGAGGAGGGGGCAGGGAAGGAGATCCTCTGTCATTATATTGTAGAACCTGAAGACATTTCTTAGAATTTTGGAAATTTACTGTAATGGAGTGCATTAAAAGTGGGGGAAACATCAAGCCACATTATGCTCTTAAAAGCAAAATAAGAAAATCCAGTTTCTAAATAGTTACTAAAGAATGCCACGTAGTATCATGACGTTTATGTCTGATAATATAAATAAGCATTCTTGGGTTTAGTTAATAATTTTTTTTCAAGTTCTTTTTAGAGCAAGTGTGAATAAGCCAAGGAAGGGAGCAACTTTCCTGTACAATGTGATAATTGGTGTACATGTGCCCAGTGAGACGATTACCACAGTCAAGTTCATTGACATATCCAATACCTCACATGGTTACCTTTTGTGTATGTGTGTGTTGAGAGCACTCGAGATCTACTTTCTTGGCAAATTTCAGGTGTACAGTGCAGTATTGTGAACCATGGTCACCATGCTGTCCACTAGATCCCCAGAACTTGTTCATCTTACAACCGAAAGTTTCAGTTTTAGATTTTGCATAATTCACATAGACAGGCTTGATTAGTGTGGCTGTGTTGAAATCTATGTTTAGTTTAGGGCCACCATTTGAAACATGTTTGGTTGACATTGTTGATATGGACAATAAAACAATCAATCTCTATTAATTCATATCCAGGTGGAAGTAGATAATTACACGTTTGGGAAGATAGAAACCATGGACTATTTGGTTGACTCTATTAAATATTGAGGGAGGAATAAGAGCAATCCAAGTAAACAAACAAAAAGGAGCAGCTTTCTCCATATCCCTGGTCCTGGTCCTGCCCTGGACGAAATTCAACATTCCAGCCATGGGACTGCCAGAAAATCACTCCGCTTCTCTGGAGTCCTATTTCCTCATCTATAAAATATAATTAGTAAATAAGAACCCACTTCTTGAAAAAGGATGCAGGCATGTTAAGAGGACACTGGAGCCAACCTGAAGGATCCCCAACAGCTGAAGCCGGAAAAATTTGAGAAAGAAAATTAATAATGGCAGTATTGGGTTATAACCTATAGAATAAAATAAGTATCCATGAGTCTGCACTGATATAAATAAATAATTGAATAAGTACATAAATGGAAGAAAAACAATAGTGGAACAGCTCTTCCTTTCAGAAGAATCCCAACCAGTAAATGTAGAAAGAATGAGGGAAATACATAATCACCATTAAGGAAACATCACAGTAAAAATTGCCCCAGGCAACTTCCACTGATAGATGCCTCAATCAGTGGGTGAAAGTCTGAGGAGAAACAGGATAGAAGGTTGCCCAGGGAGCAAGGCGAACAAGCTGGGTAATTCTCATGAGTGAGAGCACCAAGCCAGGTGGCCTGTGTAGAAAACCATCCCAACCTCCAGAGCCAGACCTCCCTGTTCTCAGAGCTGGGCCTCATCTTGGCTCAGTGCTCCATAAACACTGACAAATTTTTCCTTTACGACTCTATTTTCCACACTTACCATTCTCCCTTTTTCGTCATTCTCAGCACTGGCTGCACATAAGAATCACCTGGAGAGCTTTCAAAAGTTCTGATGCCTGCGTCACATCCCAGATCAATTAAATCAGACTTTCTGGAGGAGGGTCTCAGGCCTTGGGATTTCTGAAAGCTCTCCTGGGGATTGTCATGTGCAGCCAAGGTTGAGCACTACCATTAGATTGACATAATTTTTGTTTGCTATGTTAATATCACTGTGCAGGAAATAGACAAGTCCAACCTTTCCTGCTTTTTGCCCTGATAGTCATACGTTTGTCTCTCTCCTGGCGATATGTGGATCTCGTCTATTCTCTATTGTGTCTACTAATTTAATGCCCAGGTTTCTGGGGATGCTTTATCCTCACCCAAATGGAAAACCTTCAGGCAATACCTCACAGGTCTGTAGCGCAGTACACTGTTAGCTGTACCAGCAAAATAAGGTATGACAAAATGCTTTTACATGTATGACAGGTAGAAGGATCCAATATTTTATCTTTTACCATCAGGGTTTGACAGAAATGAGGTGCAAGGCAGCTGAAAGCAAGTAGTAAAGAATTCATTGGAAAAAAAAGAAATTTCCTGAGTACTAATTTTTTTGTGTCTCACTACGTGGGTCCACGATGTGATACAAAAATGAATCAGAAAGATTAGTCCCACACATTGAGAATCTAAAATGGTTTATACTGTGTATAATGTGCTGAGTGCCACCTGAAATAAAACAATATGAGATGGGGGATTGGTGCCGGGGAGTGACTTCCAGCCAGGAGATTATGAGAGTCTTTGTAGAGGAGGCAGCAGTTCAGGTGGGCCTGGGAGGATGGGTAGGATTTGAATATGGGCTAGGAGGAAGCACATTCTGAAAGGGAATGGCCCAAGCACAGATGAAAAGGTGTGAAACAATGGAGGATGGACAGGGAACAGCAAGCAGTTCCATTTCCCCTGGGTGGAGGAGAATAGAAGATGCCAATATTTGAAATACCTATTCTGCCACTTTGGTAGTTTGGGAACCATTCCCCATCAAGGATTTGGTTAGATCATGACAAAAATTTGTGAGAGTTCGGTTATTCACTTTTTACATTCATAATCTGATATGACGTGTCCAAAGGGTTGGGTGGTGGATGTAGCGGCCTCATGAATGCATTTATATACATTTCAATCTTGTAAGGCCCCAAATTAAATTACAGAAGAGGAAACTTGGAGATAAAAAGACCAGCTACTTCAGTGGTGATACCATTTTCCTATGAGGTGCAAGTTGGGCCATCTGCCATTTCCAATATTATTATTTTACCTTGATAAAAAGAGGATAATGCCAGGCTTGTGGGAGTGAAGAGCAAATTTGGGTCTGAAGATGAGAAATATCTGTTAACAACAAGAATGGAGCCATCCGCACACGTCATTCCTCTGGAGTCAGGAAGTGGCAGCCTGACAGCTCAGCAGCGCGGAGCCCTGGAAGCCCCGCGCAGCTGTTCCAGGGCCCTGCCAGCGGCCGTCACCATGGTAACGCCCCTCCCGGGAGAGCAGCTCAGCTGGTGCAAAACACCAGCATTTAAGAATTAACACAGATAATCCTGGATTGGCTCCTACTCGATAAAAAACATTCCTATAGGAATGGTCTTTCTAAAGACATAATTGGGACAAATGGGCTAAATTTGAATATGGATTGTGGATTAGATGGGTGGTTCTCAAACTTCACTGTCACCTTCAGACTCCCCTGGTGGGCTTGTCAAAACACAGTTTCCAAGACCCCACCCCCAGAATCAATATGGCTGGGGTGGAGGCTGAGAGCCTGTATTTCTAACAAGTTCTCAAGTGATGCTGATGCTGCTGGTCTGGGATCATACTCTGAGAACCACTGGATATATACTAGCAAGATATCGATGTTAATTTCATGATTTTGATCATTGTACTGTAGTTATGTAAGAAAATGTCCTTGGCCTTAGAAAATACTCACAGTAGTATTTAGGACAAAGGGGCATCATGTCTGCAACTTACTCTCAAATAGTTCAGGAAAAAATGTAGATAGATCAAATAAATAGAATGATAGGGCAAATGTGGAAAAATGCTAACAATTGGCAAATCTGGATGAAGTGTATACGTGAATTCATTGTGTTATTCTTGTAACTTTTCTGGTAGATTAAAATTAAAAATTTTTTAATTTTTAAAGAAAGAAAGATAGCTTATCATCTAGATCTGTCCAATATGGTAGCCACAAGCTACACGTGGTTATTTAAATTTATATTAATTAAAATTAAATAAAATTTAACATCCAGCTCCTCAATCACACTAGCCATACTTCATCAAGTGCAAAAGAGAGTCATGTGTGACTAGTGACTACCATATTGGGCAGAACAAATATAGAACATTTCCATCATCACAGAAAGTTCCATTGGACAGTACTGACTAAGGGAAAAATATTTTAAGATCAGGAGTCTTTGGAAAATTCAGAGTGCCAAAAGCAGCAGTAGAGGTAATAGTCATAAAGCAGTAGGAGTCAGTTGTTTTCCAAATAAGATAGTTTATTAACTGAATGGGGCTAAAGGAAGAAAAATGATTAAATTACATGGATCGTAGTGTAGCTACATATGTAAATATTTGTAGTTCTGCATGGATTAGTGACATAATTGCCAGAGTAGCTGTTCACTATCACCGCTCTGCACACCTCATCACTTTATTGATTTTTCTTAACAATCCATTGGACAAAGGAGAAGTAAACATCCAAATGTCCTGGTTCTTCTTTTTTTTTTTCCTCTCACTTTCCTCCAAGCAGAGGAGGTGCAAGATCTAGATGGGGAAACACCCAGCAAGGCTAAGCTTGGGAGGCTGCCCTGAAGGGGAGTAGCTGAGACTTGGAATATCTCAACCTTTCAGATATTTTAACTTGGCTATTGGTTACATTTTGGATGATTCACCAGCTAATGTGTAAAGCAGACAAGGTTGCTATCCCTACTCCTTCTGAGCTGCTTCTCCTTCTCCTGCCTCTTCTTTTCTGCGTCTCAAACACATGGCACCCTCTGGTTGCCCAAAGTTTCTGACCCACACAGCGCTTTCCACTCTAAAGAGCATCATCTTTCTTCCTAGCATCATTTCTTTTGGGCCTCAGCAACACCCAGGTGATGAACTAAATACACTCTAAAGTATAAATAGAACCAAATTTGTCCAAGGTGTATTTGGCTAATGCTAGCTCCCAGAATGTTCTGGGAGATACTTTCTGAGCAAGGTCATCTTTGGGTACTCTCTTGCTGACCCAACTCTTGTGATTCCCCTCTACCTAGCTTCTCAGGAGTGAATGCACAGATCCACATTACAGCTGCACCTTGTTAGTTCCCCCTCGGGCTCTTTTCTAAGCAGCTTTGTATTCACTTGGGAGTCAATAAAATGCACAGCTATTATCCCTTGGAGAGAACATGGAGTGGCAGGGAAAATTGCAAATAATCAAAAATCAATAAATATGAAGGATTTCCATGGGGAAAACAAGCCATGTTTCCATTTCCAAATTTCCTTGTTGGGAAAATGAGCCATAGAGCTAGAACCCAGAATTCAGGAGATGTACCTCTTCTCTGTCCAGGCCTCTGTTATGGTATTAAATGTCCATCTAAGCATTGGACCATTGTAAGAAGTTTGTGGGATGCCCTCCCACCAAAAATATTGAAGCATTCTTCTGCAGATATTCCTCCTTAAATTATACTCATTCTGAGTTTTCCAAAGGAAAGAAACCCTCCACTTGAAACAAGTTTGTCAATTACCTAGAGATGATCATTCTTAGCTACAAGACCTGAGATCCTAGGTCTTTATAGTTCAGTTTGTGGTTTGATAATTGAACTTTTGAGATGTCTCTTTACAGACAGCCTTTTAGTATGAAACAGATTTTTATTAAGATTTTGAAAAGAGAAGAAGAGTCTCACCTCGCAGTACTCCGTGATAATGCAGAAATTATCTTGCTCCACAAAACTTGCATGGAACTTGACAATGGCTGGGTGGTCCAGCTTGGAAAGGAGCTGGGCCTCCAAATTGGCCTGCACAGTCTCATTTGGATTTAGTTCTCCAACAGAGATTTCCTTCAGTACCTTTCTGCAACCAAAAAATTTTTTTAATACATTTAGAGCTAAAAACACATTTAATAAACATGAATAAGTGGTGCAGGACCATCTAATTAATACTCAGGCTGTGACCTACTCATAGGCCTGGTATCACTTCTTGTGACACTGTATCTCCTGGTGCTCCCTTCGTTGCCCTCTGTCTTGGACAGTGACACAGCTTCCCCAGGGCCTCTGACCTCCACACCTGTGGCTCTACAGTTTTGGTCAAACAGGGCAGAGATGGAGCTAATCTTGAGCAACATCTCTGAGGTGGCTCTTCCTCTGCCACCTCAGATGTCTCTCTCGATGTCTCCATTTCTCTTTGTCTCTCTCATGGTGTCTCTGTTTCTACCTGTCTTTTTCTGTCTCTGTGTGTTTTCTCTCTCTCCTTTTCTATTTTCCTCTGATTCTGTCTGCTTTTCTATTTCTCTCTCTGTTCCTATGTTGGTGTCTCTCCAGTTCTCTGTCTCTCTGTCTCTGTCTCTCTTTATATATATATATATATACACTTATATATGTATGTGAATATAATATCAATACAAAATCTGTCACTCTCTGTGTCTTATTCTCTCTTTATCTATCTCTTTCCCTCTTTCTCTCTGCCTTTGTTTCTCTGCCTCTGGGTGTGTATTTACACACACACATACTTCTCTCTCTCTCTCAGCTCTAAAATTTTCCAAATCTATTAACTTAATAGCAATAGGATCAATATCTATTTTCTTTTTAAACTATCTTTGGTATATCCTACTTTATTGCTATCAGTATTTAGGAGAAGAAAAAAAATCTAAAAACATTGACAGAGGTATTTAGGTTCTTGAGCATGTATAAATAGAATAAGAGCTCATTAAATCTCCAAATTATTAATTTAAAAATTGTGATAACTTAATGAGGAGTGGACCAAAACATTATCTCTTCCCATCTAGAAAAAAATGGTCTGATGAACAAACCAATTATAGTACCACAGTGTAAACCAGATTGCCGGAGAAGCAGCTTAAAGTACCAATTATGTGCAGATAGATTCTGCTGATTATAAGTAAGCTTTAGCTGTTCATTAAGGCAAGTTCTGCAGGACCTGTACTAGAAAACATTTTGCAAAAATGCTCTTTAAATGTTACTACCTATGCATATTAATGAAAACGTATTTATAGTAGGAACTCGCTTAATTAAAGACTCTTTAACCAACTCATGGATTAACCAGCATCCTCCAGTCTTTTCTCGCAGATGCTGATGTTGCCTTTGCCATAGGGAATGTCTGTGGCTAGTAGATGCTCTCTGGCAGGCCTAGGAACTTCTGCCCTTCCGGTTGAGACGTTTGCTTACCCAAGTCACTGTGTTTATTCCCAAACTTGTTTATGCCAGTTGTGCTCATTATGGTAAATTTATGACTTAAATATGACAAACTGATGAAGGATAAGTGTGAGAGTTATCTTTTCTAGGAAAACCAATTCAAATGCTTACTAAAAAACTTGATAATAACAAATCACAAAAAAAAAGAAATGTTAAGTAATTAACAAGATGGTTCTAAAACATTGGTTAAAAAAATGTAAAAATCTAGTATTCTGAATTGAGATAGCTAAATTCTCATTCCACTTCAAAGAAGGTAAATCTGGAAAACAACATATTATAGGTGCAGTTTATGCAAAAGAGATGACATTAGATTAAATGTCATCTAATCAGAGGATATTAGACGTTGGCTGCACATCAAAAAATGAGAGAAAATGTACAGTGATATGTTTTAAGTTGATGTAAATATTTTAGTTATGGCATTTCATTTTAAAATTGTTTCCTCTATTTAACAAAGTCCCAGCCCCAATCACATTGGATAGAGGGCTTCTACCATTCTTCAAAATGTGACTATACTATAAACTTTTCATTAATTCAAACAAGGCTTTCCCTCTAGTTGTTTCACTGTAGAAAAGAGTAATTTCCTCAGGCAATAGTAGAGATAGAACTTGTTTCTTCTTTCAGATTCAGGCCTAGAAACTTTGGTATTGGAATCAGCATAGAAATGTCCAGTTTTTGCCCATTCCATTTCTTGGTGGTAAACATTTCATAAAAATTGTAAGTTAGACAATCTGTCCTAGAAGGTGAGATCCTAAGTAGGAAAACTTAGAAAGTGTCCTTATCTTACTCTCGTGTTGGGTAACATTTGGCTTTTTTTCCTGACCAATAAAAGCTGTGTTAAGTTTCTATTCTCCAAAATCTCATAAGGAGAACCTTCTGCCTCAAGATGACCATTATTGGGAAATCAGTTTTCCTAAAACTTGAGTCCTTTAACATTCTACTCATTTTCAATGTACTTCATGGTCTCCCCATTCTGAATTCATCCCACCCCCAAAAGACAACCACGGCAGGCACTGACTGTTTCCACAAAGAGCAGGCCAGTTGTATTAGAAAGGTTGGGTCTGGCTCTGCGCCAGGAGCCTCACAGGCTCCATTCTGCCATTTACAGGTTTCTTTAACTCTGACTACAATCTAGAAAGTTGGAATATTTGGTTCCCTTTCCCTAATGGTGCTTTCACATTGGTTTTGTTAGGTAACGAACACTTTATTAGGGTCCTACCTGATAATGAAGTGATTTTAGAGAAATACTTGCTTGGTAACACATTCTAAAGAAAGACTGACTTATCAAGAATTTGGTTAAAAAATGACCTCATGTTATTAAGAGTGGCATCTCAGACTGTTCGAATACTAAAAGGAGCTTGAAATGACACATGCAGCGATGTTTTTCTGTAACTTCTGAAGATGACGGAGCAGCAGGCAGAGCTCAATGACATCTTCATAGTGCTTTTCCAGTAATTTACTGTGCCCCAGCTAACATGCAGTTGTAAAAGTCACAGTGGTTCAGCATGACAATATAAAGCCTTACACAAACTTGAAATATTCTCTTGCTGTGAAGGAACAAATGCTATAAAAAGCTTTAAGATATTGATTTCTCCTTGCAAACAACTATTATTCAACAGAGCATGAGATTTTACATACAGTTACCTGAGCTCTGTCTGGCAGCCTGATGATAAAGCCTAAAATCTCATTTGCCCACAGCTTAGCAGATGAAGGTAGGGCTATTAAGACAGGTGATATCTAATACAATCATCTCTAGCTGACACAGAGACATTCTACCTTCCTTACCTAAAACTGTGTCACTGAACTGACAGAGGAAACTCTCATTGCATATCACTTAATATGAGATCCATATCAGCCAAAGCCAGCATGGAAACTTACCAAGTCAAGGACAGGCTTGTCACCTGCTCTGTGACTCTCAACATGTCACCTACTCCTAAATAACACAACAGATATTTATTTTATCAGAACTTCAACTGTCTGGGAGAAACTTTACGACAGCAGCAAAAACAGCCATCGCTGCAGACTCACTTATTTTGCAAACTTTCTGTTCTCTTTCCTAAGTGGCATGCTTTTTTCTTTCTAGAATCAGTAATGAACTGACAAACTTTGCAGAGTGACTTTAGAAATTTGGGATAACTATAACTAATCTTATTCTTAAAACTCTTAAAATTGGCCCACCTTTTGTACAAATGGGGCAGATGATATTTTTGAGATGATAACCAAGGGTTGTTTTCCCCCAAATATCCTCATATCCTTTCACATTTCCCCCATTGAACCCACAGCACATGCTATCTCAGGAAAATATGACATAAACTACAGAGAATATGAGTCAAATCCCTAGCTTTTGATTTTCCAAAGGAGAGATCAAGGCCAAAGAGAAGACATCTGGATGAACACCTGACCAGTGGATGAGTGTCTTCCCTATCCCTGGACCAGATGAAGGGGAGGCAAGAAAATTAGGTGCTGCTGAGCCCTTGAAAATAGTTCCTATCCCCTAGGCTGGCTCCAGAGAGGCGGGGTAGGAGCAGAACTCCAAGATGGGTAGGGGAGCCTGAAAGCAGACCTGCGCTCTTTTTCCAAAGTAAGCCATAGAAAATAGCAGGAGCCTCACATTTTCTTGTGTCCAGCAAGGGGTAGGAGGGAAAGAAAGGTCTTCAAGAGGCAAATAAGCCGATGGGTCTAAGAGAGCTCTAGAATCTCCAGTGAGGAGTGCCGAAGGAGCAGAATGACAATCCATGCAGCCATGACAATCTCAGTGAGGGCCAGTCAGTTGTTGAGACTGGAAGTCTTCACAGTTAGTCTGGAGATAACTAGCTCTGGTCCCTTTCCTTGTGATTTAACCATCAACAATCATGCATTGCATTCCTATAGTAAGTACCTACTGTGTGTCTATGGTGTAGCAGGCACTGGGGAATTGTGGTCCCTGCCCTTGTGTCTACTGGGAAGACACATATTAAACAGATAAGTGTGCACAAATGTGTATATATATGCATGTTTGTATTTTTTAAACTTCAAATCAAGACGAATGCTCTAAAGTTATGGTAAATTATGTCTGAGGCCCTGCAGATTTAAGATGCTATGACTCTCTAATGTGATCAGCAGCTACTGCACCCACTGAGGGCAAAGTGACAGAAAATAGATTTTAACCTCAACTTAAATGAGAGAGTAATTTTTTGCTTGTTGTTTGCTTTTTTTTTTCAATCTGCTCAGGACTTTTAAGATAGAATTTTCATCCATCTAACAAGGCAGCAATTATTTTAATTATTCCTTTCTTAAATGGTAAGCTCTCATTTTTTCTAATTTACATGGAAATATAGTTTCATTATAGAAATTTCTGAAAACAAAACATATGGAAAACATTACCCACAATCCACCATAGAGATAATTAGCATAAACATTTTTGTGTATTTGCTTTCCATCTTTTTGCTACACATTTTTTTAAACAGAAGCCAGTTTACACAATTTGTCTGCTGCTATTTTCATGGGATATTATTATAGCAAAACACCTGTCATTTGTGGCTGCCCAGCATCTTTAGACAGCCTCCTACATTGCAGTAGATCCCTGGACTGTGGCTCTTATCTTCCCCAGATAGATAAAAACAAATAAACAAACAAACCCTACATCTCCCGCCTCCCTTGAGTTGGGGTGCCAGTGTGTGGCTTAGGTTCCACCAGTCAGCTGCACCCACCCCAGACTTTGCCTTGGGTGTGAGCTGTGTGAAGAAACAGGGTGGGCACAGGGCCTCCCTTTTATTAACACAGGTGTCACAAGCAACAGCGTGGCCCTGAGGGCAGTGAGCAGGCCACTTCAGTGGCATGGTTCTGGCTGATGTTCCTGGAAATTTAGCCTTCAGCTTGCTCCCCAGTCCTCCCACTGCTGCTGTGAGCCGTTTCTGGAACAAATCCTTTTCTACATAAACCGCACAGAGGGTAGCTGCTCCTATCTGCACCTGGGAGCCCTGACCAATGCAATTACACATCACATAAGCAAGTTCAGGTGTTACCATGAATCACTGTAAACATCTTGGGGTAATCAAAACCCAACCTCCAAAGGTTTGACTGATTTAGATTAATTTTTATTATTTATTTGAATCATAAAACTTGGGATCTTCTAAGGGATTCAAGGCCACAGTATTTCTTTCTCCATTTATGAGTAGAAATATCATGTGAGTGAAAAACATCCTTTTTAAAGTTATTTCATTTCCTTTAACATGACAATATAACGATAAAGTGTAAAGGGCATGAAAAAACATAATGGCAGAGAGTGATATTTATTCCAAAAAGTGGCACACTGATAAAAAATGGAAAAGCTGGGAACTAAAGGTACCTACAGGAATAGCTGAAAAAAAATTGTAGATATTAGTAAAGAGTATACTACAGATGGAATTTTATTTCAGTTTTTCCTTCTCTCAGCAATTCAAAAACATATTTTTAATGTCTGTGGACAGGGAAAAGGACAAAATTATTTTATGGGTCATCATCATATGCCATAATCTATGAGCTGCTTTTATTTTTAACAGTTCAATTCCTCATCCCAGCTCATTTGGGGGCTAGAACTCTCTGATTCATCTGGTCTTTTCCTCTCTACCCCTGATCACAAGCATGTAGCAGAGTTTTTGGACACAGCAGGGACTCAGATGACATCATGGTACCATGGCCCAGGACAGACATCAGCAACTAAGGAGCAAACTACTGCCGAGCCCAGCATCAGATGCCACACAAGACCCCAGGCAGTCACTATCGAATACTGTAAGATAGAAAATTTCACACTTCTGTTATTTCACCATCTCTTGACTGCCTTCTGTATGCCAAATACAATGCCAAGTGCTAGGGATACAAAGATGAAAAAGATAAAACTCTTGCCTCCAAGACAGTTCAGTCTCATGGGGGAGGCCAACAAGTATAAAAATAGTGAACAGTGTCATGATAAATGGAAAAATAGAGCTGGGGGGAGGGTGGGGATCCCTACCCCTCCTTTGAGGAGAGAAGAAAGGGCAAAATCTATACTAGAACCCCAGGACATTCACTTTTGCACACGGAAACTACTTTGTAGTAGGCCGAATTGCCTTTTCCCCAGGTGGATCCCAAGTAGCAAAAGAAATGAATTCATTATTCTTTACTATTTGCCCTGTATAAATCAATACCCAGTAGAGGAATGCCTGTATTTGCATTAGTTGAATAGGCTATGAAAGTTAATAAGCATATGACTTTTTAAAAAGAAAACTACTCAAAAAAACTACTGAAGAATTTCTATATCTATATATCATTCTTTAGAGTAACACACACACACACACCCCGACAGTTTACCTTATGAAATGTGGAATGAAAATGTTACAGGGAGGGGTACTTTTTAAAAGATCTGTAAAACTAGCAAGTTCACAAACCACTCCTCCCTTCCTTCTTCCCCACCCATTTATCTATCTCCATTTTTATCCCAAAAAGCACACAAGCTTTATATAACAAGATTTTTAAAAGTAAGTGTGAGGGACTCTCCCATTAAGCCATGCTCTGCTCTAGAGGACTGTCTTAGTTTGGGGTCCCCAGGAAGTAAACCCTGAGAAAAGGATCTGAGTGCAAGTAGTCAATCTGGGCAGTGAGAGGGTTCTTGGGAAGTGAGATGAAGGAGGGAAGTCATTTAAGGGCATATTATCAAGCCAGTTACCACTGTGGGCACCTGGGGCTTAATTCTGTGGAGGAACTGGAGCCAGTATAGAGCACACCTCTGAGTTCCCCTGCCGAGGGACAAGGACCAAAACTCCCTCATTCGCTGCTTAAGGCTGCTCCCTAGCTGTATTAACTCCCCCACTCTTCCACCATGTGGAAGCACAGGGGGCCACAACAGCTAGAGAGAGGCCTTGGGCAGACTGCAGGAACTAGCAGTTGGAGACCAGGTCCATGCCTAGGAAATATTAATCTCGCAGGGGATACAGGTAGGGCACCAACATCATCTTCCACAGGAATAAAAATAAAGGATATTTCCTCCATTTTAAATTCTGGTCTATTTTATCTATACTCCTGAAGATGGCTAGGGTATAGTGATTCCTAGACAAAGTAAAGAGTCTTGAATACTGAATAATGAAAGTGCAAATCAATTATAACCTATAGATAAATTCCATTTCCTATGCATTTTAAGACTGATTTAGTTTACAAACACATTAGCAGCATATAGGAGTATTATGTACAGGTAAGAAGCAAAGATAAACAATTAACAATAAATAATAATACAGATAATAAGCAAAGAACAAATAAGAGTAGAAGTATTTCAGACATTTTTGTTTGGCAAATATTCTACTCCTGGCTCCAGTCTAGATTATATTTTCATTTGTGGTGACAACTTCCATGCAGTGTTTCAATGCTGGTACTATAACAAATTATGCAAGTTGCCTTTTTTCCTAAGGAACAGAAGAGAGTAAATAGAAATTTCAGGAGTAGGAGGTTTGAAGACAAATATTGCCTGAATAAAAAATATCTAATAATCATGTGAATTCAATGACTTTTCCCATCTGTATAAACCACAACAACAAAAAAATAGAAATGGCTTGAGCACATGTGTCAAGGCTGGAAACAGCGCTGGTGCTCATCTGAGGTTCTCTGTAGAGAATCTCTGGTGTCAATGCAAGAATGAAACTGGCTTCAGGATGAACCATACTCAGCCCTTTTCCAGAGGGCTCCTTGGAGGTCACATGGAGAAGAGATAAAATGTCTAACTGCTCTGTTGTGCAAAGCCCTTCTCCCAGGGCTTCACTAAAGAATCTACAGCCAAGCCAAGAAATCCATGAGTGGGCATTAGTTAACTGGAGATCTGCAAAAGCCAGCATTTCTTCCAGCCATGTTGGGAAAGCCTGTGTATTTGGGCACCGACTACAAGGCTGCTATTCCCGCCCCCATTTCTAAATCCCAGCCTGTACAAAAGCTGCTGGGACTGTCTCAAGAAAGAGTTCATTGAGAACAAATTGCCCTTCCCTCTCCTTTCAGCCAAAAAAGCAATTAGATTCCCTTCATGGTAGACAGCTTTCCAGAACTTCTTTCTACAGACTCTACAAGTCCTCGTTACAACCAGGAATGTAGTAGAGTCAATTCTAATTTCCCCCTCAAAACCAGTTATGGCTTTTCCTCTTCCCTCTCCCCTCACACACCTCCAGACAAGTCGTCAAGAAATTCTACTTTTCTTATTTATACAGATGAGCAAAGTCATTGACTACTGTGGCTTAATTACTTTAAGAGACAGTGATGGCTTTCAACCCATCTCCCCACACTTCCACCATCATATGCTCTGGAGTGGAGGACCCTCTCCCCAGCCCCTGGATGAACCATAATTGATCTAAGCCTTCATGTAATCCTATTCTCCTTGCCAGTGATTAGTTTAGACAAGTGATATAATTGTGGCCTGTGAGACATGAGAAGTCTTTTGGAGGTTTTCTGGGAAAGATGTTCCTTACTGATAAAAAAGAGAAGCATGGGGAGTGACGTCAGCATTATGGCAGAGTGAGATTCCCTCTTTGAATCTCTGCCCTCTAAGACACAACAAAAATATCATTCGCATACCAACAGAGGTCAATCAAACACTACAAAGGACTTCTAAGAAACCCTCGCCACAGTACATCTGATGGTGGAGGCACAGGAAGCCCCAAAGGACGTGAGGAGAGGTAAGGAGTTTTACTCCCCCTCCCTAATCGATCAGCAAAGACAGACAGCACGCCTCGCGGGGGGGGGAGGGGCGGTCCTCTGCGGGGAAAACTATCACCCTCCAGTTGCTCTCACAGACTTTGAGGGATCCCTACTGGGAAGTGACAACGGACTGTTTCGGGGTGTGGTAAATGCCCCAAGAGAGCCAAAAAGGAAACACCCGGGTCGAGCAGGAGAAAGAGAGAACCCCTCCCCCCACATGCCCTGTGCTTCAGCACAATCCCTCCAGGGAATGCAGCGGGCTCAGAGTACACTGCTTGTGACCTCCATCCAGTGGCAGCAAGTGGAAACTGCAGGACCATCTTCAAGATGAAGAAAGGCAAAGGTAAATTAGCGGGATCTATGCAAAGGTATCTTATGTCTACAGACCAAGAGGAAAATGACAAACACCCCAGAAACCAACCCTGAAGGCACAGAAATCTATAACCTGAATGACAGAGAATTCAAAATAGCTATCATAAACAAACTCAACAAAATACAAGAGAACACAGAGAAACAAATCAATGAATTCAGGGATTTCTTCACAAAAGACATTGAAACCATAAAGAAAAACCAATCAGAATTATTGGAGATGAAAAACACAATGGACGAGATAATGGAAAAACTGGAGTCTTTAAAGAGCAGAACTGACAATATGGAAGAAAGAAATAGCATTATCGAGGATAGCCATGCAAAAACGCTCCAGATAGAGGAGGAGAGAGAGCTAAGACTAAAAAGAAATGAAGAAATTCTTCGAGAAATATCAGACTCAATGCGGAAAAGCAACATAAGTATAATAGGTATTCCAGCAGGAGAAGAAAGAGAAAAAGGAGCAGAGAGTTTTCTCAAAGAAATAATAGCTGAGAACTTCCCAAACCTAGGGAACGAGAGGGAAATAACAGGGAATGAAATCAATAGATCACCTAAATATATAAACAGGAATAGACAAACGTCACACCACATAATAGCTAAGTTAACAAGACTCAGTGACAAGGAAACAATAGTAAGGGCAGCTAAACAAAAAACCAAAATAGCATACAAAGGAAACCCTATCAGGCTCTCAGCTGATTTCTTGACAGAAACCCTACAGGCTAGGAGAGACTGGAATGATATATTCAAAATCATGAAAGACAAAAACCTTCAGCCAAGAATACTTTATCCAGCAAAAATATCCTTCAAATATGAAGGAGAAATAATAACTCTCCCTGATAAACAAAAGCTAAGGGAATTCATCACCACAAGACCCCCACTACAAGAAATGCTCAAGAAGGCCCTTAGGCCTGAAAAAAAAAACAAAAGAGAAAGGGGATACAAAGGTTTGAGCAAGGAGAAAAGCAAGGAGACTAAACCAGAAAAAACTACAGTTGGAAAACATCAAAAATGAATTCAATCTCATCACTGTAAACAAACACTCATAACACAAGATGGAATAAATAGTGACAACAACAAATAAGGAGGGGAAGAGGAGAGGGATTGAATCAACTCAGTCTAAGGAAACAAGAGGCATCTGAAAATGTACTGTCTTATCCAGGAGATCTTTTATATAAACCTCACAGTAACCTCTAAACAAATAACCAGAAGAGAACCACATATGACAAATAAAGAGAAAACTAAGAGAATCATCATGCAGAAATACCAAACTGAATTGGAAGTCCGAAACACATGCAACAAGAAACAAAGAAAATGCAAAAGAACCAGAAAATGAACAATAAAATAGCAACATTAAACCCTCATATATCAATAATCACTCTAAATGTAAACGGACTGAATTCTCCAATCAAAAGACATAGAGTGGCGGGATGGATTAAAAACCGAGATCCAACAATTTGCTGCCTCCAGGAAACACATCTCAGCTCTAAAGACAAACACAGACTCAAAATAAAAGGATGGAAAACGATACTCCAAGCTAATGGCAAACAAAAGAAAGCAGGAGTTGCCATACTTATATCAGACAAAGTAGACTTCAAGATAAAAAAGGTAATGAAAGACAAAGAAGGGTAATATATAATGATAAAAGGGACACTTCACTAAGAAGACATAACAATTATAAATATCTATGCACCCAACACAGGAGCACCAAAGTACATAAAACAACTGCTAAAAAACCTAAAAGGAGATATTAACAATAACACAGTAATAGTAGGGGATCTTAACACTCCCCTTACATCAATGGATAGATCATCCAGACAAAAAGTCAATAAGGAAATAATAGACTTAAATAAAAAACTAGACGTGATAGATTTAATAGATATATACAGAGCACTCCACCTAAAAACAGCAGAGTACACATTCTTCTCAAGTGCACATGGAACATTCTCAAGGATAGACCATATATTAGGATACAAGGCAACCTCTATAAATTTAAGAAGATTGAAATCATTACAAGCATCTTTTCTGATCATAATGCTGTGAAACTAGAAATCAACTGCAAGGAAAAAACTGGGAAAGGGACAAAGATGTGGAGACTAAACAACATGCTACTGAACAACCAATGGATCATTGATGAAATTAAAGGAGAAATCAAAAGCTATCTGGAGACAAATGAAAAGGAAAATACACCATACCAACTCATATGGGAGGCAGAAAAAGCGGTCCTGAGAGGGAAATTCATAGCAATACAAGCCCACCTTAACAAACAAGAAAAATCCCAAATAAATAACCTTAAACTGCAGCCAACAGAATTAGAAAAAGAAGAACAGACAAAGCCCTAAATCAGCAGAAAGTGGGAAATAATAAAAATCAGAGCAGAAATAAATGAAATTGAAACCAAAAAAAACAGTAGAAAGGATCAAGGAAACAAAGAGCTGGTTCTTTGAGAAGATAAATAAAATTGACAAACCCTTAGCCAGACTCACTAAGAAAAAAAGGGAGAAGACTCAAATAAATAAAATTAGAAATGAAAGAGGAGAAATTACAACAGCTACCACAGAAATACAAGGGATTATTAGGGAATACTATGAAAAACTTTATGCCAACAAATTGGACAACCTAGAGGAAATGGACAAATTCTTGGACACATACAATCTCCCAAAACTGAATCAAGAAGAAATAGAGAATCTGAATAGACCAATCACAAGTAAAGAGATTGAAACTGTAATCAAAAACCTCCCAAAAAATAAAAGCCCAGGACCAGATGGCTTCCCTGGAGAATTTTACCAAACATTAAAAGAAGATTTAACACCTATCCTTCTCAAACTATTCCAAAAAATAGAGGAAGATGGAATATTTCCTAACACATTCTACAAGGCCAACATCATCCTGATACCAAAGCCAGACAAGGACAATACAAAGAAGGAAAACTACAGGCCAATATCACTGATGAACATAGATGCAAAAATCCTCAACAAAATATTGGCAAAGCGAATACAGCAATACATCAAAAAGATCATACACCATGATCAAGTGGGATTTATACCAGGGACACAGGGATGGTTCAACATCCGCAAATCAATCAACGTAATACACCACATTAACATAATGAAGAATAAAAACCACATGATCATCTCAATCGATGCAGAGAAGGCATTCGACAAGATCCAGCATCCATTTATGATAAAAACTCTCAACAAAATGGGTATAGAAGGAAAGTACCTCAACATGATAAGGGCCATATATGACAAACCTACAGCTAACATCCTACTCAATGGGGAAAAACTGAAAGCCATTCCTTTGAGGACAGGAACAAGACAAGGGTGCCCACTCTCACCACTCTTATTCAACATAGTACTGGAAGTTTTGGCCAGAGCAATTAGGCAAGAAAAGGGAATAAAAGGACTCCAAATAGGCAATGAAGAAGTGAAGTTCTCACTATGTGCAGATGACATGATCTTATACATAGAAAACCCCAAAAATTCCATTGGAAAACTACTAGAAATAATCAACAACTACAGCAAAGTGTCAGGGTATAAAATCAATTTACAAAAATCAGTTGCATTTCTATACGCTAATGATGAACTAACAGAAAGAGAACTCAAAAAGACAATCCCATTTACAACTGCAACAAAAAGAATATAATATCTGGGAATAAATTTAACCAAGGAGGTGGAAGACCTATACGATGAAAACTACAAGACACTATTGAAAGAAATCGATGAAGACACAAAGAAATGGAAAAATATTTCATGCACATGGATAGTTAAAATGTCCATACTACCTAAAGCAATCTACAGATTCAATGCAATCCCAATCAGAATCCCAATGTCATTCTTCACGGAAACAGAACAAAAAATACTGAAATTCGTATGGGGCAACAAAAGACCCCAAATAGCTAAAGCAATCCTGAAAAAAAAAAGAGCAAAGCTGGAGGCATCACAATCCCTGATTTCAAAATACACTATAGAGCTATAGTAATCAAAACAGCATGGTACTGGTACAAAAATAGACACACAGATCAATGGAACAGAATTGAAAGCCCAGAAATAAAACCACACACATGTGGACAGCTAATCTTCGACAAAGGAGTGAAGAACATACAATGGAGAGAGGGAAGTCTGTTCAATACATGGTGCTGGGAAAATTGGACAGCCACATTCAAAAAAATGAAAGTAGACCATCTCCTATTGCTATACACAAAAATCAATTCAAAATGGATTAAGGACCTGAAACTATAAAACTCCTGTAAGAAAATATAGGCAGTACACTAATTGACATTGGACATAAAGGGATCCTTTCAGATTCCATGTCTACTCAGACAAGGGAAACAAAAGAAAAGATAAACGAGTGGGACTTCATCAGACTACAGATCTTCTACAAGGTAAATGAAACCAGGATCAAAATGAATAGACAACCCACCAGCTGAGAGAAAATATTTGCAAATCGTTTATCCGACAAGGGATTAATCTCCGTAATATATAAAGAACTCATACAACTGAGCAACAAAAAAACAAACAACCCGATCAAAAAATGGGCAGAGGATATGAACAGACATTTTTCCAAGGAAGAGATACAGATGGCCAATAGACACATGAAAAGATGTTCAATATCACTAACCATCAGGGAAATGCAAATCAAAGCTACACTAAAATATCACCTGACACCCGTTAGAATGGCTATAATCACCAAGACAAAAAACAACAAATGCTGGAGAGGTTGTGGAGAACCGGGAACCCTCATTCACTGCTGGTAGGAATGCAAACTGGTGCAGCCTCTGTGGAAAACAGTATGGAGATTCCTCAAAAAATTAAAAATAGAAATACCTTATGATCCAGGAATCCCACTCATGGCCATCTTCCCAATGGACATAAAATCAACCATCACAAGAGGCTTATGCACCCCTCTGTTCATTGCAGCATTATTCACTATAGCCAAGAAGTGGAAGCAACCCAACTGTCCCTCAACTGATGATTGGTTAAAGAAGATGTGGTATATACATACAATGGAATACTACTCAGCCATAAGAAAAGACAGAATTGTCCCATTTGCAACAACATGGATAGACCTAGAGGGTATTATGTTAAGTGAAATAAGCCAGAGAGAGAAGGACAGACACCGCATGATTTCACTCATATGTGGAATATAAATGAACACACGGACAGAGAGAACTGGTTGGTGGTTACCAAGGGGAAGGGGGGTAGGGGGTGGGCACAAGGGGTGAAGGGTTACATCCACATGGTGACAGACAAACAAAAATGTACAACTAAAACCCCACAATGTTATAAACCATTAAGACATCAATAAAAACATATAAAAATAAAAATAAATAGTGTACAGCTAAAACCCCCCAATGTTATAAACTATTAAGACATCAATAAAAATGAAAATTAAAAAAAAAGAGAGAGAAGCATGAGAGGAAACTCTTCTTTAATCTGACTCTGCATATTATCATCTGCATGTGACTCCTGAACTTTGGCAGCCAGCTGGGGCCATGAAGGAAGCCACTCCAAGATGACAGGCTGAATGGTGGAAAAGAGAAGGCACCAAGGTCCCTTATGAGGTTATGAGCTGCTGACTTCGTCACCCCTGGATCCGCTCTCCCTCTAGACTTCTTGTTAGGGAGATAAGTCTTATTGTTTAAGCTATTTTGGGAGCCAAAGACATTCTGATACTAACACTTTGCTACAAGAAGGAGGAAGAGACTTTTAAAGAAGAAGAGATTAGAAGCAGAGGTGGAAACTGTGGTAAACACTCCACTACTTTTTACACGCTTAAAGCAGTGAAACCCAAAGGATGAGGTTAGCTTTAGCTGTGATGAACATAAAGATGAGAGCAAAGGTAAGCCCCCTGGAAACAGGGACTATGTTTTATTCACTTAGAAAGTACTGTCTCCTAAGTTAACCTGGAAAAGGTATAATTTGGCTCTTTTCTATTTGGACATTGGTATAAATCTTCAAAATATCATGGCAAAGTAAACTCTAATGAACTATATAAAAATGGATCTATGGTGAGAAAAAAATATTTGAACAAATGACTAGAAATTAGTTGTTATTATAGACAACATGGTTTGGTTTTTTTTTTTGGTGAGGAAGATTGGCCCTGAACTAACATCTGGTGCCCACTTTCCTCTTTTTGCTTAAGGAAGATTATCCCTGAGCTATCATCTGTGACAATCTTCCTCTTTTGTATGTGAGACACCACCACAACATGGTTTGACAAGCAGTGTGTAGGTCCATGCCTGGGATCCAAACCTGCAAACCCCGGGCCACCGAAGCAGAGGGCACAAACTTAACGACTACGCCACCTGGCTGGCCCCAACACAGTATTTCTTTAAATAATTTGAAAACATAATTTTAGTCATTAACTCAAAATTCTCATATGTCAAAAATCTTAGCAGTTATCAAAAAGTGTCAGGATTCAAAATGATCAAAATTCCACCACTGTTCCCTTCTTTCCCTTGAGTACAGATATAGGAATTATGATAGCAAACAGGAGATAATAGAAAATGAGTGATAAGAAGGAAAAGAGTAAAGGGCATGGATAATTCAGCAATCAAAAAGTTAAAAATACATGATGTAACCTATGCAGAAATCAAAATAGAACAACGTACACCTGAAATTTATATAATGTTAGAAACCAATGTTACTGCAATAAAAAAATTAAATTAAAAATAAAATAAAATATATAAATAAAAAAGTACTGAGATGAAGAGCAAGAAAAAAAGAATTCCTAAAATGTTTGGTCTCCCCCTCTCCTGCTCCTCCCCAAAATTAAGAAAACATACTTTAATAAATAGTAATAAAGATGGCTTTTTCTATAATTCTCTGGAGATAGAAGGCAAAAAATTACTAATATAGTCATCCCTCAGTATCCAGGGGGATTGGTTCCAGGATCCCTGCAGATACCAAAATCAGCCGATGCTCAAGTCCCTTGTATAAAATGGGGTAGTATTTGCATATAACCTATGCACATCCTCCCATATACTTTAAATCATCTCTAGATTACTTATAATACCTAACACAATGTAAATGCTATGTAAATACTATGCTATGTTATACTGTATTGTTTAGGAGAAAATGACAAGAAAAAAAAGTCTGTACATGTTCGGTCTATGCATTTTTAGAATTTTTAAAGCAGGCAAGATCCTCAGAGAACAGATCCACCAAAGCATCTCAACCTATTAAATTCCTGAGAATTAAGTAATTTATCCAAGGTCATACAGTAAGTTACAGCAGAGCCACCATGTACCTCTTGAAGGAGAAAACAGATCACAATTCCAAAGAATAGACTTTTGTCTCCAAACTTAACAGCTTCCCCTCTCTTGTTTTAGTATAGAGATCTTCAGTGTCTAGTAACAAAGACAATCTAAAACTTTTTCTTTTTTTTTTCTTGGAAGATTGGACCTGCGTTAAAATCTGTTGCCAATCTTCCTCTTGTTCTTTTTTCTCCCCAAAGCTCCAGTACATAGTTGTGTATCATAGTTGTAGAGTTGTAGCTCTTCTATATGGGACGCCGCCTCAGCATGGCTTGATGAGTGGTGAGCAGGTCCGTGCCCAGGATCCGAACTGGTGAACCCTGGGCCACCAAAGTTGAGCAAGAACCCAACTGCTATGCCACCAGGCCGGCCCCCTTTTTCATTTTTCAAAGAATAAAAATTCCTGTCACCTACTCTACTCTTCCCCTACTTAGTATTAGTGAAGAAGGGAAAAACAAAAACCAAAAACCTTTTCATAGTGATTGGAATAATGGTCTTGCTCTTGATGAGGCATTAATGAGACTATGTCTATTTTCATTAATTATCATTTGAGTGTTATAGAAAATTTTATCAATAGTCAAGAGTTATTGCCAGTTATGGAGCCAGATTTGGAGGTTTGGGATAAGACCATACGGACGAGGGAGACAATGTTTCTCAAGACCTACCTTTCCTAGCAAGGTGGTGAAATCTACATTTTTGAGGTCCTAGGTACTACAACCCTGCAGGTGTGATTTTGTGTATGTGAGGGCCAGTTTTTAAAAAGTTCAACTGTGCAAAACTCATTTGATTCAAAATTGTTAAACAATGATATGCCTTAAAAACAAAAATAAATATTGATAACATAAGACTCAATGCAACAAATCACTCATTCACTCTATCACACTTTGAAAGGTACTGAGCTTAGAGCAAACAAAGATCCTATTTTTGTCAGCAAGGAAATTAAGGAGCATGGCAATGTCGGTAAGGATACAAAAGAATAATTTACCATAGATAATCAGGTTAGCTTTTGTTACGACTGTTATATGCTCCAAATTTACAATTACTGTTAGGTTAATATTCAAAATGCAATATTCTAATGCATAATTCATGTCAGAAAAATACCAGAATTGTGGCTTTCAATGAGATAATCAGATGTGATGCAAAGCCTACCATGAAATCAAGATACGGAGACAAATTGAGTTTTAAGAAGCAACAGAAACTGATTAGCTCCATTTCCTTGACTAGGTAAAACCAACAAAGGATAAACCCTATTTAAAGTAAAATTAAATTATGATCCAGGAAAGAAGAAGGTTGGTGCTACAAAAATAAAATGAAAAAATAATCTAGGGTTTCAGTGAAATAAAGTCCTCTAATCTTACTTGTAGCCAGTGCCGGTTGGCTTCAAGTTAACACTAAGGCAGCAAAAAGTTTGTTTCTAAATTTCAGTTTCTATTTCATCATCACAGTAATTGTATTATATGAACTTGAGCTAAAACTCTCTCTTTAACTATAGCATAAAGCAGGTTGTTATTGTATTTCATTTTGAGATAGAAAGGGAGGAAAATGAAGCTCTGTATTAGCATTCTTCCATTAGAGAGTTTAAGCAACTGATTCTGAGTTGTATATTTTTGCTGAATAGTGCTTACACCAAAAGAAAATCTGTTTTTATGCACCAGAAAGTCAGGGCTTAACCTACAAACAGAGCTCAAATTAGAATCTACTACTAGGAAGGATCTAGTTTCCCTGAATGACAGTTTATGGATTTAGTCATTGATTTATAAAGCACAAAACGGTCACTGTTGACTGTGTAAGAGGAGGAGGAGACAGGGGGATGCATGGCTAGCCCGTCTCTGGTTACACAAGGCTTCATTTTTCATTCAGGAGGGTGGAGGGGAGCCTGGCTAAATAAAGTGCTTTGGAATCTTCGTGCTTGCTGGATCTCACAGAGAAGGCTTTGCAGAGTTTGTCCCAGGAGTCCACAGCAACTCGGCACTGGAGACCACCTCCTCAGGTCATAACACTGAGCAAAGGACACTAAAAAGAGTCTTGAGCATGGTTTTCCACCAGCATTGTTTGTAGAGATTCTGGAATTTCTTTGAGGATAAATCAAAGTGTATCATGCTTGTACAATGAAAGGAAAAATAACTGTTAGACTCATAAAGCATGGTATCTGAAGAAGCCTCAAAGAAGGGACACAGAATCTTAGAGCACTGCTTCTCAAATTTTACCGTGTATACAAATCACCGGGGGATCTGTTTCAATACAGGCCTAGGGTGGGCCGGAGACGGCACATTTCTAATAAGGTCCCAGGTGACGCCCTAAGCTGCTAGTCCAGGGAGAACACTTGGAGTAGCAAAGTTTAGAGAAGGTAGGGGTCCAGAAGACTGCCAGGGCTGAGAGTGTTGAAGAGCCCCAGAGTTTTCTAGAAGCTTGAGGGGAGGGCAGGTTTGATGAGCAGCCCATGAGAGGGCATGTGTCTTCCTCCCACCCCATGAAGCATGAGATCTCATTTGACAACAAATGTTTGGGAACCACTGCTGGTCCACCCCCCTCACTTTACAGATGAGGACACTGGAACTCAGAAAGGCTGTGAGACTTGACTACACGCCCTCCAGAGAATATTCCATAGCAACACCAATATGACCCCAAAACTCCTGCCAGTTTTAAAACACTATTAGGAAAATCTCCCTTATAGTTTTGGCCCATATCCTAAAAACTGTGGTTTGCATTGGCTTCCTCTTGTTCTGTTCCCACTAGTGATAAGGTACAGCTGCTCACTGATGCTTTGAACATGTCTTGTTACATAATTTATTACTTTAATGTATTTATGCTCAGCGTCATTCCACAGAGAATTTGACATAATTTATATAATAAAATAGAAAATTGAGACCAGCAAGAGTAGGTGGAAATAAGAAACAGGGAGAAGAAGAACACAAATATGCTGGCCAAAAAATGTTGCTACAGTTGAGCTTCAAATGTAATTCCAAGCCTCTTGGAATGTATGCTGATAATTATTATTACTGTTACGACTGTTGCCATTATTGAGGGTGATGTCATAGATGCAATTCTTGCCTATTACAAGAGGGTATTTCAATCTCTGGATCCTTTGTGACACAGCCAGTTTTCATTTTAGTCACACAGCAGTGGAGGTGTCCCCAAGGAGGACATTGGTGATTCTTTTAAATAGAACTCATTCAGAAACAGAATTCCAACTTACATGTGGAATAATGCACTTCGATGTCTAATTTAAGAAAAGCTTCTCAACTGTTACCTTAATTCCAGTTTCTAAGTTCAGTACATGTGATAGAACATCTGAACTATGCAAGACACTCTACTCGTCTGAGGCATAGCCTCTACCTTTGAGGGGTTTGCAATCCAGGGGGAGGGCAGAGACCAATAATTATAGGCTTTAAGAAAGCATCATACACCTTAAAAGGATGAAATGACTATCCCAAAAAGAGAACCAAAGGCCAAAATATGAAATAATTATAAGAAAACACTGAACCACTAAAATAGTGATACTGGTATTAAATATGACAATAGCAAGTGCCATATAAGGAGCAGTTATTTGGCACCATGCATTGTGCTAAGAAACTATTATAATCCTCATTTCTGAAATGAAGACACTGAGATACAGACAGGTTAAGACCCATACTTAAAGGCATGTTGTCAACTAAGTGGCAAACCACACCTAGTAATAACGAAACTGAGACCCCACTTCTGAATGCTGGGCACCTCACCACTACGGGATCCTGCCTTCTGAGTTTATGAAGTCAGACCCAAATGAGAACACAACTTGAAGATATATTCTCTGCACCAAGGTTGATAATCTGAATAATCAGGAAAAAAGGAAGAGGTGCCTTCCTGCCTCCCGCCTGCCAGAAAGCACATGTTCCAATTTTCATGAAAAGTATCTTTCAGAAATTGTAGAGCAATAAGACTGATACGAATCTCTGGTAAAGTTGAAAAACTGATGATGAAAACAGATGGCTTGTGAGCATTTAGAACATGAAGGAGTGGCCAGCAGGGGCTCACATGGGCTTATGGAGAATAAGCCATACTAAATTAACCTAATGTCTTTTTGCGAGAGGATTATTTGATTGGTAGCTCAGAAAGAAGCCATTAGTCATGGTATATCATGATTTCAGTCCATCTGATGAAGTCATGCTAACAGATGTCAAAGAAGAGTCTTGTGATATCCTTTTAACATGGGAGAGATGTGATCTTCATGTGGATTCACGGCTGGCTGAACGAGCAGACCAAATGTGCTGGAGTTGGGTCTCGGGCCACTTTTCAGGTGGTACCTTCTGTAATGCCATCAGGATCCATCCCTAACAATCTCTTCACCAACATTTTATTAATGACTTGGAAGAAGACCCAAAAAGAAATATTTACCAAGTTTGTAGGAGATGCAAAGGCAGGCAGCATGATCAATAGACACAGGCAGAGTTAATTTTTCAAAATGATTGAAGAAGCTGAAATGTGAGCTGGAAACCACCCAGGTTAAATTTTGCAAGGCTAAACCTGAAGTTTTATAGTTACAGGCGGGAAAATAAATCCTCAAATTTAAGATGAGTGAAATCTGGCTTAAGAGCAGAATGACTTCTCTACAAAAACTCTGACGGTAGTTTAGTGGGGAAGAGAATAGTTGCCCCCCCCCAAATTCAATATGGGACCACAGTATGATGTAACTGTTAAAACAGCTCCTGAGATTCCAAGCTAATTTTTATTTATTTTTTTTTTTTGTGAGGAAGACCAGCCCTGAGCTAACATCCGTCCAATCCTCCTCTTTTTGCTGAGGAAGACTGGCCCTGGGCTAACATCGTGCCCATCTTCCTCTACTTTATATGGGACGCCACCACGGCGTGGCTGACAGGCAGTGCATCGGCGGGCGCCCGGGATCCGAACCTGCGAACCCTGGGCTGCCAAGCGCAGACTAAACCGCTGCGCCACCGGGCGGCCCCCCAAGCTAATTTTTAAATGTATGAAAGGTTTAAGTATCAATATACTTGGTTCTATCAGGCCCCTTGTGTTCAGGCCTGGGAACCTCATTTCAAGGGAAATATTATCACCAAAGGTAGCCCAAAGTATGATAATTAAGATGTTCAAAGGTCTTAAAATCAGGTTACCCACGGAATAGAGAAATGAGAGGGCCAGAGCTAATGTATTTTGAGCACTAAATTATGAAAATGTGCTAGGAATATTCCCTGTGTCATTCATTCAACACTCATAATCATGTAGTTATTATTTTCCCCATCTTACAGATGAGAAAACTGAGTCTGATAATTTAGGTAATTGTTCAAAGTAAGTGGAGAGAATGAAATATCAATGCAAAAGAGTCTGATTTAAGGCCAAGGCTCTTTCCGCTTCATTATTAATATAACCTTTATCCAGAGAAGACCAGACTAAGAAGGGATGTGATAACTATGTCAGACAGTTCTCATACATGCCAGCGTTTCACGCCAATATTCATGCTATTTGCCCTGCCTGGGATGCCCTCTCTCTACCCTTTCTCTGCCAGAGTCATATTCATCCTGCAAGACTTGGCTCCATTGCTCTCTCTTCTACAATGTCTTCTCTGCTCTATAAAAATGGGGTAAGTGCACCTCTATCTAGCATACCCTGCAAGGGGTTAAAAATGCCTATTTATATCCTTGTTGGCCTGACTGGTCTGTAAGCTCTTTGGAAGCACGAGCCATGTACAATTTTGTTTTTATTTTTTCTTCTTCTTTCTCTTATTGAGATATAATTCATACACAGTAAAATTCATGCTTTTAAAGTGTACAATTCAGTGGTTTTTAGTATACTTCCAGAGGTTTGTAACCATCACCACTGACTAATTTTAGAACATTTTCATCATCCCTGTTATGGACTGACTGCGTCATTCCCCGCCCCCCCCCCAACCCCGCCATTTCATATGTTGAAGTCCCAACTCCCAATACCTCAGAATGTAACTGGTTATTTGGAGATAAGGTCTTTAAAGAGGTGATAAAGTTAAAATGAGGCCATTAGGGTGGGGCTTTAATCCAATATGACTGGTGTCTTTATAAAAAGAGAGACACACAAGGGGCACACACAGGAGCACACACACAGAGCAGAAAAGCCACGTGAAGACACAGTGAGAAGGCAGCCATCTACAAGCCAAGGAGAGAGGCCTCAGAGGAGAAACCAACCCTGCTGGCACTTTGATCTTGGACTTCCAGTCTCCAAAACTGAGAGAATACATTTCTGCTGTTTAAGCCATCCAGTTTGTGGTATTATGTTACGGCAGCCCTAGAAAACTAATACAATCCCCAAAGAAACCTCTTACCCATTAGCAGTTACTCCCCATCCCCACTGTTCCTGGAAACCACTCATCTACGATTTCTGTCTCTGTGGATTTGCCTATTCTGGATATTTCCTATAAATGGAATCATACAATATCTTTAACTTAGCATAATGTTTTCAAGTTCACTCACGTTGTGTCAGTATTTCGTTCCTTTTTATGGTAGAATAATATTCCATTATATGGATATACCACATTTTGTTATCTATTTGTTAGTTGATGGACATTGGGTTGTTTCTTTCTGGCTATTATGAATAATGCTGCTATAAACATTTGTGTACAAGTTTTTGTGTGGACCCTTTCTTTTGGGTATATACCTAGGAGTAGAATTGCTGAGTCATATGGTAACCCTATGTTTAATATTTTGAGGAACAGTCAGATTGTTTTGCAAAGTGGCTGCACCATTTTTACATTCCCACTAGCAGTATATCAGGGTTCCAATTTCTCCACATCCTCACTAACACTTATTATCTATCTTTGTGATTTTAACCATCCTACTGGGTATGAAGTGATCTCCCATTGTGGTTACGATTTGCATATCCCTGGTGGCTAATGATGTTGAGTATTTTTTCATGTGCTTATTGGCCATTTGTACTTCTTTGGAGACATGTGTATTCCTATTTGCTTTTACATTCCCAGCCCCTGATCCAGAACTGCATACATTGGAGACTCAATAAACAGAAGTCATAAACCATTTGTACCAGAATCACCCAAAGCTCCTAAATCCCAGCTGAGTCCTACTAATCAAACTTTCCATGCCCAGGCCTAGGATTCTACAGGTAAACAAGGTCCAGGTTGGGGGTGGTGGTCTACCTCACACTGAATTTGAGAACTACTGCCTTAACTGAACAAAAGAGTCTTTAAACATCTGAAGAGCTGTGATGTAAATCAGGTTATCTATGCTGTTCTAGACTGCAGGAGTGGGACTGGTGGACAAGAATAACAGGCAGGAGGACGTTACTTCATTAAGTGGTATCAGTTGAGATTGGCTGGCCTATTTGCCACGAAAGTCGCAGAAGAGAGTCCCATGTAGGGTGAGATATAGGACAACATGTGATCCTTGTAGGGGAAAGTATGCTATTTCTGTACTTGGTTGATTCCATTAATTTTAAAATATTCTGCCTTATGATCAAATACCATCCTGTTATTGGCCATATCTAAAATGGACTGAGTCTCCACTAGAAGAGAATGTGCACGTTTTTCCTACCTCTGAATGTTTTTCCTACCTCTTACTTTTCTCTGAAAAAGGGAAAAACAAGATTTCATCAGATCCACACAAGTTGTCTTACTTTAAAGACTGCTAATACATGTGTATTCTCCTTTCTGTTGTCTATCAGGTTTCTAGGTTCCAAGCATCAAAATAAGACTTGGCTGACTGAAGCCAAAAAGGAATTTATTACAAATTTAGTGGGTGGGTCACAGATTCACCAGGAGTTTCTGGAGGACCAGAGTAGGGACAGCCTCCCTGACAACATCACTGCCACTGGGCCCTGTGGCACTGATGCCCCAGGAACTCCATCTTGCTGCCACTGCCACTACCAGAGTGGCCTTCTTAGGCCTCTGATTCTTGATGTCACCAGCGCCTAATTCCAAGTCCAGGGCATCAGACTGTACAGTGCACAATCTTCAATCAGTGGATAATTGAGTTGATAATGAATGAATTCAGTGGGCACTGGGAACACTGGGCACAATGAGGCAAGTAAAAAAAAAACTTCAAAGGCCCAATTTATGTCTTTTAGGAACTTAGATTTTAGGTGAAGTGCTGAGGTATACAAATATTATTGTTAGGCAACAATCACAAGGTTCCTTATAACCAAGTAGCACAGTTTAAGATGACAGAACATGTGCACAGCAGTGTATCTGCAGTGTCGTGGGGTAATTTGTACATCGCCATATAACTAAGGAGTAGATGGTAACTGGCAGCTCATTATCAGCCTTGGGACTCTCTGGTCACCAAAAAGGACATTTTGCAACCTTGCAATCTGAACCAGAGAAACTTCCAGGTTAAAGACTGAAATGCCTTTGCATCCTCTCTCTCTCCTAGGAGCATGCAGAGAGAAGGTAGACTGGTCATGTAGGGGAATAATGGTTAATACAGTTCAGACAGATAGAAAGGGTGCAGTTGATAGAATGCCTTGAACATGAGGCTTAATTTAAATTTTGTCTGACTGAAGGGATTCAAGAGCTATAATATCTTTAGCAAGACAGTGACATTACAAAAGTAGTATTTTGAAAAACTGTTATCCTACAGTTTGAGGAAAGAGTAGAGTAATCCACCAGCCAGGAAGCTACTACAGATGTACAATTACAAAGGTTGAAAGTAAGGTGATAGGGGAGAATAAAGGTAAATTTGGGAGATTCTTGAGGAAGAACTGGCAGGTGACTGGATACATGGTAGGCAGAGAAGGCAGTCACATGTGACACTATTTACCAATCTTCAGAATCAGGTGTGGTAACTACCAGAAAAAAGGATACTTTCCATTTGACTTGTTAAATTTCAGACACTGCCTAGATATTAAAATGGAGATTTCCTTTAGACCCTGGAAATACGAGACTGCATAATGGGTGAAAGACCAAAGCTAGACATGTAGGCTTTAGGGTCCTTTGCTCCTAGGTAACAGGGAAAATTACGAAAGTAAATGGAGCAAATGTGCAACAACACCCACACTTACTCTATCATCCTTCACCCCAGAGAACATTTTACCAGAAAAATTCAACTCAGTTAATCATCAGAAGGCTAGATAAATTGCCTCAATCAGAAAAGCAATGAAAGCCAGTTAACAATGACAAGACAAAGCATATTTTCTCTCATTAAACATGGCCTCCAAGACCTTTATGACTAAGATTTCATGTGAGTTATAAAGATCCGTTCAAACAAGCTGACTTCACCCTTGCTAATTATTTTTAGACCTTTAGAACCAAACTATTTCAACTATTTTGATTGCTACTGAACTATGCCATAGGTCTGCCATTGGAGGGGAGACTATCTACCCACCACCATAGCAATCTGCATGCTATCCTGTCTCCAGGGCTGACTTCATGGGCATGGGACCTGTGCAGTCACACAGGCCCAGTCATTAGAAGGGCTTCACACTTGGTTTAATGCTCTGCTGTCACTGCCTTGAGATTCTTAATAGTTTTTTAACAGGGACGCTACATTTTCATTTTGTACTGGGCCCCGCAAATTATGTGGCCACTCCTGCCTGTGTTATTCAAGCACAAAAGCTATTTATAATTGACTTTTGCTAAACAAACCAACCTTATTCTTGGTCACTGGATCAATTTAAAAATTTTACACATTTGATAAAGTGAGGAGGGCCCCAAACTGTCAATCCTCTATGTCTGTCACTGCCATGAATGCTCGTAACATCGAAGGGGTACAAGACCGTGGTTATAGAGGAGGAAGTCAAGAGGCCATAGGAACATTTACAGAAACTGAAACATCTTCATCTGTTGATGCAAATCAGTGCTCAGAGCAATGCTACCACCAGTGAGACCACTTAAAACTTAACTTTCTATAACTGGTAGAAAAGGCCCATCAAATGAGAATCAACTGTGTGCACACTTTGATATAATTGCTATTAAACACATATATCTCACACCATGTGGATGGATCTTAATTTGGTTCAGTTCCTGAAAGGACTATATGGAAGATTTGAATGCATATTGGCAGAGCTTCAATGAATGATGAGACTCTCTGATGGGATTTTTATTACATTTCAAAATCAGGTTTTATTTCTTGTGGGTTACACTTCTAAAATTCTAACTATGTCAGAGATATATGACCATTAAATCATAGTAATTTTACCCCAACTCTTCAAGAATGTATGTAAAAAACAAAAATTAATGTATATAATAAAATTTCCTCTTGTATTTGAATCTCCAGCTCCAGAAAAAGTACCTTGAAATAAAACTGAAGCAATTCATAGTAGTTTCAATGAGCTAAAATATATCTTCATGGGAACCAAGAAAAATAATGCTTCTCCTTAAAATAACCTGAAAATGCATTTTCAGTGTCAATTAAGGGTTCTCCTGAACTAGAGATCAGTAATACCTTGTAGTTTACCTGGAATTTTTAAAACAATCTTTTTATTTGAAGCATCTTCATACAACTACTGTAAAATCAAACAAAATTATGCTGTTGAAGTATTTTGTTTTTTCAAAAGAAAAAGTTATACCATTATTAATGGGAAACAATACAAAAAGACAAAGTTCTGGGATTTTAAGGATCCACTTCAATCAATTTTATATTCATAGAAAATTAACATAAAAGAAAATCAAATGCTTCATCTTTAATTACAGAGTTTGTTTTCAAAATTTAATGGTTAAATCCTCAATTAAGATACAGGAAATCTGGGCCAGCCCAGTGGCGCAGCGGTTTAGTTCGCGCTTGGCAGCCCGGGGTTCGTGGGTTCAGATCCCAGGCACCTGCCAACACACTGCTTGTCAGCCATGCCGTGGCAGCGTCCCATATAAAGTAGAGGAAGATGGGCACAGATGTTAGCCCACAGCCAGTCCTCCTCAGCAAAAGGAGGAGGATTAGCAATGGATGTTAGCTCAGGGCTGGTCTTCCTCACACACACACACACACAAAAAAACCCTAACTTTTACAAAAGATACAGGAAATCTTACATTCGTTCTCAGTTCTCTAGCACACCTTAGATTTGAGCCAATCGCCTCTCCTCATTTACTTCAGCCGTAACGAGGGATAATTCCTGTCACCCAGAGAGACATATTTGTGAGGATCAGCTAGCTAACAGGTATGACTATCTTAGGATCTAAAGTTAGGGGTGGTTTCCCTCTGTTGTCTATACTGTAGTATAAGTAATGATGGAAGCTTTGAGACATCAAGAGATGGAGATGAGTCAATGGGTTTTATTTATATAAAATACAATGATAAGCAATACCCAGACATTACACCAACAGCTTTCAGCCCTCAGCCTGAAGAGGGGATTCTTCAATGTTTTAACAACCCTGACCCAGAGCTCATTTTGCTTTCCCTGAAATTGGGGGCCAAGGACAGGAGGGGGTGCCTGTCTCTGTGGAGGGCATCTGCTCTGACCCCCTTTGTTATCTTTTCTCAAGGCAGAAACTAGGGGCCCTTGATGACGCAGCCCTACATCTGACGCACAGTGGCAAGCTTCTCTCTATTCTCTACTAGATAGCACGTTGGCGTGATTTCTGACCAAGAGGGACTTCATGGGAAGTTTCAAATGTGTATTTTCCGTCACTGCAACACACAGCCCATCTTCTGAGAAAGAGGCACCCATATTTCTGGGTACCATGAGAATAATAAACAGTAGTCACTGTACATTAGACCCCAAGAGAAGCCATTAATGAAGGTGTCTGGAGGCTTTCAGGCCCCAAGTGGAGGATTTTCCTGAGGGCCTTCACATCACTGACCCTGAGCAGGGAAAAACACACTGAGCGTGCTGGCCATTGCTGGAGGGACAAAATCTTTTCAGGCACTGAATGAAGCTGAATCCTGGAAAGCAGAATGTCCCTCTGAAAATACCTAACTCCTAACATACGCAGGGAGACCCTGTCTGCAAGGGCAGGGATAGGGGCAGCTATCCTCTTTGCAATCTCCCCATCCCAATACCATGGCACCCATTCATCCCAGCATGAAATCTCTTCAGCAGAGCAGAGAAAGACACACAATGAGACAGAGACAGAGAGAAGCAGCCAGAGATTTCGTACAAGTCTCTGTTGACCTCAAGGCAGTGAAACAAAGTTAAAGCCCTTCAAAGGAAAACTTGAGCACTGTTTCTCCCCACCCACAGTCATCCTTACTCCCCTGCAAAATGGCTCCAACTCTCAGTACACTCGAAGCTCAGTATCCCTGGTCTTTCGGAGCTATTGCCCAGACACAGAAACATAAACATAAGGAAAAATGTTGTATTCTTCTGCTACCAGAAAAACAAGAACTTTAGTGATAGGTTTTGCTCAAAAATCCCTTCCAATGATCTTTTATCTTGGGTGTTTTTCTCAGTCACTATATGCTGTCATCTAAATACCAAACATAATATGAACTATTGACTAGCATTTATCAGGTAGACACACACCCAGCACTCCCTTCCCCTCTTTCCGTTTTATTCTTTCCATAGCACTTAATCGCATTGTAGTATATAATTTTACTCATTGTCTATCTCTCTCCACAGCTCTACCAGAAAATCGCCTCCCTGAGAACAGAGAATCTGTTGTGTTCACTGCTGTATTACATGCCTAGAACAGCGCCTGACACTGTTGGCAACCAATCCATTGACCAAAGACTGAATGAAGACATTCACATCATAGGCTTCCTAATCGTTACTGATTCTGTTGCATTAAGCACTTGGCTGATAAACTGGATCTCTTTATTTTTCCTGAAGGACCTGGTGAGATAGATCTTAAATCAAAAGAGTGACACTCCCCTCCCCACCCAAAGAACAGCAAGACATCATGGCTTTCTTGTCCCCAGGGGTGACATGGTCTGGCCAGTTTATTAAAATATCAGCCCAGCCTAAGGCTGATCTTTCTGCTACATCTGGAAAGAGAGGTAAAGCAAGTTCAGCCTTGGAACAAGGAGGAGGGAGGGACAGGGTGGAAAACCTGCCCAACTGCACCTCTGAAGGGTCATTTCAAACTGTGGTTTCATGTATTAGGGAAGAGCCATCAATTTAAGTTATAGGCCATCTTCAGCAATTCCACGTCCATCAAGCATGTCCAGATGTCCCTCACTGGAAGAGCCTCCTCTCCCTGCAGCTCCTTTAGATTTACCTTCTGCATCAGGGCTTATCATCAAAGTGGCCAAAGTGGCCTTTTGCTCAGGGCTGCAGATTCCTGAAGGGCTTCAAATGTTGCCTCTTGACAAGAGCTCCAAACCAGATTCTACCCTCCATCACAGACACACTGACAGCTCTGAAAGATGTTCCCCACACAACTTTAAATGTATTTCCCATTTCTGGGCCATTCCAACTGTAATACACTAGGAATTAAAATTTATAATAATTCTACAATTATTTTGTGAGTAGTACAGTCACATTGCATTGTATCTTTGCATGTTAAATTTAAATTTAAAACAAATGTTTTATGGAGTCTTATATTCAATACATCTCAAAAGAATGAAGTGGCCTAGATCTTTCTCAACCTCTAAGACATCTTGATCTCTCTCACTCCATTGGCCCTTCTAATAGAGTTATTTGTGTTATTTTCAGACAAAATGTCAGTTTCTGGAGGACAATGAGTGTAGCTGCTTCATCTCTGTGGCAGCCATCAACTAGATGCTGGTTGAATGTTTCTGTTCTGCTGCTCTTTGCCATTTTCATGGACAGCAGAGAGTTAAGTTTGGTTAAATTTTTGGCTTTTTCTTTCAAGATAGGGCACACATACTTCTTTGTGTACACATAAGCTAGGAAATGTCCATCTAATACATAGATGGCAAGAAAAACCAAACCTATTTCATGCCAGTTAAAATGGTCTGTGAAGATAAAAAGATTTTTCCAAATTTATTTCTCAGCCAACTTGTGCTTTTCCTATGAAGAAATTAAAAGTATGTTAATGACCTATTTTTAGCATTTTATTCATTTAACCAGTGAAAATAAAATATTGGTAGACTGTAATGAAATGAAGATGACATTATGGAACCTGAATTAATACTGCCATTGGAAATACTGCCATGTCTTAATAACTGGTTTGCATGTTACATTACCACCACCTGCTGTTCATGATGGTCAATTTTAAAATAGTGACTTTCATTCTTATTCCCCTTACTGAATCTTTTGTAAATTTAAATACCACATATGCTTATGACCACTAATTTCAGCATGGTGTCCACAGTGTCCAACATGGATAGTATTTCCTAAGTTGGCCTCTGTGGTACACTCGTACTAATAAGAATGGCCTAAAGAAAATAAAGGAGTTCAGTGGTTGAACAACTTTGGGAAAAGCTCTTGAAGAGCCATAATTTATCCCAGAAGATTTAAGGCTCTGAAGAGTCCCTCAGCAAAAAAAACTGGTTTAACTTTGTGGAACCCAGGGCTTTCTAAACTTATTTAATCATGGAACTCCTTTTTATACTGAACACCTACTAACATTTTCAAAGACATCAGCATTGGGTGCTCTAGGGGTTAAGGTCAGAGGGCACTGAGCTTGTTCCAAAAAAAATCATAGCTGTATATGCTTCATTGTATCAAACGCCTGCAAACAAATTAGACAATTGTACAACATGATTCTTGCTTATAAATAATTTGCCACCAGATTTACATATGTCTTCTTACATCACCTTCAGGAAACACAGGACAGCAGAGTGACACTGTTGTCACTATCACTTCACAGGAAAGTTATTTCAGAAAGTGAAAAATCATCCCAACACAAGGCCTCAATAACAAGTTTCCAGCAGTGCTTCTGAAACTTTTCCAGCAAAATACCCCTAACAGCAAAGAAGGATAAACTCATACCTCTGAAATGGGACTGCCAAAAGCTGGACATGTCTCTGAAATCTCATTCTTTATTTTAAAAATTCATGCAAGAAATAGTGACATATTTGTGAAATGACATACGTTCAGGGTTTTTCACTGAGGCAGTGTTTTTAGTAACAAAAGATTAAAAACAACCCAAATGTCTATCAACAGGAAAGTAGACAAATTATACTATAGCCATACAATGGAATATACTATACAGCTGTTAAAACAAAAAATGGGGATATTCTCTATATACTAACAAGGAAAGTTTTCCAAGTTATTTTGGCATGTGAAAAAAAGCATGAAACAGAAATGTGTAGTATGCTAGTTTTTATCAGAAGAGGGCAAAAATAATAATCTACATTCCAGAGTTGTTCATTTATACATAAAGCAACTCTGGAAAGATCCACAGGAAATTCTTAACAGTGGTTACCTTTTGGGGAACAGGATGGGAACTCAGAAAAAAGGGTCAAGGATAAGAGGAGACTTTTAACAGTATACCTTTTCATATTTTTTGAGCCATATGAATGTGTAACCTATTAACATTATGTTAAAAATTCAAAAATCATGCAAATTTTTCACTCTACTCCATATAGTTGTCCTAAAATTTTTTTAAAAATTACCCATAACTCCTGCTTTGTGGGTTACCCGGGACATCATGTGTGTGGTCCAATGTGAAAGGTATGGATTCATGCCATTTAAAACTTGCCTAAACATTAGGCTTCACTCCGCTTGGAGAACCAACATCAACACAAAAAAATTTGGAACCTCTACCAAAAAATGCTTGCTAAACAGTTTGGAATTTTTATCTATAGAGGGGGTTTTTTAAACACGGCAAGGTAATACTCTGGTTTCTCTTCAGACCATATAAATCTTTTGCCTTTTTAAAACATGGCAAGGTTAACCCCAGTGTCTTAGAATTCTTATGCTCAAAATCAGTACTGACTTATTTTGCAAGTAACCACACAGAAAGCGCCACAACACTGAAATAGCAACTCCGAATGTGAAGCATCACAGATTTCTGCCCACTCTTCAATGCCAGAGTGTCCAAGGGCAGGCCAAACCCCAAAGGAGAACCTCTGCTCTACAGCCAAAAGTAACTGGAATTTCAAACTCTCCAACTATTTTCAACACATTCTTAAAATCTTGCTGATCTTAAAAAAAAAATTAATCAGTGTGGTTTAAGCCAAACAATTTCCTATTATATTTCCCGAATAAAAAAAAATAATTAGGGGGCCAGCCCTGTGGTGTAATGGTTAAGTTTGACTTGCTCCACTTCTGTGGCCCAGGTTCACAGGTTCAGATACTGGGCACGGACCTACACCACTCATCAGCCATGTTGGGTGTCGACCCATATACAAAATAAAGGAAGACTGGCACAGATGTTAGCTCAGGGTTACTTTTCTTCAAGCAAAAAAAGAGGAAGATTGGCAATGGATGTTAGCTCAAGGTGAGTCTTCCTCACCAAAATAATAATAATAATAATGAGGCTTCTTTTGGTTCTACTTTCACAGTACTTTTTTTTGGTGACGAAGATTGGCCCTGAGCTAACATCTGTTGTCCATCTTCCTCTTTTTGCTTGAGGAAGATTGTCCCTGAGCTAGCATCTGTGCCCATCTTCCTCTATTTTGTATGTGGATCACTGCCACAGCATGGCTTGATGAGCAGTGTGTAGGTCCATGCCCAAGATCTGAACCCACAAACCCAGACTGCCAAAGCGGAGCATGCCAAACTTAACCACTATGCCACCAGGCTGGTCCCTCACAGTACTTTTATTAAAATGCTTTTTATATATGTGAAAAACATATGGCATTTCTTTACATAAAAAATATGGTCCAATAAATAAATAAAATACAACTCAGATTTAACTCTAATGGAACAAGTAAATGCAATATGACTAACGCCAATAAAATGTACTATAGGTACCTGCATTTTATCCCAGAAAAGATATTCTAAGGACAAGTTTTGTATCCTTGTTTACCTCCTAAGAGTGGTTTGATAAACCAACAGTGCCATAAATGTCTCCTAAATTCTCTCAAACTGAAATTTTATTTCTAGGTGTAAATAAGGCCAAAATTAAAAAGACAAACAGCGTGAAGAGATGAACCAATGCAGCACAACCAGCAGGGAGTCATTTGTTACAGCTTTCATCAATTCTGATTCCGTTTCAGAAGGCTGTTCTCTTTGGAATCCCTTCAGAGAAACAAACAGGCAGTGGGGACCGCAAGGACTTAAAACTCTACTGCAATCTCCTGATGATCTGTTGGATATTCATAAGTGGGAGAATGATTCCACCTTTAGGTTTTATTTTAGCTGTTATAATGAGTTATGAATAATTGATCACTGGGTAATAAATTATTCAGGTAGGCACACCGTTTCCAAGGAATCCTAGAGTGAGTCTAGCTAATGGTATAATATGAGCCAGAGGCAACTGTTGAGGGGAAACCCCACAATTACCTCACGCTGCGGAGGCACAGGTAGATAGTGCCTCTCAGCGTGGCTTTTCAACGAGGGGCCATATTAATGCATTTTAAATTTTTATAAAGTAGAAATCCCCACAAGGTACTCTAGAGTCTGTCCAAGTGTTGTTATGAAATACTGAGCTCTGACCTCTTCATCCATCAGGCCAGGATATTTGTTATCAGCTGAGTACAAGCTTTGCTACTGAAACTAGTATTGAACTGAAAAACTGAAATCAAGAATTTATGTGTGTATACATACACACACACACACAAACATATATATGCACTTGTGTGCATGTGTGTGTATATATATACACACATACACACATATAAAAATATATACATATATATTTAGTTTTTCTATGTATGTATATATATATACACAGACATACACATACACACAGAAGTTTTTATGATTGCATAGGACTGGCAAAATAACGCCAAAATAAGCTTGACCTGGAGGAAATTATTTACTGTTCTGTTTTCAAAATCTTTCGAATATAACTTAATACTTATGAGCTCAAAACCCAACTTCTTTAGTAAAGCATACTTCAAATTCAACTTCAGAAATGTGTCAAGTCCCATCTACATCATACATCCAAATGCTTCACTTTCTAAGTAATGTTAAACTGCCTTGCAAATCACATCTGTCATTGATCCTTCTTGTAATTTTCATTTCTAAAACAATTCTAAAAATAATAGAAACTACTCTTTAGAGCTCAATAATCATGGTACTGAAATACCTTTGAAAGAACACATGAATTAAAAGCAGCCGATCAACAACCAGCAAATTCAATACAATACTGTAAAAAGTGGATTGGCTGATTTTGCCCCAATGCCCACAGTATCTGCATTTGTGCGAGGTCCACAAGATGGAAGACATAGGGAGAGAGGCAATGAAGGGCTATCAGGCCACATGTCTTCCTCAAATCTCCCCTGGGGAAAGCAGGTATGCTACCTGACTAGGTTTTTAAGGGTTTTTCCCTTAAAAATAGGGAAGTGGAATACATTAATCCAACTTTAATTAAAATGCTGAGTGCCTGCCACACGTGGGAGAGGTTGAGGAAACCGACACCCAAACACATTCTAATCAAAGCTTCAATAGTCCAAATTTTCCACTCTTAGAAATTTGGAAACCTAGACTATACGACCAGAGTATCAACTTACACTTTAACCTTCCTTCCTCACTTGCTCAATAAAAGTCATGAAAAAACAAAGCCCATAATTTTTCTCTGACCTAAAACCAAGAAGACTGATTGGTCTGAACCCAAAGATTAAAAAGCAACATTCAGTTTAAACTATCAAATTTCCCAGTGATCATCACTAGCAACTGCAAAATCAACCAGTTTAACATTCTTGGAGGTTTTCATATATCATGATCCAGGGTTTGCATTTTGTAAACACAATTATTAAGGTATAATTGACACACAATATACTGCACATATTTAAAGTGTGTGATTTGACTAATTTTGCCATATGGATATGTCCATGAAACCATCTCCACAACCATGATAATGAGCATGTCCATCATCCACCAAAGTTTCCTCATGGCCAGGGTTTGCTTTTTTCAATAACTAAAGCTTTGGGTGGGTTTTTCACATGATTGCTAAATAACAGCACTGCTGTACTAATAAGCATGTTCTATAGCATGTCAAAGGTTTCATAATTGTTCATTCATACTTATGAGTACCAGGTAATAGAGGCTATGAAAACAGCTGAGAAACAAAAAGTGATTGTGTTCTTATTAAACTACGGAATGGAAATGCAATTTCAGAGTATTTTAAAGCAATGAAGGTCACATAATATTAACTGCTTATTTTTCATACTACACGAAAATTATTTATACAATGTACAATTAGTGTAGCACACAAGTTACTTTTAGAACTCTTTGATGTCAACTATATCTATTTTCCATATAAATATAAATTTACAAACCACTAGTTTCCAAAACTAAGTTTAGAAATAACTGACCAAGAAACTAACAGTAACATAAGGGTTGCTGTTTTTCTCCTTTGTAGACTTTTAAGTCATGTACATCACTCTAAGTTCACTATTTATTTAGACATGGACATCATGGCAACTAAACTTTTTTCCCAGGAAAATCAGCTCAAGAGTAATAAAGTGAGCGAGAAACTAATTTTAATTTGAGTTTTCTGCCTTCTCATTTCTTTGATGTTTAAATTATAGATGTATCTCATTCCAAATCAGTTAAAGGTGGATTTAAATTTTCAGTTCAAAATAGCTATAAAGGTGGATGCTAGCCAAAATTGCCCATACCTACTACCAGGTCAGTGAATGTATCAAAAAAGGAACCAGATCAGTTCAGAAGGGAAAGGACTGAGAAGATGCCTCCCTCAGCAGATCCTGTTGGAGTATGTGATGGTACAGGAGAACTGACTGCCATGTGCTAGGAAGAACGCTGGACTGCTTGACCCACCAAAAGCTGTTGGAGGTAAAAGTCTCCCCAGAAGGCTGCTTGAGTAGAACCAAGAAGAAGGGCTAGTTACAGATTATACTTGAGGCTGTCATACTTGCTTTGGAGTCAGAAAATTAGTCGAAATATTCTGACATCAACCATTAAAAACCCTAGTTATTGGGGGCCAGCCCGGTGGTGTAACGGTTAAGTTTGCACACTCCACTTCGGTGGCCTGGGGTTCGCCAGTTCAGATCCTGGGAGTGGACCGACGCACCGCTCATCAAGCCATGCTGAGGCGGCATCCCACACACAGCAACTAGGAGAATACACAACTATGACATACAACAATCTACTGGGGCTTTGGGGAGAAAAACAAGCAAAAAGGGAGGAAGACTGGCAACAGATGTTAGCTCACAGCCAATCTTCCTCAAAAAATAAAAAAAAAAAACCCTGGTTATATGGTTATTGAGGTTCTTCCGGAATCTATCAAAAATCAGCTGAGTCTTTGCTATAACACATCTTGCTGAAAAACTCCTTTTTATGTTGGAGGAAAAAAAACCCTGAACTATATTACACCTGTAAAGTTTTGTTCTTGCATATTATGCATTCATCCTTAAAATATTTTGTCTTATTTACTGAATAAGTGAGACAAAATAACATTTAAAATAACAGGCTTACACAAATCTTGCATTTTTAAAATTTGGGGTAGTCAGCAATGACAATGTAAAGGGACCAGCATATCCAACTACACTTTAACATGACTATTTACTAAAATAGCTTAGATATTCTCCCCATCTCATACATTTCAATGAAGAATAATATTCCTTATTTCCTGGGGTATTATTCAGTGTTAGCAAAACCATTAGCTTCCCTCCTCACAAATCCACCAAAACAACACATTGGAAGAACAGAGTGGAATAAGAATTTAAACAGCCAAATCTAATAAATATACTATAGTAATTTGTCTACACTCTTTCCCTGTCAACAATCTGTGGTATTTTAAATAAATCACTTTTGTTTTCTTTCAAACAATAGTAACGTAAGAAAAAAGTATTAAAAAAGAAAAGACTTTGTGAGTGCTGTTGTCTTCTTTCTAAATTCTTCTTGATGATTCAGTCTTCAAAGCAGGCTTTTCTGGTTCCCTGCCCAAGCCAAGATGAAACTGAGGGTTTCCCTGCATCCTACTCATCTTAAAATATTTTATTTATTAGTCACCTCTCATCTTAAATATTAAAAACCAGATAAAAAGCTCATGGCTTCTTTTCTGCTAATATATGCAACAAAGCAGCCTCAAGAAAATGTAAATCATTTACCCCAGAATGTCAACTTCATTACCATGATTGATTTAAGTCAAAGTAACTGTGCCCCCTTGCATTTTCTTCTCCCTTTTCCCTTCTATCTCCCAAACCTTAAATGTTGTCAGATGGTCAGCAGCTCAGAGGCTTGACTTCACTGCAGACAGAGAACTGGCAAAGCCCAAAGTGTAGTCCAAGTTCAAAATCTACCCTTTTCAGATTTACCTAGGAGGAGCCTATGCACAAGATCCTTCAGAACACGAACTATTTTAACAGAGATTTTAATATGCTTTCACATTATAATCTCTCTTAAAAGACTGAAGATTTTAAGGGACGAAGACTCGATCACTACAATGAAAAACAAGAAAACTGTGTTTTCTGGCAGGGCAAAATGGAAAGGAATCATTAGTTTCTTCCAAATTGCTTTCATAACTCTCCACCACATAAACCACCGAATCCTATTAAATTAACTCAGACCACTCAATAACCCGATTCTCCCGTCATAGATACCCACTGGAGAGAACTCCTGGTCATAATACAGAAATAATAGCTTTAATAAGAGTACACAGAATGGGCTCAAAGTTGGACTTATTAAATCTAATGATGTTTTGTTCAGAATGGCTCAAAACTGAAAGTAAGGATATGTTAAAATGATTAAATAAATTAGACAGAAAATCCATAAATAGTGTTAGTAGTATAGTAGGTATACTATATAAACACTAGCTTTGCTGAAGGCTATCAGCTATTAAATAGCAGAAATTACTGTCACATTCTAAGTCACTGAAAGCTTGTTTCAAATATAAAATCTAGGCATTCTAGTAAGAACTATTACTCATGTTTAATTATTTTTGACACTGTCAGGCTACTACAATCAATTTATTAATTCTCTAAGATAAAATAGTGTCCTTTTTTATAAACAGGGAAAACATACACAGAAAGGGAGGCTTTTTAGTCCATTCTTTACAATATGAAAACCAATTTCTCCATTTCTCAATGTGTCAGAAATAAACTTGAAAATGGACGAAGTTCTTTTCTCGTAATTACAACTGAGCATCTCAGCAAATATGGCCATAATTCATAACTGGCCCAAATGTGCTTCAGTTGAATGGCACAGAATGCCCATCACTTCTCAGTGATCGAAGCTTGGCTCCTCATTAGTTTTCCAGAGTTATACCACTGACAGAAGGAATGTGCTGAAACCATCATTATACCAAATCTCTGAGGATGCTAAAAGGCACAATAGTTTTTCACTTCTACTTCAAAGAGGGTGCTAGAATCTACATATCCAACAAGAGGGAGCTAAATGATATTAAAGCCATACAGTGGACTATTACGCAGGCATTTAAAATGACGCTTTTAAAAATATTCGATAACATGGGAAAATACTTATATTTTTAGTGCTTCAAAAAAAGATACAAAATTATATATATGATGAATGGAACTGTTCTCCCCCTCTTTTGCCTAGTTCAGTCATCCTCAAAGTGTAGTCCTCAGGTCAGCAACAGCTGTTAGAAATGCAAATCCTCAGCACCCAGACTTGCTGAATCAGAAACTTTGGGAGTAGAGCCCAGCAATCTGTTTTAACAAGTGCTCCAGGCAATTCTGATGCCCAATCAAGTGTGAAAACTGTGGGCTAGTTCTTAAACCTTCTTCAGGTCTCAGCTGAAACAACAGGTTCTCAGGGAAGCCCTGCCTCACCCAACCCCATTCTGCCAGCCTAGAGAGGTCTGTCGGATCTCACAGCAACCAAGACTTTTCTTTCACAAAACTTATGGCAGCTCATAATTATCTACTTTTATGATTATACAAGTGTGTTTTACTCTTTCACTAGACCAGATATTCTCAAGCCTAGCAGCACATGCGAATCACCTGGAAACTCTCAAAAATCCAGATGCCTGGAGCGAGGCCCAATTAAAACAAAACGTCTTAGAGAATGACTCAAATGTGTATTTTTAAAATACTGTGATCCACTGTTCAGCCAAGGTTGAGAACTACCAGACTCAAACTCCTTGAAGAGCAGGTGATCAGCAAATGGTAATCAGTATTTGTTGAATGAATATGTGGGTTTTTTTTACTTTTACTCATTTTTTGTGGGTGTTTTTTCTTTTAAATTGTGCACATGGTACAAAATTCTAAATGCACAAAAAGGGTTCAGTGAAAATTAAGTTCCCTTTACTCCTCATCCTCCATCTCTGAGGCAACCACTGCTATTTTTCCTTAGATGAATGAATAAATACTTGTCAATGCACATAGAAAAGACCAGAAGTTAGGTGGCAGGATTATAGGTTATTTTCCTGCTTTATGCACACATGCACTTTTTGTAAAATGTATGCACATGACTTTCAATATTGGAAAAGGAGGTACCCTATGGATAACTGTGTGTGAATCTGGATCTATTCAGGAGATACACACTGCATCTGAGGGTTCCCAGACAAATGAGCACTTGGAATGATGTTCTCCATTATGAGGAAGAGACCCTTTATCTGGCTTAAGTGGATAATTGCTAGTTATTCCCCCTACTTTTGATACCAGCTCAAGACAAAGTTGACATAACGGAAGACATATTGTAGAAAAGAAACCATATTGTAACTTTGAATGACCTCTGATTAACTAGCCTAGACATGCTCTGTGGATTTTGTGGCCCCTCCCAGCTGCTTTAAGTTGATAACCTTGTTCTTTTGAGTTCCTTAAGAATGTGATGACCCCTGGGCAGAGAATCTAGGCTGACAGCCATCATCAAAGACAACTGAAAGATCAGGGTATAGGGCAGTTGCTCCAATTTCTGATGCATATCAAGTAAAACAAAAGATTCAGAAACTAAGACTAGATTGATGACCCCACCCTGAGAACTGATGCCTCCACCCAGAGGTCAGATGGATGCCTCCCCGACCTGGAGAACAGCCCCCTACATAACTAGCCCGTTTTTTGCTCTGTAAGATGGTTCTTTGAGACACTAGTCGGCCATCTTCCCCCTTGCTAGTAAGCTGTAATAAACCTTTCTTTTTTTTCCACCATCTTGCCTCTTGACGATTGGCTTTTGTCTCGCAGTGAGCAGATCGTGCCCTTTGTGCGGTAATACTTTGTTTTGGTTATATTTTCACTTCTGATTAGATAGTCAGCTTCTCCAAAACTTGCACCAGAAAATGGTGGAAGGGTACACAAAAGGAGATACTATTCATTTTAGGCCCTGAATTAAGAAGTGGCATCATGATTTATAGATCTATCTTGTCTGAATTTAGTTAACATAAGTCCCTCACCAGGACTGACCATCTCTAGGTATATTAAGATGAAAAGCTGAGGACTGGATCCTAGTGTGGTGGCTTAACTACGGTTCTGTCCTTCAAAGTCCCTGACTCTTTCAGCTCCATTCCTGTTGGTGACTATATCTCAACACAACGTTTTGGAACTGGGCTATAAGTCTAAACACTCTCAGGAGAGAATGGGCTAAGGAGAGCTATTTAGCTCGACAATAATGGACCTAGACTGTTGTGGATTTTTTTTTAAATTATTGTTATTGCCCCTTTATGACTTTTCACCTCCCTTACTCTTAAGGTCTAAGACAATTCCCCTCTGTTTCAGTGTGACTAACTCTAGCAGCAGCTCTTAGTCCCCTCTCCTCCATTTTGTTTTGGTGGTTGGGTGGGAAATCTGCTTGTTAGGACTTTAAAAAATCCACTCTAATACAGGCCCAAGAGCTCTCCTAGGAGGGAATGCATGGACTTGACAACATTTCTCTAAGGACTTGCTTGCCTTTCCTATTTAACTCCTGATTCTCATCTCATACTATAGACATTTGATACTGGGAAGAAATGCCCTGTGGAGAGAGAAAGCATTTCCAAGTTAACCATGTTGACCATATTTAGGCAAAGGCCAATGTGCAGGTGCATAGTTAAAGGGGGAAATATCTGGATGTTTACATGGATAGCACCAAAGAGAAAAAAATGAAAGTTCTTAGATAATGCACAGAAACTAGTAAGATAATGACTGTATGTAGCTAGAAAGGGAGCTGGGCAGTGACCATTCCAACATCTCTAAGAGCAACCTGTCACACAGATGTTTAAGCATTGTGCTGTTTGCTAGTTGTTCTACGTATGTTAATTCTGTCTCTCTTCTACACTGGAAGCTCCTAAGGGCCAAGCCTTATCTCCTATTGCTTCAGCTTCCTCCCTGGTGCTCAGTCCAAAGCAAAGGTTTAATACATAAATTGTATTAAACACTTAAGTGTTGACCAACTAAAAAGACTACAGCAGAAAATCAATTCCACATAATGCCACTGTGTCTTAACTGTGATGAAATTAAAAAAAAATTATAACCAGCATTCTATGCTGATAAAATGAATGTTGAAATTCACTGCCACTGTGGCCATGATTAATCATGTATTTTACCATGTACAAGTAATCATGTCCAAGTTTAATCATGTATTTTAAGGTAAGCCTACTTCCTTACCATCTCTTTTCTATCAAATTACATGCACTATGCTAAGGGCATAGTAACTTCTTAGCTCATCAAAATCTTGTGGGTTTGCTAAAAACGAAACAAGAAATGTTTGGCAGCTTAACAAAAATATAAAATTATGAACTAGAACTAGAACAATCTTTAGGAATACGAGTTAACATTATCACATCCCCATATCCATTAGACCAGAGTTTCTATAATTATTGAAAGAAAACATTCCCATATATTGTTTTATAAATTTCATGATACAGAATAAAGGAAAAACCTCTATCTTATTCACTACTCATTTTAAATTGAATTTTATTCTAAATAGCTAAAAAAAGGAATGCCAGATATTTATGCCAAAAAGAAAACTCTTTCCAAATATACATTAATCAAGTGTAATGCCTGTAGCTTTTTTTTTTCAATCCCATAGCTAATGCAGAGCATCAACCAAAATGTAAAGGAATGTGGTATTTACATTGTAATTAAAATTCACAAATTCACAGTATGATACAAAAAAATGTCAATGGTAGAATGGTGCCCTCAAGTGACATAATGATAAATTGCAATACTCTGATGGAAAAGTTAGAAACGTGTATAGCTTTCTGTTTTGTCAAGTTCTTTTATTAAATCTAAAAGTGCAAATTATATGAACCTAGATTTCGCAGGGGTTAGTAATAAGTGTCCTACAGACCAGCTTGGACCCATGGTCTACCCAAATCACTCCTTTAACAAGGGATACCAGTGGAGCGTCTGGTATGTAAAGGTATGATGCACTTTCCCTATTACGTCAAAAGATTAGGGGTGTGTCTGCAAAACAATGAAGGGAGTCAAATCTACTCTGATCTATTAAGAGAACAGCATTCATAACATTATAGAAATCGTTTTAGAAAGTACTAAGTTTCTACCCATCTTTAACATTAACCAATTCCCTATGTTTATGGCCTAGTATATAAAGCAGAACTTAAAACCTTACCTAACCAAATTGCTTGGAGAATGGGTAGTGCTAATTAATGTGCTTTGCTCACAAACTGAAGGTTCAACTGTCAACACTCTGGGGAAAGAATCTTAAAAAATATGAGTTTAGTTTCCTGCCTCCATACATGTATTAAACATAATTGCTGATGAGCTGCTATCTTACACAGCTAAAAGGTCAACAGTCTGAGGACCAATTTCTTTTGGACTGCCATAGAGATACAAAAGAATAGATGACAACAGAATTGTTATAATCTCAAGAAAGATCCTTGAAGTTTTTTAAATCACATGTCTGACATCAGATTGCTTTGTTTGAGAGATTTTTCTCTCTTAAAAGTAGAATGCAAAAGAAAAACTTCCATTTAATAGAGAGTTCCAATCGCAGTTACTGGGTGGTAATTAGACAAAGTTTTATTAGGCTTCCTTTAATTATTCCTTTAACTTGGATTGTTTATAAATAAGATGAATCTCAACTGTTTTTGAGTGATAATTACATATAAGGCAGTGCGATATCTATATTTTATTTATATTTTATACATATATTTACAAATTAATTCATACTTATATATGTACTCTTTATTATATTTATCTTGATATTTTATACATATATAGATATCTTATTTAACCCTTATTACAATCCTCTGAGGTATTATGCCCATTTTACAGATAAGAAAATTGAAGCTCAGATTAGGAACCTGCATAACCTTAACGTTACAATTAAGAACAGGACTGGCTTTACTTCTTGACCTGTTCACCTCCAAAGCCTGTGGTCTTAACAGTGACCCAAGTCACTCCTTTAACAAAGGATACCAAGGGATGGTCTGGTATGTAAACGTGTGATACACTTCCTTCTAGCATTCTAGGATTTTGTGAGCAGCCATATTTATGATTCTTCACGATTTTAGCAGAGAGTTGTAAAATGAAATGTCTACAAAGGTAGACATGCAGTGAAAAGGTGAGATGCAGTTGGGTGCAAGAGACAGTGAAGAGTGGCAGGAATGTGGCTGATTGGAGAGAACACGGTCTTTCTAAAGGGGCAGCTGCTACCCAGCCCCAGCCCATATTGGCTACACAGGCAGCAATGTTAGCATATGTTACCAAATCTTTTGATTTTTTTCAAGAGAAGATGAACAGCTCAATTTTTAAGAGTTGCCCATTCTTAAATACTGATAACTAATTTAGATTAAAAAAGAAACACTATGCAGGCCAAACAGAACACATCTTAAGGCTGAATGTGGACAGTATGTAATATGTTGTAGAGATTCGGAATTCTACACACACACACACACACACACACACTACACTCAACCATCATCTCAAGTCTGAAGCTTTCAAGTTTCCTCTTCATACGTCTTGTTTTACATCCCTTGAATCAACTTTTTAGCCCTCCTGTGAATTCTCTTAAAATTCTTCCTATTTCTCATTAGTTGAAGAAACCAAAACTGGATACCATCTTTACAGTGTGGTTTTTAAAAGCCCTGGGTCAGATTTAGGCCTTACTTTCAATGTTTCCTGAAAGGTTCTCTAGTAATTTTCAGAAATTTATCATCCTGTTCTAAATGGCTGGAATAGTACCTCTAGGATTTAAGGGAAAATGTTATTTTCAGTGGGAGTCATAAACCATGTTCTAAGGACACCAGGAAAGTTCCAGCATTGTCACCATTCTTCATGTAAGAATTTATTGAAAACTATGAATTATAGAAAATTACTTTTTAAAATTCTGGACAGAGAGACCATTTAAAAGGTTGATTTTAAAAATAAAATACTAGCACCAGTAACATTTACCTTTATAAAGCCTATGACATATTAAGTAGTAGGAAAGTGTTTCTCATACTGATTTTAAACTTCTAAATATCCAATGGGCAAAAGATGGAAGAATTTAGAGTAGCCTCAAAACTTCTGAATAAAAGAAGAGACTATGGGATAAAAATTTGTTCTTCTGAAGTTAAGGGCTGATTTCTTGGATCATTCCTCCCTCTGCTTTCTCTTCCTCCTGTGGTTCTGATGTACAAGTTTCTTATCCTAACTTCACTTTCAAGTAACTTTTCACTGCAGCAAATTCAAACAACTTTAAGCTAAAAATGAAGATTCATCCTTATTTGTAAGAGATGTACTGTCCAACAGCCTTAAGAATTTTTCTCTACTATGAAAGTTTATAGGGTCTGATCAAAATCAAAGGAAAAGAAGAAACAAGAGGGTCAGCATAAGCTGAATTTTAGATGGAGCCCCTGTTTTGTTTAAATATCTAATTTGAGGGCTGTATGACTATAGACTTTGAAAAATTCCTCCATAGAAAAATGCCACAGAAAATTAATACCATATTTCCTTCAGTACACCCTATTCACCTCAAATGTTAATTACCATTTATTTGCATTTCATAAAATTTCTAAAACTGCAGTCATTATAAACAATTTTTATTTTCTCATTCAAGAAGTCCCAATCAAGTGAAGTGGAAGCAATGTTGTAATTGAGACTCCAATATGCATAAAAATCTTACGTCCACATAATCCACCCCATTTTCTTTCTCTAGGTCATTTGGGTACTTTACTCACCTGCTGAAATGCCTTTAATATCTTACCTGAAAACACCATTCAAGGAGCTTTTCTATCTCTTACTAAACTCTTACTTTAATGCAAAAAGCAAAGTGAACAATACTCCACGTTCTTTTTTTTTTTTGTGGGGAAGACCAGCCCTGAGCTAACATCTGTTGCCAATCCTCCCCTTTTTGCTGAGGAAGACTGGCCCTGGGCTAACATCTGTGCCCATCTTCCTCTACTTTATATGGGACGCCGCCACGGCATGGCTGACAGGCAGTGTGTCGGCGGGCGCCCGGGATCCGAACCCGCGAACCCCGGGCTGCCAAGCGCGGACTAAACCGCTGCGCCACTGGGCGGCCCCCTCCACGTTCTTAATCAGCTAAAAGCTGCACATACAGGGCAGTCAACACAAGATTTGTATAAAGTATTTTTACTTACAATTCCTCCCCTTGTTTGGCTTTCTTGTCTGAAACCAGATAGACAGTTCCAAAACTTCCACTGCCAAGCTTCTGTTGAAGCACATATCTTCTTGCAATCAAGGTCTTTGGATAAGTGGAAACGGCTATTGATCCACTCGCACGCTTAGCAGCCTCTTGGAATTTCAGCATTGCTCCAAACAAGAGAGAACTGGTTTATTTGTTTATAGAAACTTAACATTCAAGTCTCCTAGGAGATGGTCAAATTCATCCAAGTCGTGTCAGCCAACGCCTTAAAGATGAAAAGTCCATAGATCAGGTCTAAAGGATGCTGAACTATTCCTAACAAAAAGTCTAAGTTTTTGACAGTGATACCTCCACTTTGATTAGTGGATTGAATAACAACATATTGGCTAACTTTAATAACATGAGGGAAAAATGTTAAAAGGTGGAGATACTGCAGGTTCCAATAGAAGGCAGTCTTTCACAGGAAGAGAGCCTTCCCTCATACATCCAAATTTGGCAAAACTGAGTTACAGTCAAATTTCCCCAAAGTTCTGAGATGTATATATATTTTCCAATTAGCACTCTGTTTAAGATTTATACTCCCCACCTACTTTTTAAAAAATACCCAATATAGGAACTTTATCATTTCCTTAAATCTATACATTTGCATCAAACTTTTTGGTAATTCTTCCCATCTTATGTCTATTTTGATTAACAGATAGTGAGTTAGGATTAAACCAGAAATTAGCAGGATGCTGGTTTCTTTAGATTTTTTTTTCTGTAGACTTTAAACCATGGTATTTGCTTTTACCAGAATAGATGTGAAGAGGTATAAGGATTCAGAATGAATTTTTTCCCATCCTAAGCAAATTCTAATCCAGTTTCTGACGTTTCTATTATATACACTGTGTATAGAGTAATCTCCCTGGATTGGAAACAAGAATTGTCACAAACACAATTCAAATCTAAAATTGTATTTTAATGTTAGCTGAATACAAATAAGTTGTAGGTAAATCTGTAATTCCTCAAGGAGCTACAAATGTACAGCAGAATTATAAAAGGCAGGACTTGTTCCATCTGAGTATGTGCACAGTAAAATCACTTTTATTTCATCAAAATGTAAAATGCTTTGTTAGTAATCATGAAAAATGGGTTTTGTTTTAAATCTATATGAAAACATGATTTTAAATTGAAGACTGTCTATGCCTTAGAGTCAGGTTTCCACATTCAACAATTCCAAAGCTAAAAGACAAAAAGCCTACGGGTTATAACGATAAAACAAGATGTTATCCATGTAGTTTGGGGTACATGGCCAACAGGCTTCACATGGTGGTAGCAATTACAAAAATCATCAGAATAAAACATAAACAAGTAAATGTCCATTTATAGCATTTTCCTTCTCCAAATAATATATTAGTCAGTTAAGTTTCACCTGATACCAGTGAGGAGACTAGTAACCAGTTAAAAAAAAAAAAAACAAAAAAACAGAAATAAAATAACCTGATCACCTGAGTGGCTGTGTGCTCACGACAATACTAAAACAACATTAGCATTGGGTTGGAACTTCAGAGCTGGAGCCCATACCTCAAAATCCTTGAATAAATAAAAAATTATGTGAGATTATCAAGATCACAGAAAATATCAGTGAAATCTAACGCTGAAAAAACAACTAGAGAGCAGGCCTCCAAATGTATCTTTGTTTCCTCCACTCCTAGAAAAATGATGCTTTCTGGCCAAGTTAAGCTGTTAAGAAAAATGTATGGACTCACAGCCTTTTCAACTGAAATGGACTCTTCAGGTCACTCAGTAATTCTCCTTATTTTAAAGATGAGATAAACGTCCCTGTTTAGTGAAGGACAGAATAGTTCTGTGAAGTCCAATTTCCCACAGGCTCCTATTTGTAAATGAGTGTTCAAACCCAGCAGTGTCTAAGCAGTTTGGCCCGGGCCACAGAGTATTCTAGGACTAGGTTCCGTCTAGCTTCAGCCCCGTCCACCTTAAAGCCATCGATTCCATTAGTCCCGGGAATGTACCCCGCCGCCTAGATTCTAGAACTTTCTGTTCACTTGTCAATGTCCCCTCACCCCACCTCACAAGGGTTGTAGACGAACGTGAGCGCCAGGAGCACAGCTTCTTTATCTTTGTATCCTTGGTGCCTGGCATGTAGCAGGTGTTCAGTAAACTTTGTTGGCGCAAATAAGCATCCAACAGACCAACTGCTGCCCAAGGGGAAAAAACATGTACGTGGTGGGGGGAGGGGAGAGAAGATTTAGAAAGTCGGATAGGAACTGGGAGAAAAGGCAGATTACCGCTGGGTGCAAACTGACCTTTGGAGGTGAAACCGATCCGGCTGGGGGCAAAAGACAAGGAAAAGGGAGTGATTATCACAGGTCGAAGCCAAGTAGGCCTCTTCCCCGGTAATAATAAACGAGAGGAAGCTGACTGGACACCAGATTCTGCCAAAATAGGAATCTAACCTTAAAGGTAAACCTTAACCTTAAGTAAAACGAACAATTCCTTGCCTCATTTTTTTTTTTAATTTACATTTTCGCGAAGTGCGTTGACAAATATCGAAGGGGCATCAGCAACACTTATTCTCCGGAGACTGGAGCAGATCCGGGAGGCAAGGAGTCGAGGGACGTGAGGAGGTCGCAGGCCGCCGTGCTGCCCGCCAGAGCTGCCTGAAACCATCACCTTCCCCGGCGCCGGGAAGCCCGGCATGTCAGAGGAGCGCCTGTCGCGTACCTTTCCCGGTCGAGGACGAGGAGCGGCGGCGCCGGGGGCGTACCCGGAGTCCCAGCGTAATTGGGACGTACGTTAGCTGGCCTCAACGTAGGGGCAGCGGCACCCGCCGCGCTTCCGGACCACCGCTGGCCGCAGCTGTTGGGCACCGTTGCCGGGGAGACCGCGCGGGGCATGCTGGGAAGTCGGGGCGAGGCGGTCCAGAGTCGGTCACCGAGGCGGAAGTGTGCGCCGACCCGAGAGGGCGGGGCAGAGAGAGCAGGCCTGCGGGCCTCTCTTCCTTAACGTGATAGCAGCCTTTTCAGAGCGTACTTCTTTGGCGACCCCGCGCCTCCACGCCCGCGGCACCTGACTCCCGGCAGTCTGGGGCCACTGGCTTCACGGAACCGGGCTCCCCAGTGACGTCATACCCGGACTTCCTGTTCCCGCTCTTGGAGTTGGACTCTCACGTGCCGGCACTTCCAGTGCTCTTGCGGGCTTCTAATCGAGGGGCTGGTCCTCTGGGAGGACGGAGCAGGTGGGCTCTGCTGCTGGACCAGGTGGTGGGTTGTGAGGGCCCGGTGGCGCGGTGTATAAAGGCCTGTGTTAGAGGCCTTGGATCATACCTTTCGTGCGCCTGTCTCCCATTCAGCATGCATTTGTTGAACATCTACTCTGTGCAGTCTTGTAATTAGCTTAGTATAAGTTGACACAGTCTCCGCTTGCATAAACTTTACAAAACAGACCTAGAAAGAAATAAGTATACAGGATAAGCTGCTGAGATAGGGCCAAGAGTAGGGTGAAGTGAGTCGGGCGCAAAAAGCAAGGGGATGCCCCCAAAACTCTAATCAAGATAAATTTTAATGCAATTCTTCAAAAATCAAAATTAATGCAAAAAAGTCCATGCTTGACAAAATCTCACGGTTTTAAATAAAGACAGGATCAGTAACAGTGCCATGCTGAGCTGTAATTTTGCCTGAGACCAAAGGAAAAATTAATACTGATCCTGTGACTTAAGTGATCCTTAAGATATCCCCAGATGGGGAAGGATATTGTTGTAACTGGGCCTGATGTGCAGGCGGGAAGATGAGAAGAGCTTCTGATTGGGATGAAGCCAGAGAGTTAGGTTCCTCAAGGCATCAAACAGTAGTTTTCCTTACTCAGAACTATGCCAATTAGGATGGGCACACAAGCCAAGGCCTGAAAGAAGGTCCCAGACTCTGATTGTCAAAAAAGAAAAACTGGATCCATATCATTGACCCTGCACACTTTAGTTAACTGAAGTCCAATGCTTTTTGATTTATTAATTATGAGATTGAGAAGAATATCATTTTTATAGCTTAGGATGTTTTACTTTGACTCCACAAAACAAACATTCTGTGTTGTAAGATGGTGACTATTATCTGTCTCAATATAAAAGTCCACAGAAGTTCTATATTAGTGTCAATAATGGACTTTAACTGATTTTTCTTCAGAATCTTCAGCAGCCTCCATTGCTATCCAAAGATCAAACTCCATGAAACCATTGAGTCTGTGCCTTGTAACACACAGGAAAAGCAAAAGAGAATGAAAAAGCACTCAGGTGTTGCCTGAGGATCGATGTAAGAATTGAAATGCTGACCCCTAGTATGTCCTATTTAAAGAGTTTTTCATAACATTTGCTGTTGATTTGATGGTGCTGAAAACAATGACTTGGTCCCCCATAACCAGCATCAACTGAAAGTTTGTTCTGTTGTTTTAAACAGGTAATTCTTCAGACAATCATCATGGGTGTTCGAGGACTAATGAGTTTTGTGGAAGATCACGGTAATGAGTTCTTCACTGATTTGAAATTGCGAGACACAAAAATTATAATTGATGGCTATGCTCTCTTCCACCGGCTTTACTTCGATTCAAACTTGGAGCTTCGATATGGAGGGGACTATGATTCTTTTGCAGATGTTGTACAAAAATTCTTCAAATCATTGTTTGCTTGTGATATACATCCATATGTTGTATTAGATGGAGGATGTGACATGTCAGATAAAAAGCTTACAACTTTAAAGGATCGAGCTAGAGAGAAGATCCAGATGGCCCATTCCCTTTCTGTTGGTGGGGGTGGATATGTGTGTCCCTTACTCATCCGGGAAGTGTTCATACAGGTTTTGATCAAGCTGCAGGTATGTTTTGTCCAGTGCTTTTCAGAAGCAGATCGGGACATTATGACACTGGCTAATCATTGGAATTGTCCCATTTTATCATCGGATAGTGACTTTTGCATTTTTGACTTGAAAAGTGGGTTTTGCCCATTGAATAGCTTTCAGTGGAGAAACATGAACACTATTAAGGGTACACAAGACTGCTATATCCCTGCAAAATGCTTTTCCCTGGATGCATTCTGCCATCACTTCAGCAATATGAATAAAGCTCTACTACCTCTCTTTGCGGTGCTATGTGGAAATGACCATATTAATCTGCCCATCATGGAGACATTCTTAAGTAAAGTACGTCTTCCTCTTAGAGCTGCCAGTTCTAAGGGGAGGAGACACCACCGAGTTCTGGGACTTCTGAATTGGTTGTCTCAATTTGCTGACCCTACTGAAGCACTAGATAATGTTCTGAAATATCTCCCCAAAAAGAATCGAGAAAATGTTAAGGAACTTCTCTGCTGTTTCATGGAAGAATACCAGCAGTCCCAGGTGAAGCTGCAGGACTTCTTCCAGTATGGTACTTATGCCTGTCCAGACGCCTTGAATCTGGGTTTACCGGAATGGGTACTAGGGGCTTTGGCCAGAGGCCAGCTCTCTCCCTTCATCAGCGATGCTCTGGTGCTAAGACGGACCATTCTTCATACACAGGTGGAAAACATGCAGCAACCAAATGCCCACAGAATCTCTCTGCCCATCCGGCAAATCATCTATGGGCTTCTTTTGAATGCTTCGCCACATCTAAAAAACATGTCCTGGAATGCATTGCCTCTTCAGCGTCTAGCTTTCAGTGAAGTGGAAAGGATTAATAAAAATATCAAAACATCAATTGTTGATGCAGTAGAACTGCCCAAGGATCATTCTGACTTAAGCAAATTGACCGAGGTAAGTGTTTGTAATACTAATGTAATTTTTGTAAAGCAGTTTACAGGTTACAAAGTGCTTTCATGTTATACTATCTCTCTTAATATACAGACTGAGGTTGGTTGCTATATTATCCCCATTTCATAGCTGAGAAAACTAGGACTCAAAGTAAGTAACCAGGTCATACCTCAGCTAGAGTATCAATGCTAGTACTCATGCCTAGATCTTTTAGCTCCATATCTGCCATTTCCGCTGTACTTCAGTTGTGTTACCTTCATAGTAATTACTACTACGCTGTTGATACTAGCTGCCAATAGAAGAGTTGTGTGGCTAAAGAAAAAGAAAAGGAAAAAATTCTGAACTGCAAAAAAAAAGTGTGTTTTATAGGCATTGATCATAGGCATAATTAATATCTCAGACTGCATCAGATTTCAATTAACCAGATTAATCCTGATGCTTGGGTCTAGTTTTTCATTTTTATTGATGAAGATTTTTTTTAGGCTTTATGTTTATGGCATCATGGTCATTTTCTTAGTTTGATACTGAAAACATGACTCTTAGCCTAACTCAGTGTTATTTAAACCTGAGTAACAGACCAATCCCCTTTACAAGGTAAAAAAATTCTCATGGATCCCAGTGTTTACTTTGTTCTTTCATAATATTACATAAATATATTAAAAATCACAAAGAGATATGAAACTGCTTATACTAACACAATTAAATTTACCAATTAAATGCAGATAAACTTACAATACCAATTGCAGTGCCCTTCAGGGTTTTTCTTAGAACTAAATATTCAGGCCACTCTTGGTGCTGGTCTACTCAAGGATGTAGTACCACAACCATAGCTTCCCAGCAGGTTTGAATCCAGCTTTCCTTTTCTGTGGGAGTCCTTGCAGCACTCCACTGGGGGGATTTGGGGAAATTTGGCAATGTCTGGAGACACTTGATTGTCAGTACCTGGGGGGTTGCGGGGGTGAGGTGTTGCTGCTGGCATCTAGTGGGGAGAGGCCAAGAATGCTGCTGAACATCTTACAATGTGCAGGACAGCACCCCCTCCCACCCCCGCAATGAATTATCCAGCCCAAAATGTCAGTAGTGCCAGTCCCTGGCCTACACAGCTGACCAGGAACTATCCTCTTTAGCCTCCCCATTAGTGACAGCTCAGGCAGGAGGAAACGAGATGCATATCAGGTCGGTACAAGAGCCTCCTTGGCAATGGGAAGTGACTGCTAATGGGAACAAGGTTTCTTTTGGGGGTAATGAAATGTTCTGGAATTAGTGATGGTTGCACAAGCTTATAAATATACTAAAACTACTTTTAAAGGGTGAATGTTTTGATGTATGAATTATATCTCAATTAAAGGAGGAACATTTCTCACTGGCCTCCTTCCCCATAGGATCCAATCTTTCTTGTAACAATTCCGTAGACATAACTTCAGAGGTCCCTGCAAGGAACATGCCTAATGACAAGTGACTGCACTCAGGGAAGCATCATGATATGGTGTCCCCATCTGATGCTTACAGTTCATTTATAGTTGAAGTCTAAATGCAGTTTTACAAGAGTCATTTTTATCATGCTAAGTAACACAGCTAACTAAATTTATCACATTTCCAAGGTTACAGAACTAGAAAGTTGAGCACAGGTCAAATTCCAAACAGAAGGGATTTATTGTAACTTTACCCAAACCAATAAAATTGAAATTAGCAACATCCTAAACGATAATGTTTTGCTGAAATTACGTTTCTACTCACATCATAAATGGTGCTGTGTTGGAGAGTTTTTTAAAGTTTTTTTATGGTTTTATTGAGAAATAATTGAGGTACAATTAAGTGTCCATATTTAAAGTGTGCACTTTGGGGAGTTTTGATGTGTTTACATCTGTGAATGTACCCTGCAATTAAAATGATGAATGTGTCCATCACCCCTAAAAGTTTCCTGTTGTCTCTTTGCAATTCATCCCTCCGAATATGTACATACAGCCAAGTGCACAGATAATTGTACAGCTTGATGAATTTTCACCAGCTCAACACTTCCATGTAAAGAGCACCCAGATAAAGACCCATTATCAGCACCCCAGAAGCTTTCCCTAGTGTCTGGTTCCAGTCACCTCCTCTCTCACCCCCTGTAATCACTATCCTGATCTCTAACAGTGTTGAATGGTTTTGACTGTTTTATAAAAATGGAATCATACAGTATGAATTTTTGTCTGGCTTCTTTAGTTCATCATAGTGTTTGTGAGATTCATTCATATCACTGTGAGTAGATCATTTCTCACTGCTGTTTATTATTTACATTGTGGGAATATAGCACAATTGATTTTTCTATTTTATAGCTGATGGGCATTTGGGCACTCTGCTGTTTGGGCTATTAACTGTGCTATGAACATTCTAATGCACATCATTTAGTGAAAATATGAACCCATTATGTAACTAAGGAATGGAATTGCTGGATCATAGGATACCCATTATGTTCAGCTTAGAAGATGTATTGCCAAATAGTCTTGCAAAGTGGTTTTACCAATATTCCTACCAGCAGCTTATGAGAGTTCCTCTTACTTTACACTTACTTTACCAAGCATTCTGACATAATGCTTAAATTATGGAATCCTCTAGCCAAGTTATAACTTATCTGATACAAAGCAGAGTCTGGGCTTTGACTTCAGAGATGTTCTGATACTTGGTATTTTCTATCTTTCTAAAAATTTTAGCTAATCTGATGGTTGTGTAGTGGCATCATTTTAGCCAAGTTGGTGGGTGTTAATTTGCATTTCTCTGATGACTTATTTGAGCACCTTTTCACGTATTCGTTGGCCATTTGGATATTGTCATGTAAGTTTCTGTTCAAAGTCTTTTCCCCATTTTTCTGTTGGTTTTTTATTTGTATATACAGGTCCTTTGTCAAATAACTTGTATTATGAATAGCCTCTCCCATCCTGTGGGTTGTCTTCACTCTAGTATGTTTTGATGAACATAAGTTCTTAATCAAGTCTAATTGATTATTATTTATGGTTATCACTTTTGTGACCTACATGAGAAATTATTGCCTCCTTTAAAGGTCATGAAAATTGTTTCTGCCTTTCACATTTAGATCTAGTCTACCTGGAACTGATTTTTTTGTGTATGGTGTGACATAGGGATCAGGACACCTTTCCTCCCATATGAAAATCCAGTTGAGTCAGTGAGTGTAGCATGCTGATTATACTCCTTGCTAAGTGAAGATGACAAGTGTTCTTATCACTTAGGTATTCAAAGTAGGGTGAAATTTTAGTTCACTCTCTGTATGGTTGATATCATTTGGCTTTCCCTTGGCATAAACTAATCAGTTCTGTATTTAGCTCAATGTTGTTAGCTCTAATTAGCCTATGATAATTCTAAACGGTATCAGGAGCAAATGTGATTCCAAAGACAAATGCAGGTACAAATATAGACACTTTGTGACAGCATCTATTCATTCTGTTTTTCTTAACATGATGTGGTAAGAATACTCTAATTATCTGCTTTGTGCCAGCTGTTGTAATAGAAACTTTATACAATCTCTCATTTAATTCCCACAGTTACCACATAGGGTAGGGCTTCCCTTTTGGTTATGTTAGTTGCAGTGGACAGAGCACCATTCAAGTTAACCAACGAGAGGTTAATCGTAAGGAGAGATGGAAGTGGATCATTCTTGGGGAGTAAGGCAGTGCCAAGACCAGCGTCTTTCTGGGCGCCCCTGCCTCTCTGTGGCAGTTTCTTCAGGAGGTTTTGCTGCAAGGGAAAGGAGTCGTCACATGGGATGAAACCTAACCAGATTTAAGGGCTGTGAGCAGCAGTTCCCCTTTTGAAAGGGGCTAAGAACTGGTGGGTTCCATGGAACATCTTGTGTAACTCATTATAATGCCCATTTTACAGATGATTAGACTGATTGTAGAAAAGTTCAGAAACTTGCTCAAGGACATAGAGTTAGTGAAGAACAGAACATCTCTGAAGTCAAAGCCCAGACTCTGCTTGTATCAGATAAGTTATAACTTGGCTAGAGAATTCCATAATTTAAGCATTATGTCAGAAAATAATTCATGTATTTTCTTAGCTTTACTTGGTGCATTTTTCTACCAGTTTAGATTATAAAGAATAGTTTTTGTTTTAAATTTAAGTAGTTAATGCTACTTCTCATAGGAGTGACTGATTATACTATAAAGCACTTTGCATATTTCTAATTTAAAAATTTTTTATCACTATTATTAAAACCAGTAATTATAAATCATTGTATTTAATGCTTTCATGCTTTGATGATGAAACTATTTTGTCAATTGTGACATGTTTTATTTCAGGTTAGCATCTCTATCCTCAGCTGTCAACACACTTATTGACTACTCACTGTGTTAGGTGCTAAGAAATGTGCCAGACTGTCTTATCCTTCCAGAAAGTTAAGAAAGAAATCCTTTTCTGGCTATGTGCATACACTAGGAATACAACCATTTTTTTTCCCTTAAAGTTTGTAAAGTCCCCTGAAGGTGTCCTTTTAATAGTCCTAATTTCCTCATCTGTAAAAGTCTGTGACCTATAAGGTCCCTTATGGTTCTTAAGGCTTAAGATTCATTAAGGTAAAATTATTTCAGCAAGAAGCCCGAAGCCCTTGTAGCTGTTTACTTCCTTTTATTTCAAGTGCACTCTAAAGCATGAAGTAGCAGTGAGTATGGTGTGTTTTTGTAAGCACAATGCAGGTGTCCTTAAATATTCCTCTCTCTTTTGAATACGCTTCTCACCTACAAGTAGCCACCCTGGGACAATCCCTGTGTGGGAGAACACAAAGACAATATAACTCATTCAGCTGGATAGGGACATGATAGGACCCACACAAATAGAAGGATGAACGATATGCCGCAAAGGGTGCATATAATCTAAGTTTGTCGTCTTCTGGAAGTGATCAGTAATGGCATCATGGAGAAGGTGGGGCCTATTCACTGGCAAGTAAGGGTGGGGTTGACTATAGATCGTTGTTTCTCAAAGCAGAATAGTTAAAATGCAGATTCCTGGGCTCCCCTCAGATGTGAGGCCTGAGGACTGAATTTTTAACAGGCTTCCCAAGAGACCTGTGCACTGAAGATGCTCACCAGCCTGCACAGAGGATGGGATGACATGAGCAAGAGCTGTGTAGCAGGAGTAGACATACATCCATTCACTCAATTGTATTTATTAAGCACCTTATTAATGTTCTAAATGCTTTGAGTGTGGCTAATTTTTTTTCCACACAAAGATAAGAAACTGCATTAAAGTCGCTTCCTACTAGAAAAAAAAAACATTCCCCAAGGTAACTTGCAGGATATTTGGTATGTATTTTCAGCTCTCCTTGGCTAGACGGCAGATAATTCTCTTAGAAACACTGAAGGTGAAACAGACCATTCTGGACACAATCCCTACTTCACTGAAGTTGCCCATTGCTGTCAGTTGCTACTGGTTGCAGCACACGGAGGCCAAGGCAAAGTTACATCATCTTGAGGCCTTACTGCTGGGGATGCTGATGGGGCCCTTGCATGCCATAATCAACAGCCCTGGTAGGTATCTAGAAATTCTAGGAGTATATTTTTGCAAGTTACTTGCATATAATCAAAATAAACAAAAAATATTCTTGGATTATATACTCCCATCAGTTACATCAGAACTTAGAAGTGGAGGCACCAAAACATCACTTACTCATTGGTAAACATTTTTAAGCACTTCTGTGTGCCAGGTTCGGTGCTGGAGGGCTTGACTCCAAGGGCAGAGCAGTGAAGACGTGTTGACACCGCCTAATCCCACCTGCGCTGTGGCACCTGATGCTTTAAGTTAGGAAGTGTGACTGTGCAATGTGCTGGTTGCGTTTTTTATTTCATGTCCCTGTCCCTGTCCCTGTTATCAATATAGCAGCTACATCATTACTAGAAACTTATTTAAAATTGCCCATTAGTGAAACTTCTGAATACCTATACCCACAATAAACATTCGTGCTTGTGCAGTCTTTTTACTTTCCTTTTTCTCCGCCGTAAGTTTCAATTAGTATGTAAGTAGTGATGGTAGAAATAGTAACTTTTCTTTCTAGAGAAATACACTTTGAGGCAGTTTCATCTGCATGTAAATATCAGGTAAAATAAGTGTTGATGCATTGGAGCACTTCAATTCCCTAATGGAATTATTCTCTTTAAAAAAGATTTTGAGGGGCCGGCCCGGTGGCGCAGCGGTTTAGTCGGCGCTTGGCAGCCCGGGGTTCGCTGGTTCAGATCCCGGGCGCCCGCCGACGCACTGCCTGTCAGCCATGCCGTGGCGGCATCCCATATAAAGTGGAGGAAGATGGGCACGGATGTTAGCCCAGGGCTGGTCTTCCTCACCAAAAAAAAAAAAAAAAAAGATTTTGAATGCTGTTAATACTTTATATTAACATGTATAATAGTTATCACACTCTAGAACAGTAGTATCTGATAGCCACTAGCCACATGTGGCTATTTAAATTCAGCTTCTCAGTGACACTAGCCACATTTCAAGTGCTCAGTAGCCACATGTGGCTAGAAGCTACTGTACTGGACAGTGCAGATATAGAACATTTCCATCATTGCAGAAAGTTCTCTTGAATAATGCTACTCTGGAGTTTACTTTTTAAAATAAGTTAAATGAAAGAATGAACCAGCGTAGACTTCAAGACACCCCAAGTGTGAGAGTAGCTGTCAGAAGGGACTGTTGTTATATGACAGCTAACTTAATGCAAAACAAGTGAGTTAAAGCCCACTACTGGTTAAGACACAAGTTTAGGGTATTGCCTCTCATTGAATAATAAATATAGTTTAAGAAAATTCTCAGAGCACATGCCTATTAAGTTTCTACCTGAGTCCAACAGAAGGGGCATGTCAAGGGTCTGTTTCTTTTCTTTTAGGAATTGTGGACCCCGCACCCAGGCAGGCTCAGTGCCTTGCTGCTCGCTAATTGGTAAAAGGTGGGCCTCCTTTTTATAACTTTCAAGTTGGTCCAGATGTCATTTTGCGCCCCTGCTCAAACAAACCTGCAGAAGCTTGTAGCTGAACACACGCTGCATTCTTCCTTTCCTAGGGTTGCTGCTTCTTGCCCCTTATCCTCTACTGTGTGAAGAAGTTGATGATTTGCCACCTTCTGTATGAGTCCATACTTTTGTTTCCTTCCCATAAAACAGAAGTTAAAATGTGCTTTGAACACATAGGCTGTTTCTTTAAGTGCACTAGCGCGTGAAAGGAAGGTTAGTGAAAGAGAACAGTAAAGAGAATATTTAATAGTAATTTGTATTTTCCACAGAGACAGATTTAGGATTTGGAGAGTTCAGATGCAGATGTATTTAAGGTCAGGTAGTATAAAGTGGAATAGAGATTATTTTAAGGAAAAAAATAATTTGGGGTTGAAAAAAGTTAGGTTGTCATTAAAAGGCATTTCAATATAAATATTTCAATTTATACAGCAAGGCTTTTACACTGACATTAAAATAGTAAAGAGCCAGAAGAGAAAAGCATTTTGTTATTTAAACTAATTTTTTCTCTATGGAATCTGAAGTTTTACATATGGAGAAAATTACAAGCTGATACAATGTTTTTGGAAATACTGCCCTTGGGTTGTTTCTTTATCTAGATAAGGAAGATCTGCGGGAGAATGGTGCTAAGATGTTGTACGAAGAGTTCCAAAGAGTGAAGGAGCAGACGCGGCCAGGCACGAGACTGGATTTAGACACAGCTCACATCTTCTCTCAGTGGCAATGCTGTCTGCAGATGGGGGTGTATCTCAATCAGCTGCTGTCCACTCCTCTCCCAGAGCCAGACCTAACTCGGTAAGCACCAAGGGAAACTAGTTCAGATGGCTGCACACAGAAGTAAATACTTTTATTTATATTTAAAGCAAAAAAGTTATTTTCAAAAATTAGCTTTAGTATAATTGGTCTTAGATCACTATTATAGTTGATGAGCTGGAAACAGGAAAAATATTAAATTATTTCCATATTCCCAAAGAAAGTTTCTGTAATTAGATCAAATCTAAAAAAAAAGAAAAGAAAAAAACAGTTCCTTTAAAGTAAGAGTAAAAAAAGAGGCAGTTGTTGGTAGGATATAACTCATTCCCTAGTTCTTTCAGGTCTTTGTTCAAATATCACTTTATAAAGGCTTTTTCTGATCACTCTATTGAAATATTACTCTCTACTTCCAGTCACTCTAGTCCTATTACTCTTTGGTATTTTTTGTAATTACATTTCTTACCACTGGCATATTGTTCACTCATTCATTCAAATATTTATTAAATGCCTACTCTGTGCTAGGGTATAGAGAGCAAAACATTAAGAAAAAAAACTCTGCTGTCTTGGGAGTTTTTATTCTAGTTAGATGACTATTAGACGCTTAAGTGAACTTTATCTAGGGTTTTTGTTTTGCCAGGCAAGTATGAAGAAGGGAGAGGCAGCCTGTATGCCAGGAAATGGTTATAGTGTTTGACTATGGAATTTAAGCTGAATAAGAAAGAAAGGACAGCAGCAGGGTGTGGGGCAGTGAAAAAGTGGTAGAATCAATGGATTGAACATCCTGGTGATTGTCCATCCATCCAGGAGGTACTAGAGGGAGTGAATGAGGAAGATAAGGGAGATGGTTAGAAAATGGAGTTAAGATTGTATATATGCTTTGTCTCTCTCCACTTGAATGTAAGCTTTATGAGAGCAGGGACTTGTCTACTATTGTAGCCCCAGTGCCTAGCATACAGTAAATACTCAAATATTTGTCAAATGAGTGAGTGATATATAGAGACATATAAAATATGCGGATGTGACTTTAAATGTTTCAAGGTGAATTCCTAGCAGTCAACAGTATTGTTAATACATCTCTGGGCCTCATATCTGAGCTAACCGAAGCCTCTACCAAATAAGATTAATTGGCCTTTGACCTATGGATTCTTTATTCCTTTCCTTTAATAATTTAGGTCATTCTTGACTGGATCCTCTCTAGCTACCACAAATCCCTGTAAAACAAAACAGGAAAAACAAGACCAAACAGTTCTCATAATGATTTCAACATGAGGATTGTTCTTGCATCTCAGCATTTACCAAGGCTAATTTTTAAATGATGATTTTTCACTGATTAAATGATGGTTCTACATCAATTGCTAAGGCACCAGTTGATCAACTCGGGCAGTAAGTTATGTATTAAATTTGTGGCTTCCAGTTAATCTCATCTTACATTTTTGAAGTAGGTTTTTAGTCGAAGTTAATGAATGACCTTGCAAACGATACCATTAAATTTTCTCATATTTCAACAGACTGCCTGTTTGGTTTATCAAAGGAATTTTTAATTCCTTCTCTTTGCAGTGTTAAGAGTCCTCTACTTTGGGCTAGTTGCAGAACCAGCAAGCACCCCTCATTTAATTTGTTGATAAAAAGTCTTTAAATATTGCCAGACAAAACAACTTAGTTCCTTCCTTCAAGGAACAGATTATTCTTAAATAATTTTAATAATAGTTCTATAGATGCAAGAAGAACGCTCAGTGTTTAGATGCATTTGTTGGAGCCATGTTAATGATAGTGTCCCAGTGCACTAAACCTTTGCTTTAACAACACCCTTTTCTCTCCCATTGAACAGATTGTATAGTGGAAGCCTGGTGCATGGACTATGCCAACAACTGTTAACATCAACCTCTGCACAAGGTCTCCTGAGCATGTGTCCTGAAGCAGAGCAGCTTTATGAACATCTGTTCAATGCCACGAGGTCATATGCCCCTGCTGAATTATTCCTACCAAAGGGTAAATCAAATTCAAAAAAAAAAAGGCAAAAGAAACAAGGTACCAGCTGGTCAAAGAACAGAGTGGGAACCACATCAGACACTAGATGCTGGTGTGAGGGAAGCAATCGGTTTGGGTTATTAATGGTTGACAACTTGGAGGAACATAATGAGGCCTCAGAGCTTGAATAAACTCAGTCTGCAACCAGATGTATAATTCTTACTTAAAATTTTTCAGTTATCTCCCTCAAAATGATTAACTTTTTTCTTTAGAACTAACCTGTTAGGAGAAAAACACTGCAATAGGTAATCTTTGAATTCCAAGGTATTTTGTATTATGCTTTTAATAAATACAACCTGATTTAAGAAAATTCTGTACTTAAACACATTTGAAATCATGTTTGTACTTCTTGTTCCATTTCAGTAAGTTAATAATAGTAGTCTATAACCTTTAAATCGCAGCAACTCAGCCAGCTCTGTTTTCAAAAAGAATAGAAGTCCTACTTCAATTATTTCCTATAAGCAAAAGCTGGGTTATTTCAAAAAAAATTTTTTTACACCTGTTTCCTCTTCATCCTTTATTGTGAAAGATCTGGACCTTAGAAGATAGAATTGAAAATGCCAGACAGAAAACTAAAATACCTTTAAGTACTTAGTAAACAAGACCCTGATGAGCACTTTAGATATGCTCCAGGTTTTAAAGCAGAAGTTGAAACTGTAATGGCCCCACCAAAATAAGAAACAGCACCCTGAGCTGCTAGATCTAGAGGAGGAGGAAACACTAAGAAGAAATTAAAATATCAGAGATATATGCAACAATACCAGAATCTAGGCCATTTTTTTACACTGCAGGTTTTGACCCCTTTATGGGATGTGAAATTAGTGAGTCATAACCAGCAGTTTTAAATGGAAAATATCAGATATGCATATCATATATTAGATGGTTGTGCAGAATGTATTTCTTACTGTGGATTGCAGTCAAAAGACTATGAAAGGCACTGCTCTGGAACACACTAGAGGCTGCTAACATTACAAATACCAACAGAATTGTGAAGGTGCTGGCCAGTTCCAAATAAAGAACTTGAAAAATAAAAAAGAAAGTGGCATGAATATATTTGGGCAAGATCTGAAAGTATATTCTGACCTTCATTTTATTTGTATTCATACAAATTGTGTTCTGCCTTTCTTCTCTATTCCCTCACTAGTATATTCCACCAGTAATAACCCTACATGTGGTTTTAAGCTGCCATTTTGACCAGGCCTATGTTCGGTTCCTAATGTCTGGTAAACAATTCTCTCTACTTTCCTAAAAGTACCATACTCTTCGAGGAGTAAGCCCAGCTTCGGCCAGTGTTACATACACACCTCCCAAGTGTTAACTAGCTTTAGCCATGTACAAAAGGCAAAAACACAATCTCGTTTGCTCCTGAAGTTTTCAGCCCTAAAGACTGGCTTCTATTTCAAATCAGAGTTCTTGAAATAAGAAAATCTGTGTTTATTATTTTACGAGGAGAGAATGGGGCTCTGTAGAAAGGTTGTTTTTATGTCTCTAAAGAGATGGTATTCCCAGAAGAATCAAGAACAGAGCAGTTGTATGCATCTATTTTTGAGAAGATATGTATTTTCCAAGCAAATAGTGGATCTAATGGGGACTATAAGCACATAAGACCTTTGCTATATCAAAATTCTCTTTTCCTTGATTCCTGGATTTGGGGGCCAATCGGGAAATTATACCAATATGAGTGTCCTATTTCCTGGCTTATCATCAACACTGCTTTTTAAAACCACCAACCTTGCACAAAAAACCGTTCATTCCCACTTCCACTTTGGCAAATAACTGGCTTGACAGGCACCAAACTGAAGAGTGGATGGGCTACAGAGTTCAATTAAAAGTTTACAGAATTTTATCGTTCTTCTTTCATTAAAAGGAGTTTTTCAAACAAAGGGGCCCTCCTTCAGTAGACATAAGAAGTCAGGTTCCCTTCTCTAGCCATGGCAATCAGGCCATTCACTTGAAATTACCCAGTCTTGCAGTAAAGGAGTTAAAATCTAATAATGTCCATTAACTCTTACTCTCTGTGAGAATTCAGGAAAGTTACTTACCCCCATATTTATCTTCTGTATGTATTAAATGAGAGGTCACAAGCACTCCCTGAGATATCTGAGGTTTACCAAAGAAAGATGGCATAGTACCTCACCTCCAAAAGTCATACTTGTATAAGCTGCTTGGGCAGACACCACACAACAAATTAATGAGACAACATTTTATGAAGCAATCTGTCAGGTGCAAAATGGCAAAGTGCAGACTGAATGCTACAATGAGAAGACAGCAGTCACCAGCATGGTTTTTTTGTTGTTAGTGCCATCGAATTGATTCTGACTCCCAGTGACCCTGTGTATAGCAGAGTGGAACCCTGCTGGTCGTTTTGTGCCATTCTCTCCCCTTCCAGTGCTGTATCAGACAATGCTCCACTGCTATTCATAGGGTTTTCACGGTCAATTTTTTCAGAATTGGGTAGTCGGTCTTTCTTCCTAGTCGGTCTTCGTCTGGAAGCTCTGCTGAAACCTTTCCACCATGGGTGACCCTGCTGGTATTTGAAACACTAGTGGCATAGCTCTCAGCAACATGCAGCTGCCACAGTATGACAACCAACAGATGGGTGTTGTGGTTCCTGACCAAGAAACAAACCCAGGCTGCAGCAGTGAGAGTGCCGAATCTTAACCACTAGACCATCAGGGCTGGCCTCGCCAGGATGAGGAGAGGTTAAATCAGAGGATTCTCAAACCTGACTTTTAAGCTTGGCTTTAAGAGACAGGGATGTCATTCAGATGAGGTACAGGAGGCAATGGGTGCACCTGTGTAGAGGCAGAATGTAATGTCCCATATTCTTTTTGGAAAAACTACTTTTTCCGAGGTTTTCAATTAAGCTTTTGGGTCTTCCTCTTTCTGATTCAGTTCTAGCTAATGAAATCTCACCTGAGCCTTTGGAAATGTAAGTCTTTAATTAGCAGTTTAAGTTAACAAAAAGAACTCTGGATAGCTAAGATGAATAAATTTTAGGAATAAAGTCGGAGAGAGGAAAACACTATAATATAATCATGTTCTGTGTTTAGTTGTGATAAAATTATACTTGAACTTTACTTGTACAAGCCCTTTTATATATATGATGATATGACAAAAAAGAATTCACATTAATTTCAGTATTTGAATTTGGATTTCTAATTCAAACTAATAGCAATTTTAAAAGAGAAAGATCTTTATAGCTAGAAAGGTCTTAGAATTATCTTTCCCTCCTTTGTGCATAAAATAAGTGAATCAGTGACTATGCCTCAGTTACCCTATCTATAAAATGAGGATCAGAATAGTTCAAATTGCTGTCTAAGGATAAAATGACATGTACTTTTAAGTTAGTGAACACAGCACCTGGCACTAAAAACATGCAATAAATGTTAGCTATTATTGTTACATCCACACATGAAAACCAAGAGCAAAGCAAGGGATCTGGGCAGAATTGAGAGGGTGGCTGAGCAGAAAGATCAAGACACCATGAGACCAGTGGTTGTCAGAGTTAATGGCAGAATTTTGCAGAAGCAAAAGAAATCAACACTATTAAGCATGACTAAGATGAGAAGGGAAGAACGTGAGAATGTTAAAGCAACTGCATCAAAGCTATCAGGCCGAAGCCACCCTGGAAAGAGGGGAGAGATGCCAGGAGAATGTGAATGGGCAGCCGAGCTCACCCTCAGAAAATAATGAAAAAAGGCCACAAGGAACTATTCCTATGTGAGTGCTTGTGCCCCTCCTGCCCATTTTTCTTGTCATCAAGGAATTTTTTGTAGTGTTTTAAAACCCAATTTGGAAGAGCCCTGGATATATTTCAAGACAGGTAAAAATTAAGAGCAGATATTACCCACTTTCTGGAACTTTCCTCTTCCTGCAACTGCCAGAGTTATATCCTGGCCCTACCCCATAACCCTAAGGAGGCCAGACCTAGCTTTTCCCCTTAGTGACGTTTCCAGAGTTCACTGGGTGCCACTCTCTAGCATATGCTATTTGGCTGGCTGGTACACAATGAACCCAGAGCAGAACCTGGAAAGCAGTCACCTGCAAGACCAGAAGAAATAATTTCACTTCCATAAAAGGACAAACTCTCAGTAGTACCTGACTCCAAACATAGTGACTTTGTATCTTTAGTGAGGCGGAAGTGGGGTAGTTGGTATTTATCTCATGTCTTTCGTTGCTTCATTTCAGTCAAGACAGCCGAAAATCCTTCTGCACCTTGTACCAATTTGAAATTAAATACTATTTATTTTGGACAGATGTATTAAAAAGATGCCTCCCCACTTTCAGCAACAGCTTTCTGAGCCATACAGGATAAGCTGCTTTAGCATTTCTTCCCAGATCTGAATAATGCTAAAATTCAAGCCCATCTAGCTGTAAAAATTCTAAGATGAGAACCTCATGCTGAGGAAGGAAGTTTTCAAACTCAAAGGCATGACATGTACCAGTCTGTTAAAATGGGAGAAACAGATGAATGAAGTAATACACGGAAAAGTGTTTCCAGTTAGCTTCACTGCATTCAGTTTTCAGTGAGAGAGATCAAATTTTACGTGAACATGTTACAATGCACATGCAATCACTTTTATTCCTAACTAGTCTTGATAACATTTTAGCTGTCTGGTTAAAATAGCTAAATCCTTCTCTCAATATTTATATTTATGTATACATATATATTTTAAGAAGCAATTTTCCCATTACCACTTAGGAGACACTTGGAGATTTCTGTGTACAATATAACCTATTGTCATCAGGTTCAGGGAACACCTAGGAATGTTTCTACAAAAAACAAAAAAATAGCTGATCGGAATGTATCAATATCAGATTTTTGATCATTTATAAGACTGAATCGTTTGACTCTGAAAAAATTATGCCACCCCGTGAGCTAGCATACAAGATTAGGAAAACTTTTCAAGTGTGTTTTTACATATAATTAGTGCTTTTTGGAGGATTAACTGAGGTGCTGGTTCTTCTTGAAAAACTACCATGTGTCTGTCTAGGCTTTACTCTCAACCATATCTTCCTCTGTCTGATTCATGTGTGTTACACATTACGGGGGAATAAATCAAAAGATGTTGACAGGAAAAACAGAAAGTGTACTCTGCACAGTGTCTCAATGCTTGCTATCATGGATACGGAATAATTAACTATATTTCATCATAGAGGAGGGCTTATGTGGATTAATCTACCTGTTAGCAGGTGAACGTAATATTACTTTGAAAAAATGGGAGTTTGTAAATATACCAATGAGAACTGCTATAAATTATTGCTAAAATTGCTATGATAATACAGCCTTTTTATGCCTTCATTAAAATACAGTCTGTTTTCAGATTTCCTATTCAGTTGTCATTCATCTGTGTAGGGTGGGGTGTAGTCAGGAAGTGGGAGAAGGGGTGCTGTTGTGCATATGTTAAGTTAGACATACCTTTCAGGTGCTTAAGTGGAGACATCTGCTAGGCAGCTGGATATACGTCTGGAGCCTAGGTTAAAGTCTTTGGGTGTTGAGATTATGAAATATTTTCTTCTTCTACTCCTCTATTTATGAATATTTCCAATGAGTATGTTGTAATATTATAATCAGAGAAATGTTTGTAAAGGTTGAAGGCTCTAGGAAGAATGGCATTAAGAGAGCCAACTTCTGATGTTCCCTTGTCTTGCCCCAAGAAACTATGGAAAACATGGTAAAAAACATGGTAAAACTATGGTAAAAATGGTGGGCAGGGAGCCTTTGGTGTTGAAATCTGAAAATGGTGACATCCACAAACCCAAGTTTCCAGTCACAAAGTACAGCAGCCCTTCAGAAAGCTCCCAGATTTATGCACGTTGTTTTTTTTAAAGACAAACTAAAGAAACTGACCTTATTATGATAACCATAATCTACTTTGTAAAGCGGTAAGTCAGATTAGCCAAGGGTGGACTGTAAGAGGAATTCACCAAGAAATATTCTCATAACTTTAGCTAAGAAATGTGATAAATACAATGCAAATATGTTTTGGTTTAGAATGTTCTGTTCTGAGAAAATGAGTTAGAGAGTATATTTTTCTCTAAGACTGGGCTGATAGATATTTTGGTTTCTACTACTACTTAACTTTGTCTGCCTTAAGCAAGATAATATATTTCAGCCTACTCAAATAAGGCTATGTTTGTTAGGAGGAAACAACCAATGAGTGGAAAGCCTCCACTGCTCTTGTACATCCAACTCTACAGTAAAAGCTTAGGTGAATGGTGTGTGTGTATGTGTGACTCTACAGTAAAAGCTTAGGTGAATGGTGTGTGTGTGTGTGTGTGTGTGTGTGTGTGTGTGTGTAAGATGAGGAGCACAACTCAGACGGAACAACACATTAGAACACTCCACCTATTATAAGAACAAGGAGCCTTGATGATGAGGTGGGACTGATAACAGCTGGCACATCCTCCCTGTTGGTGATGTTCTGAGAACAGACTGAGACTCTGAATTCTCCACATAGGAGCCTTGGTGGAGACTCAGAGGAGTCACTGACATCAAATCTGGTGTCAAGTGTATCCATCCCAGAAAGAACATCCTGTTCAGAGATTAGAGGGTAGAGAAAATTGATGCCACTTCTTTTCTGGTCCACTGAACGCAATGCATAGGCCTATTTTCCTCTTTTTGAATATCTATATGAGTAGGCAACCTTTTCCTGTAAAGGGCCAGAAAATAAATATTTCAGGTTTAGTGGGCTATATGGTCTCTGCTACAACTACTCACCTCCACTGTTGTAGCATGAAAGCAGTGGTAAACAATACATAAATGAATGTGCATAGTTGTATTTCAACAAAACTTTATTTACAAATCCAGCAGCAGATGGATTTGGCCTGCAGGCTAGTTTGTCAACCCCAAAACTAAATCAATAGCTCCGTGTGGGTGAGTTAGGGAGGTATTAAAATAAACTGTTTCCCTAACTTGTAACACCTCCAGCTAATTCACGGGCTATCCAGACCTGCTCCATGTAGAAAGATACTTATAAATTCTAATGCAATCCTATTATGCAACCATATGGATGAATATGAGAAAGGAACATGAAAACATACTCACTTATCACTCCTTAAAAATTGACCTAATAATGCTTAAATGTAAAGTTTGTCATGTTTTTCCTATCAAGTGTGTATTTTCTACAATCACCTATTTGGTTGGGGCCTGCTATATATTGCCCCAAAGATATTTTCTTTTTTTTTTTGGTGAGGAAGATTGGCCCTGAGCTAACATCTGTTGCCAATCCTTCTCTTTTTGCTTGAGGAAGATTTTTCCTGAGCTAACATCTGTTCCAATCTTCCTCTATTTTGTATATGGGATGCCACCACAGCATGGCTTGATGAGCCATGTGTAGGTCCATGCCCAGGATCCAAACCCGTAAATCCCAGGCTGCCAAAACAGCACACGAACTTAACCACTATGCCACTGGGCTGGCCCCATCCCAAGGACAGTGTTTTGTAAGACTCACATAACAAGTTGTTTCATATTCTGCCTTCAAGATGCAGACTTGATGAAAAAGAGCAGATGGTCAAGGCATTACAGTATTTTCTTTATGACCATAAGATGGCACCAAATTTTCACTTCTCAATTAACAGGCACTTCAATATACTTAACACAGAGAAGGCCTTAACAGAAAATAGAAAATTGTTTTTAATATAGATGAGTGGATTGGTATTTAACAAAAAGAAAACCTGCATTAAAAAGCAGATTTTATTTTCAGTTCAAAAGCTGGAAATACTCAGAACCCAAAAATGGAGCTCTAGGCTCATGTAGAACAATCTGCCCAATTTCCTGCACTGTGTGCTCTCAGTACTGTGAGATGTGGTTTCCACTCAGCGGGTTACTAAGTAGAACAATGCAATTATTGCTGAAGAAATAACAGTGATGAGGCAACCTTGATTTAGACATGAAAGGCAGTTCTGCCAGGCCTAAGAGCTATGGGGCCACCAGAGAAATGTGGGCCTTTGCCAGAATATTTGTCAATTTGGCTAGACTTGAGCAAAAAGGAATAGGAATGGCGAAGTCAGGTGTATACATGAAACAATGTCTATCTGGAGCAGCTGTACAAATAGAGGCAGTTACTACACTCATGTATTCACAGAAACATTGGCAGGTTTAGATTAGAAAAGCATTTAAAAGGATCAAAACTAATGGGGCCAGCCCTGGTGGCTTAGTGGTTAAGTTCGGCACGCTCTGCTTTGGTGGCCCGGGTTCCATTCCTGGGCATGGACCTCCACCACTCGTCTGTCAGTGGCCATGCTGTGGTGGTGGCTCACACACAAAAAGAGGAAGACTGGCAGCAGATGTTAGTTCAGGGCAAATCTTCCTCAGCCAAAAAAAGAAAAACGTTTAAAAAAGTAATGGTTCAAATATTTTTCACTTTCCTCTCCAAACTTCACCACTTAAATTTACTTTGAATGAAAAGATTACATCAAATTTCTGTCTAGATAGCAATGAAGTGGCTTCAACTTAAATTTTTAATGCTTTCTAAAAAATAAAATCCCATAATTTTATGCCCAAACTTATGGCTGCATTTATTCTTAATAGTATTTACAAGAAACCATACTACACAAACACACACATCTCTAGAGCAATCTGAAAAGGCTATCCTTGTTGGCTCTTCACCTGGCCTTTGAAGAACAGGTAAAAATTCTGATTCTCAAAATTGAGGCAGAGGAAAAAGGACTTCAAGTTGAAGAAATACTGTCTAAAAAGACCAGTAAGTAGATTGTGCTGGAACACTGTGTGGGATATGAGGCTGGAAAGATCCAAGGAAGAATTATGAGTAAAATGGAAAGAAAAAAAAAATTAACATTGTTTTCTACTTTTCTGCCATAAATTACTTGTTTGGAAGTAAACAGCTATTTTCTAATGTCAATGCTATTTATTTCTTGGGTTTCTAAACACAGCAAACTTCAGTCTAAGCTATGCAGTTCTTTGCTATATGTATTCTCTCACTTCTTAAGAGAGAGTCTTACTGCAAATATCAAAAAGATGTGCTACCAATAATTCAGATCAGTGTTTTCCAGTCAGTAATCTTAGTAACAGATTCATTTTGACAACTCTATAACAAAGGAGGCTGAAATATTATCTTTTCTCCCTACATTTTGAATTTATATAACTGTTTGCTGTTTCTTAAGTAATAACTATACTAAAGAAACTACTTCTAAAAAAATATCTTATTCTGTCAAAACTGAGTTTACATTCATTTATTGCTTTACTTTTAGCAAAAAAAAAAAAATTGATGCTTATAACAAGAAATTATTTTTCTACTACGTTACAATTAGTCAGCCGTGGCTTTAAATCATTCTGTGCTAGAAACCTCATCTAACGTGCCCACTGGGAAATCTCAAGGACACCACAAACTTCCCATTTCAAACTGACCTGTGTCCCACTAAAGGCTGCTAAGTTTTGGTAATTCTCCCAACAGCTTTAGAAACTAACTGGGTTATCTTCCACATTTTCCTTTTCTCCTGTCTGGTCATGTCAATGCTATCTCTTAGAAGACAGAAATTCCATGCCTTTCTCTCCATACTGACTACCAGAGCTCAATTAGTCCCTCTACCTCTTAAGCTTCTACAATTCTCTAATCAGTCTCCCTGTTTTGTCTTTACAATCCACCCTCTGTGCTTTCATTAGCATGTTACAAGACAAAAATCCAAACTCACATCACTCTCTTGAAATCCTCCAGCATGCTACAAGTCAAATGTCCTTACCTTTATCACTAGGCTCCTGCCTATCCGTCCAACCCCTCACATTATATACCTCCTGCCTTAATGGCCCAGAACTCCACGTGGTTTTCTTCTGTTCCTTCCAGCCCCTACCAACACCTCTGCAGATGCAGTGCTGTTTAGTTACAATGTCCTGCTGCTTCTCGGCTGGAGATTCCCAACTTAAGGCCACTAGTTCTAGGAAATTTCTTGGACAACCTCCTCCTATGAAGTTATTTCTCTCCTTTGGCTACTGTACCTTTTGCTACTGTAGCAGCATTTACTACTGTAACGGATGTATTTCACATTGGTCTCCAGAGTTAAGACTGAGAACTTCCTGAAGGCAAGATACTACCTCTTATTTCTTTATAAATCTAAACCTACAACAATATTTCCAGACTATTATATTTACATTAATATCAAGGACTGGTTAACTATTTTCCATTATTAACAACAACCAACTCTGAAAACCAAAACCCAAAATAAGGTTGTCCAACAAGAGTCAAGAGTCATGCCAAGTCCTAACTGAGCTCAGGAAAGCTTAATTACCAGAATGATCTCTTGTGCAGTGATAAAGCAGTTAGGATTAATATTTATCCACATGATGTTTTAGTATGCAAATCAGCTGTGTGGATTATAGCTTAGCCTAAAAAGGTATTTCAAAGATTCTCAAGTGCCAATGTCAAGGGAAATTTCCAGTAAAATATGTGCAGGATTCATTTCAGTGTATGTGTGTTTTTAAAATAAATGTGCAAAGACCACTACTAACTTTCATGAAACAGCTTGTTAGTAATTACATCCTCTGCTAACCCTGTCTAGGAGCTCTTGAAGGGTGGGAATGTCATCACCTTTCTATTCCTAGCACACTCCAGTTACTAAGTAAAAGTTTACTGAATTGACAATCAATTCCTCCATCTAAGTTTTTGGGTGAGTCATATGTGGAAGTAAAATGCACATGAAGTGCCAAGAGACAAAGGCAGAAAGCAAGGTAGTTAATTACAGTTCTTGGATATGGTATTTATTGTTTGCCACCAGTTCATTTCACTGAGAAACTATTTTCAGTATGGCCAGTACTCACTCTATTTATGTCCTATATAAGAGATCAAAACTTAAAGCAATTTCAGAAAGACTACCAATGTAAAAGATGTACCTTACATGAGTATGAAAGGAAAAAATGCATTTTATTTTTTGTGAGTGTGGTTACTGCTATTAAATAAAGCCTGTATCCTGAGGAGTGGGGCGGGGGGTAGGTTGCCTGGTTTCACTTTGTTTCGTCTCTGGGTCATGCAATGCCCAATACAAATATGAGGGAACACGCGAAGCCTTCTCTGCAGCCAGTTTTAATCATTTGAGAAATGTCTACCTATTTGGTGAATTATTTCAAGTTCCCTTCTTTTCTTCCTTGATGTTTAATCACTTTGGGGTCAAATACCTTCATCAGGTAGTCTAATAGGGAAAAATCTAATGTTAGATTTGTTAGGGACTCCAGCAAGTCCTAGTGCTAGGAAATGGGGTTAAAATTAAAAATTCAGATACTAGTACATTTAAATGATCCATTCTAATTTGGATGATATACTATGGAAGATATATATATATACAAATACTCTAATTTGTTGTTATACTATGGAAAATTGAAACCTGGATGTAGTATATCTGTACTGTACATTTCACTTCTTTTTCTTTTTTTTTTTTGTGAGGAAGACCAGCCCTGAGCTAACATCTGTTGCCAATCCTCCTCTTTTTGCTGAGGAAGACTGGCCCTGGGCTAACATCCGTGCCCATCTTCCTCTACTTTATATGGGACGCCGCCACGGCATGGCTGACGAACAGTGCGTTGGCGGGTGCCCGGGATCCGAACCTGTGAACCTCGGGCTGCCAAGTGCGGACTAAACCGCTACACCACCGGGCGGCCCCCATTTCACTTCTTTTTAAATCACAGATTCTGTGTGCTGTAAGTACTGCCTAATTTCTCTATCTTCAACATCCATGTGATTTTAATGTTAACAGTCCCAAATGGAAGGTCATTAACTTTTGAAAAGAAATCTTTTTTTTTTTGGTTCAAAAATTGAACAAAAGGATAGGCACATTTATTTCATACAAGTCATACTCTGAACCTAAAATGCAAAGCAAAAGATTGACGTGCACTTAATATGTATTTCAAGTCTTTGTAACAGAAGAAAAATCATTACAAAATTTAGTTATGAGACACCACGTTACTAAAGATAAAGTTGCTGAGACAATGGCTTCTATGTTCCATCTAATGAGATGGAACAATGTACATCTGACTATTGAGCCTTAAAGGGTAAAGTAGAATAAACTGCAGATATCTCAGGTCTTTACACTCCACTGTTTCAGTAACAAGGACTCAAAGAATAGATATTTTCCCTATCATTAACAACAGTATTTCAGTGCTAATACTGGAAGTTTAATATTGGTGATAAAAACTAGAAAGTGATTTACCCTGACAGTTTAAAAAATGGAGAATAATTATAAAATACAAACTCACTAACTTCAAGAAGAATTAAACAGGCAAGAATTTGAGATTTGTTTCTGTTTCAGAGAGAAATATTCAACAGAAAATGGATTTCTAATTTTGAATTTCTGGCCCAGATTTGCCACAAAAGCAAAACAAATTACCCAAACTTCATCAAGCTATTATAAAACAGATTACAAGAGTAAATCTGTCTACTTCTCTAGGATGCCCAATGAAACAGAGAGAGGGCAGAGAACCAAGGATGGTAGCAGGAGAAGGGACAGACTCAGAGCTGTGCTACAATCTAGGCCAAAGTAGCTGCAGATACATGAAGAGCAAGGCCAGCACACAATCTTCCACGTACACTCTGGCTCTGAAACCATGTTTGGGGTTAGGGCTTTTTTATTCTGTAATTATAGCACTCTATACTTCCTAAGAAAGAGGCTTAAACATGCAAGAAGACATTAAAAATAATAAAATTCAGTTATTCAGTTGAGATACTTGGATTCATATTAACAGGATGACAAAATGATATTTGACAAAGTATGCATTTCTATTTAACTCAAAAAGGAGTTAATAATTTGATATAAATTTCAGCCCAATCAGTCTTAAATAGTTTTGACTCTATGACTAAGTGTTAATTACAGACAGGGCTACCCGAACTAGAATGCCACTTGATAGCCCTGTATTAACTTTGCTAGACCAAAGATTCAGACCTAAAAAAAAAAAGCAACCATTTACACTTAACTAAGAAAAGCAAACATTTACTTCAAATTGCAGTATAGGCTTTTCAATCACAAAAAGAAAGAAAAGAACAGTGATCTGACAGTGGTCATATCCTGTGCAAAAAACTTGAGATACAAAAATGGTAACACAAGGTTATCTGAGCTGCTTATATTGCAGGAAAAAGGAAATACAGTAGCTGAAATATGGCACTCCTGGGAATCAACTTCTAAACCAAAGAGAATGCCTTTGAAATGATTAGATTTATTTGTGTATTAGTAAGAAAGCCCCACCACCATAAATAGTACAATATTTAAAAATAAAAAAAAATATTTATATCTATCTAAGATAGATAGTGTATTTGTACTGTTAGACCTCTTTAAGTGCAGAAGGTGGTTCAGGTTTTTCCTTTTTTTTTAAATTAAATAACTGCCCATATGCTTTATAAAGTTCCATTCAACTGCAAAAGCCAATTTAAATCAAGGAATATGTTATCAAAGTTGCATAATTTCATTTGGGACTGCCAGCAGGTTAAAGTCTCAAATCAAGTCTTTAACATTAATGCTCATTTTTTGTCAATGAAAGTTTAAAAGTTTTCAAATCTTCATTATCCTCTTGAACTTGCCCTTCTAAATGATCCTCAGACTGCAATTCCTAGTTTGCAAATAAAAGAATGCAATATGCATCATACTTCAAGAAAAGACGATGATGTCGAACTAGCATGCTTCTGGATCTTTTCCCTGCTCCTTTCAACCTTCTTTATAATTTCAGCCACTATGCACACTGACGAGGTGAGACCTAAAAGAAACAGCAGATCTGCAAGAGAAAATAAGTTGAGTTTTACAATTCTTTGAAACTTATAGTTGCAGAGCTTAATAGTTTACTTTTTTATAGCATTTTACCGCAGTTTTTAAAATATATAAATGGTTGCATAACCACTCCATGAGGGAGACACAATCAGCCTCAGTTTAAAAGTAAGGAGAGTAAGACGCAAAGGTATTAAATGGCTTATCAAAAATCACATAGCTAGGAAAGGCAGCAGCCAGAAAACTAGAATCCAAGTCCTCTGACTACTTTCCCTGAACCATAACCTCATAACCATAACCTTTAACAGCAACACAAGCAAGAGGAGTTTTCTATTTAATAGATCAGTGGTAACTAACTTGATTGAAAAATGCGTATCTGAAGGTTACTTAGAAATTTGCATCTATTCCATTTGAAAGCTAGAAGAACTCATCGTTTCAAGACCATGTCTTTACAAATGTATCCACACTATCTCATTCTTATTTACTACTTGAAAAATTGCAGCTGTCTCCTTAAAACTCCATTTTTTTTAAAGAGGAAGGAATGTGAATATGAAATTAAAATATTGAAATTAAACTAGGTAATCTTTAACTTAAAAATACAGTAAGGCTATATAAATTATTTTCATAAATATCCAAATTAACTTAAAAACCCAAGAATTAAAAGTAGAATTACCATAAAGATACATCAGTCCTCACACTTACATAGGAAGATTAATTTTTAAATATACTGTATCATAATACTTTTAATGCATAGTACGTGAAAGAATAACATCTAACACATAATCTTAAAATTTTCTGTTTTTAGGGTCAGGCTGTTATTTCATAAAAGAATAATAGGCAAATTAGCAAGTAAGAATAGTGAAATATTAGTTTATCAAAAATGTAATTTTAAGGAAGAAAAATTTTGTTAGGACAAATGCATTACAAAATACTTACAACAATTCATCTAAAATATACAAAGATAACATTTTCTTTACCCAGTATACTTAGACTCTCGGTCTGAAAAACTTTTTGGAGTGGAGGAAAGTAAATAACTAATAATTGTCCCATGATGGATCCAAGAACTGCGTAGCAAAACATTTTATTACTGCAGAGTCCAATCTCAAACACAGACTTGGTCTGTTGGCAGAGCAGAGAGTTCAATTATTACTCCTTGGTCATGGAAACAACTTCTTTATTATTACATTCACCTCCAACTTTTAATAAACTGAATTCCACAATGGCAGTACCATGAAATCTCTTAATTTTAACTATTATTTTGGAATAATTCACACAGAATAAGGGTAAATTTTAAAGCAGCTTCTCTATCAAGAAAGGGCTTTCTTTAAAAGAGTGATGAGAGAAAGAAAAAGAGAGAGATAGGGAAAACTTCTCTAGCATTCCAAAGCATAAAAAACTTTATTTGTATATGATTATTTTGCTAAATCATTTCTATCCATTCAGTAAGGTAGATAATCTATAAAACTTTCTTGAAGAATGGACCTAGTTATGTGTGTACTGAAAAAGTAAAACTGCCTTTCACAAAACAAAAAATGAATACTATACCTTCTTCAAAAATTAGCCTAAATTAGTGACAATTCACTGTACTTGGAAAGTTCTAGCATGGTAAATGGTAATAAATATAGTTAAGAAATCATAAAGTAATCTAAAATTGAAATGAATAGTCAGGCCTCAAATGGAACTAGTTTTCAAGGACAAAGTGCTCTGAAAAAGTATCACTAGGTTCTAGCCCATTATTTTCTATCAAAGCACTTCCATCAAGAAAAGACAATCATATCTTAAGATATAACATGGGAAGAAAAGCAAATTTAAAATGACCTAAGCTTTGACACACTGGCAGAAGTAATGGAAAAGAATTAATATGCACAAAATTGTTCTTGTACTTCTAATAATACTTTCTTCTAAAATGAGACTAATACCATCTTTTTTTTTTTTGTGAGGAAGACCAGCCCAGGGCTAACATCCATTGCCAATCCTCCTCTTTTTGCTGAGGAAGACCGGCCCTGGGCTAACATCCGTGCCCACTTCCTCCACTTTATATGGGAGGCCGCCACAGCACGGCTGACAAGCAGTGCATCGGCCGGCTCCCGGAACCGAACCCACCAACCCCGGGCTGCCAAAGCGCGGACTAAACCACTGCGCGACCGGGTGGCCCCAAATACCATCTTAACAGAACCCATGAGATTGGTCCTATGCTCGGATAATATTAACTTGAACCTATCATATAGCTACAGACACTAAGAGAATGGAAAGAAGAAAGATCAAGCAGTGACACCTGCAATTTACTGTGATATTCTGGTCAAAGCTAAGGCTTTTCTCCCCAAATGCACCATCCCCATTATGACATGTTTGTAGGCATGCGGTATCCGGAACTACAAAATCAAGCAAAGCTGAAAACCCATAATCCTTGCCTACTTACAATTAGAGAGTGCTCTACCCAATTGAATGAGTCAGCTAAGATCACCTAAGCATACCTGGGATCTGGAACTCAGTGCATTGAACATGTCAAAAAACACAAAGCATGTGAAAGTCATTGTTGTGTCTCGAGGTGTTATCACATTGTCTCGTAGCTGTCAGGATGAAAAAATGATTTTCAGTGGCTGAATTTAATGGACAAATACTGCATGCTTTTAAAAGGCTAATATTTTCTTTCCATTAGGATGGAACAATTTAGTCTAAGACATAAAACACATAAGCTACCTAAATTTCTTACATGCCATTTAAATAAGTCACCCTATGAATAGCTGTAGTCTACATAAAGGAAAAAGTCTTCTCATAAACCATATACTGGATATTAAAACAACCTTGTTTTTTGATGACAATAAAGTAGCTATATTAATGACTCATTTTCTAACTTCTCAAATTTTTATATATTAATTTTTATTACTTCTCTGCAGATTTAAATTACTCTAATAAATGAATCAGGAATTCTATTAACCCATAAAGACTGAAATCAAACTATTTTTAAACATTTTTATTATATTTTTCAAAGAGCTCTCCTAACTTTCCAGCCTTCACGTAACACACCAAAATAACTGAGTCCTATCATACAGAAGGCATATTAATAAAGCAGCTTATCCAGTGAATATACCTCCCGCCAGAAGACAAACAAAGTCCCACAAACAATGATTATTGATGAAACAAGTATTTTAAGGATCAGGTTTTTGGTCAAAATGCTGTCCTTCCAGTTGCGTGGAGGTTTACGAATGACATCTTTATCCACCGGTTCTACTCCAAGGCTTCAAAACAAACAGAGAATTGAATTAATTTAAAGTTTTAAGGTTTGGATTTGTTACTTTCACAACCTCATTAACCTCACTTAACCAGAAAACTAAATGCTTTCTTATGGAAACAAAATGTTGAGTCATAAATAAAATCTTCACTATGAGTCCTCGAAAATAACCACGGATTTTATCATTCTTTCCTCTTTTGCTCTTATTTATTTGGCACAGTTTGATAGAATTTGAGAGTCAAATTTCAAAAAATTGTCCTATTTTATTTACATGTAAGTTTACTTATTTCAAATATGACCTGAAATACATGACCTACCAACTGGACTTTGAAGTATTTTTCCTGTGAGGAGGTTTCCACAAGAATGATTTGTTGTAATGGCCACTGACATGTATTGCTCAACTACTCTTTGCATTGGGAAGCGATATCTATGGTCCCATTATTAAACAGAAAATACTTAGATGCTTAGGTCCTCCAATACTTTCCCAAAGTCTCTAAAATGGACAACAGAACCTAAACTAATAGTAATAACACTAAACTCAGAAATTTCTCCATTGCATCCCATTCTTAGAAACAAAAAGCTTACTTCCTAAGGATAGGGACTGCACCTGTTTCCTGATCTGTTCTCAACTTAAGGCTGGGCACCTAACACAGTGTAAAGGCTCAGATCCAAATGCATGAATGAGCACTCAAAAAGAATAAATGATATACACACATCACACAGTTTATAACATACATGTTGCTGCAAAGATTTCTAATGCTATCCATGAATGAAGTCTTAAAACTTAATTATCAGGCTATCACACCTTCCTGTCTTGCTAGCTTATGCATGAAAAAAAATCTTTTACCTCTGAGCTGGAGGTCCATCCATAATAATATTGATCCATAATATCTGCATGGCATTGAGAGGATTAGGAAAGTTCATTAATGTAGCCAATGAGATTAAAGTTAATGCTGCTATACTCCTGTTGAAAAAAGAGAGTCATTTAAAAAAATCTGACATTACTACTGTGCTTTTAAAGAAAGTCTATATTTTCAAGTAACCTATGCTTCATTCATATGAACCTTTTGAAGCTAAGAGTTAACCCTTACAATCTATAGCATTTAAATAAAGGATTTTCAAGATGTTTAGATAACAACAAATAGAGGAAGATTTTTAAAATTGAGTTCAGAATAGTTGTTGTTACATAACAGTTAAGAGTTTCAAAGACATTTTGGTAACTGTTTTTTGACTACAGAAAAGCCCTTCCACTTTTGGAAAAAGATACCAAGAGGAAACAACAAGATTTGATACTCCTTCCCTAGTTATTTCAGGAGCTGTTAAATAAACCACAAGGTTTATGTATTTTGATGATGATATGGATATCTAATTATCACATTTAGAACATTTATCATGCCATTTTAAATTTTAAGATAGAATTAACTTTCATTTTGGAAAACTTACATATGAACAACAGTCAGAAAAAGCCCAGAAGATTCTAGGCATTCTGCTTGAATTCTAATTTTCATATAATTTACCTATTAGACCCATGGTAACAAATTTCTTATAAACTTACGTGCTCAGTTGGAATCTAACAAAATTTTTAATGTTATTATAAATCCCTTTACCCTCTTCAATTGCAGACCTGAAATTTAAAAACAAAATTATGTGAGAAAATATTACACAGAAATAAAAATATATCCATACTGGGGCCAGCTTCGTGGCGCAGCAGTTTTGTTAGCGCTTCGGCAGCCCGGGGTTCGCGGGTTCGGATCCCGGGCGCCCGCCAACACACTGCTTGTCAGCCATGCCATGGCGGCGTCCCATATAAAGTAGAGGAAGATGGGCACGAATGTTAGCCCAGGGCCAGTATTCCTCAGCAAAAAAAAAACATGTATGTGTATATATATATCCATACTAATACACTGTCAAGCTAATTTTGAAAACAAATTTCCAACTGATATATGCATCACTAAAAGAATCTATTATTTTCTTCAAATAATTAAGATTAGAAAAAAATATGAAAACATTATTCTAACAAGGAATTAAAGTCAAGTCTGCTAACCTCTACCTAACTAATTTCATTATATAACATTAAAATTCTTATTCTTAAAGAGATATTTCAACACTGAAATAATATATTGTCTTTCTCCAAGACAATACTACACATTTATAATACTAAAATAATGATCTTCTTTACCCCTCCAAGTTTATTTTTCTTAAAGGTAAAAGATGCTTGCATAGTAAAGGATTAAATTAATATATGTCAGGAATTAAGTGAAATGAGAATTATACAATTCAAGCTATCTGTTGCTCCTACACACAATTGATATGTTATAGCAGAATTATATGAAGAATATGGTTTACACAGATTCATGTAAATTCTCTCATTCATTTGGCTGAATCTAGGAAAATACATGTTTTTTAAACACTTTCCCCTTTTTTCCAAGATTTCTATACAATTCTAAGAATGGAAAGAAAAAAATCTTATATCCTTACAAGAGAGCTTGGCAATTCTGAGTCCTGAGCTCCCACATGCTCCACTTTAGGCCACAATGGGTTAATGAAGCACCCAGGAACATATAATTAGTACGTATCACTGAACTGAGAAAGACTTAGGTCATTCAATAGGTGATTATTAAAAAACTGGATTCAAGTGACCCCCACCTGAACATTGTGAAACTGACACCACCAAGTATTACATAAGAATCTTAAATCAATTACAAACTGTGGCTGAAACAGACAAAGCTATTCAAACTTAATAAACTGTCGTTGACAACATGAACAAATACTTACATAACGAAATAGGTATGGATGGGAACTGGATTATCTTATTCTAAGGCCATGCACATGCATATTTCTGACAGCCTAAATTTATCCCATGAAGGTTACCTGCTGTACTACTACACCAGTGGCCAGAAAAATGTGACACTTGACTGGCACTCAGAAAATATTTCTTAAACGAAATTAATATCAGGCTGGCCTTGATATTAATTAAGTCCTTTCCATTCCATATAAATAATTTTCTGCAAAACTACACACTAGGCCATAAAACAAAATTAATCTAGTAAAATAGCGTAGTTCATCCAATGTTTAAATACTCCTAATTCTTTTCCAGTTGAATTGTCTGGGATGGGATGCAGGAGCGGATGGGAGAAGATTCTCTGAGGCACATTCACTGAAACAAAACTTACATTATGGTTTGGAAATCATCATCCACCAGGATCATGTCTGCTGCCTCTTTGCAAACATCTGTTCCAGTCTGACCCATTGCAACTCCAATGTCTGCAGCCTTCAGAGCAACTGCATCATTTACTCCATCTCCTGTCATGGCTACAACTGACCCATTCTTCTGCAGAGACTGGAGTTGGGGAGGGGAGAAAGGGAGGAAGGAGGAATTCTGATAAAAAATGTTGCTCCCACACAGATAAAGGGATAAACAAATCCTCTCTAATTTTTTTCACAAAATTAAGATTGGAAATAATAACAGACTACCAATTTTTCAATAAACTTCAATATATGGAGTTTTTAAAATAAAGCTTAGAAAAAGATGCTATTAATAGTCACATGTGTGAGAACTATATGTCTAAAGTCTGGTTCTCAGGGTCAGTTTTACCACCTAGGGGATATCTGGCAATGTGTAGAGACATTTTTGATTGTCATGACTTGGAGGATGCTACTGGCATCTACAGGGTTGGGGTCAGGGATGCTGCTAAACATCCTACAATACACAGGACAGCCCCTCACAATGAAGAATTATTCAGTCCAAAATGTCAACAGAGCTAATAACATTGAGAAACTCTGAACTAACACAATGAAGGACTATCATGATTAATAACTTAAATCCACTAAATAGTGAACACTATGTCAGCTTTATATATATATGCTTTATATATATATATATATGCTTTACATATATGCTTTATATATATATATGCTTTATGTATATATATATATGCTTTATATATATATATGCTTTATGTATATTCGACTAATATACATAAACCTTTTCAATATTGTTCAATATTGAATATATAACAACCTTTTCAATATTGTTCACAACATTTTTTATTTCTTGCTGTATTTATTCAGTTTCTAATTTGGCTATGGACTCCTGTCAGAACATATTTCTACATCGTTCAATTGTTTAAAGGATGTATGTGCAGATATTTCATTAAAGTTTTCTTCTACATATTCCTTTGCTAACTAAATTCTCTATTAGTGTTTCCATTTCAGGATCTAAGAAAAAGAAAAATCACTTGTTTGCTTCACAATACTTCTGACATTAATGCTTTATCAATACAATCAATAGTAATGCAAACACAATGAAATACAAGAAGTAGCATTTTGAATATAGAGATACAACAATCTGATTTGTAGAAACCCACCTTAATAATTTTCATCTTGTGCCTTGGACTAGCTCTGTAAAATACCGCAACCTGTGAAAACACAGGATACATCAAAAATCTTCAATGTTAAGAAATATCAGAATAACCCATGCACTTATAACTAACAATTTTTTTAAATTATCAATTTAAACTTATTTAATTTGCCACAGAGATCAAGCTTAAGCAATATGCCATGTTTGTTAAGATACTCATATGACAGTCATTTCAAACTTTACCAAAGTTACCACAGGAAATATACAATCTAAACAAGTTATTCAATTTACCCCACTATGTTTAAGCTCTGAAGAGAAAATGGCCTCATTCTTGAAATGTTTCAGAGAAGGATAAAGGAAAAGCATCTGTTTCCTCATGACACTGGCATACAACTAAAGTGGTTTTTTCCCTTTGTTCTGTCTTCAGGAAAGAGAAAGAACAGCTGCTCCTCAGTGTCTGCAGAGACTTTTTTTTTTCTTCAACAGTGTCAAGAGTCTGCTCTTTTTCTTTTATTCAGGTTAATTCATTAGGCTCTCTTCCACTATATCTCCAACTGCTTGTATGATCTTCTCTCTCCAAATCATATATTTAATCGTTTTTTCTGATCTTATCTTCTGATCTCCTGAAACCCTTTCACTGTGCCCCAAAGTCAGTCATCAGCAAAATCCCCTGTATCCTCCACTCTTTTCCACATTGCTCTAACCTAATTTTTCCACAAAACGTGGGCTATACCTACAGTCCACTCAAACAGTACCACCAGGAGAGCCTAGAGGGAGGGAGGTATCCTCCATTCTCGCTTCTTTATTCATAAAACCTCAGTTTTGAATGTCACATGAGACTATACTTCCCACTAAATTCAGGTATTCACTGATCTAGAGGTCACTCCCTCCATGCTTCACAAAGACTTTAACTTCTGCCTCACCGTCACTCTCTCCAACAAGACTTCCAAGTCAAGGTGATTTTACCATCCACACAACACACCATTCTCTTTCCTACTCTCCTAGAGAATTAGTTCATACTAGTTTTCTCTCCTCATATTTCCAATTTATCCCCTTCTCCAACCTCACTCTCAGCTGACAAGCTTGTTTCCTACTTCAAAGAAAACAGAAACAGAAGAGAATTTCCACAGTTCCCACCATCCAGTATGTATATTCAGGTACTATCCTTTTCTTCTTTTACTATAGACGAAATGAATATGCTCCTAGTGAAAGATCAAATATTCCACCTTACCTACTTAAGGTCATTGCTTCAGAAATTCTCCCCCCTTACATCAAAATTTTCTCCTCACTGCTGCATCTTTACCATCAGTATACAAACAAATATGGTGTTATTACTTCAATTTAAATAAAAACAAAAATTTCCTCTTTCACCTGCCACCCTATGTTTCCCCTTCTCTTTATAGCAAAACCTCTCTAGGGAGTTGCCTATACTTGTCATCTCCCATTTCTCCCTTCCCATTCTCTCCTGAATCCATCCCAATCAGGTTGTTACCACAACCACTGCACTGAAACCCCTATTCAAGACCAAAGACCTCCCCACATTGCTAACACCAACGGTCATTTCTTATCTGACTTAACTTCTCAGCAGCACCCTAACCTAGCTGATAACTCCCTCCTCCTGATACATCTTCTTCTCTGGGCTTCCATGACCACCCGTTTCTGGCTGCACCTCTTGTGCAGGTTCCTCCAGACCTCCCTGAAGTATGAATGCTGGAGTATTCCAGGACTCAGTCCTTAGACTCTTCTCTATAAGAGGTCTAAGAATCCCCTATCTCTCCCTAGGTGGTCTCATCCAGTCTTACAGATTTGAATTTTATTTATATACATTTTTTTTCTCCAGCCCAGAACATCTTTTCTGAAATCCAGATCGGTGAAGCTAATCCACCTACCTACTCCATATTTCCTCTTGGATGTCTCATCTCAGACTTACACATATCCCAAACTGAACCCCTATAATTTCCCAAAAAACGTGCTCCTTCATATCCTCTGCTAAGGGCAAGTACCTCCTTGCCATAGCTCAGGCTCTAAATTTTGGGAGCCATTCTTGATTCCTGCTTTTTTTCCTCACATCCCACAAGCAGTTTGACAGCAAATCCTGGTGGCTCCATCCTTAAATATATCCAGAATTCAACCCTCTTACTCTGAACCCATTGCCAACACCCTGGGCCAATATCTCAAACTGATTTTCTTATTTCTGCCCTTGCCTCCTGCAGTCTAGTCCCAATACAGTGGCCAGAATGAAACTTTTAAAACAGAAAACAGATCACAACTGTCCTCTGCTCAAAACTCTCCAATGACTTCCCATTTCCCTCAAAATGAGTACCAAAGTCTTTTATTATCTACCAAGTCCTGCATGAAAGTGCATGTCCCCTCCCCCCTCAATTAATCTTTTCCCCCTCAATTAATCTTTTCCCAACTAAGCTACACTGGCCTCCTCACTGTTCCTGAAATATGCCAGGCACACTCACCTCAAGGCTTTTGCCCTTGCGTTCACTTGGTGGCACTCCCTCGGATTTCATAAGGCCTGCCCCTTGTGTCAAAGAGTACCTTCTCAATGAGGCCTTTCCCAGTCATGTTAACTAAAATTTCAATCTCCCTCTTCAATCTTTCATATCTCTCTCTTCCCTGCTTTTTTCGGTGCTCTTTAGCACTTATCTAACACAATATATATTTACTTATCTTAGACTATAAGCTCCATGAAGGCAGAGAATTTTGCCCTGTACCTTCAGTGCTCTATAAATACATATAAAATGAATGAATAAATGATTGAATAAATCTAAGTACCATCATAAAGACTGTTTCCAGGTTCTCTCCTAATTTTAATAAAGGTCTAAAACAAAAGAGAATTACTTTCTTAGGCAAAAAATTCAGTTTAACTGTAACATCACATTATTGATCATCCCTAGGTTCTCTAGATACTGTGAACCACAAAACTCATATTGGGAGAATATTATTCCTTCAAAAAATGTTCAAAAATCCATTCAGAAAGATTTTAGTGTGTCTTTAAAAAGGACTAAACTACATATGTATTTAAAGTATACTGGTTACTTTCTAAGTGGAAATTCTACATTACTGCAGAAATTAATCACGTAGCACACAGCACCGAAGTATAAGAGTGTTTAGCAAAGGCTGCAGATCTTACAGAATATTTAAATAAAAGGCTAATTACAAATACTCAGGTTATACAGAGTAAAATTTTGCCTTTGTTCTACTGCAAATCATTTGAACCCCTACAAATCACTCGTTTATAGCCACTACGGGTTATCACTGACAATGGCAGTGAGGACGACAAACCAACTGCTGAACTGAAAGCATAGTTCTTTTGTATAATAACAACTTACTTGGCATGCATCCAGTATACCTATTACTAGATAGGAGATTTTAGTATTTCATAGCTGTGATGGCAACTCAAAAATAAGAGCAGCTGCTTTGAGACTAAGGAGATCTCAATGCAAAGCTGAAGACTCACTTGGTGTTTTGCATGTGATACACAAAACTGCACAGAGTAAAATTTGTTCTTAAAGCACCAGGATGAGTAGGTCAATCTTTTTAGTTGAGTAAAAATATTGAAATTTAGTGACATAAAATTATGGGCTGGAGAAATTAGATACTTAAAAAAAAAACGAAATGACTAAAAATTTAACTATATCATTACATAGCACAGAGCTAAGATTAAACTTGGGGTAAATGAATTTCCTCTATTAATAATCTTTTCACCTTTATGCCTGTTTCTCTACCTAGAAAAAGGGAATATACTGACTAAAGATAAACACATAATAAAACCACTAGTTTAGGAGCAGGAGAGGAGAAGACAGGATGAGGATGAAAGAATGGTAAAAGGACAGCGGGAAAGAAGTAGAACTTTGTCAGACAAGGAGAGAGTTTAGGGGATAATATGGGAGGAAAAGGTAAAAATCATCAAAGGGAGGGGGAAAGACTATTTTCAGAAGGAACCTGCAAGAGTATTTTTCTCTTCTCATGGGTCCTTCTTTTCAGTGTCATGTTTGAGGTCAGCACTCACAGTTCTTTTGATCAACACTAACAGACAAGGTGTCCTAGGGAAAGGAAGTTTTGAAAAGAAGAAAGTAGGAGAATATTAAAGGAGAGGTTAATGAAAAAAGTGTTCCTGGCATTAAAATAACCTGCTAAAAGTCCCTAAATCTTCCAGGAGAGATAAAAAGATACCTGACACAGAAATTGGGATTATATTACAGAGACCTGGTTAATAGGTTCAGTAGTAATACAAATGGAGGTACTGCTATAAAAAAAAAAAACAAAGAACAAAAGAGGATGTCCACTTTTACCAATGGGAAAAGTATGACACACTGAAGAAATCATAAAAATCACTGAGAACACCCAGATGGACTTTACAAATAACTAAGCAAACTTCAGTTTCTATACCACTTTTCCAATTGACTCTAGGTCAAAAGGACAGAGCAATGTTAAGAGATCTGGAATGTGTGATTAAATTATGGAAAGAGAAAGCTGAAAAAACATTTTAATGAGGAACAGAATTAATATGATTTTAGTACATACAGGAAAACCTCAGTGAGCTGGCAATTTAAAAGAAAAGTTTTTGTTTTTAACGCTAATAAAAGAAAAGCTATTAAAACTGATCTGAAGTAAAAGCAAAAGACCAAGTATACATGTTGGCTATAAGAGACTTACATGAACACACGGTGAAGTGGGAAAAAGACAAAGTTGGGGTGGATGGTGGGGACACAGAGAGGTGGGGAGTCTGGCTAAGTTCAAAAGACTAAAAAATTCATTAACAATATTTGGAGAAAAGACTAACGTATTCAAAAGACATGAAATACCTGGAAGGAAGCCCTGGTATTTATCAAATTCCTCTTTAGAGTAGGATAACTTTAAGCAGTTCGATGAGCTTCTCACAAGGCTTAGGTTTTATATTGTTTTAGTCTCTTTGGAATAGCATCAGGGTATCTGCCAGTAATGAATGCACAAAAACTCTTTTATGGCAAAGACCAATAATGTAATTTGTCCAGTCTGAGGATATAATTTATAATTTGCTTCTTCCTTCTCTAACTACCTTTAAGTTGGTTCTCAGAGTTCAACAGCATTCTTAATAGAGAGCCAAAGATTGAACTGAAGAAAGCAAATAAAATGAAATTTCAAATCTGTCAGTTTCACTACTCGTTAGCATCGCTGGGAAAAGGTTTGGAAGAAAAGGCTGAATGACATCTAATGGGAAAATGTTTAATTAACTGCAGATTTCACATATATTTACTAATGTATACTCTGTCCCAATATCCCTGGGGAACCCAATACAGGATTTCTTCTTTCAGAAATAAATGTAGGAAGAAACTATCAGAGTAGGATACACATACCAAAAGTTCCGTTCAAATATGGAAACATCTTCCCCACTAAATTTAAAACAAAGCAAACACCCACACTGCTCCCAGATGCTCTGAAAACAGCATTCATTAGTGATTAGACCTTGAGAAAGAGAAAACATGGACGAGCAAAATAGTGCATTTCTGCTAGTAACTACATCTAAAATCTAACTGCAAGTGAGGCTGGAGGTGCAGTTTGTGGACATATAAACTAAAATTTTTTCAGAGGACAACTCATCAACACGTGTTAAGAGCTTTACAAACGTGTTGATCATTGGTCCAGTCACTTCACATGTAGGAATTTATTCTCTAGAAATAATCAGAGATAAGCACAGTCTTACATACAAAAATGTTCAATGAATCAGCAAGCAACAGATGATGAACTCTGGAGTCACAGAGACCTGGGTTCCAGTCCCAGTGCCAATGCTACCACTCACCAGCCCTGAGACTTCAGTAAAGCGTCCCAAGTTCTCTAGGCCTCAATTTCCTCATCTGTAAAAATGGGGTTGCCTATCTTTTATAAGGTGGCCATCAGGTGTAAATAGATAATGTATGTAATATATACATTGCCTGGCACATGGTAAATGGATGCTACTTTTATTATCCTTAAAGCATTATTTACAGTAAAAAAAAAAATGGAAGCTCAAATTTCAACAAGAAGATAGTTATATAACCATAAATTTGCTATGTGTTATACACACACGGTATACCAAAGCAAAATACTGTGCAGCTATTAAAAACATAATAATAACTAATTAAAAACATAATAACTAATGATTTCAGGAATGCTGAAGTTATATTAAATGAATGTTCAGGTTTATAACTCTATAAGGTACCAACTGGTTTTGGTAAACACATTTTACAAAAAGACATGGGTTAACTTATTTTATTATCTTGGATGCTCTATGGGTGTATAACCTCTGAGTATCTGGATTGTATTACAGAAAGCTTGCATTGTAGCTCTTACTTTTCTCAGCTTTCTAATTTTTCTACAGTGAGCATATACTACTAATGAATAAATTTTCTAATCAGAAAAAAGTACTATAAAAAGAAAAGCTTTAAGTTAAGATGTGGAAGTAATTTAAGAAAATTCAGTGTTCTAAATATATAACTTGCAGTTGTGAGTGTAAAATAAGTGAAGTTAAGAAGGTAGCACATTTTTTTTACTGTCAATGAATTGCTAGAAAGTAGCTAATAAATGCCAGATGATAAGCACTTATTTTAAAGGACATACAAATGTACGTGCATAAACAGGTCAAGTAACAACGAGGACAAAAAATCTGAACTGTCAACAACGTAGATGCAAGAAGGCTGCCTACCTCCTATGGGATTTGTGAACCCACAAATCAGGCTTTGGTAAGCCCCACAACACATACCAAGATAATAAAATAAGTTAATCTCACACTAGGGAACTTGGCTCTAAAGAAGTTATTGTATTGCTAGAAGAAAACATAGGAAAAAAAATCTTTGTGACCTTGTATTAGATAAGCCATCAAAAGCATGATCCATAAAAGAAAAAAATGACAAACTGGGTTTCATCAAAATTTAAAACTTCTGCTCTTTGAAATAGTGTTAATAGAAAAAAAGATAAACTACAGACTGGGAAAAAATATTTTCCAATCAAATATCTGATAAAAGACTTGTACTATATCAAGAACTCTCAAAATTCAGTAAGAAGGGGCCGGCCTGATGGCGTAGCGGTTAAGTTCCCATGCTCCGCTTCGGCGACTTGGGGTTTCACGGGTTCGGATCCCGGGCATGGACAGATGCACCACTTGTCAAGCCACGCTGTGGGGCATCCCATATAAAGTAGAGAAAGATGGGCACATATGTTAGCCAAGGGCCAAGTCTTCCTCAGCAAAAAAAGAGGAGGATTGGCAACAGATGTTAGCTCAGGGCTAGTCTTCCTCACACACACACACAAAAAAATTCAGTAAAAGTAAACACAATTTTTTAAAAGTAGGCAGGGAAGACACTTCACTAAATAATATATATGAATGGCAAATAAACACATGGAAAGTTATTCAACATCATTGTGGGGGGAAATGCAAATCAGAACCACAATAACATACCATATACCAATTAGAATGGGAGATGAGGGAAGTGACAATCCCATGTGCTGGTGAGGATGCAGAGCAATTAGAACGTTCAAACATTGCTGGTGGGAATGTGAAATAATAAAGCCACCTTTTAAAACAACTTGGCAGTTTCTTACAAAGTTAAACAGGCATTAACCATATAACCCAGCAATTACTCTTAGGTATTTACTCAAGAGAAATGAAAATTTATTTTCATACAAAAATCTATACACAAATATTTTTAGTAGCTTTATTCACAATCGGCAAAAACTGGAAATAATCCAAATGTCTTAACCTGGTGAATAGGTGACATACACCCATACAGTGGAATACTACTCAACAATAAAAAAAAAAAAAAAAAGAACTACTAATACACACAAACGATATGGATAAATCTCAAACGCATTATACTAACTAAAAGAAGCAGAGTCAAAGGCCTCATTCTGTATGATTCCATTTTTAGAGCATTCTAGAAAAGGCAAACTATAGGGACAGAAAACAAACCAGTGGTTGCCAAGTGCTGGAAGTACAGGGAGGAGTTGACCATAAAAAGGCACAGAATTTTGGGGTATGATGAACTGTTCTATATCTTAACTGTGGTGATGGTTATGAGACCACATGTATTTCTCAAAACAGAACTGTACATTAAAAAGGGTGAATTTTATTGTATGTAAATAACTCAATTTTTTAAAAAAGCATTACATACTCATGCTACAATTAAAATAAAACAAAAGGGTAGGAAGTATAAAGTATAAAGTCTCTCCGCTCTATACTTTATAAATACAATACAACCACTGTTAATTTCCATAGTACCTTCCCCAGAGGAAACTTAGTTCTTGCACTGATATTCATAATGATCACATCGTAAATACTCTCAACGATAAGAATGATTTCAATGATAAGATTCACAATTTGGACCAACAAATTTGAATCACAATTTCATTAAAATACCAGTAGAAACAGCAACACTTACAATAAGCCCTTTCAGTCTAAAAGGCTTCAGTTTAGGCCTACCTTCGGTACTATTTGTGAAAGCTGCTGGACCTCCATTGCATCTATTTCTTCTCCTGAGACTGACTGGGAAGTTTTAGAATACAATCCCAGACGACTAGCTAAAGTGAAATGGGAGAGAAAACATAATTAACCAATTGGGTTTGCTTGATAGGCTAGTCAACATAATGCTGATTTAATATAACATGTTATACACTCTCTTTTTAAGTATAAAATATCTTTATATCAAGGGATCACAAGACAAACTAGTAGTAAGACAAACCTATCTGAATTAGTAAATAGAATGGAGTTTTCTGTTTGACTGTTTTATTTTTTTTTTAACTTAAAAATACAGTTTTCACAATTTAACCCACCATACCTAAGAACTGAAACAAGGCCAATCAGGTTCTGTTCAGAAGCTCAATTTTAACGAAGATCAGAATACATTTTAAGTAAAATATCCAAAGCCAGACAAAATGCTGGTAGATCTGTGGTAATCATGTAGTTGTATGTAAATGAAAATAAATGTTGATAAGTTTTTCTAGGTATAATCTTCCCAACAATGTTATGTCTCCAGTGACATATTCTTCTTAGGTAACATAAAAGTGTGAAACTCCTGTCCCAGTCTCTCTCCACATTAATAAAATCAGAATTAATGGACTTTTGCAAACTGTTCAAATTTATCAGTATGAATTATAGTTTACAGGCTCTGGGAGATTAACTTTCATGTCCATTTTTTCCCCTTATACTTAAGGTAATCTGAAATGGCATCCAAACAACATAAGCATACATATGATGAGATAACAGAAATACAGACACAAGCTATTTTCTTTCAAATTAGGTACAAGTCTGCTTTGAAAATTAGACCCAAGTTGAAAGGAAAAACTAAGTTTCGTGTTTCCTTTCATATTCATGATCTAGTGCTTTTATCCGTCAGCATAGTGGATTATGAGATTAAAAATAATCAATTATCCTTTTCTGAATAAAATATGTATGTGATTTCATAATGATTTAGTTATATATTTTCAATTACCAGTATTACTTTTTAAACTAAATTTTGCCCACAATTTTATATAGAGTAGGAGCAAACAAAAGAGTCCATTTTAACTGTATAATCTCAATATTATGTAAACACACTTCATGTCTAATGGTTCACAAAACTATGCACTGCAGTAATTTAAGAAAAACTATCAAATACAAAAAGAAGCAGCCTGTAGTTATACCAATTGCAACTGCAGTCTCCTGTGAGTCTCCAGTAATCATTTTTATCGATACTCCTGAGGCAATAAGTGTTGTAACAGCTTCTTTCACACCAGTTCTAGGAGGATCAATGATTCCCACCAGGCCAAGAAATGTCAGCTGTCCCAGTTCAGGACCAGAAGCCAAAGCAAGAACTTAGAAAATAATAAAATTCAAAAAGGAAAATGTAAATCACAAAAACATTAGAATTTACTTGACAAAAGCTGGAGACAGTAACACTTCTCAAATCACTTAAGGCTATAATGTCATTGTAGTTATATAATCTTTAAAAATCAAAATTATTACATGCTAAGACATGAGAGTTTAATGGTTCTAGATACTGAGTTGCTTCAAGCTATTAAAAATTAAAAGGAATAAAAATAAAGAACTGTTAAGCAGAGAAGGCAAGTGAGGAGTGAAAAGAATATTTTCCCATAGTAACCACATACAGCTCCTTTCAACTTGAATTACTGGCTCTTTAGAAAATACAGTCTACTATTTGGAGGAACTATAGGTTTGTTGAGCTTTAAAGTCATTTTAAACAGACATCTTTGAAGGTGGCTTCTACTAAAGTATCTTCATCTTTCCATTTTACAGGTCTCCAGAACAATTCAATAACTTGAAAAACGGCTATAATAATTAACTATACACAACATGTAACAATTTTGTACATGACAAACCCTGAGAGGAAAAGTTAACGTGTAAAGCGATTGTCAAACCACTAATACCAACAATAGTTTGGATTCTTTCACTCTTTCCATAACATTAACAGATATCTTATTTGTAACACTGGTTCTCTCAGAGTATATAAATAACATCACCGTATCATTATTTATATAGTTAGTTTCCTGTCATCCTTGGGCACTTAAGATACAGCACAAAGTACTGTTCATTTCCAAATATCATTTACTTTCTTCTCAGAATTCTGGAACCTCTGCTAGCTACCCTATGAACCAAAGGGATATTCATCTGAGACAGTATTAGACTGAACAACTTATCAAAGAGAAAACACAAAAAAAGCACACAAACTAAACACACGTATGTCATGGAGAAACTGAAAAGTCTCAGAGAGATCACAGGAAGTTTCAATTCTTATTCATGCAGAAGGTATGGAGAATTACATATATTTGGAAAACCAAGGTTAGAGGCAGATAACTTCTTTTTTTCCAATGTCTTAAAGAGTCATATACCTAACTATTTATGTAGATGTGGGCCCCAAAGGCTTTCACCCTGGAAAGAATGAGCCACTTGACAGTCCCTGGTGTTGGAACAGAGGCAGATGGCAACAGAAGGGGATAGTGAGTATCAATTTGTGTGTCAGCAAATCCTAAGACAGGGAGATCAGCTCTTGGCACTCACTCAGTGGAGGGGTAGTATTAGCCTAGAGGTTAGTAGCCTGTATTTATTTGTTTGGTTCTTTTTAGCACAAGTGAAGATCTAGTGCTAATGTTTGGAACAAGGGTAAGGTAGACCTTTTTCATGTAGAGCGTCCCCAAGTAAAACATAAAAACACACTCCAATTTTAAAATTAAGGACTACACATATTTTAAGAGATTTAAGTTTTAGAAGATGCAAGATAAGTACTTATCAAGTTAAAGTGAAACGCTTTCTGTGCTTCATTATGGTAATTTCAGAGGGGGGAGGAAAATGGAGCACAAGCAGAGGAAGAGGAAAAGACATACAGCAAAAGACAAAGGACCAGAGTGTCTCCCCAAGCCCTGTGAAACAAATATTTTTTTCTGCTGCCAGCTCTGGTCTATTTCACGATGTTACAATACCAAACCACACATACACAAACCTCCCCAATCCTTCAGATGAAGAGAGTTAGTCAAAATAAAAAAGTGTGAAACCTCTATTCCCAAAATTAAGGAAAACAGGGAGTACATACCAGACCTTTAAGACTTCTTTAGGGCCTCTAAATCCAAACCAACTTTGAAACCCTCCTGCTTTGAGCTGCTAAGAATAACAAAACTCTGCCCTCAAATAAAGCCACAAGAATACCTTTCTAAACATAGTTTATTATAAGAGCAAAGTTCTGTAAATCTATCCAAACGTTGTATACCCACAGAAAGCCCTTGCTTAAGTGAACCATGAATAAGAATATTTTTTATATAACTTGTTTCCTTCTCCCAGGAATTGTGGTGCTTGACTTCCAGTCTGTAAAAATAATAAAATTAAGGAAGCCAACTCTTCCAATTTCCTTGAGAGAGACTACATAAGTATATATATTCCCCATAAGCCAGATGACTATCCAGAAGGTAAACACCAGGTATGGCCCCAACCCCTGCCTCTTCAATGCTACACATGGTGTCCCTAGGAGAAGTGGCCTAAGGGGTATGTGCAGAGCAGATCCTCTCTCCCCACCGCTCTTCAGGTCAGCAACATAAACACAAGCAGAACCTGGGCACTTCTTTGCCTCTTTGGTGAATGGCAAGGGAAGGAAGTCAGCAGATGAGGAACAAGTGAGCAATCACCTCAGTTTAAAGGACAAATGAGAGGCTTAAGACTTCAATATTTAGGAAAGTATTTTAGATCGTTTAACAAATAAGATAGTCAAAGTGATGAAATAAGGAAGAAGTAATAACATCACTTTACCTCCATCCATCTCTCTTTTCACAAGATAAACTTGTCTAAAAGAAAATTTCTATCACCTACTCAAAGACCACTGCAGGTCTGTAAGAACTAGAGATTTCGTATTTTGCTACATTTCCAACTTTCCACGTTTTGAGGGCCAAATAGCCAACTAAAACATAACACTTCAGAAATGGCAGGGTTCTACAAAGCCTGGAATAGAGTTGGACAGCTCAGATGTGAAGCATGAATTCATTTGCAGTTAAAAGAACACCTTCTTTTACCTTTCCACCCTAGGGGGACTATGCTGAAATGGCCTTACCTCTGAGCCCTGCTGAGCCCATTCGTGCCTTCTCTTGTTGGTACAGATCTCTCTGCTGCTGGGTGAGTGTCAAGGTCTGCTCTTTGCTCTGGTATGTAGTACAATACTTAATTACCTGTTCATAAGCACCCTTCATAAAACAAATCTCTGGTCTGTCCTAAGAAGAAAAAACATCGCCAATAAATTCAAATTAATTTCAACTTGTACATATCTGCCATTGGAGTCCAAAAACAAGTGGCATGCATTTCTCATAATACCCAGGGAAGTTACTCCAGCCTAAGGATTTGAATGGCACTTGAACTCTGAAGATCAAAAGTTCATACATGGGAGCTTTCTGCACTTTCTATAGGAAACAACATCTACTCCCCACTCTCACCCCCAACACACTGAGGGCGATGCTACAACTAAGGCCCAGATTAGGCACTCTGAGATTTGGGGAGAGGCTCACAACATAACAGGAAAAGGAAAGAGATCTAACATCAGCCTCTAATATCTAACATCACAAGCAATGGTTCAGGGTTTCTACGGCCACTATTACATGCATATATGTGATTCCATTTAATTCTCACAACCACCTTGTACTTATGGGTATTATCAGACTTTTTCTTTTTTTATCCTGGTAAAGTAATATATAAAAGCTTACAATGAAAAACTGCAGTCCCCTGACCAAACCTTCTCACAGCTAGTCCTACTCCACAGAGGAAATCAATTTTAACTATTATAGCTATTTTCCTTAGTATCTATCTCCATGTCTTTAAACACATTTATACTGCTACTTTTTCACTTACCAATTTTATACATTATCTATGTGACAGGTGATAGTTTGGCCACCCCCACTACCTATTCCTCCTCTCCCCATCGTTATAATATAGTTAAAGCAAAATTTGTCAGTATCCTGTTCACTTTATGACTCCTCACTGCCAAGCGAAGTGGTAGTCACTAGAACAGTTCACAAACATCCCACTTCTCCTTGCAGGCACATGGTAGGAATGCATTTCCCCACCCCTCTCTCCCACTCTGAAGTCAGCTGTGACTTGCTTTGGCCAATAAATATGAGCAGTGCCTGTGTCACATCTAAATGGAAATTTAGGAACCAGTTCATAATGTGCTATTCCCCTGCTCCTGCTATGACAGTGTGTGCTCACCCTGAGACAGAGCTTCCATCTGCCTGGGTCCCCAGGTAACTAGTGAGCAGATACTGGGGGGTGGAGAGGCAGCAGGAAGGCATGATGTTGTTTCCATGGCCCACATAAATCAAATATATTTCCTGTTCAAGTTTTATCTTTCATAAAGTTAATAACTGCCTCTTTTATTTGCTTAGTTTTCTTTATACCTATTACTAATTATTCCCAAAGTTTTTGATGTAATATACAGCCTTCTCAATGATATTTTTCACATGATCAAATAAGCAGGTAAACTATGACTCCTATATTATTACTGAAGGCCTCCCTCCTTGAGTATTGTTCTCCTTTCCTCTTCTAATTTGAGTTGGCTGATTTCTAGGCCTGCTGCATGACTGGTATCCAGGAACTTCCTTTCGCCTCTATTCTGGGGATTCTTTTCACCTCTCTCCTGGTTAGAACTCACTGGGTTCTAAGCCTTCCTTTTCCTTAGTTTATTTTCTTATCTTGGAAGAACATATCCACCAGTGTCCTTCTAAGGAAAGAAAAAGTGTGTGAGATATACATTTTGAGACTTGGAATGTCTGAAAACATTTTTATTCTATCCCTACATTTGTAAGTTGAGCTGGGAATAAACTTCCTCCCAGTATGAAAGCCTTCCTCTATTAACTTCCAGGCTCCAGTGTCCAGTGCTGCATTTGAAAAGCCTAAAGAAGCTACTTTAATTTCTAAACTTTTGTACATGATCTCCCCGTCGCCCTCTTTCCTGCCCCAAAACCTCTGGAAGCTTTCAGAATTCTCCCTATGTGTCCCAAATTTCTTCATTATGGGCCTCGTGTTTATTCCCTAACCCCACCACTCTTTAACATACTCATTGTGCTCAGCAGCTGGTAGGCAATTTTATTCTAGAAGCTGCAGTCCTTCTTCTGGAAAATTTTCTGATGTTATTTGATAAAATCTTCCCATTTTCTGTTCTCTCTTCCTGTTACCACTATTAGGTGGATGTCGGATCTCCTATTTATTTTCTGATTCTCATACTTGTCTTATACTGTCTACCTCTTTGACTTTTTGTCTAGTAGGACAAAAAGTCAAGACCTACTTTTGTCCTGATAGATTCCTTGAGTTTATTTGAAAAACATTCTATTTTTAAAGTATTTTTGTTGTTATTTTTTTATGGTCTTTGGAAATTTTCTTCAGGATCCAGCATTATCTTTGTTTCTCTGAGAGCCCTTTCTCTGTTGGTTTAGTCTGTGTCTTTCATACTGAAGACTTTCCCCAAATATCTAGCAATCCCTGACTGCTCATTTACATCCAAAGGTCTAGAAGCTCCATTGGCATTGACAGAGCTTATCAACTGGTGCCCTTGCGGAGGGTGATGAGATGAAGCCCAGGAGTAGGTAAGCCCTACTAATGAACAAAGATCTTAATTACTCTGTATTGTTGGAATCTCCCTAGGACCAGTCAGCTTCTCTAAAACTCATCAGCCTTCTAACTTAGAGAATGAGGGTAAGAAGATACTTACCTGCAGACATTCTAAGAAGGTGGAGTTATGGCCAAAGGCTTACCCTTTAGGACAATGACTTGTCACTAATCACTCTGTTTTCAGTCTTAACCCTTAATTCTGCCTTCCACTCTTGTCCTCAAGATGAGATTTTTGATATTCTACAGGGGTAAAGAAGGACTAATGTTCTGGCCTCAAGAAACAGAAAATGTACTTGGGAGAGTTCTATTGATTCCTTACTCATAATTTCAACCTGATCCCGTTTTTAGCCTTAAGCCTTAGCCCCCACCTTCAAAGATGTCTGTCACCCTGGGCCTTTCCCATACATCTCTTTTTTGTTTATACCGCTTATTTGTTGGTTGTCATTTTGGCAATTTCCAGGGAAAGAATAGAGATAAATGTATACTGTCATGTTCAAATGAAAGTCCTTTAAAGACAAACTATTTGAGCCTCGGGTTGTTTTTAAACTGGTAAGTTTGCCATATCTGTGCCAGGCTGACCTCCAGATCCTGAGTCAAGTCAGTGGGTTTGAGTTTGGGTTTTGTTAGTTACTTAGGTTGGTTTTGTTAACTCTTCAGGTCGGCAAATAAGAATAATCATCACACAAATCTTTCCAAACTTATATCCTGCTACTCCCTATCCCCCACTCCCAAAACTGAGAAGATTCAATGTACAACTTCCAATGTACAACTTTGGTGAGGTTAGATTCAAAATTGCTGAAGTCAAATCATTAAACTTCACATGAACCACATTATCTTGAAATACTGTGTGAGCATATATAAAATGTAAAGAAACAGACCTTCCAAATAAACTCATATAGGTATTCTTGCTATATAAGTATATGGCCAAGGGATATCAGCTGAAAATTATCTAACTCTAATGCAGTCTTTTAAAGCTTTATGTGACAAGGTTTAAGTAACAGGCATTTTATAGTTTTGTTTTTAATTGTCTCCCTTCCCAGGAGTTTATAAAAATTCCTCTAAAGATTAGACAGAAATCTTTTTCTCTCTCATGAACAGAGTTCCTGGCAGACTTCTATTCACAAGTTCAATGTTGACCAACTTGGCCTTTTTTTTTTAAAACCAGTATGTTTCCTATCAGGAATATCCTAATTAATCAGGAATCCTCTCACTCATTCCTGTCTACAGAGATATAACTGGTTCCAAAGCGTTTGCTCACAGGTGAAAACACATAAACAATTATTAGTTCTTAATAAAGGAAATGTAAAAATAACAAATATACATTTTTAAGAGCAAAGTAAGCTTAAGCATCAAGCTGATCATAGCAACTATGAATGATATAATTATATACTGTAGATAACTAAGAACTCTTATTACACTATGTAAAAATTTCTAAAGCACCCAGGAACAAGGTAGTAGCTTGAACTATTAGTGCATGTCATTTTGCTAGTTGGTAAGCTGGATCAACTAATGAATTACACACATTTGGTAACCACTTTTCCATAAAATAATGTAGCTTTGTTTGTTTTGAAGACAAGACATTCCTTCAGTGAAAGAACACAGATCAACAAAAGTCAGCAGAGACCTATAATAGACTGTCATCAAGAACACAAAAGATGTTTAAAGAATCTGATGTCACAGGCTCTAGGAGACTGAGACCAGGCTCCAAATCATTTAAGTTGTTTGCTCACACAGCAAAATTGGATAGATACATCTATGCAGATATAATAAGCATTCTTCAAATGGAAGGATACCTGCTGTGTTCGGTGTACACACTTAACAGCCATCCACTTTTGCTCAGAGCTAAAAGGATATTCAGCTTTTCTGATATAGTCCTGTTGAAGTCCGTCAAGACCCATCTATGTGGCACAAAAAGAAAGTTAATTCTAACATGTGACTACTTTTTCCTTTAGCAAAGAACAAAGGTCATAACTTGCAGCTAGTTTGGTTAGAGATACTTGGATTATTTTTCAAATAATGGGGACAGAATAGCAGTGTTCCATCTACATATACTGTATTTCTCTGAACAGCAGCATACATGTTCAACATGAAAGCCTGGGTATGTAGATACAGTCTAAGGCATGCTACCTGGACTGTATATAGACCAAATTTTCAACACTGACTATACTAAAATCTCTACTGGCTCAAATTCTGGAAGGAAGCAGGACACAAATAAATAAAAGTACCCAACCAACACTGAGCATGTACTTTTATAATCAATAAAGCTTCAGATTTAATTCCTCACTTCTTAGGGATTCAAATGTATCTTGCCTGTTGTTACCATCCTATTCCCTTACACCCTACCACTTGATAGTCTGACTACTACCAATGTCACGTAGCTGTTCTCCCTCCCCATACCCTTTGCATTTTCCTCCAAATATTCAGAAATATTTTTTAAACTACTCAAAAACCCAGTTTACTGCTTTTTGTTGTCTTTTGAACCATGTTCAGACTCTTTTTCCTGGCTTTCAAAGGTCCTCCAGAAACCCACCATACAGCCTATTAAAATCCTCTTGAGTTACTCAAAATTCCGTTCATTTTGTTCAGGGTAACCAATTCAAAAGCCACAATCCATTCTATGCTTATTTATTCCCCTGATTTTATTCTTACTTTTTCCCAAGCTTACCTCCTATCTAAACCCTTCCTATCCTTCAAAGCCCAGGTCCCAAGTTTGAATATGCATTGTTCTTACAAGTGGCTCAATGTTTAGGACTTAACTGTCTACTATCTTGATCAGCCTTTTATTTGTTCCAAGCATGTCCATGTTAATGCCCAACCTAAAATGTGAGGTCCCCACCATAAGGAGGTAGTTCACACTCTTTTATCTCTCAAAGAGATAAAGTTAAGTATAACACAGTAAATACTTGTTGACAGATTCAACTTTTGAATATCCTCCTGTTAAGTATAACACAGTAAATACGTGTTAATAGATACTATTGAATATCTTTTAAAAAGCTACATTATGCTATTTTAATTACAAGGAGAACAATGGATAAAGAAATGAGCTTTCTGTTGAGGAAACATATACATTCTAAAAGTATCAATTTTATTTTATTAAATTAAATATGTTATAATTACCTACCTTTCTGCATTGGATCTCAATTCAAGCAAGCTCATTTAGAGGCATTCTGTTTCACACAAGTCTCAAAGTTTTCTAAGACTGTTCTTAAAAGTAGGATTTTTATTTTTGTTATGGGAGTAACAGATTGGACTTTCAGGTTTCTCATTTAATCAAATGTAGGACTTAGAAGAAGAAATCAACTGGGATCAACGAAAGAGTAACTGAGGACAGCACCCCATCTCCCCAACACAAATTCTAACTCTACACTCATTTTAAGAAATTGATAATGGGCCAGCGTGGTGGCACAGCCGTTTAGTTCACGCTTTGGCAGCCGGGGCTTTGCGGGTTCGGATCCGGGCGTCGGCTGACACACTGCTTGTCAGCCATGCTGTGGCGGCGTCCCATATAAAGTAGAGGAAGATGGGCACAGATGTTAGCCAGCCAGAATTCCTCAGCAAAAAGAGGAAGATTGGCAAGGGATGTTAGCTCAGGGCTGGTCTTCCTCACAAAAACAAAAAAAGAAATTGATAATGGAGGGAAAGGGAAGACTGGAAAAAGAAAACCTGATTTCTCATGATGGTCTTAATATCTTTACATGGAAATACTAAAGAATGTTGCCTTTTACTCATTTGAAAGTTAGTATTTATCAGCAATTACACACATTTATAAAGCTTTTCACACAAACTCTAAATATTATGGAAGAGAGGAGCATTTCCTCATAAGAGGAAATCCATCACTGGTCATTAGTTTGTATCTTGCATGCAAGGGATAAAGTTACACTGAAAAAGCTCTATGCTCTGTATTTCCAAGAAAAATAAAACTGGTTCCCAAAAGGCAGTAAAAACAATGAAACATTGTGAGTCCTCTTCACTCTACATCTAAAAACCAGAAACAGTGAAATTGATGGCCTCACATTCTCTCATGAGGATAATGTCTCATATGCCCAAGAAGAGAGATGAAGCACATACCTTCATTGCAAGAGCAATTAAGGCTCCTTCCGTTGGCTTTCCCATTAGAGTGTTGTTTCTAATTACAGCATCATTGCACACACAGCCCGCCTAAGAGAAATACACATAAACTATGAACCCATCACTGTGTCCTAATTCATTACAAAGATAGTCACCTTCTTAGAGAATAAAGTATTTACCTCAACGATTCTGCTAACAGCTGGGTTATAGAATCCATGAACAACATCACCATCAACAATTACTTCCCCAAACGGATTGTAGCCAACTCCAGTAACCTAAGGAACATAAAGTGGGGTCAATAACACAACCAGTAGCCAGTGACAATACTTATGAAAATCAAAAACTATGATGAGTTGTGTTCATTTCATTTTACACATTACACTGTTAGCATGTATACCTAGAAAAGCATTTAAGTTTGTCTAAAAGAACATTTAAAAAAGGAATATAGATTCTAATTTTTACCACAATGATAAACCTATAGTTAGTTATACTAAAAATTAATTATATTAATTATTAATAAGGAGAAACAATATCATTGTTAATATAATCATATTAATTGTTTCTCCTTAAAATATTCTTTAAAAAATGATAAACCATGAAAATCTCTACATGTGAGCTTAAATTTATATAACATTTATATTTGCATAACCTACTACAATTTGCAAAGAATTCAAATCTATTACCACATCTATCATTCATGACAAACCTGTGACCTAGAGAAAAGCGGAATTCTTTTTGTAAATATGCAGGCTCAGAGACATTAAGTGACTTACTCTAGCACTTACAAACTACTTTAACATAGTATATTACACGCCAATTTCAAAACTCAGATGTAGAGACAAGCCAGATATTTATTCTGTATGGCTAAAACAAACCAAGCCAAACAAAAGTTAAATTTCACAACAAAAATAAAACAATTGAGAGAAATTAACAAATGGTTAATGCTTGACAAATAAAATTATGGGCTTAAAAAACAAAAGAGAAACTTATATACCATACCTTCCATACCTGGACCATATATGCACAAATAATCCCAATGACTCTTCTGAGTCATCCAGAAAAGGCACATTCAGCAACATAGCATTGCGTATCCATAACCATATCTAAACACCCAACATATCAAGTCTCATTTTAAGGCCTATGTAAAACGGAATTCAATAAACCTAAGCACAACTTCTGTCAATTTGTCTAATGCTTACTTTGCTCAGTGAATTAGCTATAAATACATTTTAAAATACTCTACCCATCATAAGTAGTGTTAATGAACATTCCAACCAGAAATCCTCCCAAGACTAGGTGAGACTGGAACTTATCCTCACCCAACTTCAAAATAAACCAATGAACATACACTGACAAGCACTTAAGAGATTGCCAATATATTCTTTTAAAATAAAGTAATTCATCCATTCATTTACTCTTTCAACAAGTAACTACTACGACGAGGCAGGCCCTGTGCTAGGCAACACAGTTCCTGCCCTATTACAACTTACAGTATAATGCAAAGAGGGACGGAAAATTTTCCCTGGGCTAAGGACTAAGAGGCATAGAATACTATGAAAACATATAGCATAGGGCCCATTCTGGGTGATCAGCAAAGCTTTTCTGAAAAAGCAGGGTTGGAATTGAGGTGCAAAAGATGAAGAGGCATTAGACTGTCCTAAGCAGTGAGAACAGCAGCAAAGGTCCTGAAGCAGAAGGAATTTTGTCACACTGAAAGAACCATAAAGCCAGTGTATTTGGTGCACAGAAAGCAAAGGAGAGCATATAAGGCTGAAGAAGGAAATGAGGGAGAGAATATTAGTGCCGTGAGATGTCACACTTTGGGATCCTGGTCACTATGGAAAGCCACTAAAGCATCTTAATTTAGGGAGTGACATGCTCAAAATTAGGTTCTAAAAGATCCCTCAAGCTGCATATAGAGCAAGGACATCAAGAGTTTGGTAAGGAGGGGCTGGCCCGGTGGCATACTAGTTAAGTTCGCATGCTCCACTTCAGTGACCCAGGGTTTGTAGGTTTGGATCCCAGGCATGGATCTATGCACCGCTTATCAAGTCATGCTGCGGCGGCATCCCACATATAAGGTAGAGGAACATGGGCACAGATGTTAGCCCAGGGCCAATCTTCCTCAGCAAAAAGAGGAGGATTGGCAACAGATATTAGCTCAGAGCTAATCGTCCTCACCAAAAAAAAATTTTTTTAACAGTTTGGTAATGAATGGATATAGAGGTGACTGAAAGAGAGGTGTCAAGGAGGATTTCAAGTTTCTGGACAGTACAACTGGAATATACAAGTCGAGTAGGATCAAGATTTGGTAGAATCACATAGGAAGGAAAAAGCTCTGTTGCTGACTCATTTACAGCCCTTCTGAATGTGAGACACTAGAATCGTTAGGAATGCTAAACACCAAGTTTCTTAACAAAGGAATACTATTGTTAAAGAAAACATCTAAAGAGTACCTCAGCATGCACACCATCTGAAGTAAATATGTGAGTAACAGTCATTTCATTTTTCGTCAGTGTTCCAGTTTTATCTGAACAAATCACATTACAGCAGCCTAAAGAATAAATCGTTACATGTCACCAAAAGAGTCAGGGAGAAATACAAATTCACACTTGAAAACAAATCGAAAACTGTGGAAGCCTGTCCTGCTTCTCAGAATTTTGTACAAATAGAGCTCACTGAAAATTTTACATTATTTTCTCTCATTATGCTTGCTTCATCATAAGGTAGTTTCTGAAATTAAAATTAAAAATTAGATACTGATAAATGTTGACTTTTTCCTATTTATTTACAATTGAATTTCTACAAAGTTACTTAACAATAGCTTTATATGGTAATTTTATATTATGCATTTTCTAGAAAGTTCTGAAGGTACCTAAACAGAGCCTATATAATTTTTTTAGTCAGTATTTTAAGATATTTTGCCTTCTCAATATTAAAATGCAAACTAGAAATTAAATTCAATATTTTTGGATTCTTAAATTTAAAAAAGTTTCAAAGCATAAAGTTATTGCAATTTTCATATTATACATAAAGTTATGTTATAGCACATAACTTATATTTACTGTTCTTATCAGCAAATTCAACTCAAGTATGACATTTGAGGATCTATAATTATCAATTATCTTCCTTGAGATGTCAAAAGAAAAAAATTCTATTAATTTTACTGTTTCATTTGCTATATGGATTTTTTTTACATGATTTAAGCATTAGAACATTCCACGATACAGAAAGATTTCTCTGCAAGTCCCCTGTTCCGAGTGATACGCTATGTGATATGACATGATTTTTAATTACCTTTTTTGGTTTTTATAACTATACTCAACATTGCCATAAGCCAAACACTACCATGCAAACCTCTAGGACAAAAATTGTAAAACCTAAAGATGATTCACCATTGATGTAAACTAATATATCACTGCATAAGTACGCTCTTACCACAGACTTACCCAGAGTTTCAACAATAGGCAGTTTTTTCACAATGGCCCTTTTCTTCACCATTCTCATAACACCAAGGGCTAGAGTCACTGTGACCACAATGGGAAGACCTTCAGGAATTGCTGCTACAGCCAAACTGTAACCAAGATATAAATAATATTGAAGTATAAATTAAATAGTACCCACAGCAATAATTTCAATTGGCTGTTACTTAAAATAGAGGCAATAAAAATGCAAAATTAATACTGTCAACACCCAAAAATGGCCTCAAAAGGAAGGGAAAGTTGATTAACATTTACTAAACACCTACTAGCTGCCAGGTTAAGTATAGTGGTTAAAGAATACAGATTCTGACATCAGACTGCCTAGATTTGTACCCCTAGCTTCACCAATTTTTACCTGTGATACCCTGAGCTATTATTACTCCACCTCTGCAGTTTAGTTTCCTCGTCTATAGATAGAGATAACAAGAACAGGTGTTCAGACAAAAACATGTACACAAATGTTCATAGCAGCGCTAATCACAAGAGCCAAAAGATGGAAACAGCCCAAACATCCACAACTGATGAATGGGAAATTGTGGTATATCCATACAATAGAATATTATTCAGCCACAAAAAGGAATAAAGTACTGATACATGCTACAACACGGATAAACCTTCAAAACATTATGCTAAGTGAAAGAAGCCAGTTACAAAAGGACACACACATTGTATGATTCCATTTATATAAAATATCAAGAATAACCAAATCCATTGAGACAAAAAGCAGTTTAGTAGTTGCCAAGGGCTAGGGAGAAGGGAGAATGGGGAGTGACTGCTTAATAGGGACAGAGTTTTCTGGGGGGATGAAAAAGTTCTGACACTAGATAGTGGCGATAGTTGTACAACATTATGAATATACTTAAACCCATTGGATTGTACATTTTGGTCAATTTTATAGTATGTGTCTTTTATCACAACAAAAAAATTAATTACTTCACTGTTTCCCTTTGTAACATAAAAAAATTCAAATGAAATCTCTATTTTTTTATCCAAGTATTATCTCTTGTTAACTACAGATAAGCACATATGCATTCCTATTCTTCATTCAGTGTTCCCTCTGCTGCTTCTACTTCCTGATTTCCATTACCTACTTTTTCTTTAGCAACGAATAACATTTACAATACCACTGGCTAAACAGTGTACACTGAAGAGTCAAGAAATACATGCTATCATTAACACTTCCTTCTCTCTTTTGAACTGTTCTAAGTTCAAAGAGAATCCTCTTTTCTTATGCTTCCATTAACCCTCACTATGGGAAGAATAGGCATCATCATTTACAATCTAGATCCAGTGGATCTTTTCATTATCCTATATTTAAGTCATTTTATAAATAATTTGCAGAGGAATAAAATGGATTGTGAAAAACTTCATTAGAAATTTTCATTTGAATTTTAACTCCAAACTATATTCCTGGATTTGAAAGTACATATATATATATATATATATTTCGTTTTATATATATATATATATATATAATGAAATGGGCAACATCCTTTGCATGCAATTAACTGCTCATCAACTGCCATGAGTGAACCTATAACACATTCACCTTATAAATACTGATTTCAAATTCAAAAAATATTTCAAACAGGTTATAGGCTTATCAATTCTGGTTCCTCTTTTCATATTTGTTTCTTCAAAATGCAACACTTTTGAAAAAGTTAATGGTTCATAACCATCATTAAAGGTCACTAAAGATCGTATAATGTATTTTAGATTTACAAGAGTACAATGGGACCATGTCGTAATTGCAAAATGAAATGAGTTTTATCCTATTAAAAATTTTTTTAATGTTTTGTCATTTGAAAGACCTTCAAGTAGAAATAAGTCATTATGTGTCCATCTCCACAAATAGAACCGCTCAAAATAAAACTCAAAAACTAAAAATGAGTCCAATAGATAATACACCAGTGATTAATATCTCAAACTCATGCTCCATTTTAAACTTCTTTTGCATTTAACTCAAGGCTTTTTTATATATATATTTAAGCCAAGAGTTTCAAATTGTAGTTTTGCCCCTTTGAGGAAAAAATATACTCCTTGACCATATCACAAATATCTTTAACTTTTTATTCATCCTACCTATTCCTTGTAATCCACCCATTTTTTTCAATCCACTGATTTTTGTTCCAATACTTGAACTACTACTTCCTACTACTACATCATCCAGGATTTCTTTTCCTTAGATGCCTAGGTGAGCTCTACTCTTTCTTATACCACACACATCATCATATTCCTTTCTTTTACCCTTGTTTTGCTGGAATTCATACAAGGATAGGTAAGAGATAAATTTTCTGATTACTTGCCTATCTATTTGTAATTAACTGGATTAATACTTTGGCTAGGCCTAGATTTACAGACTCGTAATCATTTCCACCCCCATACTTTGGTAGTACTGCGCCACTGTCTTTCAATGTAAGCCAATAACGCTGTGGAGGAAGGGTTAATAAAATCCTTTTCCCCTTCTGTATTTGGTTAAATCTCTAGCTCTGTTCCTCTAGTGACCTGGTAAGGGAAGTATGTCAACTACTTTGCTAGGCAACACTACTTAGATAAAGGGATCACCTGACTGATAAACTGTCTATGGACTAGGAGATTTATAATTATCTTAAAGGAAACCATAGCTTTGGGTTTCCTAAGTGTAGTAACTCTTATAACTGGACATGTTTCTTGCAGGCACCCTGAAAAGTATGTTTCCAGAGATGTTGGCTCCTATGAAATATGAACCATTTTAACCAGGGTAGCCCCTGCACTCACAAGGTCATTGCGCCTCCTTGTAGTGAACTGCTGCACGGACAGCTGCAAGGACTCTCTCAGAAGAGGGATGCCCGAAGTTGCCCGGCTGCGTTCAGGGCACAGGTACCAGATGTGACCTATGAAAGCCTCGCGAGCTGAAATGTTTCGTAGAGCCTGAAAAGACTCTGAGGTAGGAATTGCAGTGGCTAATGAGAAGTCTGGTGCCAGTCTAATTATCCTTCCTTTGTTGATGACTTGACTTGTTTTCTTTAGTTTCACAACGATGTATCTAGACTGAAGTTTTTTTCATCCTGCTTGGGATTTGGAGAATCTTTTCAAACTATAAACATTCATGTCTCGCTTCAGACTGAGAAAATATTCATGTACCATTTCTTACCTAATTTCTTCTTACCTCTTTCTGAAACTCCTAATAATTAGACACGATATTTACTGAATTATTCTGTTACTTTTATCTCATTCTGTTTTAGACTTTTTACTCTATTTTTTAGGAGACTGCTTCGACTTTATATTACAGCCCTCAAATTGAATTTTTAATTTCAGCAATCATAATCTTAATTTCTAAAAACTCTCTTTTTGTTCTGTGATCATTTTCTATAGCAATCTGCCCATCTATCATGAATGCAGTTTCTTCACAAATCTCTGAAAATACAAAAGCTTTCTGTGTATTTTTAATTTTTCTTCTATTTCTTGAATTTTTCATTTTCCTCTGAGACTGATTATTCAATTTCTATAATGTGGTCTTTCTTTTTCATGCTGCTAGTTTTCAGTTTGGCAATCCTTAACTGTTGATTTATATATAAAAATGCAATATTGGGTTAATAACAGTAAACATCTAGGGTGGGTTTTCTCTACTGCCATAAGGTAGGTTTTCATTTTCCTACAGTTCATTTTAATACATGAATTCTAAACTACTTAAGTAGATATACGCTTACGTGCTCATATAATACCTCCATAATGGAACATAAACTAAGCCTATCAGAGAAATGGGAGGCGAAAGAGACTTCAATTTACAAACAAACTATTAGAACTTACCTTACACTAATAGTAAACATTTCCAGGATATCTTTTCCTAGTAACCAGCCGACCAACATGATGATACCTGGAACAGAATCAAATTGCTATTTTTCCCTTTTATATAAAACCACCTAGGTGTAAAACAAATAGAATAGCAAGCTGAGGGCAGTCAAAAAGTCCCTTGAGATCGAAGGGAAATTATATCAGATAAAGATTACAAGATTTTACAAAAATCCATTAAGCAGGGGAGATTAAAGTTAATGCTGCTTAAAGTTAATGCTGTGTATGCACACATGCACACAGAGTTTTAATTTTGGTTGCCATTGCTGCTACCCAACCCTTAAAGCAATAATATCTGAGAGTTCCCAGTTCAAGAAAACATTACCAGTATTTTCATACAATGGAGGAAAAAAAAGAAGGTAGTATGCTATCAGCTTTGCAAACAAAAACTCTGCAACTTCTCATAACTCAATAACAAGACTTTACACATTAAAGTTCATACTGCAAAGGAAGAAGTACTTAGGACTTGGCTCAGAGTGATGTATATTAAGACATCTATACCTGTATTAACATTTTAAAATACTACTTTCATGGCATTTAAAAAAAAAAAAATCAAGGGGCTGGCCCAGTGGCATAGTAATTAAGTTCACACACTCCACTTCGGCGGCCCAGTGTTCACGGGTTTGAATCCCCGGGCGTGGACCTACGCACCACTCATCAAGCAATGCGGTTGCGGCATCCCACATACAAAACAGAGGAAGATGGGCACAGATGTTAGCTCAGGGCTAATCTTCCTCAGTAAAAAGAGGAAGATTGGCAATGGAGGTTAGCTCAGGGCCAATCTTCCTCACCAAAAATAAATAAATAAATAATAAATCAATTAACATAAACCAAACTCTGATTCCATAGTCTCTGCTTTAACCTTTATCTGAAAAGATGGAGGGCAACAGGTGCACCACCAGTTTTGTGAGCAAAAACACAGTAACATAAGAGTTTTAATAAAATAAAGCAACTTCGAGATTGTATTCTAGATCAATAAGGACATTTAAAACAAAGTTTTTCTTTATCTTTCTATAACAACAAAATAATGATCCAGATTGTGACCCTCTGAGATCCCATTCCAAATACTATCCTGACAAAAGAAATTATGTCCAATGAATTATACCAGGGGCTGGCAACCTACAATGGGCCTCCTGCATGTTTCTTTAACAAAGTTTGTTGGAACATAGCCACATCCATTTGTTTATGTATTGTCTACAGTTGCTTTTGTGCTGATGACAGAGTTGAGTATTTCCAACAGAGACTGTAAGGACCAAAGGCTAAAATATCTATTATCTGGCCCTTTACCAAAAAAAGTGTCTGCTGACCCCTGATTTTGATCTTGACCCTTATCCTATTCTATATACTATCCTAACAAGAGAAATTATGTTCAATGCATTATATGAAAACTAGGTAATCAGAGTTGAAAGATTTTTTTATCACTAAATGCGAGATGATTTCATGGTACAGTGTTAATATAAACTTGAAAGATTTAATTGGCTAAATGCCCTTCAATTGATCAAATTCACTATAAATTCTAGAAAATACATGGTAATAATCAAATGAAGAAAGTTATGAGAACATACACACAAGTTAAAAAAGAGGAACAAATACCTTCCTATCTTCTACTTTATGCTTATGATGAAGACAGATGGATCAGTGGAATTAATATTTAAGGAACTATTTCACTGAAACTGCATAGCAGAAATATTGCTTTGAAATCACGTTACTGATTTTAAAACATTAAGAACAATTTAAATAACATCATGGAAAAATTTTTAAAAAGGAGAAAAGACTCCAAAATTGATGCAACTATGGAATGTATGATAAAGATATCATTTCAACTCAGCAAATAAAGAATGGACTATAGAACCGATGGTACTAGAATAATTAACTTTTGAATAAAAAGGTCATAACTCTACCTTAAGCCTTGTACTAAAATGAATTCTAAATAATACAGTAAAATTAGATGTCAAAAATAAAAACGAGGGGGCCAGCCCAGTGGCATAGTGGTTAAGTTCACACGCTCCGCTTCTGGCGGCCCAGGGTTCGCAGGTTCGGATCCCAGGCACAGACCCATGCACCACTTGTCAAGCCATGCTGTGGTGGTGTCTCATATAAAGTAGAGGAGGATGGGCATGGATGTTAGCCCAGGGCCAATTTTCCTCAGCAAAAAGAGGAGGATTGGCAACGGATGTTAGCTCAGGGCTAATCTTCCTCACAAAGATAAATAAATAAAAAATTAAAAAATATAGTAGTAGAATGATGTTTAAATAAATATACTTATAAACATAAACATTTTTCCAACATGGAGTTGGAAGAGCCTTTATGAATAGAACAAACACAGAAACTATAATCGCAGAGATTATCAATAGAAAGGATCAGAATCTCAGAGCAAAATGATGTTTCAATTACACACATTTCCCTCCTTCCTACCAAGTTAATTATATATTCCTCAAATGCAATTTAAAAATTGGGGGGGGGGGGGAATTCTTATAACTTAAACAACAAGAGTTTTGATATCCTTATCATACAAAGAGCAGTTACCAATCTAAGACTCAAGCCATAAGAGAAGGGACAAAAGAAAGAGTGGCAGGGCACAAAATAAAATAAAAAGTACCAACACATACATGACAAAGTGTTCCATTTCTCTAATAACGAATTTTGAAATAAAATAATGAGAAGTCTTTTATTCATCTGTTAAGTTAATGGCAGCAAAGTTAGCAAGGGTGCTAGAAGAGAGACACTTTTACCTTGCTGACAAGGGGTACTACTTGGCAATATGAAACAAAGACCTTTAAAGACATGCCAAAAATTTAAAAATTACATGGATACTCTTTGACCCAATAATTTTACTTTTAAGAATTTATCATAAGGAAAGAGAGGTATTTACAATAAGGTACCTGCACTGAAGAATAATTTACATAATTAAAACAACTCAAAAAACCCACATAAATGTCTAAAAGAAGCCTGATTTATAAATATACACATATATGTATTTTCACACAACGGAATACTACAGAACCCTTAAATTTGTTTTATGTGAGCATCTATTTAATGACAAGATGTTTATGATAGGATATGTGAAACAAAAAATGAAAAGTAGTCCATAAAACAATACTACCACATTTTGTTGAAGACTAGAAAGACAAATACTAAAATGTTTACAGAAATCCCTTTGATTACAGGAATTACATGGAGCTCTATTTCATCTTTGTAGAAAAGGACAAGGCCTGTGGATTAGTTTTATAATTTAAAAAAAGTAGTAGTTAAGATAAAAACTAAATAATTAAATAAATAAATAAATAATGTATGTATCTAAACTCCCCCTTCCCACTCAAAAAAGAAAACCTAAGTAAACATATGAGATATACATACTCACTCTTCTCTTACCTATTATACCAAAGGAGTAAAAGGAAAGCTGTTTTCCTAAGAGGTCCATGCTCTTCTGCAGAGGGGTTTTTGGTGCCTTGACAAATTGGAGAAGAGTGTCACCACAATTAGCTAATGTATATGCTATGTGCCAGGGACTCTGCTAAGTGCTTGACATACCCATGACATACATAATTCTCCCTTCAGGTAAACATTACCCCCTTCACTGAGGAAAGTGAAGCTTAGACTTTAAAAATCTGTTTATTTGAAATGTCCATGCTCCCTATCCCTCTCTTTGAGGAAAAACCTATTCTCCCTATCAGCTTCTCCAGGATTTCATTACCATCAGTTGCCCTCACTTTTCCAATCTTTCTCCTTTCTGTATCCACAAACATGCTCGTAATCCGTCTTTTTAGCCTGTTGGCTCCCTGATCCGCTAACTCCGTTCTCTAGTGGTCCCTTCACTGCCAAGCTTCTTGGAATGGTTTTATACACTGCATCATATCCTAGAATCTTAGCAGATTACCTGAGAAATCCGGATGATCTGGGCAGAATACGACATTTGTAGAACGCAACTTCTTTTTTATATATAAGAAAATATTTTAAATGAGAGAACTAATCTTCAATATCCTTAAACAAGAATATCTTCCAGGTTATTTTACTTTGCAATATTCTTTCCCATTACTTGAAATTACATCAAGTTGGGAATTTTGGTAGAAGTCATGTTCTGAGGTACAAATATACTGTTTAGTAACCTCTAAAATTAATATAATAAAGCTAATTTCTGGACAGAATAAGCCCTATAAACAATTGGCTATAAGCTGTTTCTCCTATAAACATTAAACTAATATCAAAAGTCATAGAATATTAACAATGTCAATTCAAGTCCTTCTAATTAAAGGCTTTCCAATTATGTTTTTGAGCACAGACAACTGAATGATATTCTGAATAAAATATTACTTTCAATAGTACATAAAATAATCCAACATTCTCTTTTCCTCTACTTACAATGGAGAATTTCAGATTCAAAACTAATACATCATTAACAAACTAAGTACTCACTTCCTCTGCCTGCATCATTTTAAAAACCTCTCCAAATTCAGAATTTTCTCCTGTTCCAATGACAATACCCTAAAGGGAAAAACAGGAAAATACATTTACATTCAAATGGAATCATCTCTCTCAACCAAAAAGAACATAAACCCTTCACTCTCTTTCTCTAAAGTCTTGCCCACAGTCAAGAGGTCTGACATACAAATCCAGGGTTCCCTTAGCAAATTTACTTTCTGATGTTACTAAAGATCATTAGTATTTATGCCTTAGGACACAAACCTTAAAAATAAACATTTCATTAAACTTAATACTGATTCAATTCTGAGTCCCATTTTTTGTCTATACTAATATTTCTGAAATTTGAATCTGTCTTTTACTCAACAGAGATATTTAATGTAGTTTATTTTTCTCCCTCTAATGCTATTGAAAGATGTCTATTTGTGGAATATTGTAATCCAGGAAAAAATGTCTGAAATCAATCAGTAGGTGAATGATATTGTAATCAGAATATTACAGCGAGTACCATATCAACTAAATTACTATTTTATTTAACCAGTAATGAACATATCCATGAACCACTGTTCCTATCTTTAAAAAAAAAAACAAGCAATAGGTACTGAGGACTATGCTTTTAAAGGATCCATTATCTGGTAAATGGCAGAACTATGGACATGTTATACCTCAGGGACACAGCTTCCCCTCAGTCTCACAAATAGCTGCCCAAGGGTTAGGTACAATTCCGTCATTTCTTTGTCACATATTTTGAAAAGATCCCCTTAAATTAGCCAAAAAGAACTGAGAAAATGGTTGAAAACAAAGGAACTGCTATTTTCAAAATAAGAAAAAACTTACCTTTGCTTTGCCACATCTGACCAATGTTCCCATGAAGGCAATGTTGCTTCTTGATGCAAGATCTCCATTAGTTGCAGCCGGCTGAGGAGCTGTCACTTTAGAACAAGGTGTTGTCTCTCCTGTTAAGCTGGACTCATCAATGGAAAGATCCACAGCCTTGGGGAACATAAAGCATTCCATTAAGTTCAAGTTTGAAGACTCTCTGTGCTACACTTAACATCTAAAGAGTCCGTAACCATCACTTCTTCCTCAAATATCCCCTTTCTATTAATTACCCAAATCTTTTATCATATCCATTACTCTAAGATGGAAGACTGGAGTAAGTACAACCATATTTAAAAATGAAGTCAGCAAAACCTGACACGCAAAGTAGAATGCTAAATCATGAGACAAGATTAGCCTAAATTTCAAAATACAACTAGGGAAAAGGAGACACTAGATGAGACAATCTTTATCTAGTGAAAACTCAACTCTCATGATAAAATACTATTTCCTAATTTTGCCATGCCCTAAAGTTCTCAAAACGTGTTTGGCAGACTAAAACCAACCATAAAAGAGAATAAAAGGTACTGAGAAAGAAATTATTTCATCATTTTGGGCTCAATCATCATGAAATTTTTCTTGCTATACATCCCTACATTTATCCCAGATGTACGTTAGCAAGAATCAAAAATGTACATGTTTCGGGGCCGCCCGGTGGCGCAGTGGCTTAGTCCACGCTTGGCAGCCCGGGGTTCGCGGGTTCGGATCCCGGGCGCCCGCTGACACACTGCTTGTCATCCACGCTGTGGTGGCGTCCCATATAAAGTAGAGGAAGACCGGCACGGATGTTAGCCCAGGGCCAGTCTTCCTCAGCAAAAAAGTGGAGGATTGGCGATGGATGTTAGCTCAGGGCTGGTCTTCCTCAAAAAAAAAAAAAAAATACGTTTCCATATTTTCTTCCAGCGCTGTAACAGGGTTCAATTCCGAGGGTTTCACTCCTAAAACAATTAAGTAGTCACCTGCCCAAGCATGCAAAAATAAAAAAAATCATTGTATATGTGGAAAACACTGCAGATGTAATCTGTTGCTGCAAGTATGACCTACAGAACAGTAGTTTCAAGGATGTTAATAGGCATTGTGTGTAATGTGATTGATTGATGATTGACACACACACACACACATACATACATACAAGGGAAGGGTACTATGGTCAAGTAAGTCCTGGAAATACTGAGTTAAGAGTAAACAGTTTCCCCTACTTCAAAACTTTCAATATACTAGCGTGAACCACCCCAACAGGAATATAGATACAGCAGGGGATGTCAAAGTGTGGTCCCAGCAGGACTAGCAGAGCTAGCATCACATCTACCACCTCAGAACTTGTTAGAAATTCACTGCTCTACCTCAAACACAGATTTGGGGAGGGTGAACCTAATAGACTGCATTTACAAGCCCTCCAGGTGATTCTGATGTACACTCAAGTTTGAGAATCAATGGAATAGTGTTTCCCAAACTTCTTTGATCCACTTTACTCCAGAAGCTCTTATTCAGAGTCTTTAGGACACTCTTTGGGAAACTAGCACCTAGTTCATGATTTTACTCATTTTACAGGTTCATTCACTCACCCCACAAACATTTATTGACTACCTTAACTATGTACCAGGCACTGGGCTAGATCCTGAAAAGGAAACAAGATAAGGAAATGAACCTAGAGCAGTTAAATGATTGTGCAGTCTCACTGCTATTATAAGCTAAGCTGGAGTTCTCAACCAGGCCCCCTGATTGACAGTTCATACTATGTACAAAGTACCCTAAACTTTAAACCATATTTTTCTGTTTTTGGGGGAGGGGGGGTAGGATAGAGGGAAAGGTAATAAGTCTCATCTTTTTATTTTTTTATTTTATTTTTTACCATTTTTTTATTGATGTCAATAGTTTATAACACAAGTCTCATCTTTTTAAATGATTCATTTTTTATGAGCATAAAAAATTTTTTATGACCTTTAAAAAAATCTCATAGAAAATAATTATTAAAAATTGGTTCAGGGGGCCAGCCTGGGGGCACAGTGGTTAAGTTCACACACTCCACTTTGGAGGCCCAGGGTTCATGGGTTCAGATCCCGGGCACAGACCTACACAGTGCTCATCAAGCCATGCTGAGGCAGTGTCCCACATACAAAATAGAGGAAGACTGGCACAGATGTTAGCTCGGGGACAATCTTTTTCAAGCAAAAGAGGAAGACTGGCAACAGCCGTTAGCTCAGGGCCAATCTTCCTCACCAAAAAAAAAAAAAGGTTCATGGATGCTTTCTCCCCATCTACTCAATAAAACTATGTTTTAATTTGATCAGATCAGGTTTGTCTACAAAAAAGAGGCATGTATTTTTAGCACAACAGCAATCAGCCTTGTCTAATGTACAAACTGATGTGGAAGAAAAAGGATCTCTGGACACTTGTCTTTTTTTTCTATGTAATTATAAATTCATAAAACTGAAATCATCAAGAATATATTATCGAGGAAATTTGTCTAAATCATACAATGTAGCAAACTGCATAGATCTCAGCTGTCTGTTGAGCAAGAATATTTTCTACAAGTTATTTTCTCTTGGGGTGACTGCAAAAGTTTTCCCAGGAAGCAGTTTTGAGACAGTGAGAAGAAGGAAGTCATTTCAAAGACTGGTGATGTCTAATAAATTAGGCAAGGCTCTTACAGTTTAACAAAGTCACAATTTAATTCATATGAGAAGAAAGATATTAGAGTCATTTACCACTGCATTCATGAGAGACAGAAAGGTAGGATAAAATGAAATCAAACAATCAGCCAGCTCCATGCCTTCTAGCCAAAAGTTTAAACATTAAACCTTCAGAAGAGCTACTAATGAAGAGGGAAACTGATTATGTTTCACTTTCTCTTCACTATTCTTCAGGCACTCTGGTGAAGGTATAAAATAAGACACAACACAGTCCCAAAGACAGAATACAAATAAGAATCAAGATGCATACATAATCCACAGTCTGAATATTTAACACATACAGAATAAAAATAGTTGAAAAAAATTCACAAGATTATTCCTATAAAACATTAGACAAAAAAAAAAAAAGTAAATGCCAAAGTCACAAAGGTTTCTTGAAAAGCACAGGTGACTGCTCAAAAAAATTACAGTTAATATGGAACTGGCAGCTACAAGTAAGTTCTTTAAAGAACAGCTTGGTATACTGTATGCTGCCAAGTCAATCACCTCTCTACTCTCGAATTAAAAGCATATCAAAAATGGATTTCTTTCCCCAGAAAAGAATCTTCCAAAATATTCATCTGCAGCTGCCTGATCATGATAAAATTTCTTACTTCTGCTCTCAAAAATTACAATTCCTCTTGCTGTTTATTCAAATGAAGGAAAATGTAATTAAAATTTTTTCATGAGCTCTGGCTTATTAACAATCAAAGCCCAACCAATCAAGTGTTACAAATTACTGAAAAGGCTACATGAAATGAATTTTGTCCCATGGTAAATGCTTGCATGAATTGTTAACTTTCTGACTCAAGTGCACAGCTTCAACTTGATCAAGTTGCCAATAATTTAAAGGCCAGCATTCGGTTAAAAATGATTTCTAGTATATTTCACTAAGACCATTAAAAGAAATCCAAATTTCAAAAAGGGATCTACTTTTGCAACAGTCCTTTCCTATCAACATGAATGAGAATCTTAAAACAAAGACACCAAGTCTCACTTGTAACCTGCCTATATTGTCCTTTTAAATTCTAGTGACTTAAGAAAAAGGTTCTATCTCTTCAGCATTTTAAACATGAATAGCATTCCTCAGCTCACATCGCTTCTTAACCACTGAACTATAAAAATCATACAACAAATACTAAGCAGACTCAAGCTTATACAATCTAAGAGAACAAACACTCCCAATGCTCTAAGTATGGTTTTCAGAGCTGTATAATGATAACACTATTACAGAAATATACATCCTTTCCAAAGTCAAACATGAGTGATTACATCAGTTTTTAGTGAACAGGGATGTTTCTAAATTCTACAAATATACCACTCACCTTCTCCAACACTCTACTCAATTTCTTTCAAAAACGAACTTCAAAATCTCTACATCCTAAGATGTTTGTAAATTGCTCTTTTTTACAAGTCTGTATATAAGTTAATAATTCAGAAACTTTTAAAAGCGAAGTTTCAGTGATGAATCACAGTAAGAGGGGAAGCAACATACAATAAATCAATCTATCAAATTCACCTACCAGAAAAATACATTGGAGTCAATATAAAAAACTTACAACTCAGGAGTAATGCCCTAGAAAATAGTGAAGTAGGGCATCCAAAGAATTGGTTCCTCCACTAAAACAATCATAAGCTGGCAAAAACTGACAGAATCAACTCTAATCAAAAACTTAAAGCAACCAGGGAGTGCTCAATGAAGAAAACAGAGGCTGAATTTTGGTAAGAAAGCATTGTGGCATTTTTGTTTACTGTTTCCTATCCCCCATTCCCCAGAGAAGCAGCGGTGGCTATGAGAATGGAAGCTTGTGATCCTGGTACAGCTTACTGGTAGTCGGGGGTTAATATGGACCTCATTCTTAAAATACTATAGTTGTGCATTGACCTGTCTGGCAGTTCCCTGAGGGACTGGTACAGAGGCTGACCTTTATTTCACACCACACCCCATCCCAGCTATAGGGACAGAGAACAGTGCAAGCAACAGACACACCCAAAAAGAATGGCAAGAAAGGCTGAGGTGGAAGTTTCTTGAAGGAATAAGGGCTTGGAAGGGCCACCTCATACACCAGGGAAAACAGAGTGCAAAACGTATGCCCAGAACCGGATGCATACTCAGAAAAGACCTGAGGGAGGACCCCAGATTTGCATCTCTGGCAGATCTGTGGGCTTGGCACAAGCAGGAGGTGAAAGTGAAAGCAGAGTTGTAGGCAGCCTAGCTCAGTGTTGAAGAAGTGCCCCAGCTCAGAGACAAGCTGCAAAGAGCAGAAGAGTGGCATTTATTTATTTATTTATTTTTGGCTCCAGATGCACAAGGCTGAACGCTGAGAAAATGAAACAGAAACTTCAGTGACCACACACAACAAGGAATACAGTCTTTGCCAAAATAATTTCGAAAAGTCACTGAACAAACTGACCACTGCAGCCCTCAACAATCAAAAACAACAAACCCCGAGGAAACGGAGAACCTGATGTACAGAATTATGATATCATAATATCCAAAACACCCAGTTTTCAACAAAAGACACATAGAAACAAGAAAGTATGGGCCATTCACAGGAAAAAATAAAATGACAGAAACTGTCCCTGAGGAAGGCCAGACATTGAACTTACTAGAAAGACTTTAAATCAACTGTCTTAAATATGGCCAATGAACTAAAGGAAACCAGGGATGAAGAATTAAAGGAAATCAGGAAATAAATTAATAAACAAAAAGAAAATATCAATAAAGAGAAAGAAATCATAAAGAGGAAATAGAAATCCTGATAACTGAAAAGTTCACTAGAAGGGTTCAATAGCAGATCTGAACAAGGAAGAAAAAATGTGAGCAAACTTGAAGATAGGACGATTGAAATTAACCAGTCTGAAGGGTAGAGAGAAAAAGAGAATGAACTGAACAGAGCCTAAGGTACCTGTGAGATACCATAGAAAATATCAATATAAGCAATGAGAGTATCAGGAAAAAAAAATAGAAATGGGCAGAAAGAATATCTGAAGAAATAATGGATGAAAACTTCCCAAATTTAACTAAAGTCATGAATCTATACATCAAAGGAGCTCAATAATCTCCAAATAGGATAAACTCAAAGACATCTACACTAAGAGACATTACAATCAAACTGCTGAAAGACAAAGACAGAATCTTGAAAACAGCAAGGGTGAAGCAACTCATCATGTGCAAGGGATCCTCAATAAGATTAGCAGCCCATTTCTTATCAGAAACCATGGAGAATGGGACCAGTAGAATGACATTCAAAACGCTGAAAGAAAAAAAACTATCAAAGAGAATTCTACATCCAGCAAAACTATTTTTCAGAAATGAAGGGAAAATTAAGACATTTCCATTTAAACAAAAGCTAAGAGAATTCACTGCTAGTAGAAATGCTAAAAAAAAAAGAGTCTTTTGAACTGAAATAAAAGGAGTAGAAACTCAAAGCTATATGAAGAAATAAAGAAATTCAGTAAAGATAACTACATAGGTAAATATAAATGCCAGTATTACTGTATTTTGAGTTTGTAACTCCTCTATTTTTCCTCTCTGACTTAAAACACAAATATATAAAATACTTACACATCTATGTTAACGGGCACACAATGTTTAAAGATATAATTTGGACAACAACATGAAGGTGGTGGAAAAAGTGAGCTGCATAGGAGCAAAGTTTTTGTACGTTATTGAAGCAAAACTAGTATCAATTCAAACTGCACTGTTACAAATTTAGGATGTTAATTGCAACCCCCACCGTAACTGCTAAGAAAATCAATAAAAGATACACAGAAAAAGGAATTGAGGAGATAATCAAAGCATACTTCAAAAAAAAAAAATCAAACACAAAAAAGGAGAGATTGGAGGAATTGAGGATCATAAAAAATATAACACATACAGAAAACAAATAGCAAAATGGCAGAAAAAGTCCTTCTCTATCAGTAATCACTTTAAATGTAAATGGATTTACAACTGTGTGGTATATCCATATAATGGAATACTATTGGTAATAAAAAGCAATGAAGTACTGATACACGCTACAATATGGATGAACCTTGAAAACATTACGTTAATTGAAAGAAGCCAGACACAAAAGATTACATAGTGTATAATCCCACTTATATGAAATGTCCACAATAGGCACATGTATACAGACATAGCAGGCAGATTAGTGGCTGCCAGGCTCTAGGGCAGAGGAAGAGAAAACAGTGACTCCTAAAAGGTGAGAGTTTTCTTTTGGGAATGATGAGAACATTCTATAGTTAGACTCTGGTGACGGCTGCAAAACTGAATATACCAAAAACCACTGAATGGTACATTTTAAATGTGTAAATTGTTTGCAATGTGAATTATATCTCAATAAAGCTGTTTTTTTAAAAAGATCTTTTTATATGTGGTGGATAGACTAGCACTTTTTGGCAGGGACTAAGAGCTAGTTAGGAATGCAGAATCTCAGCCCCACCCCAGGCCTGCCAAAACAGAATCCACATGTTCTAACCCATATGTGCAATTCCTATGCATATTACAAGTTAGGATGCATTGCCCTAGGGCAACTCTATGTCACAGTGAGAAAACTGAGGCCTGCAAATAGTAAGTGGCTTGCCTAAGCTCATATGGTCAATTTATTCATAAGCAGACACATTTTGTTCCTTGAATCACGGATGTTTGCAAGTTGGTATCTCCCAGTAGGAAGGGCACAAACTGTGTCTTTTTCACTTCCTAGCCCTGAAGCCTGGCATAGCGGGACTCAAATATTTACTGAATGGCTAAATGACTTCTTAACACAGACTGATTTCCAAAGAGATGAATTACATTTTGCCTAAATTAGCTTCATTACCAAACTAAGTAAACTTAAAATATCACTACATGCTTATATTCCAGCAAATGTTTGAAAAGATTCTTTTTCGAAAAAGCATAGCAAACCAAATCACATTTTGAGTTTTGCCAGAATATCAAGTTTTTCACTGAGTAAATGGAAAGTGTATCTTTAGGAAGTCAGAAGGCTCTAACACAGAAAGACAGCTCCACTAATGGAGTTACCCAACACAAAGGAAGCTGCCTGCTAGTAGTTCTTAACAAAAGAGTGTGCAAGAATGTGAGCCTTACAGAAAAGGACATAATGGCTAAGTGAGGTTTCAAAGAGACTATCTCTAACTTCTTCAGCTGGTAGGTAGCCAAAACAGATCTGTGCTTATTCAATCACATTGATCATCATCTTTGGTTTTTACTCTCTGAGAACTAAGGAATAGGAAGGAACAACCCTAAAGACACCAAAAACTACTCACTGAGCCAAACTACTATCCTTTAACAAAGTACATGGATTCGTGAGGTAAAAAGGCTCATGATGTAATGCCAACTGGCTTGTTCTAAGTTTGGACTTCTGAGCCTGGCCCCAGTAGACCTTGACTCCCAGTGGAGATAATCTTTCTGCCCAGATTTAAATGGTCTGATAAACCAGTATCATAAAAAATGGCTAATTCTTGGCTCTCAGCCACATAAGTGGTAGTTTTCTGAAAGAAATTTGAGACATTTAGAAAATCATCATATCAAAATTGGGTTTTCAAAAAAAGAAGGCACTTATACCCAATGTTTAGATCTTGAAGACAGTTTCACAAGATGATATGGGCTAACCCTAAGCACATGAGCCACAAAAGAAAGTGTCGATGGGATTAACCATTCAGAACTCCAAGTGAAAGAAAATCTTGCTACATTTGAGGCAATGTTTTGGGCTTAGCTAGAAAGTCATAGCTGAGAGAGGTAAAATATTTTCAATAAACAAAAGAAATCCTCTTTTCCTCTGACTCTTACATTGTTTCCTCTTCCAAAGAATTCTTTGTTCAAATATTGCTATAGACTTTACCTGGAGCAATACGGAAAATATGCTATGTTTCCAAAAAAGCAAAATGTACTGTTATGCAGCTACACATAGTCTATCAAGACTACTTCATCTAAAGTCACTGCCTGACCATACACTGGCTACTACCAATTAACTGGCCAATGGTGCCTCTTCTCAAATACTATTAAAATCAAAATAAAAACCATCAGGAAAAAAACTGGAAAACATGTCCATAGCTCAATTCCTCTAAGTTCTACTACCCCAGCTGCACTAGTGACTGTAAAGCTCCTAAGCTGGTAAGGCTATTGCCATCAACACATATTGGCTCATTCCTTGGCTTACGAAAAAGTGACTCAGGCAAGAAAACAAAATATAAAATTCCTTAAGTTGTCAGTATTAATCTTTTTTAAAAAGTGTTTACAAACAACAGTCTCAGCCTGCTATGGACTGAATTGTGTACCCCTAAAATTCATGCTGAAGCCCTAATCTCCAACATGATGGTAATTAGAGATGGGGCCTTGGGAGGCAATTAAGGTGAGATGAGATCACGTGGATGAGGCCTTCATAATAAGATTAGTGGCTTTATAACAAGAGGAAGAGAGCTCTAAGAGGAAGAGAGATCGTTCTCTCTGCTATGTGGAGACACATCAAGAAGGCTATAGGCCAAGGAGAGAGCCCTCATCAGAAACCAAACTCTGCAGACTCTGACAGTGGACTTCCCAGGCCCCAGAACTGTACGAAATAAATGTCTGTTGTTTAAACCACTCAGTCTATGGTATTTTATTATGGCAGCCTGAGCTGACTTAAGACACAGCCTATGAACACATAATAACAGATAAAAGTTCTACAGCAGTCAAGTTACTGAAAGCGCTGACAAGATGCTACTGAAGGTGCAGGCAAGATTTACAGGCAAAATGTGAACCACTGAAATTTATGACAGGAACTCTAGAGTTGCAGCATGACAATGTTAAAGTGGCAACTAGGCCTTGGGCCAAGTCCACAAGAAGAGAACTATATTGCAAAAGTCCAGGGGCTTGTTTTTTCTAAAGAGAAATCCACAGGCTTTGTTTGAGAAATTAATAATATCCCAAGGCTAAGTGAGGAGTTTTCTATTTCCTTTAAGTCCTAATGAAGAGTTTATTTCATGCAGGAACATCAAATAACCAGTTAGCCTTACAAAATCATGAAATACTCCAATAAGCCAATTTAATTCCAAAAAGCTAGTACCTTCTGTGTCCAGAAATCAACCTTATCAGCATTATTATCTCTTAAGTCAGTACGCTGAAATCTAGAGGCTCAAATCTTTTAGGAAAGTTATCTCAATCTACTCTCAAAGTAGTTGCAAAAGCCTACTTGTGGTACCAGGTAGTAGGTAAAATGAATAGGGCAGAAAAGTGATGGGGTAATCAAAGATGTTCAACTACACCTGTAAAGGTGGATTAACTAGAACAAAATCAACCTAATTACAGCACCGTAAAATAAAACATGCTAATGAAGTGTCTGAAAAGTTAACAAGTAGGGGGGAAACAATAACAACTAATAAAATACTTCACAAAGCATACAATTCTAATTTTTTTTACAGCATCAAGATTTAAAAGGTCAAAAATTCCCTCTTATTGAACTCAGAGTAAATCTTCAATATATATTTGCTGAGTGAATAAAGTATGTACTACTCCAATACTCTCACATGTGAACTTTGAGAAAATTAATTCTCAGATCAACAATTAATTTAAATGAAAACCCTAAAATACTTTACCAAGCCAAATGATGTTTTGAAGTTTTATGTCATTATATTGCTCAAATTGTTCAAACAATGAGAAACACCATCTTCTGACTATCCCACTGAGGAGGTCTGCTTCTAAACCGCAAGAGTGGTACTCCAGAATAAATGAGGACATAACTCCATGAATTCAAACTAGGGTTCTTCGGGAGAGGGGAAGATGATTTATATCAAGTGACAGGCCTACTGAATCTCTAAGGAAGAATAATCCAAGGTCTTCTCATAAACTAAGCATTAGGGATAGGAGGAAGGGAAAAGAAATGAGTAAAAAAAGATATAAAAAGACCTCCTAAGGGGAGAAAGAAGGTAATAAATGAAAATTAATAACATTCCCAATACTTGCTGTACTATCAATTATTTCCATTCACCAATTAAAGCAATCTGATATCTTTCTAAGGCTAAATTTTAAGTATTTGGAAAAAAGGCCTTTATTTCAAGATTAAATAAGGTTATCAGGCTTTCCATAACCTATATATAAGAACATCCATATTTTGAGACATATTAAGTAGTCAAAGACTGACATCTCTATAGATGTTAACAAGCAGCCTGTTGATTCCAATAATAGATAAGACTGGCATGCTAATGGGCTATGAGAGTCTCTTAAACTAGGTGCCTAACTCCATTTTCCATCTCTTCAATCTATTCTACCCACTCTGGCCAGATAAAGGGTAACATCATTTGCCAGCTGCATATAACCTTCAGTTAATTCCTAACTAACAAAATCTGAAGTGGAGTTTTGTATCCAAGGCCCTCTTGAATCTGATTCCATCATACATTTTCTACCCTTAACATGCTCTAGCCCGTATTATATACTGGAACATTCAGAGTGATCTAAATACTATTGCTTCACTGTCTTCTCTATCTTTGTCCAGTACTACCCTTCAATTATCACTGCCAAAGCCATGCTGACGCATTCTCCGATTTCACTCAAATCAGAAGTTAACTGCTCCCTTCTCTAAATTTTCATACCTCATTCTTTGTTACTTCTCTTACTCACTTACCAAGTTCTATCTTATTTTATGGTAAGTGACTTGTATACACAAATGGTATGCTCCCTGATCGCAAGAATCCTATCACATCATCTTTCTGTCTCCCACAATGCCTAACACGCTTCCATAAAGATCTGCCGATTTACTAAATGGACAACTCAAAAGACTCTGGGAAAGACATACATTTTAAGGAAAAAAAAAATATGTTTATGTCACTTTTTAAACAAGAAAACCAAATGTTCAAATCAAATATGTGTTAATCCTTAAAACTGCTATGTCTATCCTTTAATGTACATCCAAGTATTTTCACTTCTCACAAATAGATCACCAAATGCTATAGTCTGAATGTTTGTGCCCTGCCCTCAAATTCATGTTGAAATCCTAACCCCCAAAGATGATGGTATTAGGAAGTGGGATCTTTCAGAGGTGTTTAGGTCATGAAAGTGGAGCCCTCATGAATGGGATTAGTACTCTTATAAAAAAGACCCCAGAGAGTTCCCTAGACCCCTCCACCATAGGAGGACACAGTGAGAAGGCACCAGCTACGAACCAGGAAGAAGGCCATCACCAGAATCTGACCATGGTGGCACCTTGATCTTAAGACTTCCCAGCCTCCAGAACTGTGAGAAATAAATTTCTGTTGTTTATAAGCTACCTGGTCTGTGGTATTTTGTTATAGTAGCCCAAACAGACTAAGACACCAAACTTACCTCAAACAAGCGTAAGTCAGCAGGAACTCTGTCCCCAACAGAAAGGCAAACTGTATCACCTGGAACCAAGTCTCGTGCAAGTGTATGTTCCAATTTTCCTTCACGCACACTGTAACACGAAACAGAAACAACCATGGCAGAAAAAAGAAAGATATGCCACTTATTTAAAAAATTTCTTTCTAGTGGGCTTGCCTGAGGGAAAACATATTGTATTATTACCACTTCTAAGGAGATAAGTCAAATATAAGAACCAAGAAAATTATTATTTTTGTGCTCTTGGTAATTAAGATGCTCAATGACAAAGAAGCATGGGGAAAACTGACCAGTTGTTCAAATGTAAAACATGAAAACTGAAGCAACCTTCTGAATCATCTGGGTCTGTCTGATTATGCATCACTATACCCACAACAGTGCTTAGTACACAGCTGTACTAAAAAAATTTCTGTTGAATAAATCCATGTCTCAAGAATCTCAAAAATAGAACTTTAGGGGTTGGCCCAGTGGCACAGCGGTTTAGTTCGCGCTTGGCAGCCCGGGGTTCGCGGGTTCGGATCCCGGGCCCCTGCCGACGCAATGCTGTCAGCCATGCTGTGGCGGCGTCCCATATAAAGTAGAGGAAGATGGGCATGGATGTTAGCCCAGGGCCAGTCTTCCTCAGCAAAAAGAGGAGGATTGGCAACGGATGTTAGCTCAGGGCTGGTCTTCCTCACAAAAAAAAAAAAAATAGAACTTTAAACCTTAAATAGTGCAACTTACTACACTGAATAGAGCATGAATTTTTCATGTCAGATTAATTGTTTCTACGTTATGTTTAGACAAATCTGGGGCCACAATGTACACTGTACTAGTCACATTCATTTCTATTTTTAAGAGTAGAAATTCATATCAGAAACAAGGATCATACCAATGGCATTCGGGTGGCATAAGTTTATTCAGTTCTTCAAGAGATTTTTCTGAACGATACTCCTATTTTTAAAAAAAAGCACAACACAATATCAAGAAAAAACATTTATAAAGAAATGCAAATATGTATGTTCCTATGAACATATTCCGTGTTAGACTCTGCCCATTTTTTGATTGGGTTGTTTGTTTTTTGTTGTTTATCTGATAGATTTTTGATAGAGTTTTTTGACAAAGTATTATGGTAAGTTCAACTGATAGTAAAGAGGATCTTTTTAGAGAGAGTTTTTAATTGTTGTTTATAGACTATTTTGTTGGTTTCATAGGCACATTTGTGGAAAAGGCTCACATTTGTGTAAGAAACCAGACCTACCAATCTGAAACTGGGCTTTTCATAAATGTTTTGATTCTTTCCTGAGTTTCCCATCAAATGAACCAACCTATCATAAAGATATTTAGCAGATGGTTTCAGCTACTGCCTTTAAAGTGTTTAACACACTACCTTTGTGTAAACTTCCACATTGATTATGTAAAATTGCAATTTTGTGGGGTTTTTTGAGGGTAGGGGCTCCTTCTTTAGCAAAGAAAACAAGCTACTAAGGTCTTCCATACACAGTGATAATATTGTAGGAATCCCTCTGAGGAAAGCCACCCCACACATCTGTAGCATTATTAAAGATGCAAGAGGGTTCTGGTTATTGGTCCAGTGGGTCATACCATCCACATGGCCGAATGAATAGCTGCCTTGAATGATGCCCAGCCTGGAATGACCTCTGCTAGACTAACCAGCTCCACCTCCTCTAGGGCAACTTTTATCTGTTCTAAGCAAGAAGATTCCCTAGAAATAGGATCCCTGATGGTCTACTGATGGAGCTCACAAACTTGCTGCAGATAATCTGATTCCAACTGGCTTTTCTAACTGGGTTACTCTAAAACTAATAACTTACTAAGTTAGTGATTACCATAGGAGGCCTGGATAATGACAGGAAATACCCAAGGAATAAATCAGATATGAAAATAACCACAATAATTTAAAATACAGTCTTAAGGTTCAAAACAACATGAATTTTAGGATCATATGACACATTAAATTTTTCCCTAAACTAGAATAATCTCTATATTCTTATTAATCATGCCTTAAAACTTTTAGCTAATAAAATGAGATCTGACACACTGTTCTAAAATCTGCAGAAGTTATCAGATATTTCAATAAACATAAAACTAATCCTACGTTTTTATGTCATTTATCAATAAAAATCCTGACATTATCTCCACATTATTCACATTAACTTTTAAAAGGGGTTCCTGTTCATGTTTTATTTACTGTTTCAATGTCTTTGCTGAATAGGGAGTTTGATTCAGATCAGAACATCCCTTCTGCGGAGGAATGAGAAATTTAAACCCTGGCCCAGCATTTGCATGGTAATGGATGACAACTAAACTTTTAGTGGTGAACATGATGTAGTCTATACAGAAGTTGAAATATAATGTACACCTGAAATTTATACAATGTTATAAACCAAAGTTACCTCAATTTAAAAAAAAAAAACCCTGGCCCAACTTTTTAACTGGAAAAAAAATTTTAAACTATTGCTGGATTTTATTTCTATTACATGTACTGTGCTGTTCGTTTCCATTTGCTTCAATTATCTTTAACACCATCAAATAAAAAACTAGATTTTCTTCATGCCACTACCTAAATCAGAGCAGCCAAGTTAGTCCCACAGACTTCCCTGGAGAGTTGTCTGTTTCTGAAATTATTTCAAAAATAAAGAATAAATTGTTCTGACTGACATTACCAACCCCCAATAACTACAGATTTTGCCATAAGCCATCTTAATTTTTTTAAGCAATTAACTACAATACCATTTACATGTTGGCAAAACAGGCTCCCTACTCACCTGGACAAAGGCAACTGTAACGACGATAAGTATTGCCTACACAAAACAAAGAAACAACCTTTTAAATCACACATGGTAACTTCAGAAATAACTGTTAATCATATTTTATTTTTCTGACTCTATCCGCAGTCCCAAGATACCAGGCACTAAGCATTGACACCAGCTGGGGGAGAAATCACAATTTTTCTTTGAGGCCTTTGGGTTAGAAACCCACAGTTGACAGTGGCTTGCCTCCCCTAGGACAGCTTCTCAAACATTTTGATCTCAGGATCCCTTTATGTTCTTACAAACGGGGGACCGGCTTTTGTTTATAAGGGTTAAATCTACTGATATTTACCACATTAAATACTTTTTCAATTACTCAGTTTTAATTTCTACTTATTAATTCATCTAAAAAATTAATAAACCCTTACTTGTTAACACATATTACACTTTTTATGAAAAATATATGTCCCCCCCAAAAAAACTGTGAGAAAAGTGGCAGTGTTTTCAATTTTTCTATCTTTAATGTCTGCTTTCATAGAAAGATGGATTCTCATATCTGCTTCTGCATTCAATCCATTGTAATTATGTTGATTAGGCCGAAATATACAAAGAAAATCCAACCTCATACAGATATTGTTGGAAAAGGGAGGAGTATTTTAAAAGCTTTTTCAGATGATTGTGGATTTTCGTCTTAGCTACTACACCAAAATGAGACAAGTGTTACTTAAAAGCAATTTGCAAGGTAGACTCAAAATTTTATCAATGAACTTTCATAATCTGTTATATTAAAATCCATTGATCTATCTTGCATTTTGAATGGATCTTTAATCACTGAAAATTTTGTAACATCACACACTGACCATTTAGAAAATATTGATTCACTTGGTTATTCAAATCTTTCAAATGTTGACACATTTTTTAATAGTAAAAGAGAAAAAATCACATTCATTGAAATCACTACTGACCTCATTAGAATAAAGTCTTAAATATTGGGAAGATACCCAGCACACAGTAATGCATAAAAATTTTGCAAAATTATAATTATCACTTGAAAGCTTAAATTTTATCATTGGCAACAAATTCCGTCAGTTGTTTTCCTTGGAGTGATAGGCTCATTTCACTCACTTTCAAAAAAAAAGTATGCCAGTTATCCAAGTCTTAATAACTATAGTTTGTCTGTCAGTCATTCTTTCAAGTAAAAGACTAGTTCAGGTCACCACAACTGCCTTCCGTTGAAACAACCATCATACTTCAATATACTACACAGAATATTAAAAAGGTATGCACTAAAGGGTCAAAATTTAATAAAATTAATTTTTACTGTTTTATCAAAAACATTCCTAAGAGAAATAATGAAAGAAAACAATGATGCCAAGTACAGTTTCTGCCACTATTTTGATTTGAGCCAGGGTTCTAACAGTTTTACCCACCATTGCTTTTGCGCCATTTATATGCAAATGTCCATAGCAAAATGACAAATAATATTTTAGTATTATGAAAATAGTTTTGACCTCATATGCTCCCTGAAAGTGTCTCATAGACTCTTGGAAGTCCAAAGCAAGAGTCTGAGAATTGCAGCTCTACATTAATTTCTACTATCTTCTTAAGCATAACACACTTGCTTTAATCAATGCTTGTACTTGCTATAAATTTTTATTCTATAGTGAAACAGGGGGCAAGAAAAAAAAAGATGAGGAAACTTTCAGTGAAAGCTAGAATAACCTAACTGGAAAGAATAAAAATCTTACAGAGTTAAATACAGTGTGCACTGTTAAATAATATTTTTAATTTCACAAATGTCAGGCTTTAGTTTATAATTAGTCAAAACATATTCTCAATTGAAAGTAAAATAAACTGAAAATTTAACTGGAAAGTTACTACAAAATATTTCATATCTGTGAAATTATCAGATTGTTAAGTAATTCTTATGCATGCCAATCACAGACCCTTGTACATTATTTGAGATTACTGCAACTAAAGCAGAATTTGGGTATTAACAAAAAAACCTGAAGAAACAATAAGACATTTCTCAACTCATTTTTCAAAATAAAAGCCAATCCTAATTTATATGATTAACCAACAATTTAAAAATATGTATATTATTTTCTCTTACCACAGTGATACTGACAGCATCATCAAACTGATGCATTAAAACACTGATGACTGCAGAAGCCAGAAGCAGCATAATAAGGGGATTTTTAAACTGAAAGTGAAAACAAACAATAATTCAACAGTTTTGTATGAATGACAGTTGTGTTCTATTGCAGCAAAAGTTTAAAAAAACTAGTTGGGGCATGATTAGAAAATTACGAGAGTCTACATTTGGTTTATTTTATGTATCTTTTCAATTAACAAAAATAAGTGTTTACACTTAACTACATTTAGAAGTCACCACTTCAGAAGAGCTCCATTTCAGAAAAAAAAAAAGGATCAATACTTAAAACTAAGAATTTACAAATTCTTTATAGTACACATGTATTTTTAGTATATTAGTTCAATAAATATAGCTGTCTTGAATTTTTATTGAGGCTAGAATAAGTGGGAAATGATTTTTAAGCTAAAGATTTAGGTTAAACACTGGGTAGAAAACCTAGATTATGAGATTCAAACATTCCTCAACATTCCTATACTAAGTAAATTAGTGTCGATTACAATTCTGTGGTTGACCCACACAACAGGAATAACCCCCTGGGACAGTAAGAGCAGACAGTTTAAGATCCTCTCCACAGAAGAAGCTGAACATTTTCGCAAGGCTGGTCTTCCTGCTATCTATCTCACAGAGGTAATAGTATCTAAAGAAACAAGACCACAGCACCAACCCCATCAGGCAACATTGACATGATCAAGTACCAGAGCCATCCCAAATTCTTCCAGTTGGACATCCTACTCCTTAAACGTCAGAGCTCTGTTGCCAGAATCTCGTCCTCTGATGAAGTGATGTCAACTGCTATCAAAGTTACAAAGTAACTATGCTACAGAGACTCCATCCCAGCAGAGAACCCCAGCCCCTGGATACCAAAGCTCTGAGGTTCGATGCCACCACCTCCCACGCCCTTTATGGCTCTACTCCCTGGCACAGTGATTCCAACCCTGCTTCATATAGGAATAACATGAAAAATTTCTAACAAATGCCCAGTTCACACGAGACCAATTCAATCAGCATCTCTGGGCAGAGGGCCCAGACTTTGGCACTTTTAAAGCACTCCCCAAAGTGATTCTAGTGCATGGAGGATTGAAAAATCACTGCTCTAGCAAAATAAAACTACAACTGCAATACGGTTCAGGGCTGACAAACTACACACAAGACTGTATCAGAGTAGGTTTGAATTCAGCTCCTTCCACTTGTGTGTGACCTTAATCTTTTTAAACCCTGGGAGTTCTTCACCTAGTAAAATAGTACCTTATACCAAAGACTGTGGTAAGGATTGATTAAGAACATATATTAAAACACTATGTAAACCATAAAACCCACTTCAATGTTAGCTGTTATCACCACCCTTTGAGGGCAAGGCCCATGGTTTTTTTCATTTCCCCCTAAAAAAGCTGTGCCATGGTACTAAGGATACCACTTGATAGATGGCAGCCTCCAGAGAAATGTTTACAGAACAACAAATTCAGTGTTTTCTGTCGAGGAGCAAAGAGCCACCCAGTGCTTTATGATTAACAATTGGTATTTACTGTTAACTGTTGCTTGTGCCTAACTATATTACAGGCATTGCTTTTATTTCATTCTCATAGCAATCCTATGATGCAGGCACTCCAGCTTTGACACAGGATCAAGAAAGTAAAATATGAAAGCATACTGCCCAATGATAAGTCAAATCGTTGTAGTTTATAAATCCAAAGTAAACTTCCTGAAGTTTTAGGTAATGTGGAAATGTGACAATACAAATATGCACATACAAATATTCCATAAAAATAAGACAGATATACACAGGATTCTTTTAATCTCTAAAAATTCAGTTTTTCTACTTTAGACAAACTCATTTGCAAAGTTAAGACTGGTAAATTTGGGGGGACCCTCATTCACTGCTGGTGGGAATGCAAACTGGTGCAGCCTCTATGGAAAACAGTATGGAGAGTCCTCAAAAAATTAAAAATAGAAATACCGTATGATCCAGCAATACCACTCTTGGGCATCTACCCAACGGACATGAAATCAACCATCACAAGAGGCGTATGCACCCCTATGTTCATTGCAGCATTATTCACTATAGCCAAGAAGTGGAAGCAACCCAAGTGTCCCTCGACTGATGATTGGTTAAAGAAGATGTGGTATATACATACAATGGAATACTACTCAGCCATAAGAAAAGACACAATTGTCCCATTTGCAACAACATGGATGGACCTAGAGGGTATTATGTTAAGAGAAATAAGCCAGAGAGAGAAGGACAGACACTGCATGAACTCACTCATATATGGAATATAAGTGAACACACGGACAGAGAGAACTGATTGGTGGTTACCAAGGGAAAGGGGGGTGGGGGTGGGCACAAGGGGTGAAGGGTTACATCCACAAGGTGATGGACAAACAAAAATGTACAACTAAAACCCCACAGTGTTATAAACTATTAAGACATCAATTAAAAAAATGGTAAAAAAAAAAAAGACTGGTAAATTTGGGCTCATTAATAGGCAAGGCCCTTTAGAAAAGTTAAACAGATGTTTAAAAAAAAACTTGCAGGTTAGAAGGCATTAGAAATTTTCTTTACTAAAAAGAATTTGTTTAGCAAACTAATCCTACTAGTTGAAAAATGGTCATAGGATTCTTGTAACTTTTCATACTAACATACTTGTTATCAAGATAAGAAGAAATTCCTACAATAAGTCTTTCTGAAAAGATTAGGATATTGATAAAATATAATTAAAAACAGCTATTGTCTATGATAGCTTACAATCTCCCAAGATTATTACCCCTATTTTATAGATAAGGCTCACAGGAAAATAAAGATCATACAGCTAGTAAGAACGAAGGTGGAATTTGTAACCAGGCAGTCTGGATTCAAATTACCTAACTTACTTTTACTAATTTTCTAAGTTGACCATATTACTTTAAAAAATATTACCATTCCTATCATAAAAAAGTATGTTAGACATCTGCAAAGGAAACTACTGTTAATAGTATCACCTCCATGTGGTATGTCCGTAAGCCCTTAAAGATCTGTGAACTAAAAATTATAGAAATTCCAACCTAACAGTAAACAGAAATATTTACATAAAAAAACATTAAAAAAAATTATTTCCTTTCTCTATAAATAACTTCACAAAAGTAAACTACACTAAAAAAATACATGTATATACAACAGAGGAGGAAATAAAAATATCTTACCTGAGAAATATACTTCTTCCAGAGTGGCTCATCTTCACTGATATCAAACTCATTCCAGCCATGGAAGGCTCGCCTATGACTTACTTCACATTTGTTTAGACCATTCTGAAGATCAGCCTATCAGATTTTACATATAAAAGTTATTGAAAATGTTAGCAGAGAACAAAAGAAGAAAAACACAAAAGAGTACGTACCCTATGATCACATTTACTGGAGCTTCTACAACAGTCAGAACTAGTCTATGGTGATGACTGGGGCTAGAGGCGATACACTGGGAGGGACTAACTGCAAAGGGATGTCGGGGAGCTTTCTGGAGTGATGAAAATGTTCTCTATCCTAATTGTGATGGTGATTACATTTGTCAAAATGCAGACTGTACGCTTAATATGGGTACATTGTGTTTTACATAAACCGTACCTCAAAAAATTGTTTTTTTAATGTAAGCAACAAGATAGAGTTTAATAAACAAAAAACTTATGATTTTCTATAGGGAAAGAGGAATAACCCAAACCAGCCACACGATTTACAGAAAGCAAAATATCAGTACACTTTAATTAGCTTTCTTTGTTTTCGTTGTTGTTTTTTAAAATTACTTTCTCCAAAAGAACAGTCAATGGGCCATAACCACCTTCCTTGTTCTCTGAGCCTATCAAAACCCTGAGGTTGGTATTACCTTTTGCTCTTGGACTGTATAATTATTTAAGGTAGAAAATTTGTGGTTCCTAAATTATTCAAAATAACGAAGTTAAGATGAACTGGTTCTTGGGACATTTTATGTTCTATGACCACCACCTACATTCTTCAGTCACTGTCTCTCACGATTTATTATTATAACTATTGTTCAAGAATGAAATTACCTGCATCCCTAAAATAATTAGTTTCTCTGGCCAAAAGCTTTATAATAGAGTTCAATAATGGAGTCTTCCAACACTTAAATATATTTAAAATAAAACAGAGTATAACTACAACAACCAAAAACCCCCAAGAAAAGACAGCCAATGTTTTTAATGCCATCATCAAAATGAATTCTGAAGAAAAAATAAGGAATATTCTTTTCTTTATGTTTCATTAGATTGTGTTTTTTAAAATGGAAGAGATTAAACTACATAAGCAAAGTTTATTTGCAGTTCTAAACTTGTACTTAGCTTTTACTTTACTTTAAAAAACATAAAAAGATAAATTCCTAACTCGTTATGTTAATAATTAAATTGACTATTTTTGCAATCCAACTAATCCTTACATAGCACTAACAGTTCTTGGCAATGCTAATGATCGAGAGCTGCACTGTCCAATCAGGTAACCACTAGCCACACGCAGCTATTTAAATTTCAATGAGTAAAAATTAAATAAAATTAAATTCAGTTCCTCCCCTAAACTATCCACACTTCAAATACTCAATAGTCATGTTTAACTGGTGGCTACTATACTGGACAGCGCAGAACAGAGTATTTCTGTCATCACAGAAAGTTCTATTGGACAGCACTTATCTATATATAGAGTCTAACTAACTGATTTTACTATCTACTCCCTTTCTCCTCACCAAGCACTTACTTGGAGAATGCTTGCAACTTCACTGACTGGTAATTCACTTGCTTTTTTTGATGTCAATACAGGAATCATTGTCTCATTTTCACCATTAGGAATTTTTTCAAAACGTGCAACCTAGGAAATAAAACCAAAGGAAAAATATTTGAATAAACAATTCTAATGCAGTCTAGAATAAATGACAAACCAAACGTTCACAGCAACTTATTTTTCCATAGTTAAAAAACAAATATTTTCTGACTAATAATGAGTATCTAGTCCTAACAAGATAATTTTATACTAACCATGTGCTATTTTTCCAGAAGGCACATTTCAAAATGTAAGCCACCAGTGCCAGCTAGAACACAAAATAATTTTCACAATAAATTAAAAAGATGCTATTTCTACACCAATGTAACGAGTAAAAAGTAAAACAGATGTCCTGTCTAGCAGATCCTGACGATTACATGTAGTCATAATCCTCTAAACTCATTATGTTTCACACAAAGGACAAGGAACAGCTAAGCTTTCTCCACTTTAACTACTCCTGTTGGTCAGCTCATTTCTTAACTGTCCAGAAAGGACACCTGGCTACTCTTCCGAGGCACCATGACAGCAAGTCACAGGACCTATTCCCAAACCACGGGAAAAATGAAAAGCAAAAAGAGACCAGACAAGCAGAGGATGCACAGGTTAGTGAAGGGGCTGCGAACAAGCAGGGTAAGTCACAGAGATGGTGGTAACCATGGTATCTACTTGATGCAGCTTCATAAGCAAATATCTACAGAAAACTGTTTAACACACATCTAGAAACAAATCCCCAATCCAGACTTGTCTTGGGTCCTAAGCTGAGATTCTTTATACATAAAAAGTTTTGCAAGTAAGAGAAAGGGACACAAAAGCTCCCCACTGAAAGTTTAGGGAAGAAAACACTTCAGTTGCCACAAATCCACTGATTAAAATAATACTAAAACCGAAGTGATCATCGTACTGCCAAGATACAAGTCTTGAAGCTTTCACGCGAAATGTTTTCAACCTTGGATAATCAATATTTTTAGGATAAAATATTTCCCTAAAATTTTTTTAAGGCAAAACTTCAGGACAACAAATGAGATCAAAGAATAATTTAAGTTTCTATTATTATTCAAGTTTCATTATAGAGGCCTGTATCCATAAAAAAACCTTTGTCCTTTCTTTAAAACAGGGTAAATATCTGTGGAAAAAGAAGTATTTCCTCAGTGTGACCGAGTTCTGCAACAATCAAATATACGTTTTCTAATCTCATTTATTAAATAAATCTCATTTATTAAAAACATTGTTGAATGTTTAAGTACCTTAAAGCAAAGTGCAGTATTTTTCCACTCTGAATGAAAAGATATTAGTGACAAAAAATTCCAAGGAAATTAGAGACAGATTAACTTTCTTTCATGCAAAACAAAGTCTTGAAATTATTTTATAGCATAATATTTTTACATAAGTAAGAAATTTACAACCTTAGAGAAAAAATTTGAAATTTCATAAGAGTTGTACACATGTTTTAAAGCCACTGAATGCCCTTATTTCAAATCTATAAAACAAAGTAGGGCAGGGGAAAGATTTCATTGAACCATCCCTAAGTTAAATACTGGGGAAAATTTCTCCAAAAATTCCTTGACTCAAAGCAATGAAAACTAAACCAATTTGACATGGTTATTCTATCTTGTGAGATCATAAAGCAAAATTAAGAAGGATCAAATAAGTTTACACTGTCTGCAGTGACAATGAGATTAACAAAATCTTTTATTTCTAAGATTGCTGTACCTCAGTTTCTTCATACATTAAATGGGGATATATAGTGTCTGAAGTTGTATGAGGATTACATCCATTAATATAGCATTTGACCCACTAGTCATAAGTGCTCAAATAGCTATTTTTCTCCCAAAACTATTTAATATTTACATGTACCTATTCAATAGTAAAATGAGCTCAAAACAGAACTAAATTACTAATCAAGGTTAGTAAAGCTACATTTGCAATAATTTTTCTATTAAAATATACGTTTCTATTATTAATAAATTGGAAATTGTAATCTCTAGTACCCAATATGCAGTATAAGAGCCTTACTCATAAAATCTTTTTAAAGTAATTGTTTGGTAGTTGGTACATGGATAGGGTCTATGTTGGAAGACACTTTACACAAAATCCCTCAGGAGCATTCCATAGGCCTAAAAGAGCTAAAAATCTCAATAGAAGGAAGTGAGATTATTTCATTTAATAAAGGATAACACACTGAGGGGACTTGATGATAACTCTCTAAACATATGAAGGGCTGCCATGTGAAAGAGGGCAATACCCAAATCAAAGGAGGAGTTTACCGCAGACCAACTTCTGGAGTTCAAATGAAGAGGCCTGGATGTGTTCCGGCAGAGGACAGACGGCCATCTGATAAGGACTGATTTCACTGAAGGGATTTCTACAACAGACGGAGGCTACAGCACAGTAAATTGTTCACCAAAGGCAGCAACGTCACCTCGTTTATGCTACCTAGATTCTACGTCAACTTAAAATTACAGAAATTATTGAATTTTAACCCTATTTCTTTTTAATGTTATAGATATTTACCAGATTAAATGGGTCATTAATTACATGGCTCATAAGAGCATTTTAATTTGTTCATTCATTTACTCTTTCAACAAACACTGCATTTATTGAGAACCTGACTCTGTGCTAGGCCCTTAGGATTTAACAATGAGCAAAACCAGCCTGGAATGGGCAGTGGAGACAGACATTACCAAAGAATTGCGCAGATAAATGGAAAATGGCAAATGATCACTACTATGATGGAGAAGTCCATGGGCTGAGAGCTCGCAATCAGAATTTATAATCAGGACAAGAAAGCTATGATGAGGAACTGATGTTTGAAGAAGTGAAAGACAAGAAGCTAGCCTAAGGGAAGAGATGGCAGAACAGAGGAAACTGAATGTGCAGAGTTCCCCAGGGAGGGAGGGAGCATGGCAAGAATGAAGCATTAAAAGGCGGCCAGCATTTATTCACTTACTCATTTAGTCCTTCAACACATAATCAATGCCAGACACCGTTCTTGGTACTAGGGACACAAAGTGACCAGACAGGTAAGAACTCTAGCCTTATGGAGCCACATACCCATAGGGAGCAAAAGACTATAAATAATGTGCTATATAATAAATGCTCTAGCAAACAATTAAGCAAAGCATAAGTAGGTAAGGAGTTGCTTCATTTTATACAGGGGAGCCAGGGAGGACCTCTCCAGTAAGGTGACATTTGGGCACAGAGACCTGAAAGAAGCAAAGGAACTAGCTGTTAGACATCTAGTAGAAATGTCCAGGAGGTAGGTGGGTATTTGCACACAAAGGAGAGGTCCAGGTTGGAGATATAAGACTGGGTAGCCATGAGCATATAAATGATATTAAATCTGAGACTAAACAGGCACACCAGCACAGAAGAAAGGAAAGAGGTCTGTGGGCTGACCCTAAGGCATTCTCCCAACATACAGTGATCAGAGATGATCGGTAACCAAGAGAAGAGACCAAGAAGGAGCAACCAGTCAGGTAAAAGGAGAACCCATAAGAGAAGCCAAGTGATACAAGGAGGGTATAAATGGCTGGGCCAAACGCTATTGAAAAGTTAAGATGAGGACTGAGAACTGACCACCGGACTTGGTAACATGGAGACAAATGAAGAAGTAGTTTCAATGGAACAGTGGGGACCAAAAATCAGACGGAGTGGGTTCAGAGAAAACAGCAGGAGAGAAGTTAGAGACAGTAAGTATAGATAATTCTTTCCAGTTCTGCTGAAAAGAGGAGCAGAGAAATGGGCTTATAGCCAGAATGGAATATAGGGTCAAGAGTTGGCAGTATTTTTTTTTAAGGTGGAAGAAATAACACCATGCTTGTATGCTGATTAGAATGATCTGTAGAGAACATATTGATAATGCAGAAAAGAGATGGGACAACTGATAAATTGACATTCTTGACTAAATGAGAGGGGATGGAATCTAGAGAATCGGCAGAAGGGCCGGCCTTAGATAAGGGAATGGGCAGTTCATCCATAGTGACAGGTGGGAAGGCAGAATAACATAGATAAGATGCAGGCACGTTGCTAGCTGTGGTGGAGGGAGCATATGGAAATATTCTTCTGAGAAGTATCTGGATTGAAGAAATCAAGAGAATATATAAAGCAAAAATAGACTAAAGATTAGTAGGTGGGAAACCTATGGGGCCCTATGGGTCACATTATGGAACTTCTGTCTTGATTCTAAGACCAAAAGGAAGACCTTGAACTGTGGTCTAAAAAGAAATGAAAGGCACAAGTTGGAAAATAAAAAAAGTAGAGGGTAAGAGTGGTAAGACTACACCAGTTTGGAAACTATTACATAAGTCTAAACAAGAGATAAATATAGGTTAGACAAGTGTGGTGTAGTGCAGGAATAGTCAAAGAATAGGTAAAAATGCAGGCCATGATGATGAACTAGACACATATATCAAGAATCACACAGATTTCCAGCTTTTCTTATATGCTAAATAGTAATGCTATTCACCACGGTACAGAATATTGAAAGATTCTTTTCTACAAATGGTGCTAGGACAATTGGATAGCCACACAGAAGAGAATAAAGCTGGACCCCTTCCTTCATACCATATGTAAAAATTAACTCAAAATGGATCAAAAATCTAAATGTAGGAGTCTGAACCACAAAACTCTTACAAGAAAACATGAGCTTAAATCTTCTTGATCATAGTTTCCTAGGACATGACACCAAAAGTAGAAGAAACAAAAGAAAAAAAGATTGATCAACAAAATTAAACACTTTTGTGCTGCAAACACCACCATAAAGAAAATGAAGATGACAACCCACAGAATGGGAGAAAATATTTGCAAGTCATTTATCTGATAAGGGGCTTGTATCTACCAGATATAAACTTTTACAATTCAATAATAAAAGGACAGATAACCCAATTAAAAAACGAGTAAAAGATCTGAATGTGTATTTCTACAAAGAAGATACACAAATGACCTATAAACATATGAGAAGATCCTCAACATCACTAGTCATGAGGAAAACACATATCAAAACCACAATGAGATACCACTCCACACCCACTAGGATGGCTAAAATTAAAAAGACAGATAATAACAAGTGTTGGAGAGAATGTAGAGAAACTGGAACTCTCATACATTACTGATGGAATTGGTAAAAGGGGTAGTCACTATGGAAAAGTTTGGCAGCTATTATATAATATTAGGCAATTTCCTCTGGTTAGAGGAGAATGTTTTCAGCTTAAAAACAATCTTTGAATGGTTTAGTAATGCTTTGGTTTTGAGAATTATAAAATACAAGTAAGATCACATAAGTTTAGTTGAATACAACCATCTTAACCATCTGAAAGTAAACCATCTTAAGAGATGTTATGTCTTTCATATGTTATTATAGAAGACCATTGTCTTAGGTTTTAAACACTAGGTATTAAACACTAGGTATTATTTACTTATCTCCTACCTGGCTTTAAAAATACCCTAGGGGTAACCATATCTTATTTCTTCACAGTTCCTTTACATTTGCGTCAAATAATAGCATTTATTAGATCTACACCTTGGATTATTTAACTCATGCAATCAATAAGCATTTACTAACTAAGAGACCACACACACAATCACATAGTCCATAGCCTATACCCTGCAGAGATAAATAATTCAGTTTGGAGAGCCAAGTCATACCAAAACACACATGTAGAAGAGTTGCCATAAGGCAGTCAAATTACTGCAATTGCAAGTTAAGTCAGTCTGAAAATTCAGAGGAGGGAAAGACCTACAGCCTTCAGTATTCTGGGAAAACTTCCACAAGCTAAGTCATGAAGAATGGGTAGCAGAGAATGGCTAAGACATGCCAAGGAAGTGTTCTAAACAAGAGATGAACAATAGTAAAAGCCACAGCAACAGAAATCTAATTTGTATGTGACTAGGCCAATCTGGCTAGAATGAAGTAACTGTTTTATGATGCACCTCTACCTCTACTAAATGACCCAGATTTACCTAGACAATAAGACAAGCTATAGAGTTTTTAATTAGATGCATTTAAAAGCTGCAGAAACTTTCAGATCTTTAGGATGTATAAATAATTCAGTTAAATATGGGTCCTATATGCACCAGGCCTGATCACAGACCAACTGAACCCAAATTTGCATTTTACCAAGATTCCCAGGTGATTCACTCATATTTTTGAGTCTAAGCACTGTTAAACATCAGTTTCCAATTCTTATAAAAATCAGAATTACACGAGGGTTGCTATGGACTGAATCGTGTCCCCTCTCAAAATTCATATGTTGAAGTCCTAACATCCAATGTAATGGTATTTAAACATAGGGCCTTTGGGAGGTAATTTTGGTCATGAGGGTAGAGACCTCATAATGAAATTAGTGCGTTTATAAGAGATACCAGGAAGATCTTGCATGTACTCTTCTACAAGTGCACTCCACTCTCTTCACCATGTGAGGACACAGCGAAAAAGATAGCCATCTACAAGCCAGGAAGACGGCCCTCACCGGGAAATGAACTGGCCAGCACCTTAATCTTGGACTCCCCAGCCTCCAGAACTGTGAGAAATAAACATCTGTTTAAACTATCCAGTCTATGATATTCTGTTACAGCAGCCAGAGCAGACTAAGACAGGGGTCTTCTTGCTTATTTTCTTTTAATTTGAGTGTCCAGGCATCATCCCTAGAGAGTGTGAATCATTATGTCTGGGATAGAGCCAAAAGATTTATTTCTAAAAGCTCCCCAGGGTGGGTCTAATGTGCAGCCTAAGTTGATCATCACTGGCCTAGAGGATGGGGCTGAAAGGCACAATTAGATTAAATGCAAACATTAGCGTATTTCACTTTTAAAAGGTAAATACCTTCTAAAATACCACCACAGGTTTACAAACTATCCCTGGGGAAAAATTAGTTTCACAAATTCTGTCACTTCATTCAGCACACATGGACAAAAATCTAATTTTAAAAAGCAAGTCAGCAAACGTAGCCCAAATTACCCAACAAAAGTCAAGTCATGGGGAAAAACTGAAACTATTTCATCTCTGCAAAGTTCAGGAGTATTAAATAAGAGTTATTAAAAGTTTTCAAGTCAACTCTTGACAATAGAAGTCTTCCAAATTTCACTTGCAAGTAATCAGAAAGACATCTAATGCCCAAGAAAATGAAATGTGCTAGGTATTAAACTTGGAAGAACCAGGCACCTCTCCACAGTTGCTGAACAGCTATAGCATGGGAAAGCAGGGTTATCCTGGGAACTCTAAGGGTCAAACCATACAATGCCATTACATAAATGTTAAGAAGGCATACATACGCAAAAGAAAACAACAGTGACACAGCAGTTCCAACAAGACAATACTGATGACAGCAGTTCTAAATCAAGAACTGCAGGTTCACAGTGATTTACAGAAATCAAGCAGACCCACTCAATTTAAGCAACTGTTTGTTGATTAAAGCCAAAAGTGAATGACACTAAATAATTCCACCTTAGATGGCTGTAATTACTGACACAGAGAAGCTTCCATGCGTAAAACACACTCCACGTAGCAGGGAGAATTTGCACTTTTGGCACCTACCTGCAAGCCACATTTGTAGAAAGGCCCATGACACCATCATCAGAAGAAGTAGTGAATTTTGGTCCCAAAGATGACCAAATAACTCCAAGTTTGTTTAATTGATCTTTTGATTGAGAACAAGGCAGCCAGTATTTTTCTGTAACGCTGCATGAGTCCACTTATATCCACACTATACCATGCTCAGCTGGGTGGGATACCAGTATAGTGCAGTACGCATCAAACCAAACATCCCCTTCAGAGCTGGGAAGACACGACAACATCCCAGGCCCCACTCCAACTTCAAATACAACAGCTTTGCTTTTATGTATTTTATGTTTTGGTTTCAGGGGAAAAAAAGCTACTATTTAAACAAAGAGTTTTACAGCTTTAAAAGAGGGTGTTGCGGGGCAGGGGTGGGGACGGATTGAAACATTCTGGGGTAGGTCCCAGAAAGCACATTTCTAACAAGTTCTCAGGGAACCTTGATGCTGCTGGTCTAGGGACCACACTTTGAGAACGACTGCTCCAGTCAAGGCCAGCGTTGATTAGATCCCAAATTATAATCCCAATTCTATGTCTTGCCATCTTCGTGACCCAGAACAAGTTACTTAACTTCTCTGTGTCTTTTTCCTCAGTGGAAATTGGAATAATACCTGTTTTTGATTTCAACAAGAACTAAAAGAAACACCATTTACAAAGAGTGTGTGGCACAGTGCCTAGCATATGGAGGGTACTCAAATACAGGCTCCCTTTCCCTAAGGTAACACCAATGCTATAACATTTAGGCATTTGCCTCACCCTCTACTCTAGATATTCACAAGGGCATGACCTGGTTTTTGTCATCTTGGTACTCTCTGCCAAGTTCTTAATAAAATCCACCATCAAAAGTACTATTAGAAAAAAAAAAATACTGAGATTTTTCTATCTTAATGGACAATTACGTAGCAACAGAATGGCGTTGTTATAGTGAGACATACCATACCTATGCTTTTTAAATGATCTTCCACTGAAAGTACAAAAAGAACTCCTGAAACCCAACAACAAAAATACAAACAACCCAACTAAAAAATGGTCAAGGGACTTGAATAAACGTTTCTCCATTTGTATATCTACAAATGGCCTATAAGCACATGAAAAGATGTTCAACATCATTAGTCATAAGGGAAATGCAAATCAAAACCATACTGACATACTACTTCACATATACTAAAGTGGCTAGAATTTTTTTAAAAGAAAAGTAAAAGAAAAAAAAAAGGAGGGACCAGCCCAGTGGCACAGTGGTTAGGTTTGCATAACTCCACTTCAGTGGCCAGGTTTGAGGGTTCGAATTCCGGGCACAGACCAACACACTGCTCATCAAGCCATGCTGTGGTGGCATCCCACATACAAAACAGAGGAAGATGGGCACAGTTGTTAGTTCACGGCCAATCTTCCTCAGCAAAAAAAAAAGAGGAAGACTTGCAATAGATGTTAGCTAAGGGCCAGTCTTCCTCACCAAAAAAAAAGGAAAATAACAAGTGCTGGTGAGGACATAGAGAAATTGAAACTCTTGTACAGGCACACCTCAGAGATACCACAGGTTCGGTTCCAGATCACTGCAATAAACCAAATATTGCAATAAAGTGAGTCATGCAAATTTTTTGGTTTCTCAGTGCACATAAAAGTTATGTTTACACTATACTGTAGTCTATTAAGTGGCAATAGCATTATGTCTAAAAAAACAATGTACATACCTTAATTAAAAAATATTTCATTGCTAAAAAATGCTAACCATCATCTGAACCTCTAGTGAGTGATAATCTTTTTGCTGGTGGAGGGTCTTGCCTCAATGTTGATGGTTGCTGAGTAATCAGGATGGTCGTTGCTGAAGGGTGGGGGCGGCTGTGGCAATTTCTTTTTTGCTGAGGAAGACTGGCCCTGGGCTAACATCCGTGCCCATCTTCCTCCACTTTATATGGGACGCTGCCACGGCATGGCTGACAGGCAGTGCGTGGGCGGGTGCCCGGGATCCGAACCAGCGAACCCCGGGCTGCCAAGCGCGGACTAAGCCGCTGCGCCACCGGGCCGGCCCCTCTTTTTTTTTTTTTAATGATGTCTTAATAGTTTCTAACATTGTGGGGTTTTAGTTGTAGATTATTGTCTGTCTGTCACCATGTGGATGCATCCCTTCACCCCTTGTGCCCACCCCCACCCCCCTTTCCCTTGGTAACCACCAATCAGTTCTCTCTGTCCCTGTGTTCATTTATATTCCATATATGAGTGAATTCATGCAGTGTCTGTCCTTCTCTCTCTGGCTTATTTCACTTAACATAATACCCTCTAGGTCCATCCATGTTGTTGCAAATGGGACAATTCTGTCCTTTCTTATGGTTGAGTAGTATTCCATTGTATGTATATACCACATCTTCTTTAACCAATCATCAGTCGAGGGACACTTGGGTTGCTTCCACTTCTTGGCTATAGTGAATAATGCTGCAATGAACATAGGGGTGCATACGCCTCTTGTGATGGTTGATTTCACGTCCATTGGGTAGATGCCCAAGAGTGGTATTGCTGGATCATACGGTATTTCTATTTTTAATTTTTTGAGGACTCTCCATACTGTTTTCCATAGAGGCTGCACCAGTTTGCATTCCCACCAGCAGTGAATGAGGGTTCCCGTTTCTCCACAACCTCTCCAGCATTTGTTGTTTTTTGTCTTGGTGATTATAGCCATTCTAATGGGTGTCAGGTGATATCTTAGCATAGTTTTGATTTGCATTTCCCTGATGATTAGTGATGCTGAACATCTTTTCATGTGTCTATTGGCCATCTGTATCTCTTCCTTGGAAAAATGTCTGTTCATATCCTCTGCCCATTTTTTGATCGGGTTGTTTGTTTTTTTGTTGCTCAGTTGTATGAGCTCTTTATATATTAGAGATTAATCCCTTGTCAGATAAACAACTTGCGAATATTTTCTCCCAGCTGGTGGGTTGTCTATTCATTTTGATCCTGGTTTCATTTGCCTTGTAGAAGCTCTGTAGTCTGATGAGGTCCCACTTGTTTATTTTTTCTTTTGTTTCCCTTGTCCAAGTAGACATGGAATCTGAAAGGATCCCTTTATGACCCATGTCAATTAGTGCACTGCCTATATTTTCTTCCAGGAGTTTTATAGTTTCAGGTCTCACTTTCAGGTCCTTAATCCATTTTGAATTGATTTTTGTATATGGCGATAGGAGATGGTCTACTTTCATTCTTTTGCATGTTGCTGTCCACTTTTCCCAGCACCATTTATTGAAGAGACTTCCCTCTCTCCATTGTATGTTCTTTGCTCCTTTGTTGAAGATTAGCTGTCCATACGTGTGTGGTTTTATTTCTGGAATTTCAATTCTATTCCATTGATCTGTGTGTCTACTTTTGTACCAGTACCATGCTGTTTTGATTACTATAGCTCTATAGTATATTTTGAAATCAGAGATTGTGATGCCTCCAGCTTTGTTCTTTTTTTTCAGGATTGCTTTAGCTATTCAGGGTCTTTTGTTCCCACATACAAATTTCAGTATTTTTTGCTCTGTTTCCGTGAATGACATTGGAATTCTGATTGGGATTGCACTGAATCTGTAGATTGCTTTAGGTAGAATGGACATTTTAACTATGTTTATTCTTCCAATCCATGTGCATGAAATATTTTTCCATTTCTTTATGTCTTCATCGATTTCTTTCAATAGTGTCTTATAGTTTTCATTGTATAGGTCTTTCACCTCCTTGGTTAAATTTATTCCCAGATATTTTATTCTTTTTGTTGCAATTGTAAATGGGATTGTCTTTTTGAGTTCTCTTTCTGTTAGGTCATCATTAGTGTACAGAAGTGCAACTGATTTTTGTAAGTTGATTTTATACCGTGTGGCAATTTCTTAAAATAAGACAACAATGAAGTTTGTCACATTGATTGACTCTTCCTTTCACAAACAATTTCTCTGCAGCATGCAATGCTGATGGATAGCATTTTATCCACAACAGAACTTCTTTTCAAAACTGAACTTCTTTCAATCCTCTCAAACCCTGCTACTGCTTTATCAACTAAGTTTATGTAATATTTTAAATTCTTTCTTGTCATTTCAACAATCTTCACAGCATCTTCACCAGGAGCAGATTCCATCTCAAGAAACCACTTTCTTTGCTCATCCATAAGAAGCAACTTTTCATGTGTTAAAGTTTTATCATGAGATTGCAGCAATTCAGTCATACCTTCAGGTTCCACTTCTAATTCTAGTTCTCTTGCTATGTCCACCACATCTGCAATTACTTCCTCCAGTAAAGTCTTAAACCCCTCAAAGTCATCCATGAGAGTTGTAATCAATTTCTTCCAGACTCCTGTCAGTGTTGATATTTTGACCTCTTCCCATGAATCATGAATGTTCTTAATGGCATCTAGAACGGTAAATCCTTTCCAGATTTTCAATTTACTTTGCTCAAATCCATCAGAGAAATCACTACCTATGGCAGCTACAGCATTACGAAATGTTATTTCTTAAATAATAAGACTTGAAATTCAAAATTACTCTTTGATCCATGGGCTGCAGAATGGATGTTATGTTAGCAGACATGAAAATAACATTAATCTTGTACATCTCCATCAGAGCTCTTAAGTGACCAGGTGCATTGTCAATGAGCAGTAATATTTTGAAAGGAATCTTTTTTTCTGAGCAGTAGGTCTCGACAGTGAGCTTAAAATATTCAGTAAACCATGGTGTAAACAGCTATGCTGTCATCCAGGCTTTGTTGTTCAATTTACAGAACACAGGCAGGGTAGATGTAGCATAATTCTTAAGAGCCCTAGGATTTTTGGAATGGTGAATGTGCACTGGCTTCAACTTAAAATCACCAGCTGCATTAGTCCCTAACAAAAGAGTCAGTCTGTCTTTTGAAGCTTTGAAACCAGGCACTGACTTCTCCTCTCTAGTTATGGAAGTCCTAGATGGCATCTTCCTCCAGTATATTTCGTTCACATTGAAAATCTGTTGTTTATTGTAGCCACCTTCATTAATCATCTTAGCTAGATCTTCTGGATAACTTGCTGCAGCTTTTACATCAGTACTTGCTGCTTCACCCTGCACTTTTATGTTATGGAGACAGCTTTTTTCCTTAAACCTCATGAACCAATCTCTGCTAGCTTCAAACTTTTCTTCTGTAGCTTCCTCACCTCTCTCAGCCTTCACAGAACTGAAGAGAGTTAGGGCCTTGCTCTGGATTAGGTTTTGGCTTAAGAAAAGTTGTAAGAAAACCACTTGTAGCTGGTTTGATTTTCTATTCAGGCCACTAAAACTTTCTCCATATCAGCAATAAGCCTGTTTTGCTTTTTTATTATTCGTGTGTTAACTAGAGTAGCACTTTTAACTCCCTTCAAGAACTTTTCCTTTGCATTCACAACTCGGCTAACTGGCACAAGAGGCCTAGTTTTTGACCTATCTCAACTTTAACATGCCTACCTCACTAAGTTTAACCATTTCTAGCTTTTGATTTAAAATGTGTGACAAAAGAATCTTCCTTTCACTTGAATACTTAGAGACCACTGTAGGGTTATTAATTGGCCTAATTTCAATATTATTCTGTCTCAGGGAACAAGGAGGCCCAAGGAGAGGCTAAGAGACAGGGAAATGGTCAGTCAGTGGAGCAGTCAGAACATACACATTTATCAATGAAGTGTGCCATCATATAGGCGTGGTTTGTGGTGCCCCAAAACAATTACAATAGTAACATCAAAAATCACTGATCATAGATCACCATAACAAATATAATAAAAATGAAAAAGTTTGAAATACTGCAAGCAAGAATTACCAAAATGTGACACACAGACACTAAGTGAGCAAATGCTGTTGGAAAAATGGCACCGATAGACGTGCTCAATGCACAGTTGCCACAAACCTTCAATTTGTAAAAAAAATGCAATATTTGCGGAGCAAAATAAAGTGAAGCAGGATAAAATGAAGTAGGCCTGTATATTGTTAGTAGGAATATGAAACAATACAGTCACTGTGGAAAACAGCTTAGTGGTTCCTCAAAAAGCTAAACATAGAATAATCATATGAGTCAGCAATTCTACTTCTAAGCATATACCCAATACAATTAAAAACAGAAACTCAGATATTTGTATGCCTATGTTCATTGCAGTATTATTCACAAAAACCAAAAGCTGGAAACAACCGAAGTGTCTATCCACAGATAAATGAATAAACAAAATGTGGTTACACAAATAGATTATCATTCAGACATAAAAAGAAACAAACTTCTAATACATATACGACATGGATGATCCCTGAAAACACGCCAGAAATAAAAGGACAAATACTGTATGATTCCACTTATATGAAATATCCAGAGTAGGCAAGTTCATAGTGGCAGAAAGTAAATTAGTGGCAACCAGAGGCTAGGAAAAGGGGGAAATGGGAAGTTATTGCTTAATGGTATAGAGTTTCTGCTTAGGGTGATAAAAAAGTTTTGGAAATAGATAGTGGTGATGGTTGCAAAACACTGCGAATATAATTGATGCCACTGAATTGTACACTTAAAAATGGTTAAAATGGGGGCCGGCCCAGTGGCATAGTGGTTAGGTTCACAAACTCCACTTAGGCGGCCCTGGGTTCATGGGTTCAGATGCGTGGACCTACACACCGCTCATCAAGTCAACCTGTGGCGGCATCCCATATACCAAAAAATGGAGGAAGACTGGCACAGATGTTAGCTCAGTGACAATCTTCCTCAAGCAAAAAGAGGAAGATTGGCAACAGATGTTAGCTCAGGGCCAATCTTCCTCACCAAAACAAACAAACAAAAAGTTAAAATGGCAAATTTTATATTATATATATTTTACCACAATAAAAAAAATACTTCAGCCCCCCCCCCCAAAAAATCCAATGATGTTACCACCCCTTCCAATCTAAAGAACTGGGTCATGACATATATAAATTAACCAACTGAATCTAGTTTATTACTCTATACACATTATTAGAAATATTTCATAATCAAGGTCATCACTATGTAAGCAACAGAGAATGTTGGTAGGGTTGATCAACTCCCTGTGAATGAAATTTGTAATGCAGAATCCACATGCCATTGTCACTGTGACATCCTCAAATATCTAAAAGCCTAAAGGTGAGCATTTGTTCTTCATGCATTCCTAGATCTGAGCAGAAATACAAAGGTGAAGGTTGTTCTCCAAAATGAAAGAACAATCTGAAACAGTAGATTCTATCAAAGTCCTGGCATTTCCTCCCCCTAGCTCTATTTCTTCCAATTTAGTATTTTAAATCTACCCCCCAATCTCAGCTTTTTTTGTCCCACATTTTACAACTTTCTCCCTCTCCCAAAGGACATTTTCATTTCCTATGCTTATCTGCTAATTCATGCTTACCAGAATGCTAAGTACTTTCCAAAAATAAAAACATAAAAATAGTAAAGAATATAACAGCTACAGTCCCACCAACCTTCCCTTCTACATATCTAGTTCGTTATACATTCAATAATGTTTTACATGGTGGCAACTGGACTTTTTTTTCTGAGCCATTTAGTCAATGTTTAACTCTGGCATTAATGCTGTCAGCTCTCTGCCACCCTTCTGGCAATTCCTCTACCCTACTGGACAGAATTCTTCTCAGTTCTTCCTCCCTTTCTTTGGCAAATATAGTTCATTTCTTATCCAATTATGACATGCAGGGGTAAAGAATGGGATCACTGACCCTTTTGAAGTACCTATATTCGCCATATTACCTCCAACTTGAAAAAAACTCCAATATACACACTTCTTCAAAAACAAAGTCCTTTTTGAAGTGCTTTTATAAGGTAAATTTGTACTTTTTCCTGCAATAATGCAATAAAAATATCAATCATACACATTCTCTTGTCAAATTTCATCCATCTGATCCCAAGTTTTAGTAAACTTTTTTAAATGTCCAAGTGAAATAATAGCAGAAGTATTTTAATTTTCAGCACACAGTACTCTTTAACCAAGATTCAGAAATAGACTCTGCCATCATTTCCAACTGTTGTCTGTTGAATACAATTGTAAACCATCTGTAATCCAACTGAGACTAAAGTCTTACATAAATGAACAAACCAATCCAAAGGAGCTCATATTTTCAATCTGCTGTCTAAAAAAAAAAAAGCCCTTTTACTCAGTAGTTAGGTTTATTCTTTGTAGAATCCACTACTCAATACTTTGCTTCTCCTAACCAATGACCTTAGCTGCTTCCACAGACACAATCAGGGAAATGAAGTCCTGATCAGTACACACTAAAAAAAGCCATGTTCAGAAAAACCAATCCTCAACATGAATAAGAAGGGCAGGCAAGAAAACACCACTTTTGTATATGGACAACAACAAAAAGATAAAGAGAACTGAGGGGTCAAGTTACACAGAAAGCTAAAACATCAGAGATTCAGACAGTCTCCCACTTCATTAGTCAGGCAACTTGAATTCTGCCTGCACTGGTACCAGCTGTTCCCCTTCCAAGCCAAAAGAAACCGGGACTGCAGTAACACACAATGGTCGGTTTTGAGAAGCAAAGAAAAAAAATACAAATCTAAGCTTTGATTAACTCTGTTAAACAATCACATTCTGAGCCTGACTCCCAAGGAAATCATAGTTCCTACCTCATGTTAAACACTCACACCCCATGAGTATCCCTAAAAAAGAATGTTACCTAATAGGAGACCATAAGAATCCTAGCTGTAAATACTTAAACATTTTGTTACTTGACACAAATAAGTTTGCTTCACATGTCCTAGTAACACTGTCCTTCATATAAAAGGATGACGTATTCTTTATTAGTAGTAAGATATATATAACTGATTTATTTAGTGACGACTGAATTTGGACTGACTCAGAAAGCCTTAGAAATGGCTAGCTAAATAAGCCCAAAACCACACTACTCTAAGTGGTCTACGTGGGAAAACTTTAAAAAGCTATACACAGAGTGTTGAAATATTAAGATATACAGGAGAAAGAAAAAAATTTTTAAAATCAAATCCCAACATTGAGATAAACACTACATCAAAAGATAAATGGCTTGGGTATATCCTTGGGGAGTATACACACACACACCCCTCCCCCAACTCCCCACCCAACTCCCTCATGGCAGGCAGCTGTGCACATGTTCCTGGAGCAGCTTGCACACAGCTTATGGGAACCAAGGTGGGCAAAAAGCACCCTGTCCTCCAAATATGGAGGATCTCTGCTATGATCATTGATTGCAGCTTCTGATCACAGAGATGCATAGAAATAGGCAGGCAGTCATTGCTGTTGCACCTCCCCACAGTGTTGCAAACCCCTCTCCCTCCAGCTGAAGTAATTTCCAGGGGATTTAAATGGCCAGCAACCATTTTCCCCCCATTCATTTTTCTCTTTTCCCCTTTTGAGAGCCAAACCATAAAGACTAGGATATTTAAAAGCAACCACATATATGAGGGAAATTAAAAAGTCACTGTGCATGCCCAGGAAAATGCACGGGCTCAGAAAAGATCTGAGAAGACCTTAAGTTTACACCTCAGACTGATCTTCAGCATAGAAATAGCCTACAACAATTAAAAAAAAAAAAAAAAAAACCCAGCAAACCCTGAGGAAGGGGAAGAATCTGATTTCCAGAGCTACCACATTATTAGATTCAAATGTCCAGTTTTCAACAAAAAAAAAATCACAAGGCACTCAAAGAAACAGGAAAGTATGGCCTATTCAAAGGGAAAAAAATAAACCAACAAAAACTGTCCTTAAAAAAGATGTGATGGTGGATCTACTAGACAAAGACTTTAAAACAACAATCTTAAAGATGCTCAAAGGACTAAAGGAAGATGTGGAGAAAGTCAAGAAAACAACATATGAACAAAATGGATATATCAATAAGATATAAAACCTAAAAGAGAAACCAAAGAGAAATGCTGGAGCTGAAAAGTAAAATAACTGAAATAAAAAATTCATTAGGGAGATTCAAAGGCTGATTTGAGAAGGCAAAGAAAGAACCAGCAGACTTGAAGGGATGACAATGGAAATTTAGAATCTGAGGAACAGAAAGAAAAAAAGACTGAACAAAGTGAACAGAGCATAAAGGACCTGTGGGACACCATCAAGAAGACCAACAAATGTATCACAGGAGTCCCAGAAGGGCAAGAGAGAAAGGGGCAGAGGAAATATCTGAAGAGATAATGGCCAAAAACTTCCCAAATTTGATGAAACACATAAATATAAACATCCAAGAAGCTCAATGAATTACAAGTAGGATGAACTCAAAGAGACCTACACCAAGACACCTTATAATCAAAAGCCAAAGAGAGACTCTTGAAAGCAGCAAGAGAGAAGCAACTCATCACATACAAGCAATCATCAATAAGACAATCAGCAGATTTCTCATCAGAAACTTCAGAGGCCAGAAGGCAGTGGGCCAATATATTTAAAGTATTAAAAGAAAAAACTTAACCAAGAATCTTAAATTTGGCAAAACTGTCCTTCACAAGTGAGGAATAAATTAAGATACTCCCAGATAAATACAAATTGAGGAAGTTCATTACCACTAGACCTGCCCTGTGAGAAATGCAAAACACAGTCCTGCAGATTGACATAAAATGACACTAGACAGTACCTGAAGTCATACAAAGAAATAAAGATCTCAGTAAAGATAAATACATAGGCAATTATAAAAACTAGTATTATTCTAACATTTTTTTTGTTTTCTACATGATTTAAGAGACTAATACACTTTTTAAAATTGTGTTAGTTATTAATTATTAGTTAATTAACTAACTAATGTACTAGTTAATTGTGTTAATTATTAGTCTAAAAGCTAGTATTATTGTAACTTTGGTTTGTAACTCCACATTTTGTTTTCTACATGACTTAAGAGACTAATGTATTTTTCTGAATTATGTTTTTGGACACACAATATATAAAAAGATAATTCTGGGACATCAACAACTGAAATAAGTGAGGGTGGAGATGTAAAAGAGCAGTTTGTTATTGACATTATTGAAGTTAAACTGGTATAAATCCAAATTGGAGTGTTATAACTTTAGGATGTTAAATGCAATCCTCTTGATAATCACAAAGAAAACAGCTACAGAATATACACAAAAGGCAATGAAATAGGAACTTAAATATTTCACTAGAAAAAAATCAAATGAACACAAAAGAAGGCAGTAATGCATAAAACAAGAGACAAAAGACCTATACAGCACATGGAAAACAAATAGCAAAATAACAGAAGTCCCTTCTTATCAGTCAACCTTAAAAAGAAAGGAAATTCTGAAGTATGCTACAGTATGGATGCACTTTGAGGACATTATGGTAAGTGAAATAAGCGAGTCATATCAATTTTGCATGATTCCACTGATATGACGTATCTAGAATAAGCAAATTCATAAAGACAGAAAGTAGATTAGAGGTTACCAGGGGCTGGAAGGAGGGAGGAATGGAGAGTTGCTGTTTACTGAGTACTAAGTTTCAGTTTGGGGTGATGAAAAAGTTTTGGAAATAGTAGTGATGACTGCATAACACTGTGAATGTACTTAATGCCACTGAACTATAGACTTAAAAATGGTTAAAATGGCAAATTTTGTTATATACATTTTATGATTTTTTAAAAATTAATATATCATAAACCACTGAATTGTATACTTTAACTGGGTGAACTGGATGGTATCTGAATTCATAGCTCAGTAAAGCTGCTTAAAAAAAAAAAAATCTAAGAACAAAGCTTCTCTTTAACCAAAAGTAACCTTGGTGCAAAGAAGTTTCTCGCCTTCCTCCCTCCACACAAACACCCAAAAAAGTCCTAGATACAGCAGATGATTTTTGAAAATTGTGAAAAGGAGAAAACAATGACCATTTAAAACCAATGTCTGTCTAAAAAATTCTCAGAAGGTTAGAATAGTAAGATTGCACGGTCTTCTGATGCCAGCAAAACATTTTATAAATTGTCACATGACTAAAATGAAAATACATAAGCTAAACTGGGCAGATTTCTGGCTAGGTGAGCCAACAGTATTAACAACTCAGTACCATTAGTGTGCCACTAGGCTCTCTCCTGTTTAATATTTTACAAATAACTCAGACAAATACCTAAATAGCATGCTTATCCAAGATGACAACTCAAAGCTGAAGAGGGGCAGCCATCTTGCCTCATAATTCAAATGAGCTAATCAGCTGAACCAATGAGTAGAGGCAATATACCACGACCGTCACATTTACAAAAGCATATATATACTTAATAGAGACAAATATAAAAACAAAACCTCAAAAACCAACAACTAAGGTACCAGATGCTAAAACTCTAGAATAACAATTCAGATAAACACATGTGTAAGCTGACCTTTTAAAAAGCTGTAAAATTATTCCCAGTGTAACCCTACCACTAAAAAGGTAAACATCATCTTAAACTGCATTATGAGTACAGCTTTTAGACCATGGAAGTAATGGCTCCAGAGTACCGTATGGTGCAATTACACCTTGAGGATTCTATATTCAGTTTAGAGCAACATTAAGGCCTGCTCCAAAGTGTGGCACACTATGGTGACATTTTGGAAATGAGGTCTTATGAAGACTGGTGGAATACATTAGGAATATTTGGCCTAGAGAAGAGAATTATGAATGGCAATGCATGACCATTAGTTGGATCTCAATAAGAGTTTCTATATAACGGCTATGATAGGCATCTTCAAATATTTTAAGGACTCTTATATGAAATATGACATTCTGCCGAGAATAAAGACAGAACTAACACCAACAGACAAAAGTATAGAGTTTCCAATCATCAAAAACTTTCTAGGAGAGAATACTGGTGATTTTTATATGCAGTGAGAAGTTGGTTCCTTCTACTCTAAGATTCTAGGAATGGTTTGGCAAAGTGCAGGGAGATATCATTGCCTCCTTATTGCCTGCGGTAATAAGGTTTATGATAATGAATTAGGAAATTCTGTTAAGGAAGATACTGTGAAATGTTTACCTTCCACACTGAACTATAAGTTCCAGAACATGGACCCAAAGAACAGTGGCACAATCAGGCTCTGATGTAGACCAGCACTTAAATATTCCTCATTTAAGAAATTAAAAACTAGCATAACCACAAATCATGTTCACAATCACAAATCATATTTTTTCTCCAATACTTACAATGTTTGGGAATAAAACAGAAGGTTCTAAATGTTATTAATGTTTCCAAGAACTAATTCTAATCCATTTTCAGTAGAGCAATACAAATCACCAAAAAATGCATTTACCTCTGGAGACCAACAAGGATCACATACAAAATAATCTTGACAGAAAAAACAAATCTCTTATTCCTAAAGAGCAGTATAATTTTTTAATAATACTAAGTCATTTTTAATGGTTTTTTTAAAAATAAAAATCTGCTCATTGTTCTTAAAGCATCAAGTAATAAGAAAGCGTTTAATGTAATAAACCCATCTCTCCAGTCCTATTGCCCAGAAGTAACCTCTGTTAACTGTTTTTGTGTATGCTGCCAGCCTTTTTCTACACAAGTATGTTACAAGGGTTTTGTTTGTTGTTTTTTAATTACAAATGGAACCACATAACTACAACTTGCTTTTTTCACTCACTATATCTTGTACTTCTTTCTATTTCACCAAACATACTGATCTGCCTCATTTTTTTAATGGCACAGAGCATTTCATTATATGGTAGTACCCCAATTTAACTAGTCCTCTTGATTACAGACATTTGTGTTATTCCAATCTTTTGCTATTATAAATATTGCTGTAGTGAACATCCTTGTACAAATCTGTATGCTTGTGCAAGTACAGGTACAAGATACATTCTTATATGTGGAACTGTTGGGTGTTTGTATTTTTTACTCTGTCAGCTATTGCTAAATTGCTCTCCAAAGGGATTGTGTCAAATGAGCTCTCAATGACAGTCAGAAGCTTCTATTTTCCCTATAATCTAACCATGACTAAGCATCACCATTTTTTTTAATCTCTGCCAGTTTGATAAGTGGAAAATGATTATTTCAATTCACCTTCATCACTGACGTCGAGAACCTTTTCACGCATCTTTTGGCCATTTGCAACCTTCTCTGTGAAACACTTGTTTATGTCCCTTAGTCCTTTTCCCCTCCAAGTTATTAGCTATTTCTCATAGACGTAAAGAGCCTTCTGTAGGAAAGTAGCCTTTTGTCATTTGTTTCAAGTGTTTTATCATTGGTTTGCAGTTTGTCTACTGACTTTATCTTCCTTTTTAAAATTTTATATGACTAAGCATTTCAATCTTTTGCATTCTTTTGCATTATGGTTTTGGGGTTTCATCTCATGCTTAGTTTTTTAAAAAGTCTTCCTCATTCCAGCTTTACAGTTATGTCCTAAAAGTGAGCTAACCGTCCCTATACCATTTATTGAATAATACATCTTTTCCCCCACTAAGTTATTCTCTGGGGAGGAGGGCAAAGAAAGGAGGAACAAATACGACTAACTCAAACTTTTAATAAAATGACACGCAAATGTTCAAAAAGATCTTCTTATGTTTGTACCTATTTAAGAATATTACATCCTCAAAGTAAAGGACAATTCAACACAATGCTTATGAAAATTCCAACTGTCTTTTTTAAAGAATTGGACAAGCTGATTCTAAAATTCACATGGAAATGCAAGGGACTCAGAATAGACAAAACAATCTTGAAAAGGAAACACAAAGTTGGTTGATTCATACTCCCCAGTTTCAAAACTTACTACAAAAGCTACAGTTATCCAAACAATGTGGTAGTGGCATCAGGACAGACATACAGATCAATGTAATAGAATTGAGAGTCTAGAAATAAATCTATATATCTATGGTCAATTGATTTTTAACAAGGGTACCAAGACAAATGGAGAAAGAACAGTCTTCAACAAATGGTGCTGGGATAACTGGATATTCCATGCAAAAGAATGAAGTTGGACCCTCACCTCACACCATATACAAAACGGATAAAATGTGAAAGCTAAACTATAAAATTCTTAGAAGAAAACAGATCCTTGTCACCTTGAATCAGGCAGTGGTTTCTTAGATATAACATCTAAAGCACAAACAACAAAAGAAAAAATAAATAAATTGGACTTCATCAAACTTTTAAAAGTCTGCTACAAAAGACCCCATCATGAAAGTGAAAAGACAACCTACAGAACGGGAGAAATATTTGCAAATCATGTCTGAGAAGGGTCTTATAAATGCTGCAGTAAATACCCTTACACAAATCTCTTTGTATGCTTGTGCAAGTACAGGTAATAGGATACATTCCTATCCAGTATCCAGAATATAGAAAGAATTTTATAACTCAACAATAAAACAAGCAAGTTCACAAAATTACAAAAGGGGCAAAGGATTTGAATCAACATTTCTCCAAAGATATGCAAATAGTCAATAAGCACATGAAAAGACGCTTGATATCATTAGCCATTAGGGAAATACAAACCAAAACCACAACATGATACCATTTTATACCCCCAAGACAGCAATTAGAAAAAAGAAAACTGTTTTTTTTTAAACTGAGAATAAGTGGAACTCTCATACATTGCTGGTGGGAATGAAAAATGGTGCAGCCTCGGTGGGGGTTCCACAATCATAGAATTACCATATAACCCAGCACTTCCATTCCTATGTACACACCCAAAAGAACCAAAAACATATATTCACACAAAAACCTGTACATAAATGTTCACAGCAGTATTATTCATAGTAGCCAAAGGGTAGAAACAACTCAAATGTCCATCAATTGATGAATGGATAAACAAAACGTGGTATATCTATACAATGGGATATTATTCAACCAAAAAAAGAATGAAATGATACATGCTATAATATGGCTGAATGTTGAAAACATGCTCAAGTCAAAGAAGTCAGACACAAAAGGTCACATATTGTATGATTTCATTTACATGAACTATTCAGAACAGGCAAATCCATAGAGATAAAGAATAGATTAGCAGTTGGCAGGGTCTGGGGAAAGCAGAGAACAGAAAGTGACTGCAAATGGGTAGGAGTTTATTTTTAGCACGATGGAAATGTTCTGGAATTAGATCAATGCATAACCTTGTGAATATACTAAAACCCACCAATTATGCACTTTAAAATGGCAAATTTTGTGGTATGTATATTTCAAAAAAAAAAAACAGTAAAGGACAGGATCTGCAAAATAAATTAATTCATGATTTACTCCAGCAATAAGAGAATTAGTACTCAGTCTGTAGGTGACTTTGGGTCTAAAACTATGCATCCAGAACAAAGAAAATTTAGTTGGGAGACTGATTTCAAGTATTTATAGTCACAGGATCATAGAGGGAATAAATTCCCAACTGTGGAAGATGTAGACATGAGACCTGTAACTAAGGAACCAGGAGAGCAAGCCCAAGAGAATGATCATCCATAACACAGCTCCTTTCAAGCGAACTGCTATCAGCCAAAGCCATTACAGCTAGTCCTTTTAAGAACAGATCTTCATTACAGGTACATGGAGGAGGGATACGGTTACCATTTACTTCAAAAAGATTTAAGATATTAAAATCAAACAGAATGTGGGAAGAACCTAAAATAGAATACAAACAGTAAATAAATTAACTTAATCTTATTACAAATGAATAACAGAACAGGCCAGAAGTAGGTAGGGAAGAAAAGAACTAACCTAACTTTGGAAAACAGATTTTGATTGTGTACTGTAAAGCTAAAGAAAAATACTATACTCTGGTTTAAAAATGTGTTTCTCACAGGGGAATAGGTTAGCAATTCTGAAACTACTCTGTGTTTGTGCACTAGGATTGAACAAATAAGTAAAGACACTGTGGATGAGAACCAGGTTTCTCACCTTTGGGGAAGGAAGTAACAAGGAAAGGGAAAGGCTAGGAAAAAAAAAAAAAAGACTAGAATGAACCCTGAGGTATGGGACTGGGAACTGGAAGCATAAGTATGAACTCATGGTTTTTAATTTATATTTATATAGATGGATAAATAAGGAAATAAAAAAATATGTGTATGTATATTATATAAATTTGCTAGCTCTATCCACTTAGAGGACCTAGAAACAATGACACCCCAATAGTACTGAGCATGCCTGGCACCCTGATCTTGGTTTCTAGATACCATTCTCCAAGAAAGTGAACCCGCCTCCTTTGGAGAAATGGTTGATTTCGTGGCTGGTGCAAACAGGAAAAATATGAGATGCACCTGAAGCATCTTGTGGTACCAGAAAGTAAATTACTACTCACAAAAGGATGCGGGCATTGTAGAAAAGACACAGGAGCAAATTTGAAAGTGCTCTCAATACCAAAGCTAGAACAATTTGAGCAACAAAGTATGAGATTTTAACCCATACGTAAAATAAATAACCACAAATCCACGTAAATAAATGGACAATTAATAAATGGAGGAAAAGAGACAATTCTTCCTTAACAGTAGAATTCCAATTAACAAATATAGAAGGAATGAGGGAAACAGAGAATCATTATTAAACAAACACCATAGTAGTAATTGCTGCCAGCAGGAACTATTGACAGATAAAAAAGTTGGCCCATGAAAAATATGACAAGATGCAGGATGTTTGCAGTTTCAAAGTACCTCCCCACAAGAGGAAAGTATAAATTACAAAGAAATTATTATATTACAAAGGAAAAAATTACATTTATTATTAATTACGAAGGATAAAACAGTAAATTTATAATGGAGAAATGTGATAGACACCACCTTAACCAGTGATCACAGTTAACATGACCAGTCATAAGACAGACTAATCATGAATAAACATCAAACAAATCCAATTGAGGGACATTTTTTCTTTCTTTTTGCTGAGGAAGATTTGCACCGAGTTAACATCCATTGCCAACCTTCATCTTTTTTTGCTTGAGGAAGACTAGCCCTAAGCTAACATCTGTACCAATCTTCCTCTATTTTGTATGTGGGTCACCATCACAGCATGGCTGATGAGTGGTGTAGGTCCATGACCAGGATCCAAACCTACAAACCTGGGCCCACCGAAGCAGAACATGCCAAACTGAACCACTATGCCACAGGGCCAGTCCCAAAGTACATTCTTAAAAAATAACTGACCAGTACTGTTCAAAAGTGTCAAGATCATGAAAGATAAAAAAAAGACTGGGGAACATAATAGATGGGAAGAGACTAAGAAGATATGATAACTGAATGCAAGATGGAATCCTGAATTGGATTGTGGACCAGTAAAAGAACAGTTTATAAATGTTAATTTCTCGGTTCTGATCATTATACTATGGTTATATCAAATGTTAACATTAGGGGAAACTGGGGAAAAGGTATATGGGAACTCTTTAAACTAATTTTGCACCTTTGATGTACATCTAAAATTATTAAACAATTATTAACAATTAAACAATAATACCTGGAAAGAACTGGGCATTTTTTTGATCAGTGGGTTAAAAGGTGGGCATAATAATTCACTTACTGATATATCAGTTTGTATAAATTATTCCAAGTCCTGAGAGAAATTTGATACATGCATGTGGGGAGAGGGTATCATATCATCTACATATTTTTAAAATCTGTCCATTCCGTTGTTACCCTACATTAAACATGCAGCTACTGTTTTTTTGGTTTTGGGGGGTTTTTGTGAGGAAGATTGACCCTGAGCTAACACCTATTGCCAATCCTCCTCTTTGCTGGAGGAAGATTGGTCCTGAGCTAACATCTGTGTCAATCTTCCTCTACCTTGCATATGGGACGCTGCCACAGCATGGCCTGATGAGCGGTGTGCAGGTCTGTGCCTGGGATCTGAACCCGCAAACCGCAGGCCACCGAAGCAGAACGCACAAACTTAACCACTACACCACCAGGCCGGCACCACAACTACTGTTTTTTAAAGCCTTCAGCTGGCAACAATTATTTTGCTAGTTATATGAGTAAAAAAGAAAGTTTTTAAAAAAACTGTGGTCCTCCTTTATTAAAGACATCACTTTCCTTGAAATCTATGGACTAGCCAGTAATTCAACTGCAGAAACAAATGGTAGATTTCCTTCATTCCTTCTCCTAGTTCCTCCATATGTCAATGGCATTCATTTTACAGAGCAGTTAATTGGTGGGCTTAATTTCACAGGCTATGGCAAACCAAATTCTTATGAAAGACATGACTGTGGCATCCTTCGCACCCTATACTTAAGTGATCTAAATGGATACAGATACAATAGGGAGCCATATATAAGCCCTGAAAAGCAATCTGTAGTCAGATACAACTTAACACCATCAAAAGCTACCAACTTTGAATCTTATAGGTTTAAGTTGAATGAGAACTTCTTTGATGCCACAAAATGTACTCTACTACCACTTATATATTATTTCCCATTTTAAGCAGTTTTCCTCAAAACATTTAATTTTTCTAACCAACTACTTTAATGAGTGGTATGTTTAAATAATCTTAAGTTTAATATGAAAAACAGAAAGGCTTATTTCTAAATTCCACCTGCTATTAATAAAAACATTAGTAAAGGTTCAATAAATAGTTCACTTAACTCAAGCACCTTTAACCTATTAATCCCATGTTACAGATGGAGAAATTAAAGCATAGGAAAACTGAACTGGTCTTTTTCCTAAAAGGAAAGAGATAGCATCAAAGGACTCCTTAAAAATGAGAATGTCACACAACTATGTACACGTAAGCAGACATTAAACACAGTGAGGCTGACTAAAATGCATTTCCAAGGAAATGGTCCCTTGCATTAGAATCGAAAATACGTGTCCTGTCTCTAACACGAATGAAAGAGCTGGTGGTAATGTCCACACTTTACAAAAGAGAGTAAAAAGGTACCTGACAAGCAAAAGAAAGCACCTAATGAAGACCCTAATAAGTAAATCTGAGGAAGAGTGCCAACTGACTTCAGAGGAGTCTCCTTGAAATTTTGTAAATGGATAAAACGGGCATCACAGACACAGGAGTTCTGGCATTTTCTAAAAGAAATATAACACTTCGGTCTTAATTTCAAAGAACAATGAAATTGCTTTCATATAGTGAAAGTTCTGAGAGCAAGTAAAATTGTGAGCTTAACCTCATTGATTAATAGGTAAAACTTTTAATCCAGATTTCCACATTTTGCTTACTGCTAGTTATAAATCATGAAATATTAAAAACTCAAACCAAAGTAGAGTCAAAAATCACAATTTGATGAAATCATGAGACAAGCATTAAGATTATAAAAGCTACTATAGGTTTCCTGGCCATTCCACTCATCTCTCAGAAAAATACATGAAGCCTTGTAATTAGAAGAGATCAATGACAAAAATAATTTCACCATATCTGTTCATCAACGAAAGTAAGGGAAATTAGCATTTCCTGAACACCTCTTTCATGCTGGGCACTTACACATCTTGATTTAATCCTAACAAGGCTGAGGAAGGGTTACCATCATCCCTTTACAAGTGAGGAAAACTTGCCTTTGGTTAGAACAATGTTTCTCAATCTCAGCACCACTGACATTTGTTTGGAGTGGGGGGACCACCTTGTGTATCGTAGCATGTTTACCAGCATCCCTGGCCTCTACCCACTGGAGGCCAGTAGCACCACCACCCCCAGTTGTGACAAAAACATCTCTAGACATTGCCAAACATTCCCTGGAGAACAAGACTGCCCCCAACTGAGAACCACTGCATTAGAGTGAAGAAGCCAGCATTTTCATTTAATGGACAACAGCTACACGCCAGACTCTGTTCAAGTTGTATTAGGGACAACTGAGGGTCTTTGCCCTCAAGAGCTCACTCTGAATCCTGGTCTTCCAGCCCTACTGGTGTTTGACTTTAAAACAAACCTCTCCCCACACACAGACCTATGACATGCATGCCATGACAGTATGATCTTCAACATACTCCCTCTGGCCAGCTCCCAAAAAAGCTAACTCCTCCAACCACAATCAGTGGGACCTCCACCCGCCCACTTATGCTGGCTTAACAGCTTGTAGTCATTTCTGACTCAACTTTCCCCTTCATTCCCTATATCTAGTTACTGCCTAAGTTCTGCTGGTTTTTCAGAGAAGTAAAATATCTCTTTTTTCCATCTCTACTCTCCATTTCCATTATTCTAATATAGATTCAAGCCCAATTCCCCTTCTTTTTTCTACTAAGAAAAGAAATGAGAAGCAACTAATCTCTCTTGGTCCCTCAAATGAATTAACGGTATACATCAAGATATCATAACTGAACTACCAACCTCTAGAGTAGGGAGCTGGCAGACCTCAGAGTGGTTGGCAAAGACCATACCCTGTTTTCCTGGAGTGGGAAAGAAAACTGAAATTTCCCCTCTGATCACAGACACTTTCACAGCCAGATGTTAACTCTCAGTAAACAGCAACCTTGACAAGCATTAAGAAAAGGACACAGCAGAGATTAGTTTGCACACCATTAAAAAGTGGCTTGCATGCTATTTATGGCACTTGTGCCATGAAGTGATTTTGCCTGCTCCAAGGGAATGTAGAACTGACACTCAATAGAGAAGTAAGGTAAAGTTCCTAAAGAAAGCTTGAACTAACTAGCATTTCTTCCCCTCCCAACGTATAAACCCAGATGAAGGTAGGTAAAGCAAACATTCCACTGGAGAAACTCTACAACAGATGGTCAAACAAAATCTAGTGAAATAACTGCATAAAAAGGCACATATATCATATATTCATGAAATATATGAATATACAGCTAACTCATTTATACTGCAAATGAAAGGCTCTGATTTAAGATTAGAGGAAATCCAGGATCTGTTTTAAAGTTGATCTCTCTCTTAGGCAGAGAATAGAACTTCATTGTATTAATGGTTCTTAGGAAATGCTTAATCCTTTTTGACTTAAAGACACCATAGTGGAGATAACTTTAAATCCAATACCTAAAATTCACACCTTAATCTACAGTTTTAATTTATACTTCATGGTTTTAAAAAACAATATTCAAGAAAAGTGTGATGGGTGACATCCTACATATTTCTGCTTCAGTTATTATTTGAGTTTTCCTGTGAAGGGCTGAACATCAAACAGTACAGAATGACAAATATATTTAGTGTCAGGGTCCTGGGCTATTCCAACTTTATCAGGTCATTCGTTTTAAGAAAGTAAACAAATAAATGAAAATAATTTCTACAAGGATGCTTCAATGTCTCAGAGTTTTCTGAGATAATAAAGCATATGTTGTGCTAAATTGCTATATTTCCTCTTGGGGGACACAAGTTTAGGTCAGCACCTTTATGAAATGATCAAAAGTCAAGCCAAAATGACTTCCTTAAGCAAAGAATTATAATTAGCAGGCATATTAAATAATTCCAGTTCATAAATGCTCTAACATATTAAGCAGAAAGAAGAAGCAGAGACTGAAGTTCAATGAGATGCCCAGTTACAGCCACCTTAAGGTGATGGCTTGATCCCTGCTGCTACTGTCCTCTGTCTGTAACCTATTACCTTGTAACATTTCATTCAAATTTTTTCTAAATGTATCCAATAAGCTTAACCTAAACTAATCCAACACAATCTGAGTAATTTCCTTGTAATTCTAAAATGTTTATCTTTGTCAACAGTAACTTAAAGCCTTGAAGAAATATCAGGCATACAAAATTCAAAAGGAAACGCATTAATTTAGCCCGACATTTTTAATTTTTTTTCCAAGAAATCCTTTCCTGTATGAAATGATGGCATTAACCTAGAGCTCACCCAATCAGTTTTTATTTTACTACCTTTTACCAACACTTGTCCATATGAAAATCATAAAGATAATCTTGTCACAACGGATGCCTGAAATTATTACAAAAAGAATTTGTCTTTTAACAAAGTAAATATGGGGGGACCTCTTGAACTGATCTTTAAAAGATTTTTAAGTTGTTACATGTAACAATGGTGTAATTTAAAATTCACCCCAGCTAACTTTACTATTAAGCTATGGTGTTCTTTCCAGCTTTAAAACAAAATGTAACCTTGTTAAACAGATTGTGGTTAACTAAGATCTCAACAGAAAACCAGCCTTGAGCCCCAAGAGTGTTCCCTAAAAAACTATTTTGATTGATACTGCTTCAGTTAACAGAGTTGAACTCTGCTGACACTAAATGAATGATAAAAACATTAAGACAAATCAAGTATTTAGGATTCAATTGTCAGAGGCTTTGCTTACAAATAATCTCTGCAGCATCCTTCCTCTAGGTTAAATTACTACAGTTTACAAAATGCTGTCACATACATAATCTCTTTTAGTTTCAACTCTTTTCTAGAAACACTGATTAAGAATATTATTTTATTTACAAAATTGCAAACAAAATAAATTACATTTCCCACATCTAAAGATATAAAATATTTTTGTAACCTGATTTCCTATTTCTAGTAAAAGGAACACAATTAAGGTGGTTTCTCATCCCTTTTTCCTCATAGTTCCTCCAACTATTCTAACACAATCTTTTCTTGAGACATTCTTAGATGATTAACAATTTGAACTTGAATAAGAAAATATTTTTAAAAATGAAGTGTAAACAAACCTACTATCATTTTCAAATGCTATACAAAGAGAAGGGGAAATTTATTCTATACCTATTAGCTCTGCCTATAACCTTAAATTAAGCATGTCCTGAAATCTTGAAGATTATTACACTTCCATCCATTAATCAAAGAAACATTTAAGACTATCTTAAATAGTTTCACATGCATTAAATTTACATTGGTTTTTCTAAGGGAAAGCCCAAATGTATTCCAAAGAAAAAATTCATTACTGGGAAGGAGAAACTATTTGCAAAATTCTCGAGCTAGAAATATCTTTTTTAGTAAGCCATTCTTTTAAACAAACAATTTTTAAAATATCAATAAAAATATAATTTACTTGTGCATCTCAGATTCCTAAGTGGCATCTGTTTAGATTTGTGATAACCATGCAAAAAAGAGTTTCAAAGGGTGTGGATAAATCCTAACCCACAAATGGATGTCTCCCTGAAATTTCAGGAGATTAACACTTCAAATACTTATAGTGACTGACAGGAAGTATTCCCGAAGCATCCTGGAGGCCGAGGCTAAAAACTGGTCAAGGTTTGCTGAGAAAGTTTAAGTGAGCCATAAGAGAAAGGACCAGAAGAATCGAAACTGAAGTGCCAAAGAAAATTACCACCATTGCTGCACGGAACCACACGAATGAAGTCATTCCCTCCAACAACCATTGTAGACATGGCACATTACCCAAGAACCTTCATGCTACCGCTCCAGGGAGCCACTATCAATTCTACCCTGTACATACCTAGAGACAACTTATCTACATACCTCCTGGAGGATTCTCTGTTTCTGGGAAACAGCAGCAATCACTCAATCACTCAAGCATGCTAACTGTGTGTCAACCATTGTTCTGGCAACTCCACATAGCAGGCTTCGTTTATTCCTCACACCAACCCTCCAAAAGGGCATTATCCAATTTATAGATGGGAAAACTTAGAAGCTGAGCAACTCATCAGATTTTCAGGAGAGGAAACAAATTACCCATCACGATTCAAATCCAAGGCTGTCTTTCTACACTGTTCCTGGCTTCTTGGTAGAGCTCCAACTTTCTCTATGGGCTTAAAGCCAAACACTACAGAAAATTCTGTACTTAACTCCACCCACTCCCTATCTAATAATGACAACTACAGAGCATTTTGGCCACTACTGTTCCCCCTTTCAATATTCAAATGTCATAAACAACATTAATGCTAGGTAACATTATTAGTATGCAAACACTGGGCTAGGCTATTTGCAAATAACACTTATGGAGTACTTACTATATGCTACATACTATTATAAATACTTACAACAACCTCATGAGGTAGGTTCTATCAATACCCTTATTTTACAAAGAAATTAAAACACAAAAATCTTTAATAATTTGCACAAGGCCAAATTATGGGAAGTGGGGATCCAGCATTCAAATCAGGTTGCTTGGCTCCACAGCACATGCTCTTCAACTCTATCATTCCTCTATCCCAAGAGAATTTATACAGGGCTTCTCAACTAACCCTTTTAACTATGTAAGCTAAGTTATTATCAATCCCAATTTATAGATGAGGAAACAGATGCTCAGAAAAGTGAAGTAATTTGCTTAAAGTCACACAATGTTTAGTGCTTAAGGCATGATTTGAATCCGTTTTTGTTTCACACCCCTAAGATGTTAATACACCATATCAAAGGACGATACTAACCATAAAAAGGAAAGCGATGGTGATCTATATATTTTTAAATGGTCAATTGCTTTTGAAAATTTCTAGGCCAATTACAAGTTCTTCTTAAAAATATTTAAGTATGAAGAAAGAAAAAATGTTATGGTCATGAGAAACCGACAAAAATGGCCTCTTGATTATTACGAAGCAGAAAACCTCCGCAAGTTTTTAAGAATTGTATAATCTTTTACTCTGAGCCAAATCGTTCTTATTTGACCATAAAGTACGGAGACCCAGTGAGACACAACCACTCCCTCCCACCTCAATAGACAATAGGAGAGTCAGCTTTATTAGTCGTGCTCCTTTTCCTAAGAGATCAAGAAACAAAACCAACATCTAAGAATCCACCTATTTTATGATACTCTCGTAAATCTGGTAACATTCTGAAAGCAGAAACTCAAGTTTTAGATGTTATTTAAGCTGCAACTACCAAGAAACAGGTACATGAAAGCATTTAATATTCTTTGTCTCTTGTGCAAAAAGAATTTGCCTTTCTTAAATCTATAAAGTTAAAGACAAAGAGAAAAAGCCTCAGAAAAGTGATTTTTCATACCACCAGACAAAAATATTACTGCTTTCAAACACCATTTCTAAAGACCCAATTAGACAGCATAAGTCCTCTGCAGTTATACGCTTTAGTTCAGAAAATGTCTTCCACCAATTATCCATCCAGAGTAAAATTGAGCAATATAATCGTGCCTCTCATCATATTTCCCACATATCCCAGGGGCCTAAGATAGCAAAACAGATTATACTGCATATAAGAAATATCTATTTTAAAACTACTAGTCCTTCTTAGGACAATCAATCTTACATTCTCAACAATGCAAAAACAAATCAGAAAGCAGCCAGCAAGCCCAACTGCAGTTCCTTTGTATCAAATACAGATTTTAAAGACCAAAAGATACAAGAGGAGAAACTGTAATTTGTATCTTTTACAGCATCTTGCAGCCTCTTTAAAAAAAGGAAGAAAAAAAAGATATTATAACACACGAGTCGGAAGTCAGTCCAAAGAATAACTGTGGTTGTTCCACGAGGGAAAAAAATAATTTATTCAGAGTTGCTCAATGCTTTTAAAAAATAATCTGTGCTGTGAATGAAAAGTATTAAATATTTCAACAAGGCCCAAGGAATCAAGTAACATGTGAATGATCATCTAGTGCATCCAAAGTGTACAGTGGACAAACAGGTTCCACTGTCAACCCTCTAAATGATGTTTTGAAATAAGGAGGAACTTGAAGAAAGGAAGTCACGTCATAATATCTCGTTAAATACACAGTTGTTTTTTGTGAACTGAAAAACAGTGAGTTTTTCCAAGGTGCATTTAATAAAAAAATCGTTTTCTTTCTTATAAACGAATCCAGTCACACATCACATCAAGGCTTGATATGCAAATACACAGAGATGCAGTCCTTCCCTTTCCCTCCCCATTTCCACTTCCCCTCGAGTGATTCCTTTCAAATAGCTATTTAAACAAGCATAGATGCTATCTGAAATGAAAACTTCCCTTCCATTTCCTAAGCTAAAGAAAGCAGTTTTCTCAGGAAAGCAGAATCAAGCTCAGTCACCCCACAGAACCTTAATTTCCGAAATGCCCTATGTTACTAAAATAAAAGCTAGCTATCCTAAGAAAGCAATTCCTTGGACACTTCACAATCAAAGGAAAAAATAAAGAAAATAAAAACGCAGGGAGAGAAGGACAACTTAAAAGCAAACCACCACACCCTCAACTCCGTGTTGCAACCCATCTGCCAGGGGCCTTTACCTTCATTTTCCATCGAAACTGCACTTAGGTTGATGGCTACAAAGTCTTTAGCGTCAACCACGGCCACACGGGGAAGAGAGAGGAGAGGAGGACAAGGAAGAGAAGACCCCGGAATCCTAGGCTGTCACCCCCGCTCCCGGCCACACGTCCCACGGCTGCTCCCACCACCCCTAGCAGCAGCAGCATCTGCAAGAGAAACCAGGAGAAGCGGGGCTGACGAGAGAGGGGGCGAGGAGGAAGCCCCGACACCCGCGCCCTCCGCCTAGACCACCCGCAACGCCCCCAGCTCAAGCTGGCTGGGCGGCGCCCTAGAGACACTCCCCAGCCAGGGTATCCCCGGACACCCGCCTCCCTCAGGACCTGGAAGTTTCTGGAAATTGGGGGTGGGGGTAGGAGGCAGTAGCTAATACTGGTGCCCTCCCAAAGCCCCAGACCCCCTTCCTCCAGGCTGCGGGGACTCACCCGCGGGGCTCACGGGAGCGCCCCGCGCGCCTCGGGCGAAGAGGAGCGGCTCGCCGGGTGGCGGCGCTAAGGCGGGAGCCTGCTCCCGGCGTGAGGAAGGAGCGAACGGGAAGGAGGGCGGGCGGGGAGGGGAAAGGAGAGGAGGTGAGGGGACCCGTCACGATCCCGCCGGCCGCCTCGGCGCGGCCGCGCTAGTCTGCACCCGCCTCCGCCTCCTGCGCTCCGCCCCTCCCCGCCGCCCGCCGCCCGCCGCCCCGGTGCGCCCCACACTCCCGGGTCCGCCGCGGACCGAGCTTTGTCGCTACTACTTCCGCGGCGAGAGGCGCGCGCGCACGCGCACTGGCACGAACAGGCGGGGACGGCGGAAGTGAAGGCCGAGCCGCCCGCCCCGAATGGGCTCTGGTTGGATGCGGAGCAGTCCGGTAGGAGGGCGCGCGGGGCCAGCGGCCAGCCCCGGCCCTACCTGCTCTGTGGAGGCTCCTCGCTGACCCCCGGGGACGGTGCCCGCCCGTTTCTACGCACCCACTGGGCGCGAGGGTCAGAGACCCGCCCGCTCCCCCGCGCTGGCCACGCATTCTCAGGAGGCAGCCGCGGGGTCGCTCCCAGCGGGCAGGCATAATCATGGTCGCTGTCCCCGAGGTGTTTGAGCCCTCAACAAAGGCGACAGGGGAAGCCCCTCCTGTCTGGGCGGCCGTCACAATCTCGGCAGGCGACGCGAGGACCGCCGAGGGACGGGGCGAGCGCAGAGGGGCGCAGGCGTTCTTATTGGGACCCCGCATCCTCACTTGCAGACCCCTTTTACGCCTGCTTTGCTCTAACCGCGGAGCGGGTCATCGCGGGGCGACTTCCCAAAGTTCTGTCCCGATAAGGGGTGGGCTTCAGTCCCCGTGTATAATGTGAAGGCAAGGATCAGCCTCAGAGCTCAGGGGAGGACTCGGTCTTTTCATTCGTTCCAAGGGTGTGGAACCCGAGAGGTTGGAACAACAACTAGAAACCACTCGGTTTCTTCCAGAGATGGAAGCTGAAGAACGGGCATTACCTTCGGCCACTGGTTATGTCTTTTGTCATTTGAACCTTTCACTTGCTCAGCACCTAACTCAGACCTCCAATAAGTGATTTTTGATGGACGGTTGATTTTAATAAGCCTCGGTAAACCAAACGCAGGAGAGATTGAGCCCAAGTCCTCTTGCACTTAAATCCGCTAGAGGGCAGGGGTATACTTGCTGAGTTAGAGCGCATCCTGCAAAGAAGAGACCGCAAAAGAGAAGTCCTCCCTTACATGTTAGAGGTATTTTTCTCCATCAACACTTATACCCGTTAAAAAATGTGTTCCTTATCTCAGGTCCTGTAACATATCCCAATATGCTCTCTGACCACATGTTCAGTGTCAAAATAAATGGACAGGGTTGCCTGTTTTCCTATGTTTGGTCCCAAGTAAGTGGAACTAGTCTAGGATCTAAAATCCTGGACAGCTTTTGAGATTTTTAAGAAACACAGATTTTATTCAGCGAGGTCACTTTAAAATTTCAAAAGTGACACCATAAAAATCAGATGAAGTAGATTTCTAGTATAGAGTTACTATTCCACAACCCACCCTTTCTTGCATGCTTAGTGATTTTTGTCTACCAGTGGTGTTATAAGCCTATGATTTTACAACAATGAATGTGCTGTCTCTTGCTCAATGTTACAATCAATTTGTCATGATTATTAGTTACTATAGTTATTGGACCTTGACACCACAGCATCAAATTAAAAACATAAGAAAGCATCTAAAGTAGGAAATGTACACGATGTAGACATTATTTGATACTAACATATGATTTTACAAAATGGAAGGTAATTTCACTGTACAGCTATTGCTATTGGATTGCTTTAATTATCTCATTTTATCTAAGGCAACTTTTCAGAATTATCTGTTGTGCACTGCAGTACCCCAGCAGTAACACTGAATCTGTAATTAACTCCCCCAAAGATTTATCACTCCATAGCTTATACCTAAAGTAGCTTACTCTGGAATTATACTTTTTGGTTGCCTAAATTGTGATAGCCTTTGTTCCTATTGCTAAGCCAAAAAAGAAACTGGATAAAACCACCTTTGTCCAAGAAAATTGTTACATACTTCATTCTTAATCCGGTATCAGTCATTTCACGAATTCCTAGGCTTGGGAGCAGCGAAAAACCTTAAAGGATAGCCGGTTCAACCACTTAGCTGATCCTTCAGCCTCATCAACATATCTCTACAGAGTGATCCTCCATTCTATGCCTGGACACCTCCTCCACCAGTTGGCCAACATTAGTAGCATCAACTTTGACTTCTATGTATACGAAAGATAGCATTTATTAACACTATTCAAGCCAGAGCAGTGGGGAAAGCTTGCGCCACAAGCTTCGGAAATCCTCTTCCTTCTCCCAGCGTCTCGCCCTCTGACCAGCTAACCTACCGTGAGACTTTCATGTAGCAATCTCTACCTCCTCATCTTGGGGGAAGGGGACTAAAATAAGATGTACACCGCATTACATACATATACATACATATATATTATGAGATTTTGGGTAGAGGCATAATAACTACCCTTGTTTCTCCCAGAAGGTTGTTGCGAGGATCTGATAAAGTGAAGATAGCTTTTAAATTATAAGCATTGTAAAAGTATAAGATTATCGTGCAGAGAAATAAGCCAAAGCATGGACTATTAGCTAGCTAGAATGAGACTGATGACAATGAAATGTATTATGTTTGTTTCCTCTTATTTCTTCTTTAGAAATCAATGCTCAAAATCTATTCTACTCTCATTTTATTCTGAATATTTAACCTACTAAACTAAATATATCTGATGCAAAAAGTGATCACATATGAGCAATAGAGGGGAAATTTGTCAGGCATCTCTGCTTGCAGGAAATATTACAAACAGGGAAGATTGAGGAAGAATGGTCACAATGTTCTAATTTTATTTATACGTGCCTTATTACACAAAGGATGTGAGGCATCTTGTTTTTAATATCAAATTCGATAGCTGGCATTTTTATAAACCCGGATGATAAAGGAATATGTGGCCCTCTAGGATTTAAAAATTAACTTGGAAAAGGTTATTTTTAAAATCTTTCCCCAATTAATGTCTTTTTTAAAGTCTATTTTAACATTAAGTACCAGAGGTTAATGGTTAACGAATTTTACCTAACTGTTAGAAGTTGTTATTTTTTAAATTGGATATTTTAAAAGCATATAAAGATGCAACATTTTGTTTTTTATAAGCTAACATACTCCGACAGAACAACAGAAGTATTTTTTTTTTATAGGATAAAGGACATGCTAAGGGTCAAGTTTGGGGAAATACAGTCTTACTGTAAGAAATGTCATATGAAATGAGTGTCTAACAACCACCTGCCAGAATTGCTGTAAATCTACTTGATTCTATGTCCTAGCAGTGCCAGAGAGTGAAAATTGGAAGAATACGAATCAAATGGGCTCAAAAATGAGCCACCTGTGTTTGGTTGGTTTTAATAGCACACAGATCCCGAAGTACTTTACAAATATTTTATCAGCCCACCAAATTCCATAGCTTTTACACTTGCAAGCATTCTAAACATGAAACATTTGATGAAACTGAGCAGAAGAAACTAGAGAAATTAAAGTGTACTCTTTTGCTTTTTATTTTTAAAGAAATTTATTTCAAGTATGACTCATTTCCCCTATTCAATGACTTCTGAGCTTGTGATGTTCAGGATCTTTGGTATGTACTACCAATCTTCTGGTTGGGGGTGAGGCTAGGTGGGGGTGCAGGTGAGGATAAGAAAGGAAAGGAGGAAGAGCAAAGTGAATGTGAGGCCCAAGTCCAAAAGTCAACTCTGAAATTCATTATTTTCATGGAAAATAGACATACAATATTCCATATCACATACACCCCAAGACCTGTTCTGAGATAAAAAGGTACTATTTAAAAGGTATTTTGTCTAGTTTCCAAACTGGCATAATTCATCTCTGGCCCAAAACATTTTGTCTGTAGTGAATATGTAATAAAGACCATTGAATAAGTGGGTAATCTGGAAAATGCTCATTATAAATAAATATTTGTTTTTGAATGAATAAACACAATCCCACCTTTGACTTTGCTACTTGCTTCCCATGATCAAACTAAAACATGAGCTTCTACTTTCCTGTAAAGCAAAGAAGAATTAAGGGATTTTCAAAGGTTTAAAAATGAACTTACATTTCCAAAACACAAAGGGTTTAGCTGAAACAACTCGATCTGAAAGGGAATAAGTCCTAATCACTGCAAGAAGTGTTAAAAATTGAGCAGTGTCCAGAGCAGATGAAATTTCACACCCAGATTTTGAGCCCAGGTAACCATTTGAAATTTGAAGATAACAATGTTGAGGTGGCTGCTTCCATGCACATAGGAAATTTCAGCTGAGCTTGTGTTTTGGATTGTGATGGCATGCATATCAATACCTGGCAAAGTCAAAAGCACTATAATTTCCAGCACAGTCTTCAGTTATTACCTTAGAGATCAAGGAATCTACTCTCAATTCTTAGACAAGACAACTAGAAGACCAGGTATAAGCAACAGGCCTTAAAATAGCCAAGTAAGTTAAATTGCCACTGGCCCGAATCTCCTACTCACTGAAAGCCTTGCTGGTGAGTTGGTTGTCATAAATAGCTGAAACCACCAGACAGATTCTCTATCATGTCTGCTGCCCCCCTGCTGTGTTTGCAGTAATAGCCCAGGCCTCCTCCCTCCATTTAAATGCTTTCTCAATTTCACCTCAGAGACATTTTCAATCTCTCTTTATTCTGCTGCACACTGGGGTCTGAGAAGGCTTTGGGAAAGGTTACATTTCCTCAGACTTCCAAAATGGTACATTTTGCACTTAAAAGTTTTCTACCCCACCATTTTCTAGAAGTCAAATATTTTTTGCAAAGCTTGCATCTTTGCCTGAACTTGTCCCAGGTCCCTCCAGGTCCCCTGCAGAAATCATCTCTCTCCACTGTGCTTCCTATTGTGAGAATAAATGAGAAAAAAGGCACAAAAATGCCATTATGATAATGAATTAGAAAGGGAGATCCACAGCTTTAGAAATTACCCAAGGCTTTATGAGGATCCTGAAGTTTAGCCCTGAATGATCATGCAAATAGACCATACTCCCGTTGAGCATGCTACGCAAAGTAAGAAACTCACACCAAAGAGATGGTTTGCGAGACAGATGATGGAAAAGAGGGAATTGCAATTTGGGAAGATGGTTTGCAAGACAGATGATAGGCAAGGGGAATTACAAATTGGCAGGAAGGAGTTTTTGCAACACAAGCAAATTGTTAAAGCTTTAGGTTAGAAAATTCATCACTACAAATAACAATAGGTGGAAAATTAGATTAGCGGCATTCACAATACACCTTCAGGCAATTTTATTTTTGCTTTCTTTGTTATAAAAAGCAAACTGTTGAATGCAAACCTATTTTCTAAGAAACTGCTACATCAACTACTAGGAATATTGGTGCACTGTCCCGCAGAATGTTTAACAGGAAGCTGACAAACTAGAAATGGCATTCAGGCCCTATGAGGAGAGTGAAAGGAACTCTCTGTTATATTCCAAATGATAAGTACATCTTGTGATAACATTACCAGTGATCTTCAAACATCCACTCCCCTCCAGGATCATTAGTCGAAGTTAGTGTTTCTCAAAGTGTGGCCCTCACTACCAGCAGCATCAGCATCACTTGGGAACTTACTAGAAATGCAGATTCTCAGATCCCTACTGAGACCTACCGAGTCAGAAAATCTGGGGGTTGGACTCAGCAATATGTGACTTAACAAGCCTTCCTTTCTGCCTTCTGCCTTTCTTCCTTCTGCCTTTCTTCCTTCTGTAGTTCTGAATGCTTGGAAGTACTGCAGCCATCTTATTCCCTGTCCCTCCCCTCCTCCTCATGGAAAAGCCAACACCAAGGATGGCAAAGTAGTAATGAGAGGAAGCCAAATCCTTTAATACGTAATTAAGCTAACAAATTAAGCAACCCTGGAGCCTGTCCTACCACAGGACTTCCTTTAATGTGAGATAATAAACAAATTATATTTTCTGTGACTTGCGGCTGGAAGCATCCTAACTGATAGAATCTTAACTGAGAAAAAAATAGTACACTTGAGATAAATAGGTTAAAATGTTAGTTGGTTGATGCTGTGGCTGCTCCTATACAAGTTAAAAGAATTCAATATAATATGACATATTCAAATGACAAAATCTTAAATAAATTACTTAAAATGCTAAAGGCAATGTTAATCAACAGGAAGTTACAGAATAAGATGTAAGTCAAAAAAGACTGAACAAGGGAGTGTGTCTGTTTTTTTAAGGTAAGTGATTTCCACATTAACATATAAAGTCAAAAACTGGCTATTAATTTCAGAAGCTCCTCTGACAAGGTTTTCTTATTTCTAATTAGGAGTATTTTTAAATTATGTAACTGAACTTTATTCTTGAAAACCAGTGAGACTTTAGAATTTTTACTTTCTTACATGTTGTGTGCCCTGCCACCAGGCTTTTTCTTGTTTAATTCTTCAACTAATGACTACGATGGTCATAGATTCTACTATGAAACTGCTAAAATGAAATTAAGTTTACATTTTCCCAAAGTATGACATAGTCATTTTTTTCAACAAATTGATGAAGATATTTATTATTTTGAGGTTTGCACATCAACTTGCTTCTATTTTCTGATTTAGAGCAGTTAAAAAGGTATGACATTTAAAAAAAAAATCTCTACATGTATTCTTCCTTAGTTTAAATGATTAAATTCCTCTTTTTAACCCTGGAAAAGTGCTTGCAAAGGTAAAGATGCCAACATTGCACATTTGATTAAAGAATTTAAATTACTTTTAAGGAAATGAGTCAATTTTAACTGAACAGCCACCAAAACTACACATTTGTTTAGGGCTTTTCCGTTGACATAACACTTCCATGTACATAATTAAATTTAATCCTCACAACCCTATGGGGTAAGTAGACTAGATCCTGTTAATTGCTTTTTATAGGTGACGAAGCTGACACTCACACAGGGGAAGCTCCTTGTACAAGAATGCTCACTATTCAATGTCAAAGCCAGGAGTCAATTATCCATTTTGGCTTCAATTCCCTTAATGCTTCTACAATGACCCATCAGAAAATATATAATAAACTACCCTGTTTATTGAATTACCTTTTACAGTTCATCATTTCATTTTGTTAAATTCTTACATCATTTAACTCAATGGGGCACCCTGCAACCTTGATAGCCATTAATTCCTGAGCCTAAGATCTCTCTCCCCGAGCTCATTTGATGACATCCAAGAACGTATTAATTAATAAGGACTCGATTTTAAAACATCCTTGGTCATTGTCTACATCTATTCACTTGTTCTTATTTAACCTTGGGACATCATCACTCGGGAAATCATGCTCCAAGCAGAAGCTGTTCTAGAATACCTTGGGTTTATCTACTCAGAATTGAAAATTACTGCTAAAATGGGAGTGTAATCGTATGAGTAAATGATCACAGACAGGCATTTTAGAGAGATTATTCACTGGGTAATTAAGACATATTCATCAACATGCTTTATTGAAACATACATATTAAACACATGTTCTAAGGATCTAAAAGCCACTAAACAGTATTAGGAACACTGATTTCATCTTTCCAAGAGGTAAAATTTTTCTTTGTTCTAAGTCTTTATAATTATATTTACATATTAACCAGAGTAGGGGCAAGGGAAAAATGGAGAGATTTTTTTTAATGCTAAGACTTCATAATGGCTTTAGACACTATGGAGAACCTAACAACTATTATACCTTTTTATAGTCCATAATTTAAATCAGTAATTAAAATTCTCAGTTGCCACATCAGTTTAATCAGTAAACAGCTACAAAAGAAGGAATTAAAGAGATAAGAACATATTTTAGATTATGTTCTTATAGTAAAGACATTGTAACGATCTCTTGCATTACTAAGCATTATGTAATGCTACTAGGCAAGGGGCAGCTGCGGTTGAAAATGGTCAGTTAAGAACCTGTGAAGCCGTAAATCATCATCACTATCCCCCTGGCTTTAGCAATGACTCTCCATCTTCTAAATGGCATATGTGCTATTCTTGAGAAGGAAGGGTAACCCCTGTCAGCTTTGATTTTGAAAATATGCATCACCAAGTGATCTACATCAGTGGTTCTCAAACTGTGGTTCTTACCATTAGAAACGCAACTTCTGGGGCCCCACCTCAGATCTACTAAATTAGCAACTCTGGGGGTAGGGCACTGCATTCTATAGTTTAGTTCTTTAGGTGATTCCAATGCACTCTAAAGTTTGAGCACTGATTTACAAGAAACATAAAACTTTGATCTAAAAATATTTTGATCTAAAAATATTTCTAATACTCCTCAACTCTAAAGAACAGAGAGAGAGTGTATATCAGTATTTTAAACCTCCACCAGGATTCTTAAATCACATAGGACTTTGAAATTCTTTGAGTGGATACCTGTTGACCTAAAACCAGTTATTTTAAAAGACCAGGGGAAAGGGCATCATGACCAAAAAGAGATCATACTTCTCCCCTCTTAAGTAACTTTGAGCATGACGTCGGCAGCCGTGTGACGAAAGAGAAAAAAAGAAAGAGAGCAGTGTGGGGGCAATGGAGCTACAGTTATGTTCCCAGCTGGGAAGTCTGCCTTTGTTTTCTCATTCTGGGTCAGGACCTTTGGAACAATGCTGCTTTGACCAGGTGGATCAGGCTTTAGCAGCACAGTTAGATGAAAGAAGGGGAAAACAAGCTTCATAAGTAGAAAATGCCATTCTCTTATCACAGTGTATTCTTCAGAGAAATAGTTCCATCCCTTAAACATAAAACAAAACCGAAGCTATGTAAAATTTCGGAGGCTATAAAAAAATTTTTTAAGTACATTATACAGAAATTATATGTTGACGAAAGAGCAAAAGGGAAGTTTTTCAACGCTAGTAAAATAGGGTTTTACACTATTCAATCACTTTAAACAATTTGATTACAAGCTATGCATTCGTTATATGAAACCAAAATACTTCCACAATATGCTTTATTTATTTTGAGATGTACTTGTAGGTCATAGCCTAATGGTAAATATTATAAGAGGGTTAATGGTACAGGGCAGGACTGCTTACATTTAAGGACAGTTATTCACAGAACAAAGGAAGAGTAAGAACAAGTAAGGACAGTTATTCATAGAACAAAGAGAGTAAGATGAGTCAAGAGTTTCTTTTAAGAGGAGGATATACATGAGAAAGCTGGGCATTTGAACACATTACCAATGAGCAAAATTCAGCCAAGAAATCCAACATAAAGGTGATTTTATCCAGAGACGTTACAGTAATTATGTTATAATTGCCAATAACAGAGAAGTTTGCAAAAGCTTGATTATATCTTAATGAATTCTTAAAGACTTTCTTTAGTGCTGCTATAATTTTTCTACTGTGTAGTCTTTAACAGCAATAACATGCTCCTTCGCTATGTGTGTTAACTGGCCTATTTGGAAGGATAGTAAATGGTGTATTTAATATCAATTAGGCCAATATAGGAATTTTGGGATCTATTGTATTTGCAAATAATGCCATTACAAATAATAAGTCTTTTGCAGATATAAACAGGGGTGGGGGACCCTTGAGTTTTAGCAGAACCAGAACATCTCCATTTCCATAGTGCTATTTACTAGTGAATGCAATACATCGAAAGAACACCCCCTACTTCATTCAATGGGGTTGGAAGCTCAAGCTGCTCAGAATAGGACCTCATACAACACTACTTTTGAAGCCACCCTATGGCATGGACTCTTGCGTACTATAATATAGCACCATTTTTTTTGTTTTACCATTCCTCCAGAGCTGGATTTTCTTGGAAACCAAGGAAGTTTAAGTTTCAGGGCCTTTTCTTGCAGAGGCCCCTTTTAAGGTCCTGAAAGAGACTCTAGCAAGGTTCTCATGCTCTTATGGTTGGTAAAACTTGCAAAAGATATTTTAACTGCAATTGATTTTAGAGTACTCTTTTTGCTGACTTCGCCTCCTTCACACTTCTATCAGATAGCATTAGAGCAGCCAAGGGCAAAAAGGAAGTTGAAATAGGGATATGTTTAGGTTTCATTTGGATTGAGTGGGGTATATAAATGTGGTTTGCAGTCATGTCTCTGTATGGTTAAGTTACTGCTAGCTGTCCTGGTAGAGAAGGACATCCAGGAGTATGATGCCTACTACCTACTGTACTGAATCACAAGGCCTGAAATCCTTATACAAATGTGTCCTTTGGTGCCCAGCACCTGAAGTATGTAGGTGGTAATGGAAAAACAGAGCCAGAAGCTAGTCTATGGAACTTTTCTAGACTCTAATGAAAAACAAATATAAACTAACTATGGTAGAGGAGTGTCTGAGTTATCTTTCAGTTATCTCTTTAGAGAGTGTTGGAAAATCATTGTTATGTTGAGTGGTGATTGTAACCCAAAAATGTAAGAACAAAACATCTTAGGGTACATCAGTTAATTAGTAAAAACACTTATTTTTCTAGATTTTGTGGTTTGCGGTATTTGTCATCCAAATTTGTAATTTGTTGTGACTTCTTATGCCATTCTAAATAAATATTCACTTTGTATCTAATTTAATATTTATAATTTTGTATTCTTTTTCTTAAAAAACATTCCCCCCGGGGCCGCGCGGTGGCGCAGCAGTTTAGCCGGCGCTTGGCAGCCCGGGGTTAGCAGGTTCGGATCCTGGGCACCCGCTGATGCACCACTTGTCAGCAGTGCCGTGGTGGCATCCCATATAAAGTGGAGGAAGATGGGCACGGATGTTAGCCCAGCACCAGTCTTCCTCAGCAAAAAGAGGAGGATTGGCAAAGGATGTTAGCTCAGGGTTGGTCTCCCTCACCAAAAAAAAAAAAAAAAAAAAAAAAAACCCCAAATTGAATAACCTTTAAACTTTTCAAAAACACAGATCTCCACCTAAAAGGATTTAAGATGCCCTCTCTGGATAGTAGTTATGGGGGTTTTATTTTTAATCCCTTTATTCTCAATAAATGAAAGAAAATCTAATATCAACGAAAGAAGAAAAGAAAGAAAGGAGTGAGGGGAAGAAGGGGAGAAAGGGACCCTACCTATGGGAGTTATCTCAGTATGAGGCAGTGAATCAGACTGTGGAGTCAAGCAGACAGGCGAACCCGGAGCTAAAATCTTACTGCCATCACTTACGAGTGATGTACCAAGGTATCTGACTTCTTTAAACCTCAATTCTCTCATGTATAAAGTGGGGATAATACCATCGATTTCGTAAGGTTATTATGAAGATCAAATGACAACATATGTAAAGGAACTTGCCAAGTGCCTGCCACATACAAGGCATTTAATAAAAATTAAAAATTTCTTATTCTTGAATGCATAGTCCAAGTTGTATTTCTTGAGATATCCTTATAAATATGCTGCCTTTGGGACGAGCAGGAAAGAAATAATTCCAGCAGTTTTCCTGCTCTCTTCACAGCTAATTATAAGCAGTACAACATATGTGGGAAGTTCATTCCTTTTTCTGTTAAGACATGGAACTGTCTGTACAAGGTGAGAAAATATGTCATCTTCCATTCTGAACAAAAGTTAGCAAATAAAATGTTGGAGAGAGACTGTCTAAGAAGTGGAATAGGATAGCAAATTTAGGAAGCTGCAAAAAAGCTACACTGTAGTTCACAAAAAAGGGTTTCACATTTGAGCTAATGTGCTTACATCAAACACAGAGGTTTCGGTGTTCATCCATTTACTGACTCCTGTGTTTCAAAGGCATCTGAGCACTGTAGATTAGGAAAGTTTAGAAGCACATAACAGAATCAGAAATACCTCAAAAGTCAACTCAGGGTCTAGGTGTCTCCCAGGCATGTCTAACACTTCACAGCTGTGATAATATGAACAAGAAGGATGGAACAGCTTCAGAAGGGACCATATTAAGCAGCAAGTTATCAGCATTAAATGCAGGAAAAAAAGAATTGAAGGTAAAAGACGTTTGATATTAAGAGGAAAAAAAACCCAACAGTGGTTAAAATGCCACGAGATAACCTAAAATTTCTCAGTATCCTGTCCATCAATGATTACATAAGTATACTTAGCTATTTATTCCCTATATTGGAGGGGGTTATAAAACCCTAAAACTGTGGGCACAAGTAGTTCAGTGGTCAATCAGGCTCAGAAAAGCTAGCCACTGGTGCATAAGCTTTTCACCTGAGGTGTTTTCTGGGTGTAGCTATATTTTCTTTCCTTGATGGAGGATTACATGCTACCTGAATCTCCAAAGACATTTGATTCTGTCATCTTTGGCCTTAGATTCCAGAGCAACATGCTCAGGCTGTGGAATATCTACCACTAACCAAAGAAAACAAATGAATTCTAACAATACACCTGTGCCCTCTCTCTGTTCCTAAGGTATCTGAATTGTCCATCTTTCTACTGCTCACTGCACTAGAATCTTGGGGCTGGAAGGGGCCCGGTAAGTCGCTCAATCTTCTCTTTCACGATGTAGAAACCATCACTACAACATCCTCTGAGTAGGAGTCACATACCCTGCCCTCTGCAAAAGGTGGCCCATTCCTTTACCTCTCATTTTTAGCAAGTCCATCCTTATTATTGTATCATAACATCTCCCTTCAATTCTGCCCATCAGTTATGGTTGTTTCCTCCGGAACCTCCTACATGCATCTCATTTTTCTTCTGCGAATTAGCCCTATGGGTCTTGTGACAAACAAATACATACACAGAAACAATCACATCTTAAGATTCTTCCTCAAAGAGCCTAACATCCAGGATTCTTTCAAGCACTTCCATCTCAGGATAACATTCATTACCAACCTAATAGTCCCCCCCCCCCGTACCCGCCCCCCATGAACCAATTCCACAAACTTGTATTCAGTTCTTTCCATCCAATAGGCACTTTGCTAGTCATCCAGGACATACTGGGAATCAAACAGCCCCACAAACAGATGCAAAATTGCTACCGGGATAAGTACAGCAAGGGAGAGTTACAAGATGCCTTCAAAATATATAATAGGAGATAGGACCAAGGTGGGAAAGTCAGAAAAGGCTGCCCTAAAGGAGTTGATATTGAATTAAGATTTGAAGGAAGAGTAGATATTAACTAAGGGAGGATAGTGAAGGGACAATTGGAACAAAGGTCCTGGCCAGGAAGTGGCAGGGAAACAGGGAAAAGTAGAAGAAAGATCCTGTAGCTGAGAGCAGAGAGCAAAGGGAGGCAAGGTAAGCAAGCAGCAGGAGAGAGAATCAGGGCCAGACCACACTGGGCCCTTTGTGTTGAGGAACTTTGTCTTTATCCTAAAAACAAGTAGAAGCCAAGAAAGATCATAAGCATGGGGCTAGGGGGTTTCATGGTCAGATCTGTGTTTCCAGAAGACCTCTCTGGCTGTGGTGTGAAGAACTGATTAGACAGGACAGCAGTGGATAGAGGGAGACCAATGAGAAGGCTAATACAGTACTTCAGACCAGAAGTGATGATGGCCTCTTGGACTAGGCTAGTGAGATAGAAAAGTAGACTGACTGATTGGAGGGATATTTAGGGATAGAATTGAAAGGATTTGATGATAGATTGGATGTTGACTAAGGGAGCAGAAAGTACCAGAGACACTACTAGGTCTCTGCCTGAATAACAGGCTGGTTCGTGGTGGTGTTATTTTCTGAGGTAGAGAAGATAGGTTTAGGGGAGGGGAAGAACATGAGAGTAGGTGCTGATGACTGGAAAACCATTAATCTTCATGCAAGCTATTGAAGCTGGGTACCTGAGCGTTACTGTAAATATTCAATAAGAACATGGTTACCTTTTGACCTTGTTCCTAACACAGACATAGATGAAAAGAAGTTAATCTTGTCAATTTGCTGTTTTCTTGTTTAACCTGAGGAGTGACTCAAGGGTGACAAGAATTTATGAGCTTGTTTTGCAGAAGAAAAAGAATGCCTTCAAGGAAGTCACCATCACCAGATAACCAGCCCCCACCTGCCCCTGACGCCCAGAAGTCAGATTGCCCAGGGATTTATCTGGACAGGGATTACTCCTTTGTTTCTCCAAAACTCCTCTTGCCAAGCCCCTTGGCTCTATAAAACCACCTGCTTTCTTCTCTTGGGAAGGCAGATTTGAGAGAACCTCTCCTCCTACTTTCTCATTTTGGCCAATTCAAATAAACCGTTCTCCATCTCCAAGCACTGATGTCTCAGTGATTGGCTTACTGCATATTAGGCACATGAATCTGAGATTAAGAGGTTTGGTATCACTATCAATTACAATTCTCAGGCATTTTACAGATTATGGAGTGCCACAGACTGAATGTTTGCATCCCCCCAAAATTCATATGTTGAAATCCTAACCCCTAGTGTGATGGTATTAGGAGGGAGCCTTTGGTAGGTGATTAGGTCATGAGGACAGAGCCCTCATGAATGGCATTTGTGCCCTTATGAAAGAGAACCCAGAGAGCTCCCTCATCCCCTTCTGCCACGTGAGGGCACAACCGAGAAGTCAATAGTCCGCACTCAGGAAGCAGGTTCTCACCAGACATTGACTCTGCCAGCTGATCTTGGACTTTCAGCCTCCAGAGCTGTGAGAAATAAATTTCTGTTGCTTATAAGCCACTCAGTCTATGATATTTTGTTATAGCAGCCCAAACAAACTAAGGCATGGAGAAATAAATAGCTCTTTTTTATTTTACTTTTTAAATTTCTCCCTTCAGATAGAGGAGACCGTTGTAATTACCATCATAAAATATTTCAACTTTTAATGTCATGTTTAATAGTCAGAAATATTAAGGTTCATTTTCATATTATCACAGTGATACCAGCTCAACACAAGGTTGATATAAGGGAAGCCATATGGTAGAAAAGAAACCTATTGTAACTATGAATGACCTCTGACTAACTAACCCAGCTGGATTTGTACCCTCCAGGAGATCTACCTGCTCTGTAGATTTTATGACGCCTGCTTGTGCGTGTAGCTCCCAGCTGTGATTAGATGGTAACTTTGTTCTTTTGAGTTCGTTAGGAATATGATGACCCCCGAACAGCCATCATCAAGGACAACTGAAAGATCTGGTGTGGTGACTCCCAGTCTGTAGCACCCGAGGGTCAACATTCCTAACCCCCTCCCCTGTAACCCACCGGCCTGTATAACTGCTGTAAGATTTTGTGCCCCCTTAAGATGGTTCTTTTGGACTTGAGTTGGCCATCTTCCCTCTTGCTAGCAAGCTGTAATAAATGCCCTTTCTTATCCACCATCTTGCCTCTTGACGATTGGTTTTTGTCTTGTGGGGAGCAGATCGTGCCCTTTGTGCAGTAACAACAGCAATTTAACGGTCAGTGTTACCTCTATATAATCACACAAATCTCTCCACAGTAGTGGGGAAGAATCTCTGCCATCTGTATTAAATTCTATAGGGATAATCTTTTCCTCCTGCTTCTGAAGGATTAAAGCTTTTTCTCCACCCAAGCACAAGGACAAGGGGCAAATGCCTTTAGTTTTCCCCCGAGATGTCATCTGAATTATCAACAGCATTTCTTGACTTTTTTTAGAGCCTTTTAAAAATGGATAACTTTGGTATGCTCTCAAGATATAACCAACTCACTTGCTTAAAGGAGCTAAAAACTCTTAACATTTCTTAACCAGGCTATAACAAAATTTCTATCATTTTACCTAGAGAGGAGAGCCTGCACCATTAACCCAAAACCCTTATGTAACATTCCAAATCTCAATATAGCTTTCTATGTGGGGGGATATAGGGAGAGTCCTTAATTTTTATATTGTTATTCAGAGCAGGTATAAGAGCCAAAATGAAGAACTAAGTTTCTAAGGTTCAAATTAAATTCAAATATTTATTTAATAACCCAACTTTGAGGTTAGCATTCATTAAGAAACAAAGCAAGAAATAAAAATCCAGTGATCCTGTTTGTACTAGAAATCTTTTCTTAAGCCGTTGAAAAGAAACTTTAGAATAGCCTCCAAACCAAAATTTGCTTCTAATCCTTAATTAAAATATAGCTACTGTACATGGCCTCTGGTTCCCAAAGACCATTCTCCTCGTTTTAAGTAGATTAATCCAAGCAGGTCTTGAGCCAGATAGACCCTGAGTGCCTGCAGTGTGCAGTTTTTGCCTCATGTTATAAACACTTGAGTACAGCTCTTTCCACTCATTGAGACTATAAGCATCACAGAAGGGCTCCACTCCACCTAATTCATTTTTACGACCTCGTCACCTATAAAAATGCTCCACACACAATATATATATGAAAAAACTTGCTTAATAATCAAAGGAATTAAGGAATTCCACAAAAGAAGATGACAAAGCAGAGCTCTATTAGCTCTGCATTCACTCCTGCCCAGATCAACATTTGTGTCCATACTTCTATAAGGACAACAATGGTAACATGACTGCATTTTCAGGTAACAAGAATATAGAAAGATGGTGAAAAAAAAAGTATGGATTAATTTCATTGGAAGATGATATTATACCAGTTCAAGGGTCTAATTCCAAAAATATGTATAGCTATTGTACATGCTTCCTGGCCCCAAAGATCACTCTCCTCATTTTAAGCAGATTCACTGATAAATAGGCAAGACATGTTAGGTCAGCTCTTAGGTGGTATTTCTTGTTCAGAAAGAAGTCTTTCTACTCAAGAGAGCAAGGCACCATTGGCACAGATCATCCCAAATTCTTGTCTACTAAGTTAGCCATTGTGTATTTTCTGATCCCTCGTCTGTGGGACACTAGATGAAGAGATTCAAGTGGATGAGGCTACTGCAGGAAAGAATAAGTTGAGGGGCAAGAGCTCAAAATAGCAGGCTCTTCTCTGTCTCAGTCTTTCATCAGGGGGTTTATTTATTATTGGCACGTTGACCTTCAGTCATCACCTACCCCCTGGACTCAGCCTGTAGAGTCCTTTTCTCTTTTCTTGGTAGTCGTATTGCTCTTCTCAACATCTCTGCTAAGACTCCTAATACACACTGGAAAGAGCACTGAACTGGGAGTCAAGCGGGCCCAGCATTGATACAAATGAGCTTTGTGACCTTGGGCAAATCTCTTAACCTCTGGCACTAGTTCCACATCTGTAAAAGAAATTACTCTACCCAGTTTCTCCTAGATCCCACCAGCCTCTGCTTACTAAAGATAATAACCCTATTTTCACCATTTCTTGCCCTCATCTGCATAACAGCATCTCAGCCCCTGGATGCCCCAACCTCCTCATTCTCTCATTCAGTTATATAAGTTTATCACCTACTATATGCTTTATGTTTGGCACTCAGACTAAAATAGCAAATGAAAACAATCATCTTCCCCGCATTGGGGTGAAATAAGATTTTCACTTAAGAAGAAAATTCTGATTGCTATGGGGAACTTGGATTGTAGGGTAACAAGAATGAACATGGGGACACAAATTCAAATGCTATTGCAATGGTCCAAGAAAGGGAGGGTGGTGTAGCAGGGTTTGTAAGTAAAGACGGAGGATTCAGTAACTCTTTTAGTAGAATTGAATAGGCTTGTTATGAGATTGCAAAAGGGAGGTGAGGGAGAGAAAGGGAGGTGCCGAGGTGGCTCCCAAGTTTGTGGTTTGAGCTTTTGTGTTGATTGATGGTCGTGGGGAGGAGCAGGTTTGGGGATAGGGCTTGTGAGTCCTCTTTGGACCCATTCAGTCTGCAACATCCGCAAAATATTCAGATGGAGATGTCAAATAAGCAATTAGATATACAAGGATAAAGTGCACTGGGGATAAATATTTGGGAGCTGTTAGCAACTAGGTGGTGTTTGAAGCCATGGGAACAGAGGAGCTCACCGAGGGAGTGAGACTAGACTATCTCATATGAGCTCACAAACTGTCTTTTCTTATCCTTTAGCACTGGCACCCATGAATAATGTCTACCTCAGTGGTACTGACCCCTAACAGCAGCATTCCCTGGGAGTTCATAGGGCACTCAGTTCTCTGTAAGCCTCGCTGGGCTGAAGCCAGGCTACAGTCTGCCCAGAAGTGGAACAAACTCTCCCTTTCCCACTCAGTGTCACGCTTGGTCACCCAAGCCACAGAGCAGGCTGTCAGGATCCCACCACTCGAGAGAATATTGCCTGTAAGTCCTGTTCATTCCCCACAAGTTCAGACATCAACATCTGAGTCAGACCCTGGCTGTGCCCATCAGACCAAAAGGAAATACCTGCAATCATATACCCTTATGCATGTGTTTAGCACATTTGCCCAAACTCACCTGAGAACCCATTTCAGCTCAGGGTGGGTTCCCCTAACCACCACTAGCACCACTACAACACCATTTGAATAATACTGTTTGGAAATATTTCATCATCAAATTTTCCCAACCTTCTGCACCTTCATCTAACTAATCACCTAAATCTTATAACTAGTTAGGGAGTTGGCTTTGTGAAATACCTGCAATAACAAGAGTCTAGGAATGCAAAGGATGAGATATTTGTTCTCAGTTTGGTAAATAACCTGTCTATCCATTGATTGGTACATCACAATAGGAATAATAACAAAACTACCAAACCAACCAACCCTCAGATCAAACCTTCATGTCTGTATGACACTAAGTGCAAAAGGAAGAACATTGAGGAGAAGCTTTAAACAAGAAAGCATCTGTGGACAAGGCAAGTATAACAATGACCATGAGTGGGACATACGGGGACCCTCCAGGCCCAGTCAAGAGATGGGTAGAGGAAAGAAATGAGGTATGCTCCATAGGCAATCTGCCTGTGGTATTGGTCACTCCTACACTGGCCTGTGCCGGGCTCGAAGGTGGGCCTGAGGGAACAGAGAACAAGGACCACCCAGCGTCAAATGTATATGGGTGCATATATGTAGACATGTAAGCAAATGGCTTACTACATACAACATAATAAGGGCCCTGACTAGAAGCAGACAGAATATCTTGGGAAAGGAGGGTCTATGCTTCAGTCTTCCCAGCAGAACTGGGGAAAGTTTTTTTACTGAGCCCATTTAACCTGAGTCTTGAAGGATGTATAGGTCATCTCCAGGTGGGCAAGTTGTAAGTAAAGGACAGAATTCTAGGCTAGAGGGAGGAGTGTATTTGAATGCACAGAGGTGGAAAAGCAGGTGATGTGTCTGGGACAATATTCTCCAAGTATGTGAACACAACACTGGTAGTACCCAATGATGCTAGACAGAGTGGAAGAAGATTTTAGGTGACATGCAGACACTGCATTAAATAACAATGAATTACTTGGAATTGAGAAAGTTGTCTATCCTTTAATTGCCTTCCATCCTTGCCCAGGAGAATTTCTCAGTTGGCTATAGGATGCTAATCACTTAAGCTAATCTCCTTTCTTAACAAACAGAGCAGGTTTCAGGCTCAGAGGTTTCACAGGTAACAGTATCTAGCTAGAATTTAATATTTATTTTGCTTTTATTATATTTATGCTTCTCTTCTATTTATGGCAAATGACAGTGGTTTTCCGTTTATAGTAGTAATATAAAATTTCTTTCTAAACAAACTTTTGTTTAAAAAGTGAGTGATTTAATGCACATATAGAAAAATACTAAGGAGTTAATCATACAGGTGGTGAACACTTATGGTGGGGATTATGACAGTGGCGTGTGACTATCTGAGGTGTTGGAAATACTCTTTAGGAGAAAGGGTAGCAGTTTGCTTTGTTGCTATGACTAGGTTGTTCAGAGACAAACATGGTCAAACAGATCAAGTTTAAAGCCATGCAGACAGGAGTTCAAGTCTTCCTTCAATACATTCTAGCTGAATAGCTTTGGACAAGACCTCTTAAGGTCTCTAGGTCTCACTTCCCTTGCCTTTATAATGAGGATCCATCTTACATGAATGTAAGGATTAGAGACAACCAATATGCAGGTCCTAAAACTATAGACATTATTAACCTCCTTTATAACTTTCCAACAAGCTTTCCAAGGTTAACCATGATTGCCTCTGACCTAATTTCTCTAATTCTGCGAGACAGTACGTCTGCAGAGCTGTTAATTGGTTTCAGAAAGGAATTGAATATGCTGTCTTTCTTCTTTCTCCATTAATTTATATAGGAAGTTAAGAAATCAGCACAATGCTCATAGCTGTTCCCAGCTGATCCCAAATGGTTGTAGACTTGGAAGGGGACCATCCGCTCAGTCCAAGTCAGAGGATCCATGTTAAATTCTAATGTTCTTATGAATGCGTTTTGTAACATTTAAAAAATAAACTAAAAATAATAATAAACATACAAACAATATAGCCACACCTCTGAAAACCTATAATACTGAGAAAAGGGGAAAAAAATCACTTTAGTCCACATCCCACAGTTCCAGCCCCATCCTTTCAGCCACCTCCTCCACCCTATTGCTCACACCCTTCCTCCCCCATGATGAGGCCTGAAGAACCCCGTGGATATGGACTTAGTGAGTCTGGCAGACAACAACTCAGAGCACTACTACCTGGGTCTCTGGCTTTCCACTTCAAAAACAAGCACATGCTGAGACTTAGAAACCAAAAGATTTCCTTGTAATCATGACACCTTGCCTAAGTATGAGATAAACTGGGCCAGCCTAGGCCCCTTCATGAGCACAGTCTGAATTTCCAGCTCTTGTAAAATCATTAAAGCACAGCATAAAGGCTGTTTCCTCTGGAACAGTAGTAATGATTTTCATTTTTCCAAATTATGCATCGACCTTTTGGGAAACCTGTCACTAGAGGATTTTCTGTCTGCTGATCTTTGCTTTCACTTCCTGGAAGTGTTTTATTAAGTAGGTCATCTCATTCAAATACAGGACACTGCTAATATCTCCTACCCAGTTCTGCAGTTCTAGTGACAAGCATGATGCCCAAGCAATTTATGATTCTTGGTCTTCAGCGTGGCTGTACATTTGTCCTTTACCACTGCCACACTTCTTTCTAAATGAATCATCAGATTTAAATGGATCAGATACAGCTATTTCTTCTAACAATCTGGTACAATTCAGAAAAGCAGATGTTAGAAATGCGTTTTTCATAATTGTAAGGGATGCAATGACATAAATCTCAAAACAATAAAATGAATGCATGATTTTAAACAAGAAGTGATCAGACATTGTAACAGTTTTTTTTAATGCTTGTACTCCCACATACTAGAGTTTACTACTACAAATCTTAACTTTCAATTGGCTAAAAAGACTGAAAACTGCAGTGCTCTATCTCCTACTTGCCACCAAAAAAATGACTAATTACTTCTGAATGATCTTTACAGCTCATTAGTGATCTGTTTAAGATATTCATATTTACTGTCTACAAAATGTCTTTTGCAAACCCTAGTGATCTTAACACAGCCCTAAATAATACAAGAAGTCAAGTGTATTTCTAGGGCCTGATAATTTTCTTTGTTGAGATATTAATAGTTTTAAAATTTGTACTTGAGGCCCTGGAAAATTACCAGAGAACCCACAGTTTAGCTCTGATAGAGTAGTTTAATTCAGCTATTCACAAGAAAGAAAAGCACACGGTTTTATTACAGAATTTAGCTTAATCTCAGGATCCAAATGTTCCAAGTTCAAATAAATTCTCACAAGCCTGCTTGCTCCTTTGCTTGTCAAGTCTGAATGGCCACAAGCAGGAGCTGACCTGTGCCTATAAACACGTAAACTAGCAGAAACTAAATCACCAAGTGACGTACAAGCAACACCCAAAAGCAAACACCCTTCAACCTTAAAGATAACATGAACAAAATAATACCTGTTCTTCAGCTCTTTGGTTTCTCAGCATCGATAAATATTTCCTAATTGCCTGGAGAGGATATTTTTTGAAATAAGAGAATCTAGACTGAGGCAACAGATTATCCATGGTGAGGAATGCAAGAAGGGCCTTGTCTGCCCCTCCCTGTCAGCAATCATATGAAATCTAGAAGCTTCACGATTCCTCAGATGCCTAAAGATTTGTTTGTAGCTCGACCATTTTCCTGCAAACAAAGCAGATGATCTTGCTGCTTCCTCTTTTGAACAGGGTTCCTAGTGAAACCACACAGCCAAGTATGAACACTGTCTAAAAGCATCCAGAAATGCCCAAAGGGCAGTAGGAGCCAGGAGGAATTTAGAGGCTGGTCCACAGAATGCAATTTGCTTCGTGGTAGGGATGTGACTGTCCTATTTCTAGCCACAGCGTTCTGTGGCAAGCTGTGTTAATATTAGCGAGCTAGTGACTTTCCACACCCACAGACTCTCATGAGGTTTCATCTTAATTCTTCTGACAGCTTTTCTAGCTCTTAAAGAGGACATGACATGAGGCTTTCCCTGCTTCCTTCTAGATTTCTTGTCATTGTGAGCACACACAGACGAAACTTGGCTGAGTCTCAGCCCTAAAGTGTTGATTCATTCAGTCTTGAAAACATTGTTTTAGAGGATTCCTAAAGAAATGAACAGATTACCTCACTCTTCACTGTGAGCAAGGAGTTCAGCGTCAGCGCTGAAAATGTCTGGTTTACACTGTCGTGCATAATGCAACATGCCCAGTAACCAGATACTGTACGTTAATTGCACAATGGCTGCAGATAGATTCTGTTCTGAGTTAAAAGGCTTCTCCTCTTGAATCCTTATCTCAAATCCACAGGCTGAATCCAGGAACATTAAATTTCCCCAGGCTTTATTCTGAGTGTAAGAGAGAATAAACTGTTATAGATTTACTTTCTAACTATTATAAAAAGGTTTCATGCTTAAGAAAAAAAAGAACGTGATAAGAGGTCTGTGGTTTTAGAGGACGTGAAATCACAAAATTCGAAAGTTCAATATTTTCTTAATTCTCTGTAGAAGTCCCAGGGTTTCTGAACAAAGTCCTCAAGTAGGCTTTGCTATTTTACTATCTTTTTAAACTTTGCAGTGCCTGATGGAAACAGTTGGTCACTTCTGTGAGGGGCTGTCGGGTAGAGTCTGGGCCAGATATCAACGCAAAATCATGTGGCCCAGAGATTTGCGTTCAAGTGCAAAGAGAGAGCTGGTCTTTTCCCCTTCAGAGAGAGCCCTGCAGGTTGGGGTGAAGGGGGTAGACAGAGCTGGGGAACCTGTGTTGCAGCCCGAGGCCCCCCTGGATAGCCTCGTTGACACTCCTAGCTGGGCCACCTGCCTTCAGGGAATGCACTTGATAGGCCTAACGTGGGCTGTGCTGCGAGCAGCCCGGGCCATCTGTCGGGCTGGCATCAGGCCCACTTGCAAGGTGATCTTCCAGTCTCACCAGCGCCAGGCTGGCAATTCTAAGAAATCATTTATATAACGCTGCTGGGGCAGGCTCCTCGGAGGAGGAGGCCCTGCCCTGCGGTCCGTGCTCCAGGGGCACTGCTACATGCTCACAGAGGCCCTTGCAGTCCTCCTCCATGTGCCAGAGACAGCCGACTCGAATGAGGGCCAGAGAGGAACACTGGCTTGCGAACCACGGGAACGCTAAGGGCACAGTGTTGTATACTCCCTGCCAGCTCATGGCCCTGAAAAACAAGGAGCCTGGAAATCCGGACACCCTGGCCAACCCGAGGCCCTGGAAAGGGGGGTGGCCCTCGAGGCATGGGAGCTGACAGAAGTGCCATTTATACACACCTTCGAGGAATCCACAAGCTGCCCTTTTGCTTATCTTTTCAAAAATATCGAAACCTTCAGAGATGCCTCTTATCGTGGGCAGAAGCCGGCACTCCCCAACACACACGCACCGCTGGTTATCAAAGCTTTTCCCAACAGACTCACACAAAGCCGACTTCATTTCAAATGGTTGTTTCATGATCTCCTTTTCCTGGGTTGAGGAGAGTGATGAAAAGAAATGCGGAGGGAGAAAAAAAACCCAAACCAAAAACTCTGTCCCAACTAGACTGAGCATAAAAAGAAAAATTGGTGAAACAAATGCAACTAAAATTCGCTTAGGAGTTTCACTGATGTCAAATATAAATCACATCTAATACGTATTGGGCCTTTGGGCCACGCACTGTGCTAAATTTTTGACATGTATTATCTCATGTGATCCTAGGGCAACCTGTGGGGAAACTGAGGCTCAGAGAGGGTAAACAACTTGCCAAGGTCACACAGCTACAAAGCAGAGAAGGGATTCTTGATTTCCAAATAGTACACCGCATGGCCTCTTAGCCCACATCCAGAAATGGATTCCTGAGGACCTCTCTAGAGGTTAACCTGAAAAAAGAAAGGCGTGGAGTTGCCTGGTTAAAGGGAAATACAAACATAGACTGCCGGGAATTGACAGATGAAGGTGATTAGATTACAGACAGGGCGCATCTTCATGAAAGATGCTATCTTTCTACAATAACTTCCTCTCCTGGATTCTCTCTAAATAAGGCTAATACTCATTATTTCCCTCTTAAAGTTTCCTTTATGAAATGATTCCAGTGATCTTGAAAAGAGATTGTATTTGTAGATAAAGGTTTTCTGCTTCCCAAACTTTGAAAACTACCATAATCTCAGTTTCTGTTTGACATAGGTTGCAGTGGTCCATTTCTCTCAAATTTAGTGCAAATACGGTGTGGGATTTTACACACCTTGTTTCTCAAATGAGAGTCAGAGTCTCTTTGTGTTCACAGTGTGGACGTCTCTGCCGTCTCAGCCTGGAGGAGCGCTGTTCTGATTGCCACTGTGGCTCAGTTGCCTTGGTGAAAGGCAGCTGACCAGACTTCTGGGAGCTACAGTGTACATCTGTAAGGACCCAAAGAGCCCAGAGTGTTTGCCTCAAGCATTAAGAGATCTGTTCTGCCCCCTACAAAGTAGCATAATGAAGAATGGAAGTGATTACCTGTTATTTGTGCAACCCACTTCCACCCCTTGTTCTCTATTCAATAGAAAAATAACCAAAAGAAACCACAAACCCAGGAAAGTCATAGATCAAGCCAGCAATCCCACTGGGAAAGGATATTTGTGTGTTCTCTTTGATTTCCAATAATTATCTGCTTTTTCACAAATAGCTTAAAATATAGAGGGTCTTAGTTTTTTCACGTGAAGAGCAACATAAAGAGGCAAAACTAAAGCCAGAAAAAAACAGTGACAAGGGAGTGAAGAGAGAGATATTTTACAGTTTCCTCCTTTTCAAATGTTGGAGAAGGTACGATGAAAATGTGGGTCTGTGAAGCCATCTAGCACTGTGCAGTGCACACAGTAGGTATTTCATTAATGCATGCCAACACATATTTATTAAAGGAAAAAGGCAAAGAGAAAAGAATGGGACCCAAGTGTTAAATTTAGGATGAGAAACAGGAGAGGAAAACAGAAAATGTGTCTCCAGTATACTTTTGAGTTGACAGGGTTTCCAAATTGCATCAGGACAAAAACTAAAACCCCACTAATTCCCTTGTCTTCCTCCTTCCAGTCAGTGCTGAGAGTTTCCATCAGACAAATGACTCCATTCTCTGGGAATTAATCCAGCCCAGATATAAAGCAAAGGGCAGGCAGTTAAGATGATGGAGAAGCAGCTAGCCCAGAAAACAGAAACTATTTTTTATTATGAATTCCACTGAGAAATCACTCTCATCCCACTAGGTCTGTGGATATTGGCCCAGTCTCCTGCTCCCCCAAGGACAGTTGTAAATGCAATAAGGAGAGAGGAAAGGGAGGCATTTACCATTGCTCATCAGGACAAGATTATGCAGCATCGACATTCCACCTTTCTTCGTGATTAAAACACTTGTGATACTTCATATGACAACATTTTCCTGGTGCCCCCATCCTATAAGGAGTAATTATCTCACATATGCATATGGTGCATTTTTACTTTCCCAAAAATCCACGTTCAAAATCCCCCTATGTCCCCATTACAACCACAATTCAACAACTCGGATGTTTCTAATTGCTCTATGAGCCATACAATTTTTATGCCTTCTGCTCTCCGGTTCCAAGTGCTGTTGATTTCTTAAATTTAACAATAACTGTAAGTGGGACACTTGTCCTCCATTTAGGAAAAACCTTCTTTTTGCACAGTTTAGGCCAAACATGAACCTGCAACAGAATCCCCTGGAGGGCTTGTTAGAGCACAGGTTGTGGGCCCCACCCTCAGAGTTTCTGATCCAGCAGGTCTGGGGTGAGGAGAGAGATGTTATATTTCTAACAACTTCCCTGGTGATGCTGAAGCTGCTGGTCTGGGACCTCACTTTGTGGGCCATTGGTTTGGGCAATGGTAGAGACATGGCCATAGAGGGGTTTCTCAGGTGGAGTTTGAAGGATCGATACCCTGTTTGCTGGAGCACTTTGGGGGCTTCCATCAGATCCACATTTTAAAACACTTCCCAGGGGTGCTGGTTTCCCCCAGGCCCTTCTCGTTTCTTGCAGCCTCTCTTCCATGAGGGAGTGCCTGCCGTTATCAAGCTTCAAATGGGCATCCCACCAAGTTCTGTCTTCTTAGTGACATCTCCACTTGATATCACATTGCTCTCAAACTCTCCCTCACCCTGTTCCTCTTATCAAGCTACAGGCTTGGCACTATAAGTATTCTTAGCTCAGGGAGATCAACCCTTTCTTTAAGCCCAGGGCCAGAAACCACAGCCGGCTCTACCCAATACCCCCTCCCCACTTCTTCTGCCACGAACACCTTGTTCCTTTCCAGTTGGGGAAGGAGGAATCTAAAACTTGGAACAGGGAGCCCCCATACACCAACCAAGAATCTCCAAAATCACAGTCCTCCACAAACCCACCCACGAGCATAATCTGCTCATCTCTATTGTCAATGTGACTGGTTTGGGATGGATCTTCCATAAGCTCTGTCTCCTTTCCTCCAGTCTTGAGTCTTTACTCAGGATTTGACTGCAAACTATTCCTTTAATAGAAACATAAAATGCCCCCAGCAATCTTACTGTTTCTGATGGATTTGGGGGCAGGTCTTTGGAGCTGTATGGCCTTCTTCTCAGGACTTGATTTCCCTCCATCTTCCCCTCAGCAGCTACGCTTTGCTCTTTCTGGGAGGACTAACACCAACCCAGAAGAGGAAGAAAGAGGTATTTCCTCTTAAGGAGGGGAGAGCAATGGTTCAACCCTGGGGGAATTTTAAAATTGGTGGTCGTGCTACTTATAATTCTGTATGCAACTAATAATATGCTTTTAGCAATAAGGAAAGCACATTTTTTCCTGACGTAAAACAGCTTTACCTAACTAGGAGGATGGAGGAAGGGTGTGGGTGGGGCAGGCTAATGTGTTCCCCTCTAATGCCTGGTGGTTTGAAAATTAAGGACGTAACTGGGAGCAGATGTATGATTGGGCTAGGCCTCCCTTGGCAGGTGATGGCCCTTGGGATAAAGAAGTGATCCAACCCACCTTTCCCATTTGACTCCTTTGCCTGGGTGGAAGTTACATGGCCAGAGAACATAGTGCTTCAGATGGTCCTCAAATACTCATCTCGGGTTCTGGTGGAAAGGCCCGGGCCTGAGGTGTTTATCTGGGTAACTCACCGAATTCTCACTCCCCCCTCCTGTAAAAAAACACCACTGGGGGTGAGGGTGAGAGAGTCTGATGGAGGTGGTAGCTGATGTTATCTAAATGAATGATAATGTGCATGCAATTCAGGGTATAGAAATTGCTTGTCACAGTGAGGCTTATAAAGTTGTGTTCCTCCACACTATTATGCCTGAATTTTATTTATTTATTTATTTTTGTGAGGAAGATTAGCCCTAAGCTAACATCCGTTGCCAATCCTCCTCTTTTTGCTGGGGAAGATTGGCCCTGGGCTAACATCCATGCCCATCTTCCTCTACTTTATATGGGATGCTGCCACAGCGTGGCTTGACAAGCAATGTGTTGGTCTGTGCCTGGGATCCAAACCAGCAAACCCTGGGCCACTGAAGCGGAGCATGAGAACTTAACCACTACGCCACCGGGCCAGCCCCTTTCCCTGAATGTTTTTAAATACGAAAAGCAATCACCCTGCACATGGAAGTGATATATGTCTTCAATCAGTTTGGACCACCAAAGAGCATTAATATTGGTGCAACCCAGACTACACATAGGTATAATAAACTGGGTAATCATTATCAGAATGTAAATTTGTCTCTTGCTATAATCTTAGGTATTAGAGGTATATGGGATTATTTATTTATTTATTTTTGCAAGACTGGTTAGGTGCTCTTTAGAACCTTGCTAATCCCATGGTCCACAGACCAGCAGTGTTAGCATCTCCTGGTCCCTGGAGTTTATAAGGAATGCAGAATCTTAGGCCTCACCCTAGATCTCCTGAATCAGAATCTGCATTTTGACAAGATTCCCAGGTGACTCACATGCAGATGAAAGTTTGAGACCCACTGCCTAGGAATGAATACAGGACTCTTACACATTCCCATTGCACCCTGCACATCACTTGATCCTACCACTTAACTCTACAAGAGTGCATGTTTCTTGTCTGTAGCTCCTTGACTGGGAACTTGTTCACTGACCACCTTCAGAGCAGTGACTATGTCTTGTCCATTGTTATCTCAGTGCCTCAAGGTGCTTAAGATTTTTGTTTAATGAATGAATGAATGATTATACATGTAGTGTAGTGTTTGGGTATGAGCCATCTTGAGTTTGCCCAGGTCTTGTTGGCCTCTGAATCCAGACTGGTTATCTTAACAGTTACAACCCCAAATTTCACTGGTTCATGTCTTCATCTGTCCATGTAGGACCTCCTGCTGCTGCAAACTGCCGCCCAAGTATTTCTAGGAACTTTCAGATGTGTCTCTCATATAGTTTCAAGCAAATCCTGGGCAGCTGCCAGGTAGTGTCCACTGTTCCCTTCCCTGTTCCTGTTCTGGTCCCCCAACCCTGTCCACCTGTCACTGCTGTTGTCACCTGGTGTGTCACTGTGTTCCCACAGTGAGGTCTTGAGGATCTTGAGGTCCACAGCATCTTCCAGGCTCACTCCTCATTTAACTCTCCACTCTGTCCCTCCACACTGTGGTCATGAACTGTCCTCCCAGGTGTACTCCTGTTCATACATTCTTGGGAGGCTCTTCCACTGCACCTCCCAAGACCCCCTTTTAATCCTCCCCTGCCCTTCTGTCTTCAGCACAACTCAGGGCCCTTGCTATGGATTATTCACCTTGTCAACTGCCCTTCTGGGCAAGATCCCTTTTACAATGACCTCAGGCCAATATTTCTACCTCAGGTTCCACACCTGGGTCCTGGAATTAAATACCTTTGACCTGCCACGAAAAGAGAACAAAGCACTATATACTAGATATAGTGCTCAGCCTTGTTGCCATGGATCACTTCTCCTTTTCTCAGATGTGAGTCATATCAACCTCTCCAAGTGCTTCCATAAAAGTTTGAAGTGAGGCACACACACTACCCCTTTCTCCGATGGTGGGGTGTGGGATGATTAGCACTATAAGGGTCTCTCCAAAGAAATACTTCTCACAAAATCATTTCCCTGTTTTTCCACTTGCTTGATATTTTTTCAATTGACAAAGACTCTCTCCTTGACTGAACTTGAGTCAGCTCCTCTGAGTCTTCTGTTTGACTAGGCCCCAACCTTGCCTGCTTGGTCCAATTTCAGCAAGAATCCTGCTGGGTCACTTTAGCGCAAATCCCCCACCCTTGATATCTGATCACCCTGGCCTGCCTTCAGCAAGAATCCCCTAGCCTTGATGTTTCCTCTTAGTAATTTTCCATCCACTGATCCCAGCCCTGCTCTTTGGCTATACATCTCCACTTGTCCTTGGTGTATTCAGAGTTGAGCCCAACCTCTCTCCCCTACTGCAAAACCTCCATTGCAGTAGTCCCTCTTGAATAAAGTCTTCTTTACTGTCCTTAACAAATGTCATGAATAATTTTTTCTTCAACACAATGTGGGTAAGAGTTTCGAGAGAATAGTAAAACAAGTTTTGGGTTAAAGCCTTTGAAATTTTTTATATGATTCTAGTACAGTGCTTCTTAATCTTTCATGTGCATATAACTCACTAGTGGGTCTGGGGTAGAGCATGAGATTCTGCATTTCTGACAAGTTCCAGGGTGATGGTGACATTCCATGCACCCCACTTTGATTAGCAAGAGTCCAGCACCTCTTTTGGAAGGCAAAATCAATCTCTCAGAGCCTCAGTTGAAACTTCAATTTTAATATCCTGTTACGTGAGTCTCTTCCATCACATTCATCACAATTTGCTATTTTTCTATTCATCTGTTTATTCCTTTTTTGTCTCCTCCACTGGAACATGAGCTCCATGATAGCAAGAATCACATCCATCTTGGTCATCATTTTATTCCTAACACCTAGAACAAACAGTAACAAAATTGGAAGCTAGTGCACAGAAGGACAAGTGGTATCTGACTTAGCAGAACAAATGAGCTGAAGCCTAAGGCAGCATCATGGAAATCTGAGAAAAAAACCCAATTTATACTGCAGAATTCCCCAAAGGTTCAGGGATTGGCAGACCAAGTAACTCTGGAAGTGGCAGTGGAAATAGGAAGTTTGGTTGAAAATCTTCCTGTCTGGAAGCATTTGGACCAGATACCTCTCCACTCCATTAAGCAGGGGACTAAAATGCCCTTGCAAAGGATTAGAGTTTCTCTCCTGTTCATTTGGGTCTTTGAGTTTGCACCCTTTTCTTTCTTTTTTTCTTTTAACACATTCATTGTTATTTGAGAGGACAGAGAAGTGAACACCAATCCTCCCTGTGTGTGGCTGCCTCCTTTTTCATCCTTTAGATCTCAGCTTACATAATACCCCCTTAGAGAGGGTTTCCATACTGTTCTATCTAGAATAGGTTCCCCCTGGCTTTTTTTCTCACTAGCTGAGTTCTTTCTGGTGTAACTGGTTCACTGAACACAGGGACCTTATAGGGTGATATAAAATGAAGCATTATTTTGGACCCCTACCGTCCCTTTAAATGTGTCCCGTGGGGTGTACGTGTGTGTGTGGTTGTGCACCTTCCCCTCTACCTGAGTAAACATTTGGGCAGTTCCCATGACTTTTTTAGTTGCTCAAAGGAACTAGAAAATCCTACAGTAACTTTTAGTCATAAACACAGCCTCAATTTGATATTATCTAGTCTCAGAAAAATAAAAGTTTTCAACCTGATTTACTTGAACATCTTCTCCCTTCTCTCCGGCGGAGACCTGCTAAGCGCTGACAACTTGCAGTAGAAGAGGGAGGAGTGGTCCTCTTGCTCTTTCCCAGTCTAGCATTTCTCCTCCTCCGCTAGCTTGCTCACTGAGATTCTGAATCCGCCAGGGCCAAGCCAGATGGTAGGAGGAGAGCTAATGAGGAAGAAAGTTCTTACTTGGCTGGTGCCGCTGTAAGATGGCCTCATTTTCTCTGGGCCTGGCAGTGGATTGGAGCTTCCTCGTTTCCTGGTGGGTCTTCATTCACTGAAGCCTTTAGCACCTGGCTCAAAGTTCTGCTCTCCACCCAGGCCTGCCACCACCCTGTAATTCATTTCAAATCTATAAATGTTCTGGTTTCTGGGTTTTCCGACTTGCTTAGAAAGACTTCGTGAGCCCTGAAGTTATAAAAATATTTCTCTCTGTTTTCTAACGTGCTTTATTTTTTACATTAAGATATTTAACACAATTTAAATTTTATGTTTGTATATGTCGTGTGGTAGAGATTTACTCTATTTTCTCACAAATGGATAGACAATTTTCCTAACCCCATATATTTTTTTCTCTACGGAATTATAATTCCACATTTATCATATATTCAGTTCTAGTATATACTTGTGTATTAGTTTACTAGGGCTGCCATAACAAGGTACCACAGACTGAGTGTCTTAAACAACAGAAATTTATTTTGTCACAGTTCTGGAGGCTAGAAGTCCAGGATCAAGGTGTTGGCAGGGTTGGTTTCTTTCGAGGACGCTCTCTTTGGCTTATAGATGACCATCTTCACTCTGTGTTTTCACATGGTCTTCCCTCTGCACATCTGTGTCCAAATTTCCTTTTATAAGGATACCAGTCATATTGGATTAGAACCTGCCCTAATGATGTCATTATAACTTAACTACCGCTTTAAAGACCTTATCTCCGTATCCAGTCACATTCTGAGGGACAAGGAGATAGGACTTCAACATATGAAATTTGGGGGGGACACAATTCAGCCCATAACAATTTGGATCTATTTTCAGATGCTCTATTTGTCCGTTCCTGTGTTATTATCACAGGTACAAACTTATGGAGTACTTCAAAGACAATCTACTATTTAGAAATTAACTTTTCTTAATAGTTCAGGTGTTACATCCTTTGTAAAACTTTTCCCAAATCTTTTTTCTCCTACTAGAAACAAATATCTCCCATCGTATTTTCTTTGAACCTCTATTATAACAATGTTCTCTTTATAAAGAAGTGTGTCAGCTTCTAGTTTCAAACTAGATAGCAAGCTCCTTGGGCTCAAATATTTAAAAGTTTTTAAATTATTGATTAAATATTCATATTTGACGTTATTAAGAGCAGTTCATTAATGATTTACTATGTGTCAAACACTGTGTTGTGAGTTTTGCTTGCACCATCTCGTAAGTACCCTGTGAAGGAGGAAGAAAGCTCAAAGGTGTCAAGTTACTTGCCTGAGGGCACACAGCATGTAAATGACCCATTTACAATTCCAACCTGTTTGACTCCAAATCCCAAGCTCTTAACCATTACACAGTCCCGCCTCCATAGCTATTTTGAATCCTCTTCCATCTCCAAGCAGAATGCCTGGTGCACAGTAGGTACATAATGTATGTGCTTACTAAATGAACTAAGCTGAAAAGCACACCAATCAACTTTTACATTGTCATCTTGTCTATTTAAAACCTCGTGACTAGTGAGCTATTTTAGGTCTGGATCACTGTGGTTGAAGTAACAGATATGTGGTCAGAGTCCTTCCCATCCCCATGACATATAGAGCCTGTGTTTCCAAATGACAGTCACCTTTTCCTTCCTGTGCACTCCTGGTCTTTAACACAACTCTTGGGCTCAAACCAAGCTCTTTAACAGCTGTTTACTTGAGGCTACCATTTCTCAGTGTGTCAAGCCAATGCCATACAAAGTTTTCATTTAATGATCAAAAATAAAACAACTTTTGTGAAAGAGATTAGCATACAGACAGTCAACAAATGCTAATTCTTCATTATCACTGGAGAATTTATGCACTGGTTTACCTATGAGCAGAATGCTGTATAACAATGTGTGTGATATGGTGGGTGTCTTAGCTTGGACTGCTATAACAAAATACCACAGAAATTAAACAACAGAAACAACTTAAACAACTGAAATCTGGCTTAAACAACAGAAATTTTATTTTCTCATAGTTCTGGAGGCTGGGAAGTCCAAAATCAAGGTGCCAGCAAATTTGGTTTCTGGTAAGGCCTCTTTTCCTGGCTTGGAGACAGCTACCTTCTCACTGTGTCCTCACATGGCCTTTCCTTGGTGGGTGCTCACCAAGACAGAGAAATTGAGAGCCCTCTGGAGTCTTTTCTTAAAAGGATGCTAATCCTATTGGATTAGAGCACACCCTTATGATCTTAATTATAATCCTTAATTATAATCCTTAGTTATTTCCTTAGAGGCATCATCTTGAGGTTAAGGCTTCAACATATGAATTTCAGGGACCATAAACGTTCAGTCTATAATAGTGGCTCAGGTTGATTTAAGATGGAAACAGAGGGTATGCCCTTGAAGATCTTAGCATGCTATTGGGCTCAGTAAGTATGACTAGAACAATATCTGTTTATTCCTAAATTGTTTTATCTTTCCTATATGTGAGAATCCACATCTCTATACAATTTTGAACAATATTGCCTACTTAGAATTTATTTATAAATGCTTGAGTTTTCTGGATGAAAGATGTCTGTATTATTTAATGGTGTAAAAAATTCATCAAAATGAATAAAATCTCCATTACTTTCTATCTTCAGCATTAAAGTGTAATTCTCATCCTAACTCACAGTTGTTTATTTAAAATTGTTTTTTTGAGTTATTTCTTCATACTATCCCAAACAATCTCTTCCCTTCCTTAATATTAGTTTTCAGACACTTACATATAACTCTATCTCCCCAGAGGCCTTTGTTTATAGTTATAAAATTTTTATTGCTACAGAATTCCTTTCAGCTCTTTACGATTTCTCTTGCTTCAAGGTCCTGTCTAGATCTGACACCCTATGATTCCGAGATGCTCCACGATGAAAGCAATGTTTTAAACTCTAGGCTTGTCAAGCTCAAAAAGAATATAAGGTTTAGGAGGCGGAGAGAGCACCAGAAGTGCTGCTATTGCTACTGTTCTGAGGAATTGTAAAAGTAGCTCAAAATGACAGCATGAGTTGAGTTGCCTTCCTTCACGTAGTGTAAATTCATAAACAAGTTGTTTTCCAAGAGCGTGTCAAGGTTTTCTCCTTCCTAAGAATTTTCCCCCAAGTGTTTTTGAAGGCATATCTTATCAAGTAAAAACCAACATTTCCCCCCACAAAACAGCAGGTGCCCAACTCTCCACTTCCATCAGCATTGTTTTCTATACTTTTGTCCTTATTAGGACCTTGCTTCCTTTTCCAGAGAGGCAGCCTTGTAACAGGTGCCTTCGCTTGGCAGCTTAACATTGTCAGAGCTGCTAAGTTTCCTCCAGTCTGTGGCTGGGTTTCTTGCTATTGGTGGAGGCAGATGCAATGCTGAGACTACCAATTGAAATTTCATATGCATCAGACTACCTATAACATCTGAATAAAGAATTGCATTTTGATAATTTTTTTTAAAGCTCCCAGATTGTGAAGCAAGAGGTATGCTTTTTCTTTGCTTTTTTAAAAAAATTTTTTAATTGACATTGGTTTATAACAGTATATAAATTTCAGGTGTACATCATTATATTTCCATTTCTGTGAAAATTGCATCATGTTTACCACCCAAAGTCTAATTGCCATCCATCACTGTGCACATGTGCCCTTTTATCCTTTTCACCCTACCCACCTCCCCTTCCCCTTGGTAACTATCAATGTATTCTCTGTGTCTATGTGTTTGTTATTCTTGCTTTATCTTCTGCATATGAATAAAATCATGTGGTATTTGGCTTTCTCTGTCTGACTTATTTCGCTAAGCATAATGCCCTCAAGGTCCAACCATGTTGTCACAAATGGCAAGATTTCATCTTTTTTTATGGCTGAGTACTATTCCATTGTGTATATATACCATATCTTCTTTATTCATTCATCCATTGATGGGCACTCAGGTTGTTTCCAAGTCTTGGCTATTGTTAATTATGCTGCAATGAACATAAGGGTGCATATCTTAAACATGTAAGAGCTAAAGAACACATTTTAAAAGAATTTTACAGGACAACAGCTTTTCAGTGTTGTCCTAGCTTAGGTTCTCTCTCCCTCTCTATTCTCAAATGCACAGAGTTCACCGTGTCTCCAGAAGAGGAGGGGTCACATATGACAGAAGTCATGTTCTGCCTTCCCTTCTGAAAGCACAACCAGCTCCATGAGATCACCAAGCAAGGCTTAACACAACGATTCCTTGGAACCAAAATTCCTGATCAGAGCTACAAGAAGAGAGCAATAAGGTACCCCCTTTCCTCCCAGGCAGAATGTGCCAGTTATTAAGTAATTGCCTTTCAACTCCAAACACATCATTATATCCTCTACTTAGTGATGCTGGGATTCTACAAACCACTTTTCCCCTTTGCCAGCTGCTCCCCACTGGGCTTTGCCAATGGAGGGCAATTGCAAGTTTGAAGGAATAAAAAGGGACATGCTCCTTTCTGTTTCAGTTCTGCTTCCTGTTCTTGAAAGTCATACCAGCAATACTTCTTCACCCTGGCAGCAACACTTGGGCAGCAGCAGTTTATTTCTATAGTAGAGGTTGAATCCAGCTTGCAGTTTTCCCAGCAGTCTCAGAATCAAGCCTCATTGTCCCTCTTGAAGGTATCAGCACAGCCAGCCAGTGCCTTCCCCTCAGAGGTCTGAGTCCCAGCCCCCAGGACCCTCCTCTGAGGCCAGAGAAAAAAGAGTCTGGGTCCTAGCCTCTTGCCCTACTCTGCACTAGGAGTGTTTGGTGGGCCCAGACTTCTTGTATTTGTATGCATGGAGTCGAAATTCAGGCCATTTTATTTGCATATTAAAGGTAAGGATGTCACAAGAAGGCTAGAGGATTTGAGGACATGCAGATTATGTGTTCACGACTCTCGAACCTAGATTGGTATGCCAGACATCTTTCCCAGGTTTAAATGGAGAGCCTATATGCACCTTGAACTCAAAATTTATGAAATTAAATCATTGTTTTCCCCCTTAGCTCACTGAATTTTGACACCGCCTACCAGTTCCCAGCAAGAACTGTTTTTTACCTTCACATACAGTCTCTAAGTATTGTCAATTTTACTTCCTAAATGTCTCTTACTTTCATCTCTATTTCACAACCCTAGTTGAGGTCCACTGAACTCACTGGATTGCTGTGAAACCTTCCCAACTTGTCTCTTTGCTTCCTGATGCTTTCCCTTCCACTATAATCTTTCTAGAGTGTCTATGGCTTTAAAAAGATAATAAAAACTTATCATTTCCAGAACACAGTCTGAGATCTGTCCACAGACTCTGAAAGACTCTCCTACCACTCTAAATCATTTAAGATTTTTCTTTTTATCACTGGTTACGAGCAATGTGTCTTGGTGTTGTTTACTTCATGTTTCTTGCACTTACTGTTCACTGAGCTTGAATCTGCAAGTTTATAGTTTTCATAGTTTGGAAATTTTTTGGCTATTATATCTTCAAACCTTTCTTGTGCCTTCCACTTTCAAGGACTCCAATTACATGTACATTAGGCCACTCAAAGTTGTCCCACAGTGCATTGATTCATTTTTTTATTCTTTTTCCTCCCTGCATTTCATTCTGTAAACCTTCTATTGCTGTGTCTTCAATTCACTAATCTTTTCTTCTGCTATGTCTGATCTGACATTAATCCCATCCAGTGTATTTTTCATCTCAGTCATTATATTTTCACCTCTAGAAGTTCTACTTGGATCTTTTACTATATTTTTACATTTTCCATGTCTCTACTTCACATTTTGAACAAATGGAATATAGTTATAATAGGTATTTTAATGTCTTCATCTTCTAATTCTAACATCCATGTCAATCCTGATTATTGATTATTGATTATTCTCCTCATTATGGGTTATGTTTTCCTACTTCTTTGTCTGCCTGGTAATCTTTATTTGGATGCCAGACATTGTAAAATTTACCTAGTTGGATGCTGGATGTTTTTGTGTTCCCATAAATATTCTTGAACTTTATTCTGGAATGAGAAGTTACTTGGATACAGTTGGATCTTTTTGGGTCTTGCTTTTATGATCTACCAGGTAGGCATATAGCTGTGTTCAACTAAAGCTAGTCATTTCCTGCTACTGAGGCAAGACCTTTTTGAGTTTTCCACTTGTAGCCCTGTGATTTATAAGTTCTTCCTCTCTGGCAAGGTAATATTCTTGGCCTTGTGTGGGCACCAGGTACTGTTCTCTAATCCTTTTAGATGTTTTTTCTGTAGCCTCAGGTAGTTTGCAGATCATCATGGACAGATCAGTGCTCAGCTGGATGCTCAAGGAAGACCTTGAAGGTTTCTGGGGTCTATACTATCTCACAAGCAATTGTGAGGATCAAATGTTTTCATAATATATAAAATCCTCTAACTTAGTGCCTAACACATAGTTGGGGCTCAATAAACATTTTTAAAAATTGGTTTAGATCTCCAGATGCAAAACATCTTTAGGGGACATTTCTCGTTCTTTTGACTACCCAGCATCTGTAACTTCTTCTAATGAGGCAGAGCTTGTCATCACAGAAATTGCAAATGCCAGACTCATTTTTTTCTAGCATCCTTGCTGCTAGGATGAAAGTACATGATCTAGCCCTAGCCCAATGACCTTGATGAATACTCACACTTGTTCTAGACTTTAAAGAAGAAGCGGGTATGGGGAATTTGTCAATAGATGGAGAGCATGTGTGTGTGGTATCAACATAAATGGAGACCATGCTAAGTTCATTCTAAGGACTGGAAGCAGCAGCAGCAGTAGTTAGAACAGTTACATCTGTTCTTTAGGCAGCGTTCCTAGTGGCCATAGTAATGATGGCCAAGCAGATGGCCATCTGCTACTCAGCAGTGTAGCAGTGGGGTTTTCACTAGACCTGTTCTATGGTGAAATTTGGGGCTCTTTTTTTTGGCTGTGTAGGCTGCCAGTTTGGTTGTCCAGTCTTTCCAGAGATGCTCCATGCCATCCAACGTTCTTTAACATTTTGTGTTATTGAAGTATAATGTGTATACATATATATATGTATGTGTGTGTGTAACGTAAGTAATGATTTTTCACAAACTGAATTTTCACAAACTGAGCACATTTATAACACAACTTGAACTTTCACGAACTGAACACATGTTTATAACCAGTGCCCAGATCAAGAAATAGAATATTACTGGGCCACCCTGTGGTGCAGCGGTTTAGTCCGCGCTTGGCAGCCCGGGGTTCGCAAGTTCGAATCCCGGGCGCCCGCCGACGCACTGCCTGTCAGCCACGCTGTGGCGGCGTCCCATATAAAGTGGAGGAAGATGGGCACGATGTTAGCCCAAGGCCAGTCTTCCTCAGCAAAAAGGGGAGGATTGGCGACGGATGTTAGCTCAGGGCTGGTCTTCCCCACAAAAAAAAAAGAAAAAAAAAAAAAAGAAATAGAATATTACTAACATCCTAGAAGCTTCCTTATTCCCCCTCCAGTCATTATCCTCTACCACACAAAGATAACCACAATCATGACTCCTAACATCATACATTAGTTGTGCCTGTTTTTTTTTCACTCTACACAAGTTGAATCATACCACATATTCTTTTGTATATGTCCAAAATTATGTTTGTGAGATTCATCCTTATCGTTTTGTGTAGTTGTAGCTTCCATTTGATAAATATACTATAACGTATTTATCCATTTGTGTCAGAGGTCCCCAAGACCACCCTCAGGTTCAGTGGTTTGCTAAAAAGACTCACAGAACTCAGAAAAATTGTTATACTCATGGTTATGGTTTATTACAAGTTGATATGGATTGAAATCAGCAGAGGGAAAAGGTGCTTACTGCTGAGTCCAGAGGATACCGGGTGCAAGCTTCTAGTTGTCCTCTCACAGTAGAGTCACATGGATGGTGTTTACTTTTTCCAGAAAGAATGTGACAGTGTGTGCTTAGTGTTGCCACCTGGGGAAGTTCATCCAAGCCTTGGTGTCCAGGGTTGTTTTTTTGAAGGTCAGTCACAAAGGCATGCAGTGCCCACATAACTGACCTACCTACTCAGTCTCTAGCCACCCATAGGCGAAACTGATACATCCAGGCCCAGAGCCCTGGGCATACAAAAACAGGCATTCATGCAAACCACATTATTAGCTTAAACTAACTGGCATAGCCCATGGATTTAGGCATACAAAGATGCTCTTTTCAGGCAAGATATTTCAAGGGCTCAGAGGTCTTCTCCCAGGAGCCAGGCCAAGGGCCAGTCCTGAAGACTTTGGGAATGTACAGGGTCTGAGCAGTTCAGGCTTGCAGAGCTAACACTTTCTGCACACCATAATACTGTTGATGGGTATTTAGGCAATTTACATTTTCAATTAATGTGAATAGTGCTGCTATGAACATTCTTGTACATGTTTTTGGTGAAAATTTGGGTGCATTTCTGTTGGGTAGTTACTTAGGAGTGGAAATGGTAGGTCATAGGATATGTATTTGTTCAGCTCTTGTAGATACTGCCAAATCATTTTCCAAAGTGACTGTGCCAATTTATGCTCCCAGAATCAGGGGACAGAACCTGTCAATATCCTTTTTAAAAAAAGAGTTATTGAAGTACAACTGACATACAATCAAACACGTATTGAAGTGTACCACTGGATAAATTTTGACATATGTGCACACCTGTAAAACCACCACCGCAAGCAAGATAATGAACCTATTATTCACTCCCACAAGTTTCCTTGTATTACCAATATTCTCTTAATGGATTGTTTTCTATTTAAGTCAGCCAGAGTCAGTTTCTGTTGTTTATAACTGAGGCTTCCTAGTTGATATAGTCCCATCTTGCATTTTGTGCCCCACTTGGTCTTCTGCATTTCTTTTTACTTCAGCAGATTCTTGCTGAGCATCTGTGATGTATGCTAGGAATGCAGACTCTGATCTTTGCCTATGTAAGTCAGTTTGGCTGGACCCCAGGTCCTCTGATTGCAGCTTTTGGTCAGGACTCCTGGTGAATCCACATATCTTTTTATCACCAGTTCTCTGCACATTCTTCTTCTCGAACCACCCTATAGCCCCTCATCCCAGTCCCTCCTGGTTGGCCCAGAACTAAACTCCCCTAGGTCCAACTCCAATAGAGGGTTTCCTAGATGTTAGGAGAAAGGGCCTCTCCCTCAGCTCTTCATTAAGTTGCATAGACCAGTGTTATGGATTGAATTGTGTCCCCCCCCAAAAAGAAATGTTGGAGTCCTAACCTCCAATACCTCAGAATGTGACCTTATTTGGAGACAGGGTCTTTACAGAGGTAATCAAGTTAAAATGTGGTCATTTGCGTCTGCCCTAATCTAATATAATGAGTATTCTTATAAAAGGGGGAAATTTGGACACAAAGACAGACATAAGGAGAGGGAAGATGATGCAAAGAGACACAGGGAGAAGACGGCCATACACAAGCCAGGGAGAGAATCCTGGAACAGAACATTCCCTCACAGCCCTCAGGAGAAGTCAACACTGCTGACACCTCGATTTTGGACTTCTAGCCTCCAGAACTGTGAGACAATAAATTTCTGTTGTTTAAGCCTCTCAGTTTGTGGTACTTTGTTAGGGCAGCCCTAGCAAACTAATACAACCAGGTGGGATGTGTCAGCTTTTCCTCATCGTTTCCAGATCGTGTGGCGTACAACAGAGGAACAGAGGGCAGTGGCTGCCCTTTGGGAAATACTGTTTGTTAAAAAAGTTGAGGTTGAGGAGAGAAGAACTTGAGAAGGGGCAAACTAACTCCAGATTATTTGACTTTTGCCATTCCTGAGACCCTGAACGAGGCCTGGCTAAATTATGAAGTTCTACATTCTTTGCTCTTTTCTTTCTGTTTTCTCAGGTTCATTTTTGAACAGCCATCTGTGGGAACACATGGACTCTCTCACTGAGTGGTTCTTAAGATCTGTTCCACAGTCTGAGGGGGTGATTTGGGAATGTTTTTCTCCCAGGTCCTTTCCATGGGAACTTTTCCAAAACCAGAGGATTAATAAAATTTCATCGGAGACAGGTACAGCACATCTTGAAAACTCCCTGAAATAGTCTCATCACCTCTAGTCAGGTCGTCTGACAGGCTATTTTCAAAAAACCTGACTTCAAGCTGAGTCCTTGCGAGGATCGGATTTTGCCTTATTTCTGAAATGTTGTAAAGTTCCAGAACTACTATTTGCCTTGATGGCCAAACTTTAATCAAGAGAGGAAAAAGCAGGGAAGAAGAGAATGACTTAAACAGAAAATATATTGGAGATACTAAGTGTATTCAGAGCAGGTGATTTTTCACCCTTCCAGTTGAACCTGGCAGTAAAGAATACAATAAATGTGTCCCCTGAGGAACTTCTTTTCCATTTCAAGTCCTTCTTTGGCTATTTTCACCCTTCAATCTCCACCCCTTTTTTTGGTCTTTAGGTCTGGATTTGAACATATTTCAGCTAAGCTGCATAAAGGACCCACTTGGTTGAGCCTCGGGGGTCAGATTCTGAATCCTGCTTGGAAGTGAGCATAGTGACAGCCCCTCAGGACCTTGTTCTGGTGCTGTTAATGAGTTCCTTGGTTTGCTGGAGATCAAAGACCCCCTTCTGCATCTCTGGCTCATTTCCACTTTGCTTTCATGGACTAACTTCACTGCCTTGTCCACAGAGGTTGCTTTTTTTTCCTTCTTCTAAAGTTCAGATAAAATTTACCATTTTAACATTTTTAAAGTATATATTTCAGTGGCTTTTAGTATGTTTACAATGTTGTACAACCATCACCACTATTTAATTCCAGAACATTTTCATCACCTCAAAAAGAAAATGTACCCATGATCTGTCACCTCCTGATTCCTCTATCCCCCCTCCCCAGGCCCTGACAACCACTAAGCTACTTTCTGTCTCGGTGGATTTGCCTATTCTGGATATTACATATAAATGGAATCATACAATGTATGGATGTTGTGTCTGGCTTCTTTCGCTTAGCATGTTTTCAAGGTTCATCTGTCTTGTAGCATGTATCAGTATTCCATTCCTTTTTATAGCTGAATAGTAGTGCATTGTGTGGTTATACCACACTTTTTCCATGGCATTTGAATTGTTTCCATTTTTTGCCTATTATGAATAATGCTGCTATAAACGTTCATGTACAAGTTTTTGTGTGGATATATGTTTTCAGTTCTCTTGGATATATACCCAAGAGCAGAATTGCTGGATCATATGGTAACTCTATGTTCGACTTTTTGAGGAACCGCCAAATGTTTTCCAGAGTCTTTTTTTCAAGGAGAATAGAATGATAAGATGGATTTCAGAGACACTGTTGTTGAGGGACAACTGCACGGTCAGAGAGAAATGCCCACCACGGAGTTGAAGCCAAGAGTGGAGCTCAGGTGGGATGCCAAGGTTACATATTTCAATTTAGGCACCATCCGAATGCTGTGACTGTTAAAGCTCTGGGGGAGACGAGGTCTCTGAGGGTGAGATAACGGGTGAAAAGAGGGGAATACAAGAGGCCTACCATAGGCCAAGTACTGTCTAGGATTGTGCTTTATGTATGGTGTCAATTCAATCATCACATCACAACTAAGTGGAATCTATCATTTGCCCCATTTTATAGACGGAGTGATCGAGGCTCACCAAGGTTAAGCGTATGGACTGGTTTGCATAGCTTGAATATAGCAGAGCCAGGATTTAGATGCTGGTAAAGACCATAGATACAACCTGAAAAAAATGTGAGGGATTAGAGGTAGATGTGAAATAGAGAATACCATTAAGTGCAACAAGATGGGATATGTGACATATAGTGTTCTGGAATAAAGGAGAGGTTATTTTTGTTTGTTCTTTGTTTTAGAAGAAAGTTGTCAGTTACGACAGGGTCAAGTAAACATAAAACTTATGCGTATAGTAATATCTAATTATCTCATTTCTGACCCATTGTATTCCTCAGAATGTTTCCTATTCAGACTTTAACTAATACCCCCAGGGCTATATGCCACTGCCCTATGTGCATTTCCCTCTGCAGAATACCAGGGTACCTCTGAGTCTCTATTATAGACAATAAGTGCATTTCAGAAGGAGTAAGGAAACCCATTATTTGCCGAGAAAAGTTTCACAAAACTGGAATTTCAAAGCAAAATGAGATTTTCCCACATTAAGCTATGAAATAACAATTTGAGTACATAAGACCAAATAACACTTATTATTAGAAGGAAAAAGGATTATACTGCAGCGTTGAGATAACACCATATTTTACAGATAATGAGGCGGTGCCCTCAACTTTACTCAGTATTTTGTATCTTTGGTTTATTTTTTTCCTCTCTTCAGATGGTGATGTGTGAACCTGAGATTGAAGTGCCGTTATTTCAGAGCACTGAAGCACAACCACACAATGGTGACGTCCAGAAACCTCAGGCAGTTTCAGCCAGTCTTTTTCATTAGCCGTCTTGGTATTGTTGGGGCTGGAGTCTTTCCCTACTTGAGACTGTTCGTTTACTTGGCTCTTGAGGATGTTTTCAAGGACAAAACAAGGTTGGAGCTGGATCCATGTAAAGCCAGTCGTGAAGCTCTGGTATGTAAAATTTCCATGAAAAGATTAGAAACAAATATTTTTTGAAGAAATATAAGGTAATATAAAATACAATGAAGTTGATGCCACAGTAAGTCTATATTACTCACAAGCCAATGGATGAATTTGTTCTAGTTAATTGTTTGGTTGTTTTGCTTTCTGCTCAGATAAAGACAGAGTTCAGTTTTTATAGAGAGGATTCTGCCACATGTGCTTCACTACCTTCGAGTGCAGAGAGGAAGGAAGCCTCCTTCTCTGATGTGACCTAGTGTCCGCTGAGGGGCCCTCCAGACAATGGCTTGGTTGCTGCTGCTACTGCATTTGCAGGTACTGATGCCTGAGAAGGTGGATCCTTTCAAGGGCAACTGTGGAAATACAGACCACAAAGGTATAAGAGAGCATTCGAGGAGAACAGTGTTTGCTGCTTGGAGTCCATGGCCATCAGGTGTCCCTACTTAACTCTTGAGAGGAATATACATCCTTTCAGAAGATCTTAATATTTAGTAACTGAATATTTACTGTGCAGACAGATTCTAAGTTGGCCCTTCATGATTTAGGTCTTTTGGTGTTCACAACCTTCTGTAATTCTCTCCCCCTGAGTGAAAATCAGACCTCTGATTTGCTTCTAATGAATAAAATATGGTAAAGGTAATGAGATGTCACTCTCATGATCACAGACTTGTTCCAGAGACTCTCCTTGCTGGCTTGATCAGGTAAACGGCCATGCTGGAAAGCACATGTGGCAAAGGTCTGCAGGCAGCCTCTAGGAGTTGAGGGTGTCTTCCAGTCAATAGCCAGCAAGAAACCAGGGCCCTTGGCCTTAACAACCACAAGTAAATGAATTCTGCCAACATCTGGTAGGAAGTGGGTCCTTCCCCAGTGGAGCCTTCAGATGAGACCACAGCCCCACCCAACACCTTGAGTGCAGCCTTGTGAGATCCTGAGCAGAGGACCTAGCTGAGCTGTGCCTGGATTCCTGTCCCCCAGACTGTGAGATAAGAAATGTGTGTGGGTTTAAGCCACAGAGTTTGTGGCAATTTGTTATAGAATAACAGAAAACTAACACATTGACGTATTTTATCTACTGATCCATAAGCTTAATTGTAAGTTTAATAAACAATTCCAGGGGGCCGCCCGGTGGCGCAGCGGTTTAGTCCGCGCTTGGCAGCCCAGGGTTCGCGAGTTCGGATCCCGGGCGCCCGCGGACGCACTGCCTGTCAGCCATGCTGTGGCGGCGTCCCATATAAAGTAGAGGAAGACGGGCACGGATGTTAGCCCAGGGCCAGTCTTCCTCAGCAAAAAAAAGGGGAGGATTGGCAACAGATGTTAGCTCAGGGCTGGTCATCCCCACAAAAAAAAAATAAAATAAACAATTCCATTCTTAGATAACAACACTTAATGAGACCAATGGTTGACTACTTTGAGTGAGCACCATAGAATTTCAGAATGTATAAGCAGATTCTGTCAAAGTGGTTTTTTACTCTATAATGTGTTAATGGTCATGAAAATGCTAAAATAATGGGACATTGTCTCATTCCAAATATGAAAGGAGTATTTGTATCAAATTGAACTAAAAGGAGTGTTGTAGGAAAAGAGAACAAGTTCATTGGAGGCTTCCCAGTTGTGGTCATTTCCCAACATTAATAGTACCTATGTTGATTACTGCTTGCTGATTATGCAAGTTTATTCTTTTTATTGGTTATCTGGAGATGAACTGCAGCTCTTACACTAAAGGGATTTAGGAAGAAAAAAGGCCTAGAATCAAGTTTGGGGAGAAACACTAAAAGCTGTTAATGTGTCATCATCCTGCAGAGAACAGAGTACAAGAATTTGGGCAGCAGAGACAATCTGGTTAATATAGGATATTCTCAGAGAGATCTGTGTTCACTCTTCATCTCTTTTGCAGTCATCTCTTTATTTGGGGTTGTCTGTCTTCTCTGTCAGTGGTTCTTTTTGGTCTGTGACCTATTAGATCTCTTCTCTAAGGTTCATTAGAGTTTTGACATTGACATTTGACATTTTGGACATTTTGACATCTCGTCAAACTTTTGAATATTTGATTAAATAATTCTTCAGAATTATACAAGTATATACAATTCTTTGAGTAGTTATTGAGTAACTGCACATTCAGATTAATATAACATCCTCATAAACACTGCATTAAGTTCAAAATAGAAGACACATTTTGATTTCAATATTACTCATAAAAAGTTCAAAACTCATTTTTTAAAGATTAAGTAAAGAAATGCTCAGGAACTCATTCATTTCACATCTGTCACTTGCCAGTGCCTATAGTTATTAATAACCTAGTGTGATTTTCATTGCATTTGCATGCCTGTGCATGTATTGTCCAGAATCATTCTGTGAAACCACTCCCAGCTAAACTTGGAGAAATAGGCCTAGCATTTCAGATAGAGAAGTGGCCAGCCTAGGTAGAGAATGAATCAGGCTTTTGAGATTGCTACTAATAGGTAGTCTTTTAAAAAATATTCACTGCCTGCCACCATAGAAGAGCCAATATGACTTAGGCCACCTGGACCACACCTCTTACCACAGAAACTTCTTGGCATTCAAGAAGGTTCAAGATGGGCTATCTGCTTTCTGCTTTGTAAGAAGGAGGTAACAAGGTCTCAGCTATGACATTCAGGAAATCATGGTATTTATCAGAGGGAAAAATCAACCTGTAGTCAGCCCAGCATGTGTTGGCTACTAGGACCACTGAGAGAACTCACTGTAGCCCTTGTATCTAGTCCAGAATATTCTTTGTAGTTGATGACAATGACACTATTCAGCACTAGGTCCACAGACAAATATGTTTTAGCCAGAATTTCCTATGTTAACCAGATTGTCTCTGCACCCAAATTCACGTACTTTAACTTCTACAGGATGACGGGACATTAGCGACTTTTAGAATTGCTCACCCAAACTTGATTCCAAGCTTTTTTTCCTTACTGAGTCCTTTTGGGGAAGAGCTGGAGTCCATCTATTGGCTTGTTGAATTTCTTCTCCACAACCAGCCAATTCCTTATCCCCTCCCCACTTCTGTTCTTAAGCCTCCTTCAGCCCCAAGATTTTCTCTCCTCTGGATACACATGTTCACTTTGGCCCTTCCATCCTAGAATGATTGCCTAGCTGGCTCCCTTCATCAGAGAGAACTTCCACCACAGGGCATATAGTGATTAAGGCTCCATCTTCCTACATGCACAGAGTCAGGTGATAGCCTTAAGAAACAAATCCTTCCCTTTTCCAACAAAGAGGGAAACAAGATTAGAGTTCGGCACTTAGGCTATTATTTCATAAAGAGTTCAGCACTTCAGCACAATTGCCTGATCTTTATCATTACAATTCAATTTTCAGGATGCAGTGGAGAGAAAAAATATGTTCAAGTTATCTTCCTCCTTGTACAAGAACATCCAACAAAGCCCCCTCCTCCCAATTCCCAGAAGAGAACAGCAGCCACTGAAAGCCATTTGAAATATCAAGATGAGTTTGAAGACTTGATGGCTTTGTGCTTTTTCAATCACAGGGAATTGATCTGACTTTTCTTCTTTTGATAACTTTCCAAAGGGCCCTGCAGAATAACTTTTGCTTTGATAACCCAGTGATTTACAGCCCTTCTCATATCTCACTTTTCCAGAGTACAGGGAACTCTCCTCTTCCCTGTTGCCTGCATGCAATTTTCCTTATCATCTTCCAGAAGTTCAAAGCTCATCCTCTTTATGTACTTCTGATCCTCCTGAATAATGATTGTCAGTTTTCTTCTTCCCTCCCTCCCTTCCTTCCTTCCTTCCTTCCTTCCTCCCTCTGTCTCCCTTCCCTCCTTCCCTCTCTCCTCTTTCCTTTCCTCCTCCTCCTTCTTATTCTTCTCTCTCCCACTTCCCTCCCTTCCTCCTGCCCTCTCTCCCTCCCTCCTGCCCTCACTCCCTCCCTCATGCTCTCTCTCCTTCCTTCTTCTTTCATTTTTTCTCTTTCTTTCTAGCATCAGTGTTTTCATCATAGGGGCAGATTTTGTATAAACGTACAGTACTCTAGTTTTAATAATGATTCCTTAATAGAGAAAGAAAATAGTATTTGCCTGGCTGGGCATCTGCAATTGTTCTTGTGAATTACAGAGCTTTGTGGTGATAGTCATCTCAGCATTCCTGATACGTCTGAAAAATCATATGCCAACATTTGGATATAGAGAGATGTGTTGGGGCTTTTCCTGGAAGCAAACCTGAGACAAAGGTTAAGTGCACACAGTTTATTTGGGATGTTGGAAGACGTGGGCAGAAGAGAGAGAGTGTGTGTGTGTGAGTGTAGTAATATAAAGAAGGGACAGCAGTCTATAAGGGGTACACTATTAAGGCAGCTACCATAGTGTGCAACTGAAGTTTAATCCTGGGGAGAAGTTTCGGAATGAAGATGGTGTAAAACATAGACTTCATTATGATCCCTGTCAGGGGGGAAGGAAGCAATGGTATTTATGCATTCATACCCAATAAGTTATTGGTTAAGAGATGCCCCTGGTGGGTTACAAATTACCCAGGCACTTTGGGCCTGCCTTGAGGGCCGCAAAGTGGGTTCTGGCAGTCCGAGGGCAGCCCTCCGACAAATCTGTAGGTCCTGGCTGTTGGACAGCGGGCTGGCAGGCACAGCAGCGAGGAAATATGAAGGGAGCACTGGTGTGTCTGCTTTAGGGGACCAAAGGCGAGAGCTTGGTGGGCTTAGTTTATCCCATCACCTGCCTAACAAGCAACAGATTTGAAAGTCCTAGTGGTGGCAGACTTCATGGTGATCCAAAAGTTCTCCACAATCAGGTGACCCTGGTTAGTGGATAATCAGTGTAGTAGACATTTGCCATTCTTTGGGCTGCCAAGTGTACTGCATCTCTCCTGCGTGTATGGGCAGAGTATGGGCAGGTGATCTGGCCTCCGCCTGTCAAAGACTCCTGCCTGGGACTTTTTCTTAGTTCAGGCTGCTATAGCAAAGAACCATAGACTGGGTGGCTTATAAACAATAGACATTTATTTTTTATAGCTTTGAAGGCTGGAAGTCCAAGATCAGGGTGCCAGCATGGTTGGGTTCTGGTGAGAACCCTCTTCTGGGTTGCAGACTGCTGCCTTCTCATTGTGTTCTCACATGGTAGAAAGAGGGTGGGAGAGCTCTCTGGGGTGCCTTTTATAAGGGCACTAATCTCATCCATGAGGGCTCCACCCTCATGATCTAATCACATCCCAAAGGTCCCTCCTCCTACCGCCATCACACTGGGTGGGGGTGGGTAGGATTTCAACATATGAACCTGGGGAGAACATAAACATTCAGTCCATTATAGACTTCTAATCTTCAGAGAGTACAGCAAAGATGTGGGATCTGTGGGGAATTGTTCTTGATGGTGCTGTTGGGGTGCAGGAGCAGAGGAGTCAGTGGTAGCAGCCTAACGGCAGTGGTACAGATATAACCTGGATCCTCACCCCTGTCCCAGCCTGGCTCCCCTGATTGGTGCACATTCCTCCAACAAATTCATTTTCTGTTTCACTTAGCAGGTGTTGGTTTCTACTGTCTACAACTAAGAACAGTTGATCTTTAGAGAATGACAAAGATTTGAATGCAGGCTATGCCCTGCTTTGTGCAGAGCACTTTTCTAGGATCTAGAGAGGAGGCTGGAGAAATAAAGCAATAGATGACAAGTGTTAAGCCTTCAACAAACTCACAATCTAGTTGGACAGATATAAAGTAAACTCATGAAAAAACCTGAAATATACACACTTTCATTGTCCCCCATTATCTTTTATATACTTGGGATCATTGGGATTAATCACCCTGTTTGGGAGGGACTATTCTGTAGGTTTAGCAGAGGAGGAACCTAAGGCATGGAAGTGTTAAGTAATATTCCCAGAGTGCTATAGTCAGGACATGACAAAACTGAGACTCAGATGCCATTGTGTCCTCTCTGCCGTATGCCCTTCCTTTAGAGTCCTGTTTAGGAAGACATTGCTGTACATGGACAAAGGGCTAGAGCAGGGGGTGGCAAACCATAGCTCAAATCCAGCCAACCAATTCTTTTTGTAAATAATGTTTGATTGGAATACTGCCACACCCATTTGCTTATATTGTCTATGGCTGCTTCGAGCTATGCCAGCAGAATTGAGTAGTTGCAACACAGACCATATGGCCTGCAAGCCTGAAATATTCCATAGCTGGCCCTTTACAGGGAAAGTTTGCCAACCTTGGGCTAGGGCATAGTTATAAACAATTTAGCTTCACTGAATTAAGCTCCTGAGAGTCTTCTACCTGGTGTCATTTGCTCTGTTCTGTCCTAGGGACATAAATGACTACATAATAAACCAAAATCTAAGTACAAAGCAATAGCTATAACAATAATGATAATACCAACTGTCATTAATGAGGACTCCCTAGGTTCTGGCTCTGTGATGAATACTTTACAAACATACTCTTACTAGCCTGATTCCAGGTTCAGAGAGGTAAAGTAAACTTGTGCAGCAGCAGAGAGCTGGTCAGTGGCAGAGGGGGATTTTTCCCACATCTCTGTTTCCAGAGGCTGGGCTCTTAATCACCGCACTTTACTGCCCTTCGCATCCATCATGAAGAGTGAACACCAGGAAAATGACTAATTTTCTAAGGCTCTGTGGAGGCAGGCAGACAAGCAAGGACCACTTCAAGAAGCTGGTGCTAATGAGACCAGTGGATGTCAGGTTACACAGCAGGAGAGTTTGGTTGTGACGGCACTTTTACCTCCCGAGGTGTCAAGGTTCCACTTGTAATTACCAGTGTTGCTTTCTGTTTTCTCAGTGAAACATGTTGACAAACCACTGAAGAGAGCATCACTGTAGATACCTAACAGAGAGAAAGTGGAAGCCAGAGCTTCTAGTCCCACATCCACTGACGTTTGGTTTTCAAGAGCTTCTGAATTTTGATGTTTTCTGATATTTTGAATGACCGACCCCCCAAGCCTTCACAACTTCAGTGGCAAGATGGAGAGTACACCTGCTCTTCCCACGCTAGCACAGTGAGCGAGTGGGCTGTGAGTCCTCTTAAAGAGGGTTTAAAATAGGCCTGCCTTGTCTTGGAATGTCACTTACACAGTGCCCACCTGTGTTGGGAGATTCCAAGTGGTTTATGAAGTGATGCCAAGGTCTTACCTCCCTCCCTTGGCTTCAGCACTGACCTGCTCCCTATAGTAGACTACTCATGCCCCACCAGAAATCTCAACCTTACTTACCCCAGGTGTCAGACAGCCAAGAATGTAAGCAGCCTTAAAGCCCCCAGTGCAGCCCAAATATGCTGGAGCTTGGCATTGGTTGCCCTCAGATTTTGGAATCCCAGTTCCAAACACAGAACTCCAATGTTAGTCTTACAGTCTAACTTGTGGCCACCAGCCTGGACACTCTCAAGGGCAGGGAGAATCTCCTATTCCTCTTGGTATTGTCTGTGTCTAGCACATTGCTGGGCACAGAGTAGGTGATCAGAAAAAGATTTAATAGACCACTGTATCAGCCTCAGGTGAAGCTGAATTAGAAGGACAACTGCCCATGTTTCCCTTTACTCGTGCATAGTTTTCCCTGGGCCACTGTAGGCTAGAGCCCAGGGTATACTTCAGCTCCTGAAACCCAGCCTGGGGCTCTGAGTCTCCTTATCCTGCCTTAGTCTAGCCATAGCTCACATAACTGCCTACCTACCAGATTTTTCAGTGTCTCTTTTTGGAATTCAGACTCAGTGTCTCACCCACACATTAGGACTCACCCTTTCCTCTTAGATCTTTAGTGCTGACCATTGACTGTTGGATGTGTTGGCCACCACTCCTTTCCCTTTACCCCACTTCTATGGTTGGCCCCAGGAGTAAGACCACTTCCTCTAATGCCTGTTTAACCATCTGATGTGTCTAGTAGGGCCAAGTACCCAGAAAATAATATTATTAATAATACAATAAAACAACTACCATTTAAGCAAGAACCATTATTTTATTTGATGGTCAAGCCTACCTATATGTAGGTATTCTCATACCCATTTTATAGATGAGGAAATTGAGACTCAGAAAAAAAAAAATTGCTCTAGATCATTGTATTAACTTTCCATCGCTGTGTAACAAATTACCACAGACTTAGTGCCTTAAAACAACACACATTTATTGCCTCAAAGTTCCCATAGGCGGAGTCTGGGCACAGCTTGGCCAGATCTTCTACTCAAGGTCTCACAAGGCTGTGGTCAGGGTGTCAGATGGGCTACATTCTTATCTGGCTGCTCAGCTGGGGAAGACCCACTTCCAAGCTCATTCAGGTTGTTGACAAAATTTATTTCCTTGCAGCTACGTGACTGGGGGCCCTGGCTTCTTACTGGTTTTCAGCTGAAGGCCGCCCTTAGGTCCTCAAGGCTGCTCAGAGTTCCCTGACACATGGCCCTCTTCATAGGCAGTTCATATGGCTGTTCATTTTTTCAAGGCTAGAAGGAGAATCTCTCACTCCAGTCTGTTCAGATGGCATCTTATATGAGAGAATGTAATCATGGGAGTGACATCACCTTGCTATATAATGTGACATAATTGCAATAGTGACATCCCATCACGTTTGCCATATTCTATTGATTAGAAACAAGTCATGGATTCCACTTGCCCTCAAGGGGAGAGGATTATATAAGAGTGTGACTCATTGGTGTTCACCTTAGGGTACATCTGCCACAGTCACATAGCTGCTCAGTGGCAGATCAGGGATCAGAGCCATGCTAAACCCTCCCTTTAACCCCAGGCTCCTTCCTTTCCCATCTGTCCCTGTTGCCACATGGAATTGTCCTGTCTCATGAGTCTTAAGTCTTAAGGATTGGAGACACCTTTGACACTGCCCTCAAGGATATGTTCACAGTTCTTTACGATCAAGTCCTTTCAATTTTTCCATACAAACCATCTTGAAGAGGGTCTGAAATAGGCCTGCTTGTTTGGGAAGATCATTTACACAGTACTCAGTCTTATGGGGAGATTCAAGGTAGTTTATGACAGTACAGTAGTCCCCCCTTATCCACGGTTTTCCTTTCTGTGGTTTCAGTTACCCAGGTCAACTGAGGTCCAAAAATATTAAATGGAAAATTCCGGAAGGAAACAACTCATAAGTTTTAAATTGCCACTGTTCTGAGTAGTGTGATGAAATCTCACGCTGTCCTGCTCCATCCTGCCCAGAACGTGAACCATCCCTTTGTCTAGCATATCCACGCTGTATACACTACCTGCCCCTTAGTCACTTAGTAGCCATCTCTGTTATCAGATCAGCTATTGTGGTATCGCCATGCTTGTGTTCAAGTAGCCTCGATTTTACTTGATAATGGCCCCAAAGCGCAAGAGTAATGATGCTGGCAGTTCGGATATTTTCTTACTGTGCATAATTTATAAATTAAACTTTATCATAGGTATGTATGTATAGGAAAAAACGTGGTCTACATGGGGTTCGGTACTATCCACAGTTTCAGGCATCCACCGGGGGTCTTGGAATGTATTTCCCTCAGATAAGGGGAGACTATTGTAAAACAACCAGCACAGCCCTTGGAGCAAACCTGGGCAGATATACCATATAAACTCAAGACTGTGTTACATGGGGCTGAATTCTATTTCTCCAGAGGACTGCTTCAACATACACGCAAAGACTTAACCAATAACCAAAGAAGAAAAAAAGATCTAATGCTATTTTTCAATTTAAATCAATTCAGAAATATTCATATCCAAACAGAACTTAAATTCCTTTCTCAATGAAATGCAAAGGAGATAGATCACAGCCGTAGCCTCCAGGAAGAAAATTGTCAAAGCATTAGACACTTTTCTGTCACAGTGTCATATCATCCTTTGATTTCTGGGGAGACAGACCCTGTCACCAATCCCACATGACAGCCTTATCATAGAGATTGCCATAGATCTGTGGATGAGCCTGATTTCTTGGCCCTCCTTTGTTTTAATTTTCCAAATAGTGACACAGTAGAGATCTGATGTGGCGAGCAGACTCCACAGAGAGCTTTGTCGGCTGTTTATTAGTTTGTGATGAAAAACCGCTCTGCAGAAACATAAAGTGTGTTCTACTCCTGAGTCTGAGATAGATTCTGAGTTCATTCAAACTCATAAAAAAAAGCTCAAGAAGGCAATAGCAACACAAGCTGGTCTTGATGGAGAATCGAGATTGCTTTGGTAGGTAGACTAAAGTGTTTTTTTAATCACAAGTAAGTTAGGCAGCCCAAATACAATTTTTTAATATGCCAGCACATTGTTCGGTTCTTCCAACAATTGTAGCAGAATAATGTCACCGTAAAGAAAGAGCACGGGGCAAAGCAAGGAATTCGGCTGAACTGAATTTATTAAAGTGCGGTAGAAGCAGGTATCAGGGGTGAATGCAAAGCTCAAGTCCTAAAACCCATTGTGTCTATAAGAGAAGAGAAGAGATTTATGTTTTGCCACCCAAACTTTTAAAAATACATACCATTGACAAAAATGTATTGCTTTTTGAATTGCTTCTGAATTGGGGAAGATATTTAAGCAGGTTAAACCAATGAAATGAATGACAAAATAATGTACAGTATTTTACAAAACTAGAAACTTGAGTCCCATAAAAGAGGGAGGATCAGAGCCTAGTCAGTGGGAAGTTGCTGTTACACTGACCTTGTGCCGTTCCTTTAGGACACAGACCACAGTGGGACAATGTAGGTGTCATTTTGGAAAGTGGTTCCTGATTCCTACAAGGTCCCTTGTTTTCTGAGCTCACTGGAGTCAGGAGAGGGCTTGATTTCTCTGAGAGAGAGAAAGACAGACAGACAGGGAGAGAAAGAGAGAGAGAGACTCCAGATGTGGAGAAACTTAGAGCCAATATGACTGGGCACTGGGTGACAGGTGGAGGTGAAACCACCTCCCTCAACCCTGGCCCAACACTGGGGAAAAGTGGTGGAAGAAAGAAGGAAGGTGAGATTGGGAGGTACTTGATCCCTTAGGATACCTTCTGATATAATAGAAAACTAAATTGAAGCAATGAAATCACATCAGTATCTCATATAAGTCTGGAGGAAGGAGATTCCAGAGTTTGGTCAGCATCTCAACATGATTTGGCACTCTGGAATTCTCTTGGCAATCCCCTCCGGCTGCAAGATGACAGCTGCTGCTCCAGGCATCATATCCTTATGGGGTGCAGGGTGGAGGTAGGGGGAAGGGATGTATAAAACCAGTAAAAGAGATGAGTCTCACATGATCGTGAGGAGCTGAAACTGAGCAGAGTTGGAAATGGAATATACTTTTTCAAGTGGAGGGAGGATGGGCAAAATTTGAAGAGGATGAGGGGATGGGAGGAGGAAACAGGGAGAAATGTGTAAATTCTGGTGAAATGCTCTGATCTCTCCTTGATAGACCATTGTCTGGAGGATGCAAAAGAAAAACCAATCACATGCAATTTTCTTCCAATTCAAAAATTTAGATTGATAGAAAACTTGGATACGGGCCAGCCTGGGGCCAGAAAGAGTTGACAGGATTGCAGTTAAGGCGTCATCAGAGCAAGGAATAAAAGCTACACAATGGCTCAATTCAAACACTTTAAAAAGTTAAAAGGCTTTCACTCCCATTATCTAGACTTTTAGTAGAACCCCAAATTTCAGTTCACAAAGGCTCACGGTTTAATTCCACTCTGCCGTACTTTAATTCCACTCTGCCACAGGAAGTTTCTCTTCCCGTGACATTTATTTTCTTCTTCCTTGTTAGCGCAGTGCCATTCTTTTCAGCCTTGTTTTTTTCATTCTCATTTTAGGCCTCACTCTTTCCTGTCTCGTTCAGTGTTGATGCTGGCTCACTTTTCATGGAAACAAATTATTTCAATATGAGTACAAAGTTGTTAGACCAAATCCCAAGAACATTGTTTCAGGAAGAGAGTTTTACCATGCAGCTGTGGCCTGCATGCTTTTAAAAATTCCTACATGTTTACATGTCAGGACTGACAGGCACAGGTGAGAATGGATGAGCTTTCAGAGGGGTAGTACAGCAGGATGAGTAAGAGCACAGACCCTGACCCAGACTGCCTGGGTTTAATTCCCAGCTTTACCATCTATTCCTTGTGTGACTTTGGAAGCTATGAAATTGTAACACCTCAGTTTTCTCTTTGTAAAATGGGAATGATGTTATTAGCTACCTTATAGGGTTATTGTGAGGATTAAATGAGTTAATATCTCCAGAATCTAACTACTTGTCTCCGTTACTACCTACCAATAGTATCGGAGCCGCCAGCATATCTTTAAGGATTACAGCCTCCTGACTAGTCTCTCTGTCTCTACCCTGCCATGCCATGGTCTGTTTCCCAACACAGCAGATAGATTTACCGTTTTATAGTGTACATTAAATGTAATGTCACGCTTCTGCTCTCCACCCTGCAAAAGTTCCCCATCTCACTTACTAGAAAGACAAAAGCTTCACAATGGCCTAAAAGACTATACATGAGCAGGCCCCTAGTTAGCTCTCTGACCTCATTTCCTGTGAGCCTTCTCTCACTCTGATCCGGCCACACTGGTCTCCTTGCTGTTCCTTGAACACACTAGGTTTTCTCCCGCCTCATGGGTCTGCTCTGGCTATTCTCTCTGCCAGAATGTTCTTCCTCCAGATATCTACAAGGCTCACTCTATCACCCCCTCTCTTTTTTTTGAACAGTTTTATTGAGATATAATTTACAACCACAAAATTCACTTGTTTCAAATACACACTTCAATGGCTTTTAGTATATTTATAGAGGTGTGCAACCGTCACCCCAATCCATTTTGGAACATTTTCATCACCTCAGAAAGGAACCCTGTACACTTTAGCTATCATTCTTCTATTTCCCCATCCATCCCAGCCCAACACAACCTTTAATCTACAGTGTCTACATATTTGCCTATTCTGGACATGTCACGTAAATAGAATCATACAGTATATGGCCTTTTGTGATTGATTTCTTTCATTTAGCATGTTTTCAAGGTTCATTCAAGTTATAGCATGTATCAGTACTTCATTTCTTTTTATTGGTGAATATTCCATTGTATGGATATACCACATTTTATTTATTCATTAATCAGTTCACGGACATTTTGACTGTTATGGCTAATGCTACTATGAACCCCATGCATAGGTTTATGTGTGGGCATATATTTTTCAACTGGGTATGTACCTAGGAAAGGAATTTCAGGGTCACGTGGTAATTCTATATTTAACTTTTTGAGGAACTGCCCAATTGTTTCCCAGAGTGGTTGCACCATTTTACATTTCCACCAGAAACATATGAGGGTTCCAATTTCTCCACGTTGTCGCTAAGACTTATTATTGTCTGACTTTTTGATTCTAGCAGTCCTGGTGCGTGTGAAGTGGTATCTCATTGTGGTTTTGAATTGCATTTCCCTAATGACCAATGATGTTGAACATCTTTTCATGTACTTGTTGGCCATTTGTATTCCTTCTTTGGAGAAATGTCTGTTCAAATCCTTTGCTGATTTTTAACTATGTGATTTGTCTCTTGTTATTGAATTATAAGACTTCTTTTTATATCCTGGATACAAGTCTCTTATATCAGATATATGATATATGATCATATATATGATATATGATATGATATATGATATCATATGATATATGATGATCAGATATATGATATGATGATCAGATATATGACTTGCAAATATTTTCTTCCAATCTATGCATTATGTTTACTGTTTACTGTGTCCTTTGCTAAAACACAAGCTCCACAAGGCCAGACATCTTTTTCTATTTTGTTCAATGATGCATCTCACATGCCTAGAATGGTGCCTGGCATGTATCGGTAAATATTTGTTGAATGAATATATTAATATAAAGTGCTGAGAACAGCTGAGAACTGCTGTGTAAGTTGTTGTTCTTTCTGCATGGAGAAAGCAATTCAAAACATAGTGCTAAAATCTTCCTGTCAGTCAGATCCATAAACTCTTGCCAAACAGGCTCCTAAGCTGCTTGAGTGCTTTTTTTCTTACACCTTTAGAAGCTTTTGTTTCATCATTTATAAAATAATATCTTAGTATTTACTTTACAGGTGATATGAAAGTGAAATGAAATAATGTATGTCATGTGTGGTTCAAACTAGATAGAATTTTATTTCTCTCTCACTTAATAGTCTAGGAATATCAGCTCTTTTTTCTTCATGAGGCAGCCCTGCCATCACGTTCCTTCCGTTTTGTTCTCTGCCTTCTACAGTATTGCCCCTTATTTCAATTAGCTATTGCTGGATAACAAGCTACTCCAAAACTTGATGGCTTAAAATAACAATTTTTTTTGCTCATGGTTCTTAGGATCAGCAATTTGGTTTGTGCTCAGCTGAATGGTTCCACTGATCTCATCTGGGATCATTCATGCAGCTGTAGTCATCTGGTGGCTTGACTGAGTCTGGATGATCTGAGATGGCCTACTCATTTGCTGGCTCTCAAGTTGGCATCTCTCTCCGTGTGGTCTCTCATTGTTGAGGAGGCTAACCCAGGCACCTTTCCATGGCAGTCGCAGGGTTCCAAGAAAGAAAAAGTAGAAACTGCGTGGCACCTTGAGACCTAGGCTCGGAACTCTGTTAATGTCACTTTCATCCCATTCTGTTTGCCAGTTAAAGGGGTGGAGAAAGAAACTTCACCTTTGATGGGAGGAGCAGCAAGGTCACATTGCAAAGGAACGTACATATAAAGATGGGAAGAATTTGTGGCTATTGGAATCTACCATACTCCCTCCTCTGTATGGTTGAAGCTATGTCTTGAGTATTACATTTGCATTTCAATAGCTCACATCTAATTGCCAGAAGAGAGGCATGCAGCTACATTAAGCTACCCTAGACCTACTGAATCAGGACTCCTGGGGTGGGGCCCTGCAATGTGCATTTTAACAAGCTGCACAAGTGATTCTGAAGTACTCCCAAGTTTGAGATTCATTGCTCTGTTGAATACTGGATGCTGGGCCCAAGTTCCTTTTTTAAGGCCAATGCACCCATTCTGAAGCTGCAGGCAATCTTGGCTGGTGACATAGCTGTGTTCTTCACTGGGAATTTGCCTCAGCTTCAGGGAACTGCCTTGCCCAAAGTTATACTCCATACCAGCACGTAGTCCCTGGGCAATGACTGGCTGATATAGGGATGCAAGGGCCCAACCTTCTGTCTCAAATTGGGACAACTCTAAAGAGCTCTTCCAGCTCCGGAGGTCTGCATGGATCAGCTGAAGCCTCAGTTGTGACCACATTGCAAGTCAATTTCTTTGCCCAGTCCTACTTTCTTTACTCCCTTACAGGTGTAGCTCTTAAGAGCACCTCTAATATACCTTTTACACACAACTCTCAATCTCAGAGCCTATTTCTAGGGAACTAATCCAAGACATATTTGAAATAACGTATGTGCAAGGATTTATAGTAACAGAAGATCAGAAACAACTTAAATGCCCACAGTAGAGGACTGGTTAAATAAACTATGCAGCCTGTGAAGAGAATTATCAGCTGACATGGAAAGATCTCTGATAATAATAACAATGTTAAAAACTAATAAATATATAGCACGTACTATATCCAGGCACTGTTCTAAGGTCTTTATGTGTAGGTACTGTTACGGCGCCCAAGAGAAGAAGAGTAGAGAACGGATCACGGAAGAGTCTCCCAGGTAAATGAAATGGCATATTTGAAGGTCCATGGGCAAGAGAGGACTTGGAATATTTTAAAAATTAAAAAAAAATTATATATATACATACAATAGAAGTATATAGTGTGAGTGGGAAAGAGACTAGAGATAAGGCTGGAGAGTTAAGATGGAACTGGTAGGAGGAAGTAGCATGACTGGAGCCCAGGGACCACTTGGGAGGATGTTTTCTGGTCCCAGCAAGAAGCAACAATGCCTTAGACTAGGATAGTGATAATAGACACAGGGAACAAATTCATGAGATAAAGTTAATCCAATTTGGTAACTTGGATCAGTTGTGGGAGAAGGAGGAGAGGCAAATTCAGTTTTGTTTGTGTGTTAGTGGTGGGAGTACTGTCAGGAACTGCATTTGAACCTATTAAATTGAGGATCCTTAGTAGATATCCTAGTGAAGGTGTCAAGTAGGCAGTTGGATATATGAGTTTTGAATTCAGTCCAAACTGGAGATTGAATTGGCAGTGCATACATGTTACTGAAAGGCACGAGACTAGGTAAATTCACTTAGGAAATTAGTGTTGGTAGAGAAGGCAAAGGTGATTAAATAGGAGTGTGGAGAAAACCAGGAGAGAAGGAGTAATCTAGAAATCCAGAGAGGAGAATGTTTAAGAGACCAACTGCTGCAGAGAATTGAAAGCTGGCCCCTTGGACTGGCCACTTGGGAGGTCATTAGTGACTTCAACCAGGGCAGTTTTGGATAGTAGAGAACAGGTTGTGATGGACTGAGTAGTGAAAGTTGGGGGGAAGGTACAAAATGAGGGAAGAAGAAAGGAAGGAAGGAAGGAAGGAAGGAAAGATGAGTAGGGAATGTGTGGAAAGAAGTGATCTAGAAAGAAATATATAGTATTCAATAACAAATTTCTCATCTAAAATAAAGTCTATTAAGATCATAGCTGTATGACTTTGAACACATTGCTTAACCTCTACTTCATCCAGTAGTTGTGAGTATTAAACTTCTGATATATTATGAAATGCTTATAATAGTGTCTGGTGTGTACTAAGCCCTCAAAAATGGAAATTCTCAAAATAAAATAGAAGCTATCAGTATTATTTTAAGTGTTATGTAACTATCACGAAACGCCACACTCTCATAAGATAGGAAGTGGGCCTGAACTTGAAATATATATATTTTTAATCTCATTAGTACCAAAAACATGTAGACAAATTAAATGAAGATTAGAGAAGAGCCACAGAGGTGAGAATTCATGTCCTTATTACCTGTTGTTATTTGTCATCCTAATTACCATCAATCTTGTTTAACAGGTGGCCTGATCTCTTAGGGAATCAGGGTGACTGCATTTCTGACTGAAGGTGAAATACGTGTTCACTCCTGGGAGGTGTTATTTCTTTCGGCTCCAAAGAACCAGCTGGTGCTATGAAAACAGTTAATTGGATTTTTCCACCTCCCTCAGAAATAGCTTCTAAAAACGCTCATTCTCTTTTCATATGGGAACATTTTATTCACAAAAATCTCCTTTTAGTATCCGTCTATTCAAGTTTTTAAGAAAACTTGGTACTCCATCTACTGGATCCCCACGTGCCATTTTGACCAGAATGAATGCAAATGATTATTGAATAATTTTTCCTGTTGAGAGGGAGAGGAAATGCTTTCAAGAAGTCAGTACAGATTTTCCTTTTCCTAAAAAGAAATAAATGTTAAGGTAATTAGTGGTTCTGTGTATTACAGACCTTATTCAGAAAAATCACAGTTATAAGACTTCTGTCTACATTGTGTTGTCCAATACGATAGCTACATGAGGCTGTTAAACACTTGAGATATGACTAGTGCAACTGAGGAACTGAATTTTTAATTTTATTTGATATGCATTAATTTACATTTAAAAACTGATACTTGATTAAATTATTGGAAAACTTTTAAGTAAGTTTTGAATAACTTGAGTGTGTAAATTTACTTTTGTTAACTGTAAATTTTATGTAATATAAATATAGATCAAGTATTTTTGATGAAAATTTAGCATCTGAATTGACATGTGCTGTAAATGTGAAATACACAATGGATTTTGGAGACTTATGAAAATATAATAAATAATATCTCGGTAATATTCTATATTCATTACATGTTGAAATAATAATATTTTGGATATATGGGGTCAAATAAAATATATTATTAAAATTAATTTCACCTGTTTCTTTGTAGATTTTTTTTAAGGTGGCTATTGGAAATATTTAAATTACTAATATGGCTTACTTTATGTTTTTACATATACATTCCAAGCTTCAATGAAATCTATTAAAATTACTAAAGGGTATACAAAAACAGGTTGGCTGTAATTTTGTTTCAAGATAGTGGACTTTAAATTAAAGTTATGCTAATCTTGAGGCCTTTTTTAGTAGTGACTGTCTGAATCAGGCACATTTTAAAAAATTATAGTGAAATATTTGGGAATTTGTCCTAAGAAAATATCAAAATACAGAGAAAGTTTTATGCTAGATGGAATTCATGGTAGCTTCATTTATCATCAGGAAAATTTGAAAATAATTTATATGTACAACAAAGAAAAATGGTTAAGTCATAGAACATTATCTTAATTGAATATCATGAAATTATTAAAAATACATATGATGCTTACATAGCAATATACAAAATGTTGATCACCCAATGTTAAATGAATAAAGCAGTATGCAAAATTGTATTTGTATTAAAATTAGAACAAATTTTAAATTATACCTACATATAGACATGAACTGGGAAGGAACATGAAAAAAGAAAAACAGTTGATTTGTTTGGCTGATGGAAATGTGTATGTGTTTGCTTAAGAAAGGGGGGACATTGTTTTGTATATTTATTTATAAAATAAATATTATAATTGTTATATTATAAACACTACAACTTATTATAATATTTGTATAATAAATAAATATATATTGGATCAGAAATATGCATTAGAGTAAACAAAAATATTTTAAAATTTCTTTTAATAATTGAAAATGTTCCCAGTAAATCACAGTATTTGGATTGAATTAACTGGGTCTCTCCATGCAATATAGGATAAGCTTCTTTTCCTTCTAAAAGTGTACCAAGGCCAACTGTTCTTTTCAGGGTTACGTCACAGGTCACAGGCAGAATCCTACTTACTATATATTCTGTTGATGGTTTCAGAGAAAAAGAGATCAGAAAGGCTTTTTGAAATGTAATGCTTTAACTGTTAGAAGAACGACTGATGACCAAGTGGATTGAGACTGTCAGAAACATTTGCAAATGTGTGAACAGCAGCATTCCTCTCAAAGAGAGAGGAAAAAGCATGTCACCAAGAGGATAATTTTGTGGTAATGTAGGGTGACAGCACCATGACGCTTCCCTCTCTTTTCCTGAGCAGATTTTTCATTTTTCTTGTTTCAGTTCATCCTAACAATGATGTGCAGCCTAATTACTTTTTTTGGTATGGCTTTAATTGAGGCCCTTTATCCCTTAAACTCAACATGACATAATTGTTTGCACTTTTTTCTTAGTAACCCTTTCTAATAACTGCTTTAGTCAGTGAATTTCTACTGACTTGGAAAGCAAAAGGTATTCATTTTCTTATATTTTGAAATCAGTTTATTAGCACGTCTTTAAGTAGAGTTATAAAAATGTAACTAGCATATACAAACTGTTAATCATTTCTCTATTATAATGCATTTGACCCATATCACTTCAGAAACCAGGCTTTAGAGGAGAATTAAATGATTCAGGGGACACATTTGAATACTGAAAGAAGATAGATTGTTTTAATATATTAACCTTGGAATCATTTTCAAGTGACTGGTTTACAGATGCTGACATTTATCCTTTCCTTGTATTTACATAGTGTGCAGGAATAATTTTTATTCACCAAATATACTCAGCATTACTCAAGCTAGACTATTAGTGTTTTAGAGGCAGTTTGGCTTAATGGAAAGAAAGTAGGCTTGGAATCAGTGAATCCTGTCTTCTAATCCAATCTCTGCTGTGTCAAGTTACTTAACCTCTTTGAACTTCAGTTTCCTCATCTTTAAAATATGGGAAATATCACATATCTCATTGTGTTGTGAGCATTAAATTAACTAAAGTATGGCAACCAGGTAGACTCTCCTGGCACACACTAGGCTCTCAATTATGGTAGCTATAGGAGGCATTGGGCTCCACTGAGATTGTTACTCTGTTTTAATAAGACATCTGAAACGCCAAAGAGCATGCGGAGAAGAGCAATAAAAATCCTGAAGTAAAAAATAAGTAATTCTTGAGCAAGTTTTAAGAAATAAAAGGAATTTAAATTATTTTAAATGGATGTATGACAATTGCAGGCATTATCTAACTGCTCTCTTCAAATACGTGAAGGGGTGTTATGAGGAAAAAAAGGAGTTCATGTCTTTCCAGCTCCATTCTGAATAAAAGAAAAATAAATTAGCTTAAATTACAAGTAATTTAGGCTTAACAAAATGACTACCATTTTAACTGTGAAATGTTAGAACAAATTCTAGGAGAGATTTCATTCTTCCTGGGTGGACATGGGTGGTCGCCTACACAATGTTCATTTCCCCTTCCCCCTTCTTAATAGCACCCAGATTCTCCTTTGCTTATTGCAGCCCAAGAGTTTTGGTGGGGGAAGCTCCCTCTTCCCCTAGTTCTAGGGGTGGATTCATAATTGCTCTGTTAATGAATATGTCCATCACACAAGTGGTCGTGGGAGTTAAGATGTCCAATCAGAGTGAATTTCAGGAATTGCTTAAATTGCTGGGAAATAAGTTCTCTTTCTTCAGGATGGTCACTGTGATGTTCAAATGGAACACACCTGGAACTGTGGTGTAAGGCAGCAAATTTGCCACCCCAAAGTGTGTCTCTTTGGCTTGATTATTTTTAAGAACAAAGGCTCAGGAAGAAACTTTGACCTTCCCCCTAACTGCCTGAAAGAATTTAAGATAGAAGGCCTGTTCTAGGAAGGAGCTAATACCGTAGATAACTATAGGTGTGATAGACAGGGAGGAAACTAGCAAGGCCCATTTGATCAAAGTCCTCTGCATGTCCATCATCTCTGCAAGGCATGGCAAACATTTGTTTACCAAACATTTGCTTTTCCATCTCCATGTGAATTGCATTCCTCTCCTTTGAAGTCCTAAACCACTACCCCCAACATCCTCTTTTGTCTTTAGCTTAAGATGGTATTTAAAGTAGTTGTTTTGGCCATTTTGATGAGTGACTCAGTTTTCCTGGGTTTCTCCCATGTATACGTGTTCTTAAACTTTGTTTGATTTTTTTCCTGTCATTCTGTCTTATGTCAATTTAATTCTTAGACCAACCAAAAGAACCCAGGATGGTTGAGGAAAATTTCTTCCCCCCTTCAGTGGCAACCATTTCAAGATTATGAGAGAAGCCAGCCTAAGGGAGGGAGAATGGAGAGAGACTGGAATAAATTAGCACCTTGATGACTTTGCAGAGCTGAGCAGTCAAACCACCTATAGCCCACCTGACCTTTGGACTTTCCAGGAATATGAGCCCAAATCCCCTTGATTGTTCGAGCAGTTTTCTCTTATTGCAACAGAGAGAGTACTGTGGACACACTGCAGCCATCCTTTCGGACTTTTTAGCTCATATTCAAGTATGTTTGTGTTTCTTCTCCCCTAAATAGGCTACAAACATTCTCAGGAGTAGCATCTACGAGTTCTGTTTATTTTGGCTCTCCTACCCCACATACTATCATGCCCTCTGTGTAGTAGACCCTCTGGAAATGTTTGTTTACTGAGGATCATGGCCGACTGGCCCATCTTCAAATCATATTGTATCCTACGAGTCTCAGCAGGTGCACAGATTGGCTTTTAGGTTATCTTCAAACCCTTGTCCTGTGCTGGGCTATCACTGTCATTATCTTCCAGACTGGGAAAATGGTTTCAGCAAATGAGTTTGCTACCTTTCATTTAGCTCTCTGACATTCCAGTGTTAGCCAGAACCTAGAGTGTCTGGGGAAAAAGTAAAGGTTTTAAGGGAATTCTACTAAAACCATCACAGCAGTTATAACTCTTTTTTAGGGTGTATTAAATATCTATGGAAATAAAACTTGCAACTCCCAGAACTCTCGGAAAATTAATATTTTAATTCAAACTTATGCATGGCTTGTTCTTGCAGTATTACATATAATAGAAAAAGTGAACTGTTAACTAATTCTCCTTCAAATAGCTCGTGATGTTAGCATTTGAAATATAACTATGATAGGAAAAATTATGCGTGACATAAATGTGATTAGCATAGTTCATCACATGCCATGGGCTTCAAAAATCAGCGTTGGGTGAATGTCAAATCCTGATCCTGTGTGCAGTCCAATGCCCTGCTATTCCTGGATGTTTGAGCATCCCTGCCATTGTTGTTTCTTCCAACCAGTCTTCTCATGAAACTAAAACCATGCAAAGGCTTTCTTTTTCTCCTCCCAAATGAAAGCTCATGGCAAAGAGCTTTTGTAATTAATTTATGCACGTATGTAATAATAATTTATCTAACTCTTTTCATTTCTCTGAAACCACTTTGGCATAACAAAAGCTTGTCTCCATTGTTTCCCATTGAAAAAGACAAACACAATTTAAATCACAATTCCATCCTTTCCCCAAGTGGGAGCGGCATCTAATTCCAGATAGGAGACTGTAGGACTCAGGACAGGTTACAGAAAATGTCCTGGTTTGTAGGACTCGTGGTATTAATAGATTTGAAGTTCTTTGTGTTTGCACTGAATAAATAAAAAACAAGGGCTGACAAAGTGCAGGCTTATTGCCAAGTTCCTGACCTTTTAAAAACTTGCAAAGATGGGAATGTGTTCTCAACACAATAAGGATTCAAGGCCATTGACTGATTTTTCATTACCGTGTCCACAGTCTCTTTCTGAAGCCATCCAACAGCCTTTGGTAAGAGACTATATTAATTCTGTTCTTAAGCATTTCTCCTAGCTTCCCATTTGTAATAACAATGGTTTTCTGGCCACATAGCCCCTCTCCTCAAACCAGTTGCAGCCTCCACACTAAATTACAGTTGACACTTACATAATGTTTACTATGTATGAACCGCTCCTTTAGCCACTTTGCATACATTAACTCAAGTCTCCTAGTAACCCTATGAAGTAGATACTATTATTAGTCCCAATTCACATATGGGGAAGCTGATGCATTTGTCCAAGATCGTACAGCTAGCAAATGGCAGAACCAGGATTTGAACCCAAACCAACTAGTTCTGGGAGTCTATACTTTTATCCCCTGTGCTCCACAGTCTCATAGCTGACCTCAGGGTTTCGGATCAAACTGACCAGCAAATAGGAAATAGTATAAGGCCAGATCAGCAACCTATCAGGCTCGCAGCTCAGACTTGATCTGCTTTGCCTTGGACCTCAGTTTCCATGACTAGCTCACTGTCTCAACATCATCTCTTGCTTTCCCAAGCCATGGTCTCAACCCAGTACAGGTAATCCTTTGGAACTAATGTCTGGGATGGAATCCCCAGGACCTGATGTTGGAGCTGACTGATCCTAGCTTGCTGAGCACTCTGCCTCCTTACCAGCTTGTAGACTCTGCTGCTTGCTTCTGCCTGTTGCCCATCACCAGACCTCTCTGTGCCTAACTCGTCCAGTCTTTGCCCAGTTTTTTAGCCATCTGCCTTTCCCAGGGCTGGCAGAATAGCTCTCTGGACTTCTTTCATACCTGTGTTGGGACTATCTTGACAACTTGCCTGCCTAATGAGTCTGTATAATTTATAGACTTTTTCACCCTCAAAACTAACACACCAGCCTCGGTTCTGACCCTTTCTGCGATTTCCCATTTCTCTTCATGAGGGGGTCTTTATTCCCCTCCACCAAACTTTCCTCTCTCCACCTTTCCACCTATATTATGAACCACATAATTTTCTGTCTTCTCTCCATTTTGCTTATTTTCACAAATCTTCGTAGTATAAACTTCTTTGGTTTCTCCTACAAATGTCCTATTTTCTCTTTGCTTATTCACTTCTAATTCTCTCTGTCTCAATTTTCACACGCTCTTCTCCTACTACTAACTATCTGGTTTGGAATCATCAATTTTCTAAGACAACGGATCTTTTACCAATTCTCTATGTATATGCTAGAAAAACACCCATAATTTAGAGTCATATTTGTCTGATTTGTCATTTTCAGAACTTCAGTTTCCTCATCTATGAAATGGAGACAATAACACTACCTCACAGAGATATTGTAAAAATTGCATAAGATCATGTATTGGAAAGTACTTTGAAGACTACACTACACTAAACAAACGTTAGGCATTATTAGGGCAAAGAACACTATGGAGTCTTTAAAATATGGAAAGAGTAAGTGATTTCTACTCTGCATCATAAACTAGCCCAAGAATTAGCCACTCTGTTCCTGTTCTCTAATCTTTACAGCAGGTGTTGATATATAGAGCAGAAAGAACCAAATGCATTAGGAAATCTAAGAGCTGAGCATCTCCAGAGGCATTAGATATACCAGTCTCCAGAGTCTCTCAACATTTTTGTCGAATTCTTCAGCACCTCCTTCAAGTCCTGTTTTCTTCATTACATTGGAAATAAAACTTTCTCTTAGACTAAGCCAGAGATTGCAAACTGATGGTTTACTGGCTAAATTTGGTTCTCAGATACGCTTTAACTGAACAATAACCCTATTAAAATTTGCATATGAATGCATTTAGATAGTATTGTAGGTTGGGTTCTCCCAGAAGCAGAGTCTGAGCCAAGGATTTAGGTGCAAGTGATTTATTAGGAAAGTGCTTCCAACAGAAACTAATAAAGGGGTTGGGAAGCAGAATAAGGAAGGGGAAGATGCCAACCAAGGGTATGATTTCAGGTGATGTCCTAGACTCAGCCTGATCCCACAGAGAGCACTAGAGCATAACTGATACCTCATAGCTTATCCCGCCTAGAGGTAAAGGAGGTGGGCTTTTATACCCCTACTCCATTGGCTATGGATGGCCAGGAAGAGGGGAGGACCTAATCTCTAGGCACTTCTCCTCTCTCTGTCAGGGACTAACTCTAGGGTCCAGGAATAAACTTCTGAAGGTCACAGGAGTGAAACACTAACAACAAAGCATGTGGGAGCTGGGAGATGGGCACACAGAACTGGTAAAAATGACCTGAGGATTCCAGTTGGGGTACGAATGAGGGTCCATTACAGAGAGGGTACATGCTCTCCAGTTGGCCAAAGTCCAACCATTCCCAATACTCGTCCTTGGCTAGCTGCAGCTCCAGGGTTTCTATGATGGAGGGGCTTGGGCATGGCACTGAGGTTGGAAGTGGGGTGCTGGGGCCAAGGACCCTGACTTTAGGCTAAGGTTACTTAGCACTTTATACAAGATGAAAAAACATTAGTTTTCCATATCTGAGAATGGAGAATGTAACGGAGATTATGGGAGTTAGTGTTAAAGTACTCCCTTGCCAAGACTTCCCTTGTCTTCACCACCATACTTAGCCAGTTGATTTATTGGCCTGACCCTTGTAGGCATTTCAGCTTGGGGGCTATATAACTTGTGTGATGGAAGATTAATGGGCTCATGGAATGTCAGACTGGAAAAGACTTAGAGTTTTGGACCCCTTCCTTAACTTTACAGATTGTGAAAAGAGGCTCCAAGACGTTGTATTCTCATAAGGCCACAGAGTTAGTCATGGGAGAGACTATGGTAGCACCTACATCTCCTGTCTCCCATGGGGTTGCTTAGTCTGGAGATCAGCTTCATCCAGCGCTTCTACACATGAGTAACTAGGCCGACTCCACAGGGACACTGAGTTGGATAAACTTATTAAATTGTAGAGTGCAATGTAAATGTTTAGGTGTGGTTATGACCTCAAGAAATATCTTGTCCTGCTGAAACTGATGAGTTTCCAGGGGCAGTAGATACAGGTTATTACACAGAAAATGGAGGGCTTTAAAGCTAATTCTCTTTATGATGCCTTCCTAATATCTCGTAAATGTGTTTTATATCCTTTACATTTCCCACAAACTCATCCATAAAGATCTCGCTTGATTTTAGTCCACTGGAGCTGATGACTGAGGTAGCTTAGGAAATTGGCTTATACTTCACATATTAAAAATGTAAATGATTCCATAATTGTAACTTTCTGAACTGTTCCAAGCATTAGTTTGTTGAGGATACATCCTTAGAAACATGGAAATGCCAATTCAATGAGATAATACCCGGACTAACATTTAGCACTGTGCTTGGCATAAAGAAAGCAGCCAATAAAGTTTTTAAGCAACAGCAAAAATTATATAAGGGACTGAGGTCTTCTGGTTTAGGTTGCAGGAATATCCTGAGATGCTCTTCATTTTAATATTTTCCAACATCTACATGGGAAGCAGGAAACTTGACTGGCTGCACATTGAGACAATTCTCGAGAGGAGATCCAGGGAAGTCAGGCTGGCTGGTGGACATTCTTAGAACCTGAACCTAGGACAGAGAAGACTGGTGATGAACTAGCAGACAAATCTGTGGGTTGAAATACGAGAGTCCAGGTTGACTGATGCCCTAAAGCTGGAGATGGTGCGGGCACGTGGGAACCTGAAAAGGCATTGCAGAGGATCAGAGAGAGAGGCAGAGGAGAGATTGGAGGTAGAGACTCAGAACTCTGAATTTCAGCTCTGTTGTAGCGTAGGGGACCTGTCCTGCTCTGGGGAGAGGGCTAAAAGCAGCAGGCTCTAGCCTGAATGATTGAGGATCACATACTTTGAAAGCCTGGAAATCAAGTGCTGCCTGCAAACCCCAAGGCTTTTCTGGGCAGCTAACAATTGGCCTGGCTTAAAAAGCTCTCTTATTTATCCATCTTCATGACTGTCATCTGATGGAGTCATTTGATTCACATCAAGCTCTTTGACAAGTGATGGTGGGTATGATTTATTTGGCTCTTAAACAATACAAGTGTAATTCAGATGTATGGTCTCTCTCCCTTCCCCTTTCAGAAGGCAGTATCCTCTTAGCTACAGGAACAAGCAAAAGATTTCACGCTACCAGGGGTTCCCCCAGCATCCTACCTCTTTCCTTCTGTTTTGTTAGCCACCCTCCTCACCCTGTGCACAGTGCTGGTGTTTTTGAGGTTTGGTTCACGTGGTGGGCTGAGCTGGCATGAGGGAGGAGTGGTTCAGGCCTGCATTTTTGGCCCACCATCATGTCAGGCCAAGCAGCTAGAGGCAAATTTCATTGATGAAAGGGTTAAGCAATTTTAGCACAAGTTTATAAGGAAGGAAGGTGAAGAGTCAATTTCTCTCCTCCCTGGAGGACGGGGTGATGGGAAGGAGTGGCTTCCTTTTTGCAGTTTCCTGTATGAGGTATAGACAGACCACTTCCTTTTGTTAATAGGCCTATTATACCAGGTACAGACATACCTCCCAAACACAGACATTCTCCTTCCAGGCTGAAAAAAACACATTCTGAGGAAGGAAAGATTTCTTCAATTAGCACAGGGTCTTGTCCAGCCCTCGGAGCCAATGGGCCCCATTGACTGTGTGAAAGCTACATTTGATTTCTGCTCTGCTCTGTTCCTATACTTACCAGAATAACAGAGAAGCTGTATTATTAGTCTTTAATGAGTAATTTCTTTTTATAACATAAAGGGCTCTGAATTAGATTAAATTCTTTTGGTTTAGCAGTGGGAAGCTATTTTAATTCTTTGCATCTGCAATACCCTAAATGCAAAAAATGTTCCATAAATGTTGCTTATGATGATAATGAGTAAGGGAGACTGATGGGTTTTTTTCAGTAATCGTGCCTCTCATTTTGCCACTGCTAGTCTCTTTCTGGAGAGCTTTGGTTCTGGATTGAATTGCAAAATAGATCAAGATGTCCTAAGCCAACTTTGCTCTCTGTCCTGGTTACCTCCCAGCATCAGTGACAGAGGGGCCTCCTTCCTCAGACTCCAATGGTTCTATTTCTCTCCAGTAAAACCTACTCTTGGTTATCTGTAACAGAATTAATAAGAGCTAAAAGAGTTACCCTTCCCAAGCCTATGGTTAGAACAGAGGTTACCAACTAAAATTCCTACTGGAGACAGACAGATGACTCAAATGAAGAAAGTGGGTAGATAGCTCCTACTCAGCTCCAGTCAACTGTGACAATGAAGGGAATGCTGACCTGGTATCGCCAGGTCTTTCAGTTTTTCGAAGAAAAGCCAGAAAACTTGATTTTATGTAAAATTCCCAAATTTTTTAAGTGAGATATACAACATGATACCATTTAGAACATAAACACACAAACTGACTCCTAGCTGTCTACCTAAGAGAAACGAGTGGAAACGTCCATAAAAATCATGTATAGGAACGTCAACAGCAGCTTTATTCATAAAAGCCAAAAATGAGAAACAAGCCAAATGCCCCTTGTTGAATGCTGGCTCCCTAGGTTATCACCAAAATCACCATTGCTAAGACAAAACTGAGTCAAGAACTACCTTGACAAAGTCTGTGTAGTCTCAGAGTGGGGAGGGCAAAGTCAAAATATTTACTGAAGTTTTGCAGTCTGCTTTAAGGTGAGTCTTTCAGGGTAAGGGAGTGGGTCTTGGTTAGGATTGGGTAAGGGTAAAGATTTAATAGTTTAGAATTGAGGGACATAGCAAGACCAGGCAAAGGGTTTAAAGAGACTAGGAATGTAAGTCATAGTTTGATAAGTTTCTTTCAGGAAGTTCCTGGAATGAATGAAAAAGTGGTTTGCAACTTTTATCTTCCTGGAAAACAGTTTCCTAAAATAGTAAAATTATACTGATGATGCCAATGGAGTAATAAAGGCATGTTAATGCTGATGGTAAGCTGTATGAATGTCGATGGTGTGGGTTCAACCTTCAAGAGAATGGGTAAATTGTGGTATATTTATAAAATGAATACTACTCAGCAATAAAAAATGAATAAACTACTCTTACACACAATGAATGAATTTTACAGGCATGATGATGAGCAAAAGAGGGCAGACACAGAAGAGAACATAGTGTATGATATGTTTAAGAACGTATAAAAAGTTCAAGAACAGGCAAAACTAATCTATGGAGATAGATACCAGAATAGTGACACCTCTGTGGGGGAAGGGCTGAAGATAGCTGTGGTACTGCCCTGGAAGGCGCGCAAGGGAACTTTACAGGGTGTTGGAAATATTCTACATCAGGGTGGTGATGATATAGAGATTCATCGAGCTCTATGCCTAAGATTAGTATACTTTACGCACTTTAATATTTATGTCTTACCTCAACTAAAAAAACGTATAAACACATTCAAAGAAAAAGATATGTATTATGCACATTAAAATTGTCGTCCCTGGGGAAAGAGTGGGGAAAGAATGGGAGTGAGGTATGGGGGTAAAAGGAAATTAAGAAACAAACAAGAAAGGAATCTTGCAAGAATCAAAGATGACAATGCATCATGAACTACAATCATGTAAAGATTCTCTTAACTGTCTCCTCTTGAGATCCAAAATTATGTGTATTTAAAAGATAATTTTTTAAAGGTAAAATCAACTATAAAACGTACATGTGTCAAATATTTTGTTTAACTCATTAATGAGTAACCAGTAAGAGGTTACAACCGGTTCAGAGGACAATTTAAAGCACAGGGACTTATAGGGAGTAAAAAATACTGAAATGAATTTCCAGATAGATGCAAAATGGATCTATCCACAAAAGGGATCTATATACTCATCTATTCAATAATCAATTACAATTAATTTGCATTTCTCTGGACACAAATAATTTATATTATCAGTTTTCTATGACTAACAGAATTATAAAAAAGACCAAAGATAGTGAAAGGAAGAGTTAACCTGGATGGGTGGGCTAGAGAGGAGAACACCATCCAGTCTTTTCTATTTTCTCTGTGCATATCTATATTTAGAAAAAGTATACACACACATACACATAAATTTAACACTAAACATATATACAGGCCTGTTTTCGCCCACGAACTTCGAGTTTTCAAGTGCTGATTTGGAACGTAAAAATGTTCAGGTGCAAAGGGACCTTAAAGGTTACCCATTTTAACAATGCCTTCAGCTACAGGAATGGCACTTTATTGTAGATTCTTGGCCACCAGTCAGCAGGAGGGATACATTTTAAGAGGCAGCCTGTTCTTCCAAATGTCCAGAAATCACCCCACCTCAGCCGCTTATCTTCCTGCTGGTGTGGCTGGCTCTGATTCTGAAATCTGGTTTCACTGTGTAATTAAAAAAAATCTTACGTGAGAGGTGCTCATGTAGATTTCTGATGGAACATCAAGGTGTCTTTTTCATGGTCATTTGTTTTGTTAGGTTTCTTTCTGAGGTGGTGGAAGAAGATGCAGCCCAATTCTTGATCATGAGCTGGGATAAAGGCAGAGACCTCTCGATTTCATGAAAGGAACAAAGCTTCATTTATAGCACACCACTGCGCGTGATAGAATTTCATGAATCAGTCGATAAGGATAATTAAGCAGTGTAGGTCAAGGACTAGACACAACCATTCAACCTCCTGAAAATCCATTAGGCAGAAGCTTGAGAAACATTATTTAAAAGCTGCAATATTTAATCATTGGTGCATTTTAAAAAGTGTATTATAGCTGCTAAACAATGTTGAGAATAAAATAAAAGTCCAAATTCTCAGCAACATTACTTTGTGAAAAAAATCAACTTCAAAACATAGGAATAATCTTTGTGGTTTTTTTCCCTGCTGGCAAATTCCCTACTCTTGTGCTTTGCCCCCGTGGTTTCCTCTCCCTGGACTGACTTCTCTTCTCTTCAAAATCCTTGTTCCAGGAAGCCCTCTGTGGGCATTGCAGCATGTTACATTTTTTCCACATTCTAATTCCTGAATCCTTTTAGCACTTTTTTTTAATTGATGTCATAATAGTTTATAACATTGTGAAATTTTAGTTGTACATTATTGTTTGTCAGTCACTGTATAAATGCATCCCTTCCCCCCACCTTGTGCCCACCTCCCAACCCCCTTGCCCCTGGTAACCATCAAACAGTGTTAGTCTGTCTTCCACTTATGAGTGAAATCATGCAGTGTTTGTCTTTCTCTCTCTGGCTTATGTTGCTTAACATAATACCCTCCAGGTCCATCCATGTTGTTGCAAATGGGATGATTCTGTCTTTTTTATGGCTGAGTAGTATTCCACTGTGTGTGTGTGTGTGTGTGTGTGTGTGTGTGTGTGTGTATGTAAAGAGATAAAGAAGATGTAGTATATCTTCTTTATCTCTTTTTAGCACTTTTAACATATAGTTTCTTCTAGTACTTTCAAAAATATCAACTTTATTGAACTATAATTCACATATAATAAAATGCGCCCATGTTAAACATAAGTTTGATGGGTTTTGACAAATGTCTAACTGCTATAACCACCACCACAATCAAGGTAGAGAACATTTCCATCACCTCAGGAAGTTCCTTCACGCTCTTCGCAGTTAATTCCCCCACCCCACCACCACTTCGTCCCCAGGCAACTGCTGATTTGCTTTCTGTCACTGTAGATTAGTTTTGCCTGTTCTAGAGTTTCACATAAATGGAATCATACAGTATGTATACATACACTGTATATACATACAGTGTCCAGCTTATCTGGCTCAGCATAATGTTCTTGAGATTTATCTGTGTTGTCATGTGTATCAGTATGTTGTTCCTTACGATTGCTGGGTTGTATTCCAGTGTACGAATATATCACAATTAGTTGATCCATTCACCTGTTGTTGGTGATTTAGGTTGTTCCCTGAGTTTGGATACTATAAATAAAGCTAATATGAACACTTGTGTACAGTCTTTGTACAGACATATATTTTCATTTCTCTTTGGTATACACATGCACACATGTATAGATATAGATATACACACATATACATGTACACATGTACACACAGACGTACATATACACAGATACATGGGGGTATATACATACATGTATACACACGTACACACATGTATATATATACACGTGTTTATATCTATACATATATGTATATACATACCCATATACATGATTGTATGGTAAATGCATGTTTAACTTTATAAGAAAACTGCTGAACCGTTTTTCTAAGTGGTTGTACCATTTTACACTCCCACCAGCAGTGTATGAGAGTTTCAGTTCTTCCACATTCTCACCAACACTGGGTACCGTCAGACTTCTTGCCTTTTTTACTCTAGCGGATGTGTAGTGATATCTTATTGCAGTCTTAGTTTGCATTTGCCTGGCTGCTAAAGATGGTGAGCATGTTTTCATATGCATGTTGCTTCTTTTGTGAAGCTCTAGCACTGTTCTGATTTGCAGTCTGGGACCTTTTTTCTCCTTCTCAAACACTACTGGCTGGTTCTTCCTCACCATCTGACTTACTGTGCATTTGCTTTGAAGTTCTCTCCCCAGATTATCACAGACTGACTCCTTCCCACCAGTGAGATCTCGTCTGAAATGTCGCCTCCTCAGAGAAACCTTTAATCTCTCTTCATCACCTGACCCTGTTGGGTTGTCTTCATAACACTTTTATAACTGTCGGAAGTTATCTTATTTATGTGTTCATTTACTTTCTTATCATCTGTCTACCTCCATTAGAATGTAAACTTCACAAAAGCAGGGTCTTTGGTTCATGGTCAATAAGGATAATTAAATAGGATAGATCAAGGACTAAACACAACCATTCAACCTCCTGAAAATCTGTTAGTTGAAAGCCTGGGAAACACTATTTAAAATCTTCAACATTAGATCGTTGGTGCATATTTAGAACAGTGCATGGAGCACTGTAAATGCTTAGTAGGTATTTGCTGAACAAATAGCAGTATTGATTTCACAAAGTGCTCTCCTGAGTCTCACTTCAATTATTCATGTATTCAACGTACATTTACTGAAAGCTATGGAAATATGCCAAGAATTGGGAGGATATAAAGAAGAATAATTATTCCTACTCTCAAGTTGCTTATGATCTTTTTTTTTTTTTTTTTTTGCTGAGGAAGATTGGCCCTGGGCTAACATCCATGTCCATCTTCCTCTACTTTATATGTGGGATGCCTACCGTAGCATGCCTTGATAAGTGGTGTGTAGGTCTGTGCTCAGGATCTGAACCCGTGAACCCTGGGCTGCCGAAGGGGAGCATGCGAACTTAACAACTATGCCACCAGGCTGGCCCTGCTTATGATCTTTTTTAAATGAGTTTTTATTGTAAAATTAATATGTGTTAGTGATACAAAGTTAAACAGTACGGAAGAGACAGTCACTGCTTCTCCAAGCTAGAAACTTGTTCTCAGAGGTAACCATTATCAGTAGGTTTTTTTGTATCCCTCTAGAAATTAGCCAATCATGCACACATGTACACACACACACGCCCCAAAATGGCTTCAGAGAAAACATACAGTTTTAAGTTGTTTATGACCTTACGGTGGAGACTAGGGTCGTCAGATTTAGCAAATAAAAATACAGAGAGCCCAGTTATATTTGAATTTCAGATAAACAACAAATAAACATTTTTAGTATAAGTATGACCCAAATATTGCATGGGACATACTTTTGCTAAAAAAATTTTGGTTGCTCATCTGAAATTCAGATTTAACTGGGTACTCTGTGTTTTATCTGACAGCCCTGGGAGGAGACCGATGTTCAAAATGGTCAATAACGATGTGGTGCTGTATTAGCAGTAACAAAAGTCAAGACACTGGTTGAGGAACCACAGAGGTGAGATTGACTAACCCTGTCAGGCAAAACCAGGAAAAGTTTATAAAGCAGACGTTTGCACGGGGACTTAATATATGAATGCAACTTTGACAGTTGGAATTATAGAAAAATGGCAGGAAAGAGTATATGCAAAGGATAGGGCCGTGGAAAGATTGGGTGGGTTTGGAAAACAGTATGACATTTAGTGTCATAGAGATTTTAGTGCCCAAGGAGTTTGTGGAGATAAAATAGCTGAAGTAGGAAGAAGCTAGAGGAGAGGTGGGGTCAGGTTATGAAGAATCCTATGCACAAACTAAGAAGGGGAGTTATTACTCTATAGACCAGCATTTGCCAGACTCTTCCTACCTCTGCCTTTAAAAAAGAAATTCTGGAACCCCTCTCACAGAAATACATAATTCTTTTATTTTTTTATTTTTATTCATTTATTTTTGGTGAGGAAGATTTGCTCTGAGATAACATCTGTTGCCAATCTTTCTCTCTTTTTTTTTTTGGCTTGAGGAAGATTAGCCCCGACATCTGTGCCAGTCTTCCTCTATTTTGTATGTGGGTCACTGCCACAACATAGCTTGATGAGTGGTGTAGGTCTGGGCCAGGATCTGAACCTACAAACCCGGGCCACCAGAACAGAACATGCCTGACTTAACCACTACACCGTGGGGCCAGCCCCCCAGAACTACATAATCTTGCAAATCCTTTTTGGATTTATTTTTTATCACTTTTATGGTGTATTATAATTGAGTGAACTGAACTGAAAAATATATAACTATTGTCTTTTAAAGTTTATTTTACATACACTCCTTAATGTCAGTAATATATGAAGACAAATCTTGACTATTCCCCAATTAACAATGAATGTATAATGTTTACTTTTCACTCTGTAATAAGTGTGAGTTGTCAACTAATAAATTAGGATATGATATATATACTAAAATGTGGAAATGAAATTTAATTTTGTTCTATGGCATCTGAAAGAGTTTGAATTTTTTTCATGACCTGATCTTTGGTATTCTTGCATTTTTGCAGTTTAAGATATCAACAGATTTGTGTTTATCTTTTTATGTTTTGCTTCTTAATGACATGATAGGAGACAAAATTTCAGACTTCTCTGGGCAAATAACACATGGCCAGTATGCATGGTGTTCACATCCAGCCAATTAAATTACATATCAGCCAAATGGAATATAATTGCCACTATATTCCTGCTTTTTAACACTGTTTTTGTAATTACTTGATGGGCTCTCAAAGCTTTCGATAAGAATCATGCAATTTACTGATCTATTGAAGTTCCACTTGAGCTAAATTAGCAGTATTATTATTTTTTCTCCTCATCATCTTGTTATATTTCAATATTTATGTTCTGTAGACTTTCTGTCTTTCACCAATGGTCCATGCAGCTTAATGAATTACTATAAGGGTAACATCCTTGAAACCACCAGTCATGTCAGAAGACAGAGACTTTCCCATATATGTCCTGTCCCAATCTCAACTCAGCATTCCCTCAAGAGTAAGCACTATCTTGACTTTATAATATTTACTTCCTTATTTTTTACAGTTTCATAACGCAAGTGTGCTACAATCTAAACTAAACTCTGTAATTTAGTTTTTTTTTTAAGGTTGCCTTTCGAGTTTCTTAATTTATGGGTTTCCTCTTCATCTCTTTTTTTTCCCTTGCAATTATTTGTTGTAGAAACATGATGATTTCTCCTGTAGTTGCCTCCTGGATTTGCTGATTATACTCCCCTTTTAACACGTTCCTCTGCCCCCTATATTCCTGTAAATTGGTATTTGGATCCTGAGGCTTAGTCGGATTCAGATTTTATTGTTTTAGCAAGATTATTTCATAGGTGGAGGCATGTTCTTCATCTAGAGTTACACAATGTCTGACTGTCCCTCTTTTTGTGCCCCGGGCAGCTATGAATGTTTAATGTTCAGATGACTTAATTCTTTAGCGGTTGCAAAATGGCAATATTTCCATTCTTGCTTTCCTTTGTCATTACTTATTGGAAACCATTTATAAAGAGAAACCTTGCCTCATCTATTATTTGATTACGTAGTGATACAGTTTATATAGGAAAAGCAGGATAAATAATTCTTTCCTTTTATTTATCAATGTCCAAAATGAATAGCATCTCCAAGGTGACCAACTAGCTGTGTGTGTGTGTATGTGTGTGAGATAATGAACACATGGGTTTAAACATTATTTGATGTGTTTAGACATCTTACAGATATTATCCTTATCCCTGCAAAAATTGTCCCATCTTTGGGATAATTCTTCAGGTTGGCTTCCAAGTCCTCAAAAGATATATTTTTAATGCTTTTTTGGCAAGAAGAATCTAGATTCAAGAAAAAACCACAAAGGAAATAAGAATTTTGCACCAAAAGGATTTGATTTGGCTCACTTAAGGAATTCTGTTTTGTAGTGTGTGCATACCATATTTTCCTGGAAATTGAATTTTGTTTAATATTGTTAGTCTCATGCCTTTGTGGGTGGCAAGATTTACCAAACAGAAGCAGTATTAGAATGTGGGGGCCGGCCGGTGGCACAGCGGTTTAGTTCTCGCTTTGGCAGCCCGGGGTTCATGGGTTCGCGGGTTCAGATCCCGGGCACCAGCTGATGCACTGCTTGTCAGCCATGCCCTGGCGGCGTCCCATATAAAGTGGAGGAAGATGGGCACGGATGTTAGCCCAGGGCCAGTCTTCCTCAGCAAAAAGAGGAGGATTGGCAACAGATGTTAGCTCAGGGCTGGTCTTTCCCACACACACACAAAAAAGACTATGAATCACAGAAACTCTACCTGACTTTAAGAGAAACAAGAGGTTGTCTGACAGGTCCAACTACCTTTCTTGCTGGGAAATAACCGTGCCTGGTCTTGAAGAGGAACCGCCCTTCGCTCCAGGTGATGTACGACCGAGCTTTGATAATAATTCACTGTCTCTGGAGCACTGGCACTGTCTGGGTCAACTTATGTCCTCAAGCCTCTTCATCCTTAATTGCAGCTTCCCTATTAGATTCTATGTTTAACTCCTTTGAAACTGCTTAGTATAGGGAAGTGTTTGGTATTTTACTGAAATATTTTAAACATACAGAAAAACAAAGAGAGTAACTTTACAAACATCTGAATGGTAACTATCTAGAATTCACAAGTTTTATTATTTTGTCATATTTACTTCAGTCCCTTTTTGAAAAGAAAGAAAATATTAAACATATGGCCCCTTTGTTCTCCACGTTAGTCTTATTTACCTCCCTCACTGTAGAGGCAACCACTATTTCAATGGTGATGTACATCCTTCTCTGCATATTTTTATGCTTCTGTTCTATGTGTACACGTCTATGGAAAACATTCAGAATTGTGTGTTTTCAAAGTTTATACAAATGTTATCATACTGTATGGCATCTCATCCCTAACTTGTTTTTCTCACTGAATGTTTTGCTTTTGGAATCCATCTATGTTGCTGTATCAAATTTACTGACTTCACTGCTCCATAGTATTCCATCATTTGAATATATGAATTTATTTATCCATCCTCTCATTAATGTACACTTATGTTTCTAATTTTTTCCTATTATAACACAACACTTCAAATAACATCCTTGAATATGCAGGTAGGAGAGTTTCTCTAGGGATATATGTAGAAGTAGAATTTCTGGGGCATAGAATATCATAAATCTTCAACTTCATTAGAGATTGCCAAATTGCTTTCTGATGTGGTTCTATTAATTTACATGCCCACCAGCAGGGTCTAAAAGTTCCTATTTCCCCATATTCAGTGTTATCAGACTTTAAAATTTTTGCTAATCTGATGAATATGAAATGGTACCTCATTGATGTTTTAATTTTTATTTGCCTGATTACTAATAAAGTTGATATATTTTCATATATTTCTTGGCTGTTTTTTTTCTTCTGTGAGCTGTAGGAGATCTGGGGGTGATGACTATAGTGGGGAAGGTCAGGGATAGGAGGGACCCACACGCTGCCAGTCCTCACTATCCTCCTCCCCAAGTTACATCTTTTCCTTAAGTCTATGTGTCTCTCCATTCTCTTGTACATTTCTAGTGTCAGGTATATGAGAGAATAATATAAGGCAGATGAACTGGAATAAAGAGGAAAAATAAGAAAATAAGCTGAAGGTTAACAGCAAAAAGAAAGATAATAGGAACACTGAAATCTGCTTGGGCTTAAGTATTATAAGGCTCTCTCACCCTCTATTTTGTCCATTGGATTGAGAAGACCACTGGGTCAATTTTAACTAAAGGACTAGCAAGAGAAAGATAGAATTTAGATTTTAGGCTTTGCCTTTACATTCCATAGCTTTGCTTTTCAGGGTCTCCACTTCTCTCTTCACAGTCTTTGAAGGTATATTTTCATTGTCTGGTGTTTAGGGTAGATGAACAGGTAATCCTCTGAGGTGAGTTATATTGTGGGTAAGAATGGGGCTCTGGAATCAGGTACTAGGTTGACTGCTGGTTCTGTCACTTACTAGCTGTGTCAACTTGGAAAAGTTTCTTAACCTTTCTAGTTTTTCAAGGTAACAATAGTACCTACTTCATAGGGTTGTAGTGATGATTTATGGAGGTGGGATGTGTAAGTACTAAGAACAGTGTCTAGGACACAGTAAGTCCTCAATGTCAATTATAATTGATCATCTCAAAAAATAGCACATAAATGAAAATATGCCATACAAATTCAACATTCTCATCTTCAGTGAAGAACTCTGAAAGTTCATATGACATTCATAGAAGTACCACGGATATTTTCCATGATTGATAGACGTATCAGTAACTTTAGAGGGATTTAAGTGGAAATGATTCAACTGTTAATAGAATTTCAGCTTGATGTTGGGGGAAAGATGACTATATTATGAAAGCATTCATTCATTCATTCATCAAGCATTTATTGAAGACTTACAATGTGCCATGAGTGCCCTGTACAAGACAATGGGGAAATAAACTAATTAAATGATACTTAGTATCTGCCATTAAGAAGTTGAGTAGGAGAAATAGCCACATAATTGATTAATGCAACAAATTTTACAACAAGGGTACAGTGGGAGCACAAAGAAGGGAGTTGCCAATTCTACGTGAACATAGTAGGAAAGCTTCTAGAGAGAAGCAAGTAATGAGAAAGGAGACCTCCCAGTGCCTTTCAAATTACAACAGGTAGCTGCTTTTGGGCTGAGCCAGTGGGGGGCTCCACGGTGAAGGGTGGTTTGGGGAGGAAAGGCCTGGGAACATAGTCAAGGCAGGAGGGTGCTTGAACCAGGTAGTCTGTGGATTCATTGCCAAGCCAGAGATGCAAGGTTGTCATTGGGAGAACCCAAAGTCGTGACTAGGAATGTGAAATCATGGTTAAGTTCAAGGCAGTGCCAAGGCCTGTCTGGAAAATAATCAGTGGAGTTGGATGTCCAGCCTGGAGAAAGAAGAGGATGTTTGTTGTCCAGATCTAGCTGGAGATTCAGGCTCATTCAATCAACGAGCCTCTTTGGCTGTGCCAAGTGCCAGCCTTGGATAGTGTGAAGTTATTTCAAGGAGTCGTGCCAAGTTGAACAGATGCTGCCTAATTTGCCAACTCATAAGTCTGGTTTTCTGGTTATTTTTCCTCTTTATTCTAGTTCATGTGGGTACTCTCATCCTTAGCACAATTTTTGCTAGTATGTCTTAAAATTTTAAAATCCTGCTTAAAAAGGGTCTCATTTCCATTGAGCCATATTCAGGCAGTAAAATACATGATTTATCTGTATTATGTGAAATGTGTCCTATGGAAGTTGTATTTAGTGCGTTAGATATAAAATTACATTATCCCATTTAAGGGCTTAATGAAGGATTCCAGGAGAGGGTGACCCAACTGTGGTGATTCAATGTGGAGGGTGGCCCAAAAGAGAGAGTTGCTTGATGTCCTAGCTACTGGGTTAATGGGCCAGACTGAAATGCTGAAGGCATGTCCAGTACTGATATCTGTCACCAAGTGCATGCCAGAGCAGTGGCCCACTTGGCAAATAACCCACATCGTATACCTTGCTTTCCTACTTGTGCTGTTAGATTGCTTTCCGTGGATCAATGACTGTAAAGCGTGATGAGAATTCTGGCCAGATCAAGAATGATTTATCAGTCTCTACAGGAATGGCCAGCTTGCTGGCAGGACAGTAGCACCTCTGTAACTTTGCCAAAGTTCACAACTGGGGAGAGATGATTAAACCCAGTCATGACTCTCAGAAGTCTTTGAAAGCTTCCCATAAGATTACCTTCTGCTTCAGGATATGAGGTTGAATTCAAAGGTTGTCCTCTGAAAAATCAGAAATCATCTAAACCAGCATATTTAAAATAATACTACTAATATAACCCCTAGACAGCTTTCTTATCATTAATTCAAAGGACACCTGTCTATCTCCCTTCACATCTTAATAAGTTACTTTTGCCCCTAGACAAAGATATCCTCTGTCACTCTGCCAAGTTCTTACCTACACACTGGATCCACATTAATAGAAGAACACAGATGGATGTTAATTGCTGCCATAAGAGAGCTTAGCCTTCCTGGATATGAGGAAATTAGCTCCTTTGTGGTTTAGGTCTTTCCTGGAATTCATAGTCAGACATAGTACAAAGCTACCCTGGATCTAAGGTATTAAACTGGGCCAGCAGAACCTTGCTCACACTAAGCACAGTCTCAAAGTTCTATATTATTAATTTCCTACCTGTGGCAAAAAAGCTTAGGAGGGAAGAGTGGGGCCAGCCCAACTTGTTTAAGTCCCTATGACCTGATCGATGAAGGCACGTGGTGTGTGTGTGGGTGGTGGGAGGCGGTGGAAGGACATGATGTGGGACTCAATGTAGTGGAGTGAGAATCCAAAACCAAAGAGGAGGATCTAAGTAAATGTTATGAGCAGGGACGTGAGAGGACAATATAGGCAAATAATGATATGTTGTTGCTAGTTGTGTGCTCTCCTTGCCCTCCGTGGGGCAATGCACAGGTAAGTCAGACCTATCTAAAGGGACAGAGTGAGGTGTGTTTCCTTTGATTCCCTCTGTTCATTTGGCTTAACATGGTCTGTTATATTCTGTTTCCCAGGTGAAAGGCTGAATTCCATGATTGTTCTTTTATCCACTCCCTTCCTAGTAAACCAAGCACTGGATAAGCTTTGATGTCCTCGGGAGCCCACTACATCTTCCCAATCCTGTCTCACTGGGGCTTGGCACTGGGGTATGAAGCGGGGGATAGGATCTTCGTGGCCAGGAGAGAATAGTGAATTTTTGGCGGAGGCCCATGGAAGACAGGTGCTGGAATACAGGTGATGGTGCAGACTATTTCTGTTGTTCAGAAGTGTTCTTAGCAGAGATTCTCTGATCTTTGGCATAGGTGGGGGTATTAGCAGTGGAAGGGGAATCAGATGGAAGCTACCATTTTGAGTTTCTCTATGCCTGTTGACATGTTCTTTGGCATGCAGTTCCTCTTGAATTGTAGGTATCTTGTCTTGATACAGACTGGCTCCTAATTGTTGTGAAAGGTAACAGTTACAGGTAGAGGTCGCTATAAATTGTATCCAAATGTCATAGTAACTAGATCAGCCTTTAACTCTAGGAGTGCTATCTCAGCAGCTATAGAAATGGAGGAACTCTGAACCTAAATTTTGTTCTCTATTAGGTAAATGGTTTATAGAGGGTGGGAAGTGGGAAGGTGGATGGAAGTTTTGAGATCTTTGAGTCCCATCCTACAAAATAAAAATATGAAGAGGCTGCTAGAGTCAGAGATTGTGTGGTTGACTCTTCCATGGAGAGGGATGATTTCCTTGGTGATAAAAGAGGTAGTAGCTGGTACATATGATGGAGGAGGACGATGGTGAAAAGGGGACATCTCCAGTCTTTTTGAGGATAATCACAAGTAGGAGTGTCCTTGTATTGGGGGTGCAGTCTGAAATGAAGTTCATTGCCAGAATGTCCTCATTTAGATTTAGAACTGGGAAAGGATATATCAGATCCTTACATCACCTTGGCCTATTCCTAACTCCCAAGTCTTTGGTGATTATATTAAGGTTTCACATGGAATCATCTAGAATAGTTTCTGGATGAGAATCTTTCAGGGTATGAAACAGAGCAGATCATCCTACTAGATTAGAGGACTTTGAAGCCCTTGACCCCTGGGTCTCCTATGCTCTGCAGCTCTAATAAGAGCTACTGCGTCTTCTTGGTCAGATGAAAACTGGGGCTGGATGGCTGAAGATTTCTTGCACCAACAATTTCCCAGAGCCTGGTGGCCTCCCATTATCATCTATTTTAGATTGAGTTTTCTGCCTGGTGGGGCCAGACCTGGGCAAGGAGAAGCCAGGGATTCCACCCCAGGCTCTCAAGGACTTATTTCCTGGTCTGGCCCCACAGTAGTCCTATTGTCATCGGTCAAAGAATACTCACATCAGGGAGTTTTGTGATGCCAGGATTGGTGACTGTCATCTTCGTCCTGTGGTGCAGAGAGAATCATCAGAATCACCTGGAGGAGTTTTAAAATTATAGAATTCCAAGCTTCTAGAACTTGTTTCACAGAAACAAAAATTAACCTTCCTCAAGTGGTTCTTATTATCAGCCAGATTTAGGAACCACTGTTTGCAATAACTTTTGGATCCAGAATATTGAGCAGAAGCTTGTAATTTAGCACATTATTGTTTTTTCTAGACTGGCCAAGATTGTTGGTGCCCTGGAGGTCCAGCTTTATGTAGGTCAGGGTTGCCAGAAGGGCAGGGATCAGAGGGTAATCAAGTTGAAGCTGCTGTAGTATTTTATATACATTGAGTTTCATATGCTTGATACTTATGGAGGCCCTTGTTTTCTGGAGTAGACCCTGGTGATGAGAACTTGCCTTCGGATCCATCAGAGCACATTGGTAATGGGCAAGTGAGTGGGAGGGCAGCTCCTCAGCTTCCTGGTCTGATGATATTTCCTAGTGGTCATGATGAGCATGATGTTCCAAGAGTCTATTCTGGTTTAGATACGGAGGTGATTACCTCCCATCCTTAGTTTTATAAGAATATATTGTCATTTATACCTGAGAATGGAATACAACAAGGTCTAGGAAATCCCTAACCAATTTCCTTCCTCTCTATTAACTGACCAGGTGAGATCAAATAAGTAGGGAGATGAAAAAAGTATACAGTGAGTTAATTAAGGCAGAGGAAGTAACGGGGATGGTGGAGATGTTGGTGATGGTGCTGGTGATGTTGGTGATGGTGATGGTGGTCATCTTGGTGAGACTGGTGATTGATGGTCATGCTGTAGGAATGGTGGTTATAATCTAGGCAAATGCCTGAGATGGCAGCTTTGCCTGGGGCTGGCTTTTATTTGATCTTTTTTCACATGATGGGTGGTGGTGACTCAGCTACTTTTAAAAGGCTAAGAACAGAATGAACAATATATAAATCAAAGTTTTATAAATTAAATATTTCTAGGTTGACTCACACTGTAATTTCAGAGGCATTAAATCTTTATTTCTGAATGACCTTTCATTGTCAGTGATAGAATATTTTAGCCTTAAGTTACTCTGCCCTATTTGCCTGGTAACATATAGTTACTCTGTACAGGAACTCCTAAATGATTATTGGAACTCATATGGAAAGAAACATTTTGTAATGAGTAATTGGCATATGTGACAATCTATTAAGTACTTCTATTTTTCATCAGATAAAATTTTTTTACACTGAGAGTTCTAAGAGAAATATACTATACCATCCCTGAGGCTACATAGCTCATGAGGAATAATATTTAAAAGGATTAAAAGACAAATTATCTATATATTCCATTTTTTCCTTGGGATGTTGACAGATTATTCAGTTAGGAAATGAAAATAAACAGCAAAAATGTGATAATGATATTCTAGACATTAAAATGACAAAAATAAGACTTTGTAGCAATATGAAAATTTTTCTCTTTGAAGTTTAAAAGTGCTGAAGGTAGGGTATTGGAAAAAAACAGAATGCTTATCAAAGAGAGTAGTTCACTTAAAGTCAATTAAAAATGTATTCCACCACCAACTCTCCAATGTAAATTTCAATAAGATAAAATGATTCAACAAACCTAAAAACAACTCAGTCCAACTAAAATTATTTTAATTTTTCTGTGCTCTTTTTTAGTACTTTTTGTCATTATCATCATCATCCTGCTATTTTTTTGTTGAGCAGTATTATATGCATGGCATCACACTGGACATTTTACATATATGATCCCTTTTAATGCTCGCAACAGCCCTGTGTGATTTCTATAATTGTCTCCATTTTACAGATAAAGAAACAGCCTCCGAGGTTTTTAAGCAACTCATCCAAGCACCCATAGCCAGTAAGTGGTGATGACAGGGATGAATCCAAGATCTGAACAAGGCCAAGATTAAATTCTTAACTACCATGCGATAACTTGTCCACAAGCATACATAAGTTTTACAGAGTATCTGAATTCTAATTTTTTTTCCACTTAACCTTATGTCACAAACATTTTCCATGTTTGCTGCATAATCTTAATCCAACATCCTGGGAACATCAGCCATGATCCTGCACTGGGATGCACTGCCCTCTAGTGGAAGTCTGTTCATAAAGAGCTTTTCGCCCTCTCCCCAGCTCCCAGGGTGAAAAGGGATTTTCTATTGCATAATTATCTATTTTTACTATTTTATTTTAAATATGATAAAATGTTAAAAGCTCTTTTTTTCCTAGCTCCTTTAATGTAGAGAGATATGATTATTTCCAATGGTGGGAGGGATTGAAAATAAAGTGAACCCCAGAGAAGTTCAGAAATGCACTCTAAGGAATGAGATAAGAATTCATTGTTCTTGGCGTTGAAAGCAACATGGCTGCTCCGTTCCCTGAAGTAACAGACAAGCATCTCCCTTCAAATTACATTTGAAGGCTGAGGACATGTCAAACTGTTAGGACCAGCACTGAAAGACAAAGTAGACGCTCCTGGAATCCAAAAAGAACTTGAAAATATACATAAAACACAGAAAATTTAAACAGACCAGTATTTGTTTTCCTCTGAGCTCACGTTAATTCCTCAGTTTTAAATATTTTTCTAATGAATCTTTTCACTTTAATATTGTTAAAAATCAGCATAGTATTAAAATGCATAATTGGATGGCCTTGGTTTAATTAGGAAAGACTTAGGTTAATATTGGATTGTTTTGGAGAAAGCAACAGGGATAGATTTTTTTTTTAAGTGAATTAGGCCATTATTTCTGCAATTGTTCATCAAAAGAGAAGCCCTGAGCAAAACTGCTGATGCTATCACATGGAAAAGGGCTGACTGGTGAGTTGTAATTGCTTTGTGTGCAGCAGTGGGGCAGACTGTGGAGAGGAGGGAGAAACCTGCCAGTTTCATCTTTATTAGAGAGCTGGCTCTTAAAAATTAGATGTCTTTTTATGCTTAGTGAATGATCAATATGAAAAAGGAGAATAAGCAAAGATAGGCTTACATGGCGTGTATAATATTTAATAAAAGACAAGAGTTGTCCAAGGGTTCTTAAGGAAATTACATCTCTTCACACCCCACATTAAAATTGTTGATTTCCTCTGAGCTTAGATTTCAGGATAGGGGAGAAGATAGTCAAAACCTAACAAAAAAACAATTTTTAAGACAAATACTCTTCCAAATAGTACACACAAAGGGTAAAAAAGTCCATGACAAAAATGTCCTTTAAGTGTAGAAATATGATAGATAAAAATCATGGAATATGCATTTACTAAACTCATTTTGTCCACTGAGAGTTTTTTTTCTTTTCTAGCTTTATTAAGATATATTTTACATACAACATTGTGTAAGTTTAAGGTGTACGAGGTGTTGATTTTATACACATATATTGTGAAATGATTACCTCCCTAGTGTTAGCTAACACCTCCATCGCCTCACATAATTGCTATTTCTTTTTTGTGATGAGAACATTTAAGATCTACTCTCTAAGGAACTTTCAAGTATATAATACAGTATTGTTTACCATAATTACCATGCTGTACATTAGATCCCCAAAACTTATTCATCTTATAACCAAAAGATTATACCCTTTGACCAACATCTTCCCATTTCCCTTAGCCCCTGATAACCACCATTCTACTCTCTTTTTTAATGAGTTCAGCTTTTTTAGATTCCACATATAAGTGATATCATACAGTATTTGTCTTTGTCTGTCTGACATTTCACTTAGCACAATGCCCTCAGGGTCCATCCGTGTTGTCACAAATGGCAAGATTTCCCTCTTTCTCATAGATGAATAATATTCCATCGTGTGTATATACCACCTTTCTTTACCCATTCATCCATTGCCAGACACTTGGGTGGTTTTCATATCTTGTCTATTGTTAATGCTGCAATGAATACGGGAGTGCAGATATCTCTTCAAGATCCTGATTTCATTTCCTTTGGATATATACCCAGAAGGGATTGCTGGATCATATGGTAGTTCTCCATTTTTTTTCTTTTTTTTAGAAACATCCACACTGTTTTCCATAGTGCCTGCACCAATTTACATTCCCACCAGCAGCGCACAAGGATTCCCTTTTCTACACATTCTCACCAACACTTATCTCTCTCTCTTTTTGATGATAGCCATTCTAACAGGTATGAGGTGATAACTCATTGTGGTTTTGATTTGCATTTCCCTGATAATTGGTGATGTTAACCATCTGTTCATGTACCTGTTGGCCAAATATCTACTCAGTTCCTCTGTCCATTTTGTAATTGAATTGTTTGGTTTTTTGCTATTGAATTGTATGAACTTTTCACATATGGGTATTAACTACTTATCAGATATATGATTTGCAGATATTTTCTCCCATTCCATAGGTTGCCTTTTCATTTTGTTGATTGTTTCTTTTGCTGTGCAGAAGCTTTTTAGTTTGATGTAGTCCCACTGATTAATTTTTGCATTTGTTGCTTGTGGTTTTGGTGTCATATCCAAAAAACCATTGCCAAGACCAATGTCAAGGAGCTTTCCCCTATGTTTTCTTCTAGGAGTTTTATGGTTTCAGGTTTTATGTTTAAGTCTTTAATCCATTTACAGTTAATTTAGTGTAAGATAGGGGTCCGATTTCCTTCTGCCTGTGTTTATCCAACTTTCCCACATCATTTATGGAAGAGACAATCCTTTCCTTATTGAGTCTTCTTGGCTCCTTTGTCAAATATTAGTTGACCATATATGCAAGGGTTTATTTCTGGGCTCTTAATTCTGTTCCATTGGTCTACGTGTCTGTTTTTACGCCACTACCAGACTGTTTTGATTACTATAGCTTTGAAGCACAATTTGAATTCAGATGCCTCCAGCTTTGTTCTTCTTTCTCAGGATTGCTTTGGCTATTTGGAGTCTTTTGTGGTTCCAGACAAGTTTTAGGATTGTTTGTTCTATTTCTGTGAAAAATGCCATCAGAATTTTGATAGGGATTGCATTGAATCTATAGATGGCCTTAGGTAGTATGGACATTTTAACAATATTAATTCTTCTGATCCATCAGGAGGGCATGTCTTTCCATTTATTTGTGCTCACTGAGAGTTAATGTTCAATATACCATATTTGGAATAAAAATTTGCCTAAGTAATGGCCTTTATTATTTGTAGACCATAAATAGTACATAACATCAAATATCAAATAAGATCTTTCCATTGGAAAACTTTTAAAATTTTGATGTTTTCCATAGGTCCCTCTACCCTCTGTTTAATTATTCTGAATACTTGTAGAGTGTTAATACTCTAAGACAGGATTTCCCAACCTTTATTGTGGCTAATTCTGTGTGTGTGTGTGTGTGTGTGTGTGTGTGTGTGTGGCTGTTCTGTGCATTGTAGAATGTTTAGTAGAATCCCTGGCCTGGCCTCTAACCACTAGATGCCAGTAGCAATCTCTGCCTCTCCTCCCCATTGTGACAATAAAAAATATCTCTGGACATTGTCAATATCATCAGAACACTTGTACATATGGCATGGCTGTTCATTAAAGAGATGGGGTAATAGTATAGTATGGCAGATTGTGTTTTCCAAAGATGCTTGCCCATATATATATATATATATATATATATATATATATATATATATATCTCCCACCCCATTTCCTCTTCTTATAACGTGACCTCTTTATGCCTCCACTGAAAGGTGTATAGGGAAGGGAAGCGATCTGTGTTCCTTTCCCTTGAACCTGGGTGGAACTTTGTAACTACCTCACCCAATATAAGATGGTGGATGTGACATTGTGTCACTGAGGCTAGATTATAAAGGGAATCACTGCTTTCCCTTGGCTCTCTCTCTCTCTCTCTCTCTAGGTGCCTGCCCTTGGAACCTATCCACTATATTGTGAGGAAGCCCAGGTCACATGGACAGGCTATGTGTGGGTATTGCAGCTGATGACCCCAGCTAGGCCTCCATCTCAGCCAGCTCCAACTCCAGACATGTAAATAAAAGAGCCTTCAGATGATTTCAACTCCCAGCCTTCAAGTCTTCTGCTGAGGCCCCAGACATTGTAGAGCAGAGACAAGCTATCCCTGTCTGAATTCCATATCCATGGAAACCATAAGAGATAGTAAATTCTTTTTATTTTAAACCACTATGTTTTGAGGTAATTTCTTATACAGCAATAGATAACTAAAACTTGTAGGTTAAATCAGGTACCTCCCTTCTGAAATATATATAAAGTGTGTATAAATAAATATACTGTAATGTTACCTTGTCCTTCCCTGCAATGAACAGGCATTCCAAAAAGAAAGGAGTCTCAATCTTCCTGAGCTCCATTAAAAGCAAAACAAAACAATCAAAACAACCATACCTATGCCATAACTAGGAGATTCTTCCCTATAGCAGCATCTTTATCACTAGTTCACAAAAAAGTCATGGTATTGGTTTGTGATATGGCAAGTACTGTCAAACTGAATCAATTAACATTTCAGGGGAATTTTCATTCCTACAAGCAAACTGCATTCAGCTGCTAGAAACATATGAAGTAAAGGCCATGGGTTTAGTTTTATTTTTCAAACCACATGGGCATATCCATCTGCTACAAACAAGAGACCTGGAAAGGTCAGACTGTAGTATAAAAGTCATCACCAGTATAATTGCAAACTCTGAATAGTGATGTCCCCTGGAATGAGGTGACTTTAAAGTCCTAGGGCAAGATAAATTAGTTAATTTTTTACAGTACTTTATCAATTAAGGAAGATCTTTGGTTACAAGTCACAGAAAATCCAACCAACAATGGCTTAAACAAATGTTTATTTTTCTCGTGTAATAAAAAATTTGGAGATTGAGGCTGGTGACATTGGTTCAGAGGCTTGACACTTGTCAGGCCAGAATTTCTGTAATTCTCTTTACCTTTTCCTCGTGTCTCCTGAATTGTGATCACATTATGGCTATTGCAGCTCTGGACATCGATTGCATCTGTGATCAAGGGTGGAAGAAGGTCAAAGGGAAAAGGGTGTGTCAGCACATTTCTTCTTGCATCTCATTAGACAATGTTGGAGCAGGTCGTTGAGAGGACGTGACCACTGGTTGACCTGTGAGCTAGACCCAGGCAATCAGAGGCTCCTCACCCCCTCCTCTGTCCTTGGAATGTATGTTTCACCCACCATTCCCATAGTGGGAGCCGTATTCAAGGACACAGCCTTGAGAGAGCAATGTGTGGTTGAGACCATCTTAATGGTAAACGTGACTGAACTCAGTTAAGGCCTCTATATAAACTTTTAAGATTCTGGCAGCAAGTACGGAGACCTACTTGTCTTGAAGCCACTCAAAACAAGCCTCATATGTAAGTTCCCTTGCTTATTAATTATTAAACCTGCCACTTGCCCATCTGGAGTGGCCTGCCTCTTTCTTTGGCCTCTCCTTGCCTTCTGTGTATGGAGGCCAGTTTCAGATTTCACCCAGAGATATTCCCTAGGTTGCAAACCAACGGGCAAAACATCCCATGGACACTTCTAGTGTAAGGAAGACTGGAAAAACAAGTATTTAGCTTTTATAGCTTCTATAGTAGAGGCAGGCAAGGAAGAAGTTGATTGGAACTAGGTGTTGGATGAGCCTGCTGTGTCTGAAATTACTACAAAAATGACAATTTGTCTTGGTCTAAAATTCATAAAAACATTGACCAATAGAATGTATAGATACACAGGGCCTATTATACCCTCACACACTCATCCATCTGATTAGAACCTATGTACAAATACATCTCAGTTTCCAAAACTGTCTGGAATTTTCATTGGTTATTTAGTATGTACAGTATGATTGCATTTTTGTCAAACATAAATATGAACAAATAAGCATTTGAAACAGTGTGGAAGGATAGATACATACTAAAATATTGACAGAATTGTGCATCTTCCCCCCTTTTATATTTTCTCACTTTTCTACATTAAAATATAATAACCGTGAGTAAGAAAGATGAGTGCTACATATTGACAATTAGCATTTAAAATTTTAACTTTTAAAAATATAAACTAGTGAGAGATAATTTCTGTTAACAATGGTATATAGTTTTTAAATGGATACACACACATTTAAACATTTAACATATCAAAATCCTAATATATATTAGTGTTATCTCATTTAATCTGAACAATTATGTGATAAAGTTACTACAGAGAGTCTTCATTTCCCATGTATTTATTACCTAATACCCAAAGTTACAATGTTGAACATGAAAGCAACAATCATAAAAAATAATAATCACTAATGAGCAGACCACCAATGAACTTACTGTACTGCCTGGTCAAATGTTGTTCTCCACTGAAAAACTAGTATATATTCTTGTCTAACACATCAATGTCTTTGTGTTTCTCATTTACTATTTTTTTTTTTTTTGATAAGGATGACTGGCCCTGAGCTAAGATCTGTGCCAGTCTTCCTCTATTTTGTACATGGGATGCTGCCACAGCATGGCTTGATGAGCGGTGTGTAGGTCCGTGCCCAGGATTTGAACCCTTGAAATCTGGGCTGCCAAAGCAAAGTGCATGAAGTTAACCACTATGCCACTGGGCTGGCCCCTCATTTACTACTTTTGACTTACTGAAAATGTGATCTTAGGTAAGTTATTTACCTCTCTGTGTCTCTATTTTATTATCTGAAAAATGGGGATGCAAAGATATCTACTTCATGGAATTAATTGGAGGTTTAAATGAATTAATATCTGGCATATTTTAAACCCTATACAAGTGGTAGCTTTTAAAATTAATATTACATACTGAAGTATAAAGGTCAAATAGATATTGGATACATGTGCTCAGGGGCTGGGGGAGGGTTTGAGAGGACCCTTTAGCATTATCAGCATACTGGTGATATATGTTTTTTAAAATTTTTATTGATGTCTTAATAGTTTATAACATTGTGGGGTTTTAGCTGTACATTATTATTTGTCTGTCACCATATGTATGCATCCCTCCACCCCTTGTGCCCACCCCCCCTTCCCCCTGGCAACCACCAACCAGTTCTCTCTGTCCGTGTGTTCATTTATATTCCACATATGAGTGAAATCATGTGGTGTCTGTCCTTCTCTCTCTGGCTTATTTCACTTAACATAATACCCTCTAGGTCCATCCATGTTGTTGCAAATGGGACAATTCTGTCCTTTTTATGGCTGAGTAGTATTGCATATATATATATATGACATCTTCTTTATCCAATCATCAGTCGAGGGACACTTGGGTTGCTTCCACTTCTTGGCTATAGTGAATAATGCTGCAATGAACAGAGGGGTACATAAGCCTCTTGGGATGGTTGATTTCACGTCTGTTGGGTAGATGCCCAAGAGTGGGATTGCTGGATCATAAGGTATTTCTATTTTTAATTTTTTGAGGAATCCCCATACTGTTTTCCATAGAGGCTGCACCAGTTTGCATTCCCATCAGCAGTGAATGAGGGTTCCTGTTTCTCCACAACCTCTCTAACATTTGCTGTTTTTTGTCTTGGTGATTATAGCCATTCTAATGGGTATAAGGTGATATCTTAGCATAGTTTTGATATGCATTTCCCTGATGACTAGTGATGTTGAACATCTTTTCCTGTGTCTGTTGGCCATCTGTATCTCTTCCTTGGAAAAATGTCTGTTCATATCCTCTGCCCACTTTTTGATCTGTTTGTTTTTTTGTTGTTCACTTGTGTGAGTTCTTTATATATTACGGAGATCAATCCCTTGTCGGATATATGATTTGCAAATATTTTCTCCCAGCTGGTGGATTTCCTATTCATTTTGATCCTGGTTTCATTTGCCTTGTAGAAGCTCTGTAATCTGATGAAGTCCCACTTGTTTATTTTTTCTTTTGTTTCCCTTGTCTGAGCAGACATGGAATCTGAAAGGATCCCTTTATGACCGATGTCAATTAGTGTACTGCCTATATTTTCTTCCAGGAGTTTTATAGTTTCAGGTTTCACTTTCAGGTCCTTAATCCATTTTGAGTTGATTTTTGTGTATGGTGATAGAATATGATCTACTTTCATTCTTTTCATGTGGCTGTCCAATTTTCCCAGCACCATTTATTGAAGAGACTTCCCTCTCTCCATTGTATGGTCTTTGCTCCTTTGTCGAAGATTAGCTGTCCATAGGTGTATGGTTTTATTTCTGGGCTTTCAATTCTGTTCCATTGATCTGTGTGTCTATTTCTGTAAGCATACTGGTGATATTTAAAGCCACAGAACTGGAAAAAGTCACCTAAAGAGGGAGTTTAGATGGAGATCAAGTACCTAGAAAAACAGAGGATGCTACAAGCACATTATTGAATCCGTCTCAAGTGGTAGGCACTGTATTCTCCAAACAATTTACCTAACTCTATAGAAAAACTTTGCTCAAGACATTTACTTAACACATTAACCAATGTCTTTTCTATAAAGATTCAAAGGAAAAATCCCACCTTGAAGTTAGTCTAGGGAAAAAGATTTCTTTCTATATTAATTAGTTTATTTCCCTTTACTGGACAATGAGAACTATGTAAACCACAACTTTACCTTTTGGGATTAGTTGCTGCAATTTCAAGGCTAAAGTGAAAATTCATCAGAAGTTCAATTCACTAATTCCAAGTACTATTTCTCTGCTCCTTTCAGTGAATATTTATTGTTTCCACTTTCATTGTCTGATTTAATTTTGTAAAGTCACTTCAGATCCTTTGTAGAAGAGAACTGGTGGAGAAGTAGAAGTGGAAAAACAGTGGCAGAGGAGAGGAATGACTTTGATATATGGATTCTGTTTGCCCACATCCCCCACTGTAGCTGGCATCACTCACTGTCCCTCTCAGTCTCCCACACTGGCCTTCTCTTTCTTCCTAACTTGTCAAACTCCTCCCCACCATCAGGCCTTCACATTTACTCTTTCCTCTGCTTAGAATGCTCTTTCCTTTACTCTTTACTCTTTGAAGTCCCAGATTAAATGCCAACACTTCAGGAAGGTCTTCCCTGAATGCTCCCTGCCTCCCCCACCCCAATTTCACAGACCCTGTGCTTTTTCTTCATAGGACTTATTATCATTGAAATCATTTGATTTTTTGGACAACTATTATCTTCTTTTAAAGACTTTCTTTAGCCCTTGCATTTCCATTTGTTCAAGAACAGAGTTTCAGCCAAAACTATACATTCAGAGGTAATTGGAGTCTAGCTCTCTCTACTCTGTCCATCAACTTGGTGTGTAATGGTTAAACAGCTATAGGTCAGGCAGATTTGGTGTTTTTAAAAGACCCAGAGAAGTGACAGCAGAATGAAATAATTACCAATTTTAAAAACATTTTTGCCATTTCTTTCTCTTTGAAATATTCAGTCCATACTCAAATTTCTCCAGTCATGAACACAATGCCTTTTATAGCTATTTCTAATTCTGGATCAGGTTGGGTTCACATATTGCATTTGAATTTTACATCTCTTTAAAGTCTTTTAGTCTAGAGAAGTCTCTCCACTTTTTTCATGGTATTGACTTTTTGAAGAATCCAGGCTAATGTTCCATCTTCAGAATTTGTCTGTTTCCTAATGGTATTGCTGAAATTATTTCTCTGTCTCTTTTATTTTTTGTAAGCTGGAAGTTAGGTCTAGAGCAGTGCTATCTAATAAGAATATAGCATGAAGCATATATGTAATTTAAAATTATCTAATAGCCACATTAAAAAAGGGCAGATTAAATTAATTTTAATAAGATATTTATTTAACCCAATGTATCTAAAACATGATATCAACATGCAATCAATATTAGAAAGATAGCAATGAGACATTTTTTCTACTTTCTTTGGTACTAAGTTCCTCAACTCCTGCATGTTTTTTTACACTTAGGCACCTCTCAATTTGGAGTAGCCATATTTCAAGCTCCCAATAGTCAAATGTGGCTGGTGGCTATCATATTAGACAGTGAGGTCTAGAGGCTTGATCAGATTCATTCTTGGTGAGAATGCTTCATGGGTGATATTGCGTACTTCCCACTGCACTATATCAGGAGCCTCGTTATACCTCTGTCCTACTATTAGTGATGTTAAGTTTATCACTTGGATAAAGGGTTTCCTGCAGAGTTTTCCACTATAAAAGATCAATCTTTTCCTCTTTATCATGTAGAAAGTAATCTGTAGGTATTCATTGGGCTCCATGAGGCTATCTTGTTGACTCACAAACTTTAGCTCAATGATTTTAGGATCCATTGACAATCCTTGTGGGAACCAATTATTACACTGCAGTTTACAAAGTGGTAATTTCCTATGACTCCTTTTACATCTATTAGCTGGCAATCTTCTGCAAAAAGAGAAAATATTTACTATTAACTGGAAGGTGTTGTTTAAATTAGGGATTCTCTTTCCTCCTTTTCCTCAGGATGCAAGGATTATAGACAGCCCATATGGACACCTCAGAGGATTGGAGATGCACTGGTAAGGGAAGCAGCCCAGGAGAGGTAGGGAATGAGTAGAGATCAGGACGATGAATGTATTTGTTAAGGTGAGGCTAACCACTGTAGCAAATAAGTGCCATGTGGATTGACACATAAGAATTTACTTTTGTTTATTTAAAAGTCCTATGTGGGTGTTCCTGCTTCACAGGTGGTCTTTCTCCAGACTGTGATTCAGGGACACAGGCTCCTACCTTCTTGTGGCTCTGGCATTACCTAAGGCCTTGAAGCCCCCTGCACCCAGGCTGAAGAGAAAGAGAGAGTGGAGAAGGTCATTCACCTCTTAACTGCCTTGACCTGGAAGAGAAACACATAATTTCCACTTGCACTTCATAGTGAGAGCTAGTCAAACGGCCCTACTATATGCAAGGGGTGGGGTGCGGCTGGAAAATATAGATCCTATAGTACAGCTACTTTCCAGAAACATCTATTTTCTGTAGAAGGGACAGTTAGCCGTCACTGCCACAGTGCAGCTGAGAGGCCATTGGCCAGAGGATAAAACAGTGTTTGCTGGATCTTTTTCCTTTTTACTCCACCAATGGCAAGCAAATTTTATTTTTTTATTTACTCTGAAAAGGACCAGGTGAGATTCCTTTCAAAAAGCCTCCATGGGCAGCCATGATTGCTATTTAAAAATAGAAAAAAAAAAAAAAAGAAAGAAAGAAAACCATAGAGCTGAGTACAGGAGGCTGAAAAATATTTTATGAGTTTTTTTACAAAATGTAGTGGTGGGGAAAAATAAATGTGGGGAGAATGTGGGAGTTATCTAAATTGAGACAGATTTATCACATTTCTACAACATGAATTCTCTATTGGAGAGATGTTTAAAGCACTTACATACACGGTATTCAGAGTCTGAAAAATAAACATAATCTTGGAATATTATCTGCTAAATAACTGTGTGCGTGTGCTAATTCTTATATATATTTTAGATATTCCTAGTCCTGGGACTCGTGATATTGGCTGTAATGGTCACAAACCTGACAAGGCTGCATCTATTGATTCAACAAATATCTACTGAATGTCTACTATGTGTCACATACTGTTCTAGGTGTTGAAGATATCCTGGTGAATAAGAATTACACAGTCACTGCCCTTATGGAGTTCATGGTCCGGTGGGAAAAAAGACATCAAGCAAATAGTTACCACTCTTCCCCAAATCAAATGAATTCAATGATAATAAGCGTTATGAAGAAAAATTCAGGGTCCATGAACTTATGTAATGGCAGGGGTGAGGGGCAGTCTTCAGGGGAGACCTTCCTGAAGTGTTGGCACTTAATCTGAGACTTGAAAGATGAGCAGGTTTTGCTACATAAAGAGTAAGGGAAAGAACGTTCTAAGCTGAGGAAAGGGTAAATGTGAAGGTCTAGTGGTGGGGAGAAGTTTGACAGGTTAGGAACAAAAAGAAGGCCAGAGGGAGACTGAGAGGGACAGTGAGTGATGCCAGCTACAGTGGGCAGGGGTCAGATCATGCAGAGTCTTGTAGGCCAAGCTAAGGATTTTTAACTTTAGTCTGAAAACAAGGGGGGAGAATCTGGAAGAATGTAAGCATAGGTGTCTTATGATTATAAATGTATTTTTAAAAAGGTTACTCTTGTAGTAGTCATGTTAGACATTAAAATATTTTATAATAATTAAACAGTACTGGCAGATGAATTAAATGGCAACTTAATGAACAGAAGAGAAAGTCCAGCAGAGGATCCAAATATATATATATAGGAAATTTGTATATAGTAAATATGAAATTTCAAATAAGTGGAGGAAAAATGGATTACTTGTTAACCTTTTTGGATACCTGAACATCCCTCTAGAGAAAAAATAAAGTTGGACCCAAAATTCAGAAATTTAAGAACACAAAATGAAGTCATAAAATATTCAGAAGAAATCATGGGAGAAGTATGAAAAATAATATTATGGGTGGGGAATGCCTTTTCTGAGTGGGTTCCAAAATCCAGATATCATAACAATGATAGTGACTTGGCGTAGGCCCTGGAGAGATGGCAATGGATGGTTTCAAGGCGTATTTTGGAGGTGGAATCAGCAAGAACAGGTGATTATTGAATGGGGTGGGTGAAAGAGGGAGAGAGTAGAAAGATGTCAAGGATGACTTAGGGACCTCCAAATTTGTAGTCTGAGGAATCCAGTTGGTGGTAGTGCTGCCTACTGAAATGGGGAGGAAAGGAGGAGGGAGTGTTGCAGGGATGATAAAAAAAATTCAGCTTTGAATTAAAATATTTTGTGTTTCAAAGGACACCAATAAGAAAGTGAAAAGACAACACAGAGAAAAACTATTTGCAAATCTGATAAGGGACTTGTATCCAGAATATATAGAGAACTCTTAAAACTCAGTAATAAAAAGACAACCCAATTAAAAATTGGGCAAAGGATTTGAATAGACATTTCTCCAAAGAAGATATATGAATGACCAATAAGCACATGAAAAGATATTCAACATCATTAGTCATTAGGGAAATGCAAATAAAAACCACAATGAATTACTACTTTATACCTACTAGGATGGCTATAATCTAAAAGATAGACAATAACAAATGTCAGTGAGGATGTGGAGAAATTGGAACACTCATACATTGCCGGTAGGAATGTCAAATGGTGCAGCAACTTTAAAAAACAGTTTGGCAGTTTCTCAATATGTTAAACATAGAGTTTCCATATGACTCTACAATTCCACTCCTAGGTGTTTACCCAAGAGAAATGAAAACATATGGCCACACAAAGCCTTATACATGAATGTTCATAGAAGCGTTATTCATAATAACTAAAACGTGGAAACAACCCCAATGTCCATCAACTAATGAATGAATAAACAAAATTTGGAATATTCATACAATAGAATATTTGGCAATAAAAAGAAATCAAGTACTGATTCAAGCTACAACAGGGATAATCCTGAAAAACATGTGAAGTGAAAGAAGTCAGTCACCAAGACCACACGTTGTGTACCATATATATAAATGTCCAGAATAGGCAAGTCTTTAGAAACAGAAAGTAGGTGAGTGCTGGGAAGGGGAGGAGGAGTGGGGAGAATAGAGAGTGACTGCTAGTAGATATAGGGTTTCGTTTTGGGGGTCATGAAAATGTTCCATTTCATGATTCATTCCAATCATTATAATGATGATTGAACAACTCTGTAAATATAAAAAAAATTAACTTGTGTATTCTAAACAGACGAACTTTATGGTATGTAAATTATATCTCAATAAAGCTCTTAAAAAATTCAACTTGGGATGGATTAACTTTCCTAAATAAGTCTGTGAATTCTCTTAAAGAACTCTGTTCTGGTGTACTTGGATTGGAGGGGTGTCTCAACAGATTCCGGGAGATGTCAGAAGCCTCAGAGTCTAGGCGACGATAGGTAGGAGAACAGCACAGGGGATAAAGAGAGCATCTGATTTTCTCCCTCCAGTCTCCCGGAGCGAGGCCACGCCCCTTCCTCGTTTCCTAGCAACGAGCTCCTGCTGGTGCTCTTCCTCAAGCCTCCCTCGGTCGTCACTTCCGCTCCGCGACAGGACGTGAGGTCAGAGCCGGCAGCTGTCCCGGGAGTTCGGCGTTTGCGGTTTCTGCAGCAGCCGAAGAAGTGGCTTTCCGCTGGCACTGGCGGCGTCCCCCTCACTCCGGAGTTCCACCTGTCCCCGTGGTGGTGAGGCCCTCGAGGAGTCGAGAGGCCTCGAGGGTCGAGAGATTCACGCGAGAGGAAGGCGAGGCCCGGGAACGCGTGGACCCCGGGCGGAGTAGGGGGCTGGCGGGGGCAGCTCCCTGGGTATCTGTGGAAGCTCCTCAACCTGGCGTAGTCTGTCTGCTGCGGCCCCGAGAGCTTTCCCGCTTCTCCCCTCCCGCGGATCACTGGGGCCTCTGGAGATTGGGACTTTCCTGCGTCCCTCCCCCAACATCCCACCTTCTGTCTTTGGAGGAAGACCTCTCGTAGAGAAGACTCACCCGGCTGCGGACTCCCTTCCCCGCGCAGCCCCTGAAGTCACCCGCCATGACCTTAGTGTGAGCTAGTGACCGACTTGTGACACTTTCCAGAGTCCTAGGGTAAATGTTGATGTGTGAGCGTGGCCGTGTGTGTATGTGTGCTGTTTATTTCCTGCAAAATCTGGGCTAGGAGAATCCTGGGCTGTGTTTGGCAAGTGTGTATTTTGGTTTACTTTTCGTTAACATTTCCGCCGAGTTTCTTCCCTGTAGTTGTTGCAAACGAGACAACTTTGTGCCTTCTGTTAGCTGGATGGGAAGGCACACTGGAATGAGGCTGGAAGGCCCCGCAGATGGTGATTTTTTGGATGTTAGTCTCGACCTTTGAGGAGTTCAGTGATCTATTTGTATTAGGCGATTCTCAGTCAGTTTTAAGTTTTTAATGTTTATGTCGTATATCCAATGCTACAGGTTCTTTTTCGGTCATATAACTGTCTTGACCCTCATACCTCTAAGCTCAATACTGAACGCAGTAAAGGCTCATTAATTTTTAAATTTAAATATCAGAAAATACACATTCTAACATTTTCAACTTAATGTTGAAGGGGCCTGTTTAAATGTAGTTCAGTTCTTGGAAAGGGAAACGTAAAATAATAAAATCTTTTTAGATAAATGTGTCTGAAATTTAGAGGCTGTTGGAAGGCTAGGTGCAGTGCTCTCAGTAAAAGAGAAATATGGGTGCATCTGTCTTTTAGCAAGAGACCAAATAGTCGTGTTTCATTGCTTGTTTCTTTTTTTTTCCTTTTTCTTCTTTCTTTCCTTTTTTTTTTAATAGGTGTTGTATCTTAACTTGCTGACTTGCTGCCATTATGGGAAATCAACTTGCTGGCATTGCTCCTTCCCAGATCCTTTCTGTGGAGAGTTATTTCTCAGACATCCATGACTTTGAATATGATAAGAGCTTGGGGAGTACTCGGTTTTTTAAAGTTGCTCGAGCAAAGCACCGAGAAGGCCTAGTGGTTGTGAAGGTCTTTGCAATTCAGGATCCCACATTGCCTTTAACCAGCTATAAACAAGAGCTGGAGGAACTGAAAATCAGGCTTCATTCTGCACAGAACTGTCTACCTTTCCAGAAAGCAGCAGAAAAAGCATCTGAAAAAGCAGCCATGCTCTTTAGGCAATATGTACGAGACAACCTCTATGATCGCATCAGTACCCGTCCGTTCCTAAATAACATTGAGAAACGTTGGATTGCTTTCCAGGTCCTGACAGCTGTGGACCAAGCACATAAATCTGGAGTTCGTCATGGGGACATCAAGACTGAGAATGTAATGGTCACCAGTTGGAATTGGGTCCTTCTAACTGATTTTGCCAGTTTTAAACCCACTTATCTTCCAGAGGACAACCCAGCAGATTTCAACTATTTCTTTGACACTTCACGGAGGAGGACTTGCTATATTGCTCCTGAACGTTTTGTTGACGGTGGTTTGTTTGCCACTGAGTTAGAATATATGAGAGATCCTTCAACTCCACTAGTAGACTTAAATAGCAATCAGAGAACAAGAGGAGAGTTGAAGCGAGCAATGGACATCTTTTCAGCAGGTATTTGAGTTGGTCAGATTTGCTAAGGGGGGAGGCACATGTGTTTTAACTCTCAAACATAGAAATATAACTTTTTTTTATTTTTGATCTTTTTTTGTGTGTGTGTGAGGAAGACCAGCCCTGAGCTAACATCCATCGGTAATCTTCTTCTTTTTGCTGAGGAAGACTGGCCCTGGTCTAACATCCATGTCCATCTTCCTCCACTTTATATGGGACGCTGCCACAGCATGGCTGACAGGCAGTGCGTCGGCAGGTGCCCGGGATCCGAACTGGGGAACCCTGGGCTGCCAAGCGTGAACTAAACCGCTGTGCCACTGGGCCGGCCCCAGAAATATAACTTTTTAAAAATTCATATGTTGAAAAATTAACTTCTTGGTATGTTTTCACACTATTTCAGATAGATGCAGCATTCTCTCCTTGGACGTTTTTAAGTGCCTAGAAAATGCAGAGTGGTTCATTCATTCAGACATTTAAGAAATATATGAATTCTGTATGTGTCAGGCGCTGTCTTCAGCACTAGAGACATAGATGGATAATTACGTCCTTCTTTTCAAGATGCTTACACTTTAATGTGGAGATAGATATGATATTGAAAAAGGACATTTTGGTGCAATGTGGTTTGCTAAGGTGGTGATAAGCATAGGGTGCTGTTATAGGAACATATAGATACTTAAATTAGTCTCCAAGATGGTGATGGGCATAGAGGCAGGATCAGGAAACACCTCTTTATTGGAAGGATGATATGTAAACTGAGACATGAAAGATGATTGGGAGCTAGCTATGGTAAGGGTAGTTTGTTTCAGGCAGGGCATGTTTCTTATACAAAGACTTGAAGACCAGAGCGTGCTGCACTGATTTTTAGGGCACTTTAAGCAGGTTAGTGTATCTGGAACATAGGTGTGAGGTAAGCAAGGCCCAGATCAAAAAGGGTCTGGCATGGCCATGCTAATCTGCAGGTACATTATCAGATATGTATTTTAAACAAAACACTAGCTTGTGGCATAGAGAGTGGATTGCAGGGGAGCTACACTGGAGAGAGGAAAAGCGGTTAGTAAACTGCCGCAATCCAGGTGAGACATGATCCTGACTGGCTTAAAGTTGTGACAGAGTGGGAGAGAGAGTGGAGAGAAGTAATACTTAAGAGAGAGTGAGTAGGTAGAATTGTTAGGACTTGGTGACTGATTGGAGTGTGAAGTCAAGAACACTCCTTTCCGCCCCCTCTTGGGAAACTGGGTGGGTGATGATGCTGGTCACTGAGATGGGAGACACAGGAGAAAGAACACGTAGGGGGTGGGAAGATGATGAGTTCTGTATTAGATATGTTGAGTTGAAGGAGTTTGGAGAATATCCAGGAGATGTACAACAGGCAGTTGGTTATAAAGGTTTGGTGCATAGAGATCTGGGATGGAGATGGAGATTTGCTAGTTATCAGGATAGGCAGTAACTGTAACCAAGGGAATGAGTTTGTAGCCAGGGAGAGTTTGTGGAGAAGTGATTCTTAAGCTTTTTTGGATCCCCCTAAAGAATTTGATGAAATCAGCGGCCTCCTTCCCTGGAAAAAAGTACCAGGCATTCATATACATTCTTTCACGTACATAGACCATATGAAGCTGGGCCATGGATTCCAGATAATGTATGAACTTCTGGGAGAAGTGGGCTGAGGATGGTATCCTAAGGAATACTGTATGAACTCTGGCATCAGTGCCACTTTTTGTAAATTTTGCAAAGTTTAGGTGTACAGGTTTACTACAAAGAAAACATAAATTGAGCTGTATTTTAGGTTACTTAAGAAAAGTAACATATTTAATGAATGTTTGTTTCATCTAGGGGAGCAAATAAGAATTCTTACATAGGATTGCACCTCTACTGGGCCGTTCAGCTCACTAATCTGTGTCCCAAGATAATACTGAAAGGTGTTTCTGATAAGCTAGAGTTAGCTTCCAGACTGTAAATATAACAAGACTAGAAATGTAATCCATCAAAGTCCCAACTTTCTTGATCAGTGAATTTATCTAAATTTTTCTTGAACATTTTTACATTTTAAAGTTACTGTTCTGTAAATAGGACTCCTTTAGCTTAGAAATGTGACCACTTTCTAACTTCAGGGGATCATTTATAGGTTTTTTTAAAATTGAGGTATAATTCATATGTAGCATTATATTAGTTTCAGGTGTGCAACATAATGATTTGCTATGTGTATGTATTTTGAAATGATCACCACAATAAGTCTGGTAAACATCTGTCGCCATACATAGTTACAAAAAATTGTTTTTCTTGTGATGAGAAGTTTAAAAATCTACTCTCTTAGCAGCTTTCAGATATGCAGTACAGTTATTAACTATAGTCACGATGCTGTACGTTATATCCCCATGACTTATTTATTTTATAATGAAGTTTGTTATAGTTTTAAAATTTCAGGGGTTGATGAAGAGTTTATATTTATCATTTCTGTGTGCATTATGGTGTTGCAAAGTCTTAACCGGATTCTTACTCAGCATTTGTTTTTCCAGACTAAAGAGCCCTACATTGTTTGGGCTGAAGATAGGCCCTTTCATTCCTTTGAAAGAAGTGGGTGGGATTTGTCCATCACCCAGGACTCCTAAGATTTGATTTAGGTTCTTTGGGTTTTGAATGTGCTTTTCCCCATTTTCATGCCTATCCATGGTCCCTCGCTGCTAGTTTGGGAAAAGAGTATATATTCTCTCTCTCTGGTCACATATAGTGGCAGGGCCTTGTTTGCTGGAGATCTTTCATTCACTCACTTGAAAAATATTTGAGTATCTTATGTGTGAGACACTCTGTTGTATAGATGTTGGGAATACAGCTGTGAACAAGACTGACAAAAGTTTTTGTCCTCATGGAGCTTGCATTCTAGTGGAGGAGAGAGAGAATAAACAAATAAGTAAGAAAGTTAATTTTGGTTAGTGATAAGTGCTGTGACTTCTAGGTGCTGTGACAAAGGCTGGTAGGGGGCTACTTTAGACAAAATGGTCAGAGAAGGCCTCTCCGAGAAGGTAACACTCTGAGATCTGAGTGATAGGAAGGACTCATTGATGACACAGATTACTTGAACAAGGTGTTCTGTAGGGAAATACCACCCAATAACACCTTGTCCAGAATAACGGTCTCGAAGTTGCAAGGGAAAAAATCCTGTATTCACTTCTGTGTTAGTCTCCTAGGATGCCATGACAAAATATCCGAGACTGGATAACTTAAACAAAAATTCTGGCAGGTAGTTCTGGAGGCAGGCAGTCCAGGATCAAGGTGCCAGCAGGGTTTTAACCTTAATTACCTCTTTAAAGGCTGTATCTCCAAGTACAGTCACATTCTAAGCTACTGGGTGTTAGGGCTTCAACATTTGGGGGGTGAATTTGGGGGGATGGGGGACACAGTCCACAACAACCTCTATTTAGTTGTAAACTGTCATATGTAGCTATGTTTCTTTCTGATTTTTATTTGGAAATAATTTCAAACTTATAAGCTTTAAAAACTTGCAAAATTGCAAAAGTAAAAATAATACATAGACCACCCATATACCCTTTACCCACATTCACCTGTTAACATTTTATTCCAATTCCTTTATCATTTGTACCTTTTCTCTGCACCCTCCCCAACTCTCCCCCCAACCCCCCAGCACGATTTTTTCCTGAATAAGTTACATACATCATGGCTGTTTACCCCTAAATACTTCAGTATGTATTTCCTAAGATTAGGGATAGTCTCTTATGTAACACTTATGTAACTGTATGTGGCACTTGTCAACTGCAGCAAATTTAACGTTGATATAATACTTTAATTTACACTTTTTATTTTAATTTTGCATTTGACTCAGGAATATCGGTTATAGCATTTTTCCTCCTCCAGGACAGGATTCAGTCTAGGGTCAGGTATTGTATTTAGTTGTCATGTCTTTTAGCCTCCTTTAGTCTGGAACATTTCCATAACCTTTCTTTGTCATTATGACATTGACATTTTTTGAAGAATACCTCTCCTTTAAATTTTTAAAATTATTTTTATGCTTTTTATTTTCAAATGATAGACTCACAAGAAGTTGCAAATAGTGAAGAACCCGTAACTCGGCTTCCCTCAGTGGTGACATCTTATATGACTGTAGTACCATATCCAAATCAGGTACTGACACTGGTGAATTAGTGTTAACTAGACTATAGACCTTGTTCAGTTTTTATCATCTTTTACCTGCACTGTGTGTGTGTGCACACACGTGTCACCCCATCCCTTTGTTTTTTAATAGAATGTTCCTCATTTTGGATTTGTCTACTGTTTCCTTGTGATTAGATTCAGGTTATTCATTCTCAGTAGGAATACTGCCTAGGTGATGATGTGTCTTCACAATATCACATTTGAAGGCAAATGGTTTCTATTGGTGATGTTAATTTTGATCACCTGGTCAAGGTCTTGGCCAATTTCTTCCATCTATAGTTACTTTTTTTTTTAATCCCTTGCAACTAATAAGCAACCTGTGGGAAGAAACTTTAAAACCATGCATATACTCTGCCAGTCATCATGATTTCCTCCTTGATTTGGCTATCCATTGATGATTCTTACCTGATCCAATCTTTACTATGATGGTTGCAGAATGAAGATTTTCTAACACCAGCACTTCTTCCACATTTACCAGTAGGCTCTCAGCATTCTACTATACTCAGGTGTTCTCTGTTTTCCCTCATTTATTTATTTATTGTTGGTATAGACTCATTAATTCCTGCACTCAGTTTGATAATATTTTGGGGGAATTTTTTTTGTCTATATTCATCAGGAATATTGGTCTGTAGTTTTCTTTTCTTACGATGTCTTTGTCTGGTTTGGTATCAGGGTAACATTGGCCTCATAGAATAAATTGGGAAGCGTTCCCTCCTCTTCTGTTTTTTGGGAGAATTTGTGAAGGATGGGTGTTAAGTTTTTTAACGTTTTACAGAATTCACCTGGTAAGCCATCGTGGTTTAAGCTTTTCTTTGTGGGAAGTTTTTCATGACCAATTCAATTTCTTTGTTTATAAGATCTGTTCAGATTTTCTATTTCTTTTCAAGTCAACTTTGGTAATCTGTATCTTTCTAGGAATCTGTCCATTTCATTTAGGTTATCTAATATGTTGGCATACAGTTGTTCAAAGTATTTCATTATAATTCTTTTTATTTCTGTCTGGTTGTTGTAATGTCCCCTTTTTCGTACCTGATTTTAGTAGTTTGAGTCATCTTTCTTCTTAGTAAAAGTTTGTAGTTTTGTTGACCTTTTCAAAGCACCAGCTTTTGATTTTGTTGATGTTCTCTATTGTGTTTTATTCCCTATTTCATAAATTGCCGCTCCAATTTTTATCATTCCTTTCCTTCTGTTTGGTTTTAATTTACTTTTCTTTTTCTTGTTTCTTAAGGTTAAGGTTAGGTTATTGTTATGAGCTCTTCCTTTTTAATATAGGTGTTTATAGTTATACATTTCCTCTAAAGACTGCTTTAGTTGCATCCTGTACATTTTTGTATGTTTTCATTTTCATTCATTTCAAAGTATTTTCTAATCTCCCTTTGATCCATTGGTTATTTAGGAGTCTGTTGTTTAATTTGTACTTATTTCTGAATTTTTTGAATTTTCTTCTGTTATTGATTTCTTATTTCATTCCATTGTGTGTTTTTTTTTTTTTTTTTTGCTGAGAAAGATTCGCCCTGAGCTAACATCTGTGCTAGTCTTCTTCTGTTTTGTATGTGGGTCACCACCATAGCCTGGCTGACAAGTGGTGTAGGTCCGTGGCCAGGATCCAAACCTGCAAACCTGGGCTGCCGAAGTGGAGCACACTGAGCTTAACTGCTACAGCATGGGGCTGGTCAATTCCATTGTGTTTTGAAGGACATAATTTGTATGATTTCAGTCCTTTTAAACTTAGTCTTGTTTTTTGGCCTAGCATGTGGTCTGCTCTGGAGAATGTTCCATGTGTACTTGAGAAGAATTTTGTTTTCTGCTGTTGTTGGGTAGTGTTCCTTTGATGTCTTTTAGATCCAGTGGGTTTGTAGTGTTGTTCAGTTCTATTTCCTTTTTGCTTATGGTGTTTTTAATAGCTGTTTTAAATCTTTTATTCTAAAAGTTGACACTATATAGGTAGAAACTAATTTAAGAAATTTATTGAGTGTTTATTTTGTGTCAGGAACTGTTTTAGTTGCTGGAGATTTTTCAGTGAACAAAATAAACAAAAATCCTTACTCATGCAGTTTGCATTATAGTAGGTATATAGACAATAAAGAAATAAATACATGAAATATATAATTTGGCAGTTGGTGCTGTGGGGAAAAACAGCAGGAATAGGGGAAAGGGAATGTGCCAGTTGTGGTGGGGCTTGCAATTTTAAACTGAGCTGTCAAGAAAGGCCTTACTGCTAAGATGACATTTGATTAAAGATCTGAAGGGTGTGGAGGTATAAGCCCCATGAATACTTGGGGGAATAGCATTCCAGGCAGAGGGACCAGCAAATGCAAATGTTGTGAGCTAAGGTTACTTGAGGATCTTCTTAAGACTTGTTACATGCATGTCATATAATGATTCAGCGAAACTGCTTTGTCCTTTTGGGAATGTAGATGCTTTTTTTATTCCTTATTTGAAGATTATGTAAGTATAAAATGATTGGCACTTCTTAGCACTTCTCATTTTATAATTGTGTTTGTTCACTGGTTTATTTTATGTTTCTCTTCCTAGAATGAAAGCTTCATGAAGGTAGGGATTTTATCTGTTTTATGCACTGTTAGAGACTAGTGTATAGTAGACACCTAATAATATTTTGTTTAATGATCAATAAATGAATTGACAGATATGACTTTCAGTAGTTCCTTATGAACTTAATGGCTGTAAGTCCATACTTTAAAAAAAATTATATTTCTTGTGGCTTTTAATCTGTCTCTAAACATATGTGTATATGTTACTTATGTGCATATTCATTTTAAATTAGAACTAGGAAGTAATTTTATTTGATTTAAGTTTTTTTTTTTTTAAGAGGGAGAAAAATTGAATGGGCCCTTTTTGACTTTACACTTTTAGAAACTGATGATTAGACAATAGATATTTTCTCTATTGCTTGATTGTATTTGTATGTTGCATCAAAAATTTTAATTCAGTTTGCTTTGGGTTTTGCATTTTAAGTTTTATGAATTCTCTGAATTCTTGATCTATATTAATGATATCTTGCATTTCATTTTTAATGAAATTATATCTGCTATTTTCCAGGTTGCGTGATAGCTGAGCTTTTTACAGAAGGTGTTCCACTATTTGATCTCTCTCAACTTTTGGCTTATAGAAATGGACAGTTTTTCCCGGAACAAGTGCTAAATAAAATTGAAGATCGCAGTATCAGAGAATTGGTAACTATGCTATAAATATTGGCCATAAAGTCTTTAATAGAATTATGTTCTCATTTTTGCATTAGTCATCTCTCTGTAATGTAATGAGTTTAGAACAAAGCAATAAAGCCTCATAGACTAATACAAATAGCCATTGTTTCTGCTTTATTAAGAAGAAATGTACAATTTTTTCCCTTTCTCAGACATAGGGCTTATTTGACTTAATTTTTTATACACACACACACACACACATCTTCGCATTATAATCTTTAGCTCTGCTTTGGACAGATTTGGAAGGAGATAAGGCAATGCTTGGGGGTTAGAGAGGTTGTCCAGGATAGAGCTTGCTAGTAAGAAATGAAGACATATATCTAAAATGAAGGAGACAGGAAACATCACCTTGAATATAATACTGCAGTATAGGGTCATTTCATGTAGAAGCAGTTAGCTTTGTATACCTCCCTTGACCCTGATGGCAGTTCTGGAAGGGGAGATATAGAATCACAAATTAGTATAGCAGGACAGATATGAGGAATTGTGTGGGAGGTCACATAAGCCATGTATTCACATTACTGTTTGAGGGGATCTTTTTTAAGTCAGTCAGTACAGTAACTGATGCTTATGATAGGACTCTGAGGCATGGAAAGGTTGTGGTATGTTTAAAATCTTCTTTAGTAAGGTAGAGAAACATATAATACATTTTGATTTCTCTTACAGATGGCAAATATTAAAAAGTAAGATGCTTCAGAGGAAGCCAATTTAGCTCATGTTCAGTGAACAGTATACTGGTTTAGGAGTTGGCCTACCTGGCTGTTCTACCTTAGGATGTGGCACTCATTTGTCCTGTTACATTGGCTGAGTAACTTCATGAATTTAGGCCTACATTTTCTTAACTGTGAAAGGAGTGGATTTGACTAATCTTTAAGGCTTAATCCAAATGTAAAAGTAGTTCTGTTAATTCACCTTTCCTTATTTATTGTACATTTGATTTCCCGAAGTTCAATGCTAGGCTCCTATTTAGAATATAAACAGAAAGCTGAAATAACTAGGTATATTTTTATGATATTTTGAGTATTTAATTAAGGACTGATACACTATGAGGGTCTAGGAGAGATTAAATTATACTCTGTATATTGAAAAAAATGTATTTCCCTATGATGCTAGAAGAGAAAAGGTAAATTCAAGTTGGGTATATCATTTCTAGTGTTTGTAGGATTTAACATCTCTTTAACACACTTGGAAAGTTTATCCCACAGATTTCCTTTTTGACTTGATCCTAGAACTACACTTAAACCATGTATTTCCTTGGATTTGTGAAAATAAGGCTCTAAACCAGAACTTTGATATGTAAATAGATTTCAGGGGTTCTCTGATTCTTTTCAGAATTGTGTGTAATTTTGTATGCAAAAATTGTGTGTATACATTTTTCTCTGAAGAAAATCTCATTGCTTTCCTCAGATTCTCAGTGGTATCTCCCGCTCAGAAAAATTTAAGAATCCTTGGGTTGTGGGCAGCAGTATATCACTCCCCTGTCTTAATAAATGGAGAATGCCGAACAGGGTATACCTCCTCTTTATGTGTCTGGGCCATCTGTAATACATTAATATGTAATTTCCTGTTGCTTTCTACAACAATAGTAGAGTCACATATAACTATAACTCAGTAGTCAGGTTCTGCGAGTAGTTTGAAAGGCGAAGATTGAGAAGAGTCAGAATTACCTCGAAAACCTTTAAATCATATGTAATTTGGCCTTGTAGCTTTCATCTGATTTAATTTGCTTTTCTCAAATCTATTTTTTACTCCCTTTCTCCCCTTGGTCTAGGTAACTCAGATGATTCACTGTGAGCCAGATAAACGTTTAGAGGCAGAAGATTACTTAAAGCAGCAGCGTGGCAATGCCTTTCCTGAAATATTTTACACTTTCCTTCAGCCCTACATGGCCCAATTTGCCAAGGAAACATTTCTTTCTGCAGATGAGCGTATTCTGGTTATACGGAAGGATTTGGGCAACATTATTAACAATCTCTGTGGACATGATCTGCCAGAAAAAACAGAAGGAGAGCCTAAGGAAAATGGGCTGGTTATCTTGGTGTCTGTTATAACGTCCTGCCTACAGACCCTTAAATACTGTGATTCCAAACTTGCTGCCTTGGAACTTATTCTCCATTTGGCCCCAAGATTAAGTGTAGAAATTCTTTTGGATCGTATTACACCATATCTTTTGCATTTCAGCAATGACTCTGTCCCTAGAGTGCGGGCTGAAGCCTTGAGGACGTTGACCAAAGTTCTTGCTCTTGTCAAAGAGGTTCCTCGCAATGATATCAATATCTATCCGGAATATATTCTGCCAGGCATAGCCCACTTAGCCCAAGATGATGCTACTATTGTTAGACTAGCCTATGCTGGTAAGAGTTTATTGTCCAAGTAATAGCCATTCATATTTTTGAAGTTAGTGACTATAATACCTCTTGTTTCTCTGATTCTTTGGGAATTCCAAGTGTGAACTTTGGTCTTTGTATTGTTTGTGTACATTTTAATCATGTTTATAGCTAATCTCTTTCTGGAGCTCAACTTTTGTGTTTACTCTCATTTTTGAAATGATCAGAATTATCAAGTGAAAAGTATATAATACAGAATCTTATGACTTTACTGGGAGTGTTACCTTTAATTTGGAGTAAGACTAGTGTTTACAAGTATGTGCTTCTGATCTATTGTCTTTAGGCCTTCGAAAGTTTCTCTGAACAAATACTCTTGCTTGAATATCAATTTTAGGATACAAGTCTGTTGATGTTGAAAAAGATTAATTTTTCTGGGTAATTTGGTGTTGAAAGAACCTAACCTAATAAGTTACTGAATTTTAAGATCCTTTCGGTTACTATAGTGTTTAGGATGTGTGGCTTCTTTGTGATGAGGTGGGTATGTTGCATAACAGACCTATCTCTTTTACTTATAATTCTCACTCATAAAATCACGTGATACAGATTCATGTTTTTAGCTTCCCAAATTAATTCTGAATGCTTATTTCTGCATGGAAAATGTCATTGAAACATTTACATAATTTCATAATTTATTTTTAAAATGTAATCTAATGGAGGGGCTGGCCTGGTGGCGCCCTGGTTTAGTTTGCGCTTTGGCAGCCCGGGGTTCGCGGGTTCGGATCCTGGACACCTGCTAACGCACTGCTTGTCAAGCCATGCCGTGGTGGCGACCCATGTAAAGTAAAGGAAGATGGGCACGGATGTTAGCCCAGGGCCTGTCTTCCTCAGCAAAAAGAGTAGGATTGGCAACGGATGTTAGCTCAGGGCTGGTCTTCCTCACCAAAAAAAAAAAAAAAAAAAAGTAATCTGCTGGAAATCAGGGATTCTGTTTTGAAATCTTTGTATATAGTACATGATGTATAATGTATGCATGGTGGTGATATTGTCACTTTTTTGAAAGATACTTGCTTAGTTCATTGATTTATGATTTGCCTGTCATTATTGTAATGAAACAAGAAAAATGGTCTTTGGATTCTGGCCTTATCTCTAGGCACATTCACAAAGTGATTGGTAGTTATTGGTTTTTTTTTCTCCTATACATATATTTTTATTTATATTTATCCATCTGCCTATTTACTTATTTGCGGTTTCTGGTTTCTATAACTGTATAGGTATAAATTTCAGGCTTAGAAAATCCAGGATTTCTTGAAGATATATCCAAGTTATCATTTGTAACAAAGCATATTTATAAGTTACTTGGCAAATACAAATAATTGAACCAGATAAAATTAAAGAAAAGAAAGGTTTATAGGTTTTAAAAACAAGCTGTATCTTTCTTTAGAGTCTCATGACCTACTTTTGGCCGAGTATATCTTAGTCTGTTCTCAATTGTGTTAAATAGGTAAGATTCTGATGTGTAGGTGCCATGTTAACATATTGACATTCAATTATTAATAGTCATAGCATAAAAATAATAGGTACTATTATTGAAAGATCTGTGTGTCAGGGCATCTACTGCTCAAGGTTGTAAGGGTTGGTTGCAAGAGATATGTAGATTCTAAAATAGATTCTAGATTCTAAGTTACATAGATTCTAAGATTTTAAGATCTATATGTCTCTCACAACTAACCCTTACAATAACCTTGAGCAGCAGATGTTATAGTACCTTCATTTTACAAGTGAGGAAATTGAGAATGGGAGAGGCTAAATAACGTGTCCCAAATGTATCTGGACTAATTATTTCTCAGTTCTCAGAGCTGCTTGTCTAGACCTTGATTTTGAAGCAGCTCTGCTTTTCTTTGGTCTTCTGGGTCTTTATGGGTGAGAGTCCATGGTAACCCAGGGTCAGTGCCAGCACCTTGCAGTGTCCCTTCATCATGGCTGAGTGCTTGATAAAGCTGCCTTTTAAAATAGAACCTTAATTCTGTTTGAACTTGGATGGTTGAATGTAATTAACCACATGTCAGTAATGATAAAAGTTTAAAATCAATTTTTAAATTTCTTTTACAGTATTCTTTTTTAACTCAGAGATGCTGGTATAGATTTATATCTTGTGTAACGTAAACTTTCAAGTGTGTTGTGGTTTATGAACTTAAATGAGAAAATAAACATACATCTACTTAGACTTAGAGGTGCCTAGGAAAGTAAGAGACTTTTCCTAATAAAGAAAAGTTCATTAAAGTAGAGATTTCATCTAGAAAATTGACTTATTATCAGAGGGTGTCCCAGAATTCTCTCATCTTCAGGGTGAGCAGGCATTACAGGGTGTTAGTATCTTGCTTACTTAGAGGTAAACTTTTGTTCTATTCAGGAAAATGTTGAACCTGGCAGGGGTGGGGAGTGGGCCTCCAAAATGAAAGGAATCACTGCGTTTGATAGACTCAAAAATCTCAACCATTTATTGTGAGATGCATCTCAGTTTCAGAGATATTAAAAAGCAAAGAAAATGAGTCTTAGAATCCATAAGCTAGGGTAGTTAAACTTTATCTTCAGCGCTCTTCACTGGGAAGAAGGCAAAGAGTGCTGCAGTCTGGCTGGTACGGTCGTATGTTAAGATGCACAGAAGTGGGAGGGAAAGAAAGATGTAGACACAGGAGTAAATGAAAATGGAAGGAAGAAGAAAGTGTGAGCAAAGAGCAGATGTAATTGATAGCAAATGTGACAGCAGCAATTAGAAGTAGATATTTTCACAGTGGTGAGGAGTATCAGCTAGTCTTAATAGATTATCAGAGAGAGAAAATATGGACAACTACAGAAGTGTGGCAAACAGTCTCTTCCTTTGGTTCACTGGGAACTTCAGAGGATCACTTGTAAAGCAGTCTAGTAATGGTGACTCAGCTGGTAATGGCTCTTTGAGGTAGATGTGACTCATTTATGTGTGAAGACTGAGACTTAGATTGGTTAAGCTGCCAGCCAGGGAGTGTTAGGATCGAGATTTGAACCAAGACCTGTGCCTCTCCAAAGCCCAGCTTGATCTGTTATTTTAACGTGAAAATGTGTTTCTCTGTTAGTCTAATGCATATCTCTCACCTGTTAAGATACTGCTTAAAGGATAGGTCTCTGTGGAAGGATTAAGCTTTTTTTGTCTCAGTAGGTTTGAGTTATATTTTGGGTTATTTTTGTATTTTTTTCCAGTTTTATTGAGATGTAATTGACACTGTATAATTTTAAGTTGTGCAGCATAATGGTTTGACGTACATACATTGTGAAATGATTACCACAGTAAGTTTAGTTAGCATCTATCATCTCATCTATAGATACAGTAAAAAGAGAAAAAAAGAAAATAAAATTTTTTTCCTTGTGATGAGAACTCTTAGGATTTCCTCTTTTAACAACTTTCATATGTGTGTGTGTGTATATATGTATATATATAATACAGCAGTGTTAATTATAGTCATCATGTACATTTTTGTATTTTTTAAAGAAGCTTATGTTTTATTATTAAAACTGATAGTTTGGGGATAGTTGTAAATGATGAGATTAGTTCCTGAAAAGTCTGATTAGGTTAAGTTCTAAATTGAAAAGTCCTACTTTTCCTCCTTAGTTTTATGATTATTATTTATATGTATAAAGATTTAGGGAGGAAAAATTGTAAGTATTACAATAATTTGTGATTATAATTATTATAAATTTTCTCCCTTTTATAGAAAACATAGCTCTGCTGGCAGAAACAGCTTTGAGATTCTTGGAATTAGTACAGTTAAAAAATCTCAATATGGAAAATGACCCGAATAGTGAAGAAATAGATGAAGTTACACATCCCAATGGGAATTATGACACAGGTAGTATAATTTTCTCTTGCAGATTTCCTATTGTTTAGAATAAATTGCTAATGTAAACTTGGAACAAAGTGTCATTTGTAATTTTCATGTAAGATGAAAGAATACCAGATATGTAGATGGGAAGGGTCCCTGGTGTCTGATTGTTCTCTCTCTTGTGCACTGTTACCTAGTTGAAAATGGTCAGCTTGTCGCCACAGATTCTAAGCTCAGTTGTTTTTCAGCCAGAAATGATTTGTGTCAACAGTAAAAGCTATCTGAATTATCTAATTCTTATAAAAGAAAAAAGCATCGGAACCATCATAGCTAAAGAATCTAAACCTTTTCTTCCTATGTGAGTACAGTCATGCCTCAGTATCCACGGGGGATTGGTTCCAGGATCCCCGTGGACACCAAAATCTGCGGATGCCCTAGTCCATTATATAAAATGGCATAGTATTTGCATATAACCTATGCACACCCTCCTGTGTACTTTAAATCATCTCTAGATTACTTATAATACCTAATACACTATAAATGCTATGTAAATAGTTATTATACTATATTGTGTAGGGCATGATGATAAGAAAAAAAGTCTGTGCATGTTCAGTACAGACATAACCATCATAGGCCTTTTGATCTGTGGATGCGGAACCCGCAGATACTATATTTGTGAGGCGGGCTGACTGTATATTCTGAGTATCCTCAATCATAAACTGTTTATTTCGTATTATCTATGATTTACATATCAAAACCCATACCTTTTACTGTAAAGGAACAGATGTGATGGTAAATTCTTTGAGATCAGAGTCCCTGTCTTAAGTTTCTTTACATCCATACGACTTTTAACAGGCTTTCAGTTGATGTTTACTGAGTTAAAGATTTAGAAGTAAAATAATATACTTAGATCTGTTCCAAGATGTTTCTATCAGAAAAACTAGACAAATCTAGTTTTCAGATTTTTATGCTATAGACGACTGTAGCGGCTCTGTTACTTGTTAGAATGGCATCATTTTAGACAGCATATATTATCTGGAGTTGAAGGCAATGGAATAATTTTAAACTTATATAAGGATGTATCAGAAAGGAAATCTTTGCTTTTTTCATGGAATTACGTAGAAAATAATACTACATTCTATAACCATGTAACTGGACCTTTTTAGATAATGAAGTTAGGCATTAAAATTTTGGAGGAGTTAATCTGAAGTTTTTCTTAATATGAACATAGGGTTTTGCATATCAGACCACCTTTTCCCTTGACAGTGGTTGCACCAGTAGTGGCCTCTGCCCTCATTCATTTAGCCAGTGGATAATTTCTGAACATAAGCTCTGCCTCAGGCAATTGCGTGCCTGCTCTGAGCACTAAGGGTATGCTGGTGAATAAGACAGAAAAGATCTCTGCTCTTGAGCTTACATTTTAGTAAGTAAAAGACAGACAACTAAGTAAATAAATAAATGAAAAAGGGGAAGGTGGGGAAGAGATAAGGTCAGAGAAGGCGGTGGCCAGATCATGTAAAGCCTTAAGAGGACTTGCAGTTATTTTTCTGGCTTTCTAAAATATAGTAAACCGACCTTTGAAAATGCTTTCTAAAAGTATTGCCCTCTACCATCAGATTATATCCTGCACCAATCTAGTATTTTCCAGTCCTTGATTAAATTGACCTTATTGGGGCAGTATGATCTTTCTGGTGCTTCCTCATAGTTTTCTTCTTGAGCCTTATAAATAGAGCTATTTAGTGAGATAGTAACTATGCTTGTGGCGTCTGCTTATTAGGATGTTCTTCAGTTTATATTTCATTTTCCCATTTATCCTTCAGATATTTGAATAGTGGAAAACTTAGTGATTATAGACTTTCTGTGGTGGCTTCTGTAATCATTTTATTTCTCCAAGGGTAAGAAAAGTCTGGGTCTGTATGTATGGGGAAAAAAAAGTGATCCTATCTTTTTTTTTTTTTTTTTTTTTAGAGCTCCAAGCCTTACATGAAATGGTCCAGCAGAAAGTTGTCACTTTGCTAAGTGACCCTGAAAATATCGTGAAACAAACCTTAATGGAAAATGGAATAACACGGCTGTGTGTATTCTTTGGACGTCAGAAAGCCAATGATGTTTTATTGTCCCACATGATCACTTTCCTAAATGATAAGAATGATTGGCATCTGCGTGGAGCTTTTTTTGATAGTATAGTTGGTATGTTTTTTTGTTTGTTTGTTTTTCAATTCATCTTTAAGATTTTGAATTATCCTCTCAAACAAATACTTCCATGCAACCTGAAAGGTGATGATACTACCTAATTTTATTAATAACGAAATGAGTTCCTAGTATTTCTGTCTGTCTTCATGCTACTTTTGGATGATAGGAGTATCTTAGCTGATCAAGGGATTGGTTAATTAAACTGTGATACATCCATATGAAGGAATACCATATGGTCGTTAAAAACTGTGTTTTAGGGCCAACCCTAGTGGCCTAGTGGTTAAGTTTGGTGTGCTCCGCTTTGGCGGCCCGGGTTCGGTTCCTGGGTGTGGACCTACACCACTTGTCGGTCAGTGCCCATGCTTTGGTGGAGGCTCACATACAAAAAGAGGAAGATTGGCAGCAGATATTAGCTCAGGGTGAATATTCCTCAGCAAAAAAAAAAAAAGAAACCCACCAAAAAAACCTGTGTTTTACAAGAATATTTAATGACCTGGGAAAGTACCAGGAAATACTGTTAAAGTGAGTGAAGTAGGTTGTAAATCTACTTAAAGTATGATCCCAGTTGTGTAAAGGTAACAGTAACAAATCATATATGTTTACAAAAAAAGGCTGGAATATAGTAAGAGATGAATGAATAGTGATGATCTCTGGGGCTGGGATTGTAGGTGATTGTTTTCTTTATATTTTCCATATTTGTCAAATTTTCTAAAATAAACATGCATCACTTAAAATCAGAAAATAAAGTTAAAGTATAATTATGATTGAATGTCAGTGTACTTGGAAAGAAAATTAAAACTTACAGGCTTTGCTTGGTATAAACTGAAAATTTGTGAAAAATTAAGCAGCTTTTTTTGCTGTTTTTTCCAAAATGTTGCAATTCTTGATTTTCAGATTTATCTAAAGAAGAGGGACATCTTATATTTTATCTGCATGACTCCTATTACATTTAGATTTAAAATTAGAAATAAAGTGGATTTTATTTTCAGTAGGTTAAGTCACGTTTGACACAGGATTTAATGTGTTCCCTTTTGAATAATAACTTATCCTTTCCACCAGATTGTACTGATCTTTTCAATTTTACATTTGGTCAGTTATGAAGTATGTGCTAAAACCATGTTATTATGATTAACCACTAATCCTTTTTATATCATTTTGCACATGATTGTAACAGCTTGTCTGTTAATTCAAAAGGTTTAAAGACTCTGCTACACATTGGAAAGCTTTGCTGGTACCCAAACTTTCTCATGTAGTAGCAGAAAGCTGTAGCATTTAGATTTTGGTTCCCAATAATCTGGGAAAGTAAGTGCTGAAAGGTTTGCTGTTGGATTTTTTTCCCCTAGAAAATAAAAAAAGGAAAGAAACTCATGTGGCAACAGTATTGGTATTTCTGCAAATGCTATAATATAATGTTTTTGAGAAAAGGGTACTTCCTACTTTGAAAAGCTTTGAAATTGTCTACTGTTCTTGCTTTGTCGTGACTGGAGATTACTGTATCTCCTCTTTTCAGACATCTTTAGTTTGTTTTTTATTTTTGCATTAGTTTATTCATCTCAGTCTTGCATCTTGTACTCTATCTAACTCAGTTCCTGAATACAGTATACTTTGCTTCTCACATCTTTTTGTCTTTCTTGCTCTCTTCTTTCAAATAATCTATTTCTATTTCTTTTCTCTAGAAAGGGTGGTTCTTAGAACTTCCCCCATCTACTGGTCAAGTCCTTTGTATTTTGAAACATGCCTTTATTTTAAGTTCTTTTTTCATTTTAAAATAATTTTCATTGTTGTTGTTTATAAAAGTAATACATGCTTGCTATAGAAAATTTGGAAAATACGGAAACCAAGAAGCACCTCTACAACCTGTATATGACCTCTATTAATGTTTTGGTGTTTTTTTCCTATAGGTCCTCTCCTCTTTCCATCCCAACTATCCCATCCTGTCATATAGCTGAGAGGCACTGTCATGTACTGGTTAAGAGTAGGCACTCTGGAGCTAGACTGTTGGGTTCAAGTTCTGGCTTTGTCAATTACTAGTTATGCTTTTTGGGGAAATCATTTAATCTCTTTTGTGCCTTAGTTTCCTTATCTTTAAAATTGGAATAATAGTAGTACCTATCTCACCGGTTGTTGTGAAGATAAAATGAATTAACATATGTAATAGTGCCAGGCACGTAAGTGCTATGTATATTATATTACTTCTTAATCTTATTTTATTATTTCTTAAACTTTTTTCTTGTAACATATTCTAAGCATTTTCTCATGTTGTTGAAAATTATTTGAAACCTTAACGTAACAGATCAAAATATTCCATTGTGTAGTTTTGCCAAAATTTATTTAACTCTTCTTTTGGATATTTAAATTATTAAAATTTTTTCTATCAGATAATCTTTTACATAAATATTAGTTTCTGATTATTTTCTCAGGATAGAAGTCTGAAATTTTAATTACTGAGTTAAAGAATATGAATACATTTTAAAAACTCTTTACACGTTATAAGCTTTTCAGAAAGATTATATTGTTTTCCACTCCAGTCCCCGTTGTTTGACAATACTGCGTACTCTTGCAGCGTGCAGTAGGCTTCAGTTCATCTTTGCCTGTTCCTAGGGTAAAATGATAACTTGTTTTGATGTATGTTTCTTTGCTTATTAGTGAAAGTGAAAACTTTCTCATGTTGATTACTCGTTTATATTTCTTATTCTATGAATTTTTTTTCATTATTTTGGCCCATTTTTTTCTGCTGGTGTTACTCTTGTTGATATTTTTGAGCCTTTTATGTGTGTACATTAAGAACATTAAATAGCTTTTTATAATTTCCATGGCATATATTTTTCTCACATAACTTAGTTATTATTTTTTATGTCTCTTTAAACAGTTTTTTGTTGTCAATTTATCTTTTGCGTTGTGATTTTTTTACTTTTATGCCTAAAGTTTTTTCCCATTCCAGAATTAGGTTAATAATCTATTGTGTGCACATCTTTTTTTTTAATGCTTTATTTTTCTCACTTAACTGTTTCATTTGGGCTGTGGTGTGAGGTGAAATCTAAATTTTTCTCAGAAATATAACCAATTTTCCCAACACTATTTATTAAACATTTTCTTTCTTTTCCATTGATTTGTGAAGCTTCTGTTACGATCTGTTGTGTGCTTATGTCTTTTAGGGTCAGTTTTCTGGGTATTCATTCTATTCCATTGATTTCTCTTTGTTGTACTCAATATTATACTCTCTATTCTTATGGATATATCATTTTAAATTATTATATATTTATAAGCGTCTTTAGTATCGGGTAGAATAAGTTCCCCAGATGTCACTCTTCTTTTCCAAAATAGCTCATTACACATTTCAGTTTGTAAAGTTCCTAAATATAATCCACTGGAATTTTAGATAGTATTTTTCCTTTTATTACAGAAAAAAATTCTAAGATTATTTTTCAATTATAGGGGAAATATACCTTTGGAAATTATTTAAAATTTATTCAAAATTAATAATGTATGAAAAGCAATAGTTGTATTTTCTAGAGGCAACTACTCTTTGTATTTTTGTTTTGATATCTTTAGGTGATTATTGTCATCTCTCTAAATAATATTTTCATATTACTATTTTTAGAATTATCAGCTTTAGACTTTATTTCTTGACTTTTTTGTATGCCCGATGAAGTTTTAACTCACTCTTATCATGACCTGAATCCTCTTCCCTTCTGTTTTTTGAGATGTAGATCTCTGTTTTCAGTGCTGTACTTTTTAGTTTGTGGTTTTTATAACTTTGAATAATTAAACCTATTTCTTATTGATCTACTTCTGATTTGGATTCAAGATTAGTGCTCCTTTCTCTCTATGTCTCTTTTTTTGGTTGTTGTTGGTTGATAATTCAACTAATCGTTAATTGACAGTTTAACTAACAATTGCCTTGTCATAGTTGATGATATTTACATTCTGTTTTGTAATCATAATAATGACTTGTGCTTTGTAGACTGGCTGTAAAAATTCAAAACAAAATTTACATAATTATGAATGTGTAAATTTTTTAACTGTAGAGCCAAATAGTGTACTCTTTATATTTGCTTTACCACAATTCCAGTACCATGACTCCTTTATCACTTGAGGAGAATTTTTATAGCATCAAGGTCAGTGGGTTCTCCTTTTTATCCAATGCCAATTACTAAATACATTGCACATTTTATTTCATATTTATACCATGACTTTCTTGAACAACTTTTTATTTGCCCTGGAGTTTCAGATTCCTTTGCTTTCCTTATAGAGAGAAAAGTTATATACTTCCTCACCTTACCTATAATATCTAGCCAATTTTATCTCTTGCTTGTAATCTCTTCCATTTTTTTTCTTGATACCATTTTTGAAATTTATTGGCTTATAGTTCTAATTTGGGCTGATTGATTTCTGCTTCTTTGCTAGCTGTTATCCCTTTTTTCCCCTTGAATTCCTGGGTTATGTCTACCATTTTGTACATTCTGCATCTTTATTTTGCTGGAGTACATCCTCAAAAAACTTTATCAGAAAGCCTTGTGTGGGAGGTAAATTTGTATAGTCTTTGCATGTCTTGGAACGACTTACTTTTTTTCTTTTATTTTACTGACAGTTTGGCTATAAAATTTCTTTCATAACTTTGAAGGTCTTGCTGTGTTGTGCTCTAGCTTCCATTGCTGCTGAAGATCATCTGATGCCAGTCTGATGCTCTTTCCTTTAGGGCAGATCTATATTTTTCTTTTTGTAAGTTCATAGGATCTTTCTTTTCTCCTGGATATTCCAGAATTTCTTGATTTGCTTTGGTGTAGGTCTTTTTCATTTATTATGCTGGGTAGGAAATGTGATGTCCTCTTCTGGATTGTTGCTCAATATATTTGGCTTTTGATTAATTTTCTTGTTTTGCTTAATGGCATTTGTACTTTCCTGTATTTGTACAATCATGTAATGTTGCTTCTCTTTTTCAGGTGTTGCTGCCTATGTTGGCTGGCAAAGTTCCTCAATTCTCAAACCCCTGCTGCAACAAGGTCTTAGTGATGCTGAGGAGTTTGTTATTGTGAAAGCTCTTAATGCCCTTACCTGTATGTGCCAGTTAGGACTGCTACAAAAACCCCATGTCTATGAATTTGCCAGTGATATTGGTAAGTTTCTGTTTCTTACAGTTATGATGGGAAAATCGGGGTGTGGGAAGAGAAATAACAAGTGATAGAGCATTGTAAAATTTCTAGGCAATAAGTCTGGTTTCAACTTCGTTGTCCCTACTGTGTGTGTGTCTTTGTGTGTACATGCATTTGCATGCCTATGCATGCATGCGTGTATGTATGTGAGAGACAGACAAGCAAACAACAGGCAAACAAACAGGGTCATTTGGTCCTCCAGTCCAGTTTGGGAAATATATCTTTGTTTTCATCTGTAGTTAAGTCTTTGTGATCCATGAAAAATAAAGATTTTGTGTTTTAATATGATGTGGATAAAGTCTTTAACTGCTCTGAAGAGTCAACTTATTTTTTTGGACACGTGACCGCTAGTTCAGTTGAAATTGGATGTGGAGGATTGTCTATGACATCTGTCATTGCAATGATTGCCAGTTAAGAATTCATAGTATTGAAATTACTACTATTAGTAATTTTATTAACTAATGAAAAGTTAATTTCTTGACACTTTTATACACTTACTTCTCTTAACTTAGATTCAGAATAAGAGCATTAGTAAATATGACACATCTAAAATTAAGACTATCTGGAACTTCTAGTCTTCCTAGCACTTGATTTTAAGAAAGTAAGCAATATAAGATTGCATGTCGGTTCTGTACTGAGAGGACATGAAATCTTAGAAAATTACCTTTTTAGGTAAAATACTTAATTGCTGCTAAATGCTTTGCCAAGGAAAATTAATAGAAAACCAAAACTGGTTAGATTTGTTAATAGGTTCTTCTTGAGGCAATCCTCAGAGAAAAAAGACAAAGGAGTTACTGTTTATTTTGATTGTTAAGACACTAAATGGCAGCTAGTAGAGATGTATAAAATTTCTGGAAATTTTTAAGACACGAATGTAGCTTTTTTTAAAAATATTGTGGAAAATTTAAGTATATGTAGGTTTCTTATTTTGCTTTCTAGTATCTGTAATCATTCTTGTAGTTTACAACCCTAATTTGGTTTGAATTTTTTGATGATTATGTTAAAAATAATTGCAAATTTAATAGAATATTGTTAAGTATTGGCAAGACAATCATGATGAGAATCTTTGTTACATTGAAATATTTTTGATTTTTCATATAAGCTACAGAGTGCTGAAACTTGAGGGATTGATTATCTCTATTTTTTCCATTTTTTAAGAGCTAATAACTTGGGAAGCATAATTATTAATATTATAATAAAACAAAAGATATTAGAATGGTTTTTGAATATCTGGTCCTATCAGTGTAAGGCAGATATGGAAAGCACCCGTTTTCATAATAATAATAAGGAAATATATCATCTTAACATGCCTGTCTTGCTACCTGGAATATTTTCCTACTCATTCTCATTTTCTGAATTCTCACATCAGTGCTTTCTTTTTTCGTCTGTGAAAGTGGCATTACCTCCCAAGAGTTGAGTTTTTCTTGCTTTTGACTTTGATCCTCTAATTAATTATAGTAGATATACTCTGTATATAAATATGTACTTTTATATTCTAATTTCACTTTATATTCTAATTTGGATATTATTTTTGAGATTTAATGTATCTTATAATTAGCATTTTATTTACCTGAAAAATGGATGTCCATTATTTTTAAGCAAAATCATCATAAAAATAGTTTTTTACCCTTCAAATTTTGCAGATTTTTCTGGACCCTACTGTTTCTAGTCATTGATCATGGGATGAACTTATGGGATACTCATGTATCTTTAGTTTAGCATCAAAATAAATTATCTTTAGGTATAGAATAAACCCAGTGTGGTAAAACTTCTTGGAAGGGGAACTCCCTTAGAACTGGAACTGAATTTGGTACCAGCTATGGGGGGAAATCAAATAAACAATCATTTGTTGGCATTTTAAACTATTTAAAAGGAAAAGCAGTTTTTAGTAACTTAGAAACACTTGAAACAAATGATAAACTGTACATCTCTCTGTTGTTCTGTCTTTAAACTACGTGTAGTTAGTCTCTTTATAGTGATTCTTAAAGGGAATGGTGGTGATGGTGATTATCATGATTTCTTTGGTAGTCCTTTTAAAAACTATACTCTTCCCACTTAGATATTATGAATACTCACCTTCCCCCCTGCTTGTCTCCAGATCATTAGAATGTATTGGATGGAGAAAAGATTGAGTATACTGTTTTATAGGAAATCCTCTTGATTTTGGTTTCTTGTTTTTTGAGTGTCTAAGGTTCTTTGTATCAGCTGCTTACTGATACAATAATGCCGTACAACAATCAACCACAGAATCTCAGTAAATGCTTTGGTAAAGTTCTCATCATGCATCTGCGGGCTGTATGGCTTTGCGTCTCCAGATTGTCTGTGCTGATTGTGATCCATGTGTCTCATTCTGGGGCCCAAGTTAGTTCTGGGTGATGGCAGAAGCATAAGAGAGCAAGCCTAGCTATACAGCACATTTCAAGCCCCTGTGTTATATCTGCTAACCTCCCATTGGCCAGAGCAGGTAATAGGGCTGAGCCAAAACAAAGGGGCAGAGACATGCCCTCTGTACACCATGAGTGCAAGGCAAGAGTGTGGTTGTGTAATGTAGATAACGTAAAGAATTGGGACCAATAATTCAGCCTCATACAGTGCCTGACTTCTGCCAAGTCATTTTGGGCTTAGTTACTTTTTGGAACTTTTTCAATGTTTTTCCTGTCCTTGTTTTCCCTGTTGTCAAAGGGAAACTACCAGCCCTCCTTTGTTGGATGTATCAGAAGCTGCAGGTTTATGAAATAATCAGAACCTTCTCCATGTGTACTTAGAAGAATTGGAAATGGGAGAACTTTGGAGACAGATATTTTGAACATATCTTTTCTCCTTCCTCTTTTTTTATAAGTAATATTAGCATGTGACAGTATTCTTATTTCTTTATTAGCATGGATTTCTTATAAAATTAATATCCTCTAAATGCTGATGTTTTTGCATAATCAGAACTAATACAATTTTTTTTTTTTGCTTTTAGAAGTTTGAATTTTATTCTAAATCAGATTAGTTTAGAAGTTGGAATTTTTTTCTGAATCTTACTTAGGTTAGTTGAAATCATTGGTTTCAGGTGTAATGCACAAAATAGTTGAAAGGGGTGAAAGACATTAATTTTCTGGTTTAATCTTATATTTTAAACTCTTTAAGAATGGGCACGTTTTCTTACTTTTAGTTTCCATTCATAATACCTTGTGAATGAACTTATGACTATTGTATTAGATTTGATCAAACCTTTGTATTCAAAAGAATGCCAGTTAGGTGAAATTGTTCCCTTAATCTTAATGCTATGGCTTGGAGAAAAAACAGCTTCTGTTTCTTTGCCCATTATGTGGTAGATGGTGTGTCCTTGGACTTCTGTGGGTTAGTGGATGGGAGAGTAATAATTTGCTATATACTGTGGGGACGTTTTTATGTCTCTGTCCAGTGATTTTTAACCCAGTCTTATAAATGAGTAGATGCCCACCCATCTTCAGCCCTGACTAAAAAATATAACCTTAAATCCTCAAAAAGGAGGTAACTGTTTTTATTCTTTTATGGTATTACTGATATTTATGATAGGAATATTATAATATCAATATATTCACTTGGTTAAGTTTATACCTCAGGATAATTGAGTATGTGAAGGCACCTGATAGTAACGTTTGGTATAATCCCCTTTTCAATGTGTTATAAGGTCTAAATTCGTTTATTTTCATAGTTTGAAACTATTTATGGACGTGATTTAATCCATACTTTTTTTTCCTCTTTAGCCCCCTTTCTCTGTCATCCCAATCTATGGATACGCTATGGTGCTGTGGGATTTATCACAGTGGTAGCTCACCAAATAAGCACAGCTGACGTCTACTGCAAACTGATGCCTTATCTTGGCCCATATATTACTCAACCTATAATACAGGTATGCATGTTCTAACGTGGAGTCAATCCTCCTTCCAAACTGTGCCCAGTTAAAAAAAGGTTTGGAGAGTCCTATTTTATTAAAAAATTTTTTTTTTTGAGGGAGATTGGCCTTGCACCAACATCTGTTGCCAATCTTCCTCTTTTTTCTTTTTTTTCTCCCCAAAGCCCCAGTACATAGTTGTGTATCATAGTTGTAGAGTTGTGGCTCTTCTATATGGGACACCGCCTCAGCATGGCTTGATGAGCGCTGAGTAGGTCCGCACTCAGGATCCGAACCGGTGAATCCCAGGCCGCTGAAGCGGAACATGCGAACTTAACCGCTATGCCACAGGGCTGGCCCCTATTTAAATTTTTAAAGATTTAAATTGGGCTATAGTACTTTAACATTCCTTTCAAGCTAGTTAATGCTAAGGGACTAAACACTTCTGAAGGTGAGAAAAGTTCAAGAGACTATTAGGTTATACGTCATGTTATGCATAATATAGCACTCAGTAGTTCATACTTTCTTTTCTTATGTGTAATGTTGTAAAACATCTGCTGTTAAAGTGAAATGTAGCAGAAATGTATGTTGATGATGTCTGCTTTTATTGTAAAAAGTATAACTGATTTCAGCTCAAGTCAACATTTATAATAAATTAGAAAAAGCCTTTTTCAAATGTTTGTTTTTTAGACCACTGACTGGTTCTAATTTCTGTTTTTTTAAATCTAATGCCCACCCCCCTCCTCCCCAGCAGTATGGCACTTGATAAACTTTGGGTCTTTGGTTTGTCCAAGGCAATTATTTATCCAACTTGTCAGTATTTATACCCTTCATTTTGCTGGACAGCCAACCATCAAAATAGACATTTAAATTGAATGGAATGTTGAGAGATGATTCTGGCTGTTAAAACATCCTGAAATGTTCTATTTTTACTAAAACTCCATTTCCCTTTTGCAAATTGACATGCCTCTCTGGCTTTCTCCAGCGTTTATATCCCAACATTCCCTCCCTTTGGTTGGAGAAAGTGGCCTTGGATATCCGCTGGGAATGAGGAGGCTTTGGCCATGTCTTCAGTCCTTAATTTTCCCCATAGATTCATCCATTTCTGGGTTCATCATTCTTTATTTCGTAGAGTTTGTTGAATTTTTAATTTTTACCCCAAGAATAATTTATATATACATGAAAGATGGATAATATTATTAGGAAATATGCCCTTTTTTGGAGTTTATTAAAGCTTTCTTGGAAATCAGGTCTAGAGATTGTACTACTATTTTTTTTTTTTTTTGTGAGGAAGACCAGCCCTGAGCTAACATCCATTGCCAATCCTCCTCTTTTTGCTGAGGAAGACTGGCCCTGGGCTAACATCGTACCCATCTTCCTCTACTTTATATGGGACACCGCCACAGCATGGCTGACGAGCAGAGCGTAGGCAGGCGCCCAGGATCCGAACCGGCGACGCCTGGGCTGCCAAGTGCGAACTAAACTGCTGCGCCACCGGGCAGCCCCGAGATTGTACTACTTTTGATTCCTTATTCTTTTGGAAGTTTATTAAACTCTTTTATAACACAATGTGAAGAAAGTCTCCCTGGGATTTAAAAATTGCATGCATTTGTAATAACTTTTAGTTGTTTACTAAATAAATCTGACATATAAGTGGTTTGTTAGAAATCTGCACCATTCTCTTTGTTTTGTCAAAAATTGTTATGTTTTTTGCTTCTATCATTGTTTTATATTTTGAAAGGCCAGGATCAGGAGTTGAGCATAATTATCCATATGCTTCATAAATCTTATCTTTCTACAGTTTGGATTAGACAAATGATAGCCTTTTATGCTGGTTTCCACTGGCCAACTCACCAGGTAGTTAAATGTATCTATAGTAAGTCCTCTTGGTTACTGTTAATAGTGCTCATCCTTTTTGTTATGTGTGCCTTGACAAGGAGGGTATTCTCTGGGATAATAAAAGGAAGGATTTTATGAACTCTGTGGAGACGGTAATGTTTTTTAGAAGTGTTTGAAGCTACTGGGAAAACCTGATGACTGAAGGGAAGCCCTGTGGCTACTGAGCATCTTTTCTGGATCAGTACCTATTGGCTAGTAGACCTGTGAACTGCAGGTACTTTTTAGATCTAGGAAGTCATAGGGCATTTTGGGATCTAGAAAAGACTCTTCCATTTTCTAAACTTTTCTAGCCTGGATATTTATTATTAGTCTTCCAGTATGATAGACGCAGATGTTTATGACACAGATGTCAGATGCTAACAATGAAAAGAAATAATTTTGCTCTTTAAATGTCACTAGTATTCTTTTTTCTTCTAGGTGAAAATTGCAGATGTTGATATCTCCCATTTTCTTAGAAAATAAACGCATATGTTAACTTTACACAGGTTGTATTTATTGAATTTGAAAATAACTATACTATATGTTGTATCTTTGGCTGATTCTTTTCATTTTTCTAATATAGATTGAAAGAAAACTTGTTCTACTCAGTGTTTTAAAAGAACCAGTAAGTCGTTCTATATTTGATTATGCTCTGAGGTCTAAAGACATTACTAGCTTGTTCAGACATCTTTACATGCGTCAGAAGAAACGCAATGGGTCTCTCCCTGACTGCCCTCCACCTGAGGATCCTGCTATAGCACAGCTTCTGAAGAAATTGCTCTCACAGGTTGTATCACCTTTCTGAAATCTTACAGTTAAATGCAAATTTCATAAAAATATTGAAGCATCCATCTGGCTATTAAAAATATTTTGGTTGATTAGGTTGCATCATAACAAATGAGTCAGTAAATCTGGCAAATATGTTATGCATTTGCTTTGGTATCTGGGAGATACTAGGATGATGGTAAGGCATTGGGTGGAGCTCAGTAAGGAATCTTGGGAGACCTGTGAAGTTTTCTTTGTGATGTAAATGAAGGAAAGAGTAGATATAACCTTAGATGTAAGTAATATTCTTGATTCAGTCCCATATTTCGCCAAAAATATAATGAAATTCGATTAGAAGAAACATTACAAAGCACAGATGTAATACAGGAAAATCCTGGTTTATTTCAGTCTAAATTTAGAGTGTTCTTGCTAGATGCAAACAGCTAAAATAAGTGAGATTTATAATGCATCTTAGATTGAATAAACTAGCAGTTTACTGCTATGTCTTAAACGCCTATGAATTTGGTTAAATTAACAAATCTTTTTAGAACTAGGATGTAATCTTTTTATTATACTTGACATTTGTAAGGCCTTTTTAGGAATATAGTCCAGATTCAGCATCCTGTTTTAAGAGGGATGTGTGGAATCTAGAGATGTATAGATAGGAATTTAAATGGTTATTTTTATTGTATAAAGAATGCAGTTTCTGAATAAATGCTCCATGAGCCATAAGGCAAGTACTGAGAGACAACTTTCATGACTGTCTTTAGGTCTGCAGGACGTTTTAGTTAAGAGAATACTTGTCAGTCATATCTTGTCTAATGAGAAAATGCTTCAGTTGTAGGGAGAGAATTTGATCAGCTTTGGGATGTAGATCTTTTCATGTGTTTTACTTGTTAGTGAATATCCAGTGCTGTTTGATGCCTAAACATTGGTTTGAGTTATTGAATATTGAAACAGGCTCCTATGGGAGGCTGGTCAATAACCATTTTGATTCTTTTAGGTCTAAATTTTCCTGGAGGCTAGACCTGCCTCTGAATGTCCCTTCTAGGCCAGTGATTCTATTTCCTGTATTTTAGGAAACTTAATTTGATGTGACTTGAATTGCCAAAGAGCTTTTTCTTTGGGTTTTCTTTTAACCTTGGCTCATACATTAGATGTATTTTATATTTTAGAAGCAATTTATGGAAAGTTGGATATTGAGTCACATCTTTCTGTTGTTTCTCCTGAGTAAGTAATCCTTATCAAAAAGATTTCAGCATGCAATAAAAACCTTCCAATTTAGATGTTTCTTCAGGCTTGGATGATGTGATTCTTGGTATTTCTCTCACTTCTTTGAATCCTGTATGTTAATAAAAAGCCTCTATACTGAAATTTCCTGTCCATTGTAAGTCATTAGTTACTTCCTGGAGCCACCCTAGCCCTAGTTCTTGCTTTTCACCTTGCTATAGGTATTGATTTTGCCACTGTCTTGGGTAAAAGGAGGGAGAGGGAAGGAGCAGTTTCCATAGCCTTTCTACTTTCTGCTTCCTACTGTTCTCCCAAACCCTTCCATTGCTGCTCCCTCAGTGCCAGCCTCCATTACTGGGAGCCGTGATGAAATCACTAAAACTCACTGACCTGTGTTCCTCTGAAATGTCAGTGCTTGATGTATTACTTTCTCTGTCATTTATCCCTTCATTTGTGTAAGTGGGAAAAGAGGAACACATAATCCCCTGTTTTATGTTGTTTGTGTAAATAATAGTTTTAGAAGGCTCCTAAGGATTAGGAATACTCTGTGTCAAGGGAAAGGTGCCGCTAGTAGAAGGGAGAGCAGGGCAGAATCTGAGGTTTTCAGAAGTAACAGCAGAACAACACCAGCTTCCACTTTTTGAGGACCTACAAGTCTACCACGGTAATTAGTGCCTTCCATATTTTATGACTGCCCTTAAAATAAGCTTGAACGATAGATATTTCCCGGTTTTTATAGATTAGGAAACTGAGGCTCAATGAGAGTAGTTAACTTGCCTGTGCTCACACAGTTCAGTAAGTTTCAAAGCTGACGTTCGAACCTAAACCTAGCTCCAAAGCCCAAGCCCCTACACTATGCCATCTTGCCTCTCAAAATAAACAAAGGACTGGGAGGTTGCTTGGGTTTTATATAGACTTAGGAAGAAGTCTGCGTGCAGCGCTTCTCCTCCAGCCCTTTGCAAGCCTTTTCTCTGCCTTCACTTCTTTTTGGTCCCTGTACTACCTGAGTTTCTTGGGGTTACTCGCAGAGACTTGGAGCCAGGGGAGGCTTTGGAGGTAGGAATTGAGTCCTTGCTCTTAATGTCAGGGCTTCAGAGGGAAGGGATGTTTTTAGCCTCTGCAAGTGGGAATTCTGAACACTCCTACAGAGTTCTTTTGTCTTGCGGTTCTACAGTGCTCTTCTGTATACATCATGGGTAAAATACGCCTCTCTAGACCAGCCTAGCATTGTTTCTATGGGAAAGTATGTTCAGAGTTCCAGATAATAGACTTAAAGTATACTTTTGGAACATTATCCTTATGGAAGTTGGAATCTGCCTGCACTCCAGATTTCAATCGGATTTACCATCTGGAGGTGACACGTGGCAGGGCTGTTTTAGATAGATCTCATCTACAGGAGCTGCCTGTTTTATTTGTATCCATTTTTTTTTATTTTTTTGTGAGAAAGACTAACCCTGAGCTAACATCTGTCGCCAATCCTCCTCTTTTTGCTGAGGAAGACTGGCCCTGGGCTAACTAACATCCATGCCCATCTTCCTCCACTTTATATGAGATGGCGCCACAGCGTGGCTGACAAGCTGCGCGTCTGTCCGCACTCAGGATCCGAACCCCAGGCCGCTGAAGTGGAGCGCGGGAACTTAACTGCTATGCTACCAGGCAGGCCCCATATTTGTATCCATTTAATCAGACACTAATACAGAATACAAAATGATTTTACTCTCTACTTTAAAAAATGACAAATACTTTATATTTTAAACTTGTTAGTAATTTTTATTTTAATAATTTTTGACTGGATAGTATAGACGCAAGGTGTAAAATCGGAAAGGTATAAGAAGAGATATAGTAAAATGTAAATTTTTCTCCAATGTCTGATCCCCAGTTACCCATTTTCTTTCTCTGTTGATTGTGAATTTTATGTTGTTAGGTGCTGAATTCCTATATATTTATATATATAGGATATGTTCTGTTGTATAGTTAAATTACTTGGAATCAGTTTTATCCTTTTTGGTCAATGGCCAATTTAGCCCGACTACTAAGACTTCTGAGAACGTGATGCTCTGTGTAGTAAGAGGTCTTTCATCTCTGGCTGGTGGGAGCATGAATGATTCCCAGTCCTGTGTGAGCTCTGGGAATTGTTTGGCTTATTGCTTTCTGGTTGCTCTTTCCCTGGCCTCAGGTAATTTCCCCTCACACACACACGGAGTTCAGTACTTAGTCGAAGACTTGAGGAGATCCCTCTGTAGCTCTTGCTCTGTGCCAGATCCCTCTTCTCCAGTTCTCTGCCCCGCACATTTAGCCTTTGTGGCTTCCTTGAACTCTGATCTGTCTCTTAACTCTGTTCGAGTTCCCCTCGTGCCAAGGCCTGGAAACTCTTTCCAGAGAATATGCTGGGACAGTCATCAGTCTCATCTTTGTCTTGGGGTTCACAGCCCCGTGCTGCCTGTTTTGCAGTCCCTGAAAAGCGTTGTTTAATATTTTTTGTCAAGTTTTAAAGTTGTTTAAAGTGGGAGGGTAAATTTAGTCCTGTTACTACATCATGGTCAGAAGCAGAAGTGTGTGGATATGTTTATGGACTTACACAAGTATTGTACTTTCTTAGGCCTGATCTCTGGTTAGAGCAAAATCTTCCAGCTTGTTTTTCTTTTTCAAGATTGTCTTGGCTACCCTTGGTCCTTTGCATTTCCATATACATTTTCCATATGGTGTTTCCCAATCAGCTTGTCACTTTATAAAAAAATTTTTTTTGGTATATTGGTTGAGATTGCATTTGAACCTATAGGAAAGAATTGAAGTCTTGACAATATTGAGTCTTCCAGGCAGTGAACATGGTATGTATCTTCATTTAATTAGATCTTCTTTAATTTATTTTAATAATGTTTTATGATTTACTTTGTAGAGTTTTATACATCTTTTATTATAAATATTTTTGGTATTTGATTTTTTTTAATGCTATTATAATTGATATATTTAAAAATTATTTTTGTCGCTGGTATATAGAAAACATTTTTTATACTAATCTTGTATCCAGCAACCTTGTAAAGCTTACTTATCAATTCTGATAACTTGCTTATATGTTTCTTTTGAATTTGTATGTTCGCAATCATGTCATGTGTGAATAGTAACAGTATTATTCATTTTTTTCCATTCTGAATATCTTCCTTTTCTTTTTCTTATTTAAATGACTAGAATCTTCAGTATAGTGTTAAATAGAATTGTTGATAGTGGGCATCCTTGTCTTGTTTCTCATCTCGTTGGGAAGACTCTCAACATTATACCATTTAGTGTGATGTTTACTAATAGCTTTTTTGTACAATCTTTATATCAGATTAAGGAAATTGCCTTCCATTTCTGGCTTGCTAAAAGGATTATTATGGAAGAATGTTAAATTTTATCAAATGTTTTCTCTTTATCTCTTGAGATCATTGCCTAGTTTTTCTCATCTGTTAATGTGGTAAACTATACTGATTGATTTTCCTATGTCATCAACCTTTTATTCCTGGAATTTTGGACTAAACACAACTTTATCATATTGTATTCATATTTAAATAATTTCATTGTAAAATATATAAGTATAAAATAAATATAAATATACAATATATAAAATAAAGTGATATATAAATATTATCTAGCATACATTTTCATATAGGCTAGCTTTGTTTTGCTGATACTTTATTGAATATTTTTGCATTTAGTTTCTTGAATGATTTGTCCTTCAGTTTTCCTTTCCTGTAATGTCCTTGTCAGTTTTTTTTTTTGATGGTGCATTTCTAACATTTTTTTTGAGATATGATTCACATATAATAAAATACACTCTTTTAAAGTGTAAAATTCATTGATTTTGAGTGTATTCACAGAGTTGTGAGACTGTCACCACTTCTAATTCCAGAACATTTTCATCATCCCGAAAAGAAACCCCAGGCCTATTAGCAATCATACCCCATTTGCTTCTCCCCACAGCCCCTGGCAACCACTAAATCTACTTTCTGTCTCTACAAATTTGCCTATATTGGATATTTCATATGAATGGAACTGTACAATATATGGTCTTTTGTGTCTGGCTTCTTTCAATTCACAAAATATTTTCAAGGTCCCTGCATGTTGTGTCATGTGTCAGTACTTCAGTCCTTTTGATGGCCCTACTTTTGTGGACTGAAACAGAGTCCTTTCTCTTGTGAACTAAAACATAGACTAACAAAAAGAATAGAACTCTTCCTATAGCTATAATATTGTCTATTTTAAGCAAATTTTAGGAGGAGAAGTGAAAATAAAAGAAAAATTTCAGGTTAATATTGGAAAAAATTTAGTCAACAATTCTGTGATTATTGTACTTTAATGCAATTTTATTTCATTATTTCTTAGCTTTCCAACTTTCTAGGGTTTGTGTCCTGTTGTGCCTGTGGATTGTGAATATTTAAATTCCAGTGAGATTCCAGATTGAGGCCTCAGGGGAATTGCCGTTTTCTTAATTCTTTTCATTTGCATAGTCACATTCTAGAGGATTCTGTGGATGATTGGAAAGTTAAGAAAATGCAGAACTGTCCCATTTACCAGAATATTTAAGTTGCACATTGAATTAATTATTTAGTATTTATTGGCTGTCAGTTTCAAGTGTTCTGAGTGTCCTAGGTAGGTTAACATTAAAATTTCATAATCTTATAAGATGGGTGCTAGTAATTATTCTTATTTTATAGATAAATAAATAAGAGTACAGAGAAATTGGGTAACTTGCTCAGGGTCACACAGATAGTATGTAATGGCGCTAGAATTTGAACCTAGGCAGTCTGACTCCAATCATACCATTATCCTAGACTGCTAGTGGGTGTATTGCTTACATTTGCAGTTAAGCCAGCATGCCTATCAATCTGAGGTGTGTAGAATGTTTTATATATCATAGAGTGCCTTCACCCACAGTGTCTCATTTAATATTCTCAACACATCTAGGAGCAAGTTGAAGTAGGTACAGTTTCTTTTGCTTAATATTGTATTCCCAGAATTTTTGTTTAGATACTAATGTTTATTTATTCAAAGTTGTATATTAAAGATTTACTAGATACCAGGCACTGTATTAAGTTCTTTGAATATTTCAAAAATGAATTATACCTGAATGCTCCCATTTAGAACATTAAGATATAAATCATGATACAAAGTAGAAAGTGCCCTAATAGAGACAGTGTTCTAGGCGATCAGAGTAGTGAGATGTTGTTCTGTATTGATACTTTCTTCTTCTTTTGCCTTTGCTTGCTTCATTTTGCCATTCTGACTCTTACAATTTTTAATTGGATGATTTGACTTTTCATTTGTCAGTCATCCTGAGGCCTGTTGTTATTACTTGCAAAAGTAATGTAGAACATATGGTTTTATTTGGTTTTAGGGAATGACGGAGGAAGAGGAAGATAAACTTTTGGCACTGAAAGACTTCATGATGAAATCTAACAAAGCAAAGGCCAATATAGTGGACCAGAGCCATCTTCATGATAGTAGTCAGAAAGGTGTAATTGACTTGGCAGCCTTAGGCATAACTGGGAGACAGGTTGATCTTGTTAAAACCAAACAGGAACCAGATGACAAGCGAGGTTAGTATATTTGTGTGTGTGTGTGTGTGTGCGTGTGTGTGTTTAGCTTGTTATTATTATTTATTTCATAAGGCTAGTTTTAGCTAATGAGTAGTAAAATAAAAAGTCACATTTCCCAGATATAGAACTTTCAAAATACAGTGAGCAACTCTTATTACATAGCAGGAAGATTTGGGGGAGGAAAAGTGGAGACATGAACTAACAGTTAAGAGATTAATTAACCTGCCAAAATCATGGCTCTGTGTGTGTCAGAATCAGGATTCAAACCAAAGCCTGACTCCAAAGCCCTACTCTTATAGTAAAATCATGTTGCTTCTGTGGAGGTGTATGATTGAAGATGAAATTCTGCTTTTTAATCCTTTAAACACCAACCCAAGGCCAATAGGCTGTGTATAATGAGATAAAGTTTTCTAGTTTGTTATTAGTAGGTGATGCCTAGTGAATTGAAAAGATTAGTCTTGATATTAACAATGAAATACAAAAGAGTAGAAATCAGAGAAATCTTAACCATCTGAAGTCTTGAGATTTAGAACTGTCAGCTCTTGTGACAGTGACATTGACGTTGATTGCATGAGGTTTTTAAGAGCGCGTATGTTCTTCCTTTAACCCTTTTTGGAGATGTGCTCACTTCAAAGTACGTGCCTTTAAAAATCTCTCTATGCCAGTATCAGATTCTGAGGGCAGCTGATGAATTATATTTAAAATAAACCTCTGCCAAACTTGGCATAAAGTATTTGCAACTTAATTATCAGTGGTTTATATCCATAATATGTAAAGTACTCATGCAGATTACTAAGAAAAGTATAAGCACCAAAAGAAAAATAGTGAAGGATTTGAACATACAACTGATAGAAGAATAGAAATGCATACATTTGAAAAGGTAAATAAATGCAAATTAGAACAATGATGCCATTTTCCGCCTGTGTGATTAGCAAAGACTGATGATACCTGGTGTTAGCAAGGGTGTAGGGAAATAGTCATTTTCATATACTCTTGATGAGATTATAAATTGAACATATTCTTTGTAGAAGGCAATGTCCTTACTCTTTGACTCACTGTTTTCAGTTCTGGAAATTTCTCCTAAAAAACACTGACAGGAATTTGAAGAAATATGTATAAGAATATTCTCAAAGAAAACAGAGGAAATAAAGTAATTCCCCCTTGCCTGCAGTATCGCTTTCCGTGGTTTCAGTTACCCACGGGCAACCGAGGTCCAAAAATAGTAAATGGAAAATTCCAGAAATAAACAATTCCTAAGTTTTAAATCACGTGCCATTCTGAATAGTGCAATGAAATCTCATGCTGTCCCGCTCCATCCCACTCAGGCTGTGATTCATTCCTCTGTCCAGCGTGTCCACACTGTGAGTGCTCCCTGCCCATTATTCTCTTAGTAGCTGCCTTGGCTATCAGATCGACTGTCATGGTATTGCTATGCTTGTGTTCAAGTATTTACTTAATAAATGGCCCCAAAACGCAAAGTAGTGATGCTGGCAATTTGGATATGCCAAAGAGAAGCCTTAAATTGCTTTCTTTAAGTGAAAAAGTAAAAGCTCTCTACTTAATAAGACAAGAAAAAAAATTGTATGCTGAGGTTGCTAAGATCAGTGGTAAGAACGAATCTTCTATTATGAAATTGTGAAGAAGGAAAAAGAAATTCGTGGTAGTTTTGCTGTCGCACCTCAAATATGTATGTATAGGAAAAAAACATAGTATATATAGGGTTGGGTACAGTTTCAGGCATCTACTGGGGGTCTTGGAATGTGTCCCCCTGTGGATAAGGGGGGACTGCTGTAATTGAGGTGTCCATTAATAGGGGAATGGTTAAATAAATGTTCAGCTTATTTAGTTAAGTAGAAGAAAAAGCAAGTTGTGAAACAGTGTAATTTTTGTTTTTGCAAAATAATATAGTAGTATATCATTAAACACTACGTAGTTGATGAGGCATACAAAGTTATGGGGGCAATTTGTGTTATATTTTGGTAATGCTACAACTTTGTGCTACTTGATGTACATTTTGTAACTCGACAAAGATTAAAATAAAGGATTTCTCATCCGTTTATAGTCAGGAGGTAGCTGTATAGCAGTTGATATTTTATTTCTTCTATTTTTTTTTTTGTTTGTTTCCCATGTAACTGACACTGGAAATAGTCATATTTAGCAGTGTGGTCAGTGACATTTGAAAAAGTTGTTTTTATTGTTGGTTCTTCAGATAAAGAGGTTACTTGAGATTGAGCTAGCCTTGGGAAACTAGGAAGCAATTACGTCTAATTATTAATACCATTGAAAGTGCATCTGTTCCATCTGCCCTAGAGTTGCAATGAGAGTTAGTGAATAAATATAAATAAATTGGAGATCATAAAGAACAAATAGGCTGTGAAGTCCACTGCTGTCCCTCTCCAACCAAAAAAATAAAAATAAAAAAAAAGCAATAAAAGAACATATTTGTCTTAGAGGCTTCCTTCAGACTAACTATTCTGAATCTGTTTTCGTAGCTAGAAAGCACGTAAAACAAGACTCAAATGTAAATGAAGAATGGAAAAGCATGTTTGGGTCACTGGAACCGCCGAACATCCCACAAGTCCTGCCCAAAGGGAGTGACCAGGAGGTGATTCAGAGTGGGAAGCCTCCTCGTTCTGAGTCCTCTGCTGGCATTTGTGTCCCTTTGTCAACTTCTCCGCAGGTACTATCATGTAGGCAATAATACTCCATTTGTCTTTCAATCCCTTTCTACTGTTTTGGACTTTTAAAGGCTGTGTACTGTACTAGAAAAATCAATATAGTGACTTGCCCTTTCGGGAGGACATGTTTCTTTCTAAGGCAGGTTTATCATTAATTTTATAGCCAAGGGAAATTTAGTTATTGAAAGCATCAAAAAAGTTCTTGTTTTAGAGTACTCACCAATAAAGTGATCTGAAATTGTGGGTTGAAGACATCATTATGAATTGTGATTATAATTAGGCTACAGTGAACCTTTTAAATCTTTTATTCTTAACTTTAATATAACATAGTTATATCTGTAAAACAGCAAGAATACTTCTGGGAGGAAAAGTCCCAAGTTTGCCATGTGTGAGAAATGTCATGATGATTTTGATATATTTGAAATAAATTTGTAATTTAAGGTAACTCTTCCCTAGCCAATCATATTTTAAATGAAAAATATTAACTGAACCAAGTGATAAAATTGTATTTCTTCTTTCACTTATGTTAATGAGGATTTTTGTTTAATGTTATTGATGCACTGATAACTTTTTTGATAATGTAGAGGTTTGGAAATATAATATTTGTGGTTAAGCTTCTTTTTAACTAGGTTTTCATTGAAAAAAATGTCATTGTATTTAAATGGATTTAAAAATTAATACATTAATAAGGACAAAAAGCTGATAAAATGAATGGAGAGAACATGGATACATTTTTATCATCAAATATACTTTGCCTATGACATAAATATCTATAGTTCTATTTGTTTTGCAGGTTCCAGAGGTGACAAATGTCCAAACTAGAAAACCAACAATACAGGTTTTAAGTAGTACAGTTTTACCGTCCACCTACCAGATTCGGATCACGACTTGTAAAACTGAACTTCAGCAGCTCATACAACAAAAGCGGGAGCAGTGTAATGCTGAGAGGATAGCCAAGCAGATGGTGGAAAACGCTGAATGGGAGAGTAAACCACCACCACCTGGTAAAAGTGCCATTGATAGGTAGTTGTATTCCAGCCCAGGCGCCAAAGCTTTGAATCCAATGCAGGTTATTGATAATAAATCACAGGCAAAGGAAGTCAGAACTAAACTGTCACTTTGAAAGCCCAGAGAAAGAAGCAATAAATGAGAAATCTTGTCATTATTTATGGAGTGTGAATCTTCTTAGCTCGGAGGGCAGCTTGCAGTGTCTTGTTTAGACCACTTACTATTTTATATTTTAGTCTGTCTGTGGTCTGAAAATGGATCCATGTATGGTGCTGGGTTTTACCTGCCTGCTTAGAGTCATGCCACTTTCTCATTGAATGTCAGGCTTCTTGGAGTAAACTCTGGCTTTTAATTTCTGAAGAGTTTAACATCTATTAATTTCCTTTAAAAAATGATAAAAAAATTTAAAAAATAATGGATGCTTTTGAAAGAAAACAAAATCACCTATAACCCCACCACTCAATAATTATCAACATTAGGATTTTGGGGAAACACTCCTTCATTCAGAGAAAATTTTAAAGAAATTTAGAGGTATTTCAGATGAAAATGTAGCTCAGCTATGTTAACAGACTTGCTCAGTGTAATGTGGTGGATCTAGTCTTTGATATTAGATTTGTAGATTTTGAAAAACATTTTTAGTGAGTTTCTCTATATAGATTTTAATAATAAAAATTTAACTTGAAGACTCTGAGAGGAAATGCATAGTATGCTTATGCATAGCGATTTAAAAATTATGTGAATTCCCATGGACTTCTATTGTGAACTTGGGGAAAATGCTGATAGAGATCAATGATTTAAAGATTTAGAAAATATTCAGCGGTAAGTGGCATCCCTAGTCACATACATTTTCTTATCAAAATAAATATCCTGGAATATTTAAATTGTTTCTGTAATATAGTTTATTATTTACTAGCCCTGCTTTAAAAACAAAAAAAAAGTTGACCACAAACTGTTTTATGATAGAATCTGTCTGTATAAAGTGGCATTTTATACTTAAGTGGAGCTACACGCTTTATTCAGTAATCACAGAAAAGGTGTCAAATTTTGTGGTTCAAGAAATGTTCAATGACTGTTGGACTCTTGATTTTTTCTTTTCACACTTGAGTGGTTGCATGAAATTGATTTTGTCTAGAGGGAAATGTTCAACCTAGCCTGTTAGATTATCTAGACTTCACTGCAAAGTGTTTTTGATCACTTTCAAATCCAGCATATCCTCTTTAAAAATTGCATTCAGCTGTTCTTCCCACACATGTAGGCTAGAGACCCAAGAGGAAACATTGTGGTTTTTTCTCTTAGAGTAAGTAAGCCAGGTTTGGCAGTAGTCTTGGTTTCATTTTTGTTTCTTGGTAAAAAGAAATAATTTCATCCTAAAATGACATTGTTATCACTTAATTAGGCAACAGTGCTGACTCCCAATATGGTATGATCTTCAGCATAGCTTTCTGTTTTGTTTTAAAATAGATTAATATTAAATATTATCAAATGTTACACTTAATATAGACGTTTTTTTCATCAAACATTGGAGACAGTTATATGCAGGGACATGCTAGATACTGTGAATGATTCAGAATGGATAAGATATGGTCTCTGGCCTCAGGGAATTTATAATAAAGGAAATTGATCATACACAAAAAGAATATGCATAATAAAGCAGAAGGGTATAGATGTCATAAAGAAAGTACTAGAAAATCCATAGGCATTCTGAGGCTGTAATTTGTAATAACATTTATACTAACATGATACCATAGAATAAATGGTTGCAGATAGAGAAGAAATCAACATTTGGGTGTTTACTGTGGCCCTGGGACAATGTTAGACTCTTTATACCTCTAATTAACCATATAGTCAACCCTTGGGTTAAGGAATATTTTTCATCATTTTACTTTTGAGGAAATTGAAGCTCAGAGAGTTTAAATAAGTACCCCAAGTCACTAATTTATGGTATGGTGGATCTGGGTCTTTGAGACTTTCAGGCTCTAGCTGCTTCCCTAGTGCGTGATTTCTCTAGGTCAGGGTGGTCATTACCTCTTGCTACTGAGCAAGTAGTCAGGGTTTTTCTGGGTAGCAAGTGAATATTGTGCCTTCTCAGACGCTAGAGAAGGGCCCCAGATGCAGTCTTTCTCAGGCTATTTGAGCAATACTTAATCACTGGCTTGGATGTCTTGCTCAATAGATAATAGTTTCTGTCATGGTCCCAGTAGACCACTCTGTATTGACTGGCTATTGGTAGCCTTTGTTTAGTTCTTATGATTGTTCTCATGCCGGTTGTTGGTGACTGTAGCTGGGAGGCTGAGGGGAAGACTGTCTTTGTAAACTATAGTTTGACACATTCCTTTGCTTTTCCTTAGGGTGGCGTCCTAAAGGGCTGCTTGTTGCACATCTTCATGAACACAAATCTGCTGTGAATCGAATTAGAGTCTCTGATGAACACTCACTTTTTGCAACATGTTCAAATGATGGCACAGTGAAAATCTGGAATAGTCAAAAGATGGAGGGGAAAGCCACCACTACCAGGTAACATATGCTTACAGGGAGAATGTATTTATTCATTCATTCAGTCAACAAATATTTATTGAGTGCTTACTCTGTGACAGGTGCTGTCTTAGGTGCCAGGGATACAGCAATGATAAATGAACAAAAATACCTCTTCTGTGGAGCTTTCCTTCTAGTGGGAGGTGACAGACAATAAACAATAGAAATAAAAAACATATAGTATGTTAGATGGTAAAAAATTGTTATGGAGAAGAATATAATAGGAAAGAGGGATAGGGAGTGCAGTAGGGTAGAATTTTAAATAAATTGGCTAGAGAATGCCTCACAGAGAAGATGTCATTTGAGGAAAGACCTGAAAACGGTGCGGGAAAGAGAAGATGTCGTTTGAGGAAAGACCTGAAAACGGTGTGGGAAAGAGCCATGTGGATATCTTGGGGAAGAGCATTCCCGGAAGAGAAAAAAGAGATTTCAAAGGCATTGAGGCAGAAAGATGTTTGGCATGTTAGAGGAATAGCAGAAAGGTCTGTGTGGCTGGAGCAGAGTGAGTGAGGTGGGGGCGTGGTAAGAGAGGTCAGATTACATAGGACTTGGTAGGCTTTCATCAAAGACTTTGACTTTTAATCTTGAGTGAGATGGGGAGCCTTTGGAGGGTTCTGAGCAGACAGTCATGATATGAGTTAGATTTCAACAGAATTACTCTTGGCTTTTGTGTTGAGAACAGACAGACAAGGGGCAGGACAGAAGCAGTTAGGAGGCTACTACAGTAATTGAAGCAAGAAGTGTAGTTAGTGGAAAATGATCAGATTCTGGATATGTTTTGATGGTGGAGCCAACAAAATTTGCTGAATGGATTAGACAGAGTGCAAGCAAGAGAAAAGTTAAAAAAGGCTAGAATGGCTAGCTATGTAAGTAAAAAACATATTATACCATTGCCCGACTGTTATGGTCAAGATGGAGATAATTTATGACTTGAAATGCGTAAGACTCGTTAAATATGCATAATGTATTTTGATAAGTGTGATTATAAGAAGTATTTTAGATTTGTACAACTTTATAGTTATGTTCCTAGTTGATATGCAGTCTGTCTGCCCCCACCCCATCTCCCTGTCCACTCATCCCCATCAGTTCTACCATATTTGTTCTGTGCCTAGTTTGGTCTGAGTCTGAAAAGAAAGCTACTAGAAATTAAAATTGAATCTCATGTACATAAAAAAGATGTGGGGAATCTCTGGTGCTTTTCTTGTTATTAGTTCTTGACCTTATAGTTAGCCACAAAATCATCAAACAAGAAAATATCTTTGATAACTAAAATAATTCAAAAGTTTACTCCTTACTTGCCAACTTGATAGGATTTTGTGCTGTTTATTTTTTTAAAAGAGCTCTGTTTACACCATGCTTAATTATTGTTTTCACGTTCCTTCTCTCTTGGCATTACATTGGTCAAAACGTAAATCAGAAACCAGTTAAAGAATCCTGGCTTCATGTAGCAAATTTTTGTCAACGCTTTGTTATGAAATTTTTAAACCTACAAGAAAAGTTGAAAAAGTTTCACACTGAACACCCGTGTACTTGCCACACAGATTCTATAATGAATAATTTTACTATTTTGCTGTGTCATATAATTTTCCATCCTCCTATCAATTCATCTTTTTAATATGTATTTCAAAGTAAGTTGCAGACATCAACTTGCAGACACCAGTACACTTACCCTAAAAACTCCAGCATGCATATCATTAACTAGAATTCAATATTTGTTTATAGTTCCTTTTTTCTTTTTTGGCATAAAATTTGTATGCTATGAAGTACACAGATCTTAAGTGAACCATTCTATGAGTTCCAGCAATATGTACACTTGGACAGCTTAAACTGCTCTCAAGATACAGAGCATAACCATAACACCAGAATGTTCCCCTCATGTTTTTTTGTGTAAAATCCCTGCCTCCTCCCTCCTTACAACCATTCTTTTGATTTTTTTACCACCATCATTAGCATTTTGATAAGTATTTTAAACACCTCTTCTGATAATTATTTTCCAAATGGTTCTTTGTTATCATCATCATTGCATTCATCGTCCTTTTTATCTTCTCAAATAAGGACTTGGAATCATCTGTTAGCTTTGCAAAAACTTGTTAATTCTCAAATAATTTTTGTCACAAGAGTCATGCCTTCTGTATCCCAGTGTCATATTTTAGGCAGTGTTATCACAGTGTCACATTTCAGAGAGTGGTATCCCAGAAAATGTGGCAGTTTAGCTGACTGTATAGTCTTTGAGAAGTTTGTGTGATGATCAGGAGATTGGAATTCCTCTGCACACAGCTGCTCTCTTATTGTGGAGTGCAGTAGGCTTTGGCTTGGAGGTGCTTCATTCCAGGTCCAGGATGAGGAAGAGAGAAAGGGAACAGAATGTGTTGCCATCATCACATGCCTTCGTGAACTGATGAGGGGAGAAGGAGGCCATTATTATTGCCAGAACCAGGTGGGAAGAGCTGGTGACTGGGAAGGAGCAGCCAAACTGATGTGTTTTCCTAGGAAATGTTACTAGTACGTTCTGACTACTGACACTTTTCCCCTATGCATTATGTTGGCTGACCACCCAGTTCCCAGTCCTAACTTTCTCATTGAATTAAGATTGGTAATTTAGGCCACCTGGATTTGGCTCTGTCATTTTCTTCTTTCTTATTTGAGTTAAACTTTTAGTTTGTCCACTGGGGACTAGTTCTTGAAAAATTCCTGTTTTTCTAAGCTTTCACATAGATTTTTCAGCTTAATCTTTTATAGTATTCTAAATTATACTTTCCATATATGCTTTTTTATGATACTCTATTTTGGCTTATTTAGCTTCTCAATTTTAGGGGAGATTGGTGCATTTGGTACTTGATGAATTTGATGGTAAAACATCTAAGTGGAGTTTTGTCCCAGTGAAGAATTGAAACAGTATGAGAGGTGTGCAAGAAAGTTATTAGTATTAGAGTTCCATATTTTAGAGTGACTGATAGTCTTGGGAGTCAGAGTTTCTGAGTTGTGTGGCTACTCTGAAGGAAAGGGAGTGTAAAGGGTTATAAAGGCTTGAATCTTAGAAAATTGAATTTTGGGGACAGGAAGAGAGGGGTCTGAAAAGGAGAGAGAAGAAACTATTAGACTGCAACAGAAGAGATAGTTTTAAGAAAGGGACTTATAGGCAGCTCTTAAATGCTCTTAAAGGCTGTTGGGCATTCTCAACAGTGCCCTTTGGTGGAATACAGTTGATACATCTATCGTCCCTGGAGGACTTTTTGATGATATATATCATAAGCCTTTATGATAGCTAAGAATAATTCAGAGATTTGTTTTAAGGCTGCTCAGATTGGCTTTCTTTATAATGGTAAAAAATTGGAGACAAACTAAAGGTTCACCAGTAGGAATGAAGCTGGATAAATAAGTGACGGTACAAATGTAAAACTGATGTTGTGGAAATAGACTTTTTTGATATGAAATATATTGACATATTGTGTGAAAAAGTAGGTTTAAGAAGAGCATGTAGGGTTTCTATTTTTGGAATGACAGAGTAAGGACTTCCAAAATCTTCTCCATAAGAACAATGAGAACTCTGACAAAAACTGTTGAAATCAACTTTTTCAGAACTCTAGAAATTAACTAGAGTCCTGCATCAATCTGAAGAATGTTAGTCAAGAAAAACAGCTGACTCTCAGAACAGTGAGCCATGTGGTCTCTAATCTCATCCTCCTCTTGGAACTCCCCAAAAGCCCCGTCTCCAGAGAATTGTCACTATTTGACCTTTCTGCCAACTTGCTGAAAAGTTCCATTCTGAGGGCCTGTCTTTATTTAGTCTGACTCATGTGTTGTTCTTTGAGAAAAACTCTACCCACAGGACATTTGTTGAAATTATCAGTGCTTTTCTTTAACATTGCAGCTGCCTGAGGTGGCATTACCAGTTGTCGCTAGCAAGAGGCTGACAAAAAACTTAAAAGGAAGAACTAGGGACTGAGATGTTCATAGGGGCCTTTGAAAAGTTTGGATGTGTTCATGGCCATCTGTAAGGTCACATGCATGTGCAGGGTTGTGTACTGGTCCAGGAAACAACTGAGAAGAACCTGAATTCTTGCCTCTGGCTAACCTTGAGACTCTGTGCAAGCAAGAAATGAGGGATAAGGCAGAGTTGTAAAGTGCTTTGTTGAAGGTGCGCCACAACACAAACAGAGAGCCTCAACAAAGGCTGGAACACTCAGTTAAAGGCTTGTAAGGAAATGTCTTTCCCGTCACTAACCGACCACTAAACTAATTGAACAAGGACTTCCGTGGCCACACTGAAGAGAAAGAATACAGACTTTATGGAATCAGTCCACACATGAGAAAGAATACAGATTTTATAGAATTAGTCCAGGAAAGTCACTAAACAAACAGCAATGACACTAGAATAATCTTATTTCCAAAGTTGACACATACTAATTAGAATGTCCAGTTTTGGATAAAAAATTAAAAATCAGGCAAAGAAACAGGAAGTATGGCCTATACACAGGAAAGAAAGCAGTCAATGGAAACTACCTCAGTAATCCCAGATGTTGGACTTACTAGATAAAAACTTTAAATTAGCTATTAAAATATGTTCAAAGAATTAAAAGAAACCATGTCAAGGAATTAAAAGGAAAGTAGCAGAAAAATGTCTCACCAAATAGTATCAATAAGGAGATGATAAATAGAAATTCTGGAGTTGGAAAGTAACTGAAATAAAATAACTGAAAATAAAACAGAGACATGAAGATAAATCAATTGACATTATTCAGTTAGAGGTACAAAAACTTAAAAAGAATAAAGAAAAATGAACAGCGCCTCAGAGACCTGTGGAACACCATCAAGTATACCAACATACCCTTAATAGGAGTCCCAGAAGGTGAGGAGAGAGAAAAAGGAGCAGAAAGAATATTTGAATAAATAATGGCTGAAAACTTGCAGATCTGATGGAAAACATTAGTCTGCACATGTTAAGAAGCTCAGCAAATTCCAGGTAGGATAAAAATCAAAGCGAGCCATTCCAGATACACAGTAAGCAAGCCGTTGAAAGACAAAGAGAGAATCTTGAAAGCAATGAGAGAAATGTGACTCATCATGTATGAGGGGTCTTCAGTAAGATTAACAGCTGACATTTCATCAGAAATGATGGAGATCGGAAGTCAGTGAGATGACGTATTCAAAATGTTGAAAGAAAAAGACTGTCAGCTGGAAATTCTGTATCCAGCAAAATTGTCCTTGATAAACAAAGGTGAAATCAAGACATTCCACAATAAATATCAACAGGGAATTTATTGCTAGCAGATTTTACCTGAAAGAAATACTGAAAGGAGTCTTTCGTGCTGAAAGGAAAGGATGTGAGACAGTAACTTGAATCCACATGAAGAAGTAAAGAGCACTGGTAAAGGTAAATACATAAGTAAATATAAAAGACAGTACAAATTATTTTTGTTTGAAACTGTTTTTACCAGCTGTCTGATTTAAAAGATGATCTATAAAGAAATAATTATAAAACTGTTTTGATGGGCTTATATAAATATGTAATTTGTATGACAATAATAGTGCAGAGAGGAGGAGGAGGGAAGAGAGATATATTAGAGCAAAGTTTTTGTGTATTATGATTATCAGTTGGTAGTAATCTGCTCATTTTTAGATGTTAATGGTATTTCCCAGGACAAGCACTAAAAAAAAAAAACCCTTAAAAACATTTAGTAAAACTCAAAAACATATAGTTATAGAAACAAGGGAATTAAAATGGTATACTACAAAATATCTTTTTAACACAAAAGAAGGCAGTAATGGAGGAATAGAAGAACAACAAAAACCTGCATAAGATACAGAGAAAACAAACAGCAAAATGTCAAACTTTTTTGACATTTAAGGTAAATCCTACCTTATTGGTAATCACATTAAATGTAATCAAAAGGCAGAGTTGGCAGAAAGTCTGAAAAAACATGATATGACTATGTGTTGTCTATAAGAGACACACTTTAGATTCAAAGACACAGATAGGTTAAAAGTAAAAGAACTGAAAAAGATGCACCATGCAAACAGTACCTAAAAGAGAGCTGGGGCAGCTATACTAATATCAGACAAAATAAACTTTAAGATAAAAATTGCTACTAGAGACAAAGACATTTTATGATGATAAAAGGGTCACTGCATAAGGAAAAACATAACAATTATAAACACACGCACCTAACAACAGAGACCCAAAAGGAAGCAAAAACTGTGACAGAATTGAAGTGAAAAATAGACAGTTTAACAATAATAGTTGGAGACTTTGATACTCCACTTTCAATGTGGATAAAACACCTTGGCCTAAGATCAGCAAGGAAATAGAAGACTGGAACAACGCTGCAAACCAGCCAGATCTAACAGACATCAATAGAACATCCACCCAGCAATGGCAGAATACAAATTCTTCTCAAGTACACATGGAACGCTTTCCAGATTAAGCCATATATTAGGCCATAAAACAAGTTTTGATACATTTAAAGGGATTGAAACATATGAACATGTATGTTCTGTAACCACAGTGGAATGAAACTAGATAACGATAACAGAAAGGAATTTGGGAAATTCACAAATGTGGAAATGAAACAACACATGGCTAAATAACCAATGGTTCTTAAAAGGGAAATACTTTGAGATGAATGAAAATGACAACACAATATACCAGAGCTTATGGAATGCAGCTAAAGGAGTGTTGAGAGAGAAATTTATAGCTGTAGACATCTCTATTTAAAAAGAAGAAAGATCTTAAATCAGTAGTTTAGCCCTAACCTTAAGAAACTAGAAAAAGAAGAGCAAAGTAAACCCAAAGCAAGTAGAAGGAAGGAAATAATAAAGACTAAAGAGGAAATAAGTGAAATAGAGAATAAAAGAATAAAGGAGAAAATCAACAAAAGCAAAAGTTGGTTCTTTGGAAAGATTAAAATTGGCAAACTTTTTCTACAGTAACTCAAATTACTAAAATTAGGAGTGAAAGAGGGGACATTACTACTGACCTGACAGAAATAAAGGAGCTATGAAGGGAATACTATGAATAATTGTGTGTCAACAAGTTAGATAACCTAGATGAAATGGACAAATTCCTGGAGAGACATAAACTGTCAAAAATGACTCAAGAAGAAATAGAAAATCTGAATAGACTTATAACAGAAAGGGATTAAATTAGTAATTTAGAAAAACTTCCCATAAGAAAAACCCAGGCTGAGATGGCTTCTTGGTGAATTCTACCAAACATTTAATGAATTAACACCCATCGTTCAAAAACTCTTACAAAAAATAGATGAAAGAGCACTTTGTCACTCATTCTGTAAAGCCAGTATTACTCTGATACCACAACCAGACAAATACATCACAAGAAAACAACAGACCAATACCTATAATTAATATAGGCATAAAAATCCTCCACAAAATACTAGTAAACCAAATCCAACATATTAAAAGGATTATATACCGTGACCAAGTACAGTTTATCCCAAGAATGCAAACCTTTTTTGAACTATGAATATCAATCAACGAATATATCATATTAATAGAATAAAGGATAACGACCACATGATCATCTCAGCAGACTCTCAGAAAGCATTTGACAAAATCTAACACCCTTTTATAGAATTAAAAATAACCTACTAATGGATGAGAACTGATAAAGGACATCTACAAAAAAACTCACAGTAACATCATACTTAATAGTGAAAGACTGAAAGCTTTTCCGCTGAAGTGAGGAACCAGATAAGAATGTCCACTCTTGCCACTTCCATTCAGCATTGTACTAGAGGTTCTAGCCAGGGCAATTAGTTAAGGAAAAGAAATAAAAGGCATACAGGTTGGAAAGGAAGAAATTAAAACTATATTAGCAGAGAGTGTGATTTTATTTATAGACTACTTTAATAAAATAAAAACCTACTAGAACTAACAAATGAGTTCAGTGAAGTTGCAGAATACAAGATCCTGCTATATTTGTATATACAAAAATCAATTGCATTTCTATATGCTAACCATGAACAGTTCAAAGATGAAATTAAGAAAATTCCATTTACAGTAATATCAAAAAGAGTAAAATACTTAGGAATAAATTTAACAAAAAAAGTACAAGATTTATATACTGAAAACTACAAAACATCATTGAAAGAAATTATAGAAGACCTAAATAAATGGAAAAACATGCCATGTTCATTCAGTGGAATGCTCAACATTGTTAAGATAGCGGTACCCCCCAAATCGATCTACAGATTCAATGCAGTCCCTGTGAAATTTCCAGCAGCCTTTTTTTCTCCCAGAAATTGACAGTCTGATCCTAAAATTCATGAAGAAATGCAAGGACTTAAATAGCCAAAACAATATAGAAAGAACGAAGTTGGAGAACTCACACTTCCAGATTTGCCACAAAGCTACAGTAATCAAGACAGTGTGTTATTGGCATAAGGATAAATGTATAAATCAGTGGCATAGAACTGACCTGCAGAAATACATCTATGGTCATTGCTTTTGACAAGGGTGCCAGGACAATTCAGTGGGGAAAGGAATAGTGTGAACAGATGGTGCTGGGATTACTGGGTATCTTCATGCAAAAGGATGAATTTCCAGAGAATTTTTCAAAATGGATCATAGACCTAAATGTAAGAGCTAAACTATAAAACTTTTAGAAGAAAACATAAGTATGTAACTCTTGATAAACTTGGATTAGGGAAGAGTTTCTAAGATATGACATCAAAAGCACAAGTGACAAAAGAAAAAAATAGGCAAATCAGACTTCATCAAAATTATAAACATTTGTGCTTCAAAGGACACTATCAAGAAAGTGAAAGGACAAGCCACAGAATAAGAGAAATATTTGTAAATTATATATCTAAGTACCCAGAATATCTAAACACTTTCAACTCAACAATAAAAAGACAAAATAACTCAATTAAAAAATAGATAAAGGATTCAAATAGATGTTTCTCCAAATAGGACCAATAAGTATATGAAAAGATGCTCCACATTACTAGTCACTGAAGAAATGCAAACCACAACCACAATGAGATACCACTTTGAACTCACTAGAATGGCTATAATCAGAAAGACAAAAACATGTTGGAGAGGATGTGGAGAAACTGGAATCTTTATCCATTGCTGGTGGAAATGTAAAAAGGTGCAGCAACTTTGGAAAACAGTTTGATAGTCTCTCAAAATGCTAAACATAGAGTTACCTTAATGACCCCACAATTCCACTCATAAATATAAACCCAAGACAGTTGAAAATATATGTTCACACAAAAATCTATAGATTAGTGTTCCTAGCAGCCAAAAGTGGAAACCACAATGTCTATCAACTGTTGAGTGGATGGTGGTATATCCATAAAATGGATTATTATTTAGCCATAAAATGAATGCAATACTGATACATGCCACAACATGGATAAACCTTGAAAACATTATGCTAAGTGAAAGAGGCCTCATCCAAATGCCAGTGAGCATATTGTATGATTCCATTTACATGAAATGTCCAGAATAGGCAGATCCATAGAGTAGATTAGTAGTTGCCAGTAGCTGTGGGGGAGAGAGCATTGAGGAGTGACTGCTAATGGGTACAGGATTTCTTTTTGCAGTGATGAAAATGTTTTGGAATTAGATAATGGTGATGGTTGCAAAATTTAGTGACTATGCTATAAATCCCTTTAAGAGAGTGAATTTTATGGTAGTAAATTATATCTCAATATTAAAAGGGGGCAGGGAGAAAGAGAGAAAGCAAGCAAGTTCGAGAGACCAAGCCTTCTGGCATTCCCATCTCTCCCATTGCCTTGTCCCTGGCTCTCTTTACTTATCTGCCATACTGACTGGGCCCCTGGAGCCTGTGTTTGAGACATATGTCCACTCAAAGACTTACATGGAAATGTTTATAGCAGCATAATTCATAATAGGTAGAAACAATACAGATGTTCATCAGCTGAAGAATGGATAAACAAAATGTGCTATATCCATACAGTGGAATCATATTTGGCCATAAAAAAATGGATGAACCTTGAAAACATTATGCTAAGTGAAAGAAGCCAGGTAGAAAAGGCCGCATAATGTGTGACTGCATTTACATGAAACATCCAGAATAGGCAAATTCATAGAAAATTTAAGTAGATTAGTTGTTTCCAGGGGTTGGGGGGAAGGAAAAATGGGCAGTGAACACTAATGGGTGTGAGGTGGGTTTTTTTTGGATTCTTTGGAATGATGAAAATGTTCTGGAATTAGATACTGATGATCTATGCAGAATTCTGTTAATATACTAAAAATCACTGAATTGTACACTTTAAAATGTTATAGTTTATGGTATGTGAATTATATCTCAACAAAGCTCTTATTAAAAAGTGAGCTAGAAGGGCCGGCCCAGTGGTGCAGCGGTTTAGTTTGCGCTTGGCAGCCCCGGGGTTCACGGGTTCAGGTCCCAGGTGCCTGCCGACGCACTGCCTGTCAGCCACGCTGTGGCGGCGTCCCATATAAAGTAGAGGAAGATGGGCACGGATGTTAGCCCAGGGCCAGTCTTCTTCAGCAAAAAGAAGAGGATTAGCAACGGATGTTAGCTCAGGGCTGGTCTTCCTCACAAAAAAAATAAATAAATAAGTGAGCTAGAGAGATATGATTAATAAAAAATATAAAATATGATTCCATATTTATTTAAAAAGCAAATAGGGATATATATGAATATATTATAACATACATAGAAAACCCTTTGAAAGGATATATAATAAAATATTGAGCCAGCCCTGATGGCCTAGTGGTTAAAATTTGGTGCTCTCTGCTTTGGTGGCCTGGGTTCAGTTCCTGGTCATGGAACCACACCACTTGTCTGTCAGTAGCCATGCTGTGGTGGAGGCTCACACAGAAGAACTAGATGAACTTACAACTAGAATATACAACTATGTACTGGGGCTTTGAGGGAAAAAAAGAGGAAGATTGACAACAAGATGTTAGCTCAGGGCGAATCTTTCCCAGCAAAAAAAATAATAATAAAAATAAAATAAAATGTTAATAGTGTTTGTCTTTGGGTGATAGAATTATAAATGTTTTTACTTTTGTGTATTCTTTCCTTGTATTTTAATAATTTTTATACATTTAATGTGTATTAACTTGTCTAATAAAATGAAATCTGTTGCACGAGGTAGAGATTAATAAATTTAGTGATTAGGGGCTTGTGACCTTATAGAGGTATGGCTCCTTAGATGGGTGAGTATGCAGCCTGTGTGGAGGGTAATGAAGAAGGGAATTGGTGATAATGAAGGGCACTCTGTAGATCATATATTCAAGAAGTTTGGCAGTGAATTTAAGGAAGGAGGATAGATAGTTTGAGAGGTCAGCATGTGTGTGGGAGAGACTGAATATTATAACAACATTTTGCATTTATGAATATTTTATGATTTATATATTATTTGAGCTTCACTATGTCTCAGGTAGCTAAGTTGGGCAGTGCTTGTTTTATAGATGAGTAGACTGAGACACGGAGCAGGTTAAGTGACTTGATCAGGATCACACAGGTAGTCAGTAGTAGAACTCAGCTCTGGTTTCAAAGCCAGTGCTTTTCATGCTGTGCCAGGCTGCATCTTAGGGATTACAGAATAATTGAAGGGCGTAAGAGTAGGCTTTAAGGTTTTGCAAGAGTGGAAGGAGAACTGGATCAGGACCACAAGTATGGGAGTTTCAGCTGGAAAGGAGGATGGACAGTCTATGATAAGAGACAAGTGTGTGAAGATGGCCATTTGAAAATATCGGAAGAAAAGGTGATTTTGTACCAGTGCTTTGAGGGAGATTCTTGTTTTTGTTATGAGGTCAAGGAGATGAAACAGACCTCAAAGTAGTAATTTTTGTTTGTTAATAGTCATGTGGATATTTATTTAATATTAGCAATAATGATGCTCTTCTGGCCCTTTCAGAAATGCAATCTTATTTTTCTTTCGTGCAGATCTGTTCTCACATATAGCCGAATTGGAGGACGTGTCAAGACTCTCACATTCTGCCAGGGTTCCCACTACTTAGCCATAGCATCTGATAACGGTGCTGTCCAGCTTCTTGGAATCGAGGCTTCTAAGCTGCCCAAATCTCCTAAAATTCATCCTCTACAAAGCAGGTATCTTTTGTGTTTTTTAAACTGCATTTAGTGCACTAGGGTAATTGAACCCCCCTCCCCAATGTAGTTTGGATCAGCTGAGGGCCTATTATGTTGTACTTCTTTTTTTAAACATGTGAAATAAATAAAGCTGCATTTCCAACTCAAATGTATCACATGTAGTTTCAGAAAACTATGCCTGCATATCTCATTTTCTGCCAATTTGTTTGTCAGTAGGTCAGAAGGGCAGCTTTGAACTTGTGGCTCATTCCAGTTGGAAATCTGTCTGAATGACTTAAGTATCAGTTAGATGTTCTGTCTCAGCTACTAAAAGCACAACTCTGGCTGGCTGATTTTGAGAGTATGAGTGTTCTTCATTAAAGAAAACTCAAACATCAACATTTTGTCACTTGGCATTAAAACCTCTGAAGCTGATGGGAAATGGAGTGGAGCTTTTAGTTAGATGATTTGCTTATCATTTTAAAACAAAATACTGGCTGGTTTTATTTAAGAATTTCCTTCACTTTTTATAAATTGTGGTTGCCTACAGATTAAACACATACAAGGTATGATATTTAAAGATAAAGCAGAACAGTTTTTCAGCTGACCAGTATGTGCTACACACTGAGGATTCCAAAGACAAATAAGATACGTTGTGCGAAGAAACTACAGTCTAGTGGGAGAAACATGATTTCAGTGCAGTGTGATAATGTGCCATATTACAGGGGCAGGGAGAGCCAGCTTACAGGGGATAGGAAAGAAGGCCTGGAGGAGTTGAGATCAGATGTAAGTTAGTCAGCTGAAGTAGAGTAGTCAAGTAAGGCATGGCAGGCAGAGGGGGTGGACCCCACAGGAAGAAAGCAGAATGAGCGGATGCTTATAGTTAAGTGGATTATAAGTCATGGCCATTGGGTAGCTAAGGCAGAAACAGATGTTTGTTGGATCACCTAGAATTTTATTATTTGTTTGTATTGTTTTATTGTGTTTTTATTATTTTGTTTTGCCTTTGCAATTAGAAATGTGTTATTTTTAATAGATTCATGAAATAGATCTGGGCAGCTTTTATCCAAGACATATTATGTATGGCCTTTAACTGAAAAACCAATACCTGCCAGTTTTCTTTAACATTGTTTCAGCAGAGGATGATTGTATTGCAATATACCTGTTGAGTTCCATGTAAATTAACAAAGAGCTATTGGCAAAATGTGTTGTGTGGTGACTGCTGGCAGGACACCCACATGGAGCCTTGCATGGGGACCTCTCAGGTGACAGCGCCTTTCACTATGTATGTTACTATCTTTACCCTAAGCAAACATTGACTACCTCGATTGGGAGACTGTGCCAGGATGATTCGATTTCACTCTGCCTGACAGCAGTGTGCTCCAAAGAAACCTTGCCATGAGTCTTTTCTCTTTTTTGGGGGTGGGGGGAAGGGTTGCTTCATTCAGTCAGATCAACTGTTGTCATGACTCTTAATAATTAGAATTTGTGGCACCTTTTCACATTTTATTTGGCATTTGGACTTTTCATCATTGCTCTAGGGGAAATATAGTCAGTATTAGAATGTTTGTAAATATAATTGTTTATCTAAGACACAGGCCAGCAAACTGCAGCCTGCCTGCAGTATGGCCTATAAACTGAGAATGATTTTTGCATTTTCAAAAGGTTATAAAAAAAAGAAAGACTATGCAATAGAGATGTACGTGACTTGCACAGCCTAAAATATTTACTCTCTGGCTTCTTACGGAAAATGTTTGCTGACCCTTGATCTAAGAGAGAAAACTAAAATAGTGTGTGCAAAAGCATGATATGTACTGATCTAGGAGGCTGGCCTGTATGTTTATGATCTTATTTTTAGTTTAAAAATGCCTTAGCTTGAAAAAAAAAAGTATACCCATACAATGGACTAGTACATAAAAAGGAGTAAAAAGGAATCAGTAATTTATTACTTTTATCATCAGTAATAAAAAGGAGTAAACTATCGACTCATGCAACAACATCGATGAATCTTAAATCCTTTTTTCTAATAAAAGAAGTCAGACCTAAAAAGCTATATATTGTATGTTTCCAATTGTATGATGTTCTGGAAAACAAAATTATAGGGAGGAAAACAGACCAGTGGTTGCTACAGGTTGGGGATAGGGGTAGGGTTGACTACAAAGGGGCTGTACAAGGTAATTTTTAGGGTGTGGAATTGTTCTATATAGTTCTGTTGTAGAAGACACATGGCTATGCCTTTGTCGTAACACATAGAACTGTATACCACAAAAAGTGAATTTTACTGTATGTAACTTAAAAAAAAATCAACCAGGATATTAGGGGGAAAGGTAGAATGCAGTTTATGACAAATCAATCTATCATACAGATGAATTATATAGTCACATTGAAGAATATGGGGAATTAAGGAGCCAACCAAGTCACTTTGGAAAACAGTGGTTTAATTGGATACTACAAGGCTAATGACAAAAGGAACTGAACTTAAACGTTGTATTCTAGTTGGTTGTTTTTCACAGGGGTGTGGTTTAATGTGGAAAATGGTCAGTGAGGAGGGGCTCCAGGGATGTTGGTCTCCAGGCATCACATTGTTCCATTCTTCTGTCAGCTGTAATGGATACCTTATAGGTGTGTTTCCCACCTGTGGTCAAGCCTGTTCCTGGAGAGAAGCTCATAGAACAAAGTTTTAATTTCTCAAGCTGTCGGGGAGTACATACATAAATGGAGGCCATAAATCAGGAGAGCATGTGAATTTTTTTAGAGTACGTGCAGAGCAGCCAGCAGTCACACAGAGCAGGGGCTGGGGCCATTTAGTGTAACAAGATGGCCTCATTTATGTTCACTTACACTAGTACTTTACTAGAACTATACTAGTACCTGTACTTTACTAGTATTGTACCAAGGTTAATTTCTTAGTTTCGATAAATGTTCTATGGTTATGTAAGGTGTTAACATGAGGGGAAGCTGGGTGAAGGATATACAGGAATTCCACGTACCATTTTTGCAACTCTTCTGTAAGTCTAAAACAATTTTTTAAAAATGCTTTAGCTGTCATTGTCTTGATGGGTCACAGAGTTTTTATTTCTTGACCATGGTTAGAATATAAATTCATCTTAAATGGAGACTGGTGCTATGTTCTCAGTGACTGGAAAAGTCTTTGCCTTTTGCTTTGTGTATTTCTTTAGAATTCTAGACCAGAAGGAGGACGGTTGTGTCGTGGATATGCATCACTTCAACTCTGGGGCGCAGTCCGTTCTGGCCTATGCCACTGTGAACGGCTCTCTGGTTGGCTGGGACCTCAGGTCTTCAAACAATGCGTGGACTTTAAAGCACGATTTGAAATCAGGCCTCATAACGTCTTTTGCTGTGGACATCCACCAGTGCTGGCTCTGCATTGGTAAGCTGACGTTCAAGGCATTGACTGGGTTTTGAATGCCATTAATATCTGGAATTGCCATCTTGTGAAAGCTTTTTCCTTTTTCTTCACTGGTAATTTTTTCCCATCTCCTTTTTTTCATATTGTTTTAATCACTTGCAGTTTAATTTTTTTTAAATTAAAAAACAGATTTGAAAGAGTGAAATTAGTATCCCAACGCATAAAACAATTTCCTCTTTGTTCTTAAATGAGCGTCTTTACTTATAATCATTATAGTGATCAGATTTGCTGGCATTCTCTTATTCTGCCAGGGAAGCAGCAGGCTTGGTTTATGGATGAGAGCATCTGAGTTTGGGCTGACTCACTTTTAAATTCCAATAACCTCAGACAAGTTATGTAACTCCTCTGAGTCTCAGTATCCTCATCTTCAGATGGGGCTAATCCTTTCAATGGCTGCTTTGCGGAGGTAATGACGTTAAAGCATCTGTCGTGGTGCCTGGTACAGGAGAAGAGCTAAACCATGGTTTCTTGCTGTATTATTCCTCCCTGCCCCTTTTTGTCAAAGGCTGCAGGTGTACCATGTGATCTTGCTTCTTTCCTCTGTTTTAGTTTCACCTTTTTCCCCCCATAGGGCTTTGAACCTGCCCCTTGAGAACGTGCCACATCTTGTGTTTTTCCCACTTGGCACTCTTTCAGAAGAATTATAATCTGTGTTGCTTGAATTTTGTTTTCTAGATTCTGTAACTTGTACTTGTGGCATTAAGTATCTGCCCTTTCCTTTATTACTTTTTATGTAGTTTTTGTGGAATGTATTATCTTTTGCCTTTTGTGTGAATAAACTGCTCAGGTGCAGGAAGATGTGATATTAACACTTAGCGAATTAGCACATGACAGGGATGACTCTCAGGCACCCTGAGCAGCTTTGAGGAGGGCAGCCAGTACTACCTGTGGGTCTTGAGCCATTGTCCTGGAGTGGGGCATGGTGACAGAGGCACCGGCTGCCCCTTGTGTCATTTCCCACCCCCAGTCTCTCCATGGGAGTTGGAGACCAGTCCACGAATGTGCTCTGTGCCTGTGTCACGACCAGATGCTCACTGTTAGGGTAGGTGTTATTCTTCGGGGATGGGGGACCTTCTCTCTGGGGTTTCAGTAGTCATGGGCAGGTGTGCAGGTACTCACCCCAGTTTCTGCTGTGATTTGGCACCCAGACCTGTCTCTAGAATGTTTTGGAGGAAAGGGCACACAGAAATGATTGAAATCTGATGATGGCTACAAAGCTGCTGCTGATGAGACTGGTAAAGTGATCACTGAATGCCAGTAAAATATCTCTGGTTATTTAAGGCATTCTGAACATTTTGACTTGTCAGATTCAATTTATGTCTTCTCTAGACCTTTTGTTTTTTGTGGGTGCCTTTGGCAATTATTAACAGTATCAGTAATTAGTGAATTATTCATTTTCAATTTACATTTGTTAGACACTTTTCTAGTAGCATTGTGATAAGCTCTTTATATCTTTGTTGTTTAACAACTAGAGGTGCTGTTTGAGACAGCTTCATGAGAACAGAGCCTTTTTCTAAGTGACTAAGTCAGTTTTAAAATACATTCTTATAAAGCTAATGCTGTTTGACATTTGTATAAATGTAGCCTGATGTGCTTTAATCATTAGATGGTAATCTTTTTGGCTTTTTTTTTTTCTTTAAGGTACAAGCAGTGGTACCATGGCTTGTTGGGACATGAGGTTCCAGTTGCCAATTTCCAGTCACTGTCATCCTTCCAGGGCTCGAATCAGACGCCTCTCAATGCACCCCCTGTATCAGTCCTGGGTTATTGCAGGTAAAATGGAGGGCTGGCTTTCAGGTGTGGGGGGTTTTCTTGGAAAGTGCATAATACCCTGCTGCCAAGATTCATATTCTTAGGGTTTTTACTCTGCATGTGAACCGAATGCTTGCTTCTGTTCTGTTCTGATTATGGAAGTTCCCATTTCATATTTATTATGTTTGAAAATGATCTCATCAGTCACCACCATCACCTTCCATTCCTGTCTGCCACTGTTTCCCCTTCCATTGGTTTTCTTTCTCCTATATTCCATATTTTTGTTAAAGCTGCCACTGCTTCCTAAAAATCTAAGTTAGAAACCTTGACTCATCCTTTTCAGTTGCCATTTCTTGTTGATCTGTTTCTGTTGTGTTTCCTGGAAGCTTCCCTTCCTTTCCTTCATTGGGCAGTCAGATTTTCTTGTACAGATTCTTGGGCAAGGCACTTGGACAGGTCTTTGAAACTCAACTTTCCTCATCTGTAAAATGTGGTTAAAAATACCTAGCAGAGTTGTAAGAATTTAAGATAAAACTTATAAAGCACATAGCCTGGCATGCCATCAGTGCTTGGTAAACAGTAGCTCTTGTTATTCTTCCTCATTGGTACTCTTGCCTCTAGGCTCTTTCTGGTCCCTTCTCAAGCACACAGTCCATCTCATGCACTGCTGCTGTCAAAGTCACCGTGTTGCCAAATTTGATGGCTAGTGCTTATCCCGGCTCATATGCGACTCATCATTTGGTCAGCTGATCATTTCCTCTTTCTGAAATACTTTCCTTACCTGATTTCAAGGATATCACTCTCTTGGTTCTCATATTCATTGATTTGCTGGTTCCCCCTCATCCTCCAACTTTTAAATTGTGGCCTGCCTCAGGGCTCAGTCTTTGGTCTTAACCTCTTCTCCTTCTACACTGGCTTCCCTGTATGATCTCATCCAGTCCCATACTTTAAATACCAAATTTACTCATATTTTTTTATCTGTCTACTTAAAATCTCCCCTAGAATGTCTAATAGCCATCTTAAACCTGACATGTCCAAACTGAACACTTGGTTTTCTCTCTGCCAGTTCTCTCACCCCTACCTCTCATCCCAAGACAAACCTACTCTTCCTACAGTATCCTCCCAGTAAATGGCAGCTCTTTTATGCTGGATGCTCAGGAGGAAGCCTGGTGTGGTCTTTGATTCTTATTTCTCTCTCATCCTTCTTCTAGTCCATCAGCCAATCCTATATGTTCTATCTTAAAATATATTCAGAATCTGACCACTTTTTACTGTCTCCATCACTATCTCCCTAGTCCAAACCACCATAATCTCTTGTCCCTATTAATACAAATCCTTTTAACTCCTTACTTTTATCCTTAGGTCTTAAGACTGTTCTTTCTTCCAGTGGCTTTTTATTCCAGGTAACAGCCAAGCTCCTCATTATGGCCCAAAGGCTTTATGAGATCTGCCCCTGCTGCCTCTCTGACCTTCTTTTTGAGTCAGGGTTCCAACAGTAAACAGATGGCATACCCATGGTAAGATAATTTGAGGAGGATTTATTTTCAAAGGAACTGTTGACAAAGGTTTGGTTGTTTTGGCATCATAAAAGATAGTGCAATAAAATAGGGCTAGTACCAGCAGTAGAAGCAGGAGGGGAGGGATGGTGACTGGAATTTAGAAAGAAGTTGAATAGAGAAGGCCACCTTGAGAGGAGCAGTGATTTTGAGGTGAGGGACACAACCAGCCTGAGGTTGACTGACTTGACTTTCATCCATCTCTTTGCTCTCCCAGTGGGGCTTCCACATGCCTGTATTAGTTCCTATGACTACTGTAACAAATCACCACAAACTTGGGAGCTTAAAACAACACATTTTTATTCTCTAACAGTTCTGGAGCCCAGAAGTAGGAAATGAATTTTGCTGAGCCAAAACCAAGGTGGCAGCAGGACCACATCCCCCCCTGGAGGCTTTAGAGGAGAATCCATTCCCTGTCTTTTCTTGCTTCTAGAGCCACATGCCTTGGCTCATGGCCCCTTCCATCTTCAAAGCCGGCACCATAGCATCTCGCTTCATTGTTATATTGCCTTCTGCTGCTGTCAGATCCTTATAAGGACACTTGTGATTGCATTTAGTGCTCACCTGGATGGTTCGGGATAATCCCCCCTCAATGTCAGGGTCCTTAATCTAATCACATCTGCAAAGTCATTTTACCATATAAGGTATCATTCACAGGCTCCAGAGATTAGGACCTGGTTATTTTGGGGGTCGGGGGCATTATTTAGCTTACCCCAAACCAAACCCATCTAGAAGCAAGATGGCACAGGAGCCTGTTGATGTGGTCCATGTGGGTCAGCCTTAGAGTAGTGAGTGGAAAGCGATAAGCCCTACTGCCCTTTTCCCAACTAATCGCCCTTGCTCAGTGTGCTCCAGCCACACTGGCATCCTGGCCTTTTCTTTGAAGTAAGCATATTCCTGCTTCGGGGTCTTTGCATTTTTTTGGTTTGTTGTCCCCACTAGAATGTAGGTTCCATGAAACAGGAAATTTTTTTGTATTGTTTGCCTTCTTTTTCTCAGTGCCTAGGACAGTGACTAGCTCATAGTAAATATTGTTGGTTCAGCAAATATTAATGAAGGAATGAAGCCTGGGGTATTGTCACTCCCCCTGCTCAAAAATACCTAAGGGATAATGTCTCTGTCTCAGTCCTGCAGTTTGCATTTTCTATAATCTTCCCTCACCCTTCTTTCCTCTACCTTCATCTCCCATTCCTCCCTGTTACAGATATGCTTCAGTCAGACCAACTACTCGTTTCCCCAAAACATCCACTGATTTTTGTTTTTGTGTTTTTGCTCATTCCATTCTTTCTGCCTGAAATGATTTACCTGTATACCATCTGTATCTCTCCAGCTGTACTTGTTCTTTCAGTCCCAGTGAAAACATCTCCACAGGGCAACCTTGATTCTTACCCACTGGATGTGATCTTTTCCTTGAGTTCAGGTGGAACTTTGCAGTTCTCTCTTTTTGCTCTCATTGTCTTATACTTTATATAATTTTTTTTCTCTACTTCTAGACTGTAGGTTTCTTGAGGGCAGTATCTGTTTATGATTTGCCTTTCCACCCCACAATTCTCTCTGGGTGATTGGAGTGAATTAAACTATTAAAATTGTTTCTTTTTTGCTGTTCAGTATGGTGATAGGGTCACAAGTGTTACTTAAAGGTACTAGTGAGCTTTTCTTGCAGGATGGGAAAAAATGGAAATGCATATAGGTTGACTTGGATTATCTACCAAGATGTGAAAGCTCTGAGAGCAGAATTCTTGTCCGAGTAATGGTTCTGGCCTTTCTTTCCCTTAGCTGTTCAGGGCAACAATGAAGTGTCCATGTGGGACATGGAGACTGGTGACAGAAGATTCACTCTCTGGGCCAGCAGTGCCCCACCACTTTCTGAGTTACAGGTTTGACTCCAGTTTTTATTATAAAGGCCAATATAATTTCCCACATCCCAAGCACTTTCAGGCATTTTACCAAACATGGTATCTGTTGGGCTTTGGGTTATGTTTTAAATAAGTACTAGGTGACCATTGCTGCGTGGGGGCTTTCCAGTTCTTTACTAGTGTCTGCTTCACTGGGTGTTTTGGTTGCTAGCTCCATAAGGTTTGTGATGTCTCTTTGGAACCTCAGTAAAAATCTGGGTTAATTAGGAAAAGCCCAGATTGAAGTTTAGATCATAAAAAAATGGAACATGACCATCTTACATTCTCTTTTGTTTTTAATTGTCATGTTACCAAGGGTGCTTCACTGGGGCAAAAGGTAGGAAAGATTTTTTTCTCCTCTAGTTGGAGTCCTTCTCATCCCAAAAAGAAAATTTTAGGAAGCTGAACAGGCTTTACCTCTTTATTCAGAATGATGCAAAGCAAATGCTTTTTAAAGTCCCGAAGAAGTATATAAGACATAAGTAATCGGTCTTTCATTTCTTCAGTTAACCAGGTGCCTCTAAAGTCATTGATATTTGACTTATCTCTAGAAATGGCACCATCATTTATGGAATACACTGGTGTCTTCTGACTCATATTTATTTCTTTTAAGCCTTCTCCTCACAGTGTCCATGGTATCTACTGTAGTCCTGCAGATGGAAATCCTATCCTGCTAACAGCTGGCTCAGACATGAAAATAAGGTACGGTATCTAATCAAGAATACTTAATATGTAAAACTTAAAAGGAGAAGGATAATAAAACGTGGATGGATACTACAATTAACACTAGGGTGTTATTTATTATAGATATTAGCAATATTGTAATGTTTAAAATCATCCACATCTTGCAGGCACAGCTGATAATACTTCATTTATAACTAGTTTTATGCTATTATAAACTAGTTTTATGCTAGGCTAGAAAAATGTCTTTTTCCTAATGCAAAAGAAACTAAGCTATGCATTGATGAATGTGAGCCAGTGATCATTAGTTCCTCCCCTTCTCCTTCAGAGATTATCACCATTCGTTTCCTCTTCTCTAGGTTTTGGGACTTGGCTTACCCAGAGAGGTCCTACGTTGTTGCAGGAAGTAGTAGTTCTCCATCTGTGTCGTACTACAGGAAAATAATTGAAGGCACCGAAGTCGTCCAGGTATAAGCAGTCTTTTTTTCTTTCAATTTTTATAGGTACAAAAAAGCCTTTCATAAATTGAGTTAATTAAAATAAATGGCTTTGGTCAACAGTGGCAGTATTTCTTTGAGTTTAAGAAAAAGTTTATTTTCCTTGGCTTTTCTGTATTTTTTTAAATTAACTTATACGTGCACTTTATTATAGACCTTAATAAAAGTACACAGCTCTAAAGTAAAGACTTTATACATTTGCTCAGTCCTTAAAACTACTTTATAAGGAAGTGTTTATTATTTTCCTTCTACAAATAAGAAAGTTAAGCACAGTGAAGTGAAGTAACTTCACCAGCTAGGAAGCAGCAACGCTGGGATTCACACCTGGCTGTGGGGACTCTAAGCTGTGTTCTTGAGTTTGGCAAAAACTTCAAATGAGATAACATATCTGAAAGTGCCTGGGCCTGAGTAAGTGTTCAATAAATGAAAGTGTGCTTTCTCCATGACAAATAATAATAAGCTTTAGAAATGCTAGACCATCTAATATGTATTTACTTCCATATTTTGGTCATTTATATCTCTCAGTTACATGCTTTCCCTTTTTTCTTTTGATCTTGATAAAAGGTAACATTTACAGATTATTGGCCAATTTATAAATTTTCCATATTTGTAAGTGGCTACTCACAGAATCCAATGATTGGAAACCTAGAATGTCGTTTTAGACTCTCTCTTTGCTTCTTTTGCTCAGTGTATTTGTGAAAAGCATGACTACTTCACAAGAGGTGTTAGCTTAACGACAACATATCCCAGAGCAAGAATACTGACAAGAGGTAGAATGTGCTACAGGCTTTAAACTCTGGCTTTCTCCTTGACTTTTAACCTTGAAACAGGAAATTCAGAATAAGCAGAAGGTGGGACCGAGTGATGACACCCCTCGGAGGGGCCCAGAGTCTCTGCCTGTGGGACATCACGACATCATCACAGATGTCGCCACGTTCCAGACAACACAGGGTTTCATCGTAACTGCTTCTAGGGATGGGATTGTTAAGGTGTGGAAATGAAAAGCTAGTGATTTGTATCATTTGTAATAAAGTTATAAGTATACTATAACTCAAGAGAAAAGGTATTTTTAGAGAACAGAAGTGAGAACATATTCATTTGCTTTATTTTTAAAATCATGTCTCTACATTGCTGTTTCATGATTAAACAGATTCCACTCAAGGTGGTTAAGGAAGTTGTACTCGACTGATATACTCGTGCATATCTCTGCAAGAATCAGCCAGATGACAGTATCTGGGACTTTTTTTATTGTATATGTCACAGAGGCGAGGAATTTAAAATGCTACGACTTATATCATCTCAGTTTACTTTGTATTGAAAAAGATGGTTGTAAGCTATTATGATGTAAACACATTTTTGTTATTAAAAGTGCTATTCAAACCAGCCAATAAACTGTATTCAAGCATCTTTAGGGTTTTTTTTGTTGGTATTTTTAACATTAAACTTTAGCAGAAGCAGCATTTGTTCTGAAGAAATGGACTCAGTGTCACAAGGAATTGGTGGCAGAACCAGGCCGTATGCCCAAATCTCTGGACTCCCAGTATTGTGCTCTTTCAGCTTTATCTTCTCTTCTTTCCTGTGTGTATTAGTCTGCCTTATTAGTTATTTAGCACTGGGGACTTGATCTCCTCTGTATCAGCTCTTGGCCATCATTACTGTTTTTTATAGGCTCTATTATAAATTCTGAAACTTGGCCCATCAGTGTGCTTTTATCCAATGTGGATTATTTATTAAATGCATGAAAAAGAAAAAAGGATTAAGCTGTTAAAAAATGCCCAAAATTTATATGTTTAAAAGACCAAAAATTATCCTTTTCCACTAAAATAAACCCTTCAAGGTTATCAATTTTTGTTCATACATAAACCTAATTCCCCACATTTAATTGTCATCTACTTGCAGAAGGGCTTATGGTGTTCAAAATATTTTAGTTTGAAATTAGTTACATGAGTCTGTAAAACCAAAAAGTTGAATAGATACTCTGAGCCTGGGGAAAATACTACTTATTTAAGAAATACTCCAAAAACTTAATTTTCTGTAATTATATAATTCAGTTATGGTACATGACAATTTGCAATGCACATGTCTGGCTTCACGATTCAATACACTTATGTTTAGACAGGTAAACAACAAAACTATTGGAAAATCCCATCATTCAGAAAGGTCCAAGTCAGGAGTGATGGACTCTGACTAGGCCAGATAGCTTAGTGGATCAGTAGAATTTGAAAATTTGACATTGGCATTGTCATGTTGCATTGCCTCTGTTTCCCTTAAAGTCTGCTAAGACCATATTTAGAGAGTTTCTAGCTACTAAGTCAGATTTAGAGCCTGCAGAGGTTAGGGGAAATTTTTTTGAGACATAAACCATTATGCTGAAAATGGGCTTCAAGCCTGGAGCCATTAGATAAGCCTCAAGACTGATAAACATGGGAATAACTGAGGGAAAAAATGGAGTGGGCTGATGGAGGCATATCCTTTTCTGCTCTTATCTTCCTACCACTCATTTTTCTCCCCCTAAGAAAATCCCCCACTTTAGAGGTCATTTGGTTGAACTGTTACCGAGTATTACAATCTGATGCCATGTTAACATTACATCTCTTTTTGACTTAAACATTTTTTTCTTTAACACATTTGACTCATTGTTCAGTGCAGAGATAATAGGAATGTCCTTTATAGTCAATTAATTTACATTTTTAAACCAAAAGGCATCACTACTTATTTGTGCGATTCTTGGTTTAAATAGGGTTTCATTTAATTTACACTCAATTTTTGGTGCTTTCCCCTTTTAGGAGAAAGGGATTTATTTTTTAAAAGGAACAATATTCAAAGCATGCTTCAGGCCCCTCCTTTACTAATGATTAAAAAGATGACCCAAAATGCTAAAATAATCTCAATCACCAAGGTAATATTTGGTATACTTTACTTACTAATGCATGCAGAAAAAATAAAAATAGACAAACACATTTTAAAAGTATTTCCAATAATAAACAGAGGGAGTTTTTGCTTAATCCAAAGTTAACCAGAAAAATCCCTTTTACTAAAATACCTCTTAAATATTTGCTCATCAATTTCCTGTAGTTCAAACATAAATTTTTACTGAACCCCTAAGCACCACGTAGGATACATGAAGAAACCTGATGTGCTTTATTCTTCTCTATTACCTGAGTATGAATATGACATTTTAACCCCTTGCTCTTCCGATGACATTGGGAGCTCTCTCTCTGGAGTTGCCTGAGTAAAGATGGCAGAAGTGGTTTAAAAAAAACCACTGCAGATGGCCCTTCTTTCCTAGATTTCATGAAGAGAGGTATAGAAAAGAAAATAAGACCAAACCTACTGGTCTTTAGTGTCAGTAACTATCTGCCCCATGCATCCAAGCAGGGCCTCCCTCCTGAAGAGAGTGATGTTCTGCCTTGGAGGGCCATTGCTGCCAGCTGTGGAGTCAGCTCTTAGAATCTGAGGTAAGGTCCGAACATTGTGTCTAAATTAAATAACGCTACCTCGGTGTTTAGTTCTTGAAAATATCAGCCCCATCATAAGATTAAAATTAGTTCTGTGATCTGGATGGGGGTGAGGGGAGAGAGAGCTGTCATAGAATGCTCCTAGAGGTTAGGCATTTGAAGACCTTTCCTGCTTTAACTCACTGTCATCTCTTTTGCATCTCTGCAACCTTAATTTGTAGATTAAAATGTTAACAGCTTTCTTCTTTTCCAAACTCAGTGTGCATTTAAGGCTCTGTTTAGAGCTCTGCCAGTCCTGTTTGGTGCTGTTCACTATTGACTAAATAGCTACCCGATGGGTAAAAGTAACTCAGAGCTTCACCCGTGACAAGTTGTGTCTTTACTATCCTTGTCTAAAGAGTATATGGCTTAGTAAATAACAATAAATGACAATAATGGGAAAGAAAGAATAAAAGTCCATCAAAATGGCTAGATAGGAGGCTCTATGTATTGATGAAAGAACTTTCAGCTCAAAATCAATAATTTCTGTTCTGGGGAATTAATGAGTTTCTCAGTGAGTTAAGGAGGATTTGGAGCTGGGGAAAATCACCCTCTGCTTCTCACCTGCCCGAGCAAACAACTGCAGAAGGTGGGAGGAAACCTTCCAGCACAAGCTAGGGAGGTCTGGTGGGTCCATACAGAGACAGTGATGGGTTTAGAAGGTCAGATTTTCAAAATTATGATATACAAACACCATCAATTTCTAGGGTAAATGTTGGGGTCTCCCAAAACATAAACCTTTGGTTAAACACATGAGCATTAAACAGTACTAAAATGAGAAAGAAGCTTGGTTTGCAGCAAGTAGACTGGACAGAGACCTACAATCAAAAGAATTAGCATTGGCCCATGTACACACATGTATACACTATACAAAATTTACCTTCAAATTATGTCTCCATTAGACTTTTCAAAACACTTCTTTCAATCTTCCATCTTTTAATGGTAACAGTTCCTGAACATTAGAGTGCTGGAATTATCAGGAATGGTCAAATAAATGGACAAGATATATCTTAATGAGTGCAAGGGGTCAAGTTGCCTGATAATCTACAACCTGTGGCTTGTTCAGCCCTCCAGAGTGGACCTCTGGATACAGGTCCAAATAAAAGTTGCCCATAGTTATGGCAGTGAATTTAGTTATTTAAGTTCAGAGTCTTACCGTGCTTTCTAAGGCTAAATTCTCTGAGCAAGTCCTTTATCATGTTTTTTGGGAGCAGTTTTTATCACCCCTTTTCCATTTTTAAAGGTATAGATTGTGTTTCTGGTAAAATTTTGAACAGTATCATCTCTGCTGCCTCTTGCTACTATTGAAAGATATCTTTTATCTTGAAAGTATTTTGCCTTCTGTAATGCATCTTCTTTGAGGGCAGCTCTGTGTGGTCCAGGAACAAAGCTATACAACAAAAGAAGAGAAACATCATAGAAAATAAATGCCATTTCAACTTTAATAGACTCTATATTAATTTTTCTTCCTAAATTGATTGTTGCACCCATTCCTTGTTGCATCCTTCCTTCCGGGTAATTTTATTAAGATTACTAAACTGGGGGTTTACACTGGGCAGATAACACCAGAAGCTGATGAATAAGCCATCTTGTCAGAGTATGCAAAAGTATAACCTTCAACAGCAAAGTTTCTTCTTCATGGAACACGTTCCACCCAGAACTTCGTACGGTTGGCTCCTTCTAATTATTTCGGATTTTGGTTCAAATGGTACCTCATTAGAGACCACCATATCTGTAGTTTTCCCAGTCCCACTCCCACTTCCAGTGACTTGGCACAACATGCTCTTATTTTTTCCCCAACACTTATCACTATTTGAATTTTTATTTACTTATAAACTTCTTTGTGATCTGTTCTCCACTCTTCCACCCTCTCAGACAAAAAGTAAGTTTTCATGAGACCATGTCTGGTCACCATAGTAATCCCAGGAACCTAGAAGAATAGTTAGCACATTGGAGACACTCAATAAGTATTTGTCTAATGAAAACATGAATGAATGCCTCTTCCTTTTTTCCTCCCTCCCTCTCTTTCACCCATCCATCCATCCATCTATTCATCTATCCATCCACCCAAATGTTTACTATCTGCTCTATGGAAGGCACTGTGTTAGGTTCAGTGGGGGACAAAAATAGTGCCCAGTTTGGCAGACATATAATGAGTTTGATTGGGAGTCATGAGTAACCAACAGTAAAGGAGAGCTGGAGTCAGACTCTGGAAGGCCTTAAATGCCAGAAAGAAATCAGGGAAGCAGAAGCCAAGTGCTGACTAGAAGTTCTAGCCTGTCCAATAAAACTTTCTGTGCTGATGGAAATGTCCTATAATCTTCACTGGCCATATATGGCAGCCACTAGCTACATGTGGCTCTCAAGCACTTGAAATGTGGTGTGACTGAGGAACTGAATTTTTAATCTCATTTAATTGAAAGCTAGGGGCTACTATATTGGACAGCATAGGAAGGAAGCCATTTCAGACAACCTTATTTTACAGGAAGGTGGTGGAAAGAGCTTTGGGTCTAAAAATATTTATATTCCAGCCCCTCTACTTAGCTGAGCAGCTCTGAGGTAAATCACTTAACTAGAGTGATCCTCGTTTCCTCAGGAGTAAAATGAGGATAAAAACAACTGATTACCATGGTGCTCTGTTGGTTACAGATGAGGAAACTGGGGTGCTTGGAGGTGAAGGTCAGTGACAGAGCTGAGACTATTACCCAACCCTTCTGATACTAAGAGTCCAGTGTTCCTTCCATTGACCTAGGTTTTTATTCAGGACAGTATGGAGAACTAGCAAGATATTTGGAATAGGAAAGTGAAATGATAAATGACATGCTATCAGAGGCACCTGGATATGGGGGCAGAACCCCAGGAAGGCAGATGGCCCTGGGTAAGTTGGACAGTTGAGAAGGTATGAGGAGCCTGGCACGTAAGCTCTTCATAAGTATTTTTAGAATGAATGTGTGAGAGCCCAATGGCATAAGAAGAGAAGGTTTATTAATACTGATAAACCTCAGAAACTAGCTGAATTGTGGTCATGGGAAAATTCAAGAGAAGTCCAAAACGTTGAGACCAGGAGAACAGTGGTAATCTTCACTACCACCCATTTCTTCACATTTGGGTTCTTCTGCTTCCACCAGCTATAAATCTGATCTCTCTCACAAAAACATCAATGCTTGGAAAACGAGTAAGTGAAATACACAGAAAGAATTTAAAATTAAGTCATTTCGCTTCCTTCTCTCGCACACGTGCACACACATTCACACCACATATTCCTTTTTCATCAATAGAGTTAGGGGTGAAGGAGACATCAAACCAACAAAAGGAACCATGCCATTCATGTTGCAGAGACCCTGAAGCCTCCATGCATTGTATACTATATGTCTGGGCTTCTGAAACTCAAATCCCAAAGTGTATCTCAGTGCTATCAAGAATGTGCTAAGTTGACCCCCAGTTACCAAGAACAGCAGCCATGGCTAAACTTCAGTGCAAATACAATTTCCTCACATCTTCCCCCATTTTTGTTCTTCCGTGTATTTTCTTATTAATTTCCAGACTAAATATTATGAACTCAAATTCTCCAAAGTTATAATTTTCTGGATGCACAGAACATGGTTCCACTGATCATGGAGAGTGCATTCTGTTAAGTCTGGAACACACTTTTCACAGCTTGAGTTTATCTTATCTATGCTGGTCTCTTCCCACCCGCCCCTCCACCCCTTTCCATTGGATCCTTTTTATGGTAAGTTTAGATATCTAAAGATAACTAAACTTCTATAGCATGGATTTGCTATCTTTTTTTCCCCTCTCAAATATTTTTGTTCTCAAAAGGGTCGAACATGATAAATACCATATCTCTGAGTTTCCCTTTTTTTTTTTTTTTACTGTGTTGTGCATAGGAGTTTGTATCTGCTAAGCATTTTATAAGAATCCTTTGATTACCCTGTTTGGGAATCATATAGACTTTATATTGTTCAGATACTTCTTTGCTGATTGGTAACTCCAACAATACGTAGTCAAGATAAACAGGAATGAAACACAGTCAATTGTTTTGCAACTTGTGCTCAGCTCCAGTAAAGCTTGTGGAAAGAAAGATGTGGCAGCTAAATGAAATGAGGCAGGTGGGACTAACTGTTGATTTCAGTTCTCTGTGCTTGCAGATTCCTCCATCTATGCAGATAATCAGGAGTCCGCCATGCTGTATTTACTAGTTGACTGAATGCACTCGAGCAGAAAATGCAGACAAGATTGCTTCTATTTTGAGAATTCTTTTTATCTTAATACACATTTTGTGTATCCAGAAAATAGATTTTGGAAAGCAGAATTACAACAGATGTATTATTCATATGGCATTGGTGACTGTGTCCATTTTTACAATTCAATTGTTCTGGCCTGTCACCGCTTTAAAGTCTGGCACAAGTGCTCTCCTGACTGGTTGAAGCAATAAGCAGGTGGCTTTCTGTCTCTGAGCAGATCTAAGAGCTTACAAAGAGGCTGCCCTGCAATCTCCCCCTCACAGGCCATCTGTCTCCTTGGTTGCTTGTGGTTTGCTTCTGTTCCTTTCTTTTCCATCTGACATGAACCAGCTTCTACCTGTGTTTCTCAAAATCTCACCATGGAATAATCTAATTCTTATGCAAGTCATTCGGAGGACTTGGCAAATCACCTTTATGGCCAGGCGTCTTGCCTAGCAGGATTTCTCATCGCCCTCAATCCTGTGTGCTCAATTCTGCCTCACTTCTCTTGAAAGGCTCGGGCAGGGAGTTTCAGAAGTGGCTATGTGGCTTGTTACCTCTCTTGTAGCCCTTGGACACTTAAAGAAGGCCTGGGGAGTCCAGCCTGACACACCATCAGGGAGTTCACTGACAGCGGTATGGATTTCATGTCTCAATTCCTGACGCTCCAGCCATTTCCTGACATTCTACCATTTCGGATTCACAGGAGAAGCTGAGCCTCCAGTATATCTAGGGCAATGTGGAGAAGGGGGAAGAAACTTCCCACCCAAAAGCAGTGTGAATCCCCTCCCCACTCACTGCTCTTCATACAGAACGCATGGTGGGAGTGGTTTCCAAAAATGTCTTTTAATTTGTACAGGCTGGCTCCCGCATCTGCCCTTGCAGCCACAGCCGGCTACGTAATATGTGAGCCCAGTGCAAATGCAAATACAGGGCCTCCTTCCACACTGCCAGGCACCTGCAGCAGGGGGAGCCCTGCCCCTGGTGGACTGACGGTGCAGGCCTGTTTTAGGCTTGACTTCAGGAAGCATTTGCTGCTGGACAGTTCCCCTGCCTCCCGGCAAGGTGAGGAGAGAGATCCCAGGCAGGGCTGGGACTTCTGGATTCGGAGTGCCTCTCTGGCCCTGATCACCTCACAGAAATGCATGCACTGCACAATAAATGTAGGCACACTGTCAAAGGCATTTGCCTAAGTGTGATTCCCAGGGGCTGGTGCACGTCTGATTTCAGTCAGCTGTGGGGCACGTACGTGTGTGTTAGTACAGCATGACATACCACTGAAACAAAAACACTCTCCTCACTACTTGGTTTCAATTATTTCTAATTTAAAAAAGGTAAGTAATATTCATACATGCAAAAGATATATGTATATTATTATGTTTTAAAAGAACAAACTTTTGCCTTTGTTGATACTCTTTTATATCTTAATTTAAAAAATTAAGTTCTACTCGTTTCTTTCTTTGGGTATATTCTGTTTCGGTTTTTTTTCCCTATAACATCTTAAGAGCAATGTTTACCTCATTATCTTTTAGAGTTTAAAAAACTTCCTTAACATAAGACTTAAGACTATAAACTTTCCTAAATGATGAATTCTAATGAATCCCACAAGTTTTCACATAAAACATTTTGATTTTAATACAGCGTCAAGTATTTTGTTTTCATTATGATTTTTTGTTCCGTTAGTTATTTAGAAATGTGATTTTAATTTTAAAATGTATGAACTTTAAACATATTGTTTTTATTAATTTCTATCTTAGTCGCATTGTGATCAGACAATGGATTGTATGATACCAGTTCTTAGAGATTTGTTGATACTTGCTTTATAAGTTAAAAATTGTACAACGAACACCTGTAAACTCTCCACCTTGATTCAACAGTTGTTAATGTTGCACGTGTTCTTCAGAAGAATGGCTCGTTTTTCTGGGCAGGTTTCTATATAAGTCTATTAAATCAAGTTTGTTACTTGTGATTAAATTTTATATCTCTACTAGTTTTTGCCTGCTTGACCAACCAATATTCAAACTGGTGTACTGAAATCTCCAACTCCGATGATAGTTCAGCAACAATTTCTCCTTGTAGTTTTTCAATTTCCACTCTGTATATTTTAAGGTTATTTTATTACCCTGTTACAAATTTAGAATTATTATGTCTTCTTCATGAATTGAACACTTTGTCATCAGGTAGTGACCCTCTTTATCCCTGCAAAATGGTTTTGTTTAAAAGTATATTTTATCTGATATTAATATAGCTATTCCAGCTTTCTTTTTAAAATATTTGCCTGGCATATTTTTTCCATAGTTTTACTTTCAACTTTTCTATTTCCTTATTTTATAGCTCTGTCTCTTGAAAACAGTTATAGCTGGATTTTATTTCGTTTCTTAAGTCCATCAATCTTGACTGTAACTGGCATGTTTATCTACGTATTTTTATTATGATTACTGTTATATTGAAATGCATTTGATTCTGCTGTCTTTCTTTGTGCCTTCTGCTTGTCCTTTTTTCCTTTCTCACTTTTTAAAAAAAATATTTATTATGTTTGTTTTTATTCCATTTTCCCTCACTACATTTTTGGTAGTTAGTTACTTTCTATCTACTTTTCTTTTTCATGTGTGCCCTCAAAGTTTTTACTGCATTTTTAAGAGTCTAAAGTTTTTCAGTAGCGTAACTGCCAACCCAACCAATACAAGTTCCTGGAACCTTTAACTCCATTTACCTCCCTATGACTTACATTGTCATTGTCCCTTTTTTCAATACCACTTTCTTCCCCTTAAGGCTCCAGGCTTCATTTTTTTTTTAATAACAAAAGATGATTTTATTCAATGTCTTGTCTCATGTTTAGATAATTCATACATAAATACTTAATAATATTTATAGTCTTAGTGCAATGTTTTTTTCTGTTAAAATGACCAGATGCCAAATGTTTTATTTTCATAGCCTTGTTAACAAGTGTACCTTTTTGTAACCCCACAAATTAGATAATTACTATTATTTAAAAATACATTTAGTTAGATTTATCTAAATGTTGACCAATTTTTATCATTCACTATTCTTGCATCTAAGCCCTTCCTTCTGTGGTCATTTTTATTTTCCTTAAAGTACATACTTTAGAAGTTCCTGTAGCAAAAATCTTTGTGGTGAACTATTGTTTTTTGTTTACCCGAATTGTCTTTGTTTTACTGTTATTTTTGAAAGACAATTTTTCTAAGTTGACACAAATTTTCTTCCACTACTTTAAAGGTTCTCAATAGTTTTAAGGCTTCCACTGTTGCTACTGATTATTCAGCTGCCAGCCTAATAGTTTCTTTGTAGGTGATCTGCTCTTTCTTTCTGGCCGCCTTTAAGTTTTCTCTGCCTTGGTGTTCTGCATCTCCTACACTCTAACGGTTGCTTTCTTTTTATTTACCCTGCCTGGTATATCTTGTCTTTTCTTCATCTTTTAATTCATGTCTTTCATAAGTTCTTGAATATAAGCATCTCCTTATGTCTCTGAACATTGTCTCATTTATTATTTCTATTTTATCTTTCTAGAATCCCAATTAGATATAGGTTAGATCTTTCCATTCTGTTCTGTCTCTAAACTTCTTATATTTATCTTCTCTGCATTCTGAGTCATTTCTTTAGCTTTATTTTCCAGTTCATTATGTTTCTCTTCAGATGTGTCTATCACTGTTTAATCCATTCATTGAGTTTTACAAGTTATTTATTTTGAAAATTGTCAAATTCACGGATTATTGTAAAGAATAGAACTATGAATAAATACCCGTATACCTTTCACCTAGATGATTCTCCACCTGTTACTATGTTGCTACTCTGTGTGTGTGTACATACATACATAGACACGCAGATGCACATATACACAAATATCCGCATATACATGCATATATGCATATACACATAATACATGCACACATACATGCATACACACACACACACACACACACTTCACCTACTTCCCTTTAGGAAAACCACCTGAAAGTAGGCTGCAATCTTCACACATGTTACAAAGACATTCTCTTATACAACATGATACTATTACTACACATAAGGAAATCCACATAATAATATCATCCAACATATTGTTCATACCCCATTTCCCCAACTGTCCCCCAAATGTCATTTATATGAGCTTTTTTTCTGGTCTAGGATCCAGTCAAAGTTCACACCATTCGATCTGGCTACTATGTCTCTTTCGTCTCTCCCATTCTAGAACAGGACCCGCACATTCCTCTGCTGTTCATGACATTGAAACCTATGAAGGATATAGAACAGCTGTTCTGAAGAATATTCCACGTTCTGGAATTGTCCAATGGCTTCCTCACTGTCAGACTTGGGTCAAACATTTCCAGCAAGAGTCTCACATAGGTGATGTTGTGTCTCCCACTGCATCACCTCAGGAGGCACACAATGTCAGGTCTTGGTTAAAGTGGGTACTGCCAGATCCCACCATGAAAAGGCATGTTTCTCTCTTTGTACTTAACAGATAAGTAATATGTGAGTGGTTCCGTGAGGCTGTGTGAATAGCGTGCTCCCCAACAACCTGTCACCCAGTGGTTCTAGCATTCCTTGACCCTTGCCTGACTCAGTTATTACATTGGGGATTACATATTGGTGATTTTCTAATTCTACTATTTCTTCTACATTTATTAGCTAGCATACTTTAAAAAAAAAAGAATTTCACTCCCTTAGTCCCTTTTTGGATCTCTACGTAGACTTGCGGATTTTTAAAATTCAACGTGTTATAATCCATTACCATAATCATTCTTTCTGATGTTCAAACTGTCCAAAATTGAGCCAGTGGGAATCCTTTCAAGACAGCTCCTTTGTCCTTTTGACATGACATTGTTAATTTTTGACTAATTTCTTGCTTTCTGGCACAACAAATATTCCAGGCTCACATTGTACTTTCCTTGCTGCAGATTAGGATTAGCTATTTCTCCAAGAAACCCTAGTTCCTTTTAGTGGGGAATGACATTTAGAAACCAAGACCTGGTCATTAGGTACACGTGTTGCCACTGGGGTGTTCCATTGGTTGTTCTATTTCAACAATTAGATTTCCCACTAAAAAAAACCCTCTATTTGGTTGTTTTCAGATCAATCTGGTCATTTTTGATTATCTCTTGTTCCCTTAAGTTATATTTTAATATCATTTAGCAGTAGATTTTTGTCTAGATAGGATGGAGGAGGAGGAAGAGGAAAGAGAGAAGGAGGAGGAGGAAACTGGAGAGAAGGAAGAGAAAGAAGAGGGGGTATATTCATTATCCAGTAATACCAAGCAGATAATACCTCCGCAACTGCTGGAGAGGCTGCTTCAGATCAGTAGAGCTGAGTCTATTGCACTTTGTTCTGAAGTGTATTGGTGGGTATTTGTTGATTGCACCTAGGAAGAGAAAAATGTGTGATGAGTCTCTTATTCCTGGTTATTAACATTACAGCAATCTGCTGCTCTGTATGCAACGTGTCACTTCACCATTTTCAATATCCATCAAAGGAAGATACCAACTAAGATGGCCATATGAGATGAAAGCAGATTTCCCAGGGGAATCTCTAAAACTGGGTTTCGAAAATATGTCTCTGGCAAATCATAGGTGAAGAATTACTTTTTCAGTAGCTGTCCTTAACTGTTAAAATCAGCCAAGCATTAGAGGAGATATCACGAGCCAGTCCTAAGAGTCTGGCCTCTAACTGACAGGAACTAATCAGAATAGTTATTTTTTATTTGCTCCTTTGGAATATCAAAATGCAAGGGGGAAAGGATATTCCTTTTAATGGTCTCTGTATCATTAACAACAGTAGCAACAGCGCCATCTTGGATTTAATTCATTAGTGGCTCATTTCATTTGGAAGCACATTAAGTTTTCATAATAATAAAGCATGCCTCTTCCCACACCATTTAAACACTTAAAAGTCATTTTTTGATGAGAAACTTTTAAAAATGTGTTATTTATTTCCTTGAAGCATTCAATGGAACAGGCTTGTTAAACACAATTAAATCTCTTCCTGATGATCCAGGGTCATCATAAGCAGCAAGTTTGTCCTGGGTTGTGATACGGCACAATCTCCAGAGCTGCTGTTGTAGATGGGGTTGTGTGCTTCTAGACTGAATGGCCCAAGACTGTGAAGTTTCCCTTATTGGGCATTTGATTTTTAATTTTTTCGTCTGTCTTACCTCTAAGCATCAGGTTGTTTGTCAGTAGTTTTGCTTCTCTTAGAAAATGTGTTGATTCTGATGTGGACTGTGTTGGATAGCCAACTCTATCACAGCAGAGAGTTAAGTAAGAGTCACAACGACTAAGAGAGGGAGCTGGACTAGAATCCCCAAGAGGGCAGTGACCATGTCTGTTTTGGTCACTCCTTGATACCCCGCACCTGAACAGTGAGTGGCTCAGAGTAGGTACCTAATAAATATGTGTTTATGTTGAATGGGTGTGTGTGAGTCTGTGGGCCTGCCATGGAATTAAGTATGCAGGCTTGAACATGATTACATGAAAGCTTTTTCCAGCTTCTTGTACTTTTACAGCTGTATTTTAAAGACTGGAGATTTATAGGTACTTAAGTTCTGGAAAAGTGGTGTATAACTGTGTCATGGTTACAATTTTCCAAAAGCACTTTATATGTCCCTCACCTACCCCAAGTAATTCTTAAAACATGTCTTCCCCTTTCCCTGGGTGGTGGTGGGGGTGTCATTTATCTAATCATGTAGTTTGCCTAATTACCATGAAACACCACTAAGAATTTGGGGAGACTAGGGAAGGAAATTCCATCTTAAACTTCCTTTGAACTTTCTGCCTCATAAGGAGTTTTTCTTTACAAATTTCTCAGTCTTTCAGGGTGTTCTTTTGTTTTACCCTTCCAAATGCCTTGTGATTTCTTCCTTCAGAATGACCCCTAGCCCCCAATTTTTTTCCCTCTCTTTTCTAGCTCCTCTTTCTGGTTCCTTTCTAGAACACATCTACATAAATTTCATTCTGAGAGCTTATTGCTCGTATATCAGTGTTTTTCAAACCATAATGTGCATATGAAGCACATGGGGATCTTCAGAAAATATAGATTCTGGTTCAGAATGTCTGGGGTGGTGCCTGAGGTTCTGCATTTTTCACAAGGTCCCAGGCGATGCTGATACTGTTGGCCCTAGACTCACAGTGGGAGTAGCAGAAGACTAGAGGACACGACGGCATCAGTCTCATCAACAATTTCCCAAGGCTCCTCGGACCTCACCTGTGCTGACTAGTCAGCGTCTTTGCAGCCTTAACTGGTCTCACTGTGCAATGTCAGTGACAAGTTTGGGACACAGTTAGAATCTCCCTTAAGCTACACTCTTTAGCCTGTGTGTCCACTTTTCTTTTTCTGAACTCCAAGGTTCATTCACCATGAAAACTTTCAGAAATCTGACAGAGTGCTTTTCAACCTCTAGGGTCATATCAGGACATGGCTTCGTTTTATCCATTCTGTTGCATTCAAAATCAATTGCGTACTTTCAAGGCAAGCTCCCTGCAAGAAATACAGCCCATGGTGTTTTGTTGTTGTTTTTAATGGGCACCAGTCACATTAATTACTGGCATCATAAAGAGTAATTAACAAGACTGAGAAAGGTTTGCAAGGATGTCTCTTTCATTCTGACAGGTAAAATGGTACCTCCTAACACTTCAAACTCTGCCTTTGGAACTTGTCAAAGCAAAGTCAAGAACTGTTGAATTTTTCTTTGGCTCTCTCTTCTGGTGTGTTAACTGGTGAAACTTTCCATCAAAGGGCAGTGTGCTAATGTTACATGGCAAGGGTTTCTACTTTGTAGCTAAAGTCCAGGCTATGACTTCACACTCCCAGACTATCCTGCTCCATGCAACAGATGTGTGAGCAGCTGCTTGTTATGATTGCTTCTCCATAGGAACCAGAGGCATAAAAAAGATGAGCCAGAAAATTAAATGCTTAGGAATCGGAGGTTTCCTCCCTCCACCATACATCATTACATATTTTTCTTTCTGACCCTGCAGTGCCCTTGAAGACAGACAAGAGTTTTCCAAGAATCCATGTCAGCTCATCAACCCTTCTTTTGGGAATACCAAGGATACTCTTAATGTGCAAGAAAGAACAGATTTTATGACTTACGCCTGACTGAGTTTATAAAGGACTTCACAAACTTCACACCATATCTGTGGTCAGGTTTATGAATTCGGCCAAGCTGGACCAAGTGGTGATCTAAAGGGTAGCTGGCTAGATCTTCCAGTTCTTTGTCATTCCAAGCAGGACCAAGGGAAAACACAAATAGGGCATAACCCTGACATTTAGCTCTCAAGGATTCTTTCTTTAAGGTTTCCTTGTCCAAGTGACTGGTTTCCCCAGTAGATATCACAAATATGACTTTGTTTCTTCTCAGATTGGGTGTATTTAAAAAGATATTGTCCAGAGTCCACTGTAAGGCATGACCAATAAAAGTGTCTCCATTTAATTGTTGAACTGATTCTTCCATGTGCCTCTTCATGAGGCGCTTACTGTTGTAGGTGGTAAGGTTGAACTCAGTTCTGACGGGACTCTTCTGAGTGTTAGGTAGGAAGTTGGGGGGAGCATGGCTTAATAGAGCCACCCGGTCTCCAGTGACAGAGGTCTTGGGCTCTGAGGTGATTTCAAAGTGATCTAACAGTGCTCCCAGGAAGCCTCTTATGTCTTCAAATTCGGCACTTCCCACATGCCGGGAGCCATCCAGAAGGAATGCAGCATCCATGTAAGACTGCACAGGGGGTGGTCCGGCTTGATCACAAGAAGCATCTGGCTTGCATACATCTGCAGACCAAAAGTCATTTAGAATTACAAAACAGAAATGGATAGGGAAGGGAAGATAGCATCTCAAATATTTCGACATTTGGAAACTGTGTAATCTTTGATGTTAAAGTAGAAACTAAACGACTTTGATATCAACTACAGGAAGATTTCCTAGTATATGGTTTGCATCTATATCCAAAAAGTACAGATTTTATACTCAGCCTGTATCTTGAATTCCATTCACTAATGCTATCTGACTTTTAAAAATTAGGCTGCTTTTAACAGAAGTTTAATCTTGGCTGTGCTTCACATTTATAAAGATTGAAGTGGACAATTTATCTCGTGCTTCTAAGAGTATACTGTACGATATCATGACGTAAAAGCTAATGCTCTCTCTAGATTGACAGTATACAGGTTAACTCAATGGCCCTAATCATCTGCTGACACTGTTCTACCATGAAAAGTAATCTGCTTAAAGAGTAAGAGTGGAAAAGCAATGAATCTTTTATTTCAATTTAAATAAAGGTTTATAATTCAATGTCTATCTGTGTAGAGACATTAAGGACAAAGCTACCACTCATGTTTGTATCTCCATAGTGCTTCTTAGTTGGAAGATCAGTATGTGTTTGTTAAATGAATACAAATACTGCGTATTAACAGGCTTTCATGAAATATGAGGTCATTTTTCTAAATATGCATATCTCATTTAACAAAAGAACAGGTAGTAATAAAAACCAAGAGTGAATTTTATTGAACCTGACCACAACGAATAATCAGAGGAATAAAAAAAATTTGGAAATGGAAGCATCTTAGAGGTCACGTAATCTTTTAATTTTACAGAAGAGACTGAGGGCAGAAGAGCAAAATCATTTTGCCAAAGGATACAACAGTATTTCTAGAAGTTTCTGCATATGAAATCAGTATTCTATTGCTAGAGACAAGGGCATGTGGTGCAGCAGTGTGGAGGTCCCTTGGCCTGACAGCCAGGATGCCTGGGTTCTGGTCTCACTGTACCCAGTAACAAACATGCTGTGTGCCCCTATCCAAGTCACCACTGGGCCTCAATTCTGCACAATTAGGTGGTTAGATAAGATTCACCCAGAGAGCCCTTCCAGGCTAACATTCCCTAATCCTAGGTTTTCAGTAATAGTTGATGGTTAAGGATGTGAATGGCCTCTTTAAAAACTAAACAGATGAAAGAGAAATGGAATAACATGTGTGTGGACAGCTGGCACTTAGATATGGGCCTGGGCCCCGAATAAAAGCAGTAAGATGAAAGGTTAATAACCAGAATGCACATCCTAGGGGATGTAGCCAACTTCCTAACTTCAGTCTTGCTCATGGACTCCATAAAGATGTGGCTCTGGACAAGTTACATTTCCCTTACTGAAATTCAGTAAAATTTTATGGCCACATTTAGTGGGCAGATGACAGAACAGTCACCTGTGTGCAAGGCAGTTTCTAAAATCAGTGACAGCAGGCTGCCCATTTGCTCAATTATGTGGGGTTTTTTAATTGCAGGAAACGACAGCCAAAATATATTCCATTATATGCCTAAGAGACAAAACAAGGGTTTAAGCCAAGAAATGGAGCCAAAATCTATCCCCAGTCACACATGTGCAACTTCTGACGGTGCAACATACCAGCACACTGCTGTAACGGACGTGTCTGAAAGCACAACTGAGAATAGAGAGAGTGGGATGGATCTCCCCACAGTACGGTTAGCACTGTAACTGCTTTAAGTAAGAATGCCAGTGGTAGAGGGCTGGGAGTAGGGGGAAGGGAGGGAAGGAGAGCAAGAGGGAGGAAGGGAGGGAAAAAGAGGGAAGGAGGGAGGGAGAGAGATTGATTAGAGGGGAAGACAGAAAGAAGAGAGGGTTTTTAGAAGAAATCCTACTTCTCCCTCAGAGTTACCACCTCCCTGTGAGGTCATTTATATGGCAAGCATTAGCATCTCTGATATACATGGAGAAGGAGAGGAATTCAGCATTTTCTTCAAGGCCAAATATGGAGTTTCAGGGAGCAAAATAACGGGATCTCTGTTACTCACAAATTGCAGGTGTTTTAAAGCCAGCTTTCTTGGGTTTATCTGGCTGTGGGCAAATCATTTCATCTGTCTAAGCCTCATTTTCCTCATCTGTAAAATGGAGCTAATAATAGTTCAAATGTTTTAGGGTGACTACAAGGATTGAGTGAAACAATCAGAAAGGTGATTGGAACATAACAAGCACAATAGCTTACGTATTAACTGTCATCACCCATCATCAGTGTTACGTAAAGCGAAAAGAACAGTGCGTGGCTTATAATAAAGGTTTGAAAACTGTTCGCTATCACACTCACCAGTAATCTCAGTGGCTTCCACTGTCTTCATGAGAACACTCAAATTATTTGCATACTCAAATATAGGTCTAGCCAGTTCTCTAGCTAGACCTATAGAATGTACATAAAACACAATAACAGACAAACCAGCACTGCAAATCTTTTTGATGCTTAACATGTGGGAGTCCAAGAAGCCTCTCTGCAATGAGAAATGCATGAATTGCTGCTAATTTCCACTTCTACTGTGAAGCATTTCTTCAGGGTTGTGAACACTTGAGATTTAGAAAACACATAAATATACCTTACAGCGTGAAAAACTTGGCAATAAGACAGGCTAAGTTTTTCTAAAAATGATTACTGTTTCCTGGAAGCTGCAGAGAGGCCTGGAATGTAATCCTCCTGCTGTGACACCTAGGAGACCTTGCTGGGCTGAGAGGCTCCATGGGGCGAGGCAGTGTGATGAGGTGAGCCCAGAGCCCCAGGGACATTCTCCCAAGGCCACTCATATCCCTGCTGCCAAGTTCCAGCTGCTCCTGCCAACGGTGACTCAATGTGCTTAACAGGCCTGATCAAATTATGTTCTCTCCGTGGGTCTTACCGTAGCAGAAAGTGCACCGCTGGAGTCTCTCTAGGGCTGGCATGGAGTCGGCCCCCGATGGAACCACTATTACTTGGAATGTGCCAGTGTCATCGATCTGCAGGAAGCAGAAGCAGGAGAAAGAGAGCTTAGTGGGTGGGGCTGCAAGAATTCCCCCGATTGTTCAGAGCACTGGGATCTGGAGAGAGCAACTGCTCCTTCTAAGAAGGTCAAGGGGAGCTGCAGCGTGGCGGGGTGGCTAGAGCCCTGCTGAGTTTAACCCCCGACACTCCCTTTAGCTGTGTGACAAGTTAGTTTGCCTCTGTTTCCTCATCTGTAAAATGGAATAATCACACTACTACCTACCAGGGCTACTGCAAACATTAACTGAGTTCATAATTGAAAGGCACTAACTGGCACAGGGTGGTGCCACGTGGGTCGTTAGAGACCACAAAACAATTCCTATCCATTATCCAACAACCCAGTGAGTTTGTTCTTATGTTCATCATCCCCATTTAACAGATGAGGAAACAGAAACTCAAAGAAAGGTCAAAGGATTGATCAAAAGACACTGAACATGGAAGCCATTTAAGGAAGAGGCTCAAAGACCTCCCCTTCCCCAAGTCCCAGAGAACCAGGTGAAATCACAGGGGCACTTTACAACTATGAGGCCCTTATGAACCAGGCATTGAATCTAGCTTTGCAGTGCAGACCCAGAGTCGCATCCAGGCAGCTCTCCTCTGAACAACTCCCAGCTCTTTTCAATTTGGCCCCATCGTTAACCCACCTGAGGCTGGAAAGCAGGGAGAAGATAAGGAGGCTCCAAATAATGAAGGATAATCAGCTTGTCAGTTAACTGACTCAGAGATCACTGACAGTTGCAGGAAAATTGTAGATATGATCCTATCTAATGCCTAAGAGATGGGACAGGTGACATTTAGCTTCCCCTGTGAATTCTACCAGCTTACTCGCCTCTTTCTCAGGGAAGAGTCCTTCCCACACTTTATCCATGGAGGTAGGACTTTGGCCGCCGTGTCTATATGGGGTGACTCCATCTCTCTAAGCAGAGCGGATTGTTCCGGGGATGGACAACTGACCAATCAGATCCATTCTCTCAGGAACTTGGAACTGGGGTCCTGAGGGCAGGGAGTCTCCCCATGTCAGTGGTAAGCACCAACAGAGCCGTGGGCTGGCCAGAGCCTATCTTGCGGACCGAGGAGCAAGAGAAATGGGCAGGAGGGGGGGTGCTTCCCCTGAGGCTTACCCCTACTTCTGCCCATCTTTTATTCTGTATATAAGAGCCGGAGAATCTGTGCTCATCAGAATTCCTCCCTGGGAGACCACTGTGTTTGCCTTCATAAGCTGTCTGAGTTAAAGGGAGAGACTTAGAGGGAAGATGTGGTAACTGAAGCTTTTAGCTAAATTTCTAGGCACAAATAATATAGAGAAAAGAACACACAGTGCCCGGGAAAGACTGAGAGGGAAGAAACAGAAAGTAGGGAAGGTGAAGATTGTGTAGTATGAGAGAAGAGAAAAAAAAGAAAAGAGCCTGGGATGGTAGGGCAGTGGACAAGTGACAGGAGCAGTGGTGACATAAATGGAGACGTTTTGTAGTGGAATGCAGTGCTCTGCATAACAGCACCCCTCCTGTGACTCACCATCTTCGGTAAAATCTGCATTGCTCACTGATTCTTTGTGCAAGTGGATTCTTTGAAGAAATGCTGAACTGTGTGTGCTCAGGTGAGCATAAGGTGAAAAGAGGTTGCTGACCCGTACTCAGAGCCAGAGGACTCCTGGGTTTTATCTGGATCCTTATAAGAAATTCACTTGGGGTATGTACATGAGTGTACTTAAGCTAGCTAGAATTGGTTTTCGTGATCAATTGGTTTTGGTGAACAGAGTCTTGACTCTTGGCTAATACAATACCAGAAACAATTAGTCTGTATTGTTAATGGCTTTTAATAAGTATCTGGGCAATGTTTCAAGTGAATCCTGCCTTGCATCTGGATTAAGATGAATGACTGGAACACCAAACCCAGAGAACATGGATCAGACCACCTGGTAGGGGCAAAGTGCTTTCTTATTGCCAACTATCAGGATCCAGAAAAAAAAAAAAATCACAGAAGGTTTGAGCTAGAAGAAATCTTAGAAACCATATAATCCAATCCCACCATTACAGATAATGAAAGTAAACCCAAAGAGGGGTGGAATATGGAAGGCTCAGTTTAAACTTTGCTCTCCCTAAATAAGACCTTCCTTCCATCTTCTGCATGAGCTACCTTTATGACTGCAGTTTTGTGTCAGTGGGTCCTAACTTAATTCAGAGCAGTGTTTTTAAGATGTCATCCAGGGATTGCTGCAAATTTGTTAACTAGTTTGTGTTCTGTATGTCTACAATGTGACAATTTCCATATTTCTGGCGGTGGCACTAGTTGATAATTTAGGCTTCACATCTAATCATGTATCAACATGTTGGTGTCAACCTAAAACATCTTTCTCGTTGATTTTAGTGCGTTGCTTTACTGGGAAAGTCCACAGAAGGCCCGTGTCTCCCTGCCCCTCCCCCCAAAGTAATCTCCTAATCAATAAAGTTTGGCAGATGTGGTTTTAGAGATCACGCATCCTACCACACATCATGGGAGCAACTGTAGTAAACATATTACAGAAAATTCCTTAAGCTGAATGTGGGTTCGGGATTTAATTTAAAAGGGTCCTATGGTTCACTTTTCTTACTTCTCACTTTTCTGTGGATTCAAAGAAGCACCAGCTTGGATGGAAGTACAGCTACAAAGTCCACAGATGGGTGACGTGGCATTCAGCAAATGGTTTTGGATGATACCGTTTTTTCTTTTGTAAACATCACGGGGCTCCATAAATTGGTGCATTCAAGAAAAGATACAGTTAATATTATGTGTAATCTTCTTTCTTTAGACAATTCTATATTAACAAAGGAAATCCTTTTAAAAATAAAAAGGTTGGGCGCTCGAAGTGTTAAAGTTTCCCATTAAAAATCCCCCCCATTTCAGCTCTGTCTTCAATCATCAGAATAATCTATAATGTCAAATATTACACTTAATGTTTCTCTCATCTGTAGTGCTAAACACCAGAGTAAAAGAAAAAAAATTAGACTAGCTAAAAAAGAGACAGTTCTGATAAGTATATTGGAAAGGGAGACCCACTCTAGAGTAAAATTCTTAATGTGCGGCAAGTAAAATTTCACCAGAAAAGGTAATTGCCAAACAAATTTAGAGGAAAAACCTTAGTGACAAAACAAAGCTGAGACTGAGGTTTTTCCAGTAAAAAATGGCCTTCCATTTCAGAAGAGATGAACAGCTTGTCACTCAACTTCATACCACCATGAAAAATTTCCAAGATAGTGATCATAGTCCATTTGTGAAGGAACACAGAGAAATCAGCCCATGTTGTTGGAGCAGCTGCTTCTGAGTCCTGCCGCATATGTCTGCACAGGCCCCAGATTTCACACTGGACTACTGAACTCTCAGATGCATCAAGATTTACAAAAGGCATGATAATTATGAAAGAAACTAGGGTTTTAAAATATGGCCCCTCAAGTAAAAATTCATTGTATTGTTAAATTTTTTAGTTCTGTTCTTAAAATAATAACAAATAACAGTTTAAGTGTAGGTAAGCACAATCAAAGAGAATGGATAGAAAGAAAAAGAAGGCAAATAAAGAAGTAGTAATGTAACTTCTCTTCTGTAATGTCGGGTGTTGGGTTCTCACCAATTTGTATATATGCCTCTGTTTTGAGCTCTCGTAGACAACCCTGCTTAATTCCATCCTCTAATGGCAGCTCCATGGGGTGGGGGGATCTTTTGGTTTCCTACTCTACTCTTGCATCCCAGAGCCTAGGACAGCACCTGGTATATATGAGGTGCTCTCTAGACATTTGTTGGATGAATGAACCTGAGGACCAGTTCTGACTTCTGTCTGCCTCTCTAACTCTTCTTCTGCCCAAGGGGTGTTTAGAGCCAATGCTGCTCAGATTTATGAGGGTCGTTGTCAAGAATTCAAAACTTCATCGGTGCTCTTCTGCGATGAAGTCCTTTAAGAAAGGAGCACAGTCTCTAGGTGATTGGGGTAGAATCTCTAAGTGAGATTAACACTCAAAAGGTTTAAAATAAAACCAACAAAATACATTTTCCTAAATATATGCTGTGCACATACCTTTGACTGGATGGTAGAATTGTGTCAGTTCACATTTATATCACAATTACCATCAATTACTCGCATTAGGATATTAAGTTGTCTCTTGTTTTGTGACTAAATAAAGCCAACGGACAATGGCGGCTCTCAGTAAACAGAAGAACTTATGAGGACTGTTTGTGTATTCAAATCCACTCATAGAATTTTTGAGCTGCTGCGTCTCATAGCAGCTTTATTTGCATAGTGCCGCCCCAGTCTTTTCTCATTTTTGTGCATTTTCTTTTCTGAGCCTGATGTATCAGCCTGTTCATCTGCATAATTCTGAGTTAGTTCAGTGATGCTAATAGCAGTTTCAGCTTCTTCACAACCTGGACTTCAATATTGTTAAGCAGATTTTAATTCAGCATTAAGCAAATGAACGTTAACAATAATAATTAAGGCAAAGGCTACCATTCTTGCGTGTTTGTTGTGTCCTAGGCACTGATGTGCAACATTACATCATCCCCTCTTCACAACAACTCTAGGAAACAGAAACACTTTCCATATTTTACAGATGAGTCCTCTATTTCAACTCTGTTTTGCTTATTTTAACACCTTCGCAGAAAATTATGGAGCTGGAAAGGGCCTCAAAAGGCCACTTAATCCTAGTCTCCAGTCTCCAGGAAAGACAGACAAGTCACCCTTGCAGGTGAGTGACTGCCCCTATAAAAGGCCTTTAGGAAAAGGTGGCACCTTGACCACTTACATTTAGCCATTTAGCCCATGCCAATTGTAAATCAATCTGGCCTTCAGAAAGTTCTTACTTCAGTCTAACCTGAGGTTTCCTACTGCTATTACTCCCAGTTTCTCTAATATGAGATTTTGCTAAGTTGGAGTTCAGCTGACTAATTTTCTCCAGTAATAATTTTTCATACACTTGAAGACAGTGATCCAGGAGCTTCTTACTTTCCTTTCTCTAAGTGAAATAATTTTCAAATGCTTGGCCTTCCATTCAGGCTGCATTTTCGAATACCCTTTTGCTGCTGCTCGGGGCTCCTCTTCATGGTTTCCACATAAACGGAGAACAAAACACCACATTAGGTCAACACAGATGACTGCAAGGATACTCCATGGGTCCTGCAGGTCTTTTGTAAGGGAGCCCTGCCACTGAGCCACTACTGACTAGGTGTTTAAAAGGTTAGGACGGCTATTATCAAAAAGGTAAGAAACAACAAGTGTTGGCGAAGATGTGGAGAAAAGGGAACCCTTGTGCGGTGTTGGTGGGAATGCAAATTGGTGCAGCCACTATGGAAAACAGGATGGAGGTTCCTCAGAAAACTAAAAATAGAACTACCCTATGATCCAGCTAGTCCACTTCTGGGTATTTATCTGAAGAAAATGAAAACACTAACTCAGAAAGATAACACGCACCCCCACGTTCATTGCGGCATTATTTACAATAACCAGGACATGGAAACAGCTTAAGTGTCCACTGATGGATGAATGGACAATGAAAATGTGGTATATATACACAATGGAATATTAGTCAGCCATAAAAAGAAAGAAATCTCACCATTTTCGACATGGATAGACCTTGAGGGCATTATGCTAAGTGAAGTAAGTCAGACAGAGAGACAAATAACGTATGATCTCACTTATATGTGGAATCTAAAAACAAAAGGAAAACAAAACCTGAGCTGAGCTCATAATGAGAACAGATTGGTAGTTGTCAGAGGTGAGGGGTGGGAGGTTGGATGAAATGGGTGAAAGGGGTCAACAGGTACAAATTTCCAGTTATAAAATAAGTCATGGTACAGTATGGTAACTATAGTTAATACTGTATTGCATATTTGAAAGTTGCAAAGAGGGTAAATCTTAAAAGTCCTCATCACAAGAAAAATACTTATAACTATATATGGCAATAGATGTTAACTAGAGTTATTGTGGTGATCATTTTGCAATATATACAAATACTGAATCATTATGTTGTATGCCTGAAACTAACACAATGTTATATGTCAATTATACCTCAATAATAAAAAAAAAAGGTTGTCTTGTTCCCAGGCGGCTCATTTAGGAATGCTACACAGTAAGATTTTAATCCTTAACCTAAGAAGCTGTAACCAGAATGACTTTTCTTTTACAAAATTTGGATAGTTACATGATTGGTGAAGTTATAAAATCAGTCAATTGGTATTCATCATACAGCAATGATTACTACTCTGGCCATTTAAGTGACATCCAGGAACGTTTATTGGCCTTCCTTATTTAGTATCTTTACACCCAGAGGCAACTCAGAGAGTCCCTTGGAGAAGCACTAGAAGAGCAAGCCTGGGTTCAAGTCCTGACATTGCCACTTCTTAGCTGTATGAACCTAGTAATAGTGGTTAACTTCTCCAGGCTCAGCTGTCTCCAGAATACAATGGGGATAACAATTATACCTACCTTGTACTTACTTCTTGTGAGAATTAAACAAGATAATGCACATAAAGGGCTTAGCACGTTCCCGGTACATAGTAATAAATAGCATAGTTCTATACTTTTTAGTAGAGGCCTCTGAACATAGGCAAAAAAAAAAGTATGTGAAAGGCTTAACCCTCTTACCGTAAATGCACGCTTGACGGAGGGCACGTTGCTGAAAGCAATCACCACCGGGACGATGTCAAGGGCACTGAACTCCATGGTGGCCGTGGCGATGGACTGGGCATCGGCAGACTGACCGCTGCTGAAAAATGTGGCGATTCTTCTTGTGTGAGCCCCTGGGAGTGTTCGCTTGAAGACATTCCTGGAAATAAACCTCATTGTTTTGCCGATCTCCCTGCCGGCTGAGGATCTCTCGTAAGGAATGGCTTCAATTTCCCTGAGAAGTTGGCTCTTCCTGTAGGCGTCTGAGAAGCGGATGAGGTGCCTGGCGTGGGAGTTGTAGGCGAGGACGGCGACGCGCGCCCCCACCGGGCAGCTGTTCTCCCGCACGCGGACGCCTCTGACGAAGGCGGATACCATGTCCTTCATCCGCTCAAATTCCTGCTCGGTCACATCCCGGGACTGGTCTAAGGCAAACACCAACTCGGTGGGATGCACGGGGCATTCCGGTTTTCCTAAAGGCAAGAACGTGTTCGTTATCATGTAGCATGCTTACTTTAAAAAAAAAAAAAAGAGGCCGGCCCGGTGGCGCAGCGGTTTAGTCCGCGCTTGGCAGCCCGGGGTTCACAGGTTCGGATCCCGGGGGCCCGCCGACGCACTGCCTGTCAGCCATGCCGTGGTGGCGTCCCATATAAAGTGGAGGAAGATGGGCACGGATGTTAGCCCAGGGCCCGTCTTCCTCAGCAAAAAGAGGAGGATTAGCAACGGATGTTAGCTCAGGGCTGGTCTTCCTCACCAAAAAAAAAAAAGATAGGTAAACTTATCGGGGCCGACCGGTGGCGCAGCGGTTTAGTCCGCGCTTGGCAGCCCGGGGTTTGCGAGTTCGGATCCCGGGCGCCCGCCGTCGCACTGCTTATCAGCCATGCCGTGGCGGCATCCCATATAAAGTAGAGGAAGATGGGCACAGATGTTAGCCCAGGGCCAGTCTTCCTCAGCAAAAAGAGGAGGATTGGCGACGGATGTTAGCTCAGGGCTGGTCTTCCCCACACACACAAAAAAAAAGATACACAGAAGGTAAAGTAATTTCAAACGTTAAATATTCAAAATATTTAAACACTAAATAATTAAGTATTGATTATTTAAGTATTAAAATAAGCATTTGAAATATTAAATATTTAAATCTTGAATAATTAAAAGCGCTATTCTAAAAATTGAATTTGCTCTTTTACTCAAAGCACAAGAAAAAGGCTATAGTTCGATTTGAGGTTTAATGAAGTTTGTAAGTTAATTACCAAATTCCCTCTAAATAATAAAGGGCTCATGGGTATGCCCTTTTATCTACATAGATTGGATCAATGGTGTCATGTTTGTGGCTGGAACTTTGCTTAGTTAAATAAACTGAAACATACATTTTTTTACTTAATGAGGAAATGTAACAGGAATTTAAAAAATGGGTGTGAAAACTCTGTTGATAATTTCAGGAAGATTAGAAGAGAACTGACATACACTCTACAGAACGGACCATTAGTCGCAAAGAGAGTAGGCACCACAGAAAGTGTTTAGAGCCCTGGCCCAACTACTTATTACCATGTGACCTTGCCCAGGTGACTTATCCGCTCTGTGACTCAGTTTGCTCATGCTCATCTGTAAAATGCTAGTCCTAAGAGCACCCACTGTACAGGCCTGTGCTGAGAACTAAATGAGTCAACACAGGTAAAGCACTTAGGACAACAGTGCTTAGCACATAGTAGGTGTTCAATTAACGTTAGCTATTACTATTGCAATTATTGTTACAGACGTTTTCATTGTGAAAGAGAACTATATATATATATCACTTAAAAGAATGAGGAAAGATTTAACTGATAAATTTCTATTTAACAGTTAAAAATGCAGGTTTAACCAATAAATGTCTTATTACTTAGAGAAATTTTGAATTATGATTGTTAAACTCGAATATAAGCGATAACTTTAGATTTAGTCATTGATCCCAAATCATTCATTCTAATCCCAGTAACCCTGCACTTATCACAGCTGGCGATTTATATTTGTCTGATTACCTGATTAATGTTTGCCTCTCCCACTAATTTGTGAAGTGTGGAGACAGGGGTTGTGTCTCTCTCAATCTGCCAGATTATTAGTCGCTACCATTTATCAGGGATTTAATAAATGTTGACTGAATGAAAAAGAACCAGACAAAGGACAGTTCTTTGCAACAGGTACAGGAAGGAGAGAACAAAACTTTAATAATGGGTGTGATGCCTGGTGTTGAGATGTAGGTTGGGAAAAGGAAATCTCAGTGTTGTGCTTCTCTTAGAGGGGTGGCCCCTCTCATTCAGATGCCAGCAAGTCATATACACAGAGCAAGGCCCACCAGCTCTTCATAGGGAGCCCAGGATCTCCGACGTGCTGGTCCAGGAGGGATCCCTCTGCCGTGGCCAGCTGGGACTCCCCCTCCTCAGTGCTAGATTATTATGTCCTGCTGGTCCTGGCCTCCATGACTTTCACAGGCCAAAGGACCAGTAAGAATAAACATTCAACCCCAAGTCAAACTGTGTATCTCAATGGAGATAGGACAGAATTTATTAGCCTCTGAGTCTAATTTAGAGGGCTGAGCAGATATTAAAAAAAAAAATTGAGCTCATGTCAATTTTACAATAAAAAATAAGTGGAATTATGACCAGACATGAAAGTGATTCTGCCAGCTTTTTTGGGGGGCTATTTGCATATGGGAACAACAACAACGATGCAGCTTCAGATGTAATTTAGAGATAAAGGAAATAAAAGATTCACAGCACTGGCTGAAGATATGAAAAAATTGAAGTTTTCAGGGAAAAACACCTAAGGGCTAATTCAACTTGCAAAATACATCCTCTGAACTCCAGCAAGCTGCCAGGAAGCAGAGGATTCCAAAGAGTGCTGTGGTGGCACCTAGGAGGCCCTCCTCAAGGCATGGCTCGCCACATGAAGACTTAACATGGCCACACACTGTACACGGATGGTTGCTGCTTGGCACGGAGCAGGTGACAATGAGGACAGAGGAAGGCAAACCAAACCACTGCCACGTAACTAACACACGGCAATGGCGGCCCTCATCCAGGCCACCACCATATTTGCCTGGAATACCACAACACCCTCCTAACCAGTCCTCTACACTTTTACACTTATCCTCCCTATAATCCGCTTTTCCGTAGAAGCCCAAATAAGCTTTAAAAAACTGTGCATCAGCTCGTGTTCTCCCCTTCAATACTTTCAATGAACTCTTTAATTCCCCCCCATTCCAACTTGAGTAAAATCCAGCCCAGCTTGAGCTGGCCCCTGCTCACCTCTCCATTTTTTCACATGTCAATTGCCCCCTCTTTATGTCTCAGTCATACTGGGCTTCTGTCAGTTTCTAGAAAATACCTAAGTCTGTCTTGTATCGTGACCTCTGCACTTGCAGTTCTCTCTGCCTGGCTCTTGCAAAGCTGGCTTCTTTTTATTCTCCACTGCAAACTTCAATGTCATTATTTCAAAGAGGAACCCTCTATCCAAAAGGATTTCTCCCCGCCCCTAACATTATTCTGTGACATAGCATCCTATTCTTTATCTCTTTCACAGCAACTATAGGATTCTGTAATTCTTTCATTTGTTTATTATCTGGATCCTCCTTTAGAATGGAAGCTTCTGAAGACAAGAATTATGTCCATCTTACTCAGCTCTGTGTCCCCAGTGCCTGGGAAACAGGCTGGCACATAATGGGCTTTCAATAAATATTTGCTGAGTGCACGCAATCAGAGGGCATGGATTGATGGGTTTATACAAAAGGTATAAAGGTTTAAGAGGGTGATGATGGGTTTATACAAAAATATCATGTAATAAGCACTTGTAAAATACTTGAAAACTGGCACAGAACGATATTAAGTCAACTTGGTAATTAACACCAGGCGTGAGCTCCGTGGACTTTAGCACTATCTGAGCTACACGTTCCGCTTACCTGCTATCTGATCATCCCTGCTTTTATTCTCCACCCTTTGCCCTTTGCATCTTCATCTCTTATCACTAGACTACTAGAGACCATATGACAAAGAGAAAGAAAATGAAGGGAGGGAGAAATATTATTAGAAAAAATCTAATGTTAAATGGTAATGTTAGTCATTAAAATATTACTAATAAAAACATCAAACCACTTGGTGGGGAAATAGCTGTGAGGCTCAGCTAAAGCTGAGTAATTTACGGGGCAGGTCTGTGCTACCAGTGTGAGGTAGCAACGACAGTCCAGATAAAATTTATATCATTTGGCAGGCAACACATAGTTCTAACTCATCTTTCCAGATGTATGACATTTTGGAGCTTGCTTATAATATGCTGTAAATGAAGATTACTCACCACGTCCGCCAGCTGGGGAAGAAGAACAAAGGAGATAGGGTTATTATTTGGTAGGAGAACGGATTCCTGTACTGTGTAGGAAAGTCATGGCAGCTGAGGCTCTGCTCTGTGTGCTTTTTGTCGATGACTCAAAACCCAAGGCAACAGAGAGGGTTTGGAGAAAATGCAGACGGATCTCGCCTCTTGGTAAAAGCATTGTTCCTTCCATAGGGAATGGGATGGGAGAGGTGGGACAATATTCAGCCATAATCAGCAGCCTGCAGCCAGCTGTCAGAGGGAAAGGACCTTTGCCTGGGGGAGAACATTATGTTGCAGAGAGGTGCACTGAATTTGGAGAGTTAAAAGGTCCTAACCTCTCTTTACTCTAAATTTTCTCCATGTAGATATCTATAGCTATCAATTTTATATATACACATAAAACTGTGTACATATGTGTATTTATGAGTGTATGAGTATATTTATATATACACACACCTCAGAGGTGGATTTACTCTGAAGCAAATGAAGCTTAAGCTTTGGGTCTGTAGTAGCCAATATAGAGGCCACTAGCCACATGTGACTATTTAAATTTTATTAATTAAAATTAAATGAAATAAATTCAGCTTGTCAGTTGCACTAACCACCTTTCAAGTACTCAAAGTCACATGTGGCTAGTAGCTATCACGTTGGACGTGCAGTGGAACATTTCTATCACTGCAGAAAGTTCTATTGGACACATGGCTTTTGACAGCTCACCTGCAGGGGACCCTCGCAAGGCCCTGAGACGGGCCCTAGCCATGTGTTCACATGATCACGTGCTTTTATAAATGCAAAGGTCGTTGGTTGAGATCTCCTTTCTTGTTCTAAACAACACTTATTTGAAATAATTTTGTACCTATTTTTGGATTTGTAATTTTGTATTGAGCCCCTCACATTGTAAAAGATCAGGCCTCATCACACTTGGATCTACCCCTGAGTCATCATAGTTCACGTGGCTCCCAGGTCAGACAGCCTACTGTGCTAATTCAGCCCCAAAGCAACCAGTCTTCATGACCCAATGTATATATTTTGACTCACATCATGGATGGTTTCATTCTGCCATAAAAAGGCAGAGTTAAGATCAATACCTCATTTAAAGCTTTTAAAAGTCTGTCTTTGAGACAAAGGCTCTCTACAGAAATGGGCTCTAATTTGTCTGTTTCCCTCCCCAAAATGCCTTGAGGGAACTTTTGACATTCTTTTCAGTCATAGTGTTTATTTGGGAAGTCATTATGCATGTGTGGATGAACATTAAAAGGTCGACTCTCCCCTCATCTTGTACGTGAATTTCTTTGATGGTGCTAACACATATTCTGATGGAAGAGGCTGCTATATTTTGAAAGCGAATTCAAAAGAGCATTTGCCAAATCAAAATGCCTTTTTGCTTTTAAAATTTTGAGAGAGAGAAAGGAAAATATAGGCAAATGAGTAATTTTACAAGCAAATCAATCAGTCCAACTAAAAGTAATCAAGCATACCTTTCCAGGAAAGGAGTAATTAACAAACCAAAGTCAGGGCTCCCACCCACCAGGACACCGATTATCACAGTCTCTTTCACTCCAGGTGAATTCAGTCCTGTCAGTTATTGTCAGGTGTTAATAATCATTTTAAAAAGTTCAGTGTGACTCTCCATGGATTGATTTCACCATCAGCGGAGTTCTGACTTCATCTCTCAATCTTCCCTAGATTAAAAGCACTAGACATATTATATTTAGTGCTTGGAACAGGTTCCAGTAGACATGTTGGCAGCCCGAGAGGCAGTTAACAGTCACCAGTCTGTGCTGACTCAAAATATATGCAGTGACATCTCTAATTTTAAGAAATTGGCTGGTAAATTGTCTCAATTTTGAGCGCAGAATTTGCTGCTTTTCTTCTATGAATGCTGACAACTTGGGTGATCATTTTAAACAGGGTACTTACGACTGTGGTCCCGCACATACTGAATGAGGTCACATGTCTGCAGTTCAAAAATAAAACAGAAAGAATTAACCAACAGACTGCCAGGTCCTGAAGTTTAAAAATAAATACGTTTAATGGAGTGCTCAGCACACTCTGTTGGAAGCAGGAGATACGTACGGAAAATGAAGCCAATCCTTTGGCCCCTTTCACACCCTAGGAAACAAATAAAAGTGGTTTCACTGCTCTAGACACACATATCAGTAGCCACAATGTGCACTAACATTATCCTAACAAAGTGAAAGCTTTAACAGGCTTTTATTCTTATTAAGTTATCAGGGAAACAGGAATACTTGTAGGATACTCAACACCTAGTTAACAGTAATAGTCTAAGGGGAATAAACTATAAGCAGCAAACTTGATGCATACAAGCCTCCAAAGGCCACTTTCCTCCAGGCCCATCTCTGGATGACAAGGGTCATCCAGAATCTAAGGATGGAGCTGACAACTTGCCAATGGCATGGAAAGCTTTGAAGCACTTAAGGCTTAGAACCATCTATGGCAGCTGCCTCTCCTTAAGGCAGAGGTTCAGAGTCCCCCAACCCTATGCTTTGCCTTGGCCACTGAGCAGCAGCCGAGCTGAACCTTAATCTGTTCCCATCATTGGTTGGTTGACAAAGGGACCAGACTCAAACCAAACATCTGGAAAGGTAATCCCAACTGTCTTGCCAAGTTGGGGACAGAAGGGACAAAGTGGAATTGGTTTTAATTTCATGTGTTCAATCCCATCTTTGGAACAGAAAGAGTCTGGCTATTCTCAAAAAGAGACACCTAAGGAAAAATGCAGTGGAGCCTCACCCACACTCTCAAAGAAAATAAGTCCCATATGAATGCAACTTTGATCGTTTATTCATTATTTATTAATTTCCTCTCACTTTCATTCATGACTGATCACTCATTGAAGGCAAGAAGAGGGCAAGTATTGGACAAATAAAATTCACTGATATTGAGAAATCTTATTTTAGTCTAATACTTTTCATTTCCTCCCTCAATTGCCCCCACCTTCCAAGAAATGGCAGCTGATATTTAATAGGCATTTTTTCTTCCTTTCTCTGAGTACATAAAGGTGGAAAAAAATAGGGAAAATCATTACCAAGCTGCAAACACAGAAAGCACATACATTTGGACAATGAAGACTCCATGCAATGACTTTTCATTTGGAAAAGGAGCTGGTGTGATATATGGCTTTTCAACTTACCTTGCGTCCGGGAGGTCCCAGCTCCCCAGGGGATCCTGGTTCTCCTGGAAGCCCAGTGGATATCTCAAAGCAGAATTTATTTATTTTAAAATTATAATTATTCATAGATGTATATGTGTTTGTGGGTATTTTAAGTTTCAAAGACAATACACTTTCATTTTAGAAAATTGAGAGACTCCCAAAAAAGCACACAAAGGAAAAAAATCCTCAGCAATCTCTTCTCCCCCAAATAACTGTTGCTAAAGTTTTGGTGTCTTGTCTTCTATTTTATTTATGTCTTTTATTTATTTATTATTTTGGTATTAATCTATATGTTCTTTTTAAGATATAATTTTATACCTTTTCCCATTGCCTTTTACACTAAATATATATCTCTGGACATTTTCATGTTACTAAATATCCTTTTGCAAAATCAACTTTCATAGCTGCATAGTATTCTATTACATGGATATACCATGATTTATTTAATCAGTCTGTTATTATTGGCATTTAGGTTTGCTGTTGTTGTAACAAGCAAGGCCATTATAAAGTTATCATCTGTGCAATTCTGATTATTTCCTTAGGGTAGATTGCTAGAACTGGAATTGTTGGGTCAAGGGAGAAACTTTTATCTAAATTTATCTAAATTTAGTAAGGGCTAAACTGAAATACAAACAAATGAACAAAAAAACCCAGAAAAAGATTTAAATATAAAAACCCTTGAAACAACAACAACAAGAAAATACTTAACTGTTGGCTGGAAATATTTGTAGTGAATTGGGAATAACAGCAGGAATAAAACAATGGTTGTTGACCACATACTACATGCCAGGAATTCTTCCATGTGCATTTAACAATAAAATTTATCATAAAGAAAGCTGGAGTTTAATTCAAACACTAGGGCAACATTCCTTTATTCATTCAAAATGCCTTAGGGATGATGGCATTTATAACCTTTATAGGAATAAAAAATGAAGTTGTCTAAAATCAACTTAATTTGTGAAAGCATTGCTTATGGAACAGCAAATAATTATTGATGTTCTTTGGGTATTCCACAGTGTGCTGGGTTGACTGAAAAAAACAACTTACTGATCATATTTTATTTAGCAGATTAACTTCCCAGGAAAAAAATGGCAGATTAAACATATGCATTTACTTTTGGTCCCTCTCAATGCCTTATAAAATGATAGTAGATTTTTTTAAAAGGCAAAAAACCAACAACAATGAGGAGAATGAATAAGGAGACAATAGGCATAAACCTTTGGAGGCTGGAAAGCAGATGTATGTGTGTTAAATGACTTAGCAGATCTGAAAGAGCTGAATCCTAAGCCAGTGTCAGGGAAAGCCAAGAATCCATGTGTTTTATAACACATTCCCAGAAGGCCCAGGAATTGGCAGCACCAGGTACCTCTAGAAGTGGAGGTGAAGGGGAGAGGCTAAATGAGGATGATTGGTTGAAAATCATTTTAGGAATCCCCCAATCTCCTCTGCATTCTCTACATTTGGGTGAATGTCCCTTCTCCCATCTCAACAACAGACAGAGGTAAAACCAAGGTGTCTGCACTAGGGAACCCAAGGCAGAGTTGAGGGCCAATGGTGCCATCTTGAAAACAGGGAGATTTGAGAATGACAGCATCATAGCAGAGTGAGTTTGTCCTCTCCCTGCTAAGTTACAACCAAATACACATCCATTGACCAATCGAGGATTGCCTACAGCACAACAGGATGCCTAAGACATCCAGGCATCTCTACCTCTGAAGGTGGGTGGACTGGACCCACAGGAAGCAGTGGAACTAGGAGAGCAGCCCCCGCCCCCTCCCGCTCCCCTGGTGGCAGTGATCCAGGGTGCGGATTCTCACATAGCAGCCCAAGCAACTGTGAGCAGGGGCAAGGGTAGCCTGGCCCCACATGCACACGAACACCTGTGGAGCGGTGGTGGCTGACGGGAGCCCTGCATGCATGATGGTTGGTGGAGTGGCAGCCTGACCTGCACAAATGCTAGCAGATGGGACAGGAGCAGAAAAATCAGCCCCTGCCCTCTCCCCTCCAGTGGTGGCAGGTGGAACCTGCAACCAGAAGCATCAGGAACCACAGCAGAACCAGCAACCCAGCCCCCAGGGGCAGCACCCTCGACACCAGCAACACCAGCAGTGGAGGCTGCATACAAGTCCCTGGGTCCCCAGGCCCCTGGACAGTGACAGCTGTGAACTCAGCATCCCTGGCAGTGGTGCAATCAGCACCCCTGAACAACTTGGGAACAGCAGTGCAGGTGGTGCCTGGGACAACAGCATCTGAGCCCGCAGAGAGCCAATGGAGGAACATGAGACCCAGGCGACCCTGGAAGCAGCAGAAGTGCTCACAGCTTAGTGACCCCAGTGGTGTCACATAAGACTGTGGTGGCATCTAAGCAGCAAGGCACCAGCAGCCTCAGAGGCACAAGTGGCACAAGGAGGGCACTGATGACACTTCTGGCAGAGGCAATGGAGGGTGGAAAGTGCTGGCTCTCAAATACTATCAGAAGCAGCTCAGAACCTCAGTAACCAAAGCTGTACCCAAATAAGAAAAGGTGATTACTACCACAAATGCTCTGGCAGAGGATCAGTTCATCAAACACCATGAAGAACTACAGTAACACACAGAGCAGAAGGAAAATGACAACTCTCCAGAAATCAAACCTGAAGTCACAGATTACAATCTAATTGACAGAGAATTCAAAATAGGAATCATAAAGAAACTCAACAAGTTATATGAAAACTCAGAAAGACAATTCAATGAGCTCAGGAATAAAATTAATGAACAGAAGGAATATTTCACCAAAGTGACTGAAGCTCTAAAAAAAAGCCAAACAGAAATTCTGGATATGAAGAGCAGAATTAATGAGATAAAAAATAATGTAGAAAGCATTAAAAATAGAGTAGACCTTATGGAAGAGAGAATTAGTGAGCTTGAAGATAGAAACCTAGAAATGATTCAGGTGGAGGAGGAGAGAGAACTAAGATTTTCAAAAAATGAAGAAATTCTATGAGAAATATCTGACTTAATTAGGAAAGGTAACATGAGGATTATAGGTATCCCAGAGGGAGAAGAAAAGGAGAAAGGAGCAGGGAGCCTATTCAAAGAAATAATAGCTGAGAACTTCCCAAACCTGGGAAAGGAACAGGATATGCAAGTACATGAAGCTAATAGAACTCCTAATTACATCAAAGCAGAAAGACCTTCTCCAAGGCATATAATATTAAAACTGTCAAAAGTCCATGACAAAGAAAAAATATTAAGGGCAGCATGAGAGAAGAAAATAACCTACAAAGGAACCCCCATCAGGCTTTCAGTGGATTTCTCAGCAGAAACATTACAGGCTAGGAGAGAGTGGAATGATATATTCAAAATACAGAAAGACAAAAACTATCAGCTAACAATACTCTATCCAGAAAAATTACCCTTTAGATATGACAGAGAAATAAAAGCTTTACCAGATAAACAAAAGCTGAGGGAGTTCATTGCCACTAGACCTGCCCTGCAAGAAATGTTGGAGGGAGCCCTCCTACCAGAAACAAAAAGGGACAGGTTTACAAAACTTTGAGAGATGAGATAAATAGACAAAATCAGAAAATTGAAGCTCTAAATCAGAATAGGTTAGTAAACATTTAATTATAACATAAAGGATAAAGGTAAGGAAAGCATAAAAAATAACAATAAACACTTCAATTTGGTCACAAACATACAACACCAAAAAGAATAATTTGACAACAAAAGCATAGAAGGGGAAGAGGAAAGGGACAGAACCTGCATAAGCTAATGGAGATTAGAGGCTATCAGAAAAAGGACCATCTTATCCATGAGATCTTTTACACAAATTTCATGGTAATCACAAAACAAAAATCAGCAGAGTCACAAATCATAAAGAGAAAACCATCACAGAAAACCACCAAACTGAAATGGCAGACAGAAATACAAGGAAAAAGAAATAATAGAAATACAGAACAACTGGAAAACAAGAGATAAAATGGCAATATTAAGCCCTCCTGTATCAATAATCACTCTAAATGTAAATGGATTGAATTCACCAATCAAAAGACACAGAGTGGCTGGATGGATTCAAAAACAAGGGGCTGGCCTGGAGGCCTAGTGGTTAAGTTTGCCCACTCTGCCTCGGTGGCCCAGGGTTTGCAGGTTCAGATCCCAGGCATGGACCTATGCACCCGCTCATCAAGCCATGCTGTGGTGGTGACCCATATACAAAATAGAGGAAGATGGGCACAGATGTTAGCTCAGGGCTAATCTTCCTCAGCAAAAAGGGGAAGATGGGCAATGGATGTTAGCTCATGGCCAATCTTCCTCACCAAAAACAAAACAAAACAAAAACAAGACTCAACAATATGCTGCCTCCAGGAAACACATTTCAGCTCTAAGCACAAACATAGGCTTGGAGTGGAGGGACAGAAGATGATACTCTAAGCAAAAGAAAACAGGGAGATCCAATGAAGGCATGCGAAATAGATGTGAGACCCCTCAGCTCTCCTTTTCCATGTGACTCCCAGAAAGCTGGCAGCCAGACCTTCACCCTCAGGCAGGAAATTGAAAGAATCTTCTTAGGGGAATCTGACTAGACAAAGAAGAAAGACCTAAAGATACTGATATCAGAGGTTTGCTAAGTAAAGAACTCAGCCAGATCACTCTTCAGTGAGACTTGTAGTTGACCAGCTCCATCCATGTCCTTGGACTTCCAATCAGTCTTTTTTTTTAAAGATTCACCCTGAACTAACATCTGTTGCCAACTTCCTCTTTTTTCTTTTTTTCCTCCTCAAAGCCCCAGTGCATGGTTGTATATCCCAGGAGTAAGTCCTAGTTCTTCTATGTAAGCCCCTGCCACAGCATGGCAACTGACAGACAGGTGGTATGGTTCCATGACTGGGAAACAAACCTGGGCTGCCGAAGTGATGAGAGTGCCAAACATTAACCACTAGGCCACCAGAACTGACTCTCCAATCAGTCTTTTTGTCCTCAGTTCTTAAATAGGAAGAGATAGACCATTCCCCGGACATTTGAGAAATAGAGAGCAAAACAGGAAAAGAAAAAAACTACAGGGAACAGACTATGTTGCGCAAAGAAGACTTAAACAAAGAGATAAAGGAAGATGTTCAACCATGAAACAAGAACAAAATAGTATAAAAAGGGAATATTCAGAGAACAAAAATGAGCTCTTGAAAATTAAAATATCAGAGGAGCATTGTAAAATAAAGTCAAAGAACTCTCCCAGAAAGTAGAGCAAAAAGACAACCTGGAAAAAAGAGAAGAGATAGGGGCAGAGGGATCACCATTTTTTCACAACAAACCTAGCATAATTATTTGACTCTTTAAACCAGTTGTTCTCAACTTGGGGGGGGGGATATTGTGCCACTCACCACCCCTGAGGGGACATTTGCCAATGTCTGGAGACATTTTTGGCTCCCATAATGGGACAGAGGAAGGAGGGGTGGTTGATGCTGACACAATGGGTAGAGGTCAGGGATGCTGCTCAACATCCTACAATACACAGGACAGCCCCCACAACAAAAAATTATCCAGCCCAAAATGTCAACAGTGCAGAGGTTGAGAAACCCTGCCCTGAAGTACATGCATGTGTAAAGTTGATAAGAAATATAAATACATACAAATGTACATGTTTACACAAAATAAGACGGGTTAAAGATCATGGCACATTAAAAAAAATGCTTCAATTGGGGGAAAAAAATCAAGGTGAAGACTTAGAAAGCTTAAATTAGGAAAGTAATCATTCCAAGAGAACCAAATAAGCACTCAAAATTCAAGGCAAAGCTTTACCAGATCTTCCAATAGAAACTTCAGCTGTTCCAGAGGGAAAGCCTGGAAGTTTTCAGTGTCTAAACTTCAACTTCAACTTACTTCAACTTCAAAATACTCACATAGATGTGGAAAAAGCAGCTTGGCAGGTGAAACGAGCAAGTCATAAACAGAGATAAATTGTCCAACGTGGGAAAAAAATTCAAGTCACCAAAGGCCAAGAGAAAAAGTTTATACATTTCCCATTAGTTTATTGTTTTTTAAACATGATTAATGTGCCACTGTGGGGGAGGGAACCCGACAAACAGTGAACTTCTCGGAAGCTTCTAGTGTTCAAGGGCGAACTACGTCATTACCAAGCCAAGGGAAAGGATCTAGAGATATCTCAGTGCAGATGACATCTGGATTAATTTGCAAGTCTTTTCCAATTATCTTTCTAACTATATTGGTCTTCATTTTTTTTTTTGAGAGCATAATGTTAAAATATAGTCACCCAAAAACGTGTATGAGGAAGAGAATTATAGCTGGGAAGCAGTCCTCTTGGGAGAAGCAGGATGGAGGGAAAGAGCAGTTTCTTTACTTTGTATCCCTTAAAACCCAAGTAAACAGTCTCTACACATAAAGTTCTTGTGATGTTTTATATTAAAAAAAAGATCAGAATAAAATTAACTACCATGACAAAATGGGAAAACCACCTCAAGTGTCAAGTTTTATCAGATTTTGTGTTTTTCTTTTCCTGCTAATTGACATGGTGTTAAGATGAGTTTACTTGATCAGTGCTGTTCTGAAGAAAAGAGACAAGGAGTGCATTGAGAGACAATTACCATAAGATTGTCTCTGTAAAACAGCTATCTCATCTATACACAGTCTAAGATATATAAAGAGTCAGCAAATGCAAAAATTCATTCTTAACCCACTGAAACCCAAGGATGCGGATGCCCATGAGATGCCCTGGAGACTTGTGTTGATTCCAAGTGATCCAAAGCATTGGACAATATGTAAGCCTCTCCACGGAATAATAAGAACATATTCAGTTACATAATACTAAATGAAAACTTTGTCACAAAGCTTAGGAGATACCCTCCTGAGCTAAATGAGGAGAGGGTCTTTCAGGGTATACCTCATTAACAGCAGCTTAACAAACCTTAATAGTGAAGACAAGATACCAGTGGGCATTAGGCTGCACTAAGTCTGCCAGGGAGACGGGATTAAACTGACCATATTTTGGCAGAGAATAACTATTTTGAACCACAAGGATTCCTTAAAAAAAAAAAATCTTATTTCCAGTGTTAAGAATGGTACCTTGGCAGCCAGAATGGGGAACATGTTCACTAAAAGCAAACAGTTCATTGCGTTCTTGCTGGCATTGAAGGATGAGTAATATATCCACTTCCCTTCCCCAAGTTTGCCTTAACAAGAAATACACACACTTTACAAGTCTTTGGGAACAACTGACAACTCAAATGATTGTAAAGGCATGAAAAACGATTTCCCAAAGTAGCTGAAATTGCAAGGCACTGGAATCTAAGAAGCTTACCGTCTTGCCTCTAAATCCCTTGGGTCCAGTTTCTCCTGGACCACCAGGGTCCCCAGTGTCACCCTAAATAAGTCCAGAACAATAAAATAAGACGGTTTTAAAATCAAAGAGATATATCTCAATGTTTTTAAACTGATTCCAACATGAAGATATTTTTCATATATATTTTCATCTTTAACAGTCTTCTTTGAAGAGCGCCCCCCGCCCCCATTTTTATTGCTCTCTACATAGCACATTGCATCCTGTTTTTCTTCTCTGTCTCTCCAGCCAGAACACAGCCTCCTTGGAGATGTGAACTGTGCCCTTCATTTCGTCCTCTGATCCTATCACAGGACCTGGCATTTACCGAGCTCCGTAAATGTTTCTAGCCAAAGCAGAAGCCTTGAGGTAGAGGACATCATTGCTAATATTATCTGAAGGTGATTTATAAACACATTGGGAAAATTGAGCCAGGTGAAATCAAGTAATTTTGGTTTTACTTTCCTTTGAGCAAAGAAGAAAATACATACGATAGAGAGGAGGGAGTACATATGAAGTGAAAAATAAGGATGATTTCTTCCTTTACCTATGAATTGAAAAACTAGAAATGAAATTTTTTAAAAAGTCTGCGTCTTTTTTCCCTCCTTTTCCCCATAAAAGTTTCTTTTTATTCATTTATAATTAACTCTCCTTCTATGGTCCTATGATACATTTCAGACCCCCAGGAGTATTTCTGATTGATCTCTAGTTAGTATGAAGTACATGGTACCTTAGGTCCACTTTCTCCAGGGAATCCTTCTTGCCCCTGTAATTGACAGTAGGGAAAATTAATATATGCACACATCACCGAGGGGGGTTTATATTGACTTTAATTTTACTTGCTCCCTTATTTAGTTTTAGTACCCCTGAACCAAGGAAGGGCCAAAACAATCGAAAATGAAACTGTGCAGCACTATTTGAGAAACTAGCTCCAATTTCTAAATTAAACTATTTACTTGTTTCACCAAAATATCATGACAACCTAAGATAAGTGGATAAATGTATGTATCTGAGGAATTACAAATCAGGTATATAACAGGATAGCTGATAATTTGGCTACGTGTCTCTGAAACAGTCCTCTTAAAGCGGATTTCAATGGAGAAATTTGGGAAGCCTGGAGTCTAAGGTTGATCATTCATTTTCTGGTCCTCTGTTTACCTTACTTTGGCCACAGACCATAGTTGAAGCAGTATGATAATCCTCATTTGATGAAAAAAGTATTTAAAGCAAAGTTTATTTTCTGATTATTAAAAGTAATATCTCCTCAAACATATATAAAATACAAAAGAATAGAAAGAAGAAAAATCACCCAAATCTCACTACCCAGAATCACTATAAATATTTTGTCATATTCTCTCTAAGCTTTTAAAATACATTTTCACACAATTGGGATAAATGTTTTTTTCTGATTATATTCTGATTTTTTACTTGATATTGTCACATTATTTCTTTACATAATTATAAACTTCATATACATTCATTTTAAAGAATAGCTAATATTCCAATGCTATAGACTACTTAATATTTCCCTTTTTTCAGATATTAAGGTTTTTTTCAATTATTCTCTATTCTAATGAAAATTTCACTAGAAACCTCTCATTGATTAGTTATGTCTTTTTCAAAGAAATTTTAGCTTTTTTGGGTTTGTTTATTCTTCCAGAGAGCTTCTTGCATCATTCCCATTGGGAATTCCCTTGGACGCCTTTATAATGTTTTAGACTTTCCAACAAGAACTTGGTATGTCTCCATTTATTGAAGTTTTATATCTCAATATTTTTTTGTTATAGGTTGCAAACATTTTGCAGAAAGTATTCTGAACTATATTACGTTTTTGCGGATGTTATTATGATTTCTAAGTGGTTACTGTTGGAATATAGAAATCACTGGTTTTGGTAAATTTATCTTACTTCCAGACACTTAAATATTCAATGACAATGGAAAGTTATAATTCTGATATAAAGATCAAAGGTTTTAATTTTAAGTTACTGCTTGGACCGATGCATTTAGAAAGGCCATGTAAAACCTCTCACTAATGGCTGAAGTAAACCTAGTGAGAGGACAGATGTTGGAATGCCTCCCCGAATCAACTCGAGCCCAGAGCTGCTATGACTAGACACACTGCTCAGACTGGAACAAGTCAGGCCCTGGCTGCCCATCTCTGCAAAGAACAGAAAACTAATTTCCAAGTTTCATTGTTGCCTGCAATTTAACCATCCAATTGTTTTTTTCTTCTACCACATTCCTCATGGAATATCAGCAAATAAATTATCAAAATCTATCTCTGAATGTCCAAGACTGCCTTAGTCACTGCTTTCTTTTTTTTCTTAAACGTGGCAAAAAAAACCCCCACAACAAAACAAATGGAAAATGTCCAGCTTCCAGTCAGTGTGTCTTACCTTTGATCCTTTACTTCCAACGTTACCATAACCTGGGGTGCCATCATCCCCCTGTAGACAAAGTAACTAATTACAAACATCCCAGACTACAGATAGAGGCAGGATTATTCACAAGACAGCAAGACAGCCAGGTTTTTGGTTTCATTAGGAGAAATCAGAAAGTGGGATTCTCCCTCTGGGGCAGGGCACTGACTTCTGGTGATAGTGGTGCAAAAGGCAACTCTCAATAACAGATACAGACAATGCATCGTCCTAGTCTTACTTGTCTCATCTGTAAAGTGGGAACAATAATTATACCTATTCATGTTTTTTTTTTTTAATGAGGACTGAAAGAAAATTTCAGGCACATAGTAATCTCAATAAGAGGAAGTAGTAGTGTTGTCTCTTCCAGATAACACTTGTATTTTCATACCTCAGCTCTGACCTATTTTCAGTTTGCTAGATAAAAATAAGACCTCCTAAGTGCCTGGGCATTGGCTATTGTCAGACCCTTGTAGAGGCCTTTGTGAGAAGCCCTGAACTCTAGGGGAGGGCTGGGCTGGGTTTCTGATGAATGGATTCTGAGGTGAGGAAAGGATGTTATGGAGATGCTAAAGGCAAGTTTTGTCCATTTTATCATTTGGCTTCAAGAGCATTCTGGCCAGGATGTTTGGTACCCGGAAAGTTGTCACCTTGGAAAAGCTGGCCAAGGAACTAATCCAAGACGAGGATAATAACTCAATTTCTAGAAAGCTATAAAGCTAGATTGGTATGGTATCTTTAACATTCTCTTCAGAGAACCACACCTGACATCTACTGAACTAAAAGATCCCTTAGGGCCAGATCAAAAGTAGTGATAAAACGCAAACCTGCAAGCCTCGAGGACCGGGAAGGCCAACAGCTCCTTTTCCTCCCAGATCTCCAGGTTCTCCCTGTCAAACAGAACAATGAAGTGTGTCCTCATTAGGTTGTTTTTGTAAAGGAAATTAGGAATGATGGCACTAAGACAACAGTTTTCAACTGCATCCACACACAGGGACAATGGGTTCATGGCCAAGACCGTGAGTTGTGCAAGCAATACAGAAGAACTGCTGTTGTTGGCTAGTCAGGTCTCCCCATTGATAAATGAAGCATCTGTAAGTCTGATGTATTGCTGAGTGCAAGCTGCCGTCCTAGCAGCTCAGTGCCATGAACCGCACCCTTGGAAATGTCTTACCATGAGTCAAAGAGGAGCTCTGTATTGTTTAAAAAAAGTAACAAAACTGTTTTCCATGATGATCCATGCAAATCATTTGGCTGCTGCAAAGACCATAGACTTCTTAATCTACTTTTAAGGTTTTAAGTGTCAATCAAGATACCCAAGGTGGCACGACATCTCTGCAACAATTTCTGCCTTCTGACGAGCAGAACATCTACTGTGGGTTATACGTCAATCCCAGGATTATCTTGAGGGAAGACCAGCTCCTTGGGAAAGTTAACACAGGCTTACAAAGGAACGTTAACTCCTTTTCTCAAAAATAAAAACAACTTTTGAAGTTTTAGATTTACAGAAGTGTTGTAAAGATAGTACAGAGAGTTCCTATGTAGTGCACAACTAGTTTCCCCTATTGTTAACACTATGTTACATTGGTTACATTAGTAGGCACATTTGTCACAACAAATAAATGAATATTGATTCATCAGTATTAACTGAAGCCCATACTTTGCTCAGATTTCCTTAGTTTTTACCTAATATCCTTTTTCTGTTCCAGGATCCCATCCAGAATACCACATGTCACATCTCCTTAGGCTCTTCTAGACTGTGATGGTTTATCAGATTTTTCTTGTTTTTGGTGACTTTGACAGTTTGGAGGAGTACTGGTCAGGTATTTTGTAGAATGTCCCTCAGTTGGGGTGTGTCTGATGTTTCTCTCAGGATTAGGTTGGGTTTCATGGGTTGGGGATAGGGCCCACAGAGGTGAAGTGCCTGTTTACATCACAGCGTCATCAAGAGTGTATACCATCGACATGGCTATCACTGTGACGGTAACCTTGATCACCTGGCTGAGGGAGTGGTAGTCAAGTTTCTCCACTGTCGAGGTCCACCTCCCTGTCTTTTCAATAATGTACTCTTTGGAAGAAAGAGTGTGGAAGTGTGCACAGCCCACACTTAAGGAGTGGGAGTGGTTAACTCATTTTTAAGGACAGAAAGGCAAGGCAGTAGGTGTGAGAAGTGCAAATGGAGAAACGTCCAACGGCACTGAACTCTGGGGGTGAAACAGAATAGGGCTCTGGGGAAGGGAACCAGATCACCTGCCCTGATGCCTTTCTTTCAGGGCACTGGATCTCAAAGTGTGCTCTGGGGGCCACCTGCCTCGCAATACCTGGGGTCCACATGCAAAAGGAAATTCTTGAACTCCATTGGTATCAGTCTTTGGTAGTGGAGCCCAAGAATATCCCTTTCTAAATAAGCTTCTCAGCTGATTCTTATGCATACTGAAATTTGAGAACATCTGCTTTAGGGTAGGGAAATGAGGGGACCCGTATGGCTTGTCTAGGGTCAAACACTCTGTTATAGGTACAGCCAGGCATTGAGCCCAGGAGTAATTGCTGGGTTGCTTGCCTCTCTGGGAGCTTGAGCTTTATTGGAGTAAGGTAGGAGGAAGTGTTTGGGGCTCATCTCAGTTAATAATGAGTCTAGAGGGCTCAGTCCACCTTGGGGCTGTCCAAAGGGTTTGGGTTTGCTTTGAGGGCACTTACCTCCCAAATTCCGCCCCCTCCCTTTAAAAGTCCCTTTTATTAACAATGATCTTCTTTGGCACAACTACCCTGCTCAAATCTACTCCTTCCACACTCTCACCTATACCCAGCCCTAGGATCCATGTTAGCCCCTTCTGTCACACCCTATGGAGTGCCCTCATTTCACATGCAAACCTTCTCTATACATCCGTGACATCTGCCCACACACATCCTTCCTCATTGTAAGATAAACTTGGTTCTCACCAGTGACACCACTTCCCCTGCAGCCTTCTCCAGAGCAAGAAGGCGGCATTGTCTCTGTTCCAAACTTTCCTTTCCAGACCATTATTGCTACACCCACGCTCTAGTAATCCCTTCTTTTTGGAGTTGATTATCCTTGTCATCCATGTATCTCATTCCATCCTCCAATCACTGTCTTTGCAACACTCCACTGCTGGCCTCCATCATTTCAGCCCTTCTTAGCAGTTCTCCATCACCAAGCTAGCCTCTCCTCTTATGCCCTCAATCTCATCCTCTGTGTCAAGAAATTTCTCCATTAATTATCTCTTTCTTACATCTTCAAACTCCTTCTTCCTCTGTTTTCTCTTCTCTGCTCATAAATATGCTATAGTCTCTCCTATTATTGAAAACAAATACCCTGCTCTGATCTGTGCTACACCTTGCCAGTATTAGTAATGTCCTCCTCCTCCCCTTCAAAGCCTAGTTTCTCCAAAGAGTAGTTTACAGTCTCATATCCATTTCCTCCTCATCCACACATTGTTCAGTCCATTGCAGCCTGTCTCCCTTTCTTTCTCCTCCTCTCAATTGCTACACTTTTGAAACTATCCCTTGGAGCATCTTAGCCACTAGATGCAACGGCTTCTTCTCTCCTCCCTTCCTTACCTGTTCTACACCAGCTGATACTCTTGACCTCTCCTTCCTGAACTCTTCTCAGCATCCAGTGGGCTTTTCTGTTTCTTTCACCTCCTTTCTAATAACATATTGTCTGTCTCCTCTTACGCTTCTTACAAATAGACATCACTAAGAGTCTTTTTAAAAATGCAAATAACTCTGAAACCTGCATCTCCAACCAGCTCTAAACCCTTTTCTCTATCCCCCAAACCAAGTGATTTTCTTCAGTCTTACACCTGCTCTTCCCCTTGCCCATGCTGCTTCTGTGATGGTGTTACCACTCATGTTGGAAGCCCACAAGCCATCTAGTCCTCTTCTCTCTGCCTAAGTTCCATACTAGAAGAGTCCTCGAGAATCATCACAAGCCCCACCTGTCCTCACCCTGTTAAGCCATTTAATCATTGCTTGTCTTGGACACAGATAGAGCATTCCAACTAGTCTCCTAGCTTCCAATCTCTCAGCCTTCAAAATATTTCCACACTGAGTTGCCTATTTAAAATCTTCCAAAGTCTGGCTGTGTTCATACACTCCATTCAAAAATTGTAAATAGCACTGTACTGGCTATCTAATAAAGTCAGTCACCACAGACTTTCTTGTTCTTTATGTGCCCACCAGACAGGATCATTTTTCACTCACCAAACACCAGCTCCCAGGGTTTTCCAAACCTGTGCTCTCCTTCACACTATTTCTTCTACCTGAAATTCCCCATGCTCCTTCCCTGCTTGCCAAAATGCTTATCTTCTAAGGTCCATCAAAGTCTGTATCCCCTGTGATGCCTCTTTTCCCAGCCCAGAATTATTTCTATTAACACTATGTTAAACCTCCATTTCAGTCCCTTATCTCTAACTACTTTATGTCATAGATTATTGGCTTGAAAGTATTCTAAATTCTGTGGGGTTGATTCCATGTCATATTTATCATTATACAACCCAGAAATTCTTTCCTTAAACAAATATTTACTAAGCACTTACTATGTGCTGGGTACTGTTCTAAGCACTAGGGATGCGACAGTGAGCAAAATGAGGACAAAGATCTCTGCTTTCCTGGAGCTGACTTTCTAGTCTAGCTGAATGCAATAGAGTGCCTTTGTCTAAAAAGGTGTTCAGCAAAGGTTTGTAGTATGAATGGAAGAAAGAAATAAAGGAAGAAGAAAAGAAGAGAAGGAGGGAGGGAAAAGAGAGGGATGGAAGCAGGGAGAGAGAAAGGGAGGCCTGGCCCAGAACAGTCCCCCTTCCCTCAGATCCCTCAGCTCAGATTGGGTGTAGCCCCTCATGAGATTATGCTGAGCTGGAATTCCTGACCTCATCCTGGTCCACACCCAGGTCCTTAGATGTTGCTGGCTCTTTAAGAATCAAGCCAGGGTATAGGGGCGATGAGATATGCTCTCCTTTGTGTTGAAAGGGCTCTGGCTAATGTAACCAGACACACTTCCCTTGAGGAGAAAACCTCAACCTTGGTGTGTATAAAGAATGCGACCTACTTTATTTCCCTGGCTTCCCAAATGGCCTTGACTGCCTGCTTCTCCTCCTGGTCCTGGAGGCCCCTGAAACAAAACAAGGATTGTAAATATAGCAGAACATAAAGCAGCTTTCCTTTAAAGCCTTTGTGTCTCTTCTAAGAGGAAAATGAGCCACAGATGGGAAAAGAGTTATGGCTTTATTGATTCCTGCTCTGGAAAAAGTATCACAGCTGTCAAATAAAGACTAGTAAATAAAAGAAAATTAATAAAGTAATTCATGCCAGATGTTGCCTAAACGATTGTGCTTCCTCGTGAGTCTTCTCTTCCAAAGAGAGTTTAGGTTCTCACTGTTTTGCTGTTATAGCAGATGTTGCTCAGATGTCTAACATTTAAAGAAGGCATTCCAAATTTCCAAATGACATTTACCTTGAACTATATTCTTCCTAGTTCCTCACTTTGGTAGAAAGCATTTTTTTTTAAGGTAAACATCTTTGTTTGCAAAAATACGATTTGTACAATAGAAAGCTCAAGAAATTTTACTAAAAATAATTAGCATTAATAACAAGATATGTTCAAGTGGTACAAGATAAATATTCTGAGATAGTTTTCTCTTTCCTAGTGATGTTAGAAAAGTAAAGGTAAATAAATTCCCATTTACCAATAGGAGAAAAAACCGTAAAATACTTAGAATACATTTAACAAGAGAGATAAAGGACTTAAATAAAAAAAAGCTTTAAGATCTTACTGAAGAACATAATAACAAAACTTAAACAGATGGATAAACATACCATGCGTCTATATGGAAAATCTATTTGATATAATAGAAGTCTCTCCAACATTCTAGAAAGCATGTTTTATTGGAACAGATTTAGAGCTGAACATTTTTAAAAATCCCAATTCAGAGACAGCCCAACTGCCTTCCTATGTTATTGACACATGGGATCAGATTTTTCCTTTGAGATATCTAAATGCACGGCAACAGAAATCTCTTTTGGTTAAACTGTTTACAGGTATTTATAAATAATCCCAACACCAGTGAATTGAAATCATTTTTACAATTTTTTTTTGCCATGGTTACTCTAATTTAAAAATAAATAAACCAAATCTGTGTAATAAGCAAGATACTTAGCAAATTAATTTTGTTCAGAAGAAAAAAAATTATGACATTAATCTTTTAAAAAATTAAAAATGTAATAAGTGGGGGGCCGCCCGGTGGCGCAGCGGTTTAGTCCGCGCTTGGCAGCCCGGGGTTCGCGAGTTCGGATCCCAGGCGCCCACGGACGCGCACTGCCTGTCAGCCATGCCGTGGCGGCGTCCCATATAAAGTGGAGGAAGATGGGCACGGATGTTAGCTCAGGGCCAGTCTTCCTCAGCAAAAAGGGGAAGATTGGCAACAGATGTTAGCTCAGGGCTGGTCTTCCCCACAAAAAAAAAAAAAAAAAAATGTAATAAGTGGGACATAAAAAGTTTCCTAATGGGAAAGACTGTTTAACAATGAATCGGTTACTAGGGAAGATAATAATGATCTTTCTACAACATTCTCTTCCCCTTCCTTCTTCATCCTAAAAGAAGAATCTCAATTTCTTTACCCTTCATGGCTCTCAACCCTTTCCCTTCTAACTTTCACTTCTAATCTTGCATGGAGCTAGCTCCTGTGACCTTTACGTTCAATCCAGTTGACTTATTTTCTGTTCTTGTTATTTGAGTTTGATCATGTATTTTTAAAAACTTTTCCATTAACCTCTGTAACACCAAGTTACCTTTGTCTTCCTGGACCCTCTCTGATCTCTTAGTAAACTTCAAAGATTCTCCTCCTTCTATTTGCCTCTTAAATCCCCATGAGTCCCAAGGCTCCATCCTCTAACCTTATTTTCTTACTTCATCCCTCTTCCTAAGCGGTACCCCCATTGATTCACATACAACTTCTACAAAATAACTCCTAGATATATGGATCTCCTGTACAAACCACTCAACTGAACACCAGACCCATATTTAAATGCCTATTAGATATCCCATAGAGATTGACTACCAAAGATAATCATATTTACCGTAAGTCATGCTTAGTCTCATATTCTTTTCATTAAGGAATGGTGCCACACTTTACTCCCCCTGAAATCCTAGCCAGAAACCTAAGAATCATTTAGACCCCTCCCTCTAGCTCATCTCTCAAAACCAAACAGCTACAAGTCCAACAGATTGTATCCCCTTTCTGTATCCATCTCTCTTCTGTTCTCTTTGCCTTCACCTACCTTCAGGCCCTTCTTTCATTCTGCCTAAATTCCTGGATTCTCCAACTATAGCCTGGCCTCTTTCTAATCCACTTGCAACTCCTTTTTCCTTTTGATTTAAAATGTCAGGCTGATGCTGCCACTTTGTCTGAAATTCTGAATTCTGAGTAGCTTTCAGAATAAAGCTGAAGGTTTTATTAACATGTAAATATCCCTGAAAATGTTGGTATTGCATGCCTCTGAAAGTCATCTGTGACTGTTTTAATCACTATGTTCATGCTCATCAAACCATTTGAAGTTGCCAAATACTTCTTGTTGTCTTACGTCTCCACACTGTGAAAGTTTTTTCTCAGCTGGTCCATTTTTCTGTCTAGGAAAGGGTACAATCTCCCTCTCCTGAAAATCTTACTTTTAGCATCACTGTTTCGAGAAGAATACCTGAACCCCCTGGCTGTGTTGGTCTCACCAACTGTTCCACAGATTCCTCTACTCTGTATGTAATCGTTTATTTCTCCTCTCATCCACTAGATACTAGCCTGTACACGCCCTGAAGGAAGGGGCACATCCTGTTGACTTCCTATCTCTGGAACTTAGTACAGTACCTAGAACCCATCAATCTACCCATCTATTCATCTGTCTATCCATCCACCTATCCAGGAATGGTCCCCAAGAGGAATGAAATAATGTTGAAATTTTCTTGGTTTTCCATATGAAATTTTCATGTACTTCTTAGAAGATGAAGTAGAGAGATTTTAATTGTCGTTGACAATAAGGGGTAAATTAGAAGCCTTGCCTAGGAGCTCACTTTCTGTGCTTCCTTCAGACACAATGTGCTCCGTGAGATGAAGGAGGTTTCTGGGAGATTACTCCATGTGTAGTCACCTCAAGCACACACAAGCACAATGAGATTATCTGTTTGAAAGCCCTCCAGAATAAGAGATTTCTAGGAATGGATGGATGGATGTAGACAAGGCTTTGTCTTTAGAACATCAGAAAACCTGATTCTGTTTCCTGTGCAAGACCACACACAGTACCAAACTGGGGTTTGTGACTGCTTGAATTGGGCTCAAGTGTCAATGAATGTTTACCCAGATATATTACCTACTTGAATACTGCTGTTTGTATAAGGGACCATGTCTCTAAAGGAAAGAAGAAAAATTCCCTGCTACACCCAAGACACCAAAGTCAAAAACTTGCCTTGATCTGAGATCAAGAGCAGCTGTGTAGTATAAAGAGAGACTTAGGGCATATAAGGGGAAAAGGCATTAGCTAGAGGTCAATCCTCCATTGGCTTTGCTGTAACAGTGGCCTTTTATTGAGCATTTGTTTTGTGCAAGGCACTGTGCTAAGAGGTATATATTTATGTATAGACTTCTTCAATCCTTACAACACAATGAGATACATATTATTAACGTCATTTTACCAATCAAAGACAGATTCTCAAAACATTTAACCCAAAATCATTCAGTTAATAAGAGGATGAGATGGGAATTGAACCTGATTCTGAATCTAAAGACTAAACTCCCAGTCACTCTGTCTTGTTATTCTGAGTGCCGTGTCTGGGACAGGATTCCCAAATTCTTACCAACCATGCACCAGCCAAGATTAGAGTTTTAAAAATGTGAATCTCCAAACTTGATGTAGGAGGCTGGGGCCAGATCTAACCTCCACTATGCGGACTTGGGCTGGGAGTCTTTTGTTCATGTTGAGATTGTCACAGAGTCCTTGGCAATCACAATTGGTTTAGTGTTAAGTGAGGATAGAAAGGAGATGTTTAGAGTTTAAATGTTTTAAAAAATTGTCGCTATCTAGCGTTCTATCAGAAGGGATTGCTCTAGAAGTTTGGGATTAATGGCTGGGGCATTGCCAAGGACATCTTGACTTGGGATGGGATATGGCAGAACAGGGGCAAGAGGTGTGGGTTCTTCTCACACTTAAAAGGAATTCTGTCACTTATTATTTTCATGGGGGCAAAACCTTGTCTACACTCACAACCAGCAAATATCAGGATGGGATGAAACAATCCAAGGAGATTAAATGCTCAGCTTCTGTAAGAATCAGATATGAGCTAAGTCTGAGAAAATAAAAATCAAGAAGCCAGCAAGGGTGGGCTAATGCAAGAACAAACCCCAGGACACTTGAGAAGATGTTAATCTGGACAGTCTAGTCTATGAGACAGCCCCTAACCTCAACTTCTAATCCTTCCTCATGCATCCTACACTCCATTCACATTGAACCATTTATGGTTTCCCAAACTCACCTTGACATCTCTTTTTATATAACCTGGTTCCTTCTCCTGAAAGCCTGCCTCTTCCTTGGTCACATGGAAAATACTTCCTCATCCTGAAAAAGCTAAGCCACTCTTCTCCTTTAACTCCATCCTTTCTCCGATCACTCTGCTAAATTTTAACATTTAGCACATCACATGTCACACATTTGTTTTCATGAGTCTCTTTTATGAGACTGGGAGCACTTGAGGCTAGGGTCTGTGTCTGATTCATCCTTTTATCCTACTACAGGGCCTGACACACAGGAAGTGTTCAGTAAATGTTTGTCAAATGGATAACAGCAATGGTTGATGGATCATCCAACCTAGACTATGCAGAATGACGAAATCTGATGATTGCAATACAGATTTCATATTGTTATATTGTTATTATTATTATGGCCTTCCTTGGATTGGGGACTAGCATGCTTTGGGCATAAAATGCCCCTGTTAAATTAGGTAATGTTGATGCAATATCATAGTAATAAACATTTACATAGTGCTTCCTATATCACAGGAACTGTTATAAGCACTACATATATTAAACCATTTAATTTTCACAACAATCTGATGAGGTAGCTACTGCTACTATTCTTATTTTACAGCAGAGAAAATTGAGGCAAGAGAGGTTAAGTAAACTACACAAGGCCACATAGCTAGGAAGGTACAAAGCTGTCAATCAGACCCAGGTAGCCTAGCTCCAGACTCTACGCCTTGATCACTATGCTATGCTTTGTAAAGATGACAATAGAAATTTTACTTTGTATCCCAAATTTACACTGAATAATTTCAACCTTCCTTGATATTGCATATGACACTAGTGATAGTTACACTAAAAAACCTAAGTATTTGAAGAATAATTCCAGCTCTAATTGGAATTAGTATTTCATGTCTGATTTTCCAGTCCTTTTCTAGGCATTGGTTATATTAGCGTAGGATTCGAAGGTAAATCAAACAAGAGGGGAACAAAGGAAGGTACAAAAGAATATGCTATTCCTTTCAAAGTTCTTTCTTTTTCATTGTGCCATGGACTGTATTTCTTTTATATCAAAGCCATACACTTGGCTGGATTGGCACATGTTTGATTTATGCAGAATGCCCCAACGCTGCATAAATTAACAAGACTTCAGAACACTGTCAACAGAAATAACATCCCTTTTTCTAAATGTATATCCTAAGAAAAACTTTAAAGCCCACAATTAGAAAACACTCATGCTAGTCCACTAGAATGGCTGGTCCTTGTGCACTGTAAAACAATAAGAAGCCTATATCAGATTTACAGAGCCAACAAAGAATAACCCTCTCTTGTATATCTGACTGTGTTTGTCTCCTGTGCTTTTCCTTTGAAAACAACAATTTTGAGATCTCATTTGTCATGTCCTGAACATAGAAACTTCTACACATCTTTGAAATAGCACTTTCACTTTGTTGACAAGAGTATTTCAAGAAAAGCAAGCAAAGAAAGAAAACTATGCTTTGCAGCCAGATAAATGGAAGAGCTAAACTAGAGAGGAGTGGCACCTTTTGATTAACTCCGGTAACGCTAAGAGGTTGAATGATTTATGACTATGACCAATCTTGCCAAGTCAAGATTAAAGGGGACTCACTCACAGAAGGACACTATAGGGCAAGTGGAATAAGTTATTTGAGTAACAGTCACTTGGATACAGTTTTGGATTCTAGAGCAAGGGAATTACCAAGCTCTTTGGATTTCAACCCATCTATATTTCAATATTTTATATAAACAGATGAGATAATCACCGGATATGTTTCCCTTGGCATTTACCATTTTTTAAAAAATCTCAATTTGTGGTGCCAGCAAGATTTTAATGATTCAAGGATGTGAATGCAAAATAGTTACTTTTCATCAATTTAATCCTCCCATGAAATTTTAAAGTTTTCATGCTTTTTGAAGGAGCACATTCATCAAAACTGGGAACAAATATCCTCCTGAGCAGTAATTAATATACTTTAAAATATTGTGTCATGAGATACAAGTTTATGCAAATAGCTTCTTAAATGTTTCAATGATGAATACATCCACTTAACTGTTGGACCACTGCCCACTTTAACTAATGGACACAAAGTAACGATTCACTTCATCCTCGTGTCAGCCGAGAGAGCACAAGTGTCTCATTCATCCATTTACTAATTGATTCTTTATACAAATATGTATTGAGCTCTGCAGTGTGGCAGCATTGTCGTTCTGGGCTCTGGGATATAGTGTAAGCAAGACAAAGTCCTGGCCCTCACAGACCTTACGGTCTAGAAGGGGAGCTAAACAAATAAATATATACTATAATAGCAGGTAGGCAGGGCCAGATCATGTAGGACCTTGCTACTCAAAGCAGGGTCTGGGGACCAGCAACATCAGCATCACCTGGGAGCTTATGGGAAGTGTAGAATCTCAGGCCCCACCCCAGACATACTGAATCAGAATCTGCATTTTAGTAAGACCTCTAGGTGATTTTTAAGCACTTTGAAGTTGGAGAAGTGATGTTGGACAGTCATTCCCAATGCTGAGTGTGTATATTAGAATCACTTGGGGAGAAATTAAAGTTGCTGATACCCTGGCCTCACCTCCAGAGATTCTGATTTAAGTGGTCTGGGGAGGGTCCCAGGTGGTGGAGTGTTTTACAGTCTGCCCAGGTGATTCTCATGTGTTGCTAGGTTGAGGACCACTGAAGTAGGTTGTATTTTGGGTGTGATGGGAAGCCCCTGAGGATTGGGATCAGGGGAGTTATGTGCCCTGATTTACACAGAGGAAGAGTTCTTAACCTCACAGTGAGGGCTGAGCTGCTGAGGCAAAGGGGACTAGAAACCATCTTCCACTTCCTGTCCGAGAAAATAACAGCCCACTCTGCAAGGTAGGGACCAGAATGCAATGTGGCCACCACATCTAGCACTGAAGTCAAACCTAATACACTTTCCTGGTCCACAGGCAATAAAAAGTTCCATCTGCAGGGAAGAAACCACAAGGACATCCATATTAAAGCCAAAATCAAAGCCAGAGGCAGCCACTCGCTCTCATTACATACCTGGGGACCTTTACTTCCCAGACCTCCTTTATCTCCTTTCACACCAGCCTCTCCTCTTGGGCCCTATATACAGAGAATTAAAGCATTATTTTCTCCCTAAAAGAGAACACTTGAATATTAACTTGAGTATTAAAAGTGGAAATGCTAAGTCAGTAACATGAACAAAAATTGGAAAGAGAACTCCACTCATGCATTTGATTCTATCTTGATCTGTCGAGCTCTCCCTCTGTGCAGGGGTGTACAAGGGTCCAATCTGATATTTAGGTGGTTGGGCATTTGCAGTCAAAGTGAAGAAATATTGAACAGTTGAATTTTTCAGTATTGTTTTCTAATTATTCTAAGCATCTTTACACTCAAAATGTATATATTTCTTATGTTAAAATGGAAATAATCCTTAACTCCATAAATCTGAAACTAGAATATCTAAATGGATTTTCTATTCAATAACCACACTGAAGACTGGTCATAAATAAGATATGGCGTGTGGTAATATAAAATTTGGATATTTCAACTTCTGGAATATTACATTGCCTATTAACTGTGGCTTCCATGCATTACTCAGAGAAACCTTCATGCTGCATTTGGTTTTGCATCTCCTTTTAAATTACGTCATGAAAAAAGTGAGAGTTTATAAAATGGAAGAAGGGGTGTTGTAATATTACTTGTTTAGCATGAAATAAAGCTAGCCTATCTATTGAAATGCTTCCCACAACGCCAGTGGCAAATATTTCTCACTTGAAGGTAAGAAAAGTGAACTTTCCTCAGCTGGCAAGTAAGACAAAGAAAAGCAATTAGGTTAGAAAGAGATAGAGGTCCAAGGCGCAGATTGTCTAAGGATATTTTACCCAACTTCCATGCACCAAGCTGCCAACATATAATAGTTACTTTAATTGTTTTTAACTATGTGGATCAAAATTTTGAAAAATTGCAGAACCACTGCTTGTCCTGCATTTGCCAAATAGCAAAATGACTTCTCAAGTTTTCAAAACTAAAAGTTTGGAGAGAAAAAAATATGTTCTAATTTTCTGTAATTTGACCTTGTTTCTTTCATTTCAGCATTTTCTAGGACTTCCTTTCCCTTCTCATTATTATTTTAGGCTACATTTTGCCTTTTCTGGCACATGCTTCCTTTCCCCTCATGTGATCAGCATTAAGAGCCAACCATGGCTTGCTCCTTGCGAAGGAAAAAGTACTTAAGGCAGCTCCCTGGAGAGGTGAGCTAGAGAGAACAGGCTGAGTGCCACACTATAGATTACCCCATTAAAGACTTCAACTGTATTTAGAATAAATCTTTCCTAGAGTAGAGCCGATTTTTCTATATCATGGGCATCCAGATATGTAACATTGAGCTCTTACCATGCTAAACTGACCAAAATTCCCAGTTCTGAGGCTCAAGGTCTCCCTAGAACACCCTAGCTAGACTGAACCCATCACACAAGGATTGCCGCCCAGCGTGTTCATTCTCTTTTCACCTCTTGACTGTGACAAAATTTAGATAAAAGAGATCAAATGCTGCATAAGTCAAGACTACATTGCTTCCTTACTTTATCACCCTGAAAACACTTTAAACCTCTGTATTTCTGCAAGGGGGAATGAGGAATTCAATCAAAACTTCAGATTCTTCTTTATGTTCTCACACCCTGATTAGTCTTGATATGTACCTGAGGGCCCTTAAGTCCCAGTGAGCCTTCAAGTCCCTCTGGTCCCGGGATGCCTGTTCTCCCCTGTGGTGAGAAAGAATCAACGTGTTAACACTGTTTCCTGAGAATTTTGTCTCTTTATGTGAAAGATTACAAATATTTTTTCAGTCACAATGGCAGTGCAGGATCTTTGCAAAAAATATGAAAAGTAGAGAAAAATACAAAGAAGGAAATAAAAATCTTCTATAATCTCATCAAGCAGAGATAACCACAGCTAATATGTTGGTATATTTGCTTCCAGTCTTTATACATATGCATGCACACACACATTCTCCCTTCTTTTCCTAAAATGTTTGTAATATACTATAACTAACTTGGGTATTTGGCATGAAAAAACTTACAATTTACCTCACATTTTCTTCAGGTGTATTACAACATTATATTTATATTCAAATAGATTAAATATCTAGGTATCAAAAGTTGAGCATTCTCTCCCCATTGCTCTTGAACTCTGCCACAGTCAAGAATTTCAAAAAGAGTAAAGGAGGATTAAAAGGTTTAATTTAGGCAACTGCTAGGGTAGCCTAAGTTTATGTCTCAGTTGTTACATGGTTAGATGTAATTAAATGTCTCTCACTGATGTCTTTTCCTAGAAATCAGAAAGAGGAAATTTCTCAACACTTTCTCTTCTCAATCTCATTTCACACCATTTTTCTGGATTTGCTCTCCTTTTAGTTGAAGTCTAACCTTGAAGTGTGTGTGTATGGGGGCAGGGTGATGTCTGTGGATGGTAAACTCTCTTAGTCTTTGTCTATCTGAAAACATCCATTTTATATTCACTCATAGTTTAGCTAGGTATAAAATTCTAGGTTAACAGTTATTTTTCTCCTGCACCTGCAAAATACTACTTCCTTGTTTTCTGGAATGTATTATTGTTGAAAGAAGTCTGCTGCAATCTAATTTGTTATTCTTTTTATGGGTGAAACTGTGCTTTATGATACTGTTTAAGATATTTTCTTTATCTTTAAAATTCTGGAGTTTCACCATGATGTGTTTGAGAGTGGATTTATTACGTATCCTCGTATTTTCAATCTGACGTGTGTTTCCTCAATTTTGTAAAATTCTAAGTCACAAGTGCTCTTTCATAAATGTTGGAAGTTCATGAAGCATGTATAATGTATCACCAACATGTACAAAGGGTATATGATATGATATTTGGTATAGTCAACTTTTGAACAAAACATTCAGAATATCCAATTTGTATTAAGGTTTTATTGTACTCTTGGTTTAAAAGGGGTTTATGTAAATTGTAAGCAAGATTTCAGAGTTTATTGAACAAAAATCTAAAAGAAAGTTCACCCACTGAGTTATTAGAATTTGTACTTGAAATCCAAACAAAGTTAAATTTAAGAATAATTGGGCCAAATAGTGTCTCTTGTCATTAATTATAGTTTTTGATTAAAGTACCCAAATTTTCATTTTCTTTTAAGATTTGAGTTCTTGAAATTTTACCCTAGCAATTTTCCAACATTTTATTACATAATCAATATCATCAAAAAGTGAAAGAACTTTAGGCTTGGAAGAGACTTTATTCCTTGATTAGACACAGAATGTTTATCACTTGGAGTTAAGAAAAAAATCACTGTACCTGGGGGCCTGTAAGTCCCTTTTGGCCATGAGTTGCCTAAAATGGGAGGAAAATGTAGGTATTATTAACTCTGAAAAAAAATGCTTTTTATATTTAATTTAAATTAGCAATGGACACCTTAATGCACTGACTTAAAAAAAAAAGTTCCCATATATTGCTTAAAACATTTAATTATCCACTGCACCACATAAGCAAAATGTTGCCATCTCTGAATTTTTATCCTAGGGCAATAGGTAATTAAAATCATAGACAATGGAAATCTATAGATACTTATGAGAACAGATCATGGTCAATAATTCACCTTCCACTAAACTGTTACTAGAGCTGGTCACAAGCTCCAAAATTGACTGATTTGAATTTTATTTCTCTTCATTTTTCCAAATTACTACCAAGTAAGCCAGAAATCAGGAGTGGAGTGGCCAAAAGTCAGGAAGCAAGAGGAAAAACTGGGAGAACTGACTCCATGAACTTTATTATAGATTAATTTCAGAAGCTAAAGATAGCCAAACTAATTTTATCCCCCTCCCCACAAAAGGCCAAATAATATGCTTACCCATAAAAAAATGAAAGAATCATCCCAAGCACTCAAAAGTTAATTCAGTATGTTACTAAAATATCCAATCAAAATAATGGCAGTACACAATCAAGTGGATTTTTCCTACTACTCTCAAATGTAAGGTTAGGGTCCGGGTATATTCCAGATCAATATTTCATAGATCTGGAGATCAAGAGACAAAGACATTATTTTGTTTAACGAGGATCTCTTAGTAAGATTATAGCAAGACTGACATTCAGGATTTGCAAAATTCAATAAACATCAGACAACATTTTCTCGATGGAAACTTATTTGAGATATTCAGGTCAAAATTCTATGTGAGGCCAGTACTGTAATGCAAACTTTAAATTCTTCTAATCATATTTCAGTCAAAATCTATTGTTATCTAGGAAACAGACTGTGTATCTGGGGAAACAGTTGGAGGCCTATTTCTTTAAAACCCTGATGAGTCATCTTGGATGAAAGTCTAAATCCTATCAGAGGGAGGAAAAGAAACTCTCTCTGCTCCTTTAGCGCAAAGGTTTCTCTGTTCTGGTTCAGTTCACTTCAGTTTCATTCAGAAAAATATCTACCAAGGATCTACTAGCCACAAAGCATATTGATGGGAACCATAGGAGCATAAAACTGACAGACACACAGTTCTTGACCTCAGGAAACCCTCACTCTTTGGGTTAGGGGGGAGGAGATAAATATTACAAATATTTACAAGGCAGAATGTGGCAAATGCCAAAAGAAAAGGAAGATAGAAAGATGGGTTTCAAAGAAAGCAATTATATCCAGTTGGTCAAATCACAAAAATCTTCCTAGAGGAAGAAATTTTTGAGATGGGTTTTACAGAATGTGTAGGAGTTTTACAGGTAGAGGATGGAAGAAGTCTCTCTAGCAGAGGTTACAGCCTAAATAATGAAGCAGAGGCAGGAAAATAGGAAATGTATTTGATAGTGGCAAGTCCAGGTCAAAAGTGTGAGAAAAGAGGGGAGTAGTAAGGTTACCAGGCTGAAAATACCAGGCTGAAGGGTTCATTCACCATTTAGCAGAAACCACTGGAGTTCTTGGAGCAGGAAATGTACATGGCCAGACCTGGGCTTTAGGTGGATACATCTGGTTGTGGTAGGAGCTACTGAACGAAACCTTATGTACAGATAAAATAAAGAGCTTCCTGTATGATATGATTTAAGGGATATGAAACATCTAATGATTTTTACATCCAAAAATCTTTCTCTGATCCACTGCCACAGTGTTTGAAACATCATCAATAAACATTTGTTCTCTGTGTCTTTAAGGTTTGACTTTGAAAGAGCTTGATTAAAATTAGTCATCTCAACCTATTTATTGAATTCCTGCTCCCTGTGAGGCACTGGGGTGGGTGGTGGGGAGCAAAAACTGACTCCTGTCCTTAGGCAGGAGTTTATAAGCCTAATGGAGGAGACAGACCTTGAGCTACCATTTGTATAAATGATGGAAACATCTCCAGAAATAATCACCTAGCAACTTTGCTAATGGCTATTTGAGATTTAAACTCCAAATGAAACTCATGGGTTTAGATACCTTGGGTAGGTGTGAGAGAAAGAAAAGAAGGAAATAGGGGAGATGATTTTATAATTTTGCTCAAGCTTTCAAACGTTCTAGATGGGAAAGACTAAATCACAAAATGTCTTATTGTTTGCCCAAGGGCTTGCGGTTGTCTGATAACACATCCAGACAGCCTAACTTATCTGTGAAACTGAACTTGAACAGGCACATCAAGGAAGACAATCTCCCCAAAGAAAACCTGATTGGAGGAAGATCCAGAACAGGGTGCTCAGTTCCTTGGTCCTCCATAGCCTGTCATTCTGGTGGTTTACTACGGCCCACTTCCCCAGATGGGTACGGGCTGATTTGGGACACAGAATCCCCAGGGAAAAAGCAGGACATTTTTGATAATAAAACATCACATTAATACTGAATCTTAATAGCAAACTCATTCACAATGATGAATGACTGTCCTTGAGTACTTCAAACTGCCCCTAAAGTAGTGCCAAGAGAGACGAAAAGTGCAAAGCATAACTCACACCCCTCTGGACCAAATAGGACTGGAGGTTATGCTTTAGTTTGAGGCTCCAGCTGCTTCTCATCATCCATGGCACAAGACTCTATTCTAATTCTCAGTCAAGTTTGGCTCAGAAAGAGCCTACCTCCCATTCCTCCCCACCCTGCAATGCCCAACCCATTACAGATTCCTGGCAGAGCACCCGTAACAGCTTGTTATCCCTACAGGTCTGTCCCCTCTACAACAGTGGTTCTCAACTGCAGGAGGGGATTTAGCACCCCCCCTTCCCTGGGAACATTTGGCAATGTCTGGAGACATTTTTCCCTGTCACCAGTTGGGGTGCTACTAGCGCCTAGTGGATAGAGGTGAGGGATGATACTAAATATCCTACAATGCACAAGACAGCCTCCCACAACAAAGAATTATTTGGCCCAGATGTCAATAGTAGGTAGGACGCTATGTTCTACAACATGATTCTAAGTTCCTTGAGAGCAATTATTATGTCTTATTTGAGTTTGTAGCTCTAGTAGTTAGTAGAGTTGCTGGTACATTGTAGGTGTTCAATAAATATTTGCCAAATGAATGAAAGTAGACTTGGTTGACTGCTGCTATTTCTCTGCAGCCACACCCTACCACTGGCCATCCTCCAATCTCTTATCAGTTCAGAAGAATCTTGTTGCACTGGGGAGTCCTCATGCTCATTATCTACCTACATTTTGGAGTTTTTCAGTCAGTGGTATAGATTTTTCTTCTTTCTAAAAGGATAATGACTTTACTGTTATTATAAAAATGATACATGTTGATTTTTAAACATTCAAATGCAGAAAATACACAGAAAAAAATTTCAAAGTCATCCCAAATTGTCCATCAAGAAATAACCATTATTAATATTTGGTAATTATGATTCCTGACATCTTTTCATGCCTGGTCAGAGATAGAGTTCTAAAAAGTGGTATTTTGATTAAAAAGGGATCGTGCTATGTATGCTATTTTAAAATTAAAATAATACATTTAATTTTACTTGGATTTAATAGGAGAAAAATTAAAACTGAAAGAATTGGAAGTGTCAGATGGTAATGTTTTTTGACAATAAGAGATATAAACTCCTAAAAGAGGAAATATGATTATGAAAAAAATTAGGAGGTTAGGGTACATTCGTAATACATATTTTTGCTTAAAATGATGGTTAGACAGTGACTGTCTACAATGAGAGATGAGGACATAGTATATTGGTACTTTCCCACTTTCCTATTTTTATATGATTTTTACATTGTCAAATGTATAACATTTACATCTTGTTCTGTAATCACAATTTCTATGGTTTCATCTTATTTCTACACTTAAAGGGATTCAAATTATCATAAAATTTAGAAAGGATCGTGGGGGCTACATTGCCTGAGTTTTTAAAGGCTTGACCATGTTGATTACTTATATGTTACTTATATAATAAAATTACTTTTACTACATTTCTGAATACTTTTTTACATTACTTTTACATTGTATTTATTGCATTTATGTTTAATTTAGTAATGCAAATTGTACATTTGCTGGCTCTCCACTGTCGATATTCCATCTCTATCATTGCTTTTGTGATTTCTTCATTATATTTGCCTAACTATACTTTCAGTCATATTTATTCTAATTTTTTTTTGCTTCTTATATATCTTATGTTCTACATTTTTTTCCTTTTCCATTACTCCCCAAGCACTATCAGCTTGCTTTCTCCACTTTCTATTGTCTTGTAAGTTCTTTAGTCTCTTTTTTTAGAGCAATCATGTTGTCTTAATTTTTTTGAGACTTTGGAGAACTATTTGCCAGAACTGTTCTACTTTTTCCTTCTATAGTTCCTCTTCTAGTGAGGGTTTATCTGCCCTTTGCTCACGTAGCTTTCCTCCTCTTCTCTTGCAATTTCTATGCATAGCTCCTGATTAGTAATCATCTGATTAATTAATAGTGAAGATTATTACATTTCTGATTATTAATCACCTTTGAATAGGGCCCCTATTTACTGAATAACTGTATTGGGTGTAGCCGGACTTGGGTCAGTAGCTTTAATATAGATGTGCTATCTCAAACACTTTCTTATCATGAATTATTTCTTTTACCTGGCTACCTCTCCTTTCAAATTTTGTGATTTAAGAGGTTCATGGAACTCACACAAAGCCCCTTAAGTCATAGTTTCTCTGTGTTGTGATAGTTGCTGTTTCTTCTGTCTTTGCAGCCTCCATGGCCTAGACTGCTAAGTTGTAGATATTAAAAATGGAATATTCTCCAGTTTCTCATTATTTCTGCCCCCTCTAGAAACTGTGTTTCTATCAGTATATTCCTTGATCTTCTCAAAATCTACAGTGCTCCTGGATTTTTTTCACCAGCTTTTTCAAGAATATGGTGGCTACGTTTAGAGAAATCTGAACCCTTCTTGCGGTCTGAGGTGTTCTGTGTCAGCTCTCCAAAGCTCCCTTATTAGGATACAGATTTAAAAATAGTTAGCCAATATTTGTCATCATGTGTGGCTTGAAGTTGTTGTCATTCTTTGTTAATCTATTTTTAATTTCTCTCATTGATTTTGGTGAGTTTGCATAGGAGGGGAATAATACACAAAAAACACCTTGACTTTGCCATCGTTAGCTAGAAATCCTGCTTTTACTCCTGAATGACACTGCTGAATCTATAACCCAAGATGGGGCCATATTTCTCAGGAGTTGTGCAAATTAAATAATACATGATGATACTGCATTAGCCTCTAGAGAGAGTATAGCCTCTATAAAACAACAAAAGTACCTCTCCCATGCCAGGATTTCTTGGAGATATTCTTTAAGTTCCAAATATTTTCCTGGGGTATGTAAGCTGGCTACACCCTTTAGAAAGTAAAATGAATAGCAAATGTATTTATCTTTAGATGCATTAAAACTGCAGTAGGAAAGTGCTTTTCCAGCAAATTCTGCACATTTTAAAAGTAATCTCTGTTCTTATTCTCATTTTCTCTACCTTGTAAAGAAGAGAATTATGTTCCAAGGTACAAAAATATTTTCTTGATGGAGTATCATAGCTGGTTCTATGAACTTCTCCTCACAAAATACAATGCAAAATAAGTTTAATATATTAAACTAGTTTTTAGTTGTGCTCAATTTTAAAACATTATATATTTTTTGGAGGGAGGTGAAGAAAGTTGGAGAAGGCTGGATAACTAAATAAAGAATGGAAAGAAAATGTTGCACAATGAGAAGAGACAGGTCTAATTTAGAACCCAATGCAGGCATTTAAGTATATTTTATTAAAGTTATCTCTTCTTATTGGATAAAGATTTTCTCCTATAATCTCTGTGCTCTTTCAAGAAGTCAAGTGCAGGATCTTCTTTTAAAAGTATTCTTTGAAAAAATAGCAGCAAAACAAATAAACAAATAAAAAAGACCCCAAAAGTTTCCATAAGCAAGTGACCTAATTTCGCTCTTAGATATATATTTTTTTATATGCATAAATGTTTTCAACAGTGTGGACGTTCCCCCAAAATTAAACATAGGAATACCATATGTTCCAGCAATTCCACTTCTGAGTATTTAACCAAAGGGAACAAAAACACTAACTTGAATAGATATCTGCACCCCTATGTTCACTGCAGCATTATTTACAATTGCCAAGACATGGAAACAACCTAAGTGTTCATCAATGGATGAATTAATAAAGAAAATTGGGGGGCCACCCGGTGGTGCAGCGGTTTAGTCAGCAGTTGGCAGCCCAGGGTTTGCAGGTTCGGATCCCGGGCACCTGCAGACGCACTGCCTGTCAGCCATGCTGTGGTGGTGTCCCATATAAAGTAGAGGAAGACAGGCACGGATGTTAGCCCAGGGCCAGTCTTCCTCAGCAAAAAAGAGGAGGATTGGCAACGGATGTTAGCTCAGGGCTGGTCTTCCTCACACACACACAAAAAAAGAAAATTGGTATATATATACAATGGAATATTATTTAGCTATAAAAAAGAATGAAGTCTTTCCATTTGTGACAACATGGATGGAACTTGAGGGCATTATGCTAAGTGAAATAAGTCAGAGAAAGGCAACTACTACATGATCTCACTTATATATGGAATCTTAAAAAAAAAAAACACATACATACAGAGAACAGATTAGTGATTGCCAGGGGTATGGGGCTGGGCAAAATAGGTGAAGGGGGACAATAGGTACAAACTTCCAGCTATAAAATAAATAAGTCATAGAGGTAATGTACAGCATGGTGACTATAGTTAATAACATTGTATTGTGTATTTGAAAGTTGCTAAGACAGTAGATCTTAAAAGTTTTCATCACAAGAAAAAAACTTGTACCTACGTGTGGTGATGGATATTAACTAGACTTATCACTTAGGTGATCATTTCACAACATATACACATATCAAATCATTAAGTTGTACACCTGAAACTAATATAATGTTATATGTCAACTCTATCTCAATGAAAAAAATATATATAATGCTTTGAAATTGGGCACAAATAAAAACTAGTTTAATATATTACATTTATTATGTATTATATTTTTTGAGCAGAAGTTCATAGAACCAGCTATTATACTTCATCAAGAAAACATTTTTGTATCTTGGAACATACTCCTCTGCTAAGGCAGAGAAAATGGAGGTAAGAACAGAGAACTTACACTAGGACTGACTTTTCTAAGTAGTTATAAAATCTGGCAGAGGAATGGAGCTTTGGATTAAAATGGCATCGCTGGCAACCTCAGTTAGAGAGTGGGCCAAACTTTGACCACTCTTCCTCCAGCTGGCTGCTTTTTTATTCTCTTTGCCCAGCTCTCTCTCCAGATCGGTAATTTCCGCTGCAGCCAGCACCTTCCCGCCTCAGCTTCAGGGGCTTTCCCAAGTCCTCTGCCACCTCTGTTCTCAGAGGTGTCACAAGTCAGTTTCCCCAGTGAAATCATCTCGCTCACTCCCCACAATCAGCCATTTTCATCACAATATCGGCCACCGGAGCACGGGTCTTCTTGTCTAGAAGGGCTCTTACTGTCTTTCTTCTGGAGCCTGGTGTCCCAGGAGGGCCTGGCCAGCCTCTTCTACCCTGTCAAATGAACAGATAGATGTATGACAATAATTATGCAGCATTCACACATTCCCTCTTCAACATCAGCTTGTTGTGTTCCAGGGTGGGTGGATGGGTACACACCAACCAGAGAGTTATCCTTCCTTTGGAATGAAGCATTACTTCCACTGGTCATAAATCACATCTCTGTGTAGGTAATGAGGAAGTACAGGACAAAATGCTAATGACATGGCTTCATCTATTCATCACCACTCTCTAACATGTGTTTAGGGCATAAATTAGAGTATTTAAATCAAAAAATCAAACTATCCCCACTGTGTTGCCACAGAGTGGATCACTGAATTATGTCACATGTCAGGTGTGGCTACTACTGGTTTGATTTCTACCTTGACACTTGTTCTATTTGGCTAACTTGTGTAGATTAACACCCTAATGTGAATAAAATCTCACAATACTCACAAGTCTTCCCAAGACAGAAAAGGAGGGAGTAATTATGACTCTATAATGAGACATACATTTACCACTTAAGAAAAGTGGCAGGTAACATTTACTGAAGGTGTATGATGTGGCAGGGTCAGTCACTGAATTCCCATCATAACCTTCAAAAGTAGGTTATCTGTCCTATTTTGCAGATGAGAAAATCAAGGTTTACAGAAAGGGGCCCGAGGCTACAGAGCTGGTACGGGACAGAGCATGAAATAGGACCTAGGCTTGTCCCCAAAGCAAAGTTCTTTCCATCATAACACACCTCTCCCCAAGGTGGAGTCAACCAAGGGAACTTCCTCATCAAGAAGATCCAAAGACACACATTTTCCAGATAATTATTTTTTAAAATTCTGAAAAAGTAGTTAAGAGGATCAAATTGTGACTTGTGAGGTTTCAGGAGATTAATCCCAGGAGACTTGCTTTGAGAGTGTGGGCTGTATAGATCTATCAGATCTTGTTCTTTTCATTGTGTACTATGAATAATACAATGTCTTTTTAGGGTGTGTGTCCTCTGGATGCTGGGAAGGCCAACAACTCTTTTGCTAGTTCTTCCTGTCAGCTTGCTCTGCATTTTAAGTTAGAGTTTAGATGTTTGCATTCATAAATGAAGACCTCAAGGGTATGGCTTGGTGAAGCAAGTCACCCCAAATTCAGAAGAAGAAGAAGAGAATGTTTCTTGAATCCCAGCCTAGCAGATAAGGTGGAGTAAAAGATCTTTTTGCTCCTAAAAATAGTTTTTCTGTATCAAGTATATTCACTCCGATTCCAAATTCTTTATATGCATTTCATATTCTGCCAGTAAGAGCTTGAGTCTCACAGTCATTACAAGTTTACTTTCAAATGCCCACATAATTACTTGTCTTCCACGTTCTCCTTTCAAGCCTTTGGGTCCTTCTATGCTATTGTCAAATCCAGGAAATCCCTAAAAAAATAGAAAATAAAGAGAAAAATTAATAGGTTTTGAAAATTTCTCCTTAAAAATGTAACTTGCGAATAACAAAAAAGTTGACAGGAGAAGCCCAACCCATTTGAAAGCAGAAATAGGTTAAAATTATAAATGGCTTACAAGTGTTTTCTTTTCCTCCTGTGCTTTGCATTGTCAGAAGAGAGTGGAGACCTGAGGTGAGCGTGTGGGGCAAAAGCAAGAGCTTACCACAGAAGGCACAGCCAAGGGAAGCAAGGGTGACACAACTTGCGCTTGTGACAACGCTTATCCTGGGTCTGGAGGTACCTCTTCTTGCTACTGCCATCCTCTCTTAACTTTTGATCTTCTTTCGTGGGGCCGAGGCAAGTTTACACTTGAGGGTTGGTAGATTTTACTCTCCCCTGTCCTTGGGATGTGGCAGTACATGTGTTTGTACTGGGTTCCACCACAAGAACATAAGTACTGAGTAGTGCTGAGGACTGTGTCTGCCACCCACTTCCTCTTTCTCCTTCTGGATGCCAGGCTGCCTTCTACCCTCATATGCTCACACCAAATTTTCTGGTTTTCAGAAAATCCTGGAATCTTGAGTTTTTCCCAACACTCATACAAACGTGCTAGCAAGAACTCATTGAAAACAGGCACACATTGTGGGATACATGTTCTCCTTTGCAGGCCAAACTGAAAGCTTTCTATCTTGGGTAGCTAGGACCACAAACAGAGCAGTGTTGCCATGATGCCAGGACAATCAATTGAGCCAGTCAATTCAGTCAATGCTCCAACCAATTGAGAGGAGACGACAATTATCCAGTCCTGCTGAGTGCCAGCTGACGAGCTGCTTGGCTGATAGCAGCCCAGATTACCTTCATCAATCAATAAGTAATTCGAGATCACCAACAGGGATGTGTCAGTGCTCCAGATACTTAGTTTTTTAAACAAGTAGTCTTTATACTTACAGAGCTTAGAGGCTAACAGAGTGAAAAAGATGGGCTCAGAATTTACTTTATAACTGATATTACTAAAACTTACACAAAAAATTCTCTCTCCCCTACATTCCAAAGCTAAAGATTATTTTCTACATTTTCTGTTTTATTCAAGTTTAAATACTTGTCTGTTAAGTTCTCCATCAGTTATGAATTTTAGCCATTCTGATGGGGGTGGTATACCATTTTGGTATGCTGGTGGGTGTGTAAATTAGTACAAACTTTTTAAAAAAACTGTTTAGCTGTAAAGACTTAAGCTAAATATAGAAGTTACAAGTTATCATCCAGAAATTCTACTCCTAAAATATAGACCCAATAGAAATGTGTACAAAAATGCACAAAAGACATGTACAAGAATGTTCAGAGCAGCACTATTTTTATAACAGCAAAAACGAGGAACAACCCAAATATCAACAGTAGAATGGATAAATAAATGATATTATGTTCACACAATGGAATTCCACAGAGCAACAAGATTGAATGACTATTGTTATCCACAGCAACATGGGTGAATCTCACAAGCAAAAACTTGAGCAAAAGAAGTCAGTAACAGAAGAGTGTATCCTATATGAATCCACTTATTTAAAGTTCAAGAACAGATAAAACTAATTTGTGGTCCTAAGATAGTGATTACCTTAGGGAGGGTTGGGAGTGATTGGAGTGGACATGAGGGGGTTTCTGGGATGCTCTATTATTGTCTAATGTTCTTTTTCTTTACTGGGTGCTGCGTGCACAGGTGTGTTTACACCCATCAAGCTGTGCATTTATAGTCTGTGTACTTTTCTGATGTATGTTATAGCTCAATAATAAGTTCTGGAGATCTAATGCACAGCATAGTGATTATAAACAATACTCTATCATATACTGCTAAGTTGCTAAGAGACTAGATCTTAAATGTTCTCATCATGAAAAAGAAATAATTATGCAATGCGATAGAGGAGTTAGCTAACAGGATGGTGGTAATCACATTGCAACATATAAATGTATCAAATCAACACCTTTACACCTTAAAATTACACAATGTTATATGTGAATTATATCTCAATAGAAAAAGTTTAATAAACATTTAAAGACAAACCTAAATCCTAATTCATTAAAGTTTTGGAGACTGACTTATGTGTGGGCATGGTAATGGAAGTGTTGTAGCACTGATGTTCCATTGGACTTGGCATATTCACTATGTTTGTGTGAGTCATGTCTACTCAACTGGGCTGTGTCCCTGTGAGAGTAGGTGCCTTTGTGTCATAAGTTTTGCCTAACATAATCTTAGCTGGCTTGGATTCAAGGAAAGGAAGCTAATATTCTCAATTGAGAAAAACTCGGAGCATAGAAAAAAAGAGATGGCTTTGTTTCTTCCATTCTGTCCTTATTTTGAGGTACTCAGAGGAAGGTAATAAAGTGGACTGGATTCCTTCACAGCTCTGAAGCACAAGGACAATTCTGAATATGTGTTCTCAAAAACTACACGCGCAAATGATGTGCAAGGGCTTCTTACTGCCCATACTCATCCCGAATATGAAGAGGATCTAGCACTAGGAACCTGCTTTTAAAATTCAACGACAATTTGCCTGTGATGATTTAAACCCAGGATCGCTACTGTGGTACCTTCAGATGGGGGTCTCTCTCCCTATCAGAAGTGCTGATGGGAACCGAGCCCTGACGGAGATCACAGCCCGCACAGCCCCAGCACTTACAGGGTCTCCTTGCAGGCCCTTTCCTCCACGGTCACCAGAAATGCCTCTCTTTCCCGGGATTCCCTAAAGTTAATACAAATCAGAAGGACAAGACAAGAATTTTTAATAGTACTAATAAAAACAACGAGCTTATCATCTCCCTGGTTTAAATACTTAAATATTTTTCTACTAAAGCTATTTGTAAACTAGAAGGAGGAACAACCAAAGAAATGGTTTCAGGCATCATATGAATAATTTAAGAGCGACCTCAATTATTTGTCACAGTGGTGAACTCTGTGTTCCAGACACATTTGTCGTTGTCTTTAGTTTTTACAACTACTTTATGAACCAGGTATTTTTTATTGTCTTTCTTTTAACAAGGCAGCTGAGATTCAGAGAGATTATCCATTTTCTCCAAGGTGGTTGCATCAGCTAGAAAGTGGGTTTCTGACTCAACTGTTCACACTCTAAAGACAGAGAAAGTAGATGATGGAAGTCAGGCTGCTGTTGGTATTTGTTCTAGATGGGAATGAGTGGCATACACCTTCAGTGTGCTGCCCTGCACCACAGACTCTTGTCAACACCCTCTTATCGTTCTTATTCTCCACTCCTCTCTGTATCTATGCCCTTTGCCATGTAACTCTGCAGTGCCTTCCAACTGCAGTGGGCGAGATTCCTACCCTTGAGTTTGGCCATGACTTGATTTGGCCAACAGAAAAAGATGGAAGTGTTCCTGTAAGAATCCCAAGCCTAGGCCTCAAGAGGCCTTGAGAGACTTTGTGTGTTTCTACTTGCTCCCTTGTGCTTCTGCCGTAGCCATGAAAAGGTCACGGCCAACAGGACCAGGCAGATCTCTGGTCCCAGGAGGAGGATAAGAGACACATGGAACAAAGCCCCCAGGCAACCTACAGACACATTAGCCAAGGTCAGCCATGCTCAGCCTGGGTCAGCTGAACCACTCAGACACAATAAATGTTTATTTTTGAATGTGATTGTTGCAAAGCAATTTTGCGGCACTAGCTGACTGGTACATGTAGGGTAGCTGTTCTACTCCGTTAATCACACCTTTAATCCCCAGTGCAGTTTTCATGTTGCCTCTTTATTGAATCCCTACCTGAGATCCTTCATCACCTTGTTCTCCTTTTCCTCCAGGAAAACCCTTGTCACCCTAAAAAGCAGAAGAATAAACTCAAATTCCTATTTTCTCAATGACAAATAGCTCAGAAGGGTCCTTATGGTACAAAGAGAAGGCTCTACCTGTTCTCCATTTAATCCATCAATTCCACTTTCACCAGTGTCTCCCTGAAAAGACAGATGTGATCAGAATAGAGTGCATTACATTTATGTGGAAAGAAGTCAGACACCAAACAAAAAGTCTACTTTTGTGTTCCATATACAGCCTCTTTGTTAGGCTGGCCCTGGGTAAAAACAAAGATTTCTGAGTAATAGAAACTGTCAACAAATAATATATGTTCCCTGCAATAACAGACAGGAATAAACAAAACAAAATGGTTGGCAATAAAAAAGGAAAGTCAACAGAAATTTCATTTGGATGATCTACTGGTCAATAATCTCAAAAACAAAAATATTTCTAGATAACAGATGGGCAGGTAAATGGTTATGTTTGGTACCATACCTCTTGTCCATTTAGTCCCCTGTTTCCCTGAAAATAGAAAGGACAGAGTGATTAGTGTAGGAACATGGAATAAATGTTGGGAAGACTTCACAATATCTTATGTGACCTTACCTTAGGACCTTTGGCGCCATAACATCCCTTCGTACCCTGTTCTCCCACTGGCCCAGCAGCTCCTCTTTCTCCCTGGGAAAGAGCACATACCCAAGTCAGCTTTTTCTATTGTAATTTGGATTCTGTCTTGGAAATTTGACAAGTTTTATATTGGAAAAAAATGTGTGGCTGCTCATGGTTTACAATCCAGAATGCATGCCTATAAACACTAAGAATGGAAGTAAATCAGAGCTACTCTGATGACAGCCCTTTGCCTTGGATCCCACCTGGATACTGCCTTGGGTGGGGTAGTATCTAAATAAAACAGACCAACAACTGGCAGCTAAGATGCATTCTCAAGATTTTAGGAGATATTCCAGGAACAGATAATGAAGAATTGGTAAGACATCAGAGAAGGATGCTCCAGGTATGATCTAAGCAAGAGACATGATTTCTAGACTAAAATACATCTTCCTTCCTTCTCTCTTTCTTTCTTAAACCAAATACTGCTTCTGCTGTTTTTATCTTGGTAACCCCACCAGTCTGTGCAGTCTTGTGAGCTGGAAACAAAGATGTCATCCTCAGCTTCTCTCTCCACAAGTGGTCACCAAGTTATGTCATTCAACCTCCTTAACATATCCATTCATACTGCCCTAAACTAGGATTAAGATCTCTATATCTTGCATCTACTGTTACAAGACTTTTACTTGTAACTTCTGCCTTATCATCATCCATAATATTTGCCTGAGCATATTTTCTAAACCCACACCCCCATCAGTTTTACTCCTGTGATTAACACCATTCAATGACTGCCCATCAACTGGAAGACACCATCCAAATCTGCTGCAGGGTATTTAAAACTTTTAATAATCTGGTTCTTCTTGCCATCTAACTCCCTCTCACTGTGTCCTGGGTTCCAGCCATGTTGACCATGTGCCATTCTGCAACACACAATTCTGACTCAGTTATATACCCTTGAAGACACTGTTCTCTCTGTAATAGAATGTTCTTCTCCACAAACTTTGCCTGGAGAAATGTCTATTTGTCCTTCAGATGTCTGGCCAAGCATTATTCCTCTCCCAACTGCCCCAACTGCCACTAAGGCTGTTACCTGAGGCTGTTTAGGTGTTTCTTTTGCCACACTCTGTCACACTGCACTTCATTACACCTCTAGTATAGTCCTTTTGTGTAACAACTGGAACCACTTTTGTCTCATTTGCCTTTGAGATAGGAACTATGTTTTTTCTTTTATTTATTTTTATTGCTAGGGCCTAGCACTGTGCCTGGCACATGGTTAGATGCCTTAATATATATTTGTTAAATGAATAAATGAATGGATGGGTGCATTTATGAGTAAGATGTTTGATAAATAATGTGTAAATGGTAAGATGCTTAATATATAACTGTTACATGAATGGATGCATGGAAGGAAGGAAGGAATGATAGAAGAATGGATAGATGGGTGGATGGATGCAAGAAAGAGTGAGGTCCTTGATAAACAGTGTGGTGAGTTGGTTGACCTGCGCAAAATGTACCAGCAAGGGGGAAATGGCAGTGATTTGCCTCCCCTGGTGAAGAAGAGAACTTTTGCACTGAGTTCATTGTGCAATGTTGGTGGATAGTCAAAGAGGAGACAGTGGGTTAATAAACCACTAATGACCATCAGAAGCAAAGCCTGATGAGGATTAGGAAAAACCTCAGATTTGGCACATAAATCCTTAGAATCTGACTTTTCTTGCTTCCCTCTGAATTGACACAAAGGATTTCATATTATAGATATGTTCTCAAGAATATACGGAGCTGAAAACAGTCTTGACTTACAGCAATACCCTCCTCTCCCAGGTAGCCTTCACTGCCTTTAAAACCTTGGGATCCCTGGAAATGAGGAAGGAAAGAATACGTTAGCACTCCATAGACCAAAAAACGGAGGTAATGAAGCAAAATTCTTCACCTTTACGGTTTTGCTTTATGTGGAACGGTAAGAGTTTGAAAAAAATAGTCCTCCTTCCAAAACCTAGGCTGCATTTATACACATAAGAATAAACAGAATTTTGAGACAAGTATCAAGAAAACTCAAGGGTGTGTGTGTGTGTGAATCATAATATTGTCCATAGCTCTCTCTGGGGTTATATATAGTGCTGGAGTCTTTTTTCCAGACAAATGTTCAAATGAACACAGCTGTATTTGCCCCTGACAAATGAGAATTATCCTCTTTTCTTTAAAAAAGTACTTTTTAGGATTTATGCTACACATAGAAAAATAGACCACACACATGTCTTTCTATTCTTTTTGAGCCCTGTTTAAAAAAAAATCTATCATTCTCTTTATATGAAGTTGAAGCATTCAGGAAATAATTAGTCCAAAAACTTTCTTCAGAGACATAGCCATGGTGATTTGGAAGCTATAGTGCTATGTATAAATTGTTCAAAAACCAGACACACATACAAACAAGCAGTACCGAAATCATTATTAAACACATCCACAGTATGTTTATACATTATCTGAACATTTCCTAAAGTCTCAAATCATATTTTTACATAAGGGTACATGAATTTCTTTAGGTTAGGAAATATATAAATCTGTTGTTAGTTACTGTTTTTATAATTGGTCTGTTTTTACATACATCTGTGACAACATTTTGGTCTGGCTAAAGCTAAAGGAAACATCTTAACATCTTTTCTACAATAGGGTCATCTGATCTAGGTTAATTTTCAGCAGACTACACAAAATATTCCCTACTTGATTTAAATGACTCTGCCGCCATTAAAAATGGAAATTGAAATGACATCAGTATTCAGGAAGTTTTCATTATTCAACATGAAAGATCACAGTTGATTTTTCTGCATCATTGCCATCACCGCTAGAACACTGGATAACCAGGGATCTTGGCAGTTGTTTCTCCTGAGACTTGTATAAAAAGTTTTTTAAAAAGACTCCAACTTAGAATGCCAAGGAAGAGCCATATCTACTTTGACATATAAAAATAGTTACCTCAGAGGCTCTACCTTGAAGTTAAAATCACTACTTATTTCTAACTAAACCCATGTCTGAAAGACATACTATAGTAGAATAAAGTGAGCCATAAATCTTAACTAGAATCACCTTTTTTCCCGGTGGCCCAGGATCTCCCATTGTGCCATCTCCTCCAATGCACTTGCAGAATAAACAGCAGCACGTCCTTTCAGCGACATTGACCTTGGGGGAGGGTAGGAAATACATTGCATTTGGTGGCATTGCTTCCCAAATCACATACACAAGCTCAACGGTGTGATTCAGACTTCCACCACAGTTTCAGAAGCCCGTTCACCAGTAAAGTGACTGCTTTAGAGAGAATTGCGTGAGACATTCTTTAGCTTCCATCTTTCCTTCTGTGATCTGCATTCTCCACCATATGAGGAATTCAGAATCAACTCAAAGATGTTCTCAAAATGGTACCAGTTTAGCTATGCCAACTCACTGCATACTAATTTATTAATGTGATTTCCTGTTCCCACCCAATCTCAGCATTGACCACGGTGTTGTTGATTACCTTACATAATTCTGCCCCCAATATTTTGTTCAATAAGATGCATAAATGCTGTTTTCTCCTTTTCCTGTTTTGTGAAATCTTTGTAAGCTAGAGGTTTTAGACAGCGCCCAATGTCACACTACTTGGAACCGAGTCCAGTCATAAACACTTCCAGAACAGTTTATGTGTGAAAGGATTTCAAAAACATCAATTACACGTTCAACATTTCAGAAGCAGTTGTTATAGAGGGTGGTGGCATGGGGAGACTATTCCTCTTTATACCCTGGCCAAAAAAACATATTACATATTAAAAAATGTGAGCGAATTTCATCCTGGACCTGGTTACTCATCCCCTGAATAATTGACATATGCCATTGCATTTTTACAATTAACCCACAAAATTTATTTTTAGGAAAATTCTGTTTGCAGCAAATGCCAGGCTTTGCCTTAGCTGGGCAGAATCAATCTTTACGTTGAGAAGTTTCCCATCAAAATTCCAGTGTGATGAGAAATGAAAGTCTTTTGTTATAACCATTTAACGATTTCCCCTCTTTAATTGTTTCTTATTATGTAATCCTTCCTTTCTGCCATCTGAAAATTCTCCTCTTTTTCTGAAAATCTCAGAAAAACCAATAAAACTTGAAATGTGTGAAAACCAAATAACAACAACAACAAAATGGATTCTGTGATTTTATTTCAGATAATATTAATTTTCTTTGGATCACCAGAACAAATCTTTCAATATTAACATTAAATCTTTTACTATTTAAAAGATTTAAATCTATAGCATCAAATCTTTTACTATTAACATTAAAACTGATCTATTTCTAAAATCAAGTTTTTCTTATATACTGTTGCATTTATGTGATATCTAAAAACTGACAGGCTTGTTTTGAAGATTAACTTGCTCCCTCTATGAATTACCAAAACAGATTTCAAAGAGTAGTAGAGAGAAAAAAATACATTTTGTAAAATAGACACTGTCATCCCATGTAGGAAGGAATTCCAACAAAACTTTCATATTCTTTAAATAATTATTTTTACATAATTACTACACTGAACAGCTGTGTTTAAATATATATTTATATAAAAATTCTACAGGTGAAAAATAGCAGGAGCTAGCACTTCATTGGAAAGTGTCCTGATATGCTGATTATAGATTTTATAAATTATAAGCAAATTACCAATTATTAACCATTTATTAAGGTGAAAGTAGTGCCACATAACTTGGTAACACTTCACCACTCTAGTTTGGATACTTGTATGTTTCTGAAAGAAATATGATTGAGATACGCCTCATATAGGTGATAGGTTCTAAAAATAGATCATAAGGCAAAAATCTCAGTTGGTCAAGACAACCTTTAAAAATCTTTTGGTTGCTTATAAAGTACAAAATATGAGGTCCATTGCCACGTCACTAGTTTTAGTTTTTCTTCCAACATTGGAGCAGATTGCTCTTTCTCTATTTGAACTCTAAATGTAATTGGCTCTCATTTACAGGTCATGTTGCAGGGAAAATACACATCTTAAACATTAGAATTATACTCATTGTGGTGAGCTGTGACACTTAGGGTCCACAAGGGATGTGAAAATTGGCTGGCTGAGGGAGCAACCGACTCACTCTCACATCTCAGATTCTCTTCGGCACTTAATGTTCATTGACTGTAATTCAGGCAGGATTGTAGGTATTATTTAGTTTCTTCTTTTTTTGCCGAGCATATAAATTAAATATGCTTTGACGTATCTCTACTATATCACATTTCTTTCAAAACACCCTCTTATTTAGGCTGTTCACTAATTCAGAAAAGCCTTTCTTTGCTCCCAAATGGACAAAATTAGTTCAAATTCATAAGCATAGATATTAAACCTATTTACAAAACAAATAGAAAATTTAAACTCATCAGCCTTTTCTGAATAACTTACCAGATGCTTTGACAGTTGGTTCCCAAGATCCCTTATTCCAATAGTGAGCTGGGTCCTGTACTCAAATCCTTTCCCAAATTCAATGTAGAGAAGATCAGCCAGGTCACCTGAGTCAGTGGCTCCATCCAGAGCAACAGTTATGAGGGCATTCAGGCCTACCCAACACAGTTTACAATTTTCCAGGTGAGAAGGGTTTGGTTATTTTAATCTTTTTTACGTATATATCTAAATTGTTATTCTAGGAAAACAGTTGCAAGAGAAACACTGATTTTATTGTCCACTTCCCCCAGCCATACAATGTAAAACTGAGAGGTGACAAGATTATTATCAGAGAACAAAAGGAATTACATTTTTCAAAACTAATTAAATTGGAGACTGGGGAAATTATAACAAAACTTCCAGTTCCCTGCTGATTTGAAGTGAGATAGTGAGTTTAAAAAGGTCCACAGAGCATGCTAGAGTACAGAAGAATTCATATATCAAGAAAGTAAGTGTTCTAAATTTTTGCCACTCAAAAGGGGATCCTTGGAGCAGCAACGCTGGCATCACCCAGAAGTTTACCAGAAATACAGAATCTCAGGCCCCATCCTAGACCGATGGAATCACAATCTGTACTTTAATAAAATCCCCAGGAGATTTGTATACACATTAAATTTTGAGAAGTACAGCTCTAAATGACCTCATAAAGGATTGACAATCCAGTTGGAATTATAGGTAGCAAAAGACAGAAAGAGACCTCCTGTCAGGTAATTAGAAACAAATGACATATAATCATCCAGAGCTGTGGCTCACAGACTTTGGGATTTTATAGACCAGAATATTTCAAAGAAAACTTTTAGGGACTAACAGAGGGTTGACTTATTTTGCAAAGTAAGAACATTAAATGATGATAGTAATAAACCTGGCAATCATTAGGGTGGAGGTAACCATAGAAACAACTGTGCTCTTATTTAGTAATAATTACTATGTGCCTGGAAGTTGGTTAAGTGCTTTACTTGCATTATCTTATTTTTAAGATACAAATACAACTGTATAGGTATGTACAATTATAGCTCTATTTTACAGACAAGCAAACTGATGCTTAGAGATGTTAAATGACTGGCTCAAGTGGTAAATGACATATAATCATCCAGACAGCCTGATCCCAAAGCCTACACTCAAAGGACATTTTAATTAAAAAATGTACTAAGGACATGGAATTTGGCTTTATGAAACCTGACTCCACTGGCATAAGTTTTCTCATTTTATTATGGATGGGTGAAGAATTCTTTGGATGGGACTTGAAAACCAACGAACTAGAACAGATAAAGAAATGTTCAAGGATTTGGCTGAGTTAAGAATGCCTTCTTATATAAGTTTATACAGGATTTTGAGTGAGAGGAAGAGGATAATGAAGAGAATAAAGTTTCAGAGACATAGCGGAGGCTCAGGTTCTAGGAAACTAGAGTGGTTGGCTGAAGTGGAATAAAGGAAGAAACAGCAAAGAATCGGGTGACCATCTCATCCTGGTTTGCCTGGACTTTCCTGGTTTTAGTGCTGACAGCCTCTGGCTTGTTTCAAGCAAACGAGGACAGTTAGTCATTCTACTAAGAATTAAATGGGGGGGAGAAAAGGGGTGGTGGACTGGAATAGGAGAAATGAGAAATGTGGTGCTCATCAATTGGAGTTTAATGATCAAGAGAAGGCATGCTAATGGGTCAATAGTGTGGGCCTAATTATAAGGGGAAAAAAATCTCACATCTGATTTTTCTTTTAAGTTCTAGGAAATGTAAAAATTTAAGAGCTATGAGAACCATGGGATTGTCGATTTGCAGGAAATATACATATAACTTATTTGCAATTGCTTTTCTCAGGATGGGGGACTCCAATCCTGCTCCTTTCAAACTCATCCAATAAATGAGTCATATGATCTTAAACACAGTGTCTTAAATTCCTAAAAATTAAGGAAGAAAAGATTTCAAAATTTGGGAGGATAAAGAATCACTGAGTGGATTCTAGAATATTAGATTTTTAAAAATTAAGAAACTAATTCAAACCCCAATCCACATGGATTAATTATAAAGCAACATCCACCACTGAGGATCCTTTTCTCCTGGTCTCCTCTTGTTCTGTTGTGACTTCAATTTACATGCATAGATATCTGGCCTCAAATTAGGGAGGCTCTCCTAGGTGAATAGATCATAGGGCCCAGCATCAACTGAAATCATATATGTTTAAATATGGGAGTCCAGAGCTAGAGGTACTCCTCATTCATACAGAGCCATTTGACACTTTTCAAAGAACATTATGGCCATCATTGCTTTATCTCTTTCATTCAAAGATTCTGAATTTCTGAGGATATTCAAAATTGAGCTTATGAAATTGAAACTCATTTACTAGTTTTTCCTTTGTAGGCGGAAGAAAGAAGATTGGTCTTAGAAATCCGGGTGTTCCAAGAGAAACTTCCTAGAGAAAACTCTAATGTTGTCTGTAAGAGATGAATCTTTTCCCTACAAAAGAAAAGCTGAAATTTAAAAAAAATCTTACCTACCCAAACTAAACACTCTAGGGTCTTATTCTCAGTCTTCATTAATATCTCCACTACAGACTATAAAAAAACGGCCAAGACTTGATAGAATAAAGAGAAAGCAGCTTTAGTAAATAAAGGGCAAAATAAAAATCTTTATTTCCAGCTGTAAATTCAGTGAACTTTGAAATTTGTTTAAGATTGAGGAGACAGAACCAAACAGAAAAGACAAAATTCAGTCAGTGTCTAACAGCTAACCTAGGAGGCAGATATTTTTAGAGCAGTTTCCCTAGAAGCAGAGCCTGAGATAGGGATTTGGATGTACACAATTTATTGAGGAAACACTCTCAGAAGAAAGGGAGTGAGGGAAGCAGGATAGGGCAGGGGAAGGAGCTGAGCAAGACAGTGTTTCAGCTGGAGTCTAGCTTCAGCCTGATCCCGTGGGGAACTCTGGAACATAAACTACACCACAGAACACCACCTCAAAATGGTGCCATTTTGAGGCAAAGATTCAATCATTTGTACTCCACCTGCTGCCCAGGGGTGTGGTAGGGAGGAACCTTCCAGGTGAGGCAGCTTCCATTGGCCAAGAGACATTCCTCAGAGAAAGGGGAAACTGTGAGTTGTTAGCAGCCAACACTCACAGCAGCTGGAGAATGGGGGAAACTGCCTGGAAAAGGGGGTCTGGGTGGGGCACCACTAGCATCCACTTACAGGAAAGTATTTCTATTCTTAGTCAAACCAGAACACGTGGATGCATTTTTCTCCCACTGATTCATATTTTAGTAAGAACTGACAATAAATCAGACTGGGCATTGGTTCCTAAAGCCAAAAGCCTGGTGCCAGAGCTGTAAAAAATCATAAACACCATGGTTGGTCCATCTGTGGTCTGAAGGAAGGAACTGATTAGAGAGTCCCAAAACATGAGTAAACTTGTCCAACAATGCTTGAAACTCTGGAAACTTTGAGTGTTAGAAGAAAAATTTCCAACTCTCCTATTTCTTGGTCAAGGAGGAATACACGGTTAGCTTCTACTGACACTAAAGAAGTAGAAAGTTTAGATAACGTGGGACAAGAGATACAGGAATATTCTCTAGGAAAGCTTAGGAAGAAGAAATACAGTAATATGAGAGAAACAATAGGACTTTGTATTCAGTGCTGTTTCATATACACAGGGTGTGAAAAAAGTAGATCCAAAGTGTTCTGAGAGCTCATTTGCTCTGCCAAGGGCATACAGAGTGGAGAGGCTGGCAAATTCAGGGTTGACTGCCTTGAAACTTAAGAGCCAGAATTGAATTCTGAGATTATAAAGTTAATAAACATTCCTTTCCCACTCCTCCCCCACGCTCAGTACCTTCTTTTCTAAGTTCATCAGATTTTTGTTCAAGTTTTTCAACATCATCATCCAATCCATCTGAAAACAAGAGAACCACCTAGGAAAGTGTTCAAAAAAGAAAAATGAGTAAAAAAGAAGGTCATTGCCACAATAGACCAACAAATAAAATAAAACCAAGTTACCTTTCCTCGAGCAGCCGATTTATTCTGAAATGCATCCCATAGAGAACTCAAGAAGTTGGCATTGAGAAGAGATGGTCCTTTAACTGTTACATCCTTCAAGCTGTTCAGTATGTTTTCACTGTAGATCTCAAACTTGGGGGAATATTTTTCCATGGCATTGGTCACTTGAAAAGCCACACTAACCCGAGTCTCGGTGCCCACCTCACAGCTTACCCCATTGAGGGAGCTGATGGCCCGCAAGATGTGTTGAAGGTAGGTGTCCATCCAAGGCTGACCTTCAAGCAAAGTCTGCCCACTCTTCTGAGTTGAGATGTCAAATCCCACTACAACGTCCACAAAACAATCTAGGGTTCAAGGGAAAAGCAAATTTTGTTAGATTAACAGATACCTTTATTTGACTTGGATGCCATGTCTGACTCAAGGGACTTGAAAATCTTATTTCTATTTTAATTATAAAGTGGAGAAATAAGGAAGAGCATGAGTCAATAATGGAAGAGGCTCAGAATCACTCTTTCATAACCTGTAAAAGAATAAGTGTATAGTATTATTCTATTTTTGGTTGGTATAAAATCTAGATTATTTTATAGCAATTAAAATTCTGAAAGATTTTATTGTGGCCATTGAAAAAGCCATGCAGAGTCATTTAAAAGAAGTCTCTAAAGTGTATTGTGGAAATGTTAATAATCTAAAATAGGAAATACACGTCATACTACTTAATCACTTGCGGTCATTCAACAAATATTAAATTATAATATTTATAAGGGAAATACAAAAACATTTGAATAGAGAAAGTCACTTAGAAAAAATAAATCACAAAGGACTTGTCTAAAGGAAGGGTTTTGATGATTTATCTTTCTAGAAAGAATCTCCAATTCCTCTTCTGTCTTCTACATCCACTCAGAAAAGAAAAACTGAAAAGAAAAATAAAAAATTCAAGAGATCCTTTGTGATCTTACTTGATTTAAGCCCTACAAGTGAAGAAACTGGGCACCAAATTACCCTTATTCAACCATGTCAAAGATGGTGCTGCCTTCAGAGCTCAGCCACTCAGGAAGCCAAAGCCACCACCATTTTGAAATTCAAGAAATACTTAGATTGACATTGCATTTAAAGTGCTTTGTTCTTATCCTTTTAATTCCAGGAACATTTAAGCATTGGAGAAACTGGACGGGGCTTGATATTTCAAGCTGAGCCTCCTAAAGGGCAGATAATTAGAGAAGGACAAAGTCATCTGACATATACACTCTTCTTTCAAGAACTTTTTGGTTGGCTAAAAACTTTAACCTTTTCCAGCAAATTCAACACATACAGCTTGCTTGGTAAAATAGGGTGGAGGAGTATTTCTTTATAATTTGCTTTGTTTAGATAAGCAGTCTTTCAGATATTCGTTGTGTGGACAAACATCCGCTTATATCACCACCAGACAGACTGGTCAGTTACACATTTGCAAGTCTTTGAAAACAAAATGTCTGTTTCAATTCTTAAAACAAGGGCCAACAACTTGATTTATTTTTAATGAGAAAGGAGTTGGGTGAGAGAAAATAAAAGACTTATTTGATAATCAGTTTTCACCAAGTGATTCAAGGTAAATCGGCGTTATCAAAAATTCTGAAAGGTGGGTCTTCTTATTTTACCATATTTACTTTATTGGAAAATCTCTCCTCTGATATTAAGAAAGTATAATGAAGAAAAAGAAAATAATCAGAAGGAAGCATCAGAATATGTCCTTTCCAAAATTCTTCTTGAATATATGTCTTTTCATTTCTGTCTTGAAATTGAAAGTTTCATTCTTGGATGAATACTGTTTTAACCCCTTAAAACCAGTCAGTAACCAAAATATGTTACTGCCTTCAAGGAAGACAGTCTTTTGTGAAAAAACAAACATTGGCAGAAATGCCAAAATGACATTGAGTGATCCTGGAAACTGTCTCCTATAAAAATTGAGTATTTTAACTTTTTGTCAAGATTACTGAAAGTACAAACTCTAGAAAATAAGTTCCTTGTGTTTAACTAATGCAAATTGACAAATGATTCCATAATAATGTGAGCAAAGGAATGGAATTTGGGGAGGAAGTCCAGAGTTAGCAGCCATGTGTCTAAATACAATTAGAGACACGAGGCCACACTAACAAGTGGCTCTCGTGATGGCCTTGCAAACTCTACGGAGACATCTGCCTTCCAGTCAGGAGCCCTTCAAAGTTAACAAGAAGCAGGGATAGTTTTGGAAGTGAGCTAGAGAGAAAGCTAAAATTAGATTTCCAAAGAGAAATAATGAACGATGAAACCAGAAAAAATGAATGATTAACTTGGATTTCCAAAGAGAAATAATGAAGGATAGAGGGTGAGAAAAAGAAGTGACACTAGTGTTCTGAGCCTTTGACCAGTCCTCACAGCAGCGGTGGGGAAGCCTGGAGTGGGAGACACAGAGTTTAGTATTAGTCGTGCAATGGTGATGACGCTGTTGTTGCTAAATAACTTCTAAATCTCTTAACTTCTGTGAGCATTAGTTTTCTTGTCTATAAAAATAAGGAGATTGTCAATTTCAAGATAAAAATACAAAAGAATGGAAAAGAGTGAAGTGGACTAGACAGAGTCTTATGGTCCCCTTAAGGACTTACAAAGAAAGTCCTTAATTGGAGTTGATGATGGCAGATTCTTAGTATTAAGAAATAACATCAAGAAGGTAGGATATATTAATAAGAATAGAAGACAAATTTCCTAAGAAAATACTTTAAAGAGGAAAGTCAGGCTGATAGCAGTTATTAGCTGGGATAGAAGAGAAATTTGTTTGGGGCCTTTGATAGAAGGGGTATCTTACATGAAAAAAGAGAAAGAATGATCTAGGAAATATAGTTAGGTACTGTAAGAGACCTAGTTTATATACCTCCTAGATTTACTTGGACACCTCCTCACACACCGCCCCCCCCAGGACTTGGACATTTTGTCCAGTGCAGAGCCTCAGCTGCCACCACTGTGTGGTCTCCCAACACTGTGGCTGGGAGGACCAGGCTTTGACACAGCCTCCATCATGCTCACTGCAGTAGGGCCACAGTGACTCTGGTGCCCATGTCCAACCCAGCTGAACTCATGGGAGTTCCAGCTCCTTCCACCACTTCCAGACACAGATATAATGCACTGTGGGTCCTGTGCATTAGGGCTGAATAACACAACGCAGTAGGGTGGGAGAGTTAACTCTCCATGGGGCAGACTCTGACCAATGAGAGGCAGTATATGGGAAGGAGTTGGCAGATTAATCCCCTCATGTATTTCCTCTGATGGACTGGTCCATGCAGTGGTTCTGTATGGTTTTCTTGGTGATGTTCTGCATGACCAATGTACCGGTTATGCCCTCTCAAGAAGCTGTAGCTACCTTAGTAACATACCATCTCATATTTACTTTCCCTTCTTTCCTATATCACTTCCCTTCCACTCACTCTTGCTTTCCTGGGATTATACTCCCCCTAAAGTATTAGCAGATAAAATTTCCTTTGAGAACCCAGTTAAGACAGGAACATACAGAGATCATTGTCAAGAAAAGTTGCAAATTACCATCTATTTTTTCCCCTTGTCTTTCCCACATTCTTTGAATCAAGTCCTGAGCATGTCTCTTACTTCATCCTAATCAGATTGGCCTTCTGCTTAATCTCCTTTTTGATTCCTCTATCCATGATGATGCAGAAAATGAGAGGTGCTCTTGATTCTTTTGCTCCCTAATCATGGCTCTGTGCCAAAAAAGGCAGGACCTCCCTATCTTGAAAATTGGTGGTCAGAGTAGCTCAAAGAAAATAAGCATAAATGAGGTAATAAATACTTTGGAATTTAGTTGCTTAGAGGAATTTGGTATACGTGGACACATTAAAGTTGAATATAGCTCTGAAATCTTGCTAAACTATTTAAATTCCTAAACCAAAGAACTCTTGGTAAATTGCCCTTCTATGAACCAATCCCATCACTCCGTGCATTTGCATTTATAAGATCACGTCAAGGTACCCTCTGCAACACTTTATGAGAGTGACTAATACTCATTGAACGTTTACCGCACACTTCCCATTCATTACCTCACTTGTCCTTATGAAACATAGAATGAGTAGAAACTATTCTAACATTCCTTTTGCAGAAGAGGAAGCTGTGACTTAGAGCAGCTTGCCTGAGGTCTCACAGAATGACTGTGGATCTCACATTTGAGATTCAGATCCAGGCTAGTCTGGAGTCCATATGCTGAACTACCTTATTTTACCACTTCAGCCAGTGGTGATACGTCATGCAAGTTACTAGTTCTGCCTCTAGGCTGTGATGTTGGAAGTGCTAGCTTAGCACCAAGTAGTTTCCTTAGGGAGCAGCAGCTGTGGGAACAATTTCAAGATACAAACTCATGATTTCTTAATAAGTTCCAGCTATTAATTGGTGAAGCACAACACTTAGACACTAGTTCTTTATAATATCGACATCAGATAACCTAGAAAACAACTAGATCAAGAAAACAGGCAGCTTAATTTAACAACAACAAAAAAAATGGGTTGGAGTCAGAGAGACTTCGGTTTCAAAATTCCATCACTTCCTGTATGACCTGGGCCAGGTTACCAACATTCCTTTGAGCCCCAGTTTCCTCATTTATAAATGGAATAAAAACGCAAACCACACAGGGTTTGGGGAGAATTTAATGTAATAACACATTTAAAATGCTTAGAGCACCCCATGTTCAACCCTTCATAGATGCTCAAGAAATATTCCTAGTCACTTCCCTCATCTCTCCACGCAGCTAACCTTCCTTTCACATATATTGAATCATAGTGTACAATTAGAGAAACTCAGAGATGATGTAACTTTACAAATGAGAAAACTAAGAAAGGATAGTGACTTCTGCAAAGTTATGCCTATTTCAATAAGAAGCAAAGCTAGATGTTCAGGCTTTAAGTCTGGTTTGCTTTGAGCTACACCAACATACTGTCTGATTTCTTTGACTTGGGGGTTTATAGTTGAAGAAGAACTGGCATCCTCTAATATATTTGCACAAGCCTTTGAAGTTTTACCAGTGTTCATTCCAGCCTCATCTGTCCTCAGCCCACAACTTGGCTACAAAGCCCTCACATTCTTGCTTGCTGCAGTAATGACTTCAAGTTTATCTTACTGTAGAGTACTTCCCTTATTTATTTATTTATTTTTACGTTCATGGCTCTTTCCTTTAAAGATAACTCACTCACTACTTGGAGTGCATACTCCTGGTTTTGACTTTCCACAAGGTTTTCTTTCACTCTTTCAAGCAAAGACTAGATGGTTCCAAGATAATTTCTCCCCAATAATTAGAAAAGGGTATTTCATGTGAAATAGGAAATTAATGTGTAAGGTTTGGCTGAGGTTACCAGACACATTCCAAAATATAAGGAGATCATAAAGGAGGATTTATAAAGACAGCAGACCCTAATCAACTGTGGGATTCTTAACCTTTAGCCTACACATTGGGTCTTTTTTTTGGTGAGGAAGACCAGCCCTGAGCTAACATCCGCTGCCAATCCTCCTCTTTTTGCTGAGGAAGACTGGCCCTGGGCTAACATCGGTGCCCATCTTCCTTTACTTTATATGGGACGCTGCCACGGCATGGCTGACAAGCTGTGCCTCTCCGGGCGCCCGGGATCCGAACCTGCGAACCCCGGGAATGCCAAGCGCGAACTAAACTGCTGCGCCACTGGGCCGGCCCCCCCCATTGGGTCTTATAAAAGCTTTGAGCCTGGAGTTTAGAAGAGTCTTTTGGAGAGAGCTGTTTATGTGCTGTGAGCTCCCCCACCACATGCATATATACACACACATTCAAGGAGAGGAGATAGTTTCCTCTTTAAGTCAAGAGAGAGGAGCTGCAAAGAGATAACTTGGAGATGACCCAAGCCTAGAAATTCTAAAGAATAAGACACAGGATGGCATACTGCACCCTCTGCAAAGGAAAGATGGCCCCATTGGGGGGCCATAACTTCCACTGTTTATCAGGGCAATTGATACATTACTGTTTCCCTTGGAGCTGATATGGCCACTCTAAGAAAGAGCTGTTGTGGGCTCTTCTGCTCTCTTGTTCGAGAAGGCTACCTGGAGGGGCAAACAGATGGCAGAATAAAGCTGGAGGCAACATCAGATGTCCAGAGGCTGAGGAAAGCATAAGGGAACATCTGGAATTGAAGACATACTTAACTTTCTCAAGGGAATGATGGTTGAGAGGTCCCCTGACAAATCTGTTTTGGTGGGGATGGAGATGGTGAGGGACAGCAGGGGAAGCCTTTGAAGGACCCATGAATGGAGCCAGCCTCAGACACGGGCTATCATCAGAGAAAACCAATTCCTGACGAGTACCATCTAGTAAGAACTTTCCTGTACCTCTTTAGCTCTTTTCCCTTCCCAGCCCATTCTGCAGAGGCCAGAACCATCGTTAGCAAGAAGGCGGCAGGGACTGGGAGAAGAGGGTAGAAGTGAAAAGTGGGGAACAATGGGTAAAATGCCAACCACGTGTGGCCTTTTTCTGTGGCAGGTGAGCTGCCTGTGGCACGCTGGGAAAGCAGAGTAACCTTGAATGAAGTTTGAAGTTTTAATAGGGATGGACATTGGGACAGACACATTAATCACCAAAAAAAAGGATCACTTATTTCCTGAAGGTGGCTAAGGGCAAGGGGAGAGCTGGCTCCCATGAATAAATTTAATGGATCAATGGTAGACAAAAATGAAGTGACTTTATGATTATATCCCAGGTGTCACACTTATTCAAAGTAAAGTTTAAATATCCATTTTCTCATTTAATCTTCACAATGATCTTTTGAACTAGGTGCTGCTATCAATCACATTTTACAGATGAGAAGATTAAACTTAGAAAAGTTAAGCAACTTGTCCAAGAAAAAATGGCCATCAAGCGAGGATTTGTAGCCAGGTTGCCTGTCTGCAGAGCTGCCTCTTAGCAACAGTGCAGTTTTCCTCTCCCTGGTGGAAATCCAGGGTTAACGTTTACCATGGATGTTTATACAGAATCACAGCCAACCTATCAGGCACCTTTATAAAAGTAGAAAAAATTATCCTTCCTTCAAGACCTTCCCTTCCACCTGCTGGAAAAATGTCAAAATGTGCTAATTTGTAAGATGCTGTTTACTAACTTCTGCAGTAAAGTTTCATAATAAAGATATAAACCCACAGGGATATTCCCTGCATACCAATACGCAACATTTGATAGCCCTGTAGGCTCAATTGCCAGGCAACAAAAATTGGCAAATAGTTTGTTTCTTTGAGACATGTTCTCCAACCTCTGAAACCGACTCGACTGTAAACAATGGCCTTTTCCTCACACCTTCTGAAGTCGAGGCATTTCCATTCACAAAGGGGACACACACTCCCAGGAGACAGGGAGAAAAAGAGACAGGCTCTCAGATGTCCTGTTTCTCAATCCACAAGTCATAAAAAATACTTGATAACTGTGAAAAGTTCAATCTGAAATCCAGAGGCATAAATCTAAATTCTCCCACCAGCCCTGGGGGATGTAAATAGAGCTTGAGGAAAATGTCAGTAACACAAGGGAGGACAGACGTTGGAATCCTGGATTAACAGCAATTCATCTAATAAAAATACTTAGTATTTTTAGTAGAACACATCTTAATAAGAATACTAAGGAATTTTAATAGACCACAATCTCCCTTTGAAACAAAAGTGTAAAATGGCAGCTGAAGGACACATGAAATACTTACTGCTCTCTCCCCCGGAGGTACAGATGTTGCGAACTATCCTTTTCTTGACTTTTCTCAGTTCATCGAAGTTATGAACTGTCAGTTTTTTGTCTGCGCTCCCAGTGATCTGAACGAGCTGCTGGTCATCCACATCCCCGATGCCCACGGAGTATATGTCGATACCTTTGTGTCTCAGGTCCTCAGCAGCCTGAGCCACCTCGTCTTGGGACTGGCCATCTGTGAGAACCAGTAACACCTGTGGGGTACCTGCAGTTATCCGGCTGCCCATTTCTGGCCGGAAGTAACGCCCCACCTGCCGGAGCGCAGCACCGATGTGTGTGTATCCAAAGAGCTGCTGGATCTTTTCAATCTGAAATGATATCTCCTTTTTGCCTATGAAAGTTCCCAGTGGAAACTCTGGCTGATAGGTATGGCTAAACTGGGCCGCTCCTATACGCACTCTGTTGACACTGACATCAAAGTCTTGAACAACGGATGCCAAGAATTCCTTCATCTTCTGGAAGTCATCTGGATGAATGCTGTTCGAACCATCCATAAGGAAAACAAGATCTATTTGCCCAATTTCACAATCTACAAAGAAGAGATAAGGGAACAACAACAAAAATCAGATTGTTATTCCTTCTTTAACCAAGCAAGATAAATCAAACGTTTGCAGCTATATAGAAAGTATATTTCTGAAGGTAGTTTCTTATCTTATGCCATCCTGTGGTCATATTAATCGGAGAGGAAATAAAAACAATCAGTTCATAAAGGCAGCACTAGGCATGAACAATTCACACATCCTTTTATGCTTCTGTCGGCTTTTCCATTTGGTCTTACACCATTTTCTTCTCCGAGATGCCAGAGAATTGGGGGTGATGCTGCAGAAAACTTATTCTCACCTGCAATCTAGCCTTAACCCTTCCAGAAAGCCTAGTGATAGTAGTAGCACAGCCAGAAAAAACAAAATAACACACATCCATTCAGGGATTCAAACAAAGAGACAGATGGTCTGTATTATTGACTTGGCCTCCCTGGCCAGTTGAGCCAATAAGCACTTTTCTGGTTTATTAGGGCAAACTGAGGTTTTAAAATCATGCCTTCTAGCCTATATTTAGTCAGTTTTTTCTTTATCAGGCCCCTTTCTGGTGCATATAGGCAAAAATATCAACTTGAGAAAACTATTTTTGAGGAAACAATGCAGTATAGTTTAGAGATTCTTCCCCTGTAGTAACACAACAAATACAAAACAAAAATATGAAAGACCATTGCCAATGAATGAGTTATGCTTGGCACATGCTCATGTGTGTTCCTTAGCCTTGTGGTAAGCATTAGCGTTTCCTTGAATTCCCCAGAGATCTCACCACTGACCTAACAATTAATTCTCATGTTAGCCTCAGAAAAGATTAAGGTGTCTAAGATTCCTGTGGTCGAGATAAACAAGGAAGAGATAAAAAGAAATATGGTAAATAGGTCCTTCAGGAATTGGTTAACTCATTAAATTCCTTTGTTCCAGATTCAAATAAAGGAAATAAAGTACTTTTTTTCTACCTAAGGGAGAACTTGCAATATAAAAACTCAATGTCCACTTCTATAGTTGAGTTGAAAAGGACAGATCGAATTTTACACGTTGGCCAACAGAAGGTAAGAGATTAGTCCCAGTTTTCAGTAAGACCTAGAGAAATTTTGTTAGTTTTGTGAAAGAAAAAGATAGTATGTAGCTGCATTCTAAGAAGGCAAGGCATATGAAAACCAGAAAAGTTCAATAACTTTTAAAAGGAATTGTACCAAGATGTTGGAATCCAGGATTAACAGCAATTCATCTAATAAAAATAATATTTTTAGTAAAACCCATCTTAATAAAAATACTAAGGAATTTTCATAGGCCACAATCTCCCTTTGAAACAAAAGTGTCAAATGGCAGCTGAATGAATTAATGAATGCATACTTACACACACACACACACAAATAAATGTGGCAATGCAATCTCCAGCTGCTGAAATAGAAATACAGCATCCAGGGCAAAGCAAATCTCATTGAACTCTGCTCTGGAAACATCTGAGACTGGAATAGAGTATTTAATATTGGGCTCCATGCTTTAAACAAGCTTGTGCCATAATAGAAAAAGGTGAAAGAACTGGGAGCTCCTAGCCTGGAGGAGAGAACACTTCAGGCAATGATCGCCGGTTCTTAGGAAGAGAGAGAATTTGATTTCTCATGTAAAGAGCAGGAAGAAGAACTAGCGGGAGGAAATGACATATAAACGAATTTGTGTTCCAATAAAGCCTGTACAAAAATGGTGAGTTCCCCATCACTAGAAGACTTTAGGTAGAAGTGAGCAGGAGTGTCGTAGAAGGTATTCCTCTTTGGGGAGGATGCTGAATGAGATCTCCTTGAGGTCTTTCCAACCCTGAGATTCTATAATGTGGAAATTGTACAAAAGAATTAGTGCTTTTTCTCTCCTCTCTGGAGAACTTGCTCCTGAGGGCTATGGCTTTGCCTTCTCCTTTATTTGGACCTCTGCTGATAATTAAGAAAAACTTAATTGACAAACCTTACCTACTTTTGACGAGTTACACACACTGGCTGACACATCTGAAAATATCCCCTTTAGGCCTCCAAAAGTCTCCACGAAGAAGTACTTGTCACTTGATCCCGCCATGGCCAGCAGCTCCACAGGATTGGCACCAGCGATTCCCACAGCCAGGACGAGAATTCCTTTGTCCCGCAAGGCCTTGGCTGTGGCATTGAGCTTATCTGAATCATGGGATTCCCCGTCGGTGATCACAACCAGGACTTGGGGGACCCCCTTGTGCAGGCGGCTGCCCCGGGCTTCGGTGAACATGTGGTCTGAGAAGGCTAGTGCCTCAGCGGTGTAAGTGTTGCCCCCCATGGGCTGGTCATTCTGGAGCATGGAAATCACCTCCCATTTTGTGCCAAGGTTATCCAGATAGAACAGCACCTCTGGGTCATCAGCATACTTCAGAGCCCCAAACCGGACCTGATTCTGGCCAACATCGGCTTTTTTCACCAAGTCAGTCATAAAGTCCTTCATGATATTATATTCATCATAGTCAATGCTACCAGAGCTGTCAATGACAAATACAACATCTAAGACTTCAATCCGCTTGCATTCTAAAAGAGGAGGAGAAAGACAAACCATATAAGATTAACTTTGGGCATCAGGGGAGACTCCCCCCAACCCCGACCTGTTTTTTAATTGCTGGTGTCTCCTGTCCAGGGGATCAAGCTGTATATTAGAATGTCCATTCCCTGGATAACAGACACAATACACATACAGTTGTGCTGCCAGTACACAATAATACTCAATTAGGTGAGCTTTTAGGATAAAGCAGATGTGAAATGAATCCTGTGGTAGGCAGTCGGAGGGGGGCGGGGCAACAATCACAGGATCATCAGGAATAAACATTTCAACCGCTTTTGGACTAAAAAAAAAAAATCACAATTCTGTGGAAATTTTCCTGCATAAATCGTTCCTTCAACATGTGCTTTCATTTATACAAATTTGTCTACTTTTTTTAAGCCACAGGGATCATGCGATTTTATTCTTTTTTTTTTTTTTTTGGTTTTATTAAGATAAACCCTGGGGAAATAATCAAATGAAAATGAATTTGGCAACAGTGTGTATTTTTTCGTGGTTATATGATGGCTGATTTTTCAAGGCTACATTTTCTCCCTTGCTGATTTTCTCAAAACATTATCTATTTCCATTATTGGGCCTCATCATAGAAATAAATCCATTTCACACTTGGCCCAACTAAGTGGTCCTAGCATGACGTTCCTATTAACTTTTTAAACTTTGGGTCAATGCCATGGAAAAGTAAAGCGGGAAAAACCCAATTAATACTTAATCCATGTATGTGTAGCATATTCTATCTAAAGGTGCAGAGTTCCAAATTCTGACTCATTCATTCTGGAGAAACGGAATTGTGAGAAAGTACCCCCCTCCCAGAGCTTACCACATTTCCTTCTTATGCCAGCTTCTTGCTTGCTATGTGGTAGGGCTGTTGAAAACTCTAGAGCCAACATACCTCACTGACTAGAGGCCACATGTGCAGGAGCCATAAGCCACATCCATAATTCTCAAATCCTCTAAAGTCTGGTTCCACAAAAGAAGAAACTACATCTCTCTGCCCTGGGGAGCCTGCTTGAATTACCCAGGGGACTGGGGGGTAGATTGCTCGGTGTTGGCACCTTTTAAAGAATTCAGATTTGTTCTGGGTGGAATTACCAGGAAACACAATCCAGGTGTACTCCTTTTTCCACAAAACACAGACCACAATCACCAAACCTTCTAGTGGGAGTTGAACAGAACTTTTATTTGAATAACAGAACAATGTTCCTCTCTTCCCTCAAAATTCCATTAAGATCCATCTCCTTTAGATCCATCTAAAATTCATAGAGATTTTTCAGAATGCCTCTGTCATCAAGCCCCGTGGGTCACAGTGTAAATCAGTCCCTTGTATTTGCTGAACTTTTGTTTCATCACTTCCATTATTCTGCAGTTCCCTGGGAGAAGAATGGGGACTATACTACTTACTTCCTTGGAAGCATCCATTGCTTCAGTTCCCATACTATATTCCTCCTTTATAGAATTTAATAAATATTAAAGTGTTTTTACAAAGATGATCTCATTTTATTTAAGGACTGGTTTTTAAAAATTGTAAAATAAACAAACATATAGGGTGAATGTTAGGTCAAAGGGGGGCCACCTTGCATAGGATGTTTTGCCCCTCTACTGCCTGCCTCGGCAGCCCATCTGGAGCCCAAGGTCTCAGGTTATACGAGGCTGGGCCCCTGGCCTCAAAGTGGAACCAACTCTGGTGTAATTCATGCTCTAGAGTTCCCCCTGGGATCAGGTTGAAGCTAGACTCCAGCTGAGACCACCTCCTTGCCTAGCTCCTACCCATGCCCTATCCTGCTTTCCTTGCCCCCTTCTGGAAACACCTCCTCAATAAATCACTTCCACAGGAACCCCTGACTCAGCTTCTGTTTCTTGGGAACCAGACCTAAGACCTGGTATGATACCACTTTTCTTAAACAGAAGATTCGTCACCCTAGTGCTCTTTCTCTACAAATGGGAAAGAATCTACCTGCGCCAAAATTGTTCTTACTGTGTAATTCAACATTCTGTTGAAGAAAGTTGCATTTCATATGCTGGTCAAAAGCCACAAGGATAAACATTTCGATTAAAAAAATGTTTACAATGTTCAAATAGTACTCTACTTAATTCAAGAAATAATGACTAACATGGAAAAGTGGTGTTTGGATAGTCCTGCTAGTGGATATGCCTGTGCCTACCTTCACGGGGGCTGCAAATTCCAAAAACAAGTTCATCTTCAATGTGCTGTAGAATGTCGAAATTCTCAACATAAAAAACCATCTCTGGCCTCCCGCTGATCTCTTCAAGCTGGGTGACATTGGAGCCAAACACCCCCACGGAGTAGATAATTATGCCTTCTTGCCGAAGTGCTACTGCTGGGTCCTTGACTATGTCCTGAGCTTCACCATCCGTGATGAGGATGAGAAACTTCCTGACATTGGGCCGGGCCCCCTTGGCAGGGCTGAAGTACTGAGACACAAATGTGAGGGCACCACCGGTCAAGGTGGTTTCTCCAATGTGAGCCATTCGGTCAATTGCATCTGAAATTTCACTTTGGGACATGTAACTGTTGAGTTGAAACTCTTCCTTATTGATGTCGCTGAACTGGACTACACCAACTTGCACCCGATCTGCCCCAACCTGAGATTTGCCCACCAGGTTTTTCATAAATGTTTTCATTTTGCTGAAGTTTTCAGGTCCTATACTGCCAGAACTGTCCACCAGAAACATGATGTCAGCTTTCATCTCTTTGCAGGCTGCATGGGAGAAAGCGAGATGTTAATTCAAGTTGGCTTCATGTAAAGACATTAAGAGTGAACAGGAAAATCCAAAACACAAATAATTATAGTGAAGTTAAGTGTGTGTTTGGTAAGGATTGTTAGTAGGTAAATAAAACATTGAAGGCAAAGAAAGTGAAACTATTCTATCTGTTATTTAGCAATTTGCTTTAATATATAACTCAGGGTTTCTCAACCTCAGCACTACTGACGTTATGCACCAAATAAATTTTATGGTGGAGGGCAGTCCATGCATAGTAGGACACTATAGGATGTTTAGCAGCATTCCTGACTTCTACCCGCTGGATGCCAGTAGCATTTCCCCAGTTATAACAACCAAAACTGTCTCTAGACATTGCCAAGTATCCCCTGAGGGGGCAAAATCACTCTTGGTTGAAAACTATTGATATAACTCTACAAGATTTTCATAAAAGTTTTATAAAAACGCAATTTAACTAAAACTGAAGCATTCCTTAAAATCTGACATCATTTGATTATATTACACATGCAGCATCTAATCATGTATCTATCCTAGCAGGGATTTGTGGGAGGAAGCATATTAATACTTATTTGGGAGAACTCCTCCAAATATCTTTAATAGGCTTCACATATTAACTGAAGCAACACTATAATTGGCCCTTAGTTTTGTTCTGGAGAAAAACATGGTCACACAGGTTAACAAGTCTCAACTTGGAAATTCCTCTTGTTTCTCTAAGCCAGCAACGTCAAATATTGCAGGAAGGCAATTTGTGAGCTGAAGTCAAAAGGTAAAGCTACCATTTCTCCTACCTTCTTCAGCACAGATTTCTTGAACCACTTGGTTTCTTATGTCTTTCAAAGCGTCAAAGTCATGCACGTAGTACACCCTCTTTTCCTGGCCTGCGATTTCTCGCAGTTGTGTCTGGTTGGCTTCCTTGACCCCAATGGCGTAAACGTGGATGAGCTCTTCTCTCAGTCTGTTCGCAGGCTCCAAGATGCTATCCTTGGACACACCATTCGTCAGGACAACAAGATGACATGGTACTTTGTTTCCTCGCTGCTTCTTTGCTTTTTGCAACAGCCCCAGTGTGAAGTTCAAGGCAGCGCCAGTGTTTGTATTCCCACCCATCTGCCTGATGTTCTCAATGGCCTTTCCCAAATCGTGCTTGTTAGTGTATTTATTGATCTCAAATTCCAAGTCCCAGCTGTCAGCGTACTGAACGGCCCCAACCCGCACCTTCTGGGGAGCGATGTTGAACATCCCTACAACCTCTGACAGGAAGGTCTTCATTTCATGGAATTCTGTAGCCTGGGTGCTCCCGGAGCCATCAATGAGCAGATAGATGTCTGCTTCTTCAGTGTCCACACAACCTAAAATGGAAACAAAAAGTTGAGTGTGGCACTGGGGCAAGTGTGAAGAAGAAATGGGAACAGATGGAAAGAATAAAACTTATGAGCCTCTTCAGACAGAAAAATAGGAAACAGCTTCTAGGCTTAAAAGGCATGCTCTGCCAGCTTAAAATGGGGGACATCTTAGCATCAGTTGGGCCAAATGAATTGCTTCTGACAGTTTAAGACTATTATCCAAATAGTCTTAAACAGTCCTCTGCTATGAGTCAGGGTAAATCTGGATATAGCAAAAGATGAGAAAGAAAACTTGAAGATGGTTTTTACAAGTCACTTCTCTCATTAGTGAATAACTGCTTAGCAAAAAGTCAAGTGGTGTGTTGTGAAACAGAGAAGGTATTTAACTAGACATTGTGGACATGAGTTCTCTTTCTTGAAATTTTGAACAAATTATTTACTCCTCATCCACTCTTAGTCAATTAACAAAATTACAGGTATTGTCGGTAGCCTTATTTGTGTAGGACAATGACACTTTTATAGTCAACATGCTATAAATATTTGTTGAAGGATGTATACATATATGTATATGTATACACATACATAAAATATTCATATAGCATACACGTGTGTATATGAAATATATAAAACTTTGCTTTCTGTCTATCTAAACTCAGATACTAGATAGTACTTCACAACAAATTACTCGATCCTCAATCCAAATCATGCTTCCTGTTTATTCTCTAATTTGGAATTTGAGGATGATTGCAGAAGAGAAAAGTACAAAAAGAAAAAAAGAAATAAAGGAAAAATCAGGGGAACATGAGAGGCAAAGGAGAGAAAGAAAAAAATGAAGGGAGAAGAATAACAAAGGATGGCATTCTGGGGTGTTTATAAGTAATGCAGAATCCAATTAAAGTTGCCCAAAAGAGGAAGTAAAAAGGGAAATCTCTTCTCCCCATCCAACACCTCAATAACTTTTATTCTCCTACAATCTACACTTCGTATGCTCAAGCTAAAGTAAAAAATTAGGAACTTCCTCTCCCTACCCACATCAAACCCTGCCAATCCCTTTTGTATCTACTTGAAAAACAAGACAAAGGAAAAAGGATCTGAACAATCCTTCTCTCAGCAAAAGACTTTACCAGATTTGAGAGTTTCAGTCCGCTCGGAAAAGACAGAGACTGTGTGCGTTATTTGATTCCTTAGCTTCTTCAGAAATGTCTGGTTGTGAGCGGCCAGGTCAGAGAAGGTTTTCAGTTTGGAGACATACTGATCGGCAGGGTGAGATGCTATCTTTTCCAGCTGGATGTCGCTGGCCCCCTCTATGCCCATGGTGAAGATGGTCACGCCCTGGCGCCGGAGGTTAACAGCTGCCTTGGTCACGTTGTCTTCCGATGGTCTGTGGGTCACCAGCACAGCAATCTGGGGCACCCCCTGATTCTTCCGACTGCCGTTCTGGGCACTGAAGACTTCCTTCCTGATCTTTCTGATGGCAGCTCCAGTGTAGGCCTTCCCAACCTGGGGAGAGAGGTTCTGTATATACTGGAGAACCTCCGACTTATTTATGCCCCTGCTCAGTGAATTTATCACCTTTGTTTCATTGCTAAAGGCCACAAGGCCAACCCTCGTGCAATGTTCCTTTATGTCAAGAGCAGATACACTTTCTTCTAGGAAATCTTTAAGATAGTCAAAGTTCTCCTGACTGCCATTGATCGACACATCCAACAGGAAGACAACATCTGCCACAGAAGGGCCTTGGCAAACTGTGGGGGCAAGGAATGAACAAGCACAATTTTAGTCGGAGGTTCAGCATCTCTGCTCAGCATTAGAAAGCATGAAAAACATCTACCAGAGCTTGGCTATGCACTTAAAGAAAGAAGGAGGTATACAAAATAACTATGAAGCTGAGATCAGAGGGTCCTGGGTTCAAATACTGGATCTTAGCTAAACTCCCAGCTTCAATCTCCTCAACCGTAAAATGGAGATAATAATATTTATCTCATCGAGTTGTTATGGGGATTAAATTAGATAATGTGCTCAGCATGGGGCCTGGTACATAAGAATCACTCAATGAACAGCAGCTACTGCTATCATATTAAAATCATTCAAGCATCATCAGTGTTAAAATCAGCAGTTATGGTCCAAATATTCCTAAGAGATGACAAAGAAATAGTAATTGCATTTTCCATTATTTTATTTGGGAAAGATGCTAGTAATGGGATTCATGTTTTCATACATTACGAGAAGAAAAGCATTCTCTATTATCAGTAGACGATTATAAATGTCATGTCATTCAAACTGATTTAACCAGACATAATGTGAGCTTCCTATGTAACTTATTTGGACTTGTACACTTTGAGCAAATTGTTTTTACTGGCTCTCCCCTGCCCCTCACTTGAATGGTTTTCATAAACTCTTGGCCCTTCTTGTTATTTAATAGAATAGTACAAGAAGACAGACCAGGGCAGCAGGTTGGAGATGCAGCAGAACACAGGGAAGCTAATTCAGAACAGAGCAGCAGGAAGGGAGGCAGCGTGGGGCTGAAACTACATGGGCCTGAGAATCGAGAGACCTGACCCAGCCCTGACTTCAAACTGCAGCTGGCCCCGGGCCAGGCCACATCACCTCTAAGGGTGCCTGCAAGTTCCCCTCTGCAGAATCAGGGGTTTGGACTACCTGAAGTTGTTTCTAGCGCTAACGTTCTGTGGTTACGTTACGTGGCTTCAGGAGGCAAGGATTTCTTTAGGAACAAATTTACGTTTTAAATGAACTGTAATAATGCTACATAGCAACTAAAGTCCAGGGAGATAGCTCAGAGAGAAGCTCAGTGGCAGGGAGAAGGCGTCCTGAATTCTAAGAAGCCTGTAAATGACATGCAAGATTTTAAGTGAAACATGGAGAACCAAGGCTTGTGGTGTTCACTGGATTTACGATGGCCACAATCATTGGGCCCTCTTGAACACGTGGATATTTAAGATCTGAAAATGTAGCCCAGCTTTTGGGGAAAGGGATGTTCACAGAGTTTCAATCCTCTTCCCGTGTCGACTTTTCAAAAGCATTTTATCATCATTCCTATAGTGCACCCTAAACCCACCTTCTACGAGAATATCATTGACTGCTCCGTCCTTGTACTGAGTCGCATCCTTGATGATCTGCGTCATGTTTTGGGAAAACGTGCTGAGCTCTCTGACCGTCCGAAGGTTGAAATGAAACTGAGCCGTGGCCATGGCCTTCAGGTTCTCCTCAGAAGCTTTCTCCATCCCCACGGAGATGATTCTCACCCCGTCTTTCCGCAGGGCCTTGGAAGCCTCTTCCACGTCATCCTCGGACTCGGCTGACGCCAGGACCACCAAAATCGGGGGAAACTCTTTCTTGTCTCTCCTGTTGGCGGGTCCAGAGAAATAGGTTCTGTGAGCCTCCCGGAGGGCGTTTCCTATCCGCAGGGAGCCGCCAATGAAGCTCAAGGTCTTCCTGAGGTGGTTCAGCATGGGGTTCCTGCTCCTGAAGGTGCTCAGCTGGAATTCACTGTGGAGCTTGTCACTGTACTGCGCCAGGGCCACGCGGTACTTGCTGGCCTCTATGGGGAGACTGCTGATCATTCTGGTGATGAAGGTCTTCACCAAAGGGAAGGACTTAGTCCCCAGGTGATCAGAGCTGTCCACCAGAAACACCACATCTGCGTACTGAGGGCCTGCACACCCACAAACAAACAGAAAAACAAAGCAAAGACTTTAAAAATTTACCACCATTGTTGAATGCCAACCATATGGGGAAAAACTTACTTTCCTCTTTTATTTGTATTTTTAATACCTACCCAATAAACTGAAAACAGCCTGAAATTACACACACTCTCAAGAAAAGAAATATTGTTTCTTGGGTTGATTCTTTTATATACCCTCTCATCTGAACTAACCACAAACTTAAGCATCACTTTTGCAAGGAATTAGTTATTTAGAAATAGGTAAATTTAGAGAAGTAAAAAATCCTGGGTTTCTATACCTCTAGTGGTTAATTTCCCCTTGTATCGTTTTGTTTGTTTTCAGAATTTGACCTCAGTCAAATATCAAGAGGATAAAATTTTTAAATGAGAATCAAACTGCTTCAAATTTGTTTGAGTGAAGAAATCTGAAAGATAATCTTTCGTGGTGATTTCCTTTAAAGCACTGCAATAAGTGGTCTGATTACAACCTATTAGTTTTGTCTTACAAAATGCCAAATTGATGAAGTTTAAAAGAATAGCTAAAAATCATAAAAATATGGGATTGCCCTAATCTATTTTAAAGTTATCTATAACATATTTTGATGAATCATGAGTGAGCATTATAACTGATGAATCGTATGAGTGAGCATTTTAAATTAATCTCACAAATGATAGAAACCAGTATACCTTAAGCTAGGAAAGGGATTATATTTTTAGTTTCTATTAAAAACATAATTTTTATTTATAAATGTAATACTTTGCTGAATTTGAAGGCTTCATTCAATGCTAGATTCAGTGGTAGGTATGTAGAATTACATTTTTATGTGACAGAGAATCACTGGGTTCAAGCACAAGATGTTGGTTATTGGTGGTCTGTTAGTTTGAATTCAGAGCTCTTATCACTTTGGTATAAGATCCATTTCTTGTCCAGGGAAGGGAGGGAAATGTCTGGATGGTGTATGTTTAAGAAAATACGGTGTAACTGAGCAAGTAATGGAAGTCCTGACTCTGTTATCAGCTAACTCTACCAGCTCTAAGTCACTCATTTTTAAAATGAGTAGATTCAACTAGAAAATATCTAAGGTCCCTCCTCACTCTGTGATTCTGATATCTGAAATAGTTACTGGATAAATTCTAATTAAATTAAAATAACTTCAATCTTGTCCTATCTATGAGTGCTAGGAAACCAGCTTTGGTCCCCCTGCGTGTTATTTAATTCTCTTTATGGCAGTCCGATTGAGGCATAGTGGATAAAGTCATTCTTTCTTATCTTGTAAATAACCTAATTTTAACCAGTTTGAGATGCCTTTGATGATCATATAGCCAGCAGCATCTCAGGGGAAGAAGTCAGTGAGAGAGAATCAACATCTTCTTCTAAGGACTAGACCCCCTACGAGGACTGTCAGGTGAGCCCTACCCAGAATGACTTGACTTGTGACCAAAAGTGGCCTTTCCGTTCACGAATAAACCCCCACATCTTATGTGGAGAAAGGAAATGTAGGCACTGGCACATGAGATAGACTCAGGTTCTGATAAGGCCCATCACTATGTCTAAACAATGAAACAATTGAGAAAAAAGTGTTGCCTCTCTTTAAAAAGCTTAATTTCAGGCCCAGTGAGACATCCAAGGAACATATCTGCAGGATGAAGTCTAGTTTATCTGTTCAGAAAACTTGCTTCCAGGGTCGGAGTCCTTGAGAAAGCTGTAAAAGCCCATATGCGTGGCCCTGGACATGAAGTGACCAGTATAATAGCTAACTATTTAAGAGGTGGTAGAGGCAGTGAAGGGTAGACCAGTATTTTGACTTCAAGTCCACGGGACATAGTCGCTGACAGACGGTAGACAACTATGGAGCTTTCTCTTCAGGGTAAAAGCAAGTTCTTTACAATAAGCAGACAAACAGTTTAAACTTGAGCAAAATCTGGATGCTTAACCAAGTCAATGTTTTGGCACAAATGAATTAAAAAGAAACATTCCAAATTTTCCAGGCCTGAACCTAACACTAAGTGATAGAATTTTCATGCAACCTCCCAGAAGACCTAAGAAGGGTTGAAACTGAGGACAAAATAACAGCTCTCATATCTTGCTATCATTAGCAAGGAATAAGGTCCAGAAACAGATGATCTTCAAAAGAACACAGAGTGACATCAAAAAGAAATGGAGCTACCACCCCCACCCTTACCACCATCAAAATAAAAACAAAGCAAAACAAAATTCTTAACTTTTAAGTAGGTCAAACTCATATATTACCTATTTTCCATAATGAAAATTAAGGAAAATAATTCTTTCCATTTTTTTTCCTTACCAGAATCTTGGTTCACAGAAACATGGGAACAAATTATTATGAGGAACAAACTCAGCAGCATTTTCATATTACGACCTGAAAAATCTCCAACTTGAAATCTGAAAAGGCAAAAATATAAACATCTAAAATTGTTGTGGATACTATTTGAGAATCAAGGCTCACACACGTAAAAGCCTGCAAAATTTTATCATAAATTGGGTGCAAGAGGGGACAAGGAATTTCTGAGGTTCCCTGACCTTATGATCTGGGAAGTCTAGAGACTTCCCTGGAGAAAGGGAGGTTGGGGTACACGGTAGCTGAACTTCTCCCTTCATCTAGAGAAAAACGAACCACTAACATGTACAGAATCATACAAGTTTCTCCTGGTCCCCAGACACTGTAGAAACACGATATCTTGGATTGTCACTGGAGGTAGCCAGATGCATTCTAGTTCCAACAATATTGTGTTCCTATTAGTCATTTTCCCCTGCACCATAGTGTCACCCTCTGTCCACTCACTGCTAAGATAATTCAGAGGTCACAGTTGGGACATAGTCTAAGACTTGACTCGTAATTTCTCCATCGTGAATATGGAGGTGTGTTTCATATTTGAGCAGTAAGTATTTGTAGATGTGGTCAAAATTCCCTGTTTTTCATTTTCCTATATAATTGGAAAGGCACCCTTTGTCCTTAATTTTGAGAGAAGACATAAAAAAATAAGTAGTGACCCTCCATATTCCATACGATGCCTTGCTCCTCAGAATGACTCAGTTTGTACCATTTTGCTTCCACCTACCTAGAACTGCATGAGGTAATGGTTTTCCCATTCTAGCTTGGCCTAAAGCATTTTCAGCCACTTTGAATTATTCATTTCATGGAATGAAATAGGATATTAAAGATATTGAAAATAAATATTTTAATTAAGCCTGTTGGGTTCATTCACTCATTCATCTATTGAATGAATGAACTGATTGATATTAATAAACTAGTGTCTGTTTCTTGCTTAATTCCCACCCAAACATGTATCTGCAATAACAGATATGGCCATCTCACTCCTTGTCAGCAGGCTCCTAGTGCTTAATATTTCATTCCTTCAAAAAAGGGACCTTTGCCACGAGAAATTCCTTCCCCATTTCCTCACCTACTCCATTGTCCCTCTGACATTCTGGAATTTGGGACTCGGTTCTATTCCTTCCTAAGAAGCCTAGATGAGATAAACTTTTCAGGCTGTAAGTCAATCTATCAATCCTATTCAAGAGGTAATTAGTGAGCTGGAAGGGGCTCTTAAGAGGTTGCTTTTAGTCCAATCCATTCATTTTAGAAGAACTTTAGTCCCAGAAGTGATTGCCCAAAGTGAAAACCAAGCCACGCTATTGCAAAAATTTTCTGCTGGGGCTGCCTGGTGGCGCACCGATTTGGTTAGCACTTGGCAGCCCGGGGTTGGCAGGTTTGGATCCCGGGCGCCCGCCGACGCACTGCTTGTCAGCCATGCTGTGGCAGCATCCCATATAAAGTAGAGGAAGAGGGGCACAGATGTTAGCCCAGGGCCAGTCTTCCTCAGCAAAACAAGGAGGATTGGCAACGGATGGTAGCTCAGGGCTGGTTTTCCTCACCAAAAAAAAAAAAAAATTTCTACTAATGTGTATAACAATAACAACTTCTACCATCTGTTGAGCCTTTACCATGTGCCACGCCCTGTGCTAACAGTTTTACATTTGTTCTCCTGTTGATGTTGATAACAAACCTGGTAGCAGGCGATATTATTGTTCCCATTTTGCAGATAAGGAAACAGAGACTCATAAAGGGGAAGTAAGTAACTGACCCAAAGTTACATTGATAAAATGGGCCACAGCTGAGTAGAGCCCATATCTGTCTGACTCTAAAATCTGTATCTTCAAATTCAGTTGTGTATCCCAAACTCAGTTTGACGAACACAAAAAGTGTCTAAGTTTTTTTGTTCTGTCTTTTTTCAAAATATTAGGAGATAGTGGGACTTGTTTTCATGACTTTTTACTTTTGTTTTTCAAAACTGGGGCTTTATGCTATTCACTTCTTTTCTGTTTATATTGTGAGCTTTATAAATAAGTGCTACATTTAGGAGTTATGAGAGATAAAAGAGAAGATTCTTCAGGAAGAGTCCAGAGGATCAATGTCAAAGATGGGAAGAAAACAGTACTGAATGAAAGTTAAAACCTGCATGGAAAAGTGAGGATTAGGTAAAAGGCCACAATAGTCCCAAAGCAGCATGCAGCATCTGGAAATTTCCCCTCGCAGACAGCCAATATCACTGGTACATTAAAAGATGAGTTCTTTAGCATAGCGTCTTGTGAAACAATTTTCTTGCAGCCTTTAAATGGAACCCAAAATCTGGTGTGCTGTAAGCCTAGACAGTGCGGAAGCCCAGTGAAAGGTCCCACTGAAGCGCTTGTGTGCCCTGCTTTGTGTGTGTAGTAGGACTGGTGGTGGGATTACACCTTTAAGTTCATGCTTGGGAGGCTTGGGTTATTTTTACCACATCAAACATGGATGAATTGCCTATAATCTGTCTCTTGTTCTACTACCAGACATGGCCAAGATTTACATGCTTAGATTTTTAAAATATCTGAATATTTAAAATAAATTTTGAAAATCCCCAAAGGCATGAGAGGAGAACAAAGGAGATACTTACTTAAAGTAACAACATAAAGTTTAAATTCATGGTACACTCCATCTTGGTATAACAACAGAAAGATTGATTGCTTCTCATTTCAGAAACACTCAAAGGCACAGGTCTCTTTAATCTGAATTTTGTTGTACTCCATTCATTCTGAATCAAGGAAGCTGAGGTTAACACACCTCTTTTAGAAGTTATAGGCTAAAAGAAAGGCTTTAAAAAAATCTGGATCTCTGTAAACTTTCTGTTGAGAAGGTAGAATGTTTCTAATTTAAACCACAGCTGCAGAAGCAACACAAACACCCAACCCTTGGCTTCAAACCCAGAATGTTTAGAACTTGTGTAACACCTCTCTTGAGGCCATTAGGAACCAGGAGTTTCAGGGAGACCTCTGCTCCATACAAGCCAATTCATAATCTAGGACATGTCTTAAAAAAAAATGTTAAGATCCCAGAAGGGATACAAAAGAGCCTTCAGCAGAATTAAAATAAATGCCATTTCTTTCCTTGAAAATGCACATGCAGGGTATATCATTTCTAAGCACTGATTTTATTTTTCTTCAGAAACAAGAATATTGTCAGCTGTTGCATTGTAAGAAATAATGCTGGATTTGTGCCACAAAGTTCAAGATAAAGGGTTGTTTGTTTATTTAACCCCTGATCTCATCACTATTTCCTTTCCTTGAGCCATTCTACTTCTCAGAAGTCTAAAGGAAGAAAGAAAAATACACAAAGTGAGACTTAAGTTCATGTTGAAATGCTGCAGGATAAATCCTTGGCACGCAATAGGAACAAATAATCATGGAATCAATGATGGTAAGCAAAACAAAACACAGGGCAAGCAAGTTTCACAGTTTTACTGTTAATGTGACACTTTCCCCCAGATGCATTTTCTAGAATCGCATAAGTAGCCATATATGTTGATAATATTTGAGCAAGGTCATGCAGGTGACCTTCCACTTTGTAGAATAAACACTCTTCTGTGTTGAGGAGCTTTTGGCTCAGTGGAAAGAGCACAGGCTATAAAGCCTCATGACCTGGGTTTCACTCCATTCCTAAATTGTAGTGTGTCTTTAGACAGCACCACCTCACTTCCATACATTCCTAATCTGAAGCACAAGAGGTTACATTCTCTCTAAATTCTAGCAGCTCCACATATTAACAGTCCTTTGATCTGACAAACAGTACTAGAAGAAAAAAATATATGAACAATTAAGCCAAGAGCACATGTTTTGAAACAGTCCCATGGAGAAATCACCCCTCATACAACCACCTGTGCAGGTCCTCTTTTGGAGGGGCTAGCGACAGCAAGAGAAGGAGCACGTCTGGACTATTGATCCTTTCTGGGTCAAAAACTCTGCTGAAATCCTTCCAGATCCAACTACAAGAACTTAAGGCTACTAAAATTTCAACAAGGCAAACCCACTAGGAATTAGGCGCCCAATTTAGGAATTAGAAAGAGGACAGAATAAATCCAAAAGAAATAGAGATACTAAAATAGTAAAAATTTGAGCAGAAATCAGCCAACTGAAAAATAAAGAAAATTAAACCTTGAAAACATCAACCTCACAACAGACTGATCAATAAAAAAGGAGAGAGAGAAGGCACAAATAGATAATTGTATGAATGAAAAAGGAGACACAACTATAGATAAGGCGAAGATATTTTAAAAATTGAAGCAGGGTTAAAAATATTCACTGTAAGAAAACTCCAGGCCTAGATGGTTTTACTGGCAGTTTCCTCCAAACTCTCAAGAAGCAGATCATCTGAATCTCTTCAAATTATTTCAGAGATTAGAAAAAGATGTATATTAGCCATTTTTTGTGGGGATAGTATAATCTTGATATGCAAACCAGACAAGGATAATATGAGAAAGGAAAACTAAAGGTCCATTTTACTCATGAATATAAATACAAAAAATCCTAAATAAAACATTAGCAAATCAACTTCCTATATGTAAGAAGGAAACTTACTTAACCTGACAAAATAAGTATTTTAAAGATATGCAATATATATTATCCTAATGGGGGAATATTAGAAATATTTTATTTAAAATGAGGAACCAGAAAATGTGGCCCTCTTTCACTGCTAGGTTTTAGCAAAATTAAAGCTAAAACAATTGAAATAAAACTGTCATTGTTTGCAAGTGATATGATTGTTTACATATATAGATAAATTATTAAAAATAACAAGGAAAGTATTCAAGGTGTCTTCATATAACATCAAAACAAAAAGTCAATCACATTTCCATATGTCCAGGATAAGCAGCTAGAATATTCAAGTCTTTTTAGAAGAGTCAAGTTAAAATAGCATCAACATATCAAATATCAAGAAGTAAACATTAAAATATGCAAAAGATTAATAAAAAATAAACATTAAATAAATTATAAAACACCAATTAAAAGAAGATTAAAATATGTAAAAGATAGCAAAATTTATAAAACTTTACTGAAGAACAGTGTGACCAAAGGAATGCAATGGACAGCCTGGAGACACCCATGCACAGTTGCCACAGCAGACCAGTGGGATGGGGGGAGGATGGTTATTCACATGGAAATAGGTGAAATCGAATCTCTCCTTCACACTACACAAAAGTCAACCACAGATGGGTAAAGTTCTTAAGTGTTAAAAGCAAAACTTTAAAATATTAAGTAGAAACCATAGGTGGATATAGTTTTGACCTTGGTTAGAGTCAGGGAGAAATTTCTTAAACTATACACAGAAAGTACCAAAAAGAAAAAAAATCAATAAACTTTACAATGTTAGAATGAGAACGTTTGTTCAAAGATATCATAAAGAAGGTGGAAAGACAGGTTATATATTGGAAAAAGATATTCATAATACTGACAAAGAATTGGTATAAAAATATGTAAATCTTCCTAGAATTTGTAGGAATAAATAACCCAAAGGAAAATGGGCCAAAAAATGAACAGGTATTTCATCGAATTGGAAAACATACAGTCAATAAACATATGAACAAATGTTCAAACTCATTTGTGATCAGGGAAATACAAATCAAGATCCCACTGAGATATCGTTTCATATTCATTCAATTGGCAAAAATTTAAAAATCTGACAAAATCAAATATTGGAGAGGATGTAGATAAACAGGACCTCATATACATTGTTGGTGGAAGTGTAAATTGGCACTGCCACTTTGGAAAACAGTTTGGCACTATCTTATAAAACATTCTCATGCCCTATGACCTGGCAATTCTACTCATGGGGGAAGTTCTTGCACATATTTGTTAGGTGATGTGTTCAAGTATTTTCACAGAAACACTGATTGCAAAAGCACAAACCTAGAAACAACCCAAGAAGTTGTTGTTGATAGGAAAAGTGAATAAATCACTGTAGCATAATTGCACAAAGTAATATTATTCATCAATCAATTGAATTAACTACAGCTAGGTACAAAAATGTGAATAACTTAGCAATATAATGAGTGAAAAAATAAGTTCCAGAAAACTACATGCAGCATGATATCCTTTTTAATTAGAAACAACTAAAATTAGGGACTATTTTTAATTAGAAACAACTAAAAAGGGACTATAAATATGATAAAACTATATTTAAAAAACAAAGGGATGGTTTCCAGTCCAGCATGTAAGATGCTTGGAAGTTGCCACTCCATCCCAACAACAGGTAAAAAGCTGAACAAACTGAAAAATCAACAACTCTTCTTAGATCTGTAAGGGAAGTAAGGTCACAGAGTAAATTGCTGCCCCCAAAACTGGAGAGAACCAACAGACAAATACAGAGAATCACAACTTACCACAGCAGAAACCAGTGAGCTGAAACCCCCCCAGGAACCAGTGCTGAGGCAGGAAAACCTGAACTGACACTGATGAATTGCTGGAGGCTCAGTGTGGACAAGTCTGAGACATAAAAACTCCAGGAGGACACAGCCATGGGGGGTGGGGTTACACTTTTGTGAGTTTTACCTTGGGGCTCTACCAGTTTCTCACAGTCAATATCTGAAAAAAAAAAAAAAAACCATCCTGCTTCTGGCAGGGATAAGGGAAAAGGAACCACTTTGAAATACATCAGGGCATTCTGTTCTTCTTAACAAGGTCTGCCTTCATGAGAAACTATTTAACCAAAGCCTAACTAGCTGGGTTTTTTTTTATTAGAGACTAACTAACCTGGAAGAAGGAAAATACCCAATTCCAGCCCCCTCTAGCCATGCCATCCCACCTAAAAATGGGGTGGGGGGGAAAGATGAGAAACGCTTGTAAAGTTCACAGTCCAGAGGCACAGGCTCACTAGAAGACTGAGACCTAATCACACGATTATAGACCACTTCCCTTCCCCCCACACCTTACCACCATATTACTACTAAAGGCCTATTTACAGCAGTTCCTTTACCCAGTACATCATGTCTGGCTATCAGGAAAAATTACAAGACATACTAAAAGGCAAAAAAAACAGAGTTTGAAGAGACAGAGCAAGCAGTACTAGACTCAGATATGGCAGGGGTGTTGGAATTATCAGATCATGAATTTAAAACAACCATGATTAATATGCTAAGGGCTGTAATGGATAAAGCAGACAGCATGCAAGAACAGAAGGGCAGAGATGGAAATTCTAAGAAAGAACCAAAAGAAATACTACCAATCAAAAACACTGTAATAATAATGAAGAATGTCTTTGAAGGGCTTATTAGTGGACTAGACACCGCCGAGGAAAGAATCTCTGAGCTTGAGGATATCTCAACAGGAACTTGCAAAACTGAAAAGTAAATGGAAAAACTGAAAGAAAAAAACACCCCAGAATATCCAAGAACTGTGAGACAACTAGAAAAGATGTAATATATGTGTAATGGGAATGTCTGGAGGAAAAGAAAGAGAAAAAAGAAGAGAAATATTTGAAACAATAATGTGACCGAGAATTTCCCTGAAATTAATGTCAGACACCAAAGCAAAGATCCAGGGAGCTCAGAGAACACCAAGCAGAATAAATGCAAAACAAAACAAAATGGGACAAAAACAACAAAACTACACCTGGCATACCACTTTCAAACTACGGAAAAGCAAAGATAAACAAAAAATCCTGAAATAAGCCAAAAGGAAAAAGCAGCTTAACTATAGAGGAGCAAAGATAAAAACTACATCCAACTTCTCAGAAATCATGCAAGCAAGAAGAGAGTGGAGTGAAATATTTAATGTATTGAGGGAAATAATCCACTAACCTAGAATTCTTTACCCTATGAAATTATCCTTTAAAAGTGAAGGAGAAATGCAAAACTTTCTGAGACAAAAATTGAGGGAATTTGTTGCCAACAGACTTGCGTTGCAAGAAATTTCTTTCTTGCAAGAGAGAAGAAAGAAAATAATATAGGTCAGAAACTCAGATATTTATAAAGAAAGTAAATGCACTGGAGAAGGAATAAGTAAAGGTAAAATAAACACTTTTATTGTCCTTATTCTTAATTGAGCTAACAGATAACAGTTTGTTTAAAATAATAATAGCAATAATGTATTCAATTATGCATTATACATATGCTTATGTACACGTAAAATGAATGAGAGTAATGTTACAGTGGAAGGGAGGAAGGAATTAGGATTATTTTGTTATTGTAAGGTACTCACACTACCTGTGAAGTGATATAGTGTTATTTGAAAATGTACTTGGATTAATCATAAATGTATAATGCAAATTCTAGTGCAAACACTAAAAATAGTAAGGAAAAAAAGAAGTATATCTGATATGCTAAGAAAGGAGAGAAAATACATCATATAAAATGCTCAATTAAAACATCAAAAAGCATAAAAAGAGTGGAAGACAAAAATACAACATCGGTGGTCTAAATGCCCCAAGTAAAAGATAGATTGTCAGAGGTGATCAAAAAACAAGACCCAACTATATGTTGTCTAAAAGAAACCCACTTTAAATGCAGACACATATACATTACAAGTAAATTGATATAGAAAAATATACCATGCTCACGCTAATCAAAAGAAAGCAGAAATAGCTATATTACTTTCAGAGAGCAGACTTCAAAGCAAGGAAAGCTATCAGGTATAAAGAGGGGCATTACATAAGGATAGAGGGGCCAATTATTTAAGAAAAACATAACAATCCTTAACATGTATGTACCTAACAGAGTGTCAAAATACATGAGGCAATAACTGATAGAACTGCAAGGAGAAATAGATGAATCTACTATTATAGTTGGAGACATCAACACCCCTCTATCAGAAGTGGACAGATCCAGCAGGCAGAAAATCAGTAAGGACATAGTTGAACTCAACAATGCCAATCAACTGGATATAATGGACATCTATAGATTACGTCATCAAACAACAGCAGAATACACATTCTTCTCAAGCTCACATTGATCATTCACCTAGAGAGACCACCTTCTTGGCCATAAAACACACCTTAAATTTAAAAGAATAGAAATCATACAATGTCCACTCTCAGACCAGAATGCAATTACACTAGAAATCAGTAACAGAAAGATACTTGTAATATACCCAAATAGTTGAAGATTAAACAACACACTACTAAATAACACATAGTCAAAGAAGAACTCTCAAGAGAAATTTAAAAATATTTAGAACTAAATGAAAATGAAAACACAACTTATCAAAACTGTGGGATGCAGCAAAAGCAGGGCTTAGAGGGAAATTTATAGCATTGAATGCATATATCAGAAAAGAAGATAGATCTAAAATCAATAATCTAAGCTTCTTAGGAAACTAGAAAAAGAATATTAAATTAAATCCCAAGTAAGCAGAAGACACAACAAAAGAGCAGAAATCAATGAAATTAGAAACAGAAAAATCAATAGAGAAAACTCAATAAAACCAAAAGCTGTTTCTTTGAGATCAATAAAATTGATAATATTCTAGCCAGGCTAATTTAAAAAAGAGAGAGAGAGAGAGAGAATTACTAATATCAGAAATGAAAAAGGGGACATCACTACTGATCCCATGGACATTAAAAGGATAATCAAGGAAAGCTATGACCAGCTCTATGCCTTCAAATTTCATAACCTAGATGAAATAGACCAATTCCTTGAAAGACACAATCTGTTAAACTCACATAAGAAGAAATAGACAACCTGAATATGCCTGTATTTATTAAAGAAATTAAATCCATAATTAATAAGCTTCCCAAATAGAAAGCACCAGGCCCAGATGGGTTCACTATGAATTCAACCAAACATTTAAGAAAGAAATGATACCAATCTCTACAATCTCTTTAAGAAGATAGAAACAAAAAGAATCATTCCTAACTCATTTTATGAAGTTAGCGTTAACTCTAATACCAAAACCTAGCAAGCACATTATAAGAAAAGAAAACTACAGACCAATATCTCTCATGAATGTCAATGCAAAAATCCTCAAAAAAATATTAGCAAATCCAATCCAACAATGTATAAAAATAATTATACACCACGACCAAATGAGACTTATTCCAGGTATGCAAGGTTTGTTCAACATTTGAAAATCAATTAATGTAATCCATCACATGAACAGGCTAAAAAAGGAAAATCACATGATCATATCAATAGACACAGAAAAAACATTTGACAAAATTTAACACCCACTCATAATAAAAACTCTCAGTAAAGGAGGAATAGAAGGGAACTTCCTCAACTTGATAAAGAATATCTACAAAAACCTACAGCTAACCTTATACCTAATGGTGAGAAACTCAAAGCTTTCCCACTAAGATCAGGAACAAGGCAAGGATGTCCCCTCTCACCACTGTCTTTCAACATCATACTGGAAGCCTTAGCTAATGCAATATGACAAGAAAAGTATTTGGCATCAATGCAATCCCTATCAAAATTCCAATGGCATTTTTCACAGAAATAAAACAATCCTAAAATTTGTATGGAACCAGAAAAGACTCCAAGTAGCCAAAGCAATATTGAGAAAGAAGAACAAAGCTGGAGGCATCATGCTCCCTGATTTAAAAACTCTATTATAGAGACTCTATAGTAATTAAAACAGTATGGTATTGGCATAAACGGTATGCTGTTGGCATAAAAACAGACACATAGATCAATGGAACAAAATAGGGAGCCCAGAAATAAACCCATGCATATATGGTCAATTAATTTATGACAAAGGAGTCAAGAATATACAATGGGGAAAGGATAAAGTCTTTTCAGTAAATGGTATTGGGAAAACTGGACAGCTAAATGCAAAAGGATGAAACTGGACTACTGTATTACACAATACACAAAAACTAACTCAAAATGGACTAAAACTTGAACATAAGACCTAAAACCATAAAACCCTTAGAAGAAAACATAGGTGGTAAATTCCTCGACATAGGTCTTGGCATGATTTTTTGAATCTGACACCAAAAGTAAAAGCAACAAAAGCAAAAACAAACAAGTATAACTACATCAAACTAAAAAAGCTTCTGCACAGCAAAGGAAACCATTAACAAAATAAAAAGGCAACCTATTGAATGGGAGAAAATATTTGCAAATCTTATATCTGATAAGGGGTTAATATCCAAAATATATAAAAAACTCTTAAGAAAATAGCAAAAAAAATCCAATTAAAAATGGGCAAAAGATCTGAATAGACACTTTTCCAAAGAAGACATATAGACAGCCAACAGGTACATGAAAAGATGCTCAACATCATTAATCATCAAGGAAATGCAATTCAAAACCACAATGAGATATCACCTCACAGCTGTTAGAATGGCTATTATCAAAAAGACAAGAAATAAGACGTGTTGGAGAGGATGTGGAGAAAAGGGATCCCTTGTACACTGTTGGTGGGAATGTAAACCGGTGAAGCCACTATGGAAAACAGTATAGAAGTTCCTCAAAAAATTAAAAATAGAACTACCACGTGATTTAGCAATTCTACTTCTTCTTATCTGAAGAAAATGAAAATGCTAACTCAAAAAAATATATGCATCACCAGGTTTATTGCAGCATTATTTACAATAGCCAAGATATGGAAACAAGCTAAGTGTCTATCAATGGATGAATGGATAAGGAAATTGTAGTATATACATATATAGACAATGGAATATCATTCAGAATAGAATAGTATGGTCTGCGAACCAGCAGCATCAGCATTCCCTGGAGCTTGTTAGACATGAAGACACTCATGCCCCACCTCAGACCTGCTGGGGACAATTTTTATAAGATATCTAGCTGATATGTATGATATGCATAGAAAAGTTTGAAAACCACTGGACTAATAGACTGTATTTGTATAGTTTATGGAATATGATCTCAGGGAAATTAAATTTGCTCAATTAAAATATTGAAATGAAATGAAGAATGAAATCTTGCCATTTGTGACAACATGGATGTCTTTGAGGGCATTATGCTAAGTGACATAAGTCAGACAGAGAAAGACAAATTCCATATGATCTCTCTCATATGTGGAATCTGAAAACAAAACAAAACAAATCAAGCTGATAGATACAGAGAACAGATTGGTGGTTGCCAGAGGTGTGGAGTGGAAGTTGGGAGAAATGGGTGTTATCCTTTAAGAATTTTAAAGACTAAAAAAAAAGACAACAAAAGGAAATAAAAAGTAGAAATATTGGGAAAGAAGAAATCAGCTATTTTTGTTCACAGATGACACAATCATCTATGTAGGAAATCTGAAAGAATCAACAAAATGCTCCCCAAACTAGTAAATAATCATAGCAAGATTGCAGGACACAAGGTTAATATACAAAAGTCAAGCTTTCCTATATACCAGCAATCAACAAGTGGAATTTAAAATTAAAAACATGATACCATTTACATCAGCACCCCCTAAAATTAAATAGTTATAAATCTAACAAAATATGTACAAGATCTAAATGAGGAAAACTACAAAACTCTGATGAAAGAAATTAAAGAACTAAATAAGTGAAGAGATAGTTCATGTTCATGGATAGGAAGACTCAATATTGTCAAGATATCAGTTCTTCCTAACTTGATCTATAGATTCAATACAATCCCAATCAAAATGCCAGCAAGTTATTTTATGTACATTGACAAACTGATTCTAAAGTTTATATGGAGAGGCAAAAGACCCAGAATAGCCAACACAATTATTGAAGGAGAAGAACAAAGTTGGAGAACTGACACTATATGACTTCAAGACTTACTATAAAGCTACAGTAGTCAAGACAATGCGGTATTGGTGAAAGAGTAGATCAATGGAACAAAACAGCCCAGAAATAGACCCACATAAATACAGTCAACTGATCTTTAACAAAGAAACAAAAGCAATACAATGGAGAAAAGATAAGCTTTTTAACAAATGGTGCTGAAACAACTGAATATTCACATGCAAAAAAAAATCTAGACACAGACCTTACACCTCTCATAAAAAGTAACTCAAAATGAATTACAAACCTAAATATAAAACAGAAAACTACAAAACACTAGAAGACAACATAGGATAAAATCTAGATGACCTTGGGGTTGGCAATGACTTTTTAGATAACACCACAAAAGTCACAATCCATGAAAGAAATAATAGATAAGTTGGACTTCGTTAAAGTTAAAAACTTCCAATCTGTGAACAACAATGTCAAGAGAATGAGAAGACAAGCCACAGACTAATAGAAAATATTTGCAAAAGACACACCTGGTAAAGGCCTGTTATCCAAAATATACAAAGAACTCTTAAAACTTGACAATAAGAAAACAAACAACCTGATAAAGAAATGGGCCAACGACCTTCACAGGCACCTTAAAGAAGATTTACAGATGACAAATAAGCATATGAAAAGGTGCTCCACATTACATATCATCAGAGAATTGCAAATGAAAACAATTAGATACCCTGCACATCTATTAGAATGGCCAAAATCCAAAACACTGACACCACCAAATGCTGGCGAGGATATGGAACAACAGGAACTCGCACAAATTGCTAGTGGGAATGCAAAATGGCACAGCCACACTGGAAGACAGTTTGGTGGTTTCCGGCACAACTAAACATATCCTTACTAAACCATCCAACAATCTTGCTCCTTAGTAATCACCCAAAGGAGTTGAGAAGTTATGTCCACACAAAAACCTGCAAATGGATGTTTATAGTAGCTTTATTGCTAATTGTCAAAACCTGGAAGCAACTAAGATGTCCTTCACTAGGTGAGTGGATAAATAAACTGTGGGACATCCAGACAATGGAATATTACTCAGCACTAAAAAGAAATGAGCTATCAAGCCATGAAAAGATATGGAGGAAGCTTAAATGTGTATTACTAAGTGAATGGAACCAATCTGAAAAGGCTACATGCTGTATGATTCCAACTATATAACATTCTGGAAAAGGCAAAACCAGGGGGAGAGTAAAAAGATCAGTGGTTGCCAGGGGTTAGGGGGAGAGGAGGGATGAATAGGTGGAGGACAGATGAATTTTAGGGCTGTAAAACTACTCTGTATGATACTGTAATGGTGGATACATGTCATTATAAATTTATCAAAAGCCATAGAATGTACAACGCCAAGAGTGAACCATAATGTAAACTGGACTTTGGATGGTAATGATGTGTCAGTGTAGGTTCATCATGTACTACTCTGGTGGGTGATGTTGATAATGGGAGAGGCTATGTATGTGTGGGGGCAGAGGACATATGGGAAACCTCTGTACCTCCTGCTCAATTTTGCTGTGAACCTAAAACTACTCTAAAAAATAAAGTCTATTTAAAAAAAAAAACAAAAGAATAATAAACACAAGATCCAGGATAGTGGTTACATAGGATGTGGGAGGCAGGGGGATGGGATTGGGAGGGAACTCATTGTAGATATAAGTTATCGTTAATATTATAGCTTTCATTAGGTAGAGTCTCATGGGTTTATTACATTAATTAAAAAAGCAAATAAATAAGTAGAAAGTCTTGCAAGGACCCATGGATGAGAGCTGTAATAAATTAAGGATTAGGATTAATCCAGTTCTGTGTACCTGAAATCCAATAAATGTATAGAAAAAGAATAACCATTTTTTTTATTAATTAAATACAGTTAGAGGAAACAAACAAACAAACAAACCAGAGAATTAAGCCAAGAGCCCAGTGACATGTTGAGGGCAGGTATGGAACAGTTACAGGGAGAAATTTGTCCCCCTGAGACTGTCATCTGTGATAAGTTTTGTATTAGTGGGATGGGAAACAGGGAAGCAAGACCAAAAAACTTTCCCAAAGTTCATAACTCCCCCTGGAATCCTGAAGAACCCAATTAAAGGAACTCAAATAAGTAAAATTTCACCCATGATAAACCACCTAGCATAATCGTGATTCTAGCAGACTCCTCTAGCTATTCAACAAAAATTTGTGCTGCCCCCTCCATATTATAGAATTGTCACTGAGCAGTGGCTGCCAGCTGGGGACTACATGTCCCAGACCCACTTGCAATGGCTAAAGGATAGAATTCTAGCCAGTGGAACGTGAGCAGAAGTGATGTCACTCATTTCCAGGCCTGGCCTCCTACCGCGCCAGGGTGCTTCTCCATCTCTTTTCCCCTTCCAGTTGGCTAGACCGGAGACAACCTCAAGAGCCAAATGTTGAATGACTGTGTGGAGAGGAGCTGCCCCATGAATGTGTTTATCCACCTACTTCTGTTAAATCAGAATAATGCAACTTACTCTTGTGTTTTCCAGTATACATTTTTGGGTTCATTTGCTACAGCAGCAAATGTCATCTAAACCAATGCAGCATCCAATACCTGTGATGGTAGGATAGCATGAAATAGTAGGGACAGGAAAGAAATTGTGATCAGGGCATAGGAGGAGAACAAATTCCTGAGGCACAGGGGAAAATCACTCCACTGAACATGACTTGGCAACCCCCAACACTGAGGTCACAATCCAATTACACTCTGATCCAGCTGTAGGCTGTGTAACCTAGTAGTTGAACTCACAAGTTCTGGTATCAGACTACCTGATTAAAATCCTGCTTGTGTGGCCCACTAACCGCATGACCAGGCAAGTAATTTAATCCCTTTGAACCTGTTTCTCATCCATAAAATGGTGTTAGTAACCACACCCTCTTTAAGGAATTGTTGTGGGGGTTAAATGAACTGATATATGTAAAGGAGTTGGCACAGCAACTGCTTTGCAGTAGATATTAAATAAATGTTAGCTGTTATTTTTATTCTTGTTATTGCCTTCTTTACAACGGGACAGTTTGTGAGTAGAGCAATCTAGAAACGACACTGGCTAAGAAATATCCTGGAAAGGAAGTGTATTTACTTCCTCTCCTAAAGTCTTTCCCCCCCACATTTCCAAACCTTAACATCTGTGTAGGCTTGTATAGGTATAACATTTGCTTAGGTTTAACATTTTGCACCTTTCCAAGTCCTTTCATAGCCATTATCTTTCTGAGTCCTGATAGCACCCATGAGGTAGGTAGGAATTATTATTCCCATTTTACGAAGGAAACATGTGAGGCTTAGCAAGGTTGAGCATTTCCCCAGGTCACAGCCAGTTCCAGTGTTCTGAGTCCAGTACTTTTTTCCCTACATCATATTGCTTTCCTTGAGGCAAAGCTTCACATGCTACCCAGTTCTCTGAGGCTGAAGGAATTTTACCTAACGTGTTAGACTGTACCAGATAATCTACGTTTGTTATTATTTTTTACTGGAAATTATTTCCTTAAATTGTCTTCTTTCTCAATGAATGAGTATCAACTGCTGTGAATTTCTGCTGTTTACAGCTGATCCCATTAAGTCTGAATAGGGCCTCCTCATCTCCAAGTTGCTGTTTTTCTCTATTTGGCTAAAGCTACAAAAGGGCAGCCATACTGACACAATTCACAAAAGCCAACAGTGACATCAGCTAATCTGAGATCTGTCCAGCAATACCCAGAAGGACCAGAGAGAGAATGAAATATGTTGGGTCACTGGTAAAATATTTATTCATTGCAGCTAAATCAAAAGCATACATGGCTTAGGATGGCCAGAAGTAGGTCTAACTGGTCCTCTTTAATATCCTGGCAGTTAAGCCCAAAGTAGACATTCAACACATCTCTACTAATTGTTGACCTCCTAAGTTTCAAGTTTAGAAAAGCAAGAGGTAACTGAAGAGATTCAGACACAGAATAGCATTCTAAAATTGGCATGGACTTTTCTCTATCAGCTTTTGCAAAATATTCTGACCTTGCATTGAGCAAACAAAGAGTAAGTCATAAGATCCCCGGTTTGATTGACTATAGTTTGGGGGAGGGTTCCCAGAATGAATAAGAAGAGCTAATACCAACTGAGCTCTTACAATGTGCCAGGCATTGTTCTGAGGGCTACACTTAATCCCCTCAACAACCCAGTGAGTACCAATAAATACTAGACTCATTTTACAGATGAGATTGAGTCAGAGGGTTAAGTAGCTTGCTAAAAGTCACACAGCTATTAATTGAGAGAAGTGGAATCAACTAGTCAATCAAATTAGAATATAGTGTCCCCAACTGTGTTTGCCTATGTTGAGGGTACACTAAATACTTAAAGAACAATTAGCAGTTAAATTATGCACAGTTGACTGTAGCTGCCATCTCAGTAAATGGTACCACTATTACAAAGTTTCCCAGGCTAGAAACATAGGTGTTATCATTGATTCCTCTCTTTCTTTCATGCCCATGAGCAAATATTGTTGGTTTTATTTTAAAAAGTAGATCTCGGATCCAGCCATTTCTCAACACTTTTTTTACTTCTACCTTAATCAAAGACACCATCTTCTCACCTGGACTTTAGCAAAAGCCTCCTAATTGGATTCCCTGCTTTCACTCTTCCTCAACTACAGATTCTTTGAAAATGCTTTAAACTGAAAAATAAGATCACACATCTAACTTAAAATTTCTTACCATGTCCATCAAAGCCCTAAGTGGCCTGTCTCCTACTAATCCATATCTCCCTCTTATCTTCCCCTCCCCCACATCACTCCAGTTTCACTGATCTTGATTTTTCTTGAACAGCACAAGCTTGTTCTACCTCAGAGTCTTTGCATTCCTCACTTTGCTTAGATGTTTACTTAAACATCATGTCCTCCTTAGACTTTTGGTTAGCACCCTATTGAAAATTTCCCTTACACGTCCCCCATCCCCATTACAGTATTGACTGTGGAAAAAAATAATAATTTGGGGTGTTTTAAAATGAAGTATAGCTAATATATTAGACTACAATAACATGGACAATGGGAGGGGGATATTATTCAAGAAAAGCATAGCCATTTATTAAAATTAAGTCTGATAAAACAAAAGACCCTTCAAAAGCAATATGTCAAAATACAAAGCAAAATCATTATGACTTTGGAAGAAATTCTTAAGGAAAATACAATGAAGGATAGACCATAAACAAACGAATGTAAATACATCAAAATGTTAAATATCAACAAAAGACATCATAAATAAGAAATAAGCAACTAGACTAGAAGAACAACATATTTAACCAACAAAAGATTACTATCCAGAATATATGAAGTATTTCTACACATCAATAAGAAGTTACTAAACCCAATAGAATAATGGAAAATGGATATGAACAGGCAATTCACAGCAGAGGTAATCTGAATGGTCAATAGACACATGAAAAGATCCTTAACCTACCAGTAACAGGGAAATGCATATTAAAACAATAAGATTCCATTTCCCTTCTATTAGACTTGCCAAAAATAGAAACTGACAATACCAAGGTTTGAGAAGGATGTAGGAAAACTGGAGCTCATGTACATGGCTGGTGGGAATGTAATTTGACACACTCACTTTAGAAAGCCATTTGGCAATATATATCAAAATTAAAGATGACCCAGAAATTTCATTTAAAGTAAATACCCTAGAGAAACTCTGGTACAAGTGCACAAGAAGACTTTTATGAACATTTTTAAAAATTGCAAATCATCTAAATGTTCATGAAGAGGAAAAAGAAGTAATTAAACTGGTGCATACTCATACATGAAAATAGTATTCAAGTATTAAATGAATGGTTTAGCTCTACATGCTTTAATAGGAACAAATCCCAAACACACTAAGAAAACTAGTTGTAGGTTGATATGACCTACCCGCAGCAGGGCTCCCATCCCTGGATGAGAGGATGTAGGAAAATATCCCAGAAGTATAACGTCATCCATATAAAACTATTAAAACATATCAAAATATTTTTTAAAGCATATGTATATGAAAGCATAGCTGGGAATAACATGAATTAACTTAAGAATAGTGGTCCCCTCTGGAAAGGTAAAATGGAAAATAGGATCCAGGGGACTTCAACACTATCAGGAATATTTTATTTCTTTAAAAAAGTCTGAAACAAACATTGTAAGATGTTAGTATTAAATCTGGGTAGGGGGTATTTGTTACATTATTCTTTGTAGTTTTCTGTATATTTCAAAGAAATTATGAATAAGGGAAGAAAAAAGAATGTTAAATGATACAGTGCAGGAAGTAAGAAGGAGCCAACAGAGGCTCTTGAAAAGGGAGTGTTCACGTCTTATGAAAACCAATCTGGTAAGGAAATAAATTAAGTACCCCAAAATAGTGAATAAATGAATTTCTGTTTTTATTCCAATATATGTTCCCTTTAAAAAAACATTCCTGAGATGTAAGGATACAAAAGAATCATTGACAGAGACAAGAAACTGCACTTGTTAGAAATATGGTAGATTAAATATGGCCGTGAATTCTTTGTTACAGCTCCCACTGAGTGGGGGGTCTAATTTCCCACCCCTTGAACCTGGATTGGCCTTACGACTTACTTGTTTGACAGAATGTGGCAGAAGTGACTTCTCGAGACTTTCAAGACTATGTCATAAAAAGCCTTGAGACTTCCACCCAGCCTCATGGAGATATTGGAGCAGCCAATTGCCATGTAAGAAGTTCCACTATTCTGAGACGAAGCCCAAGCTAGCCCCAGGGAGGGGCTATGTGGAAAAAAAGAGACGGATATCTGACCAGCCCTCAGATGATCCAGTCATCCCAGCCCAGACGCCAGACGTGTGATTGAAAAAGCTTTCTGATGACTCCAGCTGCAGCCATCATCTGATCAAGACCCTGAGCAAGAACTGCCCAGGAGAGGCCAGTCACCCACGGAATCATGAGAGAGAAACTGGTTTTGGGCCACTGAGTTTTGGAATGGTTTGTCTTACTAAATTAGACAGCTGGTACAGGAGAGAAGATCCAGGCTTCGTTTTTTGTGAAATGCTGAGTTTGAGGTGTCCACATGCCATGGAAGTAGAGACACCCTGCAGGCAGATGGACACAGAGTAGTGGAACCCCCGTGAGTTGTCATACTCGTGAGTGCAGCCACTTGCTTTGGCCAAACAGTTCACCAGCCCCTGGGATTACAAAATCCAGTAAACACAGCACTCAACCTCACCAACTCACAGTCTGATGAGGGGGTGAGGGAGGGAGGCAGATCTGTGCTATGATGCAGGTGGGCACGCCCAGAGGACTGTAGGAAATCAGAAAAGAAGCATCTGGATGCCTTGGTAGGGGAGGGGCAGTGAGGGATGCAGAGATGATTTCTCTGGAAGAGGACTGCTTCAGCCAGTTCTGAAGGACAAATACTTGGTCTCATGCATGGGTGCTCCCTAAGGAAATAAAGACGTAGACAATGGGAGTAAGTAGAATTATTGATGAGGGCCATCATTTCCTGGAACTTGAAGTCAATAACTAGGCAAATACCATTGCCTTGGCAACTGCCCCATTAGGTAATTTATATATTAATCTCAGAAGGACACAGAAAGGACCCTGCCTACATTACTTTAAAAGCTATCAGAGAAGAAAATAAATTAAAACAAAATGCAAAATATGATATGCAAATTCATGTATCCATTTGTTCATTTAGCATTTTCCAAACTCATATTTCATCCTAACCTCTCCTGCACTGGCTTTCTCTTACAAAAAAATAGAAAAGCCATGATTTTGCTTTTTGGAGGGAAAATCCTATATTTTTATAGTTAAAAAATGCTTATACTTCATAACCACTCTATGCAATAGACTCAACTTTTCCCATTTTGTAGATACTAATACTGAAACTCAGGAAGAATGAATGACTATCCCAAGGTCAGAAGCTGACAAACAGCAGGATTTGGACTTGAATAAAATTATCTTCTCCTCTTATCAGGGCTGCCCTTTCCTTCGAGGAGGTTCAGGGGAAGTGGGCCAAGTACACGCGTGTGAAGCTAGGAAAACACCATTGGAAAACATTGTGATGAAGTGAAATGTGCACAAGGGAAAGACAGGCATAGAAGTGGGATCTGAAGAAGGAGGGAGGACCATTAGTGCCACCTTTGGTGGGGTGGGCTTTGAGCCAGATTTTGTGGAAATTGATGAACTTGTTTTGATGGGGGAAGGCAAGGGTGTGTGGGCTCCATGGGCAGCAGGGCAGCACCAGTTTAATGGGAGTGAACTGGGGAGAAACTGCCCCTGCATTTTCATAGTTATTTATACCAGTGGCTCTCCACTCGGGGAGATTTTGTCCCCAGGGGACATTTGGCAATGTCTGGGGGGATTTATTATTTTTACTGCTGGGGACAAGGGGCCAGCGCTACTGGCATCTAGTTGGCAGAGGCCAGGGATGCTGCTAACCATCCTACAAAGCACAACACAATTCTCCACAACAAAGAATTATCTGGCTCAAAATGTCAATAGTTGGGAAACTGTATGGGTTGAGAAATCCTGGCAGACACATTGGATTAGAGCTTTCAAGAGAAACAGAACCAGCAGGGTGTGTATGTATATATATGTGGTATATATGGAGAATATACCTATATCTGTACCCATATAGATACATGGAACAAAAGCCTTAAGGAATTGGCTCATGTGACTGTGGGGACTGGCAAGTCTGAAATCTGCAGGGCAGGCTGGGAATTCCAGCAGGAGTTGACATTGCAATTTTGAGTCTGAAGGTAGTCTTCTCAAAGTCTTCAACTGATTGGATGAGGCTCACCCACATTATGGAGAGTAATCTGCTCTACTCAAAGTTTACTGATTTAAATGTTAGTCACTTCTTAAAAATCCCTTCACAGAGACCTCGAGACTGGTGTTTGACCAAATAACTGGGCACCATAACCTAGTCAAGTCGTCACAAAGAATTAACCATCACACGTATTTACCTTTCAAAACCCTGTGAGGCAGGGGCCGCCCGGTGGCGCAGCGGTTTAGTCCGCGCTTGGCAGCCCGGGGTTCGCCGGTTCGGATCCCGGGCGCCCGTGGACGCACTGCCTGTCAGCCACGCCGTGGCGGCGTCCCATATAAAGTAGAGGAAGATGGGCACGGATGTTAGCTCAGGGCTGGTCTTCCTCAGCAAAAAGAGGAGGACTGGTGACGGATGTTAGCTCAGGGCTGGTCTTCCTCACACACACAAAAAAAAAAAACCCTGTGAGGCAAAGATTGTATCCTTGTTTCAAAGATAATGGAAGTAAAATTCGGTGAAGTTAATGAGTTTTCCCATAGTTGCACAGCTACTACTACTGTCAGTTAACCTATTTTGAGCACTTCTCGTGAGCAGGTGCTGTGCTAACAGCTCTGTTGTTAATCCAATTGAGGTAGCTACTGTTACTTTCATCATCTCCATTTTATAGATGAGAATACTGAGACACAGAAAGGCAACGTAAATTTCCCAGAGCTAAGTAGTTTTTAAGGCACAGAGCCAGGATCTGAGACAAGGCAGTTTGGCTCCAGAGCCCGAACCCTAACCTGTGGTCCTCACAGAGTCACCGGGAGGCTAATTGAAACAAACTGCTGGGCTCACCCCTGAGTAGGTCCGGGATGGCCCCAGGGATTTGCATTTCTAACAATCTCCCAGGTGACGCTAATATGATGGGCCTGGGGACCACACCTTGAGAAGCAACACTCTAAACCATTGTGCTGTGCTCTGCTTTAAGTAACAATAAGCAGAACTGGGCCAAAGTGCATTGTCGTTGTTAGTGCCGTTGAGTTGATTTCGACTCCTGGCGACCCTGTGTACAGCAGAGCAGAACCATGCCTGGTCTTGTTTGCACCATCCTCTCATCTTCTGGTGCTATATCAGACAATGCTCTGTTGCTATCATAGGGCTTTCCCAAAGCGCTTGCATTCCACAAATACTCCTGAGCCCCTGCTATACACCAGGTGTAAAGGTTCTGGTCACCAATTCTGATGTTGGGGGGGGTGGATTCCACACCTCCAAACAATTCTCTAATGCCATCTGGGTGTCCTACAATCCAATTCAATCCTGATACTATCTACCTGGAGATGGTGTCACATCCCACAGGTTAAGGGCTCAGTCCCACAAGACCCCCCTTCCCCTCAATTCAGATGCCAATCACAAGTCCAGGTTGTCACCTGTGCTTCTGACCAAATGGCTATAAATCAGAGGTTCCCACAACCCCTCCTAGGGTTCCATTAATTTGCTAGAGTGGCTCATAGAACTCAGAGAGACATTTTACTTACTAGATTACTGGCTTATTATAAAAGGATGTAATTCAGAAACAGCCAGATGGAAGAGATGCATAGGGCAAGTTATGGGAAAGGATGCAGAACTTCCTTCCCCCCAGCATCTCTGTGCGTTCACCAACTTGGAAGCTCTCCAAATCCCATCCTTTTGGGGTTTATGCAGGCTTCATTACATAGGCATGATTGATTAAATCACTGGTCATCAGTGATTGAGTTGACCTCCAGCCTCCCCCACCAGAAATCAGGGAGTGGGACTGAAAGTTCCAACCCTCTATTCATGGTTGGTTCCCCTGGCAACTAGCCCCCATCTTTAGGTGCTTTCCAAAAGTCACCTTATTAACATAAATCCAGCTGTGGTAGAAAGGGGCTCATTATGAGTGACAAGACACCATTTCACCTTTATGGCTCTGAAGTGATTTCAGGAACTGAGGACAAGAAACCAACTATTATAACAAAAGATGCTCCCATTGCTCTTATTGCTCAGGAAATTCCATGGGTTTTGGGAGCTGTGAGCCAGGAACCATGGATGAAGACCAAAGTATATATTTATTATAAATCACAATATCACATCAGGTCCTAAAGATACAATGATGACAAGGCAGTCATTGTCCCTGCCCTCAGGACTTCTCCAGAGCCTGGAAGTTAAGTCTGGGTAAACAGAAAAAGACCAGGCTCCCCTGAAAGATGGGGAACCTCACTAAGAGCAGGAGGTGTTCCCAACAAGGGGCTCTCCCCTGGGCGTGGGGTCAGGGAAGACACCCCAGAAGAAGCGGATGGCTAAACCGAGACCAGATGGGCCAGCCCGGTGGCATATCGGTTAAGTTCGCTTGCTCCACTTCGGCAGCCCAGAGTTCACTGGTTCGGTTCCTAGGTGTGGACCTACTCACCACTGGTCAAGACATGCTGAGGCAGCATCCCACACAGAGCAACTAGAATGATGCACAACTATGACATGAAACTATCTACTGGGGCTTTGGGGAGAAAAAGCAAAAAAGAAGGAAGATTGGCAACAGATGTTAGCTCAGGACCAATCATCCTCAAAAAAAAAAAAAAAGAGCAGTAGTCTTAAACTGAGACCTGAGGGAGAAGCAGGAATTAGATAGGGGATTCCAAGGGGGAGGTGAAGTGTGGCCAGGGCAGGGATACTACCACATACCTGCAGGGGCTCAGAGGGGAAGGAAGGGCTTGCACATTTGGGGAACCAAAGGCAGTTCAGCAAGCTAAGTCACAGTATGTTGCCTGTATCTCCTTGGCACATCATCATACAATCTGTACAATACATCTTCTGTGCCTCATTTTCCTCATCTCTATAATAGGGATGAAAATACCATATTTCCTGGATTTGAAGTGCACATTTACCCCCCACCCCATTTTTGTGTGTGTGTGAGGAAGACTAGCTCTGAGCTAACATCCATTGCCAATCCTCCTCTTTTTGCTGAGGAAAATTGGCCCTGGGCTAACATCCGTGCCCATCTTCCTCTCCTTTATATGGGACGTCATCACAACATGGCTTGACAAGCAATGTGTTGGTCCGTGCCTGGGTCTGAACCTCTGAACCCCAGGCCACTGAAGCGGAGTGCAGGAACTTAACTGCTACGCCACAGGGCCGGCCCCATATCCCCCATTTTAACATTCATGAAATCAGGATAGGTGTTACTATAGATTTGTACTTTTCCTCCTGTTTTTTCCCCCTTCCTTGAAAGCTATTGGACAACTGATGGTGTTTCAGAACTAAAGAAATGTGCAGTCACTTTTGCCTTACCTATCTCCTAGGGCTGTGAGCATACAGACTATCAAAGGAGATTAAGGCCCACAGTGGGTCTCAGCCCAGGTGGCACCTTAGCACCAACTGGGAGCTTTTGAATTCTACCAGTGCCTCAGCCCCATCCCCAGAGATCCTAATTTTCTTGATCTGGAGCAGGGACCTAGTGAATATTTTTTGAAACCCAGGAGATTCTACAGTGCAGACCAGATTGAGAACTGATACCAGCTGATCCTACAGCAGGGGTCAGCAAACTACCACCTGCAAGCCAAATCTGCCTCTGTTTTGTTAAAGTTTTATTGGAATACAGTCATACCCATACATTTACATGCTACCTATCGCTGCTTTTATATCACAACAGCACATTAGAATAGTTGCCACAGAGACAGTATGACCTACAGAGTCTAAAATGTTCTTTATCTGGCTCTCTACAGAAAACCTTTGCCAACCCTTGCCTATACTAATGCTACTCGGAGTGTGGTTCTTGGCTCAGCATCATCAGCACCACTGGGAGCCTGTGGGAAATGCAGAACCCCCACCCTAGTGAATCAGTCTGCAGTGAACAAGATCTCCAGGCGGTTGTGTGCACAACAAGGTTCGAGAAGCCCTGCCCTGTGCCCATCTGGCCACCGCCACCCTCTCTGGCCACTTTCTTGCCCCTGTTCCTTTGCTCCTGCTTGGTCCTCATCCTCCAGGTCTTCATTGCAATGCTACTTCCTCAGGGAGATCCTCTCCTGTCCTCATAAATTAGATCTTTGTGATGTTTCTCTCATGGCACCTTATTATTTTTCTTCATAACATGTCTCAAATCTGTGACTAAACATTTATAAACATTTATCTGAGTGTTTGTCTCATTGATATCTGTTCCCCCACTGGACTGGAATCCCCAGGATGGTGGAGACTAGGTCTCAGAGCACGAGAAAGAGCTCTGAAGGGCATAAAGCACGCTGGGTGCTGCTTCCAAGAAGGGGCAATGACAAGAGGAAAGGTCACGGTGGAAATAACGTGATGGGAAAGAACAGAACCAATTACTATGCAGACCAGGAGGGTGCAGCCCAGAAGGCCCCAGATGATGAGCCGCTGGGTTACACTAATTTCCTCTTCTTGTATTCCAGGGTTCAATATTAGCATTCAATCACACGGAAACGTTGAAGCACTGTGGTCAACCTCCACAGAGCCAGGATCCAATTTTACCAGCTGTTCATTAAATGAAATATCCATATATACATATCAGGAATTTAATTAGAAAGGCAGAGAGCCAAGGATGTGATCATTTCTTGAGAAAGTTACATTTCAGGCAGCTTTTCCCTTCCAAGAGAACTGAGGAAACTCTTAATTGCATTCTATTCTTTTTTCCCTGGCTGAATCACAGCTTGCCTCAACTAATTTTTTTTCAAAATGCCCTTGGTGGGGGGGGGGTGAACATTTTTGATTGGTTAACTTTTTGTATGAAGATTAAGCACACCAGCTGCTCTTGTCTAAAGCTGTAGTGTCTTTCAGAACAGAACACAAGTCAGATGGCTTAGGCTGGACTTCCTTCAGGTCCTAGGCACACCACTCACCAGTGAGCTAAGATCAGTGATTTTACTGGAGAAGAAAACAAGATTGAAGAAGGAAAGAAGAAATGTCACAGACCTAAGGTGCCCCAGTACAGCCTCAGAGTGATTAGAATAATGCTGGCTGGCATGTGTGGGTGCCTGGCTAAACAGACGAGTCACCCATTAGGAATATCTGAAGTACATTTTGGTAATCCCTTCCTCCCCCAAATAAAAGAGCATAGTGTTTGGAAAGTGAACCAGGCAAACAGTTAGCCTTGATGATTAAGTAGCTAGTTACTAAAGTTTTGTTTCCTCTTTGCAATTAGTGATTATAGCTTTTAAGTTGTTCCCCCGGCCATTGTTAACTGTGCTGTTCAGGCAATATGCTATAGACAACGTCTCCCTGGAGCCTGGGTCACCATGGTAATGGGTGTTTGAGCTGTTTTTCAGGAATTAGAACCCGTTGTCCACTTCAGGCCAGTTGCATCAACTGGGCCGGCACAGATGTCTGATAAGCAACCTTTTGCTGTCAAGAGGCTAAAAACTTCACCCTCAGGTCATGCTAACACCACCACTTTGTGAACATGTGCCCTATGAAGAGGCATGAAGTCTGACTACGCTTGCACAGATTATCAATTACCTCACCCTTCCTCACCTCCAATCATCTTTCTCCACATTTCAAACCACCTTGGCCCCTACCCCATAAATATCCCTGAATCCCTATTTTTGGGGAAGTGGATTTGAGACTCATTCTCCCGTTTCCTCATTTGGCTGCCTTGTGATTAAAACCCTCTCTCTGCTGCAATCTTGTCATCTTGGTGTTTGGCTTTCTGGGTGATGGGTAAAAATGAACCTGACTTGGTAACAATGGGGCTCCACTGCAAGAGGGAAAGTAGCCCAAATGAGGAATGTGGAGACATGGGCTCTAGTCTGAGTAGAGAGGCCTTAGGCCAATCCTTTAACTTAAACTCTGAGACTCATTTTTGTCATCTGTAAAATAAGGTGGTTTTAGTTTATTTATTTATCCATTGATTTACTTATGCTAGGCACTGTGTATGGCAGGAGGTAGGCAATGAAAAGTAAAACCACACACAGTCTTGGTCCTCCTAGACCTTACAGTCCATCCAGGGAGCAAGGTATTTTTGAAAGAATTACATCAATAAGTGTAACGTTACAACTGTGTTACATGTTGTAAAGAAGAGGTTTCTCAAAGACCCATAGCTAATCCATTAGTAAGTCTTGTCAAAATATATTCCAAGCCTAACCACGTCTCACCACCTCCCACCCACGACCGTGCCACCAGTGCTTCTTGTCTGGATTACTGCACCAACAGATCTCCCTGCTTTGACTCCTTCCCTTCTCAATGTACGTATCTGCAGGTTCCACATCAGCAGATTCAACCTACTGCTGATCAAAAGGCCTACCATGGTTGCATCTGTACCGAACACATACAAACTTATTTTCTTGTCATTATTCCCTAAACAATACAGTATAACAACTATTTACATAGCATTTACATTGTATTAGGTATTATAAGTAATCTAGAGATGATTTAAAGTACACAGGACGATGTGTGTAGGTTATATGCAAACACTACACCATTTTATGTAAGGGACTTGAGCATTCTGGACCCCTGCGGGTACCAAGGGACAACTGGATTCTTTGAAGACCACAAATTAAATCAATATCCTCATGTTCAAAATCTCCAATGACTTTCCATCAGACTTAAATTAAATTCCAATACCACACACATGGCCCAGAAGGCTATACCTGATGTGGGCCATGCCCCATGATCTCTGATCTCATCCTCTTTACTCTCCCTCTCATTCTCTCCCCTCCAGCCACACTGCCTACTTGTTTTACTCCAAACATGCCAGAGTTGTTCCTGCCTGGAAATGTCCTTTCCCTCCAGGTAGCCTCATGTTTTGCTCCCATGTTCACTCAGATCTTGGCTCAAATGTCACCTTCTCAGTGAGGACTTCCTGAGCACTCCATCCAAAATAACCTCCCACTCCCTTACAGTCAGTCACTAATCCCTTAAAAAATGATGTTTTTTCCTAGCATTTAACACCATCTGGAAGTTATTTGTTGACTTCTCTATTGTTTGTATCCTCCCTGGAGGTGGGAATTTTGTCTATCTTGCTTTCCAGCACCTAAAATAGGGCTTGTACATAAAAAAGTGCTTAATAAGTATTTGTTGAATTATCATATACTGTAATGACATATAATAAAGGGAATTGATTAACTCGAAGAGGTCAGGAAAGTCTTCCTTAAGGGACTGCTGTTTGAGCTAGTATCTGGAGGAATGGTGAGAGTTAACCAGGCCAAGAAGAGCGTAGTATTCCAAGAAGGAGGAGAGCTCATGTAAAGGTCCTGTGGCAGGAAGAATAGAGTGGTCAAGGAACAAAAGGAAGTCCAGTATGAATAGAACACAGAGCGAAGGAGAACATGGCACTGGATAGGCTGGAAAAGAAGTGGCCAGGCCATGCATGTCTTTGCAGGACCTATTAATGATTTCTGTCTGTATCCCAAGATCAGTGGGAAGCCATCAAAGGATCTTAACTGTGGGGAAGGATAGGGGAAGAACCAATCACTTTTGTTTACAAAAAAAATATTTAATATGATTTGTAAGACCTGGTTTTGCTCTGAAATTCTAGGATTCTATAAAAAGTCAAATAGTGAAATGAGAATGGGCTGTTGAAAGTATCAACCAAAGTTAACTTCAATGACAGAGATTCTAGCTACTGAGTTTTGTAGCTCCTCAAACATCATCACTTTGGGACTTGATGTTCTTTTTGAGTTCAGCACTCTGTCTTTCTTCCCTCCCCTAAAAAAATATTGAGTCAAAATCTCCTCTTACCATGAAAAATATGACTTCTGAACTATTATTTGGACCATGCAGGGATCTAAGTTGAGCATCAGCATTGGAAGTTCTAGGCTTTTGAAGCACACGTTTTCCAGCTTACACAGCAGAATAGACAGCAGTGTCAGGGCCTGGATTTTACCACACCCTGAATTCAAATCCCCCCAGTGGCCAGCTGTGATTCTGAGTAATTGATGCATCTTGAAACCTCAGACGCTCATCTATGGAGGGGGGATAATGATACTACTTTCTCCACTGGGTTGTTGTGGGCATTAAATGTATAACGTTATAAAGTGCTTCATAAGTGCTGAGATGTTGATGTAGAAAACTCTCTGAATTGGAGTATTCAAAGATCTACTTCGTGAAGAAATCTGGAGTCAACCATCTCCTTCTACTTGGGGTAGTTCTAGCCTAGTCACCTACTGCTTTCTGGCTGAAGCTAGTGGCATGGTTCCAGCTCTGAATGCAGGGCACACATCTCCTTTCTCAGTGGGGCATTTATCAGATATGCAATGTATGGAATCACAACCTCTCCTTTGGTGTCCAGCGCATGACCCAACTCAATAACTTCTACAGCTGCTGATTGAAGTGACAATGGCACATCTATGCCTAACTGTAACTTTCTCCATGAAGAAATTGAAAGGACTGATGAAACACTGAGAAATAAAATAAATGAATGGATAAATGAAAACCCCAAGCTTTCAGGAGAAAGCAGGCATCTATTTAAAGTATCTTGCATCTAGGAATACATGTTTATGAATTCATGAGGTAGGTCTCTAACACAGACAACACTATCAACCATCAATTTGCCTATTTTTCTTAGTATAATGACTGTTAATTACAAATGACTCTGTGTGCCCAAATTCTTGGGATATGTAGGAACAAAGGCAGTTTACAAACTTTGTGTGCCAGCGTGGGGCGGGGCACCCCTGGCCCAGTAAACTTGAAAACTGGATTGCCATAGACTTAGGTAAGTGCACCAAAGTTGTAACTTACCAAATAATACCTAAAGGTCTTTAAAGTGTGCAGACAGCTCACAGAAGTGCTATTATCCTAATTTCTCCCCCAGTTATGTACTTAACTCACTCCCCACTACTAAAGCCTACAAATTCTTTGCCTTACCATTGGACCAGTGCAAGTCTGTTGATATGTTTAGTGCCTCCACCCAGATAAATCCCCTACAAATGTGCATCAGGGTTGGTGAGCATTTTCATGACAGGTCCCTGGAGGCCCAACCATTAGGTGGTTAATGCTGCTGCTTTAGGATGCTTATAGTAATTATGGAGAAGGGGGAAAACCAAGGAGAAATTGCAGTTGAAATAATTTCTTGGGAAAAGCGCCTCAGTGTAGAAACTGAATTCATGGCATTAATCCAGGGAATGCAGATGTTGAAGCTCAAGGAGAAGTATTGTTTGGAAGAAACTGTGTGAAGGAATTAGACGCCATTATATGTTTTATTATATCACTTATATTTCTAAAAACACACTCCATGCAAAGTTTGAAAGGACATCAGAAAAGCAGGATGCCTTTAGCTAAACACTTTCCTCCCTCTGGGTTCCACCCAAAGCCCCTATATCAGAGTGCCCCTTTAACTTACACCTTCTGGAATGTGGCCTTGACCGTTTCAAAACATCACAGGGTCAAGTCAAGCATAGTGCTTATCTTGCTGAATCCAAAAGAACTATCATCTATTCAGCACCAACTATGTGCCAGGAATCAAAAATCCATAATTTCATCAAATCCTCTCAATTTCCCTGTGTTTGGATATGGTTTCTAGTTTAGATGAGAAAACAAAAGTTCAGAGAGCTTATGTGATTTGCCCAGGGTCATCAGCTAGTAAGGAAGCTGATTTCAGCTCATTTATTCAGACAACAGATATTTATTGAGAATCTACTAAGTGGCTAGCACTGAAGATAGCTTAGTGAACATGAAAGACAAAGTAGTCCCGGTTTAGTGGGAGAGCAATACGACTAGTGGGAGAGCAATATAACTAGGGTAGCCCAGGGTACGGTGGGGGCCTAGGGCAGGTCACCTTACCTAGTAGAGAGGGTCCAGTAATGCTTTCCCAAGGAATGGACATATTAGTTGAGTCCTCAAGGGAGAGAAGGAGTTAGCCAGATTGAGTCTAGAAAATACTGATCTGGGTAAAGGAAATTCCAAATGCAAATGGCAGGAGGTGAGAGAGAGCAAGGTCTCCTTAAAGAACTGAAGGATTGAGAGTGGTGGCAGAGAAATAGAAAGGCATAAGGCAGGAGAGGTAGATAAAGGTGGGATGGTGGGAGGATTTTCAACCATGATAAGAATTTTGGATTTTATCCAAAGGCATTTTTAAGCAAAGGAGCTTTTTAAGCAGAGGAAAGTAGGAGCAGACAGTTTTAGGAAGCTCATTCAGGCTGAAATAAGGAGAATGCTAAAAAAGGAGCAAGACCAGAGGCACCAAAGTGGACTAGGAGGCAGTTGTTGTCTGGGTGAAAGAGAGACTGGTGTTTGGGAACTAGGAGCAGAGACGACAGGGAGAATGGAGAGAAGTTTGCAGAGATCATTAGGAAATTAAAACTGTAGGACTTAGAGACTGATTAGATGGGATTGTTGATGAGGGCTGGGAGAAGGACAGGGTTTCAAGGCTACTCCAGCGTTTTCTGGTGGGGCCGTTGGGTTGTGCCATTTATAGGAAAAGGGGAAGGTTTATGGGGAAGATAACGAACAGCATTTGGGATCTGTTGGGTTTGTGGTGGAGGATGTTCAAGTGCCTGGTGGGCAGTTAGATATCTGGATCTGGGGTTCTGAGGAGAGGTCTGGCTTGTGGGTGTGGATTAGGAAATAATTGGTAAATGTGATGGTTAATTTTATGTGTCAACTTGACTGAGCTAAGGGATGGTGAAACATTATTTCTGGGTGTGCCTGTGGGGGTGTTTCTGGAAGAGACTGGTATTTGAATCAACAGAATGAGTAAAGATCACTTTCACCAATGCTGGTGGGCATCATCTAATCCATTAGGGCCTGAATAGAATAAAAAGGTAGAGGAAGGGTGAATTTGCTCTTTTCGCTCAAGCTAGGACATCCATCTTCTCCTGCCCTCGGATGTTGGTGCTCTTGGTTCTCAGGCCTTCAGACTTGGACTGAATTACATTGTCACCTTCCCTGGTTCTCTGGCTTGCAAAATGGCAGATCAAAGGACTTCTTGGCCTCCATAATCATGTGAGCCAATTCCTATAATATATCTCCTTTTATATATATCTGTAGATATCCTATTGGCTCTGTTTCTCTGAGAACTCTAATACAGTAAGTAAATGGTGACCAAACATGAGGAGGGGATAGGAACACCCAACAGAAATTTTAAGAGGCCAGTTCCATCTTTACAGAGCATGTGTTTGAGCCACTTCTCATAACCAGTGGAATGTGCTCCTTCTCTAATGATGATGTCACACTGAGCCCTCACTGTTCTGGAGTCACCCAGAGTCCTCACTTATATCTCCTTCCATGTCCCCATGACCTCGTTCTCAAAGAGCAGATGGGAATTCAGGATCAGGTCATAACCAACAAACTAACTGACCCAGACACAAGTGAAACAGCATTGGGTAGGGACAAAATTCTGTTCTCCAGTGTAGAAAGCAAGAATTCCATTTTGATTCAATTTTTGGCTAAAACAGAATCTACGGAATACTTATAGCAAAAACGCTGCATTTACTGAAATAGTTAACAAGCTTATGCTAGGTTAATTTTCCCTAAAAGCAGACTCTGGACAAGAATTTCTGTGATTAGCTTATTTAGGAGGAAGCACTCGTAGAGGAGTAGGGAAGTGAGACAGGGAAGGGAAGGAAGCCAAAGTAGAATTGTTAGTGAGCAGGCAGGTCACCATTCTGGGCAGCTGGAGCTCACTCGCTTGGGATCCTCTGGAAGAATGTATAGATCATACCTCAAGAGTTGCCTCCCCCAACGTGTGAGAAAGCTGGGATGTTTATTCACCAACTTTCATCTGTTGCTGGGTGAGGGGTTGCTCCCAGGGGTGTTAACTCCCAGGCCCTTCTGGAGGTAACTCCACATGAGTCAGGCATGCTCCCAAGGCGAGAGAAAGCCCTCAGGCCTTCACAAGTGTTTGAAGTAAGATGTCTCCAGCATGCACTGAAACTGAATGCAGGGGGAATGTGGGTAGGGCTCTGATATCATCTGCTAGCCAGCAGAGAAGAGAAAAGCCTGGACATTAGGGAAATCTGCTACAATGTGTAACATCATCTTCTGAGTATTACAGATTCTGTCTGTCCCGGAGAAATGTGGAAGCAAATGTGATTATAGAGTTAACTACACATGCTGGCTCACGGTGAAGTAGGGGTACCAAAAGTAGGGGACCATCTGACACACTGTGGGATTTTTTCCACCAAACAATAGTTGCCACATGTGACTATAACTTCATGATCTTCAAAGTTCTATTGTATTTGGACTCGTGTAACGGAGACTTTCAGTCAGAATTTCTTGCCAAACATTAATCAAGTTGTTTTTAAAGGACTCAATAAGTGATTAGCTTATGGTTTTTCAAGCCAACACAAATCCTTTGCCAACTAACTTTGGCAAAATCTTTCCTCTCTAAAGTCTGGGATACAGTACTTAGAGCATTACAAGACCATTTTAGAGTCAAATCAATACCCAATCCTTAACTGTGAATGGTTAAATGTATATCTGTCATGTCTTTGTGGTTTGAGGGGAATGTTGAGGTTTACATTCGTGAGATTTAGTTTGTATGCTCCATTTTTCTTCCCTCCCCTCCACCGTTTGAGCATTTGGGGGAAAACGCTCTATTCATGGCAAAATTCAATCAGTAAATTTCCTTAAACTTGTTATTTGGAACCATAAAAAGTATTAGCTTTTAGGTTATCTCAGTCAATCAAGACAACTCAAAAGGTAAGAGTTAGAGTCAGTAATGATAGACCAGCTGTCTCTTGCTTTAGCAAAACTGAAGGTCTGAAGTCGAGACACAAGAAGAGGTGATACTACCTCCTTCATCTTGCCTGAGATTTTGCATGTTTGTGGGGTTTCCAAGTGCAACCACTCCAGATTTACATGAGAAGCCCACTTCAGCTAGACTTTTGAAGTTTTAAGTCATTCATTTATCAGATATTTATTGAGTACCTACTAAATGCCAGGTACTACAGGAAGCGTTGGGGATACGAGAGACACAAGAGATCTTTTCTTCTGCACATGGTTTATGTTAACTAAACAGTGTCCATTTTCATTCACAGTAATCTCTTCCAAATTCCCCTGCCAGGGCCTTGGGGTCACCCTAAGAAAAGACAAATCTGAAAGGAGGGTGAGGAACCAGGAGAGGGAGTGAGACCAAATCTCTCTATTATTTCTTCATTTAAACAGTTTGGCCTCTAACTAGTCACTGTTTTGTGAAGGATCTTCTATGCCTTTTTAACTCTCCATTCACTTGAAGAACTTAAGGTTCATTTAGGGGCCTTTATTTTAAAATTCTGAAAATGTAAATATAATACCTTTCCACTGAAAGTAGAAAGATATTTTCGTTATCACAAAACCATTATCCAAAGAAACAAAAATATAGAGTGCACTTTTTAAAGCCTTCTACCTGGAGAACAATTTGACTTCTCTGGAAAATGTTTCTCACCACTGTAAAGCATAAGATATGAAGAAATATGTAGTGAAATCAGAACGGCCACACTCCCAAACATCTCTTCCAGGACAGCAGCATGCCTGAGTGACAGGTCTTTCCTTAAATGATCTCCACAAACTGGAAGACTTCCAGGGAAAAAGGGAGATTACAATATTTGGCTAGTTATGCATTTCTGTGAATCATGTGTTATACTCCATGGAAACAAGGTATTTCAGTGAGGTCAAAACATGGAATAAAATAAAATAAAACATTAACTGAAATATTGGGAACACTTCAATTTGCCTTGACCCTTAAAATTTACCACCACCATCACCATCGCTCTCATTTATTGAGCACTTATGCCTGGCATTTTATAAGGATCTTCCTATTTTTTTTTTCTCACACATCTGTGAGGTAGGCAGACATCGCTGCTCCATGTGATTGGTGAGAAAAGATCCAGGGAGGTTAAGTGAATATCCAAGCGAGTCTGTAACTTGAACCTAGACCTGCTTCAGAGCAAAGCTAAACCACTTCCTACTTTAAACACCACCACCACCACCAAGGTCAGGAAGGGAGAAAAAAGACTCTGGCCGGCATTCGATCATCCTGGAAAAGTCTTACATTCATGATCCTTATAAAAGTAGAAACATAGAAAATTTAATCTTCATCTTATTTCTTGGGACAGTAGGAGTGAGCAATCTTTGGCTGCAAACACATACTCTATCTGGACCACTTTTATTTATTTGCAGAGGGTATAAAGCAATCACATATTTTTGAGACATTCTACGGGCAGAAGATATTTACTGATGGGGAAGATTTTTTTCTGTCATTTTTAAGACCATCATATTAGCAGGACGATGTAGTATACCATGTATATAGATGAATAAATAATGCACCAACTTTTATTCGCAGTTCTCGTAACCTGACCTTCATTTGGTGACTTAATTGCATTGTCTATGCAAATAAATAAATAAATCTTTTCTTTACAAATATTCCAACTGTTCAAACTTTTCTGAAATTCAGACTATCTGAAGGGAATGGGAAAAGTGGAAATTGCAAATATACTATATTTAACAATGGTCTTTTTTGAGAATTGTTTCACAAGAAGACTTAGTAAAATTAAAAGGTTTTCACTACTAAAAAAAATGCTAAAGATGATTTTGCAATGAGTGCTTCAAGTCTTTCATGTACATCATAAAATTTAATTTCACATGGCACAAAGTCCAAAACTCACGTACTTTTGAATGGAAGACAAATGTTCTTTTCGGGTTCTCTTCTGCATTCTAATATTTTGGAATAAAATGAAGGAGGAAATTGACAACTTCTTTGATAGGGAAAAAAACTTTCAAGGCCATGTATTTTAAAACACTTTATTTAGACTCTTCAGGATTTTTATGTTGGTGATCTCATTTATGGGTACACTGAACCATAAGTTTAACACTGTAACTTCAAAATGGCAATATTTGAAAATTTTATATTGAAAACACTGCTCATCAAATAGATCCTTATTTTAAAAAGCAATATGACTCCTGGTTCTGTAGGGATAGAAATTCTTAAGACTTCTGATATCCTTCCTATCTTGTCTTATGATTTTCTCCCACATCTCAGATACTCCTAATCAACATCATGAACCCTCTCCCCTATCAAAACATTTTGCCCCACTGGCAAAGATCATCTTTAAATATCCCCATAGAGTAGACTTCTAAAAAGAGAAATAAATCTTTATCACAAAAGGATACAGAAGAAAAGAACTCACTTCTTAGTTCCAATATCTTTCCCTCTTCCCGCTGGCCTCCTCCCCTCATCAAAAGTATTTGCACAGCTGATACTGAGCCAGGTTGTGGGGTTCCACTCATTACAAAGTTATTGGACATTTATAAAGGGGTGCATTTTTTCTGCCTTCTCCCCTCTCCTCAGACAACAATAAAAAGCCAAACATCTTGGGGGCCGCCCGGTGGCGTAGCGGTTTCGTCCGCGCTTGGCAGCCCGGGGTTCGCCGGTTCGGATCCCGGGCGCCTGCCAACGCACTGCATGTCAGCCACACTGTGGCCGCGTCCCATATAAAGTAGAGGAAGATGGGCACGATGTTAGCCCAGGGCCAGTCTTCCTCAGCAAAAAGAGGAGGATTAGCAACGGATGTAGCTCAGGGCTGGTCTTCCTCACCAAAAAAAAAAAAGCCAAACATCTTTAATAGATTTGGGTGAGGTGAAAGAGCACAAGTACAGGCTGGGAGCGACTTTCCTGACCCAAGCAGGTTAAACTCATTCATCTATTCCAGTGTAGTGCTGGATGCCTGCCACATGCCAGGCCCTGGTCTGGGGACACAGTGCTGAGTCAGGCACCTCTCAGCCTTCGAGGCACTCGAGTGTGCGGTGGGGGACACGGAGCCCGGAGCGGAGAGTGACAACTGAGTGTTCTCCAACAGAGAGACGCAGAAAACTAAAAGAAAGACGGGGTGAGGGCAGCTAACTGACTGCAGGAGGTGGAAAACAGAGGGGGGCGATTTTGAGCTTCTGAAACTTCTTTCCTCCCCCGCAGTCCTCACGCAGCCCCTCCATCTGGCCCGTCCCTCCCATGCAACTACTGTCCACTTGCAAACCTAGTTTTGGCTCTTGCCGTCCCAGCGGACTTCGGCTCCAGGACTTACCTCGGGGAAACTTCTACGCGGTCCCCAGCCCTGCACTTCCCAAGCCCTGGGCGGGTTTCCTCGCGGCGCGCACTGAGCGGATAGAGCGCACCGCCCCTGGCGCAGCGCCGACTGCCGCGGACCGCGGGGAGCCCTTGGGGACCTCGGGAACCGTAGAAGGGACGGGGCGGGGGGCGGCGCGGGCAGCCCCTCACCTCCCGGTGTCCTGCGGGCGGGAGTGCAGCAGCTCCCTCGCCCCTTCTTGCCGCTATATAAATACTTCTCCCCGCCCCGGGCCCGATCCTTCCCCGCCCCGGCGGCCCCGGGCCCAGAACACATCCCCCGGGAGGGGGCCCGCCGCCGTAGGGAGGTGACGGAAGCTGGAGTTGGGGTATTCCGGGGGCTGTAACTGCCACGCCGGCTTCTCCCCTACGTGGAACCTCTACCCTCAGCTCCAGACCATGGGAGGATATTGAGGGCGGGGAAATTGGGGTGTTCATGGTGCGCACCCTCTCTGCGCCCAGCAGACAGGCAGGGAGCGTGATCTGAGGTGCACGGAGGGTTGCAGCTCTTCTCCTACTGTTGGGACTGAGGTCGCTTGGCGGCTTTGTGTTCCGAGGTCTTCTTGCAGAAGGCAGGGGCTAGCAGGGGAGCCCAAGGGTCTTTTGGTGGTGGGAACTTATTCCTCTTGCCTGGGAACCAAGACCAGCCACAGCACGCCCCATGATTGAGGTCAAGGGCCATCGGGGGGCCCCCGCTCAGAATTCAGGGTCCTTGAGAGAATATCCTTGACTCTTTGGTCTGCTGACTTTTTCTCGCTGACTGTCCATCCCTTTATCTATCTATCTATTCGTTTCACAAATATTTGAGCTAGTATGTGCCATTATTAGAGGGTTGGGATACAAAACCAAGTTGGGCTCTCAGCTCACAGTGTCATTGGGGAGGCAGACATGGAAACAGGAATTGGGTGGTATCTGCTGGAAGGGGTAAGCACTGCCATGGGAACACAGAAGGGACCCTAACTCAAGCATAGAAGACCCAAAGAAGCTTCCGCCAGGAAATTTAAGTCCAAACTGAAATCTAAAGAGTGAAATAGGCATAAAAGCAGGGAAAAGAGGGTCCTAGACAAAGGGAACAGCAGCTGCAAAGGCTGGGAAGACAGAGGGAACACTGTCCCTCTTCAGGGGAACCAAGAGGGTTTGTTTTTTAAAATTTGCTATTTACTGTCATCCTAAGTAAAGAAAAATTTTAAACTCTAAAGAAACATAAACTTTAGAACTGGAATCCGAATGCAGGCAGTCTAGCCCTGGAGTGTGCTTTTATAGTGTGGAGTGTCGACTTGGCAAATGACAAGTTCAAAACAGAAACGGTCCCCATGGAATGGGGATTTCTCTGGGACTGGGGCATAACTTCAAGTCTCAGCTAGACCATCACCAACTGCAACTCTGGCCAGGTCATTAACCTCAGTTTCTTCCCCAGTGGAATATAAACAATAAAGACACTTTCTCATGTCCCTCATTGCGTGTCCTGGACCATGAGACTTCATGTTTTGGTTCATAGACTTGGCAGAGCAGCACCGGGACAGGTAGATTCAGAATGGTGGTTTCTCTGTGGGTCCCTTGGCTTTGGTGCAAGGGAGACTGGGAGAATGATGGAACAAAAAGACGCAAGCATTGGAACATCTCAAATTGTCATTGCTTCTACCTAAAATGATTAAAATTAAGTAATTCAAGTCCTCATATTCTCATATAGTGTTATTATTTTAAAAAATACACTTCAAAACACAAGTACACTTTCCTCATCCCAGGGTCATTATTGAAAGAGGCAGTTGTGACTCCTGGTGGCAGGGTTTCTAGCCAATTGCCAGCCCACTCAAAGCTACTTTTGAAAGTGTAGCACACATACAAACAATGCCCATTTTATTAGAGCCCCATAGGAACTACTAGTTTGATAGAAGAGCTTCTGGGATTCACACACCTGTGATCCATGGCCCAGCCAGGACCAGTGATCATTTCAGTTCAATGTGAAGGCTTGATAGCACTGCCTTTACAATAAGCCAAGTCTCCTTGACATATTGTTTTGGGGCATCTCAAAACATTCTGTTTTATGTCTTGAATTTTTTGATGTCCAAACCAGTCTTCACAACTGGATCAAACTTTGACCAGCACCCAAAGAATTAGGCTAGACTAGAGCAAAAAGGCAGAAAAAGAAGGAAGGTCCTTAGATCTTGTAAATGTAGGTGGTTGCCTAAAATGCCCCTTTTTTCCCATTTGCAACCCTTGATTTCTGGACCAGAGAAATGATGGGCAGGTAGCCAATGTTCTTTCCTGTATTTTCAGAGCTTTTTTAGGAACATCTGTAACTTAAATGAAAGTGTGGGTGCCATTTGTGCTTGAATGGGTTTTTGGAGCCCATGACAACCTCATCAAACTGGTCATGAATTACATCAGAAGACAAGGGCAACCCTTAACCTAATCCATACCTATGAGCTGGTCTATCATGACAGTGTTGGGACTCTGGGAGCCTTGTCTGTTCATAGTTCAGCCTTTGGGAGAAAGTCAGCTACTTTCCCACTAGCCTGAGAAGACCCATGTTGACTTCTCAAATGTCTCCAGAACTCAACCCAGCTAGATCTTCACAGTTCAGACTCTCAAGCTACTGAAGTTGCCTTCTATTTGATCTTCCAAAATCCAGTCTTCTCCTTCATCCACTCCATTCCTAATTCCTGCCAATTCATCCTTCATCCTTCTGACAGAGAGATCTTTCTAAACCACACATCTGATCCGTCAGTCTGCTGACTTAATGTCATAAAGGGCTTCCCACTGCCTGCAGAGCAGAGCCCAAACTCAAGGCCCTTTATCTCTCTCCCAATCCTTCCTTCCTGCCTCATATTCTGCCACCCTGACACACTCCCGCCACTAATCCCACTCACTAACTAGTGAGTTCCAGTGCCCTAAGAATGACCCACATTGCTGGATCTCATGATGTCACATCTCCTTGCCATTGTCAAGGCTGTTTCCTGTATTTATTTATTCATTCAGCAAAATATATATTGAATGCTTACTATGGGCCAGGTACTCTGAAGGATTGGAATTATTTTTATAATGATAATCTACATATTTTCATCATAAATTAAAATAATATATTCCAGGCATCTTATTTGGTTTACTAGGATCTATTTGTTTATCAAACATGTTTTGAACACTTACTATGTGATAACTGTATTAGACACCGGGGTGCAATCAGCCATAGTCTCTGCCCTTAGGATCTCAGAGCCTAGTTTTGGAAATAGATAGGTAAGCTAATTATTAATGTGATAGGGGTCTTTATGCACTGAGCACTATAGAAGGAATCCTGGGAAGAAGGTGATACTTGGGATAAACATAGGGCCTGGGGTTGAGTGAGGAAGGTTGAGAGAGGGAAGGAATAGTAAGATAGAAGGAGTAGCATGTATGAAAGCATGGAAGTCAATGGTGGCTGGACAATGAAGGGGCACGGTATGAAAAGAGGTTGGAGAAGTAGGTGGGGTAGGTGATGGATTGGAGTGAGTGGGTGAGTGAGTGAGTGAGTGAGAGCGGAGTCTAGGATAACACTTAGGTTTCTGACTTGCAACTATGGTGGGGGGGACAAAACCATTTACTGAGATAGTGAACATAGGAGGAGGAGGAGGCTTAAGGAGGGTGGTGGAAGAAAATACTTCTATTTTGGATACTTTGAGTTTGAGTTGCCTGGGAGCTGTCCAAGTGGTGATGCTCAGTGGGCAGATGGATATATGGGCCTGGGGCTTGGAAGGGAGGCCTCAACTGGAGACACCGATTTGGGTTCATCACGAAATTGACAGTTGAAGCCAGAGGAGTATATGAGGTGATATAGAGAGTTCATCCATTCATCATTCATTGAGGAAATATTCACTGAGTACTTACTATGTGGGAGGCACTGTTCTACATCTCAGGGATACTTCAGGGAACAAAACAAACAAGGTTCCTGCTCTTCTGGTGCATGAGGAAAGAGGATTGGGAGCACGTTATTGGATGGCAGGGGAGGATTACAATCTCAATGCAGTGAGAAGGTGACTTTGGGCAGAGTCTTGAATAGAGATGAGAAGTAAGTCCTGAGAGATATTTGAAGGAAGAGTGTTCCATGCAGAAGGAATAGTTAATGCAAAGGTCCTGAGTCAGGAGCATGGCTGGTGCATTTGAGCAAAGGGAAGAGGCCACTGCGGCTGAAACAGGGTGAATAAAGGGAAGAGTAGCAGGACATGAAGCCAGAGAGGTAATGGGAAGGGGGTGAGTTTGTGGGAAGCAATGGAGGGTTTTGAGCAGAGGAATGACATGGTTTGATTCCTGTTTATAAAGCATAACAGACTATAAGGGGTCAGGGATTGAGAGCAGAATCCTGGGAAATAGCTGACATTTAATGGATGAGCAGAGGAAAAGATTATTCAGGAAAGTGGGAATGTTGCTGAAGAATCAGATCCAGGTGACCTTAAGGATGTTAAGATCTTAAGACTCTCCAGGACATGATGACTAGTTGTGAAAGAATAGCCAAGAAGGCAAGAGGAGACCAAGGAGGAGCCCTGTCTCGAAGCCAGGGGAGAATAGCTGTGTAGGAAGAGAACTCTGGATGGTGCCAAGGGTCACGGAGAGGTCAGGAAGGATAAGGCTTGGGGAGCATCTTTTGGGTTTGGCAGTGCAGAGAGCCCTGTGGCTGCAGCTACGACAATGCGTGGGTGGGGCAGGAGTCAGAACTTGGTGGCCCATAGAGTGGGAGATGAAGGAGTTGCAGGAGAGCTGACTCTTTCAAGAAATATAGTGGAGAAAGAAGAGTCAGGGTTGTAACTTCACCAAGGCCTGGTATTGAGGGGATGTTCATCTTGGTGATCATAGCATAGCTTTTCTCTCCTGGAGACAAGTGTAGGAGAACTATGATGCTCATCAGGCAGACCAGGAATGGGAAAAGGAGCATGTAGAAGATGTCCACATTGCAGGAGTTCTGGGTCCACACTTTTCAAGGGTTGCCATCTTTTTTATCTCTCAAAGGAACTCTAAGAAATAAGGACAGTAAATAGGTTTATAGCAAACAGTCAGAAAATGGGAAGAATTCTAGGACAGTCTCTAATTGTACCTCAGGGATTCTGAAGTAGTGCAATAAAACTCCAAGTAGGGTAAGTGAATTTGGGTCTATCACTGTGGGCATTGGCTCTTGTCCCCCACCCATCCTCGTTCTCGGACAAGGGCAGACTCCAGTTCTTATGGATGGTACAGAGGGAGAGGCCAGTTAGGAAATGACTGTCTTGCAGTCACTGGGTAACTTCCCAGTTACAGGGTCAGTTGCAAACAATGTGAATTTCACTATCTTTACTTTTGTGCCCTCTGAGACCATACAGAAGGTCCAGAAACATTGGTTTTCTTGCAATAATACAATCCCAAATTTTACGCAATTGATTTTCAGACCCCACTTACCATATCCTGACAGGTGTTTACTGGTACCATCGTTTACTTAGGGCGCGTGTTGAATCAGTCAGAGAGGAATAGCTTTTTCTAAGCCCTGAGGTTTTGAATCTGTTGTGAAGTCAGAGTAAAGGAAGACTTTTCCCCCATTCAGTCAAATAAATGTTAAGAAGTTGGAGATATTGAGCCAGATTTTCTCATACTGTGATTTATTCCTCGGAGACAATTCTATGAGGGGTCAATTCACTCTTACAGGCTATTAGGGTATAATTAGAATTGAGCAGAAATGTTCTAAATCCTCTTCTCAAGACTGAATGGTAGGTATTCCGTCTTTAAAGGGACAGAAAACAAAACCCATGATGGAGTGAAATTTCTTTCATTTTTCATAAGAAACCCACTAGCTCCTATAATCAAGCCAAACCATAATTCTCCAAGGATGGAGATGGTTCCCATCTGCCCCAGGCCAGTCCTCCAGTGCTCGCGGTGGGGGTGGGCAGACAGCTACCTGCCCGCATGAATGTTACTTTATTTTTTATTTTATATTTTTATTGAAGTCATATTGGTTTATAACATTGTATAAATTTCAGGTGCACATCATTATATTTGGTCTTCTGAATAGACTGCATCATGTTCACCACCAAATGTCTAGTTTCCACCCATCACTGTAAACATGCGCCCTTTTACCTCTCTCATCGCCCCTCTGCCCACTTCTCTGGTAACCACCCGTCTGGTCTCGGTATCTATGTGTTACTTCAGAAGCATTTACTTCCCTATTTGAAGAACATCAACATGGAAGCAGCACCCCTGCATTGTTCAAAGAGGCTGTGTCGTGTGCTTTGTGCAACATGGGACTTGTTGGGGGTTGTTAACTCTAGCTGCTCCTAGTTTAATTGAAAATTATTGAAAAAGCATGTATCAAAAGCTAGTTAAGAATGTGATTTTCCTTATCTGACAAGAATTGTTCTTCTTGGTTACATCTTAAATAATTCAAATATGTTGACTGAGTACCCAACCTGGATGACCAAATCTCTCCAAACTGGAAATTACATAGTAGCTTTGAGAAAGGTTTAAACTCATAATCTGAGTGCCTTAATTGTATGTATTTTCTTTTTACAAAAAGGTGGATTTATCTGTCATAGTGCATTTTCCAAAGTTTTTCACTTTTGAAATGAAAACGCCAATAATTTTGTTCTATTCAAGAGTTTGCGAGGAAATCCCTCAGTCATATACTTGATTCTCTCTGGAGGCAAACTTCATTTGCCATTCCTTATCACTTTCCAATTATTTATGAGTTTAAGCTAAGGCAGACTGTGTTTTTATACAGTGACCACAGATACTGAATCTTCCAAGGCTACAGTTTCATATGAATAATAATGAGATTTCAGATTTAAATATTGAATAGCTAGAAAGTGTAATCTCTCAATCTGCAAGCATATCTTTCGACCATCGTTTAAGGAAACACAGGGCAGCAGCTGTCATATGTGACATAGGCTGCACAGCTGATTGTGTGGGGAAGCTGTGCTCCCACGCTCCGTTCACACTGACCTTGCAGTGAGGTACGAGGCGTATAAAGAGGAATGTTGAATTTGGAGGGAAGCTTGTTGTGGTAGGGACATAGTGAAGAGAGTTCAGATAAGTTTTACAAAAGTTTTGTCTTAGAATTCTCATGGAGTTAGGTGTGGACGCCCTGCTCTGAAGAAGCGCCACGCTGAACTTTTGCTCAGCCAGAAGAGATGGCCTGAACTAAAGCCCCATTTTAGGCACCTAGCGATAGGGCAGCCAATCTCTGTTGTAAAAATAAAATAGTAAATAAGTCAGGATTTTCAGAAGAGTATGATTCATCCACTTAAGAACAACTAACTCTGGGGGCTGGCCCAGTGGTGCAGTGGTTAAGTTCGAGAGCTCAGCTTCAGCGGCCCTATGCACTATGGACCTATGCACTGCTTATCAAGCCATGCTGTGGCAGAGTCCCACATATGAAGAAGAGGAGGATGGACACGGATATTAGCCCAGGGCTAATCTTCCTCACACACACGCAAAAAAGAACAGTTAACTATAGTATTTTGGTATAAATTTTGAGTCTTTTAGTGTAAAGTATAAATAGCAATTCCTTGTTTCCATCAGCTTTTAATACTCTAATAATAGACAAATACAACCAAGAAGGACAATTAATAAACTGAAAACGTCAATGAACTTTGTTATAGGAGCAACAACAATTGACATTACTGCAACTGATAATTTTTCTGTAAGAAAGATTATTGAAAAATATGTGTAAACATCTCAGTTTTTTATTTAATTTAGGAAAGCCCTCTTAAGGAATAATTTGCATTTCCCCCCAAAGTCTCAGAAAACTACCCCCTTCTTGCATATTTCCATTCCAAGGTCTCTTGTTCTGGACTTTGTTGTTATTAAACATTGGCTCTGGTATTCTTCTCCCACTCTTTTCCCTAAAACCTCTGAAGAAGTTCAGATTTATTGTGGTTAGTCACCCATCCTCTGGGATCCTTAGTGCAGAATTGCACATATTCACACATAGGCACATGCACAAACACACACGCACATGCACACACACACACTCCTTGTAGAGATTCAAATACACATTCTTTCAATTTGCAGAGGCTGCCGTTTCTGGGGACAAAACCAAAATTTCTCTGTACAGTAGATGCAGGAGTGATGGGAAAAATAGTTATGGCCATATATGAAACAAAAATTTTCCTAAAGAAATGTAACACCTAGTAAATGCATCCAAGATGCAAAGATTTAGTTCCTCTGATTAAAGTGTGGGTTTATCTGGTCAGCACTTTGTGAAAGCAGGGCCCCAGAGCACTCTCTCTTCTTAATTACAACTTGGAGAGATGCAAAACTTGCTTGCATAACTTCCCTCCTACACACACACACTATGCCCTTACCACCTTTTTAAATGATCTCTTTAAGTTAAAATTTGGGAGGTGAGGAGGAAACGATACAGGTACATTTTTCCTGCTGAAGTTGTGGACTCACGGGAATTCTAAGCTGGGAGTAATTTTCTATTCCTGGGAAAGAATTCTAAGACATGGCTCTTCATTTATTGTTACTGAGATTCAGAGCAGTTTCTGTTGCTGTTGTTGCTAAGGGAACACTACGCAAAGGTGGAAAAATCCATGGCTCCCACTCTAACATGTTTGAGGAGTGGATTATTTAAAAGGGGAGAATATTAATTAGCAATCAGAAGTATATATCATGGCATTATTTCCATCTTTCCAGGAGTGAAGCTTTTTCTATACTTGCGCTCAGACTCACAGATGACGAACTTAAAAAAACTTCAAGATTATCTACTCCAACCTCTTCCTTTTTCATCTGAAGTAATGGAGGTGCAGGAAGGGCAAGCAAGGTCACACAGCAGTTGGTGGCAGAGCCAGGTCCCAAACTGCTGTTGCCCTGATCTCTTCTCTATGACCTGCTGCTTCTTTGAGACCTGCCTTGCCTTGAAATATACAACCCAAACCAATTTTTCTTTCCTGAGTAATCTCCCTCTAAATTTCCTGGATCGATTCCTTAGTGGGAAATTAAGTAATTTCCCATAAGCAAATTAATAGCCCAGAAAGATAGATGTTACTATTTATTTTGAGTCACAACTAGGCTTCTATATTTTCACATGTTTTGTCCAGAAATAAGCTACTAGAGACCAATACACAGGGTGAACAATGAGATCCATCTAACAGAAACAACTAGTACTTTTATTTCTTTGCTGTCCAAGGAAGAATAAGGTTCAATTTCTTTGATAAGTGAGTGTGTCAGACAGATGGTTGTTCAACCAAAGTTCTGTGTTCCACCTTCCACAGTGTGAAGTTTTTACTGAAAAGCTAAGAGCCACAATCTCCAGACTCCTTTGCATCTGTATGTGGACATATGTCTAGTTTTAGCCCACAGAAATGCAAGTGAAGGTGATGGGTTATTTCCAGAATAAAAAGCTTAAGAAGCAAAATTTCCTTCCCCACTTACTTTCTCCCTTACTCTTTCCCCATAGAGTAACTGAATCCATAAGAGGAGGGTAGAGTCAGAGACAGAAGACACCTGCTTTCTTGGTGACTCAAAATTACCATATAGAAGGCTGCTTGCTAACCATCACATCAGTACTGGACTATGAACGAGAAATAAACTAATGTGTTATGCTCCATCCGTTATGTATTGCTGTGCAACAAGCCACTCCAAAACTTAGAGATTTAAAATAACAGCAATCATTTATTTTACTCACAAAACTCTAATTTGGATAGGGCTCTGTAGGGACAGTTGTCCGCTGCTCCACATGGCATCAGCTGGGGCAGAGCCACTGGAGGCTGGAGGACCTACTTTCAAGATGGGTCACTCACATGGCTGGTAAGTAAGTGCTGGGTGTCAGCCAGGAGCTTAGCTGGGGCTGAGGAATGGAGGCCCCAGTTCCTCTTCATTCTGGCCTCTCCACTGGCTGCTTGCCTTTCTCATGGCATAGTGTCTAGATTCTGAGAACAAATGTCCCAAGAGACAGATTGCAGAAGCTGAAACTTTTTTGAAGTTTGGGCCCAGAAACTGACACAATATCACTTATGCCATAATTATTGATTAAGCAGTCATAGAGCCCAGAATCAAGGTCACAGGATATAATCCCACTTTTCAAGGAGAAGAATGTCAAAGAATTTGGGGGCCATGTTTTAAAATAATCACTTAAACCACTGTGATTTTGAAGTTTCTATGTTAGGGCAGCTAGAGTTATACAGTTACAACCAGCACAGTGAGAGAGAAGAAAAAGTGCCAGCTCCTTAACAGTCTTACATATTTTAATTGTAGGTCACCAGCCAACAAACAATAAAACCTGCAGAGGGGGACCTCTAACTTTCCTGAATTATAAGATGAAGAGATCTTTAGGGGCTTCTGCAAAGTCCTACTGAGTTCAGCTTTAAGGTGTACTTGCAGATCTCCTGTAAGTCAGCAAAAAAAAAAAAAAAAAAAGACCCAAAAACACTGCAGGAGAAAAATGGGCAAAGAACATGACTAGACGGTTCGCAGAAGCAAAAATGAATAGCCAATACAGAAAAAAGCTGTCATAGTAATTTACTGGGTTGGCTGCCCCACATCCATCTCCCCTTCCTAACAACACTGATTTCCCTCAAGAAGTTACCACTTTTCCTCTGGCTGCGGTTCAGGCATCTGGCCCAAGCTAGGTCACCTGGAACTTGAATCTTAAGAGAGGAATAAAGAGACCAAAACTGTTGGGGTTCCATTTCATTCTTGTGATGGTGTCCTGAGCAGATCCGACCCAATGATGCCTTTCTACACTGAATCCATTCCTGGGGTGCCTGCTACCTCATCTCCAGAAATGCCCGTGTCCTACTCATTCCTAAGCCCGGTTCTCCAGCCTCCCATTAATTTTGTGGGTCTCTGATGTCCTTCCCCTGCATTCCTCTTGATTTACCTGCTCAGAATTGTTTCCTGTTGCTTAAAATGAAAGAACACTAATCTATAAAAAGGTTCACTCACAACAGTAATGAAATAAATCTATCTTAAAGCAATGAGATACAAGTTTCCTTATTAAACTTGCAAAAGTTTTTAAAAATAAATGGTACTACCCCGTTTTGTTAAGATTTGGGAAAAACGACTACTTATAATTGCTGGTGGGAGTGTAAATTGATACAATCCTTCTGGAAGGTGAGGCAATGTACTTGAAAAACTTGAAATGCACATACTTTGACTGAGTCGTATAAAAAAATCTGTATAAAGACCTGGTTGCTAGGAAATTTATTAAACTGTTGTTTACAATTGGAAAAAATTAGAAACAATATATACAACTTGAGTGATCATATAATGTGTCACCCAAAAGGAGGCACTTTTGAGAGTGAAAGAGGGCACTGTTAATAATTATGCCAAGGCAAGAGGCATAAACCAAGCCTGTTTCAGCCAAATCAGGAAGCTCATTATCACCTTAGACATAACCGAGGATGAGCGGCTAGTATCATAAAGGTACTGTGCACCCAAACAACAGAATCCAGTCAAGCTATTAAAAATGCCAGTATAGTAAACCCCTATATTCATTTAGATCTGTTTCTGGAACTTTGCTTCACTCCGTTGATTTACCTATGTAAATTTAGGTACCCATTTTTGTACCCATTTTAAAAAAATATTATGGCTTCACATTTTAATACATGGTAAAGCAGATCACCCAATATTAGTTTATTAAAAAATTCTTTCAGATGAAATTTATAACAGTTTTCTGAAGTCCCATGCCCACCCTCCCAACTTGTTAAATTATATAATACTTTGGGGAAGAATGATACTTTTACATATTCTGTCTTTTAAGAATATGGAATGGATCTACTTTTGCTTTCTTTCATATAGCTCAGTGGAATTTTATAGTCTCTCTACATTTCTTGTTTTGTTTATGCCCAGGTATTTCACATTGTTTTTGTTCTTGTAAATAATATTCTCTCATTATTGCTATATAAAACATTAAAGATTTTTGTATATCTGTATAACCAATCATCCTACTGAATATCCTTTCCAATATAATAGCCTTTCATTACATTTTTCTTGGGTTTTCCAGATAGATAACCGTATTATCTGAAAATAATAATAATTTTGCCTCTTCTTTCTCCATTTTGTTTTATCGTCACATTGTATTTGTTAGGATTCCCTGAATGGAATTTAATAATAGTGGCGTTAATAGGCATCACTGTCCATTTCTGACTTCAGTGGGAAGGTACCCTATTTCCTGTCTTCTCACACATTGGTCTTTCTCTCTAACTTGCCTCCTCACCTTGCCTACTAACTCCCACTTTTTCTTCAGATCTCAATGCATCACTTCTTCCAGGATGACCAACCCTGATGGTCTGGACTAGACCAGGTCTCCCTATTACATTCTCTCAGTGTATCATGTACCTTACTCTGTTGCACTTACCATAGTTGTAATTTCAGAATTGTTTGTGTGGTTATGTGACTAACGACGGTTTCCCTCACTCATCTGTAAACTTCATAAAATCTGAGAACTTGTCTAATTTTGCTCACAATGGTGTATCCAGCACTTAGTGAAGAGTTGATCGGTTGATGCTGGTCAAGTACTTGTCGAACTAATCAATTCTAGAACTTATCATTAAGCATGATGCTATTCATTTTTCTATTGCATATTCTGTTGCATTTTGTCTATTTTCTATTGGTGACTTTTTATTGTTTTCGAAACTTTTTGAGATTTTCCATTTATTAATTGTCTAGAATTGGAGTGATTCCCTCCAATTCTCACATCATGGGAAGTCAGAGTTGCCATTCAAAAGTCAGATTGGAGGCTTGGAAGCTTTCTCTTCGAGATCTGCCATCTATGACAACTTGATGTGGGCTGAACCAAGTGGAGTGGAAAGCAGTCACATTTGAAGGTTCTATCTGTCCCTCACTTTCAGTCTTTGTCCCTGCGAGATTGTTTTTGCTAGAATTTCCTACTTTTTTTTCTGCATCACTTCCTTGAGAAAGGGAATTAGGTGCTGGTTCTTCTTGGGACCTGGTTCAAGTTCCACAGTCTCCTGAAAAAAGTCTTGAAGTGGGGCAGTTGGCACCACTCTCTAATTTGAGCCCTTACCATGTACCCCCCCTTCCCTTTTACTTCTTTGTTCTCATCCCAGTTCTGTGGAATAATGTTCAGTTTTGCTCTTAAATGTCTTGCTTGGATGTTTACTTGTGAAAGTCACCCCAAATTCTTCTGAGAATTAGTTGGAGAATAAACAAACTCTAACTAGCCAAGTGGATGAAAATAATACATCGGTGAATGCCAGTAATGTGTCGCCACTCTGTAATTGACTGGCAAATTATTGAGCCTTGCTGGGCTTCACTTCTCACATCTCTGAAATGGAAATTATAATAAGACCTACTCAACAGGGCAGTTGTGAGGATTAAATGAGTAGAGCTTAGAACAGAGCTTGGCTATTATTATTGGAAAGAATCATGTTAAATGGGTATTTGAGGAAATAACTACAGTTATACGTGTGGATCTTTGCACGGGAGGCAAATGTTGGAGGAAGGGGCATTATAAGAATAGTCTCACATTTTGTTACAATTATTTTAGAAGATTCTTAATTTAGGAATCCATTTGGGAGCATCCCTGACATAGCCACCCTGTCTTGGTTTAAATACCTTCTCTACAAGGAAGCTCAATACCTTTCAAACCCTTATTGGATAGTAGAGATTTAACACTAACATATCAGTACTAAGTATGTCATATTTGTTCAAATAGTCTCCCCAATCTATCATTTGTTTTTTTCTCCATGCAGATTTTCTTTTCTTTTCTTTTGAGGAAGATTGGCCCTGTTCTAACATCTGTTGCCTATCTTCCTCTTTTTCTCTTTTTTACCCCCAAAGCCCCAGTACATGGCTGTGTATCATAGTTGTAGAATTGTAGCTCTTCTATGTGGGATGCTGACTCAGCATGGCTTGATGAGCGGTGAGTAGGTCCGTGCCCAGGGTCTGAACCTGCACACCCCAGGCTGCTGAAGCAGAACATGTGAACTTAACCACTATGCCACTGGGCTGGCCCCCAGATTTTCTTAAATTTTGTGGAATTGAATATAATAAACTTTTTCCCTTTGTGATTTCTTCATTGCTCTTTGCATAGAAAAGATGGGCAAAAGAATAATGAATAGACAACAGAATAAAAAGCATAAATGGTCAATATATATGAGAGTATGTTTAACCTCATATAAAAGTATGTAAATTAAAATTGTGGATCTTTTTGCATATGGAATTGACAGAGAGAAAAAAGACGATATTGATTACTTGTGAGAGTGTGATATGATGAGCTCATATATTGCACATGAAAATGTAAACTTATACCAATGATTTGCCAATATGTATTAAGAACCTAAAACTTAATGTGATGGTTAATTTTATGTGTCAGCTTGGCTAGGCCATAGTACCCAAATAGTTGGTCAAACATTATTCTAGATATTTCTGTGAAGATTTTTTTTAGATGAGATCAACATTTAAATCAGTAGACTTTGAGTAAAGCAGATTACTCTCCATGAGTGGGTGGGCCTCATCCAATCAGTTGAAGGCCTTAATAAAAAAAGACTGACTTCCCTTGAAGAAGAGAAAATTCTACCTGAAGACTGCAGACTCAACCTGCAGCATCAGCTTTTCCCTGGGTCTTCAGTCTACTGACCTACCCTGCAGAATTTTGGACTTGTCAGCCTCCGCTATCACATGAGCCAATTCCTTAAAATAAATCTCTCTCTTTGTATATAAATCCTATTAGCTCTGTTTCTCTGGAAAAGTCTGACTAATGCACTTAGTAATACTTAACTTACACTTAGTAATACCATTTCTAGGAATCTATCTCAAGGAAATAATCATAAATACAGTACAAACTTATATGGCAAAAATAGAAAAAAATAGTAAAAAACAAATGTCTGAAATCTTATAATTAAATAGGTATATTATGCCACATGTCCCCACAGAAGGAATGATATGTTCTGCAATCACTGCAAGTCGTGTGCTGGAGTAGTTGTTGACATGGGGAACTGCTCTTATGTGACATATCTGTATCTCTCTCCCTATATCTGTGTATCTATGTACCCCTCCATCTATGTCTGTGCTGTTTAATACAGTAGCCACTAACCACATGCGGCTGTTGAGCACGTGAAATGTGGTTACTTAGAATGAGGAACTGAATTTTTAATTTCATTTAATTAAATTTAAAAAACTTCTGCTCAGTTCAGATATTAGAAATCTTTGAGGTGAGTTTGGAACAACTTGGGTATATCAGTCTCCTTTTTAAAAAATAAACCTTTTTTTTTTTAGAGCAGTTTTAGGTTCACAGCAAAATTAAGAGGAAGGTACAGCGATTTCCCATATACCCCCTGCCCCCAAACATGCATAGCCTCAGCCATTATAAACATCCCCCACTAGAATGGCACGTTGTTATAATCGATGAACTTACATTGACACATCATAGTCACCCAAAATCCATAGTTTACATTATGGTTCATTCTTGACAGTGTATACTCCATAGGTTTAGACAAATGTATAATATGTATCCATCATTATGGTGTCATACAGAATATTTTCACTGCCCTAAAAATGCTCTGTGCTCCACGTGTTCATCCCTCCCTCCTCGATCTAATTTTTTAACTTTGAATTTTATGAAGTCTAAATGCAGATTAAGTATTTTTGATGAAAATTGAGCACTCAAATTCAGATGTTTTAACTATAATGCCAGATGTTAGTGTGAATTGTATTTTTGAAATTTTCTATAAAGGACACATTATTTTTATAATCAGAAAAATATTAGTTCAAAAAAAGAATACAAAGTCATCTTTAGTAGCAAGAAATAATGAAAATATCTCCAAATGCCTTTTGTGACATTCATAGCACAAATATTCTACTTTTCAGGAATAAGAGTCTCCAGACTGTTGGGGAAATAATATTTCATCAAGTAGTGTCTAAAATTTGAGGAAATCAGGATCTACTTGTGGGAATTTGAGAGCATTTGTTAATGTTTCATGAACAACTATTCAACACATTTTGTGAGGACTCTTTTCTTGAGCCATGAATAATTTGTTGCTATCTTTCTGAATTCTGGCTCTGGGAGTTAATGTTTTCTTATTCCTGAGGGATTTTACACTTAGATTTTGAAAAAGATAAACTGTCTCTGGAAACTATGTAAGAGATTAATTTCCAATCAGCCTTATTCTTGTGGAGAAGTCATGCTTTGACCAAAGGAAGAGAGAGCTTGCGATTTTCATTGACATTTTTCTTCTTTTCCTTTGCAATGTAACAGTTTGTGAGTTATCTCTGAGATGGTTCTCCATCGGAAAATTTCTGAAATGGGGTGATTCTGTTAAGTTAATTAAATGATCACTCTATGTTGTCACTCTTTTATTGCACACCATGGGGCAAAATGCTGAGGTTCTGCAGGGATTTTAGAAATTATCCTAAACTGTTTGTGACTTTCTTCTTACTTTTGATCCAACTGACTAAGTAATGCCCAGAGTGGAAACCATGAACCTCTATGCACTGGCACTGACTACTTGTAGGTGGGTATTCCCATCTCTCTTTAAAGATGAGAAAGCTGAGTTTCAGAAACATTAAGTGTGTAGTAAATGTCAGAACTGGGTCTACTCATTTCTCTCAAATTTCAACGTGAGTGTTGTTAACCGGAGGCTTCTCACTAAACAAAATGTTAGAAAAATTTGCTGGTTGTTTTACGTTAGAAAATAAAGAAAACTTCTGGTTCCATATGGTGGATGACCACACACATCTATCTCTTGTTCTTGAAAACCCTTTAAATGACAAGAGAGAGAGAGAGAGAGAAAAGAATATTAAGGCACAAGGACAAAGAGAATTAGAGAACATACAGCCATGAATGAGAATTAACACAAATTTTTCGAAAAGAGAAATCTCTCAAAGAGAGTGGTGACTCTCTTAGCAGGGTAGGGAAAGCTACAAACTGTGGGCGTCTGAGAGAGTGATACTTAAAAGAAACAATCTGATTCTTCCGTTGGAACCTTGGAGAAGCACAGGATTTAAAAGCCGCAGGTGCAGCAAAAGATGCAGATGAGGCATGAAGCCGCAGGGGGAGTAATTGAAGTTTCTCATGCTACGTGGTTGTGGCCTTAGTTCTCTTCCTCTCTCCAGACTGGCTGGCCAGCCTCTCCTTTACAGAGAGTTTCCAATCAGCCATTTGCCACCACACTCTTCAATACAAACCGCCATCCCGGGATCACTGGGCATTTGAGGAAAGTTTCCGATATGAGAATACCCAAACAAGCCGAAAAGGTAACAAGGAGAAAATAGAGGGCATAGAGCCAAGGAAATTGCTAAGAAAGTAGAACAAAAGAGAAGTAGAGACTAGGAATCAGGATAAGAAATTTGGGGAGGTCATTCTGGGAGATTTGACTTTCAGTAAATAGAAGACAGGAAATTTTCAAAGAAAAAAATGTAAGAAAATTCCCAGAACTGAAGAACTTGACTTTCCAGATTGAAAAGGCTCTCTGTGTGCCCATCTCAATGAACAAAAAAAGAAATATGCTGAGATAGATCTTTATGAATTTTAGGACATGAAGGAGAGGAAATATCCTAAAGCTTGTGGTGGGAGGAGCACTTTACATAAAAAGAAATGGGAATTAAAGTGGCATCAGTCTCCTCAAACCAACACCGGAAGCACTAAGGCCATGAAGCAGTGCTGTCATAATTTGGAGGGAAACTATGCTCAACATAGAATTTTTTTTCAATTATTTTATTGAGGTCATATTGGCTTGTAACATCGTATAATTTCAGGTGTACATTATTATACATCAGTTTCTGTATAGACAGCATCATGCTCACCACCAATAGTTTAATTTTTTATCTGTCACCATACAGATGTGCCCCTTTACCCCTTTCGCCACCCCCCCGTCCCCTCTGGTAACCACTAACCTGTTCTTTTAGTCCTTGTGTTTATCTTCCACGTATTAGTGAAATCATGCAGTATTTGTCTTTGTCTGGCTTATTTTGCTTAACGTCATACCCTCAAGGTCCACGCATGTTGTTGAAAATGGGACGATTTTGTGTTTTTTTATGGCTGAGTAGTATTCCATTGTATATATTTACCACATCTTCTTTATCTATTCATCCACAGCAGGGTGCTTGGGTTGCTTCCATGTCTTGGTTGCTGTGAATAATGCTGCAGTGAACATAGGGGTGCATAAATGTCTTTGAATTGTTGATTTCAAGTTCTCTGGTAAATACCCAGTAGTGGGATAGCTGGACTGTATGGTGTTTCTATTTTTAATTTTTTGAGAAGTCTCCATACTGTTCTCCATAGTGTCTGCACCAGTTTGCATTCCCACCAGCAGTGTATGAGGGTTCCCTTTTCTCCGCATCCTCTCCAACATTTGTTATTTCTTGTCTTGGTAATTATAGCCATTCTGTATAAGGTCTAAGGTGATATCTCATTGTAGTTTTGATTTGCATTTCCCTAATAATTAGTGATGTTGAATATCTTTTAATGTGCCTGAATATCTGAATATCTTCTTTGGAGAAATGCCTATTCATACCCTCAGCCCATTTTTTGATTGGGTTGTTTGTTTTCTTGTTGTTGAGTTGTGTGAATTCTTTATATATATTGGAAATTAATCCCCTGTCAGATATATGATTTGTAAATATTTTCTCCCAGTCAGTGGATCGTCTTTCATTTTGTTCATGGTTTCCTTTGTCTTGCAGAAGCTTTTTAGTCTGATGTAGTCCCACTTGTGTATTTTTTCTTTTGTTTCCCTTGCCTCAGTAGACATGGTATTCAAAAAGATGCTGCTAAGACCGATGTCAAAGAGTGTACCGCCTATATTTTCTTCTAGGAGTTTGATGGTTTCAGGTCTTACATTCAAATCTTTAATCCATTTTGAGTTAATTTTTGTGTAAGGTGTAGGGCAATGGTCTACTTTCACTCTTCTGCATGTGGCTGTCCAGTTTTCCCAACACCATTTATTGAAGAGAATTTCTGTTCTCCATTGTATGTTCTTAGCACCTTTGTCAAAGATTAGCTGTCCATAGATGTGTGGTTTTATTTCTGGGCTTTCAATTCGGTTCCATTAATCTGTGTGTCTGTTTTTGTGCCAGTACCATGCTGTTTTGATTACTATGGCTTTGTAGTATATTTTGAAGTAAGGGATTTTGATGCCTCCAGCTTTGTTCTTTTTTCTCAGGATTACTTTGGCTATTTGGGGTCTTTTTTTCTTTCATATAAATTTTAGGATTCTTTGTTTTATTTCCGTAAAGGATGTCATTGGGATTCTGATTGGGATTGCATTGAATCTGTAGACTGCTTTAGGTAAAATGGACATTTTAACTATCTTATTCTTCCAAACCATGAGCATGGAATAACTTACCATATCTTTATGTCTTCTTCAATTTCTTTCACTAATGACATTGTTTTCAATTTCTTTCACTTCCTTGGCTAAATTTATTCCTATATATTTTATTCTTTTTGTTGTGATTGTAAATGGGAATGTATTCTTGACTTCTCTTTCTGCTAGTTTGTTATTAGTGTATAGAAATGCAACTGATTTTTGTAAGTTAATTTTGTACCATACAACTTTGCTATAGTTGATTATTTCTAACAGTTTTCTGGCAGATTCTTTAGAGTTTTCTGTATATAGTATCATGTTGTCCACAAGCAGCAAGAGTTGTACTTCTTCCTTTCCAATTTGGATACCTTTTATGTCTTTTTCTTGTCTAAATGCTCTGGCCAAACCCTCCAGTACTATGTTGAATAGGAGTGGCAAGAGTGGGTACCATTGTCTTGTTCCTGTTCTCAAAGGGATGGCTTTCAGTTTTTCACTGTTGAGTATGATGTCAGCTGTAGGTTTGTCATATATGGCCTTTATTATGTTGAGGTACTTTCCTTCTATACCCATTTTATTCAGAGTTTTTATCATAAATGGATGCTGGGTCTTGTTAAATGCTTTCTCTGCATCTATTGAGATGATCATGTGATTTTTATTCCTCATTTTGTTAATGTGGTATATCACATTGATTGATTTGCAGATGTTGAACCATCCCTATGTCCCTGGTATAAATCCCACTTGATTCTGGTGTATGATCCTTTTAATGTATTGCTGTATTCAATTTGCCAATATTTTGTTGAGGATTTTGCATCTCTGTTCACCAGTGATATTGGCCTGTAATTTTCCTTCTTTGTGTTATCTTTGTCTGGTTTTGGTATTGGGGTAATGTTGGCCTCAAAGAATGAGTTAGGAAGAGTTCTGTCTTTTTCAATTTTTTGAAATAGTTTGGGAAGGATAGGTATTAAATCTTCTTTGGATGTTTGGTAGAATTCTCCAGAGAATCCCTCTGGTCCTGGACTTTGGTTTTTTGGGAGGTTTTTGATTACTGTTTCAATCTCTTTACCTGCGATTGGTCTATTCAGACTCTCTATTTCTTCTTGATTCAGTTTTGGGAGGTTGTATGAGTCTAAGAATTTATCCATTTCTTCTTGATTGTCTAATTTGTTGGCATATAGTTTTTCATAGTATTCTCTTATAATCCTTTGTATTTCTGTGGTATCTATTGTAATTTTTCCTCTTTCATTTTTAATTTTGTTTATTTGAACCTTATCTCTTTTTTTCTTAGTGAGTCTGGCTATTTGTCAATTTTGTTTATCTTCTCAAAGAACCAGCTCTTAGTTTCATTGATCTTTTCTACTCTCTTTTTAGTCTCTATTTCCTTTATTTCTGCTCTAATTTTTATTATTTCCCTCCTTCTGCTGACTTCGGGCTTTGTTTGTTCTTCTTTTCCTAGTTCTGTTAGGTATAGTTGAAGATTACTTATTTGAGATTTTTCTTCTTTTTTGAGGTGGGCCTGTATTGCTATAAATTTCCCTCTTAGAACTGCTTTTGCTCCATCCCATAAGAGTTGGCATGTTTTATTTTCATTTGTCTCCAGGTATTTTTAATTTTCTCCTTTGATTTCTTCATTGATCCAATGGTTGTTCAGTAGCATGTTGTTTAGTTTCCACATATTTGTGACTTTCCCAGCTTTTTTCTAAGATGCTTGATATGATTTCAATCTTCTTAAATTTATTGAGGCTTGCTTTGTTTCCCAGTGTATGGTCTATCTTTGAAAATGTTCCATGTGCACTTAAGAAGAATGTGTTTTTGGATGGAATGTTCTATATATATCTATTAAGTCCATCTTGTCTAGTGTTTCATCTGAGAAAACTGTTTCCTTGTTGTCTTTCTGTCTGGATGATCTATCCATCGATGTAAGTGGGGTGGTGAGGTTCCCTACTATTATTGTGTTGCTGTTAATTTCTCCCTTTAGGTCTGTTAATAGTTGCCTTATGTACTTTGGAGCTCCTGGGTTAGGCATATATATATTCATAAGTGTTATATCCTCTTGGTGGAATGTCCCTTTTAACACTATATACTGCCACTCTTTGTCTCTCATTGTCTTTTTTGTCTTGAAGTCTGCTTTGTCTTATATAAGTATAGCAGCACCTGCTTTCTTTTGCTTGCCATTTGCTTGGATTATTGTCTTCCATCCCTTCACTCTGAGCCTATGTTTGTCTTTAGAGCTGACATGTGTTTCCTCGAGGCAGCATATTGTTGGGTCTTGTTTTTTAATCCTTCCAGCCACTGTGTCTTTTGATTGGATAATTCAATCCATTTACATTTAGAGTAATTATTGATATATGAGGGCTGAATACTGCCATTTTATCTGTTGTTTTCCTGTTGTTCTGTATTTCCATTGTTTCTCTTCCCTTGTATTTCTGACTGCCATTTCAGTTTGGTGGTTTTCCCTTTATGATTTGTGGATCTGCTCTGATTTTTTGTTTAGTGGTTATCATGAGGTTTGTATAAGGGATCTCATTGATGGGATAGTCCATTTTCTGATAGTCTCTTATCTCCATTAGCCTAAGCGGGTTCAATCCCTCTCCTCTTCCCCTTCTGAGTTATTGTTGTCAGAAATTATTCTCTTTTGTGTTGTGAGTTTGTAACTAAGTTGAAGTGTTTATAGGGTCTTTTTGATGTTTTCTTTCCCTTTATCTTTTATGTTATAATTAAGTGTTTGCTAACCTCATAGAGAGCTGCAATTTTCTGATTTTTGTCTGGCTATTTATCTCCTTGCTCAAAGCTTTGTAGACCTCTGCCTTTTTGTCTCACTTAGGAGGGCTTCCTTCATCATTTCTTGTAAGGGAGGTCTAGTGGTGATAAACTCCTTCAGCTTTTGTTTATCTGGGAAAGCTTTTATTTCTCCATCATATCTGAAGGATAGTTTTGCTGGATAGAGTATTCTTAGCTGAAAGTTTTGGTCTTTCAGTATTTGAATATATTATTCCATTCTTTCCTAGCCTGTAAAGTTTCTGCTGAGAAATCCACTGAAAGCCTGATAGGGTTCCTTTGTAGGTTATTGTCTCCTGTCTTGGTGCCCTTAATATTTTTTCTTTGTCATTGGCTTTTTGCCAGTTTTACTATTATATGCCTTGGAGAAGGTCTTTTTGCATTGATGTAATTAGGAGTTCTATTGGCTTTGTGTACTTGTAAGTCCTGTTCTTTCCTCAGGGTTGGGAAGTTCTCAGCTATTATTTCTTTGCACAAGCTCTCTGCTCCTTTCTCCCTCTGGAATACCTATAATCCTTATTTGGCTATTCCTAACTGAGTCAGATATTTCTTGAAGAATTTCTTCATTCTTTAAAAATCTTATCTCTCTCTTCTCCTCCACCTGAAGCATTTCTAGATTCCTGTCTTCCGTAACATTGGCTCTATTTTTTATGGTTTGTAGATGATTTTTACCTCATTAATTGTGTTCTTTATATCCAGGATTTCTGTAGAGTTTTTTTTTAAGGGCTTCAGTCTCTTTAGTGAAGTACTCCCTCTGCTCATTAATTTTATTTCTGAGCTCACTGAACTATCTTTCTGAGTTTTCTTGTAACTTGAGTTTCTTTATGGCAACAATTTTAAATTCTCTGTCATTTAGATTGTAAATTTCTGTGACTTCAGGATTGGTTTCTGGAGATTTGTCATTTTCCTTCTGCTCTGAAGTTTTACTGTAGTTCTTCATGGTGTTTGCTGAACTGATCCTTTGCCAGTGCATTTGTGGTAGTATCAGGTCACAGATTCTACCTGCCACTGCTGGGTGATGGAGCAGGAGCTGTGTTTCTGATCCCTCCCCTTCTGCTGGAAATTATGTAGTTATGGCTGCATTTGCCCACTGGCTACAGTGCTTGGCAGGTCACTCTCATGGGGGTGGGGCCTCTGTGCTGAGCAGGCAGGTTGTGCACATGTAGTCTGGCTCTGCACTCATGGATGATTTGGCTGAGCCACTGCACTTGGTGAGCAGGGCACGTTTACAGGGGGCCGAGACGCCACCACTCGCCACTCAGTGGGGAGCATTCCCATGGGCGGGGCCACCAAGGCATGGTGGGTGGTCCTGCAGACCAGGCTCCAAAAGCTTTGGCATGCACGGGCCAGGGTTGCCCCCACCTCCTCTTACAGTTGCACCAGCCACTGTGTGAGGACCTACGGCCTGGCTCACTCCCACTGCTGGTGGCAGGGGGAGTGCACTCACCTAGTACCACTGCATGCTGGGGATCCAGGCCACCCCTCTTCAGACGTGCAGCTGTGTGGATCTCTCAGGCATCCTGTTGTGCTGTCTGGGAATCCTTTGTCATTTAAGGGATGTCTGTTTACTTGTAACTTAGAGGAGAGAGACAAAGGGAACAGCTCACTCCATCATGATGCTGACGTCATTCTCCAACATAGTTTTATACCCAGATAAACCACGTATTAGTTTCCTAGACCTGCCATACAAAGTACCACAAACTGGGTAGCTTAAAACAATAGAAATTTATTCTTTCACAGTTATGGAGAGCAAAGTCCAAAATCAAGATGTTGGCAGGATTGTTTCCTTTTAGAGGCTCTGAGAGAGAATCTGTTCTATGTTTCTCTCCTGGCTTCTGTGGTTGTCAGCAATCCCGAACATTCCTTGGCTTGTAGATGCATCACTCCAGTCTCTGCCTCTGTCTTCTCATGGCATTCATTCCTCTGGGTGTGTCTCTGTGTCTTCACATGGCCTTCTTATAGGGACACCTGTCATTGGATTTAGGGTCCACTCTAATCCAGTATAACCTCATCTTATCTTAATTACATCTGTGAAGACCCTATTTCCAAATAAGGTCACATTTTGAGGTCCCAGGTGGACATGAATTTTGGGGGCACACTATTCAACCCAGTACAAACCATCAACCAAATATGAGGGAAGAATAAGGACATTTGGGGCATGTAAGGACATTTGGGGCATGTAAGTTATATCTCCAGTGCACTGAGTCTTAGGGAAGTTACTGAATGATGTGCTTTTCCAGAATAAGTAAACTAAGAAAGAGGAAGATATGGGACCAGGTAATAGGTGATCTAACAAGGAAAGCAGAAATAAGAGTCTACCCAGAGCAGAAGAATGGGGTGCTCTGGGTATGAAGTTTCCCAGGGCAAGGGAAAGACAATGGTAATTATTTGATATATTTGAGTATTGGGAAAATAAAATTGACACTTTTTTGACAGAGCTGAAATTCCAAGATAAAACAGAAGTTGGATAAGAGCTATTCATAGTCCCTTCTTGGGTCAATACTAAGCAATCTTTATATAGTGGTAAAATAACTACCATAACTCTCGATTTAACAAAAACTTAAGGGACTATGTCAAGAAGGTAAGGATGGATAATTATGTTAGATAAATTGCTAAATATTCAGTCATTATAGGGAGTCAGAATATAGTGTTTAAAATTAATATGACGAAATTGCAGTGTCAGCACATTATTTAGAAATAGAGAGGTAAAAACTAGAAGAAGAAAGTAATAAAAGTTTATATGGTAACTCCTGGGAAGTGAATCTGGGCAGGGGAGAGGAGATGATGGCTGTCTTTCATTATGAGCCTTTCAGGATTATCTGATTTTTTAAATTTTGAGCAAGCAACATTTTTATGGCAATTCAAATTATATAAGTATGATACAGTATGCATAAGAATCATCTAAGGAGTGTGTTAAAATGCAGCTCCTGTGTTTACATCCAGAGATTCTAATTTAGAAGGACCAGGGGCCTGGAACTCTGCATTTTAACAAGGCCTATGAAATTCTGATGGGACTGGTCCCTAGACCTTACTTTGAGAAACACTTGTCTGGAAAACTGCCACATCATTGCTGGGACATCAGCTCCGGCTGGTTTCCGGTAGAAACTAAGCAAATTTGATCCTATATTAGCCGTGTCTTACCCCTATTGACATTGGGGTAAAACTGTGTTGCATGTTAACACCCTACTTAATTGAAAGTTATTCTAACTCCAAGAGTAAGTGATGAAACAAGAGACCTAGATGCTGAGGTCAGGAAATGTTTTCAGGCAGTTGGGAAGAGTCTTCCAATAAGGCAAGTTGCAAACATTGGCAGAAGCTCTGAGGAGTCACTCCCGTGTTTATAGGAGGTTGAATCAGCCTCCTGGTGACTAAAATGCATATGCAAAATGAAATGCCCTGGATTCTGCCCCACCGTACAGTCAGCCCATTGCTATGGCATAGCTGTGAGTGTGAAGGGGTCTGAGGTCAGATCCCAGCCTGTGTCAAGGAGAATCTTAGAAATGTATCTCGTGGAAATGCTGAAGTGAACGCTGTTGCTGAAATCTGCTACTTAAACAGTGACAGAAATGTCACGGTGACAGCAAATCTACTGTAAAAGTCTGATAAAGCCATGATCAGCCCTCTCCAAAGTTCTACACAACCTTAGTCTACCCTGAAACTTATCACCAGCTTCCCATGTAGAGTCATTAGGGATGGTTCCTAACTTCGGTTGAGTAGCTGCTGGGAGCCAGACACTGTATAATGCACTTCACACAGGCCAAATCTCACAAAACCAATTTCACAGCTGAGAAAAATGAAGGTTCCGAGAAGTTAAGCCACAAGCCCGGCATCGCATAACTGGTACGTAGTAGAACAAGTCTTATTCTTTCCATGATTCCAAATTGCATCCTGGACCATCGTTAAGCCTACAGGATATCGGTAACAGAACAAGATCATTAGCATTGAAGCTGGAGAGTGTGGTCCGTTTATCACTGCAAATGTGTTCACTGGACAGAAATCCTGTTGGTCTGGCACGAGGAGTCTCATGCAGGTGCCGCGAGGGAGCTGAACACAGCAACACAGCACGAGAGACCCGAGGGAGCTCCGGCAGGAATCTCCAAAATGCCGACACAGCTCTTTGTCACAGCTGTGGATGAAACACCACAGGCGGCTGGACGTCCCAGGGACGACAGGCAGCAGGAGGGTTACAGGAAGGGAGTGGCTGATTTTAAGCAAAGACCAAATTCTTAAGATGAGGTCACCGGTTGAAGGGTTTCATAAAGAAGCTGCAGATACTGAAGAAAGTAGCAAATTCTTAATCACAGAATTTATAACCTGAGGGAATTTTAGGGAAGATTAGCCCAACCCCCAATTTTACAGATAACAATGATGAAGAGGAGGAAGATAATAAGAGTAAACATTATTTCTCTTCCACAGGCCAGGCATTATGCTAAATATTACTTCATGTAATCCAATAAGCCAGGTATAATTTTTATTCCCGTGGTATTGATGAAGAAATCAAGCCCCAGAGATGTGGAGATTGATCCAAGGTGGCACAAATAGTTAGGGGTAGAGTTAGGACTAGAATGCAAGCACCTGATGCCTAATCCTGACCATTTTTCTCCCTATCTTATAGCCAATTTCTCTTCCCTTGAGAGTGCGTGAAAAGAATACAGTCTTTGGAAGAACCAGGCAAATCCAGATCTAAATCCCTCTTTACCTTGGACTGTGTGCCCTTCTCTTGCTGAGTCCTGGATCCCTCATTTATGAAAGGGAGGTAATGCTATCTTACTCTTCCTTTTGTCGTCAGCATTAAATGAAATAATGTATATAAAGTACCTATCACAGCATCTGGGACACAGTAAGAACTCACCAAATGTGTCTTTTTTTCTTTTCTCTTCCCTCTTCCTCTTGCCTTAGGTGTGGAAATAGTATCTATTTGGCCTTTTCAGTATCTGCCCTTTTAGATAGTAATCACCATATATCATATTGATCTACCAAATGGATTGACTATATATTTGCATATATATGAGGACACATATAATGAAGTACTTAATACAGAATCCATATAGTCAATCCCCCTTCCCTACGAACACAACGGGGTTTATGGTTTAAGAAAAAATCTATTTTAAGGACAAAGAGCTAGGAGAGATAATTACTTTTTATTGTATTATTTACCTGATTTTACCAGAAAATAAGAATACTAAGAAATAATTTTAATAAATTTAAGAAACACCAAAATGGCTTCTGTGCCTGTGTTCCTAATATAATTAAGTGGTATTTAGCTGGTATTCAGCTGAACAATAGAACTACCTGGAGATTTAAAAATGCCCAGTGTCCAGGCTGCACCTTGTACCAATTCAATCAGAATCCCTGGGGGTAAGGTTCCAGCATCAGTAGTTTAAAAAACTCCTCTGGCACTCGCAATGAGCAGTCAGAAGTGAGAACCATTGAGAGACACTAGAGCAGTGGTTCTCAAATATGGTCCCAGGACGAGCAGAATTAGCATCAGCTGGGAACTTGTTAAAAATGCACATTCTCAGGCCTCACCCCAGACTTGATGAATCAGAAACTCTGGGGATGGGCTCTCCAGGAGATTGTTATGCACACTCAAGTTTGAGAACCACTGGTCTAGATAACCAGTCCTCTCCCTTATCCTCTGTCCAAACTAATCGATTATCATGTCCTACTCATTTACCTTTTAGTTATGTCCCTTATTTGTCCACTCATCTCCAACCTGAGCAGCACTGTCCATTCTTGCCTCAGTAACTGATTACCCTGTGACTAGTTCTTCCTTCCTCCAATTCCCTCTTTCCTCAGCAGTCAGTACCAGCCATAATATAAGTCTAACCACATTCTTTCTCTGGTGCCTCCAGAATAGAATCTAAACTCTTCAACATGGCACACAAGGTCCTCTACGGCTGGCCTGTACTAACCTCTCTATCCTCATCTCCCATCACTCCTAGACTCATTTTAGCAATACAGAATCCATATAGTCAATCCCCCTTCCCCATGAACACAGTGGGGTTCATGGTTTAAACAAAAACCCATTTTAAGGACAAAGAGTCAGGAGGGACAATTACTTTTTGCTGGATTACTTACCTGATTTTTGGCTAGCTAAATTGTATCCAGTCATTTTCATTCAGATCAAAGGCACTCTTCTTGAAAAAACCTTCTCTGGGTCCCAGTCTGGGGTAACGAGTCCTTCAAATTCCTACAGTGCTCCCTGCGTATCTTCACCTTAGCACCACTACATTAAATTGAAAAACTCTCTGGGTCTTCCCAGCTAGACCATGAGCTCAAGGCATATGTCACCTTTTATTTATCTTTATATTCCCTATTTCTGGTATAATGTATGCTACATGGTAGATGCTCAATATGCGAGGCCAAGCTGAACCGAAAATCTGCAAAATGCGTCTACTCATTTGCAGAGCTTCAAGCAAGTGAATTCTAGGCCAGCACTTCTCAAACACAGATGTGCACACGAATCATCCGGAGGTGTTGTTAAAATGTGATACAATTGACTTGGGTGGAGCCTAGAAATTCTGCATTTCTAACAGGCTAGCAGGTGATACTGATGCCGCTGGTTCATGGGCCATCAGCTACAGTTTGAGTAGCCAGGACTGTGGCCCTCCAAGGCCATGACACACAGGGCACTTGTAGATCAACTTACGTCATACTAGAAGAAACGTTTTTTACTTTGCAGAAGTGCTAGTAACAGAGAGAGTGAAAGATGATTTATTCTGTTTACTAGTCTATTCTCATAACATCCGTCATCCTGGAGTCTGATGTATTCTTTTGTAAGAGATTGCAAACAGTTGTCTTGTGAGCCAGGCTGCCACACAGCTGTTGTCCTCATCACAGGAGGTGAGAACTTCCTCATCAGTGGCATTTGTGTAGAGGACAACTTCTAGCTGGCATAGGACTTTTTCTCAACACAGACTCCAAATTCAGGTTGGGAAGTAGAAGCTGGGGAGATGAGAGGGATGCCAACAGGATAGTAGTGAGGCTCACCAAGAGAGGGTTTATTCATTCATCCCTTGCTGCACAAAGAAAAATAGTTATTGAACACCTATTAAATTCCTAGTTGACTACATGGTGAGAGGTGCTAAGATTGTCAAGGGGGACAATGGAGGGCTAGAGAAGAAATTTAGTCAATAGAAAATTCCAGAATTCTGAGTCAGAGATGGAAAGAGGTTTTAATTTAGGGAGTCCAATAGGGACAGCACAAGTGTTCAACTATGACTATTCAAATTCTCAACCCCTCTGCTCACACTCAGATGAAAGATCTAGGAATCAAATTTAAAATGTCAAACGAAGTTTTCCAGACATATCACAGGATTCTTAGTCATCCGTAACTCTGACCAGCTGTTCTGTAGTGCATTGTCCATGTCACGTTAGACTGCAGTGGCTCAGCTAGGGGTCATTTCTGCGCAGAACCCCTGGGAAAATGTGTGCTTGATGCATGTGCCATGGCTCCTTTTTGAAGGCATGCAATTTTGCCTATAGATCATTCCATAGTCAAATAGATTGCCTATGGTGGAATTGTTCAAGATTTTTTTTAAGTTTGCTGGGTTGTTTTTTTTTTAAGCTTTTATAAAAAGGCTTTTCAGCAACTCATCACACTTGCCATGACCTCAGCTTCCACTAATCCTCAGATTTCCAATCCAGTCATACTGGCCCCTGTACAAGGCCTGCTCACACAGTCCCAATTTCCCCATTCAACTCAGTGCACAAACAAACACACAGGTCTTTCTGGCTTTTGTATCCTGGTCATTGCTCATGCCAATTCCCCTCCTCTCCACCAGATCAAACCATATTTATATTTCAAGGTGAGTTTATTCATTCATTCATTACATCTTTATTGATGTGATGCCTTTAAGTGCGAGGCAACATCCTGGGTGTTGGGGATATAGTGATGAACAAATGGGGATGCTCACTTCAGTGCCTCCTGGGGACATAGACAAGTGAATGGGCTGAGCCACTATAACCCTCCCTGGTGGGACCCAAAGGGAGAGATCCAGTACTAGGAGACTATTCAGTGGGGTGGGGGTTACCTTGCCCAGCTTTGGGAAGTGTATGGAAGGTGTTCCTAAGCAGGTGAGAGCCAGCCCAGAAGAAAGAATAGGTAGAGAGGGGAAGAGGTTCCTTGCAGTGGGAAGAGATTAGGCTGGAAGGGTGAGCAAAGGTCAGATTTTGCAGGGTCTTTAAGGCATGGAAGGAGTTCGTACTGGTATCTTAAAGGAGCTAGAAGGAGAGCATTAAGAATCTGTAAGTACAGACCTGGTGTGAATCCCATTTATTCCTTGAAGTCTTCTCCAATTATTTAAATCCCGAGTGAATTTTTCCTTCTTTCATTTCCAGAGCCAATTACTTGCTCTACCTAGCAGCCTTACTCTGAATACATGCACAGCATTTTTATCATCCTATGGTCATTCTCTGCTGTTGGTTCTCAACTTTTTTGTGCCTCCAGCACACATTCAAGTACTACATTTTTGGTTTGAATGTCTGAAATATATGATATATTTATTTAGAAGTTCCCTATATTTACAGTGTAATGCTCCTTCAGTGAAACAGTGTCACTTATTATCACCACTCTTACCTCTTATATGCATCAAACTGTGCTCTGCAACCTCAAGTGACCATTCAGACATAAAATTTACATCAAAAGTGAATGTACACTCAGTGGTAACATAAACTAATTTTATATATTGATGAAAATTATGTGGCATATCAGTGAAGGGGACAAGTTTCCCTGGTGCTTGGTATTCAAGGAGAACCATTGTTCTAGAATGTTCTCTACCTCTAGCTACCTTGACTTAATGCAAACTCCTCAAGGCAAAGACAGTTATATATATATACATATATGTTTTAATTTTCCACAATTCTTAACATGGTTCTGGATGTAGCATAAGGATTTACTTGAATTTTACATTTATTTTCATGACTTAGTTTACTCTTTTAATTATGAAATGTCAGGCATCAAAAAATGTAAAAAAAAATCTAAGAAACACCCATTTTTCCATCTCCCAGCTTAAGAAATAAAACATTATAATGACAATTAAAGCCCTGTTTTACCCCTCCCCACTGAAAGATAACCACTGTCTTGAATTTGGTGTTTATCATCCCCATATGCTTTTACTACAGTTGTGGGTATTCATGAACAATATATGGTATTGCTTCTCAGGTTTTAAAATTTTGTATAAATGATGTCACAACATATCCTTCTGTAACTCTTTTTGGTTCAATGTTATCTTTGAGATTTGTCCACGTTTATAGATGCAGCTCTAGTTTATCAACTGAACTGCTATATTGTATTCCATTGTATGAATATGCCACATTTAGGACATTTTGGTTGGTTTCAAGTCTTCACTAAAACATACAATGCTGCAGTGCACGTGCTTGTATTTGGTTCCTTGTGTACATGTGTGAGAACTTCTGTAGGCATATAGATCTAGTAGAGGAATTTCTGGGTTGTAGGAGATGTGCATCATCAACCTACCTAGATGTTGCTAAGATGCTTAGATGTAAAGGTGGAACAATTTACACTCCCATCAGCAGAATGTGAATTCCTTTGGCTCCACATTTTTGATAATCCATGTTACTTTCAGATTTAGGGATCTGATGTATTCTTCATGCATACATTCACACACACACACACACACACACCAGGATTCTTAGGGAAAAACAAAACTTTAATTTATTAAATGAGTAGAGTTTCTTTAGGACTTCCCAGAGAGCAACAAATGGCTACTGTAAAATTTTTGATAGCCTAGAATTAATTTACTGGATTATTTTAAACTTATTCAAACAGGAGTAATGTCAAGAAAAACTATGTAGGAAAAGTACAAAATTGCCTATAGTATTAACCCACTAACAGTCACTTTTTAAAATATACAATATATACTCATGGACTTGGCAATTACTTGACTTAACCAAATTGGATGATTTTTTAAATGAATTCACTCTTGGCTTATTATACATTTTATGTATATTTTCCAAATATGTTTAACATCTACTGGTGTTCCAACGGGTCTGAGTGAGACTACAGTTAAATAAAAATGAACGGAACAAGTTTCCAGGTCAGACTTGCTTTTATTTCAGAACCTGTCTCGTATAATTCCCAAGAACTGCTCTGGTCATATAGAGTATTCATCTTTTTTCATAATGTTTTGGTTTTTTGCAGCAAAAACCAAGTACACACAAAGCAAAGTATGCTAAAACATAAAACAAATGAACACAGCACAAAATAGCAGTTCATAAAATTAGCTTCTTCTCACTTTTTTCTTTCTCACAAATTCCATTCCTTTGTAAATTTCTGGTAAATAGCAAGCATTGACTATGGTGGTGGCAGCCTGAGAGGTGGGTTTTACAGGGCAATCAGTGCTAGATGCAACATTAGGGTCATACCAGCACTGAAGACATGGGCATGGGTGTCTAGTTCTATGAATAGCTAGAAGACATTCCCAGAAAATTCTAAATGCTTTTAACTCAAAAGTCCAATTTGAGATACAGATGGGATGAAAATTATGACAAAAATCTTCTTTAGGCAGACACATCAAAATTGATGCTTGAACTGTACAGAGTTGTCAAAGAAAAGATTCAGTTAACTCTTCAAGGTCAGTTGTCCCAATTCTCAGGAGGAATGAAATCACTCCTAGTTCCTCAGGTCTGTTCATTGATGTCTGTCCCTCAGATTTGAAACAGAACAAACTTAGCATATTATTAGCCAGTTGTTCTCATGAAAAATTCCTGCCACTTATCACTCCAGCTCTAAGAGATGATTTACGCTTTCTGGTTAGAACCACATGGAATTGCACATGCCGATGGAGCTATCTTCTTTGCTGCTAAGATCATCTTGTGTCCTCACCATCTGCAAAACATAAAAATATGTACTACTCTTAATGTCACTGGATTTGTTTAAAATGTTCCCTCTAGAGTCTACTCCTTTTTATGCCACATATGAAACAAACACACGTAGTTTTCCCATTTTAAATAGTCAAAATAAAAGGGTGATGTGACAGTAGATATAAAAGAGCAGCATATAAGTAGAACTATAGATATACTCCTTCCTGGGAAAACATTGGTACATTCATGATCTGAAATTCCATGCTTAGCATGTTTGGTGGCTGGTATCATTGATTCAGAGCTAGAAGGACTGTGCAGAGCTGGAAGGACACTGCCCCAAATCCCTCTGGTCTTTTCTTTGCATTAATTTCTAGGACAACATTCCTTCCCCCCCTTCCCTCTCCCCACCTCCTTCCTGACTAACCCCATGTAAGCTTTTGCTTCCATCATCAGCGCCCACTATTCTTCTTTGGAGGGCTGCTGTCCAGCCACTGCAGTGGCTTTAACCACATGCAGCATCAGCACCTGGGAGTTTATAGCCCTCCCGAGGACAACCGTTGACCAATCAATGACGTACAGGGGAGTAAGAAAGCTCAACTTCTTTGCCTCAGATCAGGATGACTCTGCAGCATAACTCACACGCCTGAGTGCCCAGAGGAGCAAGCTGACGCTGCCCTCTATGGCACTTTGCCCAAGATGACACCCTTGTTTGGCTTCTACTTCTTCCCTGTCTTGTTTCCTCCATTCCCTTTCTGGTTCTCCCATGAGTGAGTGTCACCTCAATAAATCACATGCACAGGAATCTTCACCAGCTCCGGGAACCTGGCCCAAAACAGGATCTGAGAGATGATCTTGCCTACTTGTCTTCAGACACTTTTGCTTACATACCCTCCTCAAAGGAAAAACATCATGTACTCTTGCCTTGCATATTGTAAAGTTAACACTGAATATTTTTTTATTATTAGTTTAAGTGATTGAAAAGGATGTAACTTGTGACATATTGTAAAAACTGACATTTAAAAATAAAACTTCCACATTTCTCTTTTAATTTACTTAATGGAATCTATATCATGGTGATTCGATGCCACCATTATCCATTTAAAATATATGTAAACATGCTCATGGTTAAAAGTCAGATATTTTGTAGTATTCATTTCTCTCCTTAAACATGTATTTCTATTCCACCTCCCTCATAGAATTTCATTCTAACTAATATATTTTTATGCTTCAAAATCATTTATTGTTTGCCTAATCATAATTCTCTTCAGCAAAAAAATATATATTTAAATACATGTTTTTTTATCCTATGCCTACAAGCTTCTATGTGTTAAAACTTTTTCTATCTGGATTACCATTAGAATTTGTCAAAACACCATATATATTTAAATTTTTGTAATTCTATCAAAACAAAAAGTAAACATTTTTATTGGAAATGTATTTCTTAATGAGATGGGTAGTTTTTCCCTATTATTTTTACTTATGACAATTTATTGTTAGAGTGAGGTAAAGTTTAATACCAATTCTATCAATATTTATTGTTATAGATTTAAGCACTGATAAATATTGTTTACATAGATAGATGGGTTTTGAAGTTTTTTTTACAGCAATGCCAAACAATTCTTTGAATTCTTTCTGAGTTACATGCCGAAAACCATCCAATAATCTTTCAAAAGGTTTTACAAAAGAATCTGTTACCCAGTCATTAGATAACATTTTCTCACTTCTGGGAAACGTACCCCAAAACACTTTACCAAACTTATCAAATGACTATTAATTATACCAGCTACTCTTTCACTTAGAGGCACAGTGTTTAACTTGAGAAACTAAAATATGGCTGGAAAAATTTAATATTGCTAAATTAAGCACACTTGACACATGTGCTATTACTATATTTTTGATAAAATAATATTTCTTATAATCTGTTTTACATATTTTTTCTTCAGAATAGTGAAGCTACAACTTAGCTCATTCGCTTTATGGGACATAGTCCCATATAGCATAATTATGGCAGAATTAGTCCTTACTGTAAAACCAGTCAAGACCTCTGCCTTAGAAAGAGTCTGATTTCATCTTCCAACTGAAATAAGTATGTTACTGAGGGTCTCTGTGGTGACAGCTTACTTATGATTCCATTCCAAGAAAGGTAAACGATTAAGGCTCTTGCTATGATTTTTTTTGCCTGATGAAACAATGCTTGCTCTCCATCATATTTCTCCTATATGTTCTTTGCTTTTTTCTCATGGAATTTTCACTCAGGAGAGATGCATCCTTTGACAAGAGTTGGGAAATGGAACAGGCCAGATTACTAAATGAAATTTATCATCACTCCTGTCACCCTCACTCTATCATATATCTGAATTCAGAACACCCAAACGTGAGTTCAAATACCCCATTTCTAGCAACACACTTCTTCCTTGACAGAAACATACAGGATGGGAAAGCGCTAAAGCCTTATGTGGCTTAAAGGAGGCCTATAGATCCAATATTTAAAATGACTCCTTGTTTGACAGCACACCCCCACCCCGTTCCTGCCTAGGAGGGCTTTACAACTGGGCAAAGCACCATGATCAGATTTAGAATGGCTAAGAAATACACCATCTCTGTGTGAAGTGGGGTGCATTTGTAAAAGGGGATGCAGGAAAGGAGATCCGCCATGATTCCTCAGACACAAACATTCTCAGGTAGAGTCCTTTAAGATGAGTTTTTAGAAATCCATGTATTGGAAAGTCTTTGTGTGTCCTCCAGTATGAAAAACGCTGGCTTTGCCCAAGCTCCTCATTATACAAATAAGAAAGTTGAGGACCAGGGCAATCAGGTGACTTTTCAAGATCACAAAGCTAGTTAGTGACAGAACCAAAACTAGCATCTGGATCTCCACATTCCCAGTCTGGCATTCTTTCCACCATGGCCCTCAGCTCTAATATCATTTGTCATCATCACTGTCATCATCGTCATCACCATCATCATAATTTTAAATAATAGCTTTATTAAGCTTTTACTCTTTGCAAAGTGTTATTTGAAGCACTTTACATTTCATTTACTGCTCACATTAACCTGTGATGTAGGCTCTATTATTATCATTTTACAGATGGGGAAATGGAAGCTCAGAAAGGCAAAGTGACATGACCAAGAACACATGACCAGAAACTTCAGAAATAGGATTCAAATCCATCTCTGACCCCTGGATTCACTCTTTCAGCTACTGTTTCCCAAAGTGGTTTCTGTCAAACACTAGCCTGATCAGATGCCCCCTGACACAAGATTCTGTGGTCACATTGGTTTGACTATTGAATCTCTCAGAAACCCAATGAACATGAGACCCCTAAAGGCACTGAGAAGTCCTGCAAAAAGGACACCTACTTATAAGGGCTTTACAGGAAAACAATTTTTTTCCCCAAACACCTATTAATATCTAGTGAAAAGACCCCCATCTAAGAAGACTAATTTAGGCTCAATATCTATAACACTGGGTCAGTGGTTCTCAAACTCTAGCCTGCATCAGAATTATCTGGAGAGCCCCACCCCCAGAGTTTCTGATCCAGTAGGTCTGGGGGGCATTTGAGAATCTGCATTTCTCATGAGTTCCTAGATGATGCTGATGTTCTTGCACTTTGAGAAACACTGCACTTGATGGTGTAAAAATAAAGTCTAAGAAACAAGTCCTGGGTTGGCATAACAGGAAAAGGAATACAGTTACACTTTTTTTTTGGTGAGGAAGTTTGGCCCTGAGCTAACATCCATTGCCAATCCTCCTCTTCTTGCTGAGGAAGATTGGCCCTGGGCTAACATCCGTGTCCATCTTCCTCTACTTTATATATGGGACGCCTGCCACAGCCTGGCTTGGTAAGCGGTGCATAGGTCCTCGCCCAGGATCCTAACCTGCGAACCCTGGGCCGCCAAAGTGGAGCACGCAGACTTAACCACTACACCACTGGGCTGGCCCTGAATACAGTTACACTTTTAAAAATCCACAGTAAAATCTTGCAAATGTACATTATAATGAGCAAACAGAAAATCTGCACATTAAGTAGATGGACAAAGTGAAAAATGGGCAAGTGAAAAGAAAAGCCCACCCTCTTTGGGAAATAAAAGATAAGCACAGTGATATAAAGGCCGATCATTCTTCACAATGGATTATTATTTTTAATTGTCAAGCATATTACCAGGCTTAGATAATTCATATAGGGATAACTCTAGGTGATTATGTGCCAGGCATAATGTGTATTCTGAGCTTCATATGTATGTATCATCTCTAACCTTTCAACAACACAGAGATAGGTTTTATTATCTACTTTTCATAGACTAACTTTAAGGTGAACTTGTGTTCTATAAACCTAATTATAGAGTATGAACCATTGTGACAAACCAGCGTTGGACTTGGTGCTGTGAATATTCTTTGATAAGACAATTCAGATGTCTGTAGCGTCCACTGCCTTACCTGTAAAAAGATACAGTACAACTCACTGGTTTCTAAAGTTATTCCAATTTTCAACTTCTAACCTTCCATGATTCCAAGAAAAAAACCAACTGACATTTTCTGAAGAGACTCAGACTGACTTCACAGAGCAGGGCTGGCCAAATGTCACCAAATCAAGCTGTTGGCTAGAACTCTCTGAGGGAAATGATTAAAGATGTCATCTACATCTAGATGTATGACATATAATTCAATAGAAAAATGGAGAAAACTTTTGGAGGAAAGAAATTATGAAGAATGATAATAAACAAGAAAGGAGGTATTAGTAATGTTCACTTGATAATAATCCTTTTGATTCTACCAGGCTTCTCATTTTCAGCAGCAAACCACCTTGAGATACCCAACAGGACTGATTTAATCAGGATTTATAGCAGTGTTTTCCAAAGTTGTATGCACAGTGGAATCACCTGTGGAGCTTCAAACAATATAGATGCCTGTGTCTCACCCCCAGAGAATGTGATTTAATTGATGTGAGTGTGGGCTGGACTACAGAATTGTCGACAAATAGCCAGGTGATTATAATGGATAGCCAAGTTTGGGAAAGTTTACACGGTTCTTTCCTGTGATTACATTGTTAATTATATCCCCTGCTATGGATGGAATTGTGTCCCCCTAAAACTCAAATGTTTTAGCCCTAACTCCCCATGTGACTGTATTGGAGCTAGGGCCTTGAGGAAGGTGATTAAGGTTAAATGAGGTCAGAAGGGTGGAGCCCTGATCTGATAAAAGTGGTGCCATTATAAGGACAGGAAGAGACACCAGGACTCTCTCCACCATGTGAGGACACAGCAAGAAGGTAGCTGTCTGCAAGCCAGGAAGAGAGCTCTCACCAGGAACCAAACTGGCTGGTGCCCTGATCTTGGACTTCCCAGCCTCCAGAACTGTGAGAAAACAAATTACTGTCATTTAAACCACCCAGCCTATGGCATTCGCTATGGCAGCCTGAGGCTGACTAAGACACTCCCTGCCCACCCCCACCCCCTTATACTCACCCTCTCTGTCCCTGATCTACCCTAGTTCCTTCTCCAGTATTGGGAAAGCACACTGAATCGGGAGTTACCAGACTAGGGTCAAGTCCCAGGAAGGCACTAAATGTCTTTGAGCTTCAGTTTCTCCATCTGCATCTGAGGGACATTAACTCAGGTTTATTAACACACAGGGTTTGGGAGGGAACCCAATGAGATCACATGTATGAAATTACCTTGTGAACAGAATAGCTCTATACATGGGTGAGCTGCACCTGGTACTTGCCACTTTCTTATTCTCCTTGCTCATCTTCCACCAGCCTCCCTTCCATTCCCCAACATGATTTCTCATTCGTGTCCCTTCTTCAGTTCCACCTGCCCAGTATGTTCTCTCACCAACCACTCACCAGTCATTTGACCTCACTCCAACTCCCTGGGATCCCATCATAGTTCTCCTTTAGAATATGGCTGTTAGCAACAAATTCTCTTCGTTTTCCTTTATCTGAGAATGTCTTCATTTGCCCTCATTCCAGAGGGCTGGCTATATCTATAATTATACCTATATCTAATATATATGTCATATATAATATAAAGTATATATGCATATATATCTAGTATACATACATACTAAACACATACATAGTATTTTACATGCATACCGCATACATATATAGTATTTTATTATATAACTACACCCAAATTTATTTATCATATCTGCTGTGGGTATTTTCGTTCCTACTTTGGGGCTACTACAAATAGTGCTGTTATGAACATTCTAGTGCATGACTTTTGGTGAATATATATTTTTCTGTTGGGTATATATATTGGAGTAAAATTGCTGAATCATAGGATATGCTTATTTTCAGCTTTAGTAGATACCCAGGAAAATTTATTTTAAAATTATTTCCCACATGCTTTTGGTACAGAGCAAAGATTGTGAATAGCTGCCCTAGAGCCCACTATAGCTTCCTGTTCTTCATCTCCCATTTTCTCTTTAGCTGTAGGCCCGTAACCACTTCCTCACGCAGCCTAAGAACAGACCCTCAAACCACAGAAGCCTTGTCCTCTCCAGGCCCCACTGAGGCTGTGGCTCAGCTTGGAGCCTACATCTCAGACCAGGAAAGCACTGGTTGGTTGCTTAGGGAGGAGGCAGACCCTGACTGCTCAACCTCTGGAGGCTTGTTGGACGGTTCCTCCCCACTTCCATTTTGCACAAGAGTGCGGGGCTCCTCCTGCTTACTCAGGACCTGCCGTCCTTGTTCTTGGCCCTCTCACATCTCCATTCCCCGACCCCACACCAAGCATTTATACTGACTTCTAGTTCTAGTTTTGTCAGCACCACTGACATCCTTTTTTGCCTTTCTGGACTTTGATTTCCCTTGCCCCCTTATTTTGGGGACCACTTGTAGCCCTAGATGATAAGTCCCTCTATCCTATCATCTCTTCCTATCCCAGTGAGTTCTCCTTGCTCATCTTCCACCAGGGCAAAAGCCAAACAAACAAAGCTCCTTCAGGAACTCCAGTTCTATTGTACTCAAGGTTACCTTTTTTATCTCGTTGTTTATCATTTGCTGGAGCTGTAATTTCTTCTGAATGTGCCTCCTCCTTTTCTTTCATTATCAGTTCTCCAGTTGAAAAGAGCATGTACAACTTCCGGATCAAATCAGTACTGCTCTCAGAACCATTACTAGGATTGCTCCCTATTACAAAGACATGCTGCTCCTGGGAACCAAGTTCACCAACCAGCTCACTGTTTGCTGTCTCTATTTCATATACCTCAGGAATGAGACTGAGGTGACAGAGAAAAGAGATGAAAAATACGTTAGCCAGGTCCCTTGCAGGATTAAATGTAAGTACAGCCAGATAATATGACAGGAATCTTTTTTTTTTTTTTTTTTTTTGCTGAGGGAGATTCACCCTGGGCTAACATCTGTGCCAGTCTTCCTCTATTTTGTATGTGGGTCACCACCACAGCATGGCTGCCGATGAGTGGTGTAGGTCCATGCCCAGGACCCAAACCTGGGTTGCTGAAGTGAAGTGCACCGAACTTAACCACTAGGCCAGTAACAGGAATCAATTTTATGCATGAGATTGGAAAAGTCTAAATGGATAATGTGGATAAGTTTGATTGATGGGCAACTTTTTAATATTCCAAAGGGAAATTAGACATTTGTGTCAGTGGTTTAGGACTCCAAACAATATTATTTTCATCACTGAATTTTTATGGAGCACTTAAGGTTATACTTTGCAAAACCAAACTTAGAAGAATCCTTCCTACCAGTCTTCATATGGGTTCTGTTTTCTAAACAGCAAATGTTTTTGTTGCTTTTGTGACTTTTTCTTTTTTACGTTTTTCTTTTGCTCTAAAATTATTACATCTAACCTTTGATATTACAGTCATGTGCCACATAACACCATTTCAGTCAACAACAGACTGCGTATACAATGGTGGTGTCATAAGACTAGTACCATAGAGCCTAGGTGTGTCGTAGGCTATACCATCCAGGTTTGTGTAAGTACCCTCCATGATATTTGCACAACGACAAAATCGCCTAACGACGCATTCCTCAGAACACATCCCCATCATTAAGCAATGCATGACTGCATAAGTTTCCTGTTTGGGCAGTGTTCAATATTAGAGTAGTATTATATGGTTACTAATAAGGGCCTCTTTTTTTTTTTTTTTGTGAGGAAGATTAGCCCTGAGCTAACATCTATTGCCAATCCTCCTCTTTTTTGCCAAGGAAGATTGGTCCTGGGCTAACATCTGTGCCCATCTTCCTCTCTTTTATGTGGGATGCCACCACAGTATGGCTTGATAAGAGGTGCATAGGTCTGCACCCAGGATCCGAACCTGCGAACCTCTGGCTGCCGAAGCAGAGCGTGCAAACTTAACCACTACGCCACCGGGCTGGAAGGGCCTCTTTTTTTTCATAAAAGCAATGAAATGGAAACATGGTTCCTTCTAATATGGGTCATATTCTATCTGCTATTAACACCAGATCTGTGCTGTCATCACAAACTAGGAGCATTTAAAACACACACATACACACACACATCCCACAACCAAACTTGCATCCTGAAAACTAAAACACCATTCATTTCAAATTATTTTCTGTAGTATTACCCAAACTGTGAAACTGTCAACTCACAATACAGTGTTTTCTGTGCCAACGTTCTCTGGGTTGGGAGAGGTGATGTTAACACACTTGGGTCTCAGATCTGCAGGGGGATATTTGTTGATGGCACCTGGAAAGAGAGTGGGCTGGTTAATCTAAATTTTACCCTTCTACATTCTGACTATCACCCAAAGTTAGTTCACTTTTTCCTGTGATTGGAGGTGTTTTCAAGAGCAAATTAATTTTACAAGGGATTCGGCAAAGTAGGCACCCTCTGACATTGCAATACCTCGTTGGCAAAGTCAACGAGATACAGCAGTGATTGAGTCAAAAATTCTCATGCTCTGTATGTCACAGGCTTGTGATATAGTTCAAGGACATCTCTTAATCCTTTCTATCATCTATTACTCTCCCTCTAAAAGGATCTTTCTAGAAGACACCATTAACTATTGAAATTGTCTGCCCTATTTATCTTGGAGTTGGAAGAAGGCACCATTTTTTGCAAGTGACAAGCCTGCTACCTAATATAGATTCTGAATTCCAGGACTCCTGAAGATTACATGAGCCCTGGGGCCTTGTGTGTGCCAGAAAGTCTGCATCCCTGTGATTTCCTGGTAAACTTGCAGGAGCTGCAGACAGCCATGTGGTCTCTGCCCCACTTCTTTTGTTTGTTTGTTTGTTTTTTTGTGGGGAAGACCAGCCCTGAGCTAACATCTGTTGCCAATCCTCCCTTTTTGCTGAGGAAGACTGGCCCTGTGCTAACATCCGTGCCCATCTTCCTCTACTTTATATGGGACGCCGCCACGGCATGGCTGACAGGCAGTGCGTCAGCGGGCGCCCGGGATCTGAACTCGCGAACCCCGGGATGCCAAGCGTGAACTAAACCGCCGAGCCACCGGGCGGCCCCCCTCTGCCCCACTTCTAATCTCCAGCACAGGCCAGGACCTGCTTGACGCTACAAGCTCTTAGGTATGCTACTACATCATGTCTAAAATTACACGGACAGAGGCTGGGGCAGCCATTTTCAAAGCCCCCTCTGAAAAGACACCCTTAACCCCCCGCCTGTCTGTGCCTGAGCCCGCTGTCTGGGACAGAGGCTCTAGAAGAGATTTGTGCCCATGGCTTATAAGAATTCAAGTCAGAATCAAAGGTAATTTACAAAGACAAGATAAAATAGAAGTCCTTGGAGTAGATGGAGGGTGGTGGTAGTGGGATATATTATTTATTACAGCAGTATCCCTTGCTAAAAGTTTAGGAAATGAAGTATAGTTTAATGGACAAGAGCACAATTCTGGGGTCAGACTGCATGGGGTTGAGTCTAGAATTTGCCAACTATTAACTGTGAACTTTTGAGCAATTTATTTAATATCTCTGAACCTTAGTTTTCTCACTTGTAAAATGGGGATATTAACATTTTCCTTTGAGGGCTGTTTGTTGTTAGTGCCACTGAGTAGATTCCGACTCCTAGCAACCCTCTGGAGAGCTGAGCGGAACCCTGCCTGATGTTTTTGCGCCATTCTCTCACCTTGTGGCACTATATCAGACAATGCACCACTGCTATTCATAGGGTTTTCATGGCCAATTTTTTCAGAAGTGGGTGGCCAGGTCCTTCTTCCTAGTCCTTCTTAGTCTGGAAGCTCCACTGAAACCTGTCCCTCATGAGTGACCCTGCCGGTATTTGAAATACTGATAGCATAGCTTTCAGCATCACAGCAACATGCAGCCACCACCACAGTAAGACAATCAAGAGACAGGTCGTGTGTTTCCCTGACTGGGAAACAAACCCAGGCTGTGGCAGTGAGAGCACTGAATGTTAACCACTAGGCCACCAGGGCTGGTTTGAGGGCTGTACGGAGGATTAAGTTATACAGTCCATTTAAAGAACTTGGCACATAGTAAACACTCGCAGATTAGGGTTAAAATAGACTTTTACCCATACGGAGGGTTTTCTGGCAAAGACCTTGACAATGCAGCAGTAAAATTCAAGGTCAATAAGACCTGAGATTTTTCTCTGTGGTTTTCTCACTGCCTCCTACTCACGCCTTAGCCTCCACCACTCTCAACTGAAGGGAGGATCCTGTTACTAAGTCAACTGATGGATTATACACAGAGACATTAAATCTATTGCAAAAGCAATAGAAGAGAAAATGTTTAATGACTTACGTCTGATCGAATGGACAAATGGCTTCACAAACTTGACGATATAATTCAAATCTGGCTTGTGGGTTCGGCCAAGCTGGACTAAGTGATGATCCAGTGGGTGGCTGGCTAATTCTTCCAATTCCTTGTCATTGTGTATAGGACCAAAGGAGAATACAAATATAGAGTAGCCCTGACACTTGGCTGTCAGAGATACATTTCTTAAGACTTCCTTGTCTAAGGGGTTGGTTTCACCAGCAGATATAACAAAGATAACTTTGTTTTTCCTCAGGTTGGGGGTCCCTACAAAGACATTTTCAATTGTCCATTGCAGGGCATGGCCAATAAAAACATCTCCATTGAGCTGTTGAAGAGAGTCTTGGAGATGATGTTTCATTTGGTTTATACTGTTATAAGTGACCAAATCAAATTCCAGGTAGACAGGGCATTCTTCAGTGTTGGGCATATAGCCTGAAGGAGAGTAGCTCAGGACTGCCACTCTATCTCCTAAGGTGGAGGTCAGTGGATCTGGAGCAATGTGAAAGTAATCAAGCACTGAGGTTATAAAAGCTTTCACTTCCTTAAACTCCTCATTTCCTACTCTTTGGGAAGCATCTATGAGGAAAGCCACATCCATGAAATATTCTTGAATAGAGGCATCTCCAGGTTCATAAGTAAGACCTGGTCCTTCTTTTCTGCCATGGTTTTCATGTCCTGCAACAGAATAACTCAAGTCACTCTTTTGAGTAGAAGGATAAACTTGGAACTCCTAGCCAGGGATGGCAAATACATAGCATGAGGTGTTGTCACGCTTCATTCCCACACCCATAGCAGACATTACTAATCGATTACAGTACTTGTTTCCAGATGTATCCTCCAAATATGTCTCCACACAGTGCATGGAAAGCCACTACCATTCGACAAATGTTGTCACATAAAAAGAAACTTATTTGCTACCCCATCTCAGATCTTTGTCAAAGGATTGATTGATCCTCCAGCTATTTTCATATGCAAGACGAAAAACATACAGCTATTTTTACTGCACTCCACGTGGTTAAAAAATTTAGAGTACATAGCTGCATGAGATCTAATTATGTGTAATGACCCCAACAGAAAAGTATATATGTCAAAGTCACATTTATTGATGTCACAAACACATACACCTTTATACACATGTTCAAAATACGCACCATAGCGTGATGTCATGAGAGCAAGTATCAATGCTGACTTTAGAATCCAAATCTATGTAAGACATGACATACTCTAAGACCTTGGTACTCAAAGTGCCAGTATGCAAACAGTTTACCTGCCTATGACAAGATAAAGAGCTTGCACCATGATGTAAGTCAACTACATTACTAAGCACACTAATTAGTTCAGCTGATTAATTTTTTTGTAGCAAGATTTTCTCAATGAAGGAAACAGTGCTTTGATTTACATTCTGATGCTAACTTATCTTTTTGCAGAACAGCACATCATGTAGCACCGCTCTAAGCCTAAGGGATCATGAAACCATGTCCACAATCATGGAGATGAAGGCTGATTGGTGAAGCCACAAAAGGAAATGCCAGCTCAGAAAGACAGGAAGTATGTGGCCAATACTTTTTTTCTATCAAAGAAGTGTATTTGTGAACCTAAGCAAGCAAGAAGTAGATTTCTAATTGGCAAAAATTTATTGATCCCCATTTGTGCTCCACCCATTATTAATGCTTTACATTTATTACTTTATTTAATTCTCATGACAACAATACTCACAATGAATTGATTAACCTATCTTAATCCATAAAAGCTTAATATTGAAGTAGAATGTAAAACACCACCACGGGTGATGTTATTAACAGGGCAAATGCTCTATTAGATGTTTGAATGCTCAAAGAACTCTGCATTCCTGGGGTAAACTCCACATTAGCTTTTTAAAATCTATTGTTGAATTTGTTTGTTTGCTTGTTGACAAATAAAAATTATATATTTAAGGCATACAATGTAGTGTTTTGATATCAGCATACTTGTATAATGATTACCACAATCAAGCTAATATTATTGGATTTGATTTGCGAAAATTCTGTTTAGAATTTTTGCATCAATGTTCATGAGGAATGTTGGTGTGTAGTTTCCTCTTCATGTAATATCTTGGTCTGGTTTTGGGATCATGGTAACGTGACCTCAAAGAAAGAGTTGGGGAGTATTCCTTCCTCTTTAATTTTCCATAAGAGCTTGTGTAGAGTTGGTATTATTTCTTCCTTAAACATTTTGTTGAATTCACCAGTGAAGTCATCTCGGCCTGGAGTTTTCTGTACTACAAATTCAATTTCTTTAATAGGTCTAGAGTTATTTAGATTACTTCTTCTTGAATGAGCTTTGATAATGCACATTGCATTACCACTTGTGCATTGCAAGAAATTTGTCTATTTCACCTAAGCTGTCTAAGTTATAGGCAAAAAATTGTTTATAATATTCCCTGATTATCCTTTTAATATCTGTAGAATATGTCTCCTCTCTCATTCCTGATATTGGTAGTGTCTTCTTTTTTTTCCTGGTGAGTTTGAGTATAGGTTTATCAATTTTATTGATATTCTCAAAGAAACAGCTTTTGGTTTTGTTTTCTTTTCTATTTATTGAGTTCCACTTTAATTTTATTACTTCCTTTCTTCTGCTTACCTTGGGTTTATCTTGTTCTCCTTTTTCTGATTAATGTAGAAATTGAAGTCATTAATTTGAAACTTTTCTTCCTTACCAGTATAGGTATTTAATGCTATAAATGACCGTCTAAGTACTGCTTTAGTGGACTCTCACAAATTCTGGGATATTGTGATTTTATTTTCATTCATTTCAAAATATTTTGTTGTTTCCTTTTTGATTTCTTCTTTGACCATGGATTATTTAGAAGTGCTTTATTTAGTTTCCAAATGCTTGGAGATTTTTCAAAGATCCTTCCACTATTGATTTTTAATTTAATTCTGTTTTGGTCAGAGAATATACTTGGTATGAGTTGAATCCCTTACAATTTTGAGAAATGTTTTATGGTCCATTAATATGGTCCATCTTGGTAAATGTTTCATGTGTACTTGAAGAGAATGTGTATTCCCTTGTTGTGTAGATTGTTCTATAACTATCCATTAGGTCAAGTTAGTTGATAGCATTGTTCCAGCCTACTATATTCCTGATGATTTTCTGTTTACTTTTTCTGCCAATTACTGAGAGAAGGTATTGAAACTCACTGATGCTCATTTCATTTTTTTTAAATCTTTTTTTCTCCCCGAGTTTGATTTTGGATAAATTCTATTGCTACATCTTCAAGTTCACTAATTTTTTCTTTTACCAAATCTAATTTGCCATTAATCCCATCCAGTGTATTGTTCATCCTAGACATTGTACTTTTCATCTCTACAAATTCTATTTGAATCATTTTTTATATCTTCCAAATCTCTACTTCACTTTTTAACATATGGAATATAGTTACAATAACTTTTAATATCTTTGTCTGCTAATTCTAACATCTGTGTCAGTTCTGGTTTGGTTTTGAGTGATTATGCTCTTGATTATGGGTTATATCTTTCTGTTTCTTTTTATGCCAGACATTGTGAAATTTTCCTAATAGGATGTTGGATACTTTTGTATTTCTATAAATATTCATGTGCCTTGTTTGAGAGGCAGTCAAGTCACATGGTAACAGTTTGATCCTTTTGGATCTTGCTGTTATGATTTGTTAGGTGAGTCTGAAACAGTGCCTAATTTAAGGTGAATTTGTCCCCATATTGAGGTAAGACCTTCCTGAGTTTTCTCCCTAATACTCTATGAATTATGAGTTTTCCCAGTGTTTCTGGTGGGAAAAGGCACTATTTCTGGCCCTGTGTGAGCAACCGGCACTATACTCTAATCCTTTTAGACAGTTCTTACCCCAGACTCAGGTCATTTCCTCACATGCATGTGCCATCAGCACTCTGCTGAATAATTCAAGGAAACCCTCTGAGGATCTCTGGGGTTCTCCCTCTGTGCAGGTCTCTCATCTCTGGCATTCCATCCTGTGACCCCTTACCGCTTTGGTCTCCTGGGACTCTCAGCTCTGTTTCTTCATCTCAAGGAGTGCACTGGGCTCCACTTGAATTCCCCTTTCCTGCACCATGACCTGGAAACTCTCTCATGGCAGTGAGCTGGAGCAATCATAGGGTTCCCCCCTCATTTGTTTTCTATCTCTCAGGGATCACTGCCTTTCAATTCCTGATGTCCAGTGTCTTGAAAACTGTTGTTTCATATATGAATATATATATATATATATATATTTTCTTTTTGTTATTTCATCTGGGAGGTAAATCTAGTTGCTGTTATTCCATCTTAGGTATTTCTAATAGAAAACAACTGACCATCTTGTTCGAGATGTTCCTATGTTTTCTTCCTTCTCACAAAGGACTAAGAACTGGTTATTTGTGTACCAGATTCTTCCTTTATCAATACATTTATAATCATTGAAGAGGATTTTGCATTTCACAAGCATGTTTGAAATTTATGGGCCTCCCATTCCCCACCAGGAACCTAGTGCCAAACTCTTTAGAAGTTTTGATCAAGATGGAGGTCCCTGATTAAACTACAGTCACATGCCACATAATGATCTTTCAAAGATGGACTGCATATATGGCAGTGGTTCCATAAGATTAGTACCATATAGCCTAGGTGTGTAGTAGGCTATACCATGTAGGTTTGTGTAAGTACACTCTATGATGTTTGCACAATGACAAAATTGCATAACACTGCATTTCTCAGAATGGATCCCCATCATTAAGTGACACATGACTGTACTAAATATGAAACTGGAAGTGCAGACAAAAGCATATATTTTACATTATTCTTTGTGGTGGATGCTATATAATATGATTTAACCCTAAAACATCGCCAAGAAAAATGTTTCTAGAGTTCTTGGCTATAGTGTGTTAGGATTTGTGAATATTAGTTAAATGAACATTTCTGTCATTTTGAAGTTTACAGTCCTGGAGTTGACTAATCATTACCTGCTCTGCCACTGGGATCGCTGTTTTCCAACTACAGCATTTCAGTTTCTCTAAAAAGGCCAATCAACACACTTTGTTAAAAAGTATTTCTTAAATGTTCTGGTAGAAGAAAGGTTGACTTACCACGTTAGTAAAATATTTTTTTCACGCATTGCCCATATCAGCTTTTTCCACTTTTCTCATTACAAATGAGCAAAATCTCAATCCTTTTCCAAAGTACCCAGCAGAACTGTTTTCTAAAGAGGTATATTTCACCTACAAAATCTCTAAAAATACATTATCTACCTACTTATAGGATTAGCATGAGAATCAAAGAAGCTAAATGTAGACGATTATGCCTTGGAAACTCTAAAATTTAGTCAAATGTAAGGTGTGATTATTCTACTTTGACTCTAAATTCATCTCACTTAGGGAGACTGGGCCTTCGAAAATATTTTTCTTCAAGAAAACCTGGCAGACATATGGATAAAATATACCCATAGCTCATAGCAATGCTGTGTATTTTCTGGAAATGTCACTGAGCATAATTCCCTTCTTCAACTCTGTGGAAGAATTTCCTCAGAATGGCAGAGGAGGAAGGGCTGGCTCACTTTATTATGGATGAGGTTTGGAAGGAATGAGGGACCCAGCTAGATTTCTAGGGAAGCGCCCCCAGAGATTAGCCTAACTTTGGTAAAGATTTAAGCCACACGCTAAGTGTGCTCCAGTGACTTCAGGGAGAAGCGGGGGTGGAAATGGAATTGAGGGAGAAGAGAGAATCTAAAGGACCTGAGCCATTTGGACTGGGATTAAGTATGCTGTGAAGTAGCTATGCTGCCTTTCATGGCATTTGTGGGAAATCTCAAAATCTGCGCGAGTTATCCTGTGCTCTGCCTTGGAACTTGTCCAGGGGCCAAAATGAGCCATGTGTTCTCCATAAGCAACCCACACATACAATTGAGGCTACTTTATGTGTAAACTTCTGTCCACATGAACTGTAGCAGATATTTTTCAAATTAATATTTTTTAGAAGATTTCCCATGAAGTTGGCAATGATTTCTTTTTTGCTTTTCCACTTTCTAAGTATTTAATTGAGTTCTCAGTTTGCTTCAGGTCTTGTGCTCTGCTCTATACATGTCTTCCCTCATTAAATCTTCCATGCAACACTCTGAGGGTAGAATTATCATCATTCTCATTTTACAGATGAGCAAGCTCAGGCTTGGAGAGGGTAAATGACTTGGCCAAGAAATGACAACCTGTAAGTGGTAGAGGCAGGATTTGAACCCTGCTCTGCATAACTCCTTCCAAAAAACTGGTCATCAGATAAGAGGGTGGACCAGAAATATTATGGGACACATTAACCAGCTCACCAAAGGCCCCAGGACCTGGTTTGCAATTTTTTTCTTCTCCAGGCATTGTATATGAGCAGAATCTTTGTAATCTGTTCATCTTGTCTCTGCCATTTGTTAGCTCTGTGACCCCGAGTCTTCTTCATGCCTCATCTAGAAAATGGTAATAATAAACTACAAGCTTATAAGGTTTTTGAGAGAATTAAATGAAGTTTGCCTGGTGCCTAGCATATCCTAAGTATTCCACAAATACAATTTTTAGAGGGAAACAAACAAATAGAAAAGTCTCAGATATCTGAAAATCCTGTCCATGGGATTTTGCAAATCAGAATTTCCATAAGAAAAAAAATGCAAAGTCAGCTGGTATTAGTGGAACAAAACTTACACACACATGCAGAAGTACATGCAGAAAGCTCATTCTGTTATCTTTATGCATGCTTAACTGCAGAGGAGTTGGCAATAACTTACACACCTCTCCATTGAACACTGCCAACCCAGGCCTGTGCTCCCTTCTGTCTGGTGAGGTAACTGGTCAAGCTCTGAGCTGGGCCAGCAAGGGAGACAGGCACAAGTGTGTGTCTGACTGTGTGTCATTGATTTTATGCCAAAGAGAAATGTAGACACATTTAAAATTCTCTTGTTTTGTTGTATGAGGTCTTCTTTCTCCCATTTGTCTGAACAAGCGGGAGTGACTGTCTTAAAATTGATTGCATCCTTTTCCCCAAAGACTTAGAATAAATGTCTTTCCTGGCCTAGACTTTTCTAGGTGGTACTTAGTCCACAAGACTCATTCTTGCCTTCTACTTCACACTCAGAAACAATAGTCTGCAGAAGGTAACAGCATACTGAGAAAAAGTGATGCATGCCTTAGGAGTCACTTATACCCAAACCACTGGATCTAGCACTTTGGTTTTTATGGCGTTATTCTCTGCCCTGGCCTCTGACTGAGTTTATAAGCAATTTATAAGGCCAATTTATTCTGGCCTTATGGCCTCTGGATGAGTTTATAAGCAGGGACTTTTTAAAATTAAGTTTTAATAATAGAATTGTACCACCAAAGTATTTAAAAATAACTCTCTCAAATGATGACATGATTTAACTCAGTCCTGGATTTGGCAATTGGATATATTTCCTCATTTGTAAATGCAGACAATGCCGTCACCAGGCAACACGGCACACATAGTTCACAGTTAGCATTTTTGTGCAGATGGGCATGGGTTTGAACCCTGGCTCTGCCACTTAAGAGCTATGTAACTTTACGTGAGGTTCTTAACCTTTGCACCAGTGTCCTCATCTGTAAAATGTAACAATAATGATGATGATAGATTTTTTTTGGTAAAGATTAAATGAAATGAGATATATAAAGTGCTTAAAATGTGCCTGGCACATAATAGCACTAAATAAGCAATAGCTTCTGTGGTTACTATTATTCCTCATGCATTGTTTAAACATCAAGCAAGACAGTGTATACGATGCTTTGAGAATTGTACTACATGGAATAAATATTGGCCTCCAAGCCTTCCATCTACACTTTTTATTGAACTGAATACTTTCTGACTTGTATTAGGCATTTTTTTGTACATAAATAATATACTCTGTTGGACTACAAGCTCCTTGAAAGCAGAGCCTCTGAGTCTTTTTTATTTTAAACCCCTCTAACCACCCAAAGAGACTAGCTCAGGGCTTAACTCAGAACAGGAGCCAAATACATATTTGCTACATGAGGGGATGTCTTAAGTGCTTGGCAGAGTCCTTTCCCATAGTAAGCCCTCAATGAGGGCTGCCACTGCCACCTCCACCACCACCACTATCCCTACTACCCCACTCTCATACCTTTACCTCCACCACTGCTAGCACCTTCATTGCCCCTTTTATCACCACCACCATCACCTCCCCACCACTACCATTATCGCTACCACCATCATCACCATCTCACCCTCATACCTCCACCTCCATCTCCACCATCAACAATATCGCCACCACCACTATCTCTACCACCCACTTCTACCATTACCATCAGCAACAGCAAACACCTTCACCACCATTGTCTTCACTACTGTGACCAGCACCAATATTATCATCACCACCACCATCACCCAATTACTACTTCAAGTATCCAAGTTTTATTCCATTATAAAGGGGTCCACATGGGAAAAGTGTCACTAATACTCTAGGGCATTGCTTTGTTAACTGCAACAAATGATTGCATGAGACATACAGAAGCAAATTCAGTGTATGTTTGAATTCAAATAGTCCACGTACCCTGAACTTTCAGTTCAGAGTAGTTTTGTCCACATGTAAAAACTTTACGACAATCAAAACTATAATAACAATATAGTAAATTTCCAAGCAAAAGTAAATGCAACAACCTCAGTCTACAGTTTAAAAGGAACAAGAGACTCAGTTTATTCCCCAAAGTGCATTAAGATGCTTAACATTTCCTGAAGAGTTCATGAAACATGTCATTCAAATTCAGACACGATCACAATTCTATTACTGACCTCCTCTTTAGAAAGTGTACTGATTTGGAAGTAGGACATTCAGCTAGGGTTCCATGGGTGACTCAGAAGCCAATTCTACTGCATTTAATTCCAGTGCCAATTTAAATTTAAGAGAAGTAACGATATATATTCAAGTTCAACGCCTGACAGCAAAAATCAGAAGCAAGCTAAGTATTCAACAAGAGTAAATAGTCAAATACAGTCATTCATTGAAAGAAACATTGTGAGGACACAGAAAAATCAAGACACTTATGTAGCTTACAGCAATATGGAAAATGTATGACATAATATATGAAAAGCAGTATATGCAATTGAATAAAACTATGTAGACCGATATGCCTATGGAAAAACCAAAGAATATAGTATACAGTACAAATAGCTCAGTTTGCTAAATTGTTTGATTTGAGATTCTTTGTACTCAAATTTTATGTGGCATGATAGTACTTTTATAATTTTTTAAAAAATTAGCAGAACCCTAAGGGAATAATGGGGAAACAGTGGACAGGGTATAGGAATCATGAGTCCATATACTGTATCTTCTAGTTCCATGATCTTGGGGGCATAGAGTTTATTCTAGAAAAGGATTTATCTCCCTATTGACAGTTTTGATAATTCTTTGTTGTGAGGGGGCTGTCCTGTGCATTGTAGGATGTTCAGCAACATCCGTGGCCTCTACCCACTAGATGCCGGTAGCATCCCCCAGTTGTGACAACAAAAAATTTCTCCTGACAATGCAATGTGTCTCCTAGGGCAGGGTAGCGTGGAGTTGCCTCCAGGTGAATTTGCAAGAGGTGATCACTAAATACCTCTTCAGTTGTAATACCCTATAGTTGATTCAAAGTCAAAAGACATATTGGCTTAAAAAAATAAGCTTATTTGTAGATCAAAACCATATTAAAGTTAGAAAAATAAAAAATGTAAAACAAAACCCATGCAAATTCCCTTGAGCACAATTCCAGTCTAGTTTGAAGGGGGAAGTGTTGTTTCTCATTTCTCAATGAAATTCATTGAAAAGAACATCAGCTGAAGTTATCCTAAGGCCTGAGACTTCTTAAGGCTGTGAGTGAGTCCTAGGCTGAGTCTGGGTTGGTATTTAACATTCATTACAAATTACCCTGTCCTTCTTTAATCTTTAAAGTAGACTAGCTGTATCCTAAATATTGGTTAACATAGCATCTTTGATGAAAGTGCAAGGCTCACCACTGGGTCAACAGTTGCAATTTACTTAGAATTAAACCAGACACTTTTCATTACATAATTCCAAAGAACTATGTGTATTCCATTGTTAAGTAATTAGGAGGGACTGAATTTTCCAAGGAAATTTACCTAGCAGATGTGATGGTCAAAATACATGACAGTTTCTCTAGATAGTCTCTCTATATTTGTATCTTAATGTTTTGTTGGATGGATGGATGGATGGGTGGGTGGGTGGATGGACGAATGTTCAGTGGTCTTGGATGAGTAAAATAAAATTATAAGCCAGTTCACCTGGAACCCTTTGGAAATAGGCACTCTCACTTCTGTTCTGTGATACTAGACACTCAATTGCTTTCAGCTCCATTGAGAACACAGAGCAAATTTGGCACACCGAAGTGGTAGGATGAGCAGTGGTTCTTAAACTTTAGCCCATATCAGAATCACCTGTGCTGCTTGTTAAACCTCAGATCCCTGAGCCCCAGTACGAGTTTCTGATTCAGTAGGTCTGATTCAGTGTGCTGAGAATCTGCATTTCTAACGAGTTCCCAAGTGATGCTGATGCTGCTGGTTTAGGGACCACCCTTGAGAACCATTGGGATAGTGGATCTCTAACTTGAAGACATATGAAAATCACATATGGTGGTTTTAAAGCTTGTAGCTTTTTCCTTGCCACTCACACCCCTAAATATGAAACAGTAGTTCTGAGGAGGGCTTAGGAATCTGTGCTTATGAAGGACTCCCAGGTGATTCTGATAGAGATTGTCCTTGAGCTGCTGTCAGGAATGGCAAGGGCCAGGAAAGGTGATGGAATTGAAGATAAGCTTGGAAATCAGAGCAGGTAGAAAGAAGCAGAGGGAGATGCACAGGCAGAGAGAGAGAGAGTGGATGTGCTTCTTGTGAAAGAGTGATACACAACTCATTGCAGGCCCACAGGATGCTGGGAACTCTATAAATTTCTTAAATGGTTAAAATTCCCAACTTTCCCCCAAGACTCAGTTCAAAGGCAGAAAGATCAGCTGTAAGAATCACATTATAAAGGAGTAACAAGCACAGCATATGGAGATGCTTATGAAAGTTATAGACCTTTTAGTTGTGCAATACATCTGGAACTTATCAAAGCTCCTCTCTTAGTGGCTGAATAAAATATCTGTACCACAATTTACCCTCCACGAGGACAGAAAGTTCTCAGCAGGTTTCAGCAACTGGCTAAAGAAAGAAAGGAACAGCACAACGTCCCTAAAAAACACTTGATGATCTTTAAAGGACAAAAATTATATATTATCCTTAGGTCTGAGACTCTCACTGTCTCCAGGCTATCACAATCTGACATGATCCTCCATGGAATTCCTAGTCCACTTCCACCCACTGCAGGAGAAACTGGGTGGGTGGGGGTAACTGACATTTTACATTTTTCCTGCTAGAGCCATATACAGTTATTTCTTCAGGCAGATTGGACCTTACACTGGCTATGAGTATCTTGATTTCCAGACATCTGAAAAATCAAATGAAAGGTCTATTACTGCTGGACAACGATCATTAAAGATGGCTGTAAAGATGAGTTTCTTTTCTTTCTGTCTTTCTTAAATATCTAGTCATAGCTGTCTTTCCTGAAATGGTCCACACTTCTGAATTATGAGACTTTAGAATGCTTACCTCTAACAAAACTATCAGAAATGACAGTTTGGTATTCTAACACTGCCAGAACAACTTCTCTTTTTCTTTTTCTTCTTCTTAAATCAAACTATAATCAATTCCTGTGCCTTGAGGGCTGATGTAGTTCCCGTATGAATTAAAATGAACACCTAAAATTAACTACCTCCATTAAAAAGAACAAATATTTTATTCTGTTCTTTAAGCTACATCTATAAGATAAAAAAAATGTTTTAGCTAAAAAATATACACATTTGAATGCCTTAATGCTATGGTACTACATACAAAAAGAGGTAATACCTCTTTTTTGAGCCTTATTTTCAACTAATGATTGATTGACTTTTTGATTCTTAATTCTAGCTTCTATAAAGGAAAGTTCAGCTGTTTTAAAGATAAAGTTCAAATATTTATATTTCAGAAATAGGGGGGAAATGTGGGGACATGAGTGTTGAACCCAAGAAAAAGAAAATTTATTTACCCAAGGAAGCCCCTAAGAATGAATAATTGGCATGAAATTGGCCTCTTTTTATTTTAAACTTGCATATTCTAACAGACATAATACTTATGACACAATGCTTTAAATGCTGGCACTCTGGCCAAATGAGCTTTTTGGAAGACTCCAGATGCACAGATTGAATGGCTGAATAGTCTGTTCAGAATGTCACCCTTTTTAATGAAAATACAGACAAAATCCTATGTATCTGATTTATTTGAAACTATTAAACCCTGACAAAAGGTATCAATGCTTCACCACTCAAATATATAGAGTAGGGAGTGGGGGAGTTTATGCTTTATCATTTCCAGGTACTTCAAAAATAACTTATTCCTTCTCATGCAATCACAAATTCTGGGGCACTGGCCAAGCCAACTTTCAAAGTCATTTTAATCACTCCTTTGCTCTGATGCTCTCTATATTGCCTCCTTCTACATCACACTAACCTTCTAAGTTGTGGAATCTAGAGAAATCTTAAATCTGGGGAGACTATCAGGGACATTTCTTAGAGCTGACATCAGCAATCTCCTGAGTGGTGCCTGTCACCATTTAAATCTTTACTTTCAATAAAAGCACTAGTTGTAGCTACCATCTTGAACCTGAAAAAAGTTGCTTTAGATACCAGCCTCAATTTATTTGATTCTCCACTAGTGTTAAAAGACAAGGATCCAGTTACTTAAAAATTTCCACCATAACTTTTCATTTCCTTACCAGAAGTGAGACTTGCAATTTCTTCAGAATCCTTATGTTTTTCATATTTAATCATTAATTCCTGTGGCATAAACATTTGGCTTGGAATGTAAACCAAATGGTCACTTCTATTATCCTCCAAGACAAAAGATGACTCTCTCTTAGCATTTAATTCCTGGCCAATGAAGCTGTTCTCTCTTAAAGAAATCTCATGTGGCTCAGCAGTAAATCTAGAAGATAAAAAGGAAAGTTTTAGGTGAATCTAGGTAACTTTGGGGAATGCAAACAAAATATCCCAACAACTTAATATAGTTACTTATTTCTTAGAAAAACAAGTGAGTGGTACAAGTCTAAATTCATTTCAATCAAATAATTCACTAATATTTGTTATCCTTATTTCAAAAGTAAAAATTGATAAATTAAAAAATTTCCATTTATCCTTCCTTTTCCCCCCACCTGCTTATAGCCTATGAAATACTACTTTGGAATAAACCAAGTCTGATTTGCCACAGAGTTTTAGAAAAATGAGAAACTCAGTCATATGTTATTTGGAACGACCAAGTACTGTGTCTCAGACTGATGCCAAGCACCACAGAAAATAGTCATTTAATTTACCAAGAACTGCTCTGAGAAGAATAGACTATATAAAACATATCTCATTGACATCATGCCTCTTAAAATGGTGTCTACATTTATGTTCTTAAGAGTTTAAGAGTTCTCTATGATAATTGAGAACATTCACACCAAGAGAAAACCAAGTGATATCATGACGCACAGTATGGATGATAATTTTGCAGTAGTGCAGGTAAAGACAAGTGCTGAAGAACCAAGTCATCACACAATAGAGTAGGCATGCTGAAAGTGGAGGTAGCTCTGCAGCATGTATCATATTTTACATATTTCACCAATATGGAGTGTTTTTTTTAGTTTTCAGGAATTCTATTTTGGCAAAGCAGAATCATCCATTATATTACATTAATGTTTCAAGTTTGTATCTTATTGAATTTGCTGAACAAATTTGTTTTGGTGTGATAGTTGCGCAAGAACTGTAAGCATATGGTATTTGCAGCTAGATTTATGTTTATACAGATTTAAATAACATTACAATATTTTATCTGCAGTTCTGTAAGAATTGATTTTCCTTTAAATGAGTTTATGATTTATTCAGTGTTGGGAAACACTGCTTCAACATGACATCAGTGCCATAGTGTCCTTCAGAAGGTGTTGGCTGCTGGACACTTCCTTCCTAAACTACCAAGTAACATGTACTTGCATGAATTTTGAGGAACGCTTCGTCTTGCCATTTTGCTTCCGGATGTATGTAAAAGACCTTATCTGTTCTGAGAAGCTCTTTGCTTAACTGTAATCTGAGAGGATGGAGTACTTATGGGCCTAAATCTGGGCTTTCATAAGGCTGCAGTCAGGAGTCCAAGCTCGGGCAAGTATAGAGAGAAGCAGAGAGCAACCAGATGGGCCACTCTTTTTCTGTTTGAGGTTCAAAGTTCATTCAGATTAATTATTTATATTTTTTTAGGATACAACTTTAAAGAAAATTATTTACTTGTGAAATTAGTGCTATGTTCTGAGGATGTAACAATGAATCATATGCAGTCCCAGACTTCAGTGAGACAAGACATGGGGACAAACTGTAATAAGAGCCTCAGCAGAGGTATAAAAAGGTACAAAAAAGGGAGGAACTATGGATTTTGACTGACAGTAAAGATGAACTTCAAAGAGGAGAGAGCTTTAATCAGAGCCATGAAAGATGGGCTTCACTGGAAGGAACAGGGTCCCAGGCAGTGTGAGCAGAGGCCCACACAAGGCAGACAAGAGTCCAGTGTGGCCAGAACACAGCGCTTATGGTGGGAGAGATGGGAAGTGAAATTGAGGTGGGTTGAGGCTAAATTGTGGGTTCTATTCTGGGGTAAACTTCAAAGTGGGAATTTCTGAGGAAACCATGACTTCAAAGGCAAAATTGTAAGAAAGCTCATGATATAGAGAGAGTATGTTATAAAAACATCAATAGAGAGAGCATGCTTGATGTGTAACTTCTGCTACAGAAAAGGGAATACAGGAAAAACCTTTACTTCAGAGACCTTATTAGCTTACTCAACCTAACAACCTGCCATCAGCCAGTTATAAACCGTCAGTCAATTAACAGTCACGTGTAAATATGAGTTTTCTAACTCACAGGAGACCATTATTTTGATTATCCTCTCCTTCTGAATGGATGAGTCTACAGGCATTCTCAAGCATTGGTGGTGGGTACTGATTGAATCCTCCTATTGAGAAAGCAAAGTTATGGTTAGATTTTTAAACTAGAAGTTGTGTTTGAAAAAAAAAAAAGAAAAGAAATTGTGTTTGCTAGGTAAAGAGAATCCTAACGAGAATCTTCTTGAAGCAAGAAATGTCACTAAAATATTTCAGCAAAATTTGGTTGGGGTGAAAACAGAAAATGGTAGCAACTAGAAATAGCATTCAAAACTTGATTTTAGAGTGTTTTGCAGCCAAAGAATTACCAGGGTCCTGGAAACAGACCTCCTCTCATTTACGAGTTAATTGTGAGGCAGAGACACATGATTCCCATATGCTCAGGCTAATATAATCTAAGGGAAATTTTATCTGACTCTATAAAGCTTTTTCACTCAGACTTATGCTAATCGATCAAACACAAAAAGTAATCTTTTATTACATGATGCTATTTCCGCGCTCTGCACCAATTAACACTGATTTCCCAGGAGAAAAATAATCACAGAAAAGATTTTAGCTTACTGACCTAAATAATATGTCCCTTTACTCCCTTCCCATTGTTGTTCTATAAACTGTGGAATATTGAGAAGTATATCATTTTTTCCCCTCATTCAGGAAAAGAAATAGTTTTTTAGTTAAAGGAGGCCTTTGACCATTGAATGATCCAAGACTCCATGAAAATATCTCAGAGAATGTTTATGGTTTTATAATAATCATGTCTCTTTAGTTCTGAGAGGAGCATTTTTTTTCCAAAACAAGACTGTCTCCTAATCAATTGCATTTGACAGTTGCTGTTACTGAGACAGGAATTATGACGCAGTTATTACTGCCTGCATATGTGGGAACAGCAAACATATCAGTACTAAAACTTGTAGAATTGGGGTCAGTAGTTTAGAAAAAATTCCCATAAGTAGGGGAGTATTTTTTTGTGAGGAAGATTAGCCCTGAGCTAACATCCGTTGCCAATCCTCCTCTTTTTGCTGAGGAAGATTGGCCCTGGGCTAACATCTGTGCCCATCTTCCTCTACTTTATATGGGATGCTGCCACAGCATGGCTTCACAAGCAGTGTGTCAGTCTGTGCCCGGGATCTGAACCTGCGAACCCCACGGCTGCCAAACCGGGAGCACACAAACTTAACCACTATACCACCGGGCAGGATCCCTTAGGGGAGTATTTTAATCCCTACAAACCACGTGGTTACGGGAAGGCAGTGAATTGGATGTGTTTAACAGCATTGCTTAGGGGGAAATCAACAGTAAACTAGCTTTACATAATCGCAAAGTCACTTAAGAGCCCAGCAAGACAAGCTTTGAGCTATTTTGCAGTCTTTTAAAAGTGCTACATCATTATCAATCTTGATGGCCCAAAGAACAATATTGCATGGAAAAAGGTGGATATCAATGTCTCTGAGCCAAGAAAGAGCTCACAAGAGGCAAATTTGGAATCAGAAGTGTTAGGAACACCTTAACTAGGTTCAGATATATATTCCCTTTTATGCACACACAAGAGTCATATGTGGTAGTCTTTCTAAAAGAACTCTTTCAATTACTATAAAATAAAAAATTCTAATAGGAAAGTTGATATCAACATTTAATTCAAAGCATTTTTTCTTTCTTTTTACGTAATATAATGGTGCAGATTACAAGTGAAGGCATTTAAAGTTAAAGAAATAACAGTATTCCCAGGAGGGCAATTATTGGATTCTTCAATCAAATATGAGTCACAGGAGAAAGGTGACTCTCTGCAACGAAGAGTGAACTCTCAGGACACTGTCACTGCGGTGGTGTTGGAGACTCCTTGAATACCACGGCAACTCTGGAATTCTAGGGTGGTGGGATTGGTTCCAGCAGAACTTAACTCTAAACCTGTCCTATTTTCAAAAAGAACAGGTTCAGATCTGATTCTGTGGGACCTTCTAGGGCCGGGTTTCTCAACCTCAGTGCTATTGACATTTTGGGCTGGATCATTCTTTGCTGTGGGTGGTGTCATGTGTATTGTAGGATGTTTAGCAGCATTCCTAGTCTCTACCTGCTAGACACCCCTAGTATCCTCTCCCTCAGCTGTAACAACCAAACATGTCTCCAGACATTTCCGAATGTCCTCTGGGGGGCAAAATCACCCTCAGTTGAAAACCACTGCTCTAGAAAGAGTGTTTTTCAAGCTATTTGTGGTGAAGGACAGGTATTTTTATTTCTAATCCTTTGAAGACTGATACTTTTGGTTTATATCTTCTTCAGTGAGACAGAGTCCACTGTTCATGCACTTATATGCCATGGCAATGTCAAATTGCTTGAAAAGTTTCTAGATGCTTACTCTCAATTTCTGTATTTCTCTCTTCACAGATCAGTTTGTGGACTAGCATCCACCCAATGGGTGACACTTTGTAGTTCATTGGCCTAGAGCCTTGCTAATCAAAGTGTCATTCTTAGACCAGAAGCATTGACATCACTTGGGAACCTGTCAGAAATGTGGAATCTCAGGCTTCACCCTAGACATACTGAATCCGAAGCTGCATTTTAACAAGATTCCTACGTGATTTGTGTGCTCACACTCTTTGGGAGCAGCACAGGACTGTGCCATCTTTATATCCTCACACAGGTCGCCAGGGTGTGCCAAAGTTGGAAATAAACCAGGTGTAGCAGGGAAAACTTTTATTTCAATGCTCATCCTGGAGACCATCTAAGAGCTGCTAAAACTTATTTAAGTTGAGTGAGTGTGGCTCAGGAGACCTCCAATCACTCTGTACTTTCTAATGCTGAGATTTCAACTAAGAGGCATTCTATCATGAAAAAGTTCTCACCGTATTATGACCAAGGTATAAACAGGGTATAACTAGGATATGTCCTATCCCTGTCCCCATCCCACCATCAAATTCATATATTTGGGTTAGCTATAAATACAATGAAAAGTTAGGTTATTAATACTACTAACCAACATTAATTTGTTAAGACAAAGAGGAAAAACAAAATAATGACTTACGTCTGACTGAGTATACAAATGGCTTTAAAAACTTCACAATATAATCCAGATCTGGTTTGTGAATTCTCCCAAGCTGTATCAGATGGTGATCAGGTGGGTAGCTGGCTAACTCCTCCATGTCATCCTTATGTGTAGAGCCCAGGGAAATCACAAATATGACATAGCCTTGACATTTGGCCCTTAGAGCCATCTTCTTTAAGAATTCCTTTCTGTCTTGATTTTCTCCAGCTGAGACCACAAAGATGGCCTTGTGTTTTCTCGGGTTGGGTGTTCCTGGGAAGAGATTCTCCATGGTCCACAGTAGGGCATGGCCAATGGTGGCTTCTCCATTTAGCTGCTGGAGGGAAGTCTGGATGTGGCTCTTCATTAGGACTTGGTTGTCATAAGTTGTAAACTCAAACTCTGTTTTTACTGCACCCTTCTTTCTCCTAGAACTATCCCAAGGAGAATAGCTCAGCAAGGCAATCCTATCACCATAGTCTGAGGTTAAAGGGTTTGAAGCAATGTCGAAGTTGTCAAGCACTGAGCTCACCAAGGCTTTTACAGCTTTAAACTCATCACTTGCTATATTCCGAGAATTATCTAAGAGGAAGGCTACATCCATGTATGAATTTTCAGGCACAAATACCTCTTTGATGCAAGTATTTGGAAAACATTTATCTGAAAACACATGGAAAGACTCATCATTGGTTCAATGTCAGCACAACAAGACACTGTTATTTGAGATCTTCAAGTGATTCAGTGACTGATTACCAATAATTAACAATCTGATCAATTACCTCTTCAATCTCACATCATTTAAATTAATGAGGAATTTTCAATGGTCCAGTATTTCTGTGGCCATGAGCGGAAATTTGGGAAGGACTTTAATGAAAGCAGATGTAGGCAGCATGTATACTTGAAGTCTATGTGTCATGTCCAAACTCATTTAGAAAATATTTTCAATATTTTAGAGGCTTTTGATCAAACTACCAAATTGTCCCCAAGGAAAGCCACATCAATTGGGATAATCTTCTAAGCCAATTTTCACATTCTATGGAATCTCCAAACGTTACAGAAATTGAAACCCTGACATATGGTTTTGAAAGACTGGAAAACTTAAAATAGAATATATAATCAAAAATAGAAATCTCTGATAAAGCTAGATTTAATAACTCACTCAAAAGCATTTAAGTGATTCAGCATAATAAATTCCTCTCATGGGTCTTACCATAGCAAAGTGTACAGCGCCGAAGTCTTTCCAATGGTTCATATTCCCCATTTGGAGGAACTGGAATCACCTGAAATGTTCCAGTGTTGTCAAACTGTATTGAAAAACAAGCATAAGCTTATTTGCTTATTTTCTTTAGTTATTAACAGGAAGCCACTGTGCACCCACTTTAAGGATTAGTTTGAAAAACACCTAATTAATCACCATTACCTTGCATTATAGCCCTTTGCTCTATTCAGTGCATCTTTACACACACACACACACACACACACACACACACACACACACACCATCTCCCTTTTTTCCCCATAACCCAAAGAAATATACAGAACAGGTATCAGCATCCCTTTTTTAATGAAGAGAAAACTGCCACAGATAACCACCAGATTCACCCACTGCGACAAGTATTAAAATCTCACTCATATTTCCAAGCCTGCAATTCTGCACTGAATTTTTACATGCTTCTGATTATGCACCAGCTGATTATGTACCACACATCAGCTTCTGAAGTTGAGTCCTGCAGAAATTTTACATTCACAAGTTTCCTTTGGCCCCTTGAAATAGTGATTTCAACTATTTCCACCCCAATCACACTATCTAGAATGAGGCACATCTTTCAGATGTCAAGTGGACTTCCCTAATCACAAATTCCAACTAAAAGTCTATTTCAAAAGGCAATAGACAGAAGACACTAAGTCTATTCAAAAATTCTAGTAGTATATTGCCTGATTTTATCTGTTTCTTGATTATGTTTTTGCTTTAATATTCACCGAAATGGGCAATATATAGCATTCATTCATTCATTTATTCATTCATTCATGAGTCAATAACTATTCATTGGGCATTACTCTGTGTGAGGTACCATGCAAGACAGATACTTTTATTACAATGAAAGAAATCTATCATTCCAAGGTGGGGGTGAGGGTATCTCTCAACTCACAAAGATGCTCATGCTGTTTCTCCTTCTCCCTTGGGAAGTTAAAGGGTTAGAAAAGCCACACCCTCTGTTTTTCTGTAAAGTGCTGAGTGACCCTTTGGAAATATTTATAATCATCCCAGCCTTACAGTTAGAAAGTATTTACTACATCCCTACTCTCTACTCTTTATGAAATTGGATACTTTGGGTATTATTGTGTATTTGACCTTGTTGGTCCCCCATGTAAAGACTAAATGTTGCCTTGGTAAATCAGGAAAGTTTATTCACAGGAGTGAACTACATGCTCTTCATTCATTCATTCATAATGTTTATAGGTACAATATAATGTGCCTACACTGTTTATAGGTACTGTTCTAGGTGCTGGGGATACAGAAATGAATAAAGCAGATAAAATCTCTACCTTACATTCTAGTGGGGTGACATATACCACAACATAACAAATACAGATCTTCCTCAACTTACGATGGGGTTATGTCCTGATAAACCCATCATAAGTTGAAAATATTGTAAGTCAAAAATGCATTTAATACACTTAATCTACTGAATATCATATCTTAGCCTAGCCGACCTTAAACATGCTCAGAACACTTACATTAGCCCACAGTTGGGCAAAATCATCTAATACAAAGGCTATTTTATAATAAAGTGTTGACTATCTTATGTAATTTGTTGAATACTGTACTGAAAGTGAAAAACAGAATTGTATTTTTCTTGGTTGTTTACCCTCGTGATCACGTGGCTGACTGGGAGCTGCTGCTCACTGCCCCTCGCTGCCCCTGCCCAGCATCACAAGAGAGTATCATACTGCATATCACTAGCCCAGGAAAAGATCAAAATTTAAAATTTGAAGTACGGTTTCTATGAATACATATCGCTTTAGCACCATGGTAAAGTCAAAAAATCATAAGTCAAACTATTGTAAATTGGGGACTGTCTGTAATAAATTACCTACTATGTCGGGAGGTAAATATTTTTACAGAAAAACTTGGACTTCCTACAATCCTTTTTGTCAGGATCAATCGCAACTCTCCCTGTGGCTCCTATTTCTGAAAAATTTTTGGATGTGTTATGAGCAGATTGATTCTCTTCATGTTATAGAGGATTTCTGTTTCTTTTTATGGTAGAAATATGTGTATTTGTATGAAAATAGACCTTTATAACCTCTTGGACAACATGATGGCTTCACCCAGCTCCAGGAGCATGTATTTCATGAATAATCTGAATATATTTAAAAATAGTAGAACAGTAGCGGGACAGGTTCTTCAGATTCTGGGAGGAGTGTGGGAGAAGCATAGATCTCAGGAGAATCTGTGGATCCATAAGGGATGGAACCTCTCTTGGGAAAAATGTTCATATACATCAAATGTTTTACACAACATTGAGAGTTCAAAGATCCCCTAAACTTCATCCATCACAGGTCAAGACCAGTTGTTCAATGAGACATAGTGAGCAGATGACAGATTTGAGAAACACCAGTGCTGCAGAGGGCTGGTAGAGTGCCATATTCACGGCTCTTTCTGTCAGACAGACCTGAGTTCAAATCTTGATTTAGCCCTTTAGTAGCTGTACAAAATTGAAGAAGTCATTCAAACTCTCTGGGCCTCAGTTTCTCCATTTTTAAGTGGAGATAACAACTGCATTCACTTCAGAGGGTAGTGAGAATGTATGAGTATGTACGTAAAGCTCTAGGGACAGTGCCTGGCACACAGCAGGAGCAGAGCAAATGTGGCTGCTATTATAATTGACTACTGTTATTAGGTATTGGATTTCATGGACCCTGGTAATGATATAACTGTGAAAACTGCAAAGGGGGTCAAGAGGCCACATATCTCCCCCTACTCCCCACTATTCCCATCCTGTCAGTACCACTATCCTAAAAATAAAGAAGTTGCCAAGGGAAGTTCTTACCCCAAAGGCCTCATCAAGGAAATCCCTTTCATTAAAAGCAAAGACTGCCGGACTGATATCCAGGGCGCTAAACTCCATGGTAGCCGTGATGATGGACGACCTACTGGATGCTTGTCCGTTGCTAAAAAACACAGCAACTCTCCTCATATTGGCTCCTGGATAAGTCCGCTTGAAAACATTTCGGGCCACAGACCTCATCGCATTACCAATGTCACGGGCTTCTGTGGGGATTTGATATTTTATCTGGGAAAGAAGCTGGAGGAGTTGCTTCTTGCTATGGTAGTCAGACCAACGGACGAGGTAGCTGGTGCCTGAGTCATAGGAAACCACAACAACTCTTGCTCCCACAGGGCAATTATTTTCCCTAATGTTAAGGTCGTTGACAATAGAAGTGATAATGTCCTTTGTTTCATTAAATCTCTGTTCTGTGATACCGTGGGAGTGGTCCAGGGCAAACACCAGCTCTGTTGGATACGCTGGACACTTTTCTACAAAAATGAAAAGCAGAGTATGAAGTTATTTCACTCGATCAAAAGCCTTTTTTCATTCTCTTTACTCCAGTGAGGCTAGTTCACACTGAGGTCTAGGAAAATGCAAGTGTCACAAACAGCTCTAGCATTAGAGGCACCCACATGTAAAGGAAGGAAAAGAACCTGCTTTGTTAGCTTGAAGGTGTTATGTAAATATATAGCATTAATATTTGGCTATATGGTGCTCAGATTTCACAGTCCACTTTCAGAATGCTATTTAAAAAGAAATTGGAGGGAGTATTTGGGCTGATGGAACAGCTCTGTATCCTGATTGTGGTGGTGGTTACATTAATCTATGCATGTGTTAATCTGAACTCACATAAAAAAAGTGAATTTTACTGTATATAAGTTTTAAAAAATGAATAGAAGGAAAATATAGCTTATTGGGTATTTTGAAAGTTTACTCTCTTTAAAAATCATCAGAAATGATCTAGTAATGATGATAAAGTCAGTTGGAAGATTTCCATCCACTTATGCAACAAATATTTATTGAGGACCTGCCATGTGAAATGCAGGGTGACACACACTGTGAGATAGATGCAAAGATGAACCGAATACAGGTCTGCCCTCAAGGAATTTTTATTGTGGAGGATCATTATATTACAAGATGTAGAGTGATTACTATGCTTAATGGGGACTCAGAGGACAAAGAGGCTGTTTCCAAAGAGAGGAGATCTCAGGGCCTTCATGAACACTAGCTTTTGAATAAAGTGAGGGTGGCAGGAGGAAGGGAGCAGCATGGACCACAGCAGGCCTGCAAAGAGCTACTATAAAAATGGGACTGTCTACAGTTCCCAACTCAATCTTAATAGCCTTATGATGATTAAACTTTAGAAATTTCAAAGGGAATCTGCCCTATGTACCAAACCTAACTTTTCAAAGTCCTTGCTGAAGTCTGAACACAGGAAGAGAAAAAGGAATTATTTAAAAAATAAACATTATCTATATAAGCTATTCTATTATCCCCAATCTGGCTAACTCCCAAAGCACATTAAACTCAAAATATCCCATATTCCAGTAATAGAAACAGGAGAGGAAGTGTTGATTTAGAGATGTGTTTTGAATCAAGGAATTTTACTGTGAAGAAATTTTTAAAATATGGAAGCCAATAATGAACAAGAAAATAAGAGAAATGAAGTATTGCTTATCTCTTAGTCCTATACTAAAAATTATTAACGAAGTGGCAGACAAGCATCTTCAAGACTGACCTATCATCACAGATTCACCCAGAAAGCAGAGTCAATTTCTATTTATTTTTATTCTCTCCCTTTCCTAGTGCCCAGTAGGGCACCTGATAAATTTAATTCAAATCCATGACATTTTATTAGGCACTTACCTGTGCAAGTTTTTTTTTTTTTGGAATTAAAGTAAATGGCACCAAACTTTGGGATAAGCTCAACCACCCTATGGGTCAACTTCAGCAGGCCTCTAGGAGAGCAGGAGTTCTTGAAGGTGACATAACTGGCTTCAGTGGCAATGTCATCAGAGAGATCTAAGGTGCCATCAACACCAACTACAATCTAGGTCCTGGGAAGATCATCCACAGTGGGGTCGGGTTTACAAGTGGTGGGCACTGGTGAAATGAAAAGTGTGAATGTGAGTCAGAGAGAGAAAGGAAACATCACCAGTCCAAGAAGCCAGTGTCCATGGGGTCAGCAGCAGACAGAGCAATAGAATATGGTCAGGCAGAGAGCCCTGTCACTGAATTCCCCAGCAACACAGAGCTGCCTTCGTGAAAAAGTGAGGTGTAAACTGTGACAGGGCCTAGACAGAAAAACAGTGTGACGGGGCTGGGGGCTAGGTGTCACCATTTTACAATCAGATCCAAATATGACATTGACAATTACAGTCATAATCAAAAGACAGAAGTGTCTGCATAGAGGGAAGTAGTCCTTTTTCCCATGGGGATGAGAGTTTCTTTCAAATTGGTCTTGTGGGAATGTAGTAATTATTTCAGCAAAAAACATAGTATGGTTAGAATACTCACCTTTCCAACAAGCTATAAAAAGGAGAAAGAGAGAAGAGTCTGTTACATTTTTGAAACACAGACTAACGATAATCCAAAACAACAAAATTTCAACAAAGCCTAACATTTTGCTTGACTCGAATTGCAAATGAGGTTTATTCCTAAATTATAGGAAACCAAAGTTGAAGGACTGAGGAAGATGTATGCAGAATTTTATTAATTTGTGAACCTTCCTGACCTTTTCTCCTCGTGAGTCACGGCCAGCCGACTTGAGCAGAATTTTGGTTGAAATCTGAAACACTGATCACTTGTCTTGGAAGCAGAATAGGTGAGCCTCTGATTAAATGGCAAGATAGCTAAAATTCAGTTTGTTTTGTCTCTCTTCTCACAGCCTGAGAGCCATTCAGCAAGACAAGGCTAAGACATAGGGACTTATTGTCTTGCCTGATGAACACCTTGGGAATCTCTATTTTCCTGCAGAACTGTAGGGATTTCCAAAGGAACTTTGTCTCCGCTAAAAAAAATACAGCTCCTGTGTTTGAATGATCTCCGTATCTAGAGAAGGGAGAGAAACCCCCAAGGGTTTCTCCTGAGCAAAACAGCACCTGGTTTCTGTAAGTGATTTACTCTGTAAGTGTGAGACAAATCAGGGGGGAAGTGTTGGTAAATCTTTAAGAAAGTACAGGCCTGACAATTTCCATGTTCATTTTACTCAACACCTAGGAAGCAAATGAGTCACTCCAACGTAATAAAAGATTTTATTAGCACCAGCAACAAACAGGCCTTCCATTCTGCTGTCCCACAGCACAAGCTTCCCTCACATCAACCCTATTAACACCTTTTTTTGTCTTAATCCTGTGGCCCTGAGATGCTAACAGCCAGTAGACGGAACACACAACCCACAGCCTCCTCTGCTTCTCGAGTCCTGAGACAGATCCCTTTTCTCTGACTGAGAAATTCCATTTGTTAACCTCCAACCCAGCTGAGAGGCTAGAAGCACAGACTCTGGAAATAGACACCTGTCTGGGTTTGAGTCTGGTGAAGCTAGGTGACTTTGGGGGAATTCCTTGACCTCTTTTAGTGTGTTTCTTTTTAAACTTATTTTTCCTAAAAATTCTCTTTACTTATGCCTCTCCTTCCAAAACTCTATTCACTTGGGTCCCCCTGTTTTATTCTCGATCACCCCGTCCCTCTCCCCATTCCACTCTAGCCTCCTAGATCTCTTATTTTATTCTGGGGGGAAGGTCCCAGCTACCAGCTCAGGACCTGGGCCCTCATCCCTATGTGGTAGAGATGATGTGGCAGCGATCCTCATCCCTGCGGCAGAACTGATGAGCAAATTTGTTAGACCAGGAGTCCTGTCTTGCAGGGCCTCAGGGATGCCATCTATAAAGTGAGGCCCTCTGAATTAGCTCTAAGGTCTGTCACCCAAATCCTCATCTCAGTCCTGCATTCTGGAGTTTCATACTCTGCAATCAGTACCCATCTGGTTATGGAACCCATCCACTCTTCCCTGGCCCACCAATTTCCTGGCTAACTCCTTTCATTCATGTTGGAAAACTGTCTTCAAATGCCAAACCCTCTAAGGGTAGGTATTCACCTCCCTGGCCCCTTCTACCTCCTTTGGTCTTCCTTGGGAAGACATCATTTGATTTTGCTGAGAAGACCAGCAACACCTTGAGGAGTCTGATCACACACTCACCTCCCCTACAAGAGCTCTCCCTTTGTCCTCTCGCTGTGGCCCCAGGCCCTGGTTCTCACCTCCTCCCTGTGCTGGAGAGCCTTTCTACCTCTCAAGCAATGTCTTTCACATGGGTCCCCGCTTTGAATCTTCTCGCCATTAGCTTCTTCTTGCTTCTTTTCAAGTTGCCCACATGTGGTGGGACTTCCTCATCTCTGTAACACCATTTTCTGTCCTCTGGCCCTGCTCTTTTTGCTAAGACAGCTCCCTAGGTTCAGCCCTTGAGTTTCTGTTTCTGTCTCTCTAGTTTCACATCCTCATCCATCCATGTGGCTCTAAGGACCACAAGTGCTTGAGTGACTTCAACACCTGAGTCTCCTCCCATGATCCTCATCTTCATGAGAGGCCCATTTCATCAGCTGCCTGTAGATCATTTCAATTTAAGGCCTACAGAACATTCCTCTGCCTCTAAAATGCTTGAAGTCATCATCTTTTCCTACCAATTGATTTGCCTTCATAAATCCTCCTCTGCCTCCTCATCCACAGTGATACTGAGCCTCCCCCACCGGGATTACAGTTATTTTAGACTTGTTTTTCTTGTTGTTATTTCCTTGCCACATGATTGCAATGACTACATTTTTCTCAAGTCTTCTTCAGTAAAGTCTCTCTGATTTTCCCATTTTACATTCTTCTGACTGTGATTGCACAAGCATTATTATAAACCACAATGCAAACATGAAGAAAGACAAGTCATCTTAAATTCTACCATCTTAACACAATAAATTGTTACGTTTTTCTATTTTTGCTTCCAACACTTGTTTCTATGTATATATATTTACTTTTATGTAAAAATAAGGAGGATTCAATTTACTTGCCTGGGTTTTAATGACAATATTTTTCATATTCTGATTGAGTCTTCATAAAAACCATATCTGTTTACTATTTTGCACCATAACCTAATTATTCTATAAGTTCAAACAGTCTAAACGTATAGTCCTTGTGCTTTAAAGAATAATATCTCAACAACCATCTTTACATATAATTTTTTTGTTTTTTTGCTTTATTTCCTTAGGATAAATTTTCAGAAATGAGATCACTGGGCTTTTCCTCCTTCTTCATAACCAAAGACAACCTCTCTATTTTTGCTGATTCCTGCTTTATTCCTTTGCTGAAACCATTCTCTCACTGCTCCCCATCATTTCCCTATAACCAGATTCAATTACCTCCATCCAAGGAGACTTCATTAACTAAGTAACTAACCAACTAACCCCAAACCCCCACATTCACTGCCTTAAAACCATGCCTTCTCAGGCATTTGTACGTAATTGTTATGCTAGTCTGAGCTAATGCACACACCTTTTGAGTTGGTCTCTAGGCATGTTTTCTCTTGCTGTATGAATCGCACCTCATAAGCTAAGGCACATGTCTTTTCCTCCCACCTTTGATGTGAGCTCTTCCTATAGCAGGCTCAAGACAAGCCTGCTGCAGACAATGTCTGCCTTCTCCACCAGTGAATTCAGCCTACTGATTCCACATACCCACACTACCTTCATCCTGGTGCCCTCACCAATCACTGATGCTCTTGTTTCATGACACACAGATACTCACGACTATGGTCCCGCATGAACTGGATCAGATCACATTGCTGCAAATGAAAAAAGAGAGAGAGAAAAGAAACATGAGCACAGTGGCCTCCAAGTGGCCATCTTTATTTCCCAGTGGACTGGTTGAATAAGGAGATACATACAGAATATACAGGCTGCCCCGCCATGCCTTTAGCACCCTGGGAAAACAAAACCAAAGCAAGTTATTGGTATGCGAACTGGAGTCTTGAATGACAAAACAAGAGCAAACAAAAAAGCCTTCTTTAAGAGCACAGCTGGCAGAGAGTGATCAAAATACTCCTGAACTGGTAGATTACAATGCTTTTTTCCCACTCACATTAAGAGTATAAACTTTTTTCTTTCAATGTTTTATCAATTAATGTCTGCCCAGAGTGAACTGAATTATTTTTCTAGGGTGAGAAGAAGAAACAAAAGTATTTCTTAAAGATATTTGTACTAAAGATATAATTCTTAGAAGGCATTTCTCATAAGAAAACTTAAAATTGTAAACAGCAGATTTCCCAAAGGGTGGCACTAAAGAGAGGAATCTATTGAGGGGGCAAGTGTATTACAAATCAAGGAGTTTAAAATGCAGGCAGTAGCATACAACCTCTATATACGTGAAAGAACCAAAGACAATTACACAGCAAAACAGTCATTACACAGAAGAAGAGCATACACTAAGTTCATAAATGCTGAAAGGTTATGGAGCAAAGGAGTAAAAATTACTGGGTGAGATGGATCAGCAAAGGTTCCTGAAAAAAGTCAGTCCTTCTTTCTTGGCAGCTGAGCTTTTCTCTTTTCCCCTTCTTACTTCCTTTTATCAGGATCAGGCTTCTCCTTGGCAGTGGTCCATAACATGTCTGCACACATGGATCCCTTTGGGCAACTGATGAATACTGGGATGGTAGCTTCAGAAAATGCTATTACAAGCTCACACTCCTACAATTTTACTGGCCACTGGAAGCTCAGTCAGGCATGTCAGTATAATAACCTCTGTTCTAAATGACAAATGGGTCATCTGCCCATCCATCCATTCATCCATCCATCCATCCATCCAATAAATAGTTAAATATTTGCTGAATGCTGAGGTGCCCCATTGTGTGCTGCTGGTGTTAATTGTGTGGCATCCACGATTCTACCCATCAGGTCTTCCTGACCTAAATCAGAAAATTACGCATCTCACTAAGTGATACTGAGTCTTATCCTTCCCTTTACAGGTCATGGCAGAAAACAGAAAAGAATGCACAGCTATTTAAACAGAAAGAGGAACAATTTCTGGCTAATAAATAGAGTAGACGCCCACGTCTTGCAGAAGACCAGAACTGTGGCGGGTACGTCCGAAAAGACTGAGCTTAAGAATAACTTTGAGCAAGTTCTTAAGTAGCGACTGAGGATCAAGGGCCTAAGACGAAGAATCTACATTCTACCTGACCAGCAGGGCCAAGCACAAGACCCGGAAGATGTGGGTCCCCCAAATGAGAGCTCCAGAAGTTGGAAAGGAGATAAATTCAGACCAGAGCAGGTTGACTCAGAGACTAGATGGTCACCCACATGACTAAGAACATTCACCAGTTCCTTAATGCAAAAGAAAGAAAAGATTGTATCAGAGTGTCCTTTGCAGTTAGCTATTCTCATTCTACTATGGATTCAGTCATTCAGTCGTCCACAAAACACCCACGTTCTATTGTTTTCTTTATAAAGTCCCCTTTATGAAGTTAAAGAACCCCTCCAGGTAGTCAGAAAACATTCACAATGCACAAAACAAGGAAAGCAGTTTCTCCACTCATTACATGTCTCTGCCTGCACCTCCAACACAAAACACAGGTGCTGGCAACATTTAGTTCTTACCTAACCGTGCTCATGAGGGGAGAGAGACGTGTAAATAAATCAGTACAATAACATGAAAGGCACTAAAACAGAGATACAGTTATTTCATCAGTGGGAGATGTGCCTGACTCTGCCTGGGGACACTTCCAGAGGTTATACTTCTCTTGTAATGGAATCACAGTGGAAAGTTGTAGCTATATTTCCAAATCTCTCTCGAGTCTAAATACTGAGGATAGGAAGGCAGCAATCTTGGTTATGGGAAACTCTATCAACTCGTCTCTCGTGATGGAACTTGGCCAGGACACCTTTAGGAAGCTTATGCAGTCCCATCCCTATCTTTAAAACTTCAGTGAAAAACAACAGCAACAGCTAATGTTTGCATCAAACTTTAGAGTTTACAAAGTGTTCATATTTGAATATCTGATCCTCACAGCTACCTTTTGAGGTGGTTAGGAGAAGATATGTTTTCCCCATTTTAGAGGTAAACTGAGAGACCCAGTGACTGGCCCCAGGTCACATGGCTAGCAAGAAGCAGAATCTGGACTTGAACCCAGTGCTTCAGACTTTAAATTCTGTGCCCCTTCCATTGGACATCCTAAAAACCAGCATATGCTAGTTAGCTCTCATGGATATACTTACTCTCCGTCCAGGAAGGCCTTGGCTTCCTTGAGATCCCTCTTCACCTTTCAAGCCTACATTAAGCTGCAGACAGGAACATGCATTAGTTTCCACACTGTTTATCCATGGGGACTACTTTAGTTTTAATGAGTCTTTATAACTAAAAAAAAAAATTTTTTTTAAGAAAACAACTATTTAATTCAAGTCAAGTAAATTGTGTACTCATAATATACACTACCCACTCTTAATCATTGATAAACATACATTTTCCTCTTAGCCTCTTCTTTTAATGGCATACTTTGCTCTGTGCATTTAAGTCTAAATTAGTCATAAACTAAGACTGGCACTAAAAAAAAGCAAATATACTAGGGCACGCAGAAATCTAATAAAAAACCCTCCAATCTGCAAAGGATCAAATAAGAAAAATAATTCCCCACATACGTAAGAATACATGGATGGGCTGTGTCATTCCGATGCCTCAAGGTGATGGATGTGGATGCTAATGAAATTTATCCAGCCAGATGGAAATTATCTGTTGAATTGCATCTCTTTCATGCTGGTAATGACCACTGATATTACACTCAAACATTACAATGAAAGGATGCTTGTCTCAGCATTTTGTTTTTAAGTAGGTATAACATTCTACTCTGCACTTTGCTAATTAGAAGATCTCAACAGCCTTTCTTAAAATGAATACCCCATATGACCTTGGTTATGGGTAGTGGAATTGTCAGAAAACCCTCAGGGACACAGTGGGAACATGTCAGCTTCATTTCCACTCACAGGGTTAATATTCTGGGCCTTAATATGTGCCTTAGAAAAGACTGGATGGCACTGACATTTCTTGGAACAGCCAGTTATCAATCTGTAAATCTTTAAAATAGTTCAGATTCATGGAACCATAGAATTTTAGAGCTGAAAGTGACCTTTGGTGTCATTAAGTTCAACTCTCATGTTACAGAAATACAGACCCTAAAAAGGTGTGTCGAAGGTCACACAGCTAGGAAGTGGCATTTCAGATGCTCTTGGGTTGGATCGATAATCCACATTTATTATTATAACATAAAAGCCAGAGTCTTCCAAAGAAACATTCATTATTTCTGTTTTTTAGGCTACTTACTGTTAATCCCCTAAATCCTTTGGGTCCAGGTCTCCCAGGAATTCCAGGATCACCAACGTCACCCTAAACATTCAGATATAAGAAATCAAGATGTTAACATATTTGCTATGAAAGAATAAAAATAATTCTCTCCAACCCAAAACATCACTGATCTTATAACTATACTATATATTAAACATTAAATGTCATCTTCTGTCATTTGGAACTAAGTCACTGATACACCTAGATACTCTCCAAACTATTTTTAATTTTCTAAGAGTATAAATATTTATGCATAAATACCAATGCAATGGCTAGCCAATCAGTTACTAAAAATATCTAAAGAAAAATACTTGAAAATCAGGAAAAACATATGGAGTATTGACTCCATAAAATACTGAAAAATTAATTACTTCTTAAATTCATGAATCATGTCTGAAAAAGTTGAAGGTAAAAAAATTTACTCTGACTTTGGTGGGAAACTAATTTTAGCACTTTTCAACATGCTAATTTCACATTTATCTGTAAATTGAAATATGCTAATTTTCTCCCTTTTTCAGTAAATTAGAACATTGGTCCTCGGCAATGAGAACTCTTATCCTAACAGTTATCTATATAGTCCCTTCTTGTACCCTTTTCTACTTAAGGAAAGAATCTCTTGGCAATTCATCAATTAAAAGTACTTCTAAGAGGATTCAAAAATTGACTGTTTTCCAGCAGTTGATTTGATTTGCTTAGACTTTCTATTTTTTTAATCCATACTTTTTATTTTAATTTGAGCATCAACTATTGGAAGACACTCTTCGGGACAGGTCACTTTTTTTAATAAAAAGGAAATCTTATTACACAATTCCCGTGTATAAAACAGATATAACGTGAGCTACTCTGGATGAAATGGAAAGTATGTCTGGTTGTAAAGCATGGAGACGGATTTCAATCTGTAGGCAATGAGGAATTTGGAAGATGTTTGATCAGGAGAGTAACATAATTAGGCTATGCTTTGGAAAAATTCAAGTGACACTAGTGTCTGGGATTGATTGAAGCAGGGAGAAGTTCAAAGAGGGGGACCAATGAAGAGAATGTTGTAATCTTTCAGGTGAGAGGAAGTGAAGGCTGCAATAATGAAGAACAAACAGGAGTAGCTGGAACCAAGAGTTTTGAACAAGATCACAGAGGCAGAGAAATCAAGAAGAGGACAAAGGACTAAACTTGGGAAGATACTTAGAGGTAGGGTTTCTAGACAAGACACATCAGGCAATGAAGGACAGGACAATCTTTTCCAATTTAAAGATTCATAGGAGTTAAGTATGCTCCTTTCTTCATGAAGCTCAGACAAAACGACTGCCCTGCTTTTTTTTTTTTCCTTTTCCATTTCATTCAGATCTACAGGCTTACCTCAATTCTCAAAGAGAAGGTTAAGATCGTGGTAATTGCAAAAGAATGTCATGTGCACAATACCTTTTGCCCCATATCTCCAGGGAATCCTCTTGGGCCCTATAATTTTCAGCAAAGAACATAAATAAATCAACACACCACTTCTGCAGTATGATCATTTCCTCCTGTATTATTTAGGTTTGATTCATCAATTAAATAAACAGTTATTTTCCATATTTACCTTTATTCCTTTTCGTCCCATAGGACCATATCCCGGGATGCCATAATCTCCCTGTGAACATATAAGTTCATTTCAGCTTCTGAAAAGTGAAAATTAATTGTAATCTATACTGGGGAGATTATACTGTTAGGAGAGATGCACAAGGGACCTCCAGGTGGAGGGGGCCTAATCAGTGACCTTGAAATCTGGGAATATGCATGTTGCTGGATTTTCTTTACTTCCCGGTGTGTGCCCTGGTGCTTCTCTGGCCAGCTCCGCTCTGCAAACATTGCAGGAGGCAGAGGGAGGATAGTTCAGGATTTATGGAGTCAGTGGCAGTTACTTGCCTGGAAAATGAGGAGCAGTTCCAAAGGACATGGGTGAGGAATTCCCCAAAGAAGAATTATAAATGGCCAATAGACATATGGAAAAATATCATCCTCACTAGTAACCAAAGAAATGCAATTTGAAACAGTAATGAGATACCATTTTTTTGTCAATAAAATTGATAAAGATAAAAAAAAGAGAAAGTGTTGACACCCACTGTTGGTGTGGATGCCCTGAAGCAAGCACTCTCCTGCATAACACGTGGGTGCATATATCTGCATATATCATTTGAATTTTCCTAAGGGCACTTTGCAATAGAGTTCAAAGTCTTAATTAAATATGTATATAATCTTTGACCCAGCTGTGCTACTTCTAGAAATTTCTATGTAGAAATGAATTATGGTTTTGTCTAAAAATTTAGTTAGGTAAAAGAATGTTCGTTGCTGTACTGTTTATGACAGTAAAAAACTAAAAACAAACTAAATATCCAATAATAAGAGATTGGTCAAATGAACTAAGGTATATAGAGTGGAATATTTCGATGCTACTAAAAGTGATGTTGAGGGAAAAATGTTTATGACATGGAAATATACATGTACCATGATATATGGTTTACAGGGAAAGATAGAGTGATTTTTTTTTTGTATCTTCAGAATGTTAATGATAAATATCTCACAATGATGGGATTATGAGTAATTTTTTTTTCTTCTCCACTTCCCATCTTTTGTGCTTGGTAAATTTTCTATAATATCTATGCATAACATTTGCAATAAACATTAAAAATGAATTTAAAAATTGTTCCTATATTGCTGCTCCGTGGACTGAGATACTGGTACACCCAGAGCTACCAGAACAGATGCCCCATTTCTTAGCCCTACTCCCGTCTTCTTGTCATCACCCTAGACTTTTGCAAGACGAGGAGAGAAATGGGCCATGCTGCTTTTCAACTGACATGTGTCTATATGGCCATCTTGGTTGTTAAAATATTGCGATGCCCTATTCTAACTTATCTATTATTCTCTCTGCATGCCCCCTTTCCCTCCCACTGCTCTCCCTCACTGTAACAGACAGACTAGCTACAGAATGAGAGCTCAGGGGGTAGGAGAAATGTTCCACATCTTCCTAGGAGACGCTGAAGTACCTTCAATTCCCCGGTGCTTAGGCTGATGGTGTCATCCCCCTTCTCTTTGAGTCAGAACTGAGCACATGGAGCTGGGAAAGGGAGAGGATCCTAAAAGCTCATACCTGTTTTCCTCGCTGTCCATCTTCCCCCACTGGCCCAGGATCTCCAAGAATTCCAGGTTCTCCCTGGAAGAAGAGCTTCAGATGAATAAAATCAAGTCCAACTCCCACCCTGGGAAGTTCTGTCCACGAGATGGGGAGACTACAGTTTCCCAGTGAGGGTTCAATGCTCAGTAAGGAGATGGGTGGAGGAAACAAACAATGATCTTCCCAGAGGTGAGCAGTACAACAACCGCAGAAGCCAGGGCTGGACGCAAGTACTGCTTTCCCAGTGTTGTAGAAGGATGAAGGAGAAGGCAAAGAATGGAGAATTGACTCTAGGGAAAGTTGATTCATTTGCCCATCCAATAATTATTTACTGTCCTGCAAGAAAAACTTGACATGATAGATGTGGTCCTGCCCTCACCAAGCATAGGCTGTTTGGAAAGAGAGACAATTAGACAGGCAATTATAAACTTGTGTGATAAAGTTCAGGGTGCTATGGGAGCCAAGAGAAGGTGAATCTAAATTAGATTTGGTGGGGCTGGGGAGGTTGGCTGCCTGAAGGGAAGGAGCAGGGATGCTGAGGGTTGAAGGATGAGTTGTGTGAGCTGGAAGAAGGATCGAGAGGAGTGAGAAGGATGCAGATAGAGAAAAGGCATTGGTAGAAGCCTGGGGCAGGCGTGCAGGAGGCAGATAATCTATGAAGCCTTAGAATTACACAGGGTCAAACAGCAAAGGGCCTTCTTTAAAGTTTGGAGATTCTCCAAAGTGCCATGGGGAAGTTAAGACTGACTACATGATTTGTAGGGCTCAGTGTAAAACGAAAGCACAGGCCCCTTGCTCAAATATTAAGAGTTTCAAGATGATGAAAGCAGAGCATTAAACCAAGCACGAGGCCCTTCTAAGCATGGCCCCTGTGTGACTGCACAGATCCCCGGCCCTGAAGCTGGCCCTGGGGGAGGGAGCCACAGAGAGGTTTTAAGCAGGGATGAGATTCTAAATAGGCCGGTAATCTGCTCTTGGACAATCTCCAGCAGAGCCACCTCAGAGATGGTAGGTTGAGCTAGACAGAGAACCACATGCACAAACAGATTTCAGTTCTGACACCCAGCACCTTCTGCCCAACTCTGCCACCACGTGCATTCATGTGTTCAGGAAATCAGGGGGCTGAAGAAATTTTTCAGAGATGTTTCGTGAGGGGTGAGATCACTGTGTCTCTCCTAGAGAAATGGGGTAGTTTCACGGAGAGGTCAGCAGTTAAAAATGCTTTGCTCGGTAGAAGGAAAAGAACTATTAGCAGAAAGCTGGTGGGTGGTTGATGGTTCCTGGATTCAATCATGTAAGGAATTAACATGAAAATCCAGAAAGAATGGGGGTGCTTTTTTCTCAGTATTTTAAAATCTATAAGAAATAACACTTACTTTTTTCCCCAAAAGTCCAGGTCTTCCAATGCTCCCTTTAGCTCCCACCAGCCCAGGAGAACCCTGAAAGAAAATGGAGATGCAAATCTTGGCACTACAGCAATTCTTAGACAACCTATTAGACTGGTTTTGCTTTTCTTCATGTAATTTCCAACAACTTCTTGATGCCTCCTGAACAAAAGACCCAGCCACCCAGGGGAGAGAGACAACTGGGCTGAAGCTAGATGACTCAGGCTTCTACCAACGCCTTTTAGAGGACCACAAGTCATCATCCGCAGGGACGTTGCTAGTCCCTGTGTGGCTTTAGTGAGAAATAGAAAAGGTGCACTTGACACACATTATTTCTGAAGGTGGCAAGTTTGTTGTACTGATTTTGTTAGAATGAGATAGTTTGTTGTCATTGGCACTTTTGTGCACTGTACCACACACACGTACAAAACAGGATGCAGAATGTGCTTCAGTTTTCCAACCTGAAAATAGGCAAAAATTTCTCTCACAAACATGCTAGGAAGATGCCTAGCAAACACAGGTATCCCTTGCCTTCTGAACTCTTGCTATCTGAGCTGAAGAATTGAATAGATTCAGCCCATTTTTCATATGAATCCCTCACCATCCAAACTCATTATACACTGTCAGAAGCTGGGGAACCAAATAGACTCAGAGGGTGAATTCAAAGCTGATCTTAGGAATCAAATAAATTTGGGTAGTGGGGATCTTTATAGAGTCAATTTCAAATATCTATAGTCAATGTGTATATGCATGGCACAGATAATTTTTAAAAGTTAGAAAAACCAGAAAAATGTATCAGGTTTTGAAATGTTCACAAGTCAGCAACAGCTGTATTCTTCTAAATGATTTCTTCAGGATGGTGAAATGGGTCTGTGCTTTTCAAGTAAAACCCCAGTGAAGGAGAAAGAGGAGTATTTAAGCTACATGCAACGAATCTGAGCTGTGCTAAAAATTTGTCCCACGTTAATCCAAAAATGAAATACCCCATACGTAGAACATATAAAATAAACTATACATGAAGATGCTTTTGAAGTAAGAGGAAAATGAAAGTTGGAGACCATTGACTATAACATTTCTGAGTCACTCACCTGAGGTCCTTTATGCCCCTCGCTTCCCTTCTCTCCTTTCCTGCCGGGAATTCCATTTACCCCCTTTTGTGGTAACAAAAGAAACATAGTGCAATGAAGTCAATGAACTTACTTTCTTCATTAGTGCTTCTGAAACACCCCATGGAAAAGCACTGGTCCCACCCTTCACTCAGCCTTTTAACTCTGTGATTAAGCATATCTTAGAAGATGAATTGCGGGGAGACCCAGACTCAGTGGTACAGATCTTATAAAGGAATTCCTAGCCTGGGTATAAGACCTTCATCCCGCTCTGACAGGGAGAAATGAAAAAGAGACTAAAGGGAGAAATAAACCCATAGGAGACAGAAGTAAGACGTAAACAGTGGTCAGATGGATTCCTTTGACTGGGCAGGTTACCTGAGCCAAAGTGCTTATCAGTGTGCACAATAGAGAGCAAAGTTGTTTCAAGTTACCACGAAAGGACATTTTAGCAGTAGAACCATCAGAGGAATTAAAGCATATTTACCAATAAATGCATGGTTCTCTCATACAGAAGAAAAAACTAGAGGGGCTGGCAATGTTTCTCACTGCCAAAGCATTAGCTGTAAAATGGCCCTGGCTGCCCCATGCAAATGGTGGTTGGAGCCCTAGGCTAGCCTTGGTTCACTGCCTAAGTATTGAAGGGACCCTGGGTAGCTGAGGTAATGTCACCCCTCTCCCCACAAAGCCTGGGGGTAGATCTAGGCTGGTCCCATGGTCACTCAATTTAGACGACCTGCTCACTGGCGGCGTGGTTCAGGCACCCCAGAATCACTCAAGAGAATCCCAAATTCCAGTTTAGTATTAATAATCTGGAAATTTTTAGAAGAAAAATGAACTCCTGGGAAGGTCTTAGAATGGACACATCTACACAGGCCTTTCCAGACAACTTCAGACTTAAAGTGGACTCCATAAGGTGACGAAATACCCACGTTACAAAGCCATTCTCTCAGGATGACCCTGGCATCTTTCTGACATGGAAGAGAGACACAGATGTCCTACTCGATGCCCATATAACTAATGATATGACCAAAAGAAAATGCAAATGGCTCACATAAAGCCCTATCAGTGATGTTCCAGAAGCGCTGTCATCCCCCATGGTGTTAGCATTAGGTGAGTTGAATAACAGTTTCCAATTCCTAACTTTCCTTCATGGGAGTCTGTGTGCAGGACCTTAGTTAAGGAAAACCAATTTGTTGATCCTGATATTGATTACTAATATAACCTTAAGGTTTTAATAATTCATTACTAAAAACATGCAGACATAATACTGGCTGAGCATAAGAGCATGCCTTTCCTCTATCAGTGAGCTGCAAATATAGGAGCAGGTTGGATGGAGCAAAATCACCCACCCACAACGGGAAAAGTAGAATTCCAGAGACACATACCATGGAGGAAGGTGGAGGCAGATTACAAATTTCTCAGATATTTATTATTACACAGAACTATCTGCCATCCTCCCATCAGAACAACAGCATTATTTATCAATATTTATGAAATATTCCAACACACCTGTGGGCCTTGTGATCCTTCAGCTCCCTGTGCACCTTCAGGTCCAGGATTTCCTGGCTCCCCCTGATGAATGAGAGTTTTCAGTGTTAAGATTTTCTCCACATAGTTTCCATATAAATTTTCTATTTCTAGTACCTAGTACTACAGCACACAGGTACTATTTTGTCTGACTCTTGGCTCACCCCTTACTTTGCCTAGGATTTTACTCTTCCACACTGTCTACGAAAGGTCGTTTCTAATGTGAGTAAAGAATTTTGCTCTACTGCAGTCGATTCCCAGGGCACGTGAAAAGCAGTCAAATGGACCACAAGTGGGACTGCACAGGTCCTCTGGTCTCTGAGGCATCTGTGAGAGAGCCTTTGCCTTAGGTCAGGCCGGTCCTGTCCCTGACAGCTGAACTGACGGGCACTTGTGTATCCCCCCTTCGGTGGGGATCATGTCCACTTCTTGGCACTTCCTACAACATCCCTGTCAAATGCTCATTCATTCCCAGTGTCATCTGCATGTGAGAAATCTCCTTGGCCCCATCTACCACAGAGACAAGAAGTAAAGGATACTCACCAAGGCACCTTGGAGCCCCCTTTGGCCTTCTCTGCCCTGGAGCAGAAAAGGCAGTATTAGCGTGTGGGTGTCTGGATGGAGGTTCCTTGGAGGCAAACCAGCCTGTCTCATTCCTTGATAGACACAAGTAACCAGCAGCCCACAGAAATGGCTTCCCCGAGGCACTTGCCAAAGACGAGTTTTCACACTGGGCACTTAATTACAGACTAACATTTGGGGGATTGATTGCAAACCAATCTAAAAGTCATTACAGACCCAGCTCCAGTCTGACAACCTCTGACAATCATCCGGGAGGCTGTTTAGAGAATCAAATCATCCTGAAGAACCTGTCTTCTACCTTTCCCTCTCTGACAAATCCCACAGAGTACTGTCTGCTAATCAGGGGCTTCTGCGTGGAAACAAGCTGTGTCATATCCACCTCCCTCTGTGTTGGGCTCCTGATTCTATCTTGGGGGAGAGTGAAAAATTGTTAGGTACAGTGCTTCATATGGGCCTACTGGGGTTTGTTTCCAGGGAATTCTACAAGGAGGAAATGGCAGATGGGGTCTGCTCAACTAGGTGGTAGTCCAAATGGCACCACCAGGTCTATCGAAGAAATGCTGGTCTGATCTCTGAAGTCGAAATCTGTCTGCGTCAATCCAGAGCGATTTCACGTCGCCAGCTCAGGCTCTCCACCTAGTGGCTATCTTTGCCACACCCTCTCCTTTCCAGAGGGTAGCCAAGCGGGGAGATGCTTCAGATCCCAGATCCTAACTTCTTTTTCCCTAAAAGAGCAATGATAAAGTCTGTGCCCTCACTTCCCCCCACGCCCCACTCCTGCCTCTTTGAGAGAGAGCGAGCTGTGGAACATCGCAACCACCAATTTACTTTGTGCTGTGAGATACAACTCTGATCACTTTAGGTACAACACAAATACTTCAAAAAAGCCTATTCACTCATTCCTTCACTCAGAAACCATGGAAATTGTCATTTCGGAACCGCTGTTTTCTTTCAACTGCCCACCTTCTGAGGTTCCTTAGAATAAACTACCTGACCATATGTCACCTCCACTGGACTGGCTGATGATCACAATTCCTCTGTTGAGGTTCTGCCCCTTGATTCAGTTACTCTCTGCTTTTAAAATGCAAATACCCTTTGGGAGAAGTTACGCATTGTAACATTGTACCTGGATGTGACTAATAGAGCTCTTGATACATGAAAGCAGAGAAGAAAGAGTAAAGAAAGTTTGAGGCCACTGTTTCATGATGTCATAATTCTGTCTCCATTAAAAAGCAAGGATAAAACAGCATTTACTCTGTGACCAGACAGTATAGCACGATGGTTAGGTCGTGCCCTTAGAAGTCAGGCAGTCTTGAGCTCAACCCTGTCCTTTAAGCCCGAGCGGCACAGAGCAGTTGCACAATAATCCTGAACCAGCATGGTTAGAAGCCCGGACTCTGGAGGGAGACCGACCTCAGCTCTGCGACTTACTACCTATCTTGATCCTGGGCAAGTTTGCCCCAGGTTCCTTGATTTTTTCCATCTGTAAAATGAATATAATAATAGTGTCTACCTTATAAGTTTGTTATGAGGATTAAATGAATTAATATTTGAAAGTGATTTGATTAGATCCTGGCACAAAATAGGCTACAGAAGTGTAAATACTATTAGTGGAAGTATTCTCTGTGCCTGAGAGGCCAAAAGCAATGGGTCTGGAATGTGGTTTCAAGTGATCTGGTTCTCAGTCCATTGATCCATTCTTTTGGCAACAGCTGGTGCAACAACTAATTCACATAAGTTGAAATTCTGTCACGCAGGAGGCAACGTGTTCTGTTTCCTTGTGTTTTTAGAATCCATTTACGAGCCTCTGACCCTCAGAGAATTTGACCTTCGCTGGAAAGGTGGGGGAGGGGGTAAAAAAGCTTGATGTTTTATATCCAAGTTGCTTTGTATAATTCAGGAGAAAAGAGGTTACAAAGAAGGAGATGTGCAGGGAAGTGGATGAAGATGGGGGAGGGAGTCTGAGAGCCTCCTGTCCTTGGAGTGACTTAAAGGAATCGGCTGGTTTGTCTAAGTAGTAATCCCCCACCCCACCTCTAGCATCTCTTTTTTAAAAAGTGCCTGATCGATGGTGACAGTTATAAAACTATTTCAAACTAAAAGTATTTTCTCTTAAACCAACAAAAATACATATCTATCTTTAAAATTTATAGTACTTAGTTCATCTTGCTGCTCTCCTGCTTCCTCTGATTAATTTTAATTCTCTTGAGTGGAGAAGAGGGCAAAGTCCCAAAGAATTTTACCAGAAGCACCAGGAAGCCTAAGCCATCTGACTGTAGATTCTTTCTCCTAAGAACTGTGAGTCAAGATAAACAAAGGCGAGAGGAACTGAAACACATTGCCCCACTATCTGTCCCGGAGAGAAAGGCAATCAGCCACAGCCTTCAGAGTGCAGAGAAGATTCCAAGTTTGCAATAGAAACGAAAGCCAAGTATTTTCAGTTTCCTCTTGAACAAAACTCAGGGCCAAATCTAGGATGTTGTACATTATTGTCTTTTTACGACCTGCCTGCCGAGTGCGTGATAAAACGGTTTCTAACACGTTATAAATAGCATCTCCAACTTCAGTAGTCCACAAAGAGAAAAGTGATTTCGTGGTTGTTCCTTAAAAAGCAGGGGAAATCCGGGGTCGGCCCGGTGGCGCAGCGGTTTAGTCCGCGCTTGGCAGCCCGGGGTTCGCGGGTTCGGATCCCGGGCGCCCACCGACGCACTGCCTGTCAGCCATGCCGTGGCGGCGTCCCATATAAAGTAGAGGACGATGGGCACGATGTTAGCCCAGGGCCAGTCTTCCTCAGCAAAAAGAGGAGGATTAGCAACAGATGTTAGCTCAGGGCTGGTCTTCCTCACAAAAAAAAAAAAAAAAAAAGCAGGGGAAATCCATATCTTTATTTAGGGTCAATGTCACATGGAGGCTATAAAGTTACCCTAAGATCTCGAAGTTGCCACTGGCTTGGCCCTAATCGCTAGTGTTTTGGTTCATTCAGGAAGAATTTATCTGTGATTCTTCTTTCCCACTGGCATATATAAAGAGAAAGAGAGTATGTCACAGTGGTTCTCAACCAGGGGTGATTTTGTCCCCCCCCACCATCCCCCACAGACATTTAGCAGTATCTGCAGACAGTTTTCAATGTCACAACTCCAGGGGCAGGGGGTTGGGGGGGGAGGTGCCACTGACATCTAGTGAGTAGAGACCAGGGATGCTGTAAACCATCCTCTAAAGCACAGGAGAGTCCCTCACAACAAAGAATTATCTGGCCCCAAATGACAATAGTGCCAGTGGATCAGCCCTGGGTCAGCCAACTCTGCAGCAAGAAACACCCTGAATGTCTCTGTGGCATCTTCAGGTGATAAGGAGGGAAAATAAATGTCCATGTAAATACTTACCCTGCTTCCTCTGGAACTAGGACTGCCTTGCGTTCCTTTCTGTCCAGTTCTACCCTAGAAATACAGTCGTTCCCCCAAGATCATAAGGCAGTGATTCTGAGTAAATTACAGAGGCATCAGCACCAAAACCTCAAGCACTATTAAAACAGCAGAACAAATGTGTCATGCTAGAATCTTTCTGCATATTCACACTAGTGGGTATACGTCCATTAAAGAGGAAAATGGTATAGCAACATGCTCTGCTACTTCTGCATATAATAATATCATCCACCAGAAGCTTAATAATTTTGCTCATAGAAGTGCAATCTACTACAGACATGCCTTGTTTTAAGAAAATAAGGCTCTTTTAAACGTGAACTTAGAGATGTTCAATTATCGAAGGGTTACATATTTTACTAATTAATGAATTTAGTATAAAAGCCTCAGCTCAGTAACAGAATTAATCAACTTATATATGGAAAGTAGATCCAGTTACTTGTCTTCCTCGTTCTCCTTTGGAGCCCTTTTGTCCTTTGATGTTATTATTTTGTCCTGGATTACCCTAGAGGAAGATTTAAAAAGTATTTCAGAATCAAGAAATATCAGCTTTTCTTTTTTTTTTTGCCAAATGGTACAATGTTCAAGTACTAAGCTAATTTGGGTTAAGTGACAAGGGGTGTGAGAAAATTCTCCATATTTGGAACTTATAGATTTTTGAAAAAAATGAAAGTAATATTTCCCCAAGTTTAAAGGGGGCTTGGTGATAAATGAAAAATTCTGAGAATGCTTGCTGAAGCCATGGTGATTTTCCTTTCTTTGTATTGGCAGCTTCACGGATGCACTGGTCCAAACATCCTTATGCCATTCCCTCAAAATTATAGTAAGAGTCCCCTGTAATTGAGTCTACAAACAGAGAATCTGCAAGATTAGAAGCCCAATAAGCAAAACTATGGAAATTTCCCCCCAAAGGAACTTGAAACTCCCAACATACCATAACGATGGATAAGATGGAACGTTAGTTCCCAGTTCTGAATTTTTAATATAATCAGCCCAGATCACATGCAGACAGATTTACAACAAATAAGCCTTGGTCAACACCTAACACCCCTACTCCCAAGACAAGACTTTGCCTACAGGTTAGCAGGAGACACAAGGGAAAGGAGACAGGAACTTAGAGCAAATGCACAATTCAGAGCCAACCGGGCCCTAGTAACTTACAGGATCCCCTGGGAAGCCCTTCTCCCCATATCCCCCAGGGGGGCCTCTGGAACCTGGGCTGCCCTGAAAAAAATAAAATGAGCTTCTGAGTTAGCTTATAGGAGGATTTTATAATGGTGTTAAAATGTCAAGTGTTGTGTGTGTTTAGTGGGGAGGAAATCAATCAGACAAAATGATCCACATTCTTCTATCCCAGCCAGGTTCCCTCAGACTTCTCAAGTAGTACTAAGTCCGGTTTTAAGCTCATGGTCAGAATCACCTGTAGTGAGGCTGAGAAATGGAAAACCTTCCTATGATCTAACATAGTGCTGTCCAACAGGACTTTCTGCAGTGATGGAAATGTTCTATATCTGCACTGTCCAATATGGCGGCCACTAGCCATATGTGGCTATTGAGCACATGAAATGTGGCTAGTACAACTAAATTGCAGAATTTTTCACTTTAATTAATTTGAATTTAATAATCAAATTTAATAATAAATCACACATTGCTACTCAGTACTGTATTGGACATCCCGGCCAACCTAGCAACTTTTGACATCTATAATTGAATAGCCCACTGCAAACCTCCATAGGGATGTTCCACTGTCATCTCAAACTCAACTGTTCCCAGTTAAACTTGTCCAAAGTGGGATACTTGCAGGCATTTTGAGTGACTTCTCATTTTCTATTCCTCTGGTCACCTAGATGTGAGATCTTGTGTCCCAGAGCCAGGACTCGGGGGAGACAAGCAAGTCACCTGGGGGTTAAATTTGGGGAAGCACTCACTCTGCATAACTCTGAGAATGAGTGCTTCCAAATGTTGCACCCCAGGTTCTCACTCCAGTGTGGGCCCTGCCATGTCCTTAATATGTCCTGTTTCTGTCCTCACTGCCATTGCTTTACTCAAAGGCTTCATCACTTCTCACCTTGATTGTAACAGACCCACCTCTCATCTTTGCATCTCATCTATATCATCTCCAACACACCCTCCACACTACCGCCAAGGAGTATTTCTAAAATGTAAATTCAATTGTGATCCCTCTGCTTAAAATCTTTCAAAGACTCCCCATTGCCTAATGATTAAAGCCCAAACTCCTCCGCATGGCCCATCAGTGCCTCCAGATCTCTTCCCATCACCTCTTGAACCTCACCTCCCTCTACCTGTACCCTAATGCTCATGTCAGAGTGCCCCCAAGCTTCCATGTCTTTGCTTATGCTGTTCCCCCTGTCTGGAATGCCCTTCCTTCATGTCTTGCTAATTCCTATTCATCTTCAGCTCAGGGACCATTTCCTCCAGAAAGACTTCCTGAACTTCCTCCCCACACTGTCAAGTTAGGTGCCCCTCTCTGGGCTCCCATGTGGATGCCTGCAATATGGCCCTATTCACATTCTGCATTGGCGTTAGCTATTGATATGTCTGTCTCCCAGCTACACCATGGGATCCTTGAGGACAAGGACAGTATGGTTCATCTCTGATTCTTTGGCACATAACTCAGCTCCTGGCATATGCCAGGTATCCAAAAATATTCGATAAGTAAATGGATCAGAATATAAAAGCAGAGCTGCTTTGAACCAAATAAGCACATATTAATGAGTGTTGAAATGAATTTAAAATAAAAAAAAAGTTTCACTGTTATTTGCTATATGAAGGCCACCAAAATAATTTTGTCTCTTTCTCTTGTTCTTGGTTTTTTTCTGATGCAATAAAGAGAATACGGAAGCTGCTGACAGGCAAAAGCATTCATTTTTAGACTTCTGAAAAACAAGCCCATAGAAGATCCTTGCATGCCTTGAATTTCTCCAGCTGGAAATTCTTGAAAATTACCTAGTTACCCACTTGCCCCAAACAGGAATGCAGCATCTACTCAGTGGTAATAGGCCTTCATTATGTGGTTGTCAGCTGCCAATTTTATCCCTAATAACCGCTGACACACAGCAATTAAGACTGTCTGCGTCGCCAAATTCTCCTTCTTTGATGTATTGAAAAGTGTTACCTGGGATCCTGGATCACCTTGTTCTCCTTTTTTTCCTGGAAATCCACGAACACCCTAAAAGAAGACAATGAGAACAAAATTCCCATTAAAAAAAACATATCAACCTCATGATGATTTTATGGTACTTGAAGAAAAATGGCTTACCTCCTCCCCTTCGAGTCCATCAATCCCATCATCTCCATGTTCTCCCTGAGAGACAAGGAGGGGCAGCAATCGGGTCAAAGGAGATCTCTGCCACATGCTTATTGGGTAACTAATCCCACGAGGAAGTCAAATTTGAGAAGAAACTACCGTACCTTGTATCCAGGAAATCCTCTGGCTCCCTGTAAAAGATTAAATAGCTTCACTGGCATATCAAAGACAGACCGTGGATTCATAGACCGTTGGAGCAGGAAGGGGCTCCTCTCTAAAGACAGTGATTGTGTATTTCTTTAGTTGCTTCTGGCTATACAACCACCAAGAGGTTACAAATAAAATTTAATTAGTGCTCAAAACTCCTTGAGATTATTAAGAATTAATCTGCAGATGAGGAAACCAACAGATGTAATTGGAGAAAGGGAAAGAGGAAGGGATGATGGAAGAGAGAAAATGAGGAGGGGACGAATGGAGGGGAGAGGGAGATGATGTTGTAGGGAATTTAAAATAACATTTCCAGCAGAGCCTTACCTTTTGACCCTGCTCCCCTGGACATCCCGCACTCCCTTTATCTCCTTGGGGCCCAGTTTCTCCTCGTCTTCCCTAAGAAAAGGAACCCAAACAGGTATCTGAAGTGGCTGTTTTGCCAGAAGCTGCCAGCAGTTAACTTTTCAAGAGTTAAGCTAGGTCACATGGGCACTCTGAGCTTTAGACAAAGCAAACCCTCCCTCACACTCATTCACTGAACTCTGTCTTTCCCCTCTATTCAAACATTTCCCTGTCAACCTTCAGGCCTTCCCTCAGATCCAAGATCACTCAAAGGTGCCAGAAGAGCTTGGTCGCTTCACTGCCCTCATCAGACAGCACAGCCAAAGGTTCAGAAGTCGCTTCACTTTCCAGCCACATTCCAAATACTCCAGTAGTACATGTTGGCCCCGACATCTTGCCCCGGGCCCTCATGCTACCCTGGAAAAGTCAGCATTGCTGATGGTAGAGAAGCAAGTGGGTGCCAGAGGACCCGAGCTGAGTAGAAGCAGTTGACGGGAAGTGACACTACTCCAAGCCAGTGCTCACAGGAAGGACCACCAGGTTAAAGACCCCCAAAGTCAGACCATCCACACAGGGAAGAGTGCTCAAGGTCAATGACGTGTGCATCTCCCACCAATACTGCTTCTTCCAGGAAATATTTAAATACAGGTAAATGCTAGAGTGAAATGAATCTCGAGAGAAGAACAACGTTGTGCTCCTTGAGGGCAGGAGCCCCCAACTGTCTCCTTCCCAGTTGTGTCCCTGTGCCTGGCTCAGAACTGGGTGCACGGCAGGTGCTAATGCTGTGGTGTATGATGAACACCTGTTTAGCAATGAGCTTATTCCTTTCCTTCCCAGTAGGTGAGAAGAAAGGTGACTTTCCTTTCCCTTGCTTTCCTCTCTTTATTCTGAGAATTTTTCTCAGTGGGAGGCCACAGGTTGCTCCGAGGTATCTAAACATTGCTGCTTCCCATTGACTGGACTCTCAGCCAACTGTGGGCTCACAGCCAGGCAGTAGGGTGACCCTAGTGCCCACACTCAAAGCCCTCCCTTGCTGGCTTAGGGCTCCAGAGCCCTCTGCAGGTACAGGGTGGGTGATTTAGAGCACTCCCTTTAGTGGTCATTTTGTAAACTATGGCCTCAGAGGAATTTACAAATGTTTACAGATGAGGAAACAGAGGATCAAGAAATTAAGTATGTAGTTAAGCTTCACATCTGGGTCAGCCATCGACTGTCTGACTCTGGAGCCTGTGCTTTAAATCACAACTTGAAGCCCAAGTGAGGAGCTGGCCTTGATTCTAAGTGGATGGAGAGGCAGGCAGGATGCTTCCTGAACTTTTCCCATCCCAAATGGAGCTACCCATGTGGTTTCAGTGCCTCCAAATCCATTTTCACAATGTGATCAATGAACCAAGTGAGAGTGGTTTTAGGATCAAAGACTGAGATTCGAAAGCCGCTGTGTGGCATGTAACCAGGACGCCACGCCCTGGGGGTGCTTTGCGCACTTTCCTTTCCATGTATGAAGCACCGAGTTTCAGGTCCAAAGTTGCCCCGCATGGGCATAGAGACGGGGATGCCCAGCTCCCTGCCACTGACAAAAACATGCCAGGCAACACGTAGGTGAGCCCGCTCCCGACTTCGCCCCAAAAGTAGGTTTGGCAAGTGCCTTGTGATTCAGACAAAGAAAAGGGAAAAGAAAAGCAACCCATTCCCCCAAAAAACTACAAAAAATAAACATATAAACAAAATCCCACCACTCTTTCTGTAGGAAAATAAAGTTTTCCCTGAAAAGGAAAATCAATGTGTGTGTGTGGAGGCGGTGTGTTGCAAAAACTTACAGGGTTTCCGTCCTCTCCCCTGTGTCCTCTGCTGCCTTTCAGACCTAGAGAACCCTGGGAGGAAAGAGAGAAAAACAAATGATATCCATCTCCCATCAATTCAACCTGGTGATGTCATTAGGCATTTTAGGCAAGTCCCTCCCTCCAACTTAGTCATAGTTTTTGCCGGTGTGGCTTTGAGTCTGGGGATAGTCTGACATCTCTAGAGCTGGCTCTTGTCCTTGCACTCACCTCTGAAGCCCTCTGCAGAGGGTGGCCCTCCTGGTGCCTACAGGAGGCTGACCTTCAGAACCCACCTTGCAGCTCCCCGTGTCAGGGCCAGGCCTGTGCCTGAGGAATTTGCACGGAGGACAGTGACAGCCACCACAACTCTTTTAGCAGGCAAATCAATAACATTTCCAAAGAGATTTCAACTGTGATCATCTCTCCCTCAGCCACGTGTGGTTTAACCACCTCGTGGCTTATTTGAGGCCGGAATTTCATCTGAGGTTTGCTCTCCTCACTCTCTAACACAGGTCTTAGCTGTCTGCGCGGTATACCAGGGGAGTTGTGCTCTTGGAAAATAATTCTAATACTGACTCGAGTGAAGTAATGAGAGAGGAAACTATGCTAAACTAAACATCATAATTCAGTAAAAAGTCCAAAGTAAACTATCCTTCCAGGAGGATGGACAAGGCAGAACTCATGATCGAGTATTATATTTGATCTCTTAAAAAAAAAACAACAAGCCAGACTCCTTTTTGTTGTGATATCTAAAACCCATTCGAAAAGTGCATAAAAGTAATTAAAATATAAATTACAGCTTAATTATTGTAAAGTGATTGTCTGCGTAGCCACCACCCAGGCCAAGAAATAGGATGTCACTGGTACCCACATGCAGCACCCATCCCAGAACCTCCGGGAGCACACTTCTGACTTTGATGATACTACTTGCTTGCTTTTTTTAAAATACTTCACTACTTCATTATTCATCCCTAGACACTATAGGTTACTTCTGCCTGTTTTCAAACTTTTTATAAATGGATTCATGCCACATATATTCTTCTGTGTTTTGCTTTTTTTGTCCATTACCGCATTTGTAAAATTTACTCATGTTGTCGTGTGTAGCTGTAGTTCATCCATTTTGATCATCTTAGAGAATTCCATTGAACGAAAATATCATGATATATTTATCTGGGCTATTGTGTAATTTATCTTTTATAATTTGTTTTTTTAAAGGGCTATTAATCTGCAATGCTATGCTCGTTTTGCAGTTCAATTGTGTTCCAATGCTGATGAAGTACAACATTCCCCACAATTTCTAATACCTCTTGCTACCTTTCAAGCTGCCTAAAGTGGGTACAAAAGCATAAATTGCAAAACCAAGGAGCAGCATCACCAAAGATATATAAGAGAAAAGGGAGTTATTCTTAATAACTGTATGAAAAGTGAGTCTTCCTGGGGGCCGGCCCCGTGGCATAGTGGTAAAGTTCCCATGCCCTGCTTCAGCGGCCTGGGGTTTGTAGGTTCGGATCCTGGGCATGGACCCATGCACCACTTATCAAGCCATACTGTGGCAGGCATCCCACATATGACATAGAGGAGGATGGGCACGGATGTTAGCCCAGGGCCAATCTTCTGCAGCAAAAAAAGGAGGATTAGCAACAGATGTTAGCTCAGGGCTAATCTTCCTCACCAAAAAAAAAAAAAAAAAACCCAGTGAGTCCTTCTGAACTGGCTCCTACACCATAAAAGTCACACAAAATTCCCAAAGCAATTACACCAGCTTTGAGTGAAGGCTGCAATTCAACCGCTTAGTCTCAGTCCCACCCATACCAAATCAAGGCCCATTAGGTAAAACAGTTTCACAACTGAGTGGCACCTTCAAACCTGGTAGTCCTTGGGTCCCTTGAGGTCCTGGAATCCCCGGACACTTGCAAAATGTACAGCAGCAAGTCCTTTCTGCAATGTTTCCCTGGAAAGAAACAAACTTGAATGAGCAACGATTGTGAGCAACTTCATTGCATACGAACTGCATTTACACAAATCATAATCCACCACCTACAAGCCCATCCTCTCCCTTTGGGTGAGCAGCTGCAGAGAAGAAGAGGTGCTTTTAGACTTGATAATGATTAGAGGGCACCAGGCTAGCAACTGCGTTGGAAAGGTACCCTGTCCAAGGAAATGATCTCTATTTATAGAAAGGGCACCTGCCACATAGATGACCACAGGCCAAGTTTGCATAAAACTGGTTGGTTCCTAGTTGATAGTCTCCTGTTTCCTGAGATTTTTGCAGCAAAAATTGTTGGGGGCTTTTTTATTTGGTTGAGGGTTGGTTGTTTTTTTAGTTCCCATGCATTCGTTTGGTGAGATGACAAAGGATGAAAGGGAATGCAAAACCAAAAACCAACACTCTGGTCTTTCACATTTTTTCATATACTAAAGACTATGCACTGAATTTAGTGGGGCACAAGCCAGTCTTTGGAAATACTCATCAAGAGTCCAATTTTGTCCCCATGGCATTTTGAATAACTGGGTCTTGCGTTCAACAACTCACCAGATACTGTGCTAGCATTTTGCCCAGTTCTCTCATTCCAATGGTCAGGTGAGTCCTGTAATCAAATCTTTTCCCAAATTCAAAGCTGGAAAATTCATCATGAGCAGTTGTGTTCAGGGATACCACAAGCAGAGCATCGAGTCCTATTCAGTAAAAATAACAGATATAAAGCCAAAGGAGTTGAATGTGAAAAAAAAGAAAAGTCCATCATATTTCTACTCAGTGAGCATTACTCAAGAAATCAGAAGGGGGAGAAATATAAGAGGAAGCAGTACTCTTGACATGTGAAGAACCCAACAGCAGGTTTGCCTGCATTCTCAATACACACTTGACACTGGTCCCTGACTTTAGCACAAAATCCCTTGAGAAAAAGTATTCAAGAGAAACTATTCATCAATCTTACAGAAAAACACTAGCAGGAAACAGTGTTTAATACCTTACCACCAATTATGGTGCAATTCTTGGACATTCAAAAGAAATTTTTAAGAAGGGACATTGTTCATCTTCAGACTTTTTCTGAATGTAAATTAATGATAGTTCTCAAGTCATCTCCACTAGAAAACACCCATGGGAGCCAAGGCCCTGAGGGCCTAGGGAAAGCCCAGGGTGATTGCAGTTTCAGCCGAACTCCTGGGCCATACCCAGGAGTTCATTTATTCACTCATTCATTCGTTCACTCATCACTTAATAATTCATTCACCAGTTCGTTTACTCTGTCCTTAAACAAATATTTGCTTATTAGGAGCCTATTATGTCTTAATCATTGTATCAGGAATATAAGATGAATAGGACAGGCTTACTCCTCCCCTTCACAGAGGTATGGTCTAATGGAAGAAGTGGACAAGAATCAGAGGGTTGCTTGGGGAAGTGGTAAGTGCTCCAACAGGGAACGTCAGGGTGCCATGAAAGCCTAAAGGAGAAGCTCCTAACTCAGTCTTGGAAAGTTTCTGCGAAGAACTGATGTCTAAACTGATTCTAAAGAACGAATGGAAGTTGGTCAAGGGAAAGAATCAGAGACAGAAGGAGGAGAGAAGGACTGGGGAGGAGCTGAGAGTGGGGAGAGTTCAGGGCAACAGAAAAGAGTACACACAAGGACTGGGAGGATGAGGCTGTGAAGTACCTTGGAGGAAGAATGGAAAAGATTCTGCATGCCTGGAAGGCTGAATGTGATGAGTGAGGTAAGGCTGGAGTGGGGAGCAGGGGCCAGATCCTGCAAAGTGTTGTGGGCCATACTAAGGAATTTGATATCCTAAGAACAGTGGGAAGATGTTGAAGGGATCTGAGAAGGGAGGGTGACACAACCCAGCAATCAAGCAGGACATTTTTGTGGCCTCGAGGGAGCCTGCGCAAGGAAGCTGAACCCCAGAAACCAATGTGGGCCTATGTCCAGGAAGTCTCAACAATGTATCCCATCTGACAATCAGTGGAGCCTTCTGTCACTGCACATTACTCTCAACTTCCGCATTTAGCTTCCAGTTTAGTCTGAAACTATGACACGGACAGAGGACATATAGTGAAAAGTGCTTTTCAAGATCCATGTTGTTATCTTTCACGTGGGTAATCAGAAACAGTAGGATGCATCTTAGGTCAAGTTCCCTAGAAGTAGAATCTGAGAGAGGAATTTGTGTGCATGTGGTTTAGTGAGGGAGAGAGAGAAGGAGAAAAGAGAAGGGGAAGTTGTAAGTGAGGATGTAAAGTCATGATTGGCATGACCTTGGCATGATTCATAAAGGAGTCTAGAGTGTAAATTGTATCAGAGTTGACCCACTTGAGGCCAGGTTGCTGGGCTTTTGTATCCCTCTATCATTGATTGCCCCCTTCCACCCCCAGGTGGGATGTGGCATAACCTACCCCCATTCCAAGTATCAGGTCAATCAAGGGCACACATCTATGGAAGGTCACAGGTGTAAGCACTCGGCCATAGCATTTGCAGCATTTGGGGGGTGAGGGAGTTTGGGCAGGGCACCAACAGCATCTGCTACAAGCATCCAGATAGATTCCAAGGCCTAGAGCCCCTGAGCAGGTAGAGACCTGCTCAGCACATTCCATGTTTTATCATTTAGATTTTCAACTCAGTACCTGCTTCTCTGAGCCTGTCTGATTGATGCTCAAGCATTGTGGTGCTTTCACCTCCGAGACCATCTGAAAAGATCAGGAGCACCTAGAGAAAGAGGAAAGCAGAGAGTGGGATGGTGTGAAAATGAAATGTATAACTGGGAGAAACAAATGAAGGACTGTGGAGACGGGAGATAGAATGTGACATGGATACCTGTCCTTGGGATGCAGATTTATCCTCAAACGTGTCCCACAGCGACTGCAAGAACTGTGCATTCAGATGAGTTGGCCCATTGACAGTGACTTGCAGCAGGCTGTCAAATATTGTTTTTTGGTAGATTTCGAACTTGGCAGGGAATTGTTGGTCATTGTTCACCTTAAAGGCCACGCTCACCTGCACCTCTGCGCCTCCCCCACAGCTCACCCCGCTGATGGAGGTGATGTCCTCTAAGATGCCTGGGAGGTATGACTCCAGTTGGGGGTGGCCATGGAACAACGGCTGTCCCAGCAGGTGAGTGGAAATGTCGAACCCAACCACTACGTCCACAAGGCAATCTGGAGACCAAGGGAAATGAGACCAGATTAATGGGTAGACAGGAGCAGGGAAGGGCAGACCAGACAGGATAAAGGAGAGCGGTCATGGCCCAGGACTCTAGTACCCAAAAAGTGTTCAAGAAGGAAGATATTGGCTGCTTAATCAACATATAACACAGATGTTTCCTCTGTTCCCCTTCCAATATTACAAGTTCCAATAGTTTCCAACCACAATTTGACCTCATTCTCAGTGGCTAACTTTCTGTGTGTGTCTGTGCATGCATATTTTCTTCTTTTAATGATATATATATTATGATTCATATAATCATAATATATTAATTATTTGAAATGTCCTTAGAGATTATTTAATCCTGAGGTCACAAACTCAAATGGCTGCAGAGGCCAGGTGGGTAATGTAAATGAGTCAGGTAGGCCGGGAGTGAAGAAAATGAATGGAGAACAACGACCCATCTGTTCACTGTTCAGCTCCAGCTGAGAGTAGCCATATGGGAAAGGGGGCCCAGTGTTGTTAGAGTGTCTGATTTTTCAACGAGGAGCCTGAAATCTACATTTTTAATGTAAAATCTCCAGTCTGTAAAAAGCTGTCAACTAATCTAGCAAGTTGTCAACACCAGACAGGACAAACACAATTCAGTTGCAAGTTGCCATTTGGTCACCTCTGACCCTGTCCACTTGCTCATTTTACATGAGGAGACAACGATTCATGTTCAGCTGCTGTTGCTGAACATGAGTTAGAACCCTGGCTTTCTGATTCCAGGCCCAGAGCTCTTTCCACCATCTGCCTCCAGATGAGCACCCTGAATGGGACATGAAAGATCTGGAGAGCTTGGAAAGACCAACACATTTTGTGAAAGAAGTGGCTTCAATCATAACAATAAAATAAGAGCACTCAGGAATTTCTGCATGTTGTGCAAATTCCACAAAATATTATCATTCATTGCTGCTTCTTGATGCACTGTCCTCCCACTCAGCCCCAAATGTACAGAACCCGAGTCCCACATGGTTACTCTCAGCTGGAGCTAAATAGTGACATCCCCATCAATGGGTCACTGCTCTCCATTCATTATCTTACTCCCTGCCCACTTGACTCCTTTACATTATTCACCTGGCCTTTGTAGCCCTTTGTATTTGTGACCTCTGGAAATTAAGTAATCCCTGAGGACAATTCAAATCTTTACTATGTTATGATTATATGAATGCCATCATCAAAAGAAGAAAACATACACATACATAGGCTCACACAGACACACACCCCCCCCCCCACAGAGTGCCTTACAAGATGGTTTAACAAAGTTAAGAAAGTAAAACTTCCAGTCAGCAATGTTTATTTTACTTACTTCCTACTGGATGAAAGGCATCATTCTAGGACTTCTGGAAGTGGAGAGAAATCAAGGACTGAGTTCCAGATGCTAAGAGGAGCATAAACACTGGATTGCAGTGAGGGGACAGGGCGGACCTAAGGACAGCACCCAGGTCCCCTACTCCAGCCTCTGCACCCTTTTCCTTGTCTCTTAGGGAGGCTGACTGATGCCAAACTTTTTGGAAACAGAGGAGAGGTCTATTCTCACTGCACACTCTTCTGAAAATACGCTCTGCTAGACTAGCCCATAAGACGCCTCGGGAAATGGAGAACCGGGAAGTTGCAATTAAATAAAGACAAACAAAGAACAGGGGAACACTTACTGGTTTTCCCACAGCTCTGGCAGATTTCACGGACCATTCTTTTTTTCACTTCCACATCCTTCAATTTATTAAAGTCTTGAAAAGCGATTATTTTTTCAGAATTGCCTGTTATCGGCAGAAGCTGTTCCTTATGAACATCTCCTATGCCCAAAACCAGGACACAAATTCCAAGGTCTTTCAGGACTTTTACTGCATCTGCCACATTATAGTGAGGATCCCCAGATGTAATAACAACCAAAGTTTGAGGGACACCAGCGTTTTTTCTCCCACCAGCAGATGGATGAAACATAAGTCTCACTTGTGTAAGGGCGAAGTCGATTCGCGGACGCCCATTGCTCTTGGTGACAGTTTGAATTCGTGTCTTCCACTGGCTTTTAGTCAGAGAGTTTTCCAACTCAATAATTTCTTGGTAGCGGCTCCCAAATTGAGCCATCCCAATTTTCATTCTTTGAGACTGAATGTCAAAATTATCAATTAAGTCTGACAAGAAAGTTGTCATGGTAACAAACTCTGAATCAGATACCATGTCAGAGCCATCACAAAGGAAAATCACATCAGCTTTTTGAATGTTACAGACTGCAATTGGAAAAAATAAATCAATTATTTTCCTCATGAATCATTCTAAATTTTCCCTTTACTCAAATACTTAAATTACTTTACTAAATCCCTTCATTAGGAGCAAATTGAGGTAAGTTAACAGAAGAGAGAATCACTAAATGGCCCTCAAAGGGAAGGGAAAATAGCAGGAAGGAGAAAGAGAATCGATTTTGTTTCAAATTTTAATTATTTATATGATTCATTTGAAAAGACACTGAAATCTAGTCAGAGAGAGAAAATAAGAAGTTTGAGTGGATTGAATATATTCATTGAAAGGTAATTACAATGACCAGAAATCCTTTTAACATACCCAGATTGGAAGGTTCACGCAAGTCAAGGTAACGGTACCACTGGACTATTAGTATTCTTGTTAATGCTACCACTTTATATTTGTGCTTAGAATTAATTTAAAATTTTTTGGAACACAATAACAGTTAATATTCATGACCACCTTATGAGGAATTATTCTAACTGTACAGATACAGAAATGGAATTCAGAGGTTAAGTAACCTGCCTAAGAAAACACAATTACTATGCAATGGAGCTGGTACCTGGACCTCTCAATCCTTTTTATCCTTAAATCTGGAACTTTTTTCTATTGCAAAATTTTTATAATATCATAACCTAAATATTAAAACTTCATGGGACAAGAGCTAATGGCTAGTAAACAGGGCACGGGGTATCTCCCTGAAGTCCAATGTGAAATGTCCCATAACCAAGGTACAATCTACACTCAGTTCCAATCAAATGCAATGGCTGGGATAGGAGCAGCACTAAAGTGTGCACTAAAGGTAATTGAGACAATGGAGTGCTCACTGCCACATAATTCCTTGTAGGAGTAGTATGACAGACACAGAGATGGGCTGCCCAGATAGACCTTCAAAGAAGCACCTGCTGCCCAGCTGTGGGAGTGTGATCAGCATATGGCCTCCAGCTGTCAGCTCCTTCAGGGTCTGCCTCACTGCAGAGAGACGCCTTGCCAAAGGCCATACTCTTCCCAGGGCAGCCCACATCTGGGGACTAAGTAACAAAGGGGTATAAAGACCCACTTGTTTTAGTCTGATGCTGAACAACTCTGATGGGCAATACTCGCTCCAGAGCTCTCTGGCCAGGTTTGAAGCTTTGTCAAATATGCATCACTGTTTGACTTCCCCTTCTGCCCATCCAGTTTTCCCCCTTTATTTCACAGGTGTGGATCCCTAATAAACATCTTGCATCCCAAACTCCATCTCAGCATCTACCTCCAAAAGGTAGGCATGATAGATGAGAATAAAACAACCCCTATATTCCTAGGAAAAGACTGTAGTCCTAGTAATGTACTAGATTTGGTAGGGACCCAATGATAAACAAGCCACCAAGCCCGCCCAAGGTGTTTATAGTCTTGTGACAGATACAGATAAGGAAACAGCAAATATGTATTAAGTGCTATCACCAGAAGAAATAGAAGGTGCAGGGGCTGGGGGACACAGTGGGGACACCATCAGGTGTTGGGTAAGGGAACTGGCAAACAAAGGCTGAAACATGACAGACAAGCTAGAGGTAGCCAGGAGAAGCAGTGGGCTGGCGTGTTTGTGGTGGGTAGAATGGTGCCTGCAAAGATGTGAAGGAATTTCAGAAGGACAGGAGAGACTGTGAAGAGTGGAGGGGCAATAGATGAGGTTGGAGACATGGGCAGGTGCTAGATGGAACTCAGGAGTTAGAAACCGTAAACTTTAGGCAGAGCAGTGACATCTAATACATTGAAAATTTAAGCAGAGCAGTGTGTATTAGAAAGATCACTCAGTATTGAGAATGGACTGGAAGGTGGCAAGACAGATGGCAAGGAAAGCAGGTTTCAGGGTAGGAGTCCAGGGACAGGCCAGAACAGGCAAAAGAATTGAGATGGTCCCGTTGTCTTGGGAAAAGTCACAATTTTTTCTTAAAGATGATATGATCATTCAGTATCTGAGACAAGAAGATGAATTTATCGCTTACTTAAGTAAGGTAGAGCTATGGTGGTCAGACATAGTTTCATTCAGCACAGCAAATGCTGATCTGACATGGGATTTGAAGGAAGGTTTTGTTTGGGGTTGGACTGCTTACAGAGATGGGAGTGGGTTAACGTCAGTCTTAGAAACATGATTTGAGTTGGCGACAAAAGTAGGTTTCAAACTGGTAGAGAAGAAGGAAGAAAGGAGGAAAGGAAGAAGAGAAGGAAGTCAGTAGGAAGAGAACGAAGAAGGAAAGAAGAAAGGAAGTTAGTTGGTTGACTGATTCATTTGCCAGGTTGGGAGGACTGGGCCAATACAGAGCAAAGATTCTGACCTTCCAAAGAGGCACAGCCACCCTCCCTAGATGATATGTCAATCTCGGCTGCTTTGAGATCAGGTGGCAAATCTCACCCTTTTCTCACTCAGATGTGATGCCTCCAGCCCACCTTACCCCAGTGGTATCTCATGGAATCAGCTTAGGCCCCTTCACTCCCTGTTCCTAGCAGCCAGTCTCCATTCCCCCACATTCAACTCCCATATCCTTCCCTCTGTACTGGTGGCCCTGAACCAGAAAAACACATTAAGCCACTTGGACTTCCTATGCCCTATAGGATACATATAATCCCATTTAGAGGGCCATGGATCTTCGAAGACAAAAGTCTATCCTTTTAAACCATGAAACTCTCCACTTGAGTTTGGCATGAAACTGATGCCCAGTGGCTGCATTGAGACCATTAAGCAAATGGAACAGTGGAAGTAGCCATGAGATGGGGTAAGGTGAATATGATCCTAAGAAGAGTTCCCTTCTGCCAAGAAAAAGGAAACAAGGTGGCAAGACAGCAAGAACGCTTCCGGAACCTCTCTGTATAATCCCTTCCATGCATGCTGTGGTGGGAAGGGACCTTTAGTATCTCACTCAGTCAACACATTTCTTTTAGAAATGAGAAAACATGTAGCCTGAGCAGAGGAATGTTCAGCCCATGACACCCAAGTAATGGGAAGCCAAGACTCATAATTTATTTTTTGCTCAAACTCATTGCGACCCCCATAGAAACTTTAAAAAATCACAACTTACCCTCTTGTGCATTGGTACACATACCATCTTGTAGAACCTGGTAAATGTCTTTCAGTTTGTCAAAATTATCTACATGGATAGCATTGTTTTTATTCCCCGCCATAGCCTCAAGTTCGTCTCTGTTGGCCTTTCCTACACCCACTGCGTAGATGATAATGCCTTTGTTTCTTAATTTCAATGCTGTGTCATTGAGCCGACTTCGGTCATGGGATTCCCCATCCGTGATGATGATCAGCATCTGCTTCACATTTTGCTTGATGCGGCTGCCATGTTCCTCAGTGAACAGGCTGTTTGCGTGCTCGAGAGCTCTGGCAGTGTAGGTATCCCCCCCTGTGTCCCTGCGCCTCCTCAGATTCTCGATGATTGCTGATCTGTTTGGGTACGTATTAAGGTAGAAAAGATCCTCAGGATTGGTAGAGTATGTGAGAGCTCCAAACTGAACTCGGTCCCTGCCAACATCCGCTTTGTTCACCAAATGGATAGTTAGGTTCATCATGCTTTCTCGCTGTTGTGAATCTATGCTGCCCGAATGATCCAGCACAAACACAACATCTAACAGGTTAATCCTTTTACAATCTGAAAGAAGAAGAAAGCAGGCATCACAAAGCTTCTGCAGTACATTCTACACAGAGAGCTGAGAAGGAGAGCAAACTAACATTTGCCATGAGCCTCTATGTGCCAGACACTGCAACTCACTGAGTTCTTAGAGGGGGCTGTTGCCATTTCACAGAGAAAGAAGTTGAGGCTCAGAGATGTACATCTTGTCCAGCACATGATTCCAAGGATGTTTGTACCCTTTTCTATATGACTCTGCAAGCGGTGGGTCTTATGACACCACACTTTGTTCTGCTAAGTCCCATTAGAAGGTGTAACATCTTTTGCTAAGCAGGCTTTCAACGAAAAGGAAATGTCAGAAGGTAGTTCAATGTCAATATAATGGTGAGACATGATTGATGTTTGCCAAACTGGCCTGCTGCTTTAAGAGCTCAGGGGTTCATTGTCTACGCTGGGGTTTTTATCCTACTCCCTCCGGCTCCAGCTGTCTTCTCAGCTTCCAGTAGGCAGACTTTCCGATGTGTATCATGCCTCTCTGCATTTACTTGTGCTCCCTCCCCTGACCTCCTGAATTAGAAAGGCCCCAAGTCGGGGGAGAGGTAAGGCTTCTATCATCTCATCCCTAGCCCCAGGCCCTCCTCCATATTAGAAGCCAAGTGACCACTCTGGCTGGGCCTCCAAAGTGTTGGCTTTCTCTCCCTGCTTTTCCTTCCCTCAGTACCTTAAGCACATGCCTTTCCAAGGTTTGCTTTCTCCACCTTCCACCTGCCTATCTTACCTCCAATTCTTATTTTTGGCAGTGAGTTCTCAAAATTTCAAGTTTCAGACACTGTGGATGAGCCCAGGCTATATCTGTAGGAACCTGGGGCCATGACCTACTGAGATTTGGTAACTAGTCATGACTTGATAAATATTCATGAGTTGATCTAATGTATGAGGCAACTGAATTTCACCTTATGCTATAGACAGGACCTCCACAAACAATCTGTGTATGAATATGAAGAAATGCCAGGAAGAGCCCAGTGGATCTCAAAGTTGGGGCTGTGGCCTTAAGGTAACTCTTTCTTAGAAAGTCTCAACGTTATCAAGAGTTTTGGAATTGCTGCCATTCTTGGAGGAAGAAAAAACTCCAATTAAGCTGTTGTGAGAGAAATCTTAGTGCCATTGCCTAAAACTCAGAGTTTACAGTGAGACATTTTATTTATTAACTGTCTGGAAACTTCACACACATATTCTGAAGAATGAAGTCCAAAAGAGGTCTCTCTGAGGCCACGGGAATGACATATAACAAACTTACTAATACTTGGTTTGTTCTCTTATCTGTGTCCAAAACACAGGTGACAGCACATGATACATTGGAAAGAACAGGTATTTTTAGTCTTATGTGTAGATTTATAGCCAGTTCTCACTCAAGAGCCACTAAAATTGATGGGCTCAAACTAAAGCTGCTCAATACAATCTGAAAAGCACTGCAGTTTGTGAGGTAAAAATAATGAGCCTAAGCAATCATTTAAAAAGTAATAAATTAAAATTTTCCAAAGGGATAGATATGTGAATACACAAATGTAAAATACCTAGCTGACAGAAGTTAAGGAATAACATGAAGTAATGAAAATATACATTATATATATATATATATATCTTTAAAATACAGAGGGTTTTGGGGGGGGGATGCTTAGGATACTGGATTTAATTTAATGAAGAGGAAGATGAATTTGTATTTCTAATTATTTACTACTTAACAATGGTTATAGATAGCCAAAAAACAATTCTGGGGAATCATTTGGGATTAAAAATTGGCTCTGGAAAAATCTAGGTATGTGGGTATTAAAGAGGTGGAAGTTTAATCTAAGATTCTGAGACCTTCATGGAATATATTTGAAGTCACCAAAACCAGACAATTTTGTTGCCAGACTCCCTGACAAAATTGTTAATCTGGAATATCCCTGGAGATCATGAGTGTTTGAATATAACATAGATAAGACCAAAACTTAACACCATAGTCCAGTTAGAGGCCAAGCCCAGGGTACAACCCACTGTTCACCCCACTATAAAATCAATAGCTCACATCTTTGAGTCCTGAAGAATAACTGGGTCACTTACCATGGAGAGCACATACACGAAAGATGAGTTTACTTTCTATTGCCTTTAGATCATCAAACTTCTCAACTTGGAAGACCAGGCTGCCATCCCCACTGATCTCCTCTAGCTGAGTCCTATTGGCACTAAACACTCCCACAGAGAAGATGATCACACCTTTGTCCCGAAGAGCTCTGGAAGGGTCTCTCACACCATCCTGTGCTTCTCCATCCGTGATGAGGATGAGAAACTTTTTGGCACTGAGACGGGCCCCCTTGAGGGGCGTGAAGTACTGATCTACAAACTTTAGTGCATTTCCAGTCAAAGTATTTTGGTTGATGGGATACATTCGATCTATTGCATCAGAAATTTCTTTCTGTGTAAAGTATTTATTAAGCTGGAACTCTTCCTTAGTATCACCACTGAACTGAATGACACCGATGTGGGTCTTGTCGGGACCAATTTGAATCTTAGCTAAAAGGTTTTTCATGAAGGTTTTCATTTTCCCAAAATTTTCAAATCCTATACTGTGAGAACTGTCCACCAGAAACATGATGTCAGCCTTCATGTCTTCACAACCTGCATGTTATCAAAAAGACCAGAAATAAACCAGGTTGGCACGGTTCTCAGAATACGTGGAAATAGTAAAGCGGAAATAAATGCATTAATCAGAAAACATCCAAAGTTAACTCAAGCAACTGCTATTGCATTTGAAAATTTTACTTGCTTCTTTAGTAGAAACTTGCTGACTAGGATCCTGAATCAGAAATCCATTGAAAATTATCCAAAAAGATTTAAAGGGAAATGCAGCTTCCAAAATGTGTATTTATTCATGCATGCATCATTCATTTATTCCCAATTCATTCATCAATAACCTTTGAGGTGCATGAAATGCCAAGCATCAGGCTATGTGTTAAGGATGCAGTGGTGATCAAAGAAATGAATCAGAGAAAAAGTAATCAATTCCTTGTACTCATAGGACTAATATTCCAGGGTTTTATGTATAGTCTTGAAACACAAAATTCCAAGTAGTCTTTATATAGCATTATTTTCTGGAATAATTTACAGTGATTTGATAAATACTATAAATCAATATTAAAATTGGAGTGAAAACCTTTTACTAGAGATAATAAGTACATTAGTAAACACATATCCATTCAACATGGACTGTTCTTTCATTTATACACAAAATTTGTAGATACGCTACTGATTGGAAATGGACATATATTTGAATATATATATATATATATGTATGTACACATACATATATACCAATGTATATGTACACATATATATATACCCACATAGAAGACCAATTTCTATAAGCCTTAGGAAAAAAACACTATTATTAATTCATGGTACAGATGTGTATATGCATATGTATACATATAAAATATGCAAATATATTTTCTTTAGTGTGTATCTCCTTAGTCTTATCCCTTTTGTCTGTTATTGCTGCCATTCTCTTACCAGTCCCTCCCTCAACACTCACAGAGTGTGTTCTATTCTATTTGAAAATAAACAATTAGCATTAGCCATAGAAGGATAAAATGATGCTAATTATTTTTTAATAACTTGTGTAAGGCTCACGAGGGATGACTAAAACCACCATTTAAGACCCAAGCTGGGACCATGATGAAAGTTGTAAACAAGGAGGTCGCTGAAGATGTCTGTGGCCTTGGCGAAGCCCCACCACAGTGAAGTGTGGAAGGTTCTCTTCCACAAAACACACGTACAAGGAATAGACTTTTACATGTGGTCTAGTATCCACAAAAATTACCTCCTTGTATCTGTTTGTGACAGAGACTGCTTCTTGTCCTCTAATATCTTTTCTCCCATTCAATAAAGTTTCAGCAAGGCAGATGGCTGCCCAGGTAAAGATTCTATTTCCCAGGCTTCCTTGAAGCTAGACATGGCCCTGTGACTGAGATCCAGCCAATAGATATGAACAGGAGTGATTTGGGCACTTCTGGGTCTTAACAATAAGACAATTGAGCATGGTGGGCTCCCCTGGCTCTCTCTCCCTTTCCACTAATGCAAGGTGATGAGAACTGGAGCTTCACTTTTGACCTAGAGATGGAAGCTATGTGTTGAGCATGGAACAGCCTCTCTACTAGACTTGGACTGCTCACTCTGGACTATTACACAAGAGAGAAATAATATTCTGTGTTATGTACTTTGGGGTCATTTTGTGAGAACCACTTAAATAGCCGCCTAACCAATACACTCTGCCTCACTCCATCTGCATCTGCTCTGAGACTGCTCAGTGTTTTTCTTGGCCTCGAGCTTTGGCTCCTTAGTTTTCCTGCCTCTCTGTTCACATCTTATGGCTCATTTCCTTGTCCACAGATTGTCTCCTTCTTCAGGTGTGCCAGTGTTCAGGGCTCTGATCTGCAACTACCTGTACTGTCCTGCACCTCCTCAGATTGATCCAGGACATTCTCCCTTGAGAGGACCTGAGATACAATCTACTTTACGTCTCCTGAAACCCTCTCACATTCCTTGGCATCAACTCCAGGAAACATTGGGGAATTTTTCCTCTTGTACTCTTTCTAAGATACCCAGAAGACCTAACTCTATTACCATCCACACAGGGAGAACAATGAACAAAATTGGGATTTAGGATTTTTGCGGTGAATGCTACTTATTGGCTTGTTTACTTTTATTTTGATTTTAGCCACTCAGAGAAAATTCCAACACATTTTCACTTTTGTAAGTTCAAATAAGTGAGAATTCTTTTCCTTCCCTCATCAGTGAACACCTTAGCCAACCTCTGCAATAGCTAACTTTTATGTAGTGCTGACAATGTGCCAAGCACGCTTCTAAGTGCCCCACATGCATTGTCACCTACAAGATTCACAATAAGCCTACACACAAGGGAACCAGGGCAGGTAGACAGTAAGTAACTATTCAAGGTCCACAGTGAATAAGTGATAAAGCTGGGGTCTGGACTTTTACTCTTTGATTCCAGCATCCTCTGTGTTAACCAGTAAGCTAATACACCTCTCAGCAGACAGTATTTTCATGCGCTAATACTAGCAATCAACACACACTATTTGCAATTAGTAAGTGGCTATTATTAATAAGAGAAATAACAATCAAACACAAGAATTTGCAAATTTCTCTTCCTAATTTTTGTTACTTTTTTTCAGAACAAAAATGCAAATATGTGTTTCTGTCACAAATAAAAATAAACAAGGGCTACCTATGTACTAGATATGCATTCATAATAAAGAAGTAATGGTTGGCGTTTATTATGCTAAACCTATAAGGACTGTCTAACATAGGTATTATCTTCATTTTATAGATGAGAAAGTTTGAGGCTCAAGTGGAAAAGTGCGTTGAACCCTGATCTACCTAAAGCCAGAGCCCATTTTCTTTCCACTGCACTCATCTGCCTCAATTAGTGTGTGTGCATGCACACTCATACAACTCACACTTAGAACAGAGTCCCTTACACTCCACAGCAGTGGGCTGTGTCAAGGCCACAACATGCTTAGCAACCTTCCTACTTAGGACTTCCAAGATGACCTCAGGGCGGCTGTGCACGGAGGGCTTTTCCAAGCTTGGTGAGTGGTTTAAAGTGAGGGGCTGAATCTCCCCAAGATGACAAAGGAAGTTAGCAAAATGGCAGCCAGACAGCTGGTCCCATGACTCCTGTCTCAGCCTGGCTATTAGCCTGCCTGAAGCAATGAGCAAAGTGTGGAGAAAAAAGCCTTTTTAGTTTTGCTTACCTTTCTCAGTGCAGATGCCGTGAACAACTTCATTTTTTATGCTTTTTAAAGAATCAAAGTTCTGCCCAAAGTTAACCCTTTCTTCTTCCCCAGCAATTTGTTGCAGTTCTGTTTTATTAGCCTCCCCAATGCCAACTGCGTGAATGGTGGTCTGCTCAGCCCTTAGCCTCTCAGCAGGTTCCTGGACACTGTCGAATGATTTCCCATCAGTCAGCACAACGAGGTGACAGGGAACCTCGCTTGGCCTCTGCTTCCTTCCCTCCCTTATTACTGGCAGCATGAAATCCAGGGCTGCCCCGGTGTAAGTTCTGCCTTGGAGTTGCTTGATGTTAAAAATAGCCTTTCTTAAGTCCACGTCATTAGAATAGACACCAATATGAAACTCTACTCTATTCTTATCTGAATACTGCACAACTCCAACTCGGACTTTGCCTGGGCCAATGCTAAACATTTCTGTCACCGCTGACATGAATTTCTTGATTTGCTCAAAATGTTTTTTCTGGATGCTGGTTGAGCCATCGATGAGGAAATAGAGATCAGCCTCTTTTGTATCCACACAGCCTGCAAAAAAACGGAAAGTAGAAAGTGCACTCTCCATTAATTATAGAGGATCTGGGGAGAACTTTGCAAGAGGGGTTGTAGAGGAATGTGAGGCTGTGAAGTTTCTAAAGAATGAGGACCCTTCACGTTTGCAGAAAGACTGTCCACTTCATCGAGCATGTTCATGCCCATTTTCTCCTTTGAAATTCACAACAACCTTGTGAGGAAATTGAAACAGAGTGAGGCCGAGTTTGTCTAAGGTCACACAGCCAGTAAATTAACAAGTAAGGACCCGAATTCCAAGCCTCCAGTCTCTAAGTTAAACGGTTTTTCTACTATTGACACCTGCCTTTTTGGACAGTTTATGCCTTCATTTCTTGAGAAACAGGATGGGATAGATGACGTTCTGTTCTTACTTCCCCAGTAACCTCTTCTTCCCAGAGCAACTAGAATAACATATTTAAAACTAGAACCAGACCATATTACTCTTCTAATTAAATGATTTACCATTGCATTTAGAATTTAAAAATAAAAAAATTGACCTGATCTTTCCCACTGCTTTTCTCTCTGACCCTATTTTTAGCAATGCTTCATCTTACTCACTCTGCTGCAACCACACCGGTCTTCTTTCTGTACTTTGAATGTGCCCCAGGGCTTCTGCACTTGCCCCCCTCTCTTCCTGGAATATTCCCATGGCTTGTTCCTTCTCATCTCATCATGAACGCACCAACTCAAATGTTGTTCTTCCGAAAGATCTTCTCTTCCCCTCCAGCTAAAACTCATGAATCATTGTCTAATCTATTACCCTGTCTGTTTTCTTTATAATACCCATTACTTTCTGAAATTATCCTATTCATGTGTCGATGAGCACAGCCTGCTTCCTGCCACAGAACGTCAGCTCCGTGAGGACAGAGACTTTGTCTAGTTCTCTGCTTCTGCCCAGTAGGCCTGGTACATCCCAAGATTCCTACAAAAATTTTTAAATAAAAGAGCTCTCAATGCTCCTCCCTTTGGTGAGCTGATTCTATGAAACGGTGCTTTAACTCCCCTAATAGTCTATTTACAACTCTACCTAGTCATTCTTTGAAACTGGGTAGAAGAAAGAATATACTTTTAAAATTTAGATTATTTACACAATTATCTGGTTGAGTCCAAGAGAAGATCTTTAAAATATAAGACAATTTAGTCATTTCAGAAATATTTTCTCTCTACAGCTTTTTGGCAATTTATAGCTATTGACACCGCTTCAAGCTATGGGGAGTTGGTCCTTAAGAAATCAGAAATATTGGAAACAAGTTTGACCCTGAGAATTAAACTATGAAATCCAGACATAAAATATTAAGGCAAAAATAGGCAATTTTCTGCGAAAGTTAGGGTTGATCCTGGGCCAGCAAAACTTGACAGTAACCAGAATGAACTGATGTATATAACCAATAAAAAAGAATGAGGCATTCTTCAGAAGGAAAATAGTGGTGGTCAGCATGAAAGAGAGAAAAATGTGAGTCAGAGTGGGTAAGCGTGGCAAAGCCCACCCAGTCTCTCTTGGAGTTGTGCTGTTCAATACACAAGCCACTAATTACATGTTGCTATTAAAATGTAAATTTAAACTACTTAAAATTAAACAAAATTTAAAAATTGGCTCTTCAGTTGCACTAGCCACATTTCAGGTGATTAACAGTCCCACGTGGCTAGTGGCTATCATATTAAAAGGTGCAAATATAGAGCATTTCCATCATCAAAACAAGTTCAATTGGACAGTGTGGAAGAAGAATGTGTTCCTGGCCCAAGGCCTCACCTGTACAGTTAGAGAGAGAGAGAGAGAGAGACAGATCTATATACTTGATTTTGAAAGACAGTCATCCACCCAATTGGATGCCACTAGACATTTCAATCATAGAATTAACTCCCTTGCTCTGATTCCACAATTTCCCTGCTCTGATTCTTTTGATTGCAATTTAGCCTCTCACTTGGCATGTCTACAGGGAGAGAATGTACTTCTCAGAGGACATGAATGTCCAGGCCCCTGGGCACTCATAGTTCTCATTATGAAGATAATTGTCATTCTTCTTCTATAGATCAGTCTCTTGGTTTGGTTAATGTGAGTTTCCCCTTGATTTAATGAATTTCTATTTTAAAAATTGAATACCTACTATGTGCTAGACGTGGTGGATACAGCAGTGACTATGTCAAGTTAGATTGGTTCTCTGTGTCTCACCATTCTGAAACTATAAAGCTGGCCACCACACTCTAGACCATGGCAAATTCACCAAGGACTAAGGTAGTGGTTCTCAAACATTGCTAGCATGAGTTCACTGGGGAGCTTACAAAAATGCAAGTGTCTAGGCCCTACCCTCAGAGACTGATTCATTAGGTTTAGGGTAGGGCTTGAGCTGCTGAATTATTAACAAGCTCCCCAGGGAACTCTGGTAAGTCTACAGCAGACGTTGTTGGTGCTCTGCCTGTATCCCCTCAAATCCTTTATAATTTGTGTGCACGTTGGCCCCCAGTGCTCTCACTCCAATGGCTAGCACCTGCATCTGTTTGTGGGCGGGCTTCTCTCAGGTTGTTGGAACCCTCTTTGCTTGGCACTTGAGTGAGAAGTGTCTGGAAATTTACATTCCCTCATGTGTGCTGGAATATAAATTCTCTAGCTACGTTGCCCCCTCATTAGGACATCTCTAAAGTTTAACCCATGCTGTCTCTAGAATGGCCCCATGGAATTGACCCTCCATGAGACTTTGCCTAGCATCCTTCCCTTCCTGGTTCTACTTCCTCACTTCCCTACCAATCTCCAGTTTCTTCTGAGTATATTTCCTAATACATCAATTTCACACGAATCCTTGTCTGGCCTCTACTTCTGAGGAATCCAACCTAAGTCAGGTACCAATATTTGAGAGCCACTGAATTAATAAGAAGCCACGCACTGAGGCCTTATGGAAGATAGCCATCCCCTTGGACAGCCCTTGCCCTAGCCTTGGTTCTATACCTTCCCATTTAGAATTTCCATAATGTCAATAATAGTTTTTTTCACATCATTGCAAACTCCATGAGAGAGACCACATTACACATCCTTCCTACGCCCTAATAGTTGATACTAGACGAAGGTGGCCGCCACTCTGAGGGACTCCCCTACATATCACTCAGGAGGTAATAGGGAACTTGTTTCTTGCTGCTGCTTGTGATGTACATGTGCCAAAGGAAATCCAGGGCTGGCCCAGGATGCATCCTTAAACCTTTAATTGACTGTTCTGAGTTTAAAATTAGCCTTTAATATCATTGGAAGATTACAATTCTTTTCCATGTGAGTGCTGCCAAATTCTAGTTCCAATTGTCTGGACGCATTTTATCTGCAGAGGAAATGTGTGAAGGTAGCCGATATCTCAGAATTAGATAAACTCAAAGTGACATCAAGTATCTCTTGGCATGTACCTTTGAAAAGAGCACAGAAAAACTAGCAGATTCACAAAACATCTTAACTAGGATATCCTTCACTAGAATGATGGAAGAAAAAAATAAGAAAAAAGAACAAAAAGTGTGAAAATAATCATGGTTGTGCATGAAGATATAGGAACAAGGATGATCCCTGCAAAACTTTGATAAGAGCAAAACATTGACAATGACCTGTATATCCAGCAGTTTAGGATATGGTAAACAAATTATGTTATATCCATACAATGGAATATTATTCCCAACCTAAAAAGAATGTTGCAAAAGAATATTAAAGGAAATCGACAAAATTTCATGATACAAGGCTAATAAAAAAGTGGATGAGGTAGATAATACTGGCTATCTCCGAGATCCATTCTCTCCTTCTACACTAATGGAGCCGCCAAATTTAACCTAGGTACTTGGCTGCTCCGAATAAAGACTACATTTTCCAGCTCCCATTTTTATAACTAAAATTGTAAAAATTGTGACGTGTGACTAAGTTCTGGCTAATGGGATGTAAGAAGAAATGGTTGTGTGTAATTTCTGGGAATGTCATTGAAAAAAAGGAGGTGGAAGCCTGCCCTTTCCTTCTCTTTCATCTTTCTTGCTTGCTGGATGTGAATGTGATGCCTGGAGCAGTTATCTTGGACTAAGATCCTGGGAATAAAGGCCACAAATAGCAAAAAAGTAACATAGAAAGAGACAGTGTCCCTGACACTGTAGTGTACCACACTGGCTCTGTCAGTCTTCCTCAGAACTTAATTGTGAAACAGAACAAATAGTTTCATCCTGTTTAAATAACTGCTATTTTTATTTCTGTTAGTCACACCCAAATGTAATTGTAACTCACACAAGTTACCCAACTGTATATTCCTGCAGTGTCCAACACAACAGCCATCAGCTACAGGTGGCTACTAAAACTAAAATGCATTAAAATGAAATTAAATTTAAAATTCAGTTCCTCCGTTACACTAGCCACATTTCAAGTGCTTAATAGCTATATTTGGCTAGTGGCTGTCTTATCGGACAGCACTGATAGAGAACATTTCCGTCAACACAGAAAGTTCTTTTGGACAGCACTGATATACACAACGTTATGCCATTTTTTAAAAACGTGTGTGTTTGTGTGTACACGAGTATAGGGAGAGAGAAGAGACTAAAAGAAGCGAAATAAATATTAAGAATGGTTTTATCTGAAAGATAAGATTACAGATGATTTTCTTTTCTTTATGTTCATCAATGCTATGAAACTATTTTATAAACAAATTATTTTTTCACATTTTTTGAGGTATGATTTACATACTAAAAAATTCACTCGTAATTACTCAATGATTTTTAGTAAATTTATAAAGTTTTGCAACCATCACCAAAAGCTAGTTTTAGAACATTTCCATAATTCCTAAAGTTCCCTTATCCCATTACAGTCAGTCCTCGCTCCTGCCCCAGCCCTAGGCAACTATTTGTATTTTATAATAAGAAAAGTATTTTTTTTTTAACATACCAGTTTTGTCAAGATTCACTTGTTCAGCACGAGTAGAAATTTGGGACCATATTTCATTCCGGAGCTTTTTCAGGAAGTTCTGACTGTAAGTTTCCAAGACTGCATAGGACTTCAGCATGGAAACCGTCTGTCTCGGAGGGTAAGATGCTATTTCTTCTAACTGGGTATCGTTAGCTCCTTCTATGCTCATGGCAAAGACAGTTACATCCTCCAGCCGAAGTTGCAGTGCGGCCTCACGCACCTCGTCATCTGATGGTCTGTTAGTGACCAGAACTGCAATCTGAGGCACTCCCTGTACCCTTCTGCTGCCACTTAACTCGGAGAAGCCTTCTCTCCTCATCTTCTCAATGGCAGCTCCAGCATTGGATTTTCCAGCCCGGAGAGAAAGCTTCTGGATTTGCTCCTGAAATTCAGATTGGTTTGTGCTTGTTTTCAGAGAAGAAATAGTCTCGGTTCTGTTGCTGTAACTCATAAGTCCAAGCCTCATGCAATTGTCTTTCACATCCATGGAGGTGGTAATGGTCTTCAGGAAGCTCTGCAGGTTCCTTAAATTTTGTGTGGTTCCAACTGACTCATCCACCAGGAACACGAGGTCGGCAAGGGAATCTTTCTGACAGGCCATGGGGAAGGGAACTATAGAAAAAGAAAAAGTACGAGGATTAGTACACACCCCTGGCCCAGAGTGAGAAAGGCACTCTACAGACCATCAAAAGGCATTAGTGAAAAGTGAGGTAGTCATGACAGATGTAGTTAGCATTGTTTCTCTTAGTGAACAAAAGATAAAAATTCTGAACAAGACTTACAAGGCTCATTGACTTCAGAGGCTTTGCAATACTGTTCCCGCTATCTGAAAAATGCTTCTTACCAATTTTCCTACCACATCCCACCACCACAGTCTTCATGACCACCATCACCACTGGTATGACTACCACCTCCAGTACCACCACCATCCACCACCACCACCACTTCTACCACCACCGCCAACAACCAACAACCACTAACAACAACCAGCAACCACCATTACCACCACCTCTACCTCCATCACCATCACCACCTCCAGGTCCACCACCACTACCACTCTCAAGTGCTGGGATGCAGGGATGAGTTAGCAGAAATATCTCTGACCTCAGGGAGCTCACATTCTATGGGAAGATAGATAACTAGATTATATTAATTCAGACAGTAATGAATGCTGGCAAGGAAATAAAACAGGTGACTCAATTGAGTTACTATGCTGGGGATATGGGGTGGGTACTAACTTATCTAAGACGTGAAGAAGTCAGGGAAGGCCTGTCTAAGAGGGTCACATTTGGGTTGAGGTATAAATGAAGAGAAGGATTCAGCCAAGTATTGTTCTGAAGGAAGAGAAATTCTGTCAGAAAGAACAGCAGGAGGTAGGAACAAGCAAGAAGCTCAGAGTGGCTAGAGCCAGTGAGTGAGGAGAACAATGGTGGATGAGGTCAGAGGAAGGTGGGGCCCGAATCATAGAGGAGTCATATGATCTTATTTAAATCATAAATATCACCCCAGTTGCTGAGGGGAAATAATGAATTCACAGATATCAATTAAGAAACAAATGCCCTAGTCCAGGAAAGAGATAATGGTTCTTGGACAAGGATAACAGCAGATAAGATGGAACAACAGGGTAGTTTTGATACATGAATCAGAGGTAGAACAGAGAGGACTTGATAATAAATTGGGTGCAAATGTTGAGAAGCAAAGAGGAAGTGGTGAAAACACCTAGGTTTTTGGCCTGAGTGGATGTTGGTGTTGTCTTTTACCAAGATAGGGAAGATAGTGGGAAGAACAAGTTATAGCGGGGATTCAAGAGTTCCATTTCAGACATGCTAATTTGGGGATACTATTGGAGATACCAGGGAGGCAGTTGGTTATATGAATCTGAAATCCAGGGGAGAGAACATCATATGCACATAAAATGCCAATCCAGGCACAGGTGGATGGACCACAACTGTGGAAAGAATAGCCAAGAGATAAGTTCAATCTTGCCAAGAACTACCCATTAGGGTTGTGAGCTCAGAAGCAAGCCATAAGGCATGTCTTACTTATTTACATCCCTATAGTACCTGGTGCCTGGTGGGCACTCAGAAATATTTGTGGAATTAAAAATAATTCTCATAAATCTACCAATGGTCTCTGAACTCCATGCAGTTGGCTAAAACAAACTCCCAGTATGACCTGCTCAGGTTAGTATTTATTTGAAAATAACTATTACTATTAATAATAGTAAACTGCATGTCAAGTGCCATACAAGCCATCTCACCCATATTATAGGGTAGGCACTATATCCTCACTTTATAGGTAAGGAAACTGAAGCTCAGAGGTTAAACAACTTACTCGAGGCCCTAAGCAGTCAAACCAGGGTTTGAACCAGACCTTCCTGACTCCAAAGCCCTACTCTTATCCTCTTAAGGCAAGGATAGGGTCCTGTTGAGCAAATCCCTCTTGTACTATATTGCTGTGAGGTAAATAGGAGGAGTGAAAGCAGCAGCAGCACCACACAGAGCCCTCTGAGAAGGTGGGAGAGCCCCAATGTCCTGGAGAGCTCAGACTAAGCAGCCATCTACAGGAGTGGAGGATCTCCAAGGTCCCCAGGGTGGAGGGCCACAGGAGGGTTTCTTCCCTGGGAGATGAAGCACACATGCCAAAAGAACTTGCTATTTTTTCTAAAGCAGGGGGAGTGAGGGATGGGGAGAATGAAGGGAAAGGGACTCCCTGGTGCCTCAGAGGCAACACTATCTGTGGCAGAGCCTTCTAGATACCCACAAAAACCCATTTCTTCTTGGGCATAAAGCTAGACCTGATTTCCCAGCCTCACTTTCCATTAGGAAAAGTGGCCATGAGATTAAGATCTGGCTGATGAAATGTGAGCCAAGATTGTGTGTGTCTCTTCCAAGTTTAGCCCATAAACCCTCCCACAAGTGATCTTCCATCTTTTTTCCTTTCCACCAACTGTATAGCAATTCCCAGGTCACCTGGAAGTCATATTTGATGATGGAAGAGCCACCACCAGTCTAGGTACCTGAATAGAGGAAAGAAAACAGGTCACTCTGAGCACTGGCCCCACAATGTTGTAAGATAAATAAATAAACTTCTTACTATTCAGGAAATCTATTTGTCATTAAAGCCTAACCTAGTCTGACTGAAAAATCAGCCCATAGCTAAAGCTATTGAATTGGTGAATGGTAGATCAGGATGGAAGTTTCAAGTTCATCCCATGTCTTACAAATGAGGATGCTGATGCAAGACTCAGAGAGATGACATCACTTCCCCAAGTTCACATAGTCAGCTAGTGGCATTGTCTGGATCTTTTGACCTTGTGTTCAGGGAACTTTGTACTACACCAAGTGGCTTCCTTGAGTATTAAAACTAGATATCACCTGCTCAGAACGGCCCATCATTGCTAACCGAGCACAGAGACAGCCAGGAAACTTCATTATGCTGGGGACTCTTTCTACCTTACTCTGGAGAGAATGGCTGGAGCCTCTCATCAGTACAGAACACTTACTGAGCGCCTCCCTTGAGCTGTGCACTGGTCTGTTTTGCCAGCTCATGAATACTGTATGTGTAGCTTCCTGTCTCATTTTACCCATTCCTTACCAATGCTTTCTAGGTTTACCTCCCAAGTAAATTATTTGTACTCAAAGGTCTTCTGTTTGGGGGTCTTCATGGAAAACTCTCCTGAGAACAAAGCATTTTTCAAATGAGAAGTTGTGAGTCATGGGGGCATAAGTAGTCTTTCTTTTGGCCTAGGGGATCAAGAAAGAAAGTTGATGAGAAGAGGTCTTCTGCATGAAATACAGGGATTTCCCAGGGGCTGAAGGGAAGGCAGTTGTGGCACCTGGCAGTTCTGGTGGGTGGCAGCTTAGGGATAATAGAAAATGGCTTTCTGGCCTGAGAATCAGCATTCCCCCAAAGGAAACCAGCTGCAATGGTTGGGGTAAGGTGCTGCTCTCGAGAAGCTTTGTACACAACAGACATCAACATGGATGATGGAGCCTTAGAGGAAGGGTCTGTGATGTCACATGAGACACCCTTGGTGGTTCTCAGAAAATAAGCTGGGGAGAATTTTATATCAGTGGATGTGACAGCTGAGGTCTTAAATTATACAAGTAGGGTACTAGTCAGTTCAATTTGAGCTGCTTTTAATTGATCTCATTCGCCCCCATAAGCTTATCAGAAGTATTTCCAACACTTCTTCAATTAAAAAATCCAGCCTACTGTAAGATATACTATGATTTAATGGCAGCTCTTCAGGAATTTTTGTTTTAAAGGCACAACTGAAAGACACATCCTAACGTAAAAAATGAGAGAATGTGAACAAAGTATATGTCTTGAAGTTGAAAAATATAAGCACAAAATGACTGCATGTCTAGGAGGGGGAATGAGTCAAAATTCTGGCATTAGCAGATCCTGACACTCATTAGAGAGATTTTACCTCTAAGGGAAAAAAAGTGGGGCAGGAGACAAGGAGTCAACATAGGACATGAAGGACCCAAGACCACAGCCTCCCACATGTACTGCTGTACAGCTGAGGGTGTCCTTTCTCTGCCCCGTCTCATTCCAAGGTTATTGCTCCCATTCAGTGTCACCATACGTTAATTGACAGGCATTTATTGAATATTTACTGTCCTCACACTGTGCCAGGACATGAGGGAAAGAGAACAGACAAGGATCCTATTTCTTTATCTGGAAGACTTTCATATATTCACTTATTAAGAAATAGAACATCAGTTCATTGTCAGGTAGTGTGTAGAGTCAAAGAATACAGAGATAAGTGTAAGTCGCCAGTTCTGCCCTCATGGTGCTACCAGTTCACTGGTGGGTCGGGGGTGGGGACCCACACAGAAATGGGTAATTAAACAGTATGGGAAGTCCTGCTGTCAGCAAGTGTGCACAAGGAACTGTGAGATCCAAAAAGAAATTTGAAAGGAAAGCCTTCCAAGAGGATATGACTGTAGAGTTCGGATTTAAATGATGACAGAAGTTATTCAAGCTATAAGAAGGCTAAGGAGTGCAAAAAGATTCTTGTCAGAGAAACTGGCCCAAGCAAATGCAGAAGAGGAGAGTATGATGTGTACAGATTTCCAGTACTTTGGCATGTCTAACCAGGAAAACCAGAAAGGGAGTTGCAAGAGATGAGGGTGTACAGATGCAGATCTGGTCACATGGGGACTAGGCACCTCTTTAACCAAGGGCTTCCTTACCTTTTATATCAGCGTCGTCTGCTCCTTCCTTGTACTGAGTCGCATCCTTGATGATCTGCGTCATGTTTTGGGAAAACGTGCTGAGGTCTCTGACCGTCCGAAGGTTGAAATGAAACTGAGCCGTGGCCATGGCCTTCAGGTTCTCCTCAGAAGCTTTCTCCATCCCCACGGAGATGATTCTCACCCCGTCTTTCCGCAGGGCCTTGGAAGCCTCTTCCACGTCATCCTCGGACTCGGCTGACGCCAGGACCACCAAAATCGGGGGAAACTCTTTCTTGTCTCTCCTGTTGGCGGGTCCAGAGAAATAGGTTCTGTGAGCCTCCCGGAGGGCGTTTCCTATCCGCAGGGAGCCGCCAATGAAGTTCAAGGTCTTCCTGAGGTGGTTCAGCATGGGGTTCCTGCTCCTGAAGGTGCTCAGCTGGAATTCACTGTGGAGCTTGTCACTGTACTGCGCCAGGGCCACGCGGTACTTGCTGGCCTCTATGGGGAGACTGCTGATCATTTTGGTGATGAAGGTCTTCACCAAAGGGAAGGACTTAGTCCCCAGGTGATCAGAGCTGTCCACCAGAAACACCACATCTGCGTACTGAGGGCCTGGCTCTGCCAAAATAAAATGACAACAAACCAAAACAAGGAGATGGTTCAGCCTTTACGTTTTAGCCCACAGTACTCATTTGAGACTATATCCTAGTGTTAAGGGTAACTCAGAATCCCAAGGAAAGTGTCTTCTGGAGCTCAAACAGAAGAAACCATACTTGTTTTTGCTAAAATGTCAAACAAGAGGACTTTTGTAAAGTTAACAGATTTTTCTTGCTCAACTCTATACCAGAGGCAATCGATATTGTTCTCCTTTTTGGTTGTGGAACCCAAAACTCTGATATGGTACCAAAGAATAAATAACATGACACCAGAAAGTCCCAAAGTGGTCTGTGGACTAACAGCCACTTTTAAAATAGTGTCAAGTAAGCAGCTGTCTTGGGTTAGAGAGCTTAGAAGCAGATCTGAGACAGGGACTTGGTGAATGGGCTTGATTGAGGGAAGCAGGGTGAGGGAAGCAGGGTAAGGGAAGCAGGAGAGGGACAAAGCAGGATGTCTAACCTTGGCCTGATCTGAGGGGACTGTGGAGCATCAATTACGCCAGAGTGGCCCTCTTTGAGGCAAGAGGGCCAGGTTATTGTGCTCCCCTATCAGTCAGTCGTTGGCTACAGACCATCCCCAGGAACTGGAGGGAAGGAGCAGAGGGTTATAGGCCTAACCTCTTGGGTAAAGTGGTTCTGGGGAAGCTGAGAGCAATTCTCCTCAGAAAGTGGGGTACAGCCATGAGCTGTTGCAGGCAATATTCACAAGAGCTGGGGGGCATGCTCCAGCCTGATAAAGAGAGTCTGGGCAGGGGAGGCACCACCAGTGTCAACTTCCACAGTCGTGGTCAGCCACCTCCACTCTCGAAATTAGTGATGTGCTGGTAAATGTCTAACAACTGGCTCTTTCTTTCAAAGTAACTCAGAAATTTATCAGGAAATCCTAGGGTAACACAGTGCAAAGTTAAAAATACTTCTTTGAACTATGTTTTTAGTAATTACAAGAGAATAGAATAACCTAGCTTTCATACTCCATATATATATATATATACACACACATATATCCCTTCCCTATTTCATGTTTGTAAAAGAAAAGGAGGGCAATGGTATAGCCACAAAAATACACAGAATTTATTTTCTATGTGGGATTCCTTTTTTTCCTTTTCTTCCATTTACTAAGGCCAAGATGCAAAATGACCTACAAAACAAATGAGTTGACTCGATTCATAGAGACAAGAAACATGGGACTTGAGCAAATCAATGAATAATTAAAGTTTTTCCAGCCAGGTGCAGCATAATTCATGACTTTTGCCCATGGCTTTCTGTCATCTTTGACAGATGAAGTTTGCTTGATCTTATGTAGCTCCAGTTACAACTAAATGCTGTCTACCTTGATTTTTTAGTAAATAAAGTCTTTGTTTCCATTTATTGAAATAAAGGTTTCTTAAGATGTAAAAATATTTATTTTCCTAAATAATAATAATAAACATAAAACATACTGGTACCTGGACTCTCATCTGCCAATGTTTCAGTCCAAAGGATTAGGACAAATATAAGTAGCAGGATCTTCATTTTGTTAGTGCAACTTTCTTGCTTTTAGTCTGTAAAAAATGTTATTTACAATATGAAAAATCTCATTGTATAACAAGAAATAACTACTGGGAAAGATGGGTTAGGGTGCAATACACTGTAAACAAATATTTGTCAAGCAATGCCAGGTGTGTTTAAAACATTCATCAAGCATTTGGAGTATTTGTTGAAAACAGATAACGCTAATGCTTGCTGAGCCCTTTCCATGGCTCAGAAAACTTTTCTCAGTGCTTTACAAGTATCATCTAATTTAATCTCCACCACAGTCTTACAGGGAGGTGCATTTACTATAGCTACGTGACAGATAAGGAAACAGGCACAGAGTGGCTTGGCAAGTGGTGGATCCGGGATCCCAACCCAGACAAGGGGACTGCAGAGCCCAAGCTCTTAACCACTGTGCTACAAGCCTTGCAGAAAATCTGCGTCCTCACAAAATTTATGCAGTCACTATTCTTTACCCTCTATTGTTATCCTGACAATGACTATTGTATATGTTCATAACTTGCCTCCAAAAAGCCAACAGCTACCCATGTTTCTTTCTTCATTCTACCCTTGTGAAAACTGTTCTCTCGTTTATGGTTATACTCAGTTTTACAAATTACTTTAACTTCAGCATTTCTCTCTGCGAAGCTCACAATCAATCAGAAATCTTCATGGGAAATTACAATCTTACAGAAATTCCACCAAATCAGAGTTGTTCTTTATAAAAAGGGAAATAGATCAAATGGCCAATCCTCAAAAATAGAGCTGCCTTAAATGAGATACCAAAGGTATAAAAGTTGATTTTTATTCTAGATCTGACTTTTCCAGCAGTTCTTTTGAAATTATTGATCATGCAGGAAGATTGAGAGAATCATTGGAAGCTAGACTTGGAAGACACTCTATAGAGCATTTAGACTAAACCTGTGTTTTGCTAAGGAGGAAACCGAGGCTCCCCAGTAGTTGCTGAATCATGTCAACAATGACTTTCAAATCTATACTAATCACATTATAATAAAACATATATTTTACATATTCATTAATTTTATTATTGAGATATAATTCCCATACTACAAAATTTACCCTTTTAAAGTGTACAATTCAATGTGTTTTAGTATATTCAGAGGACTTGTATCCATTATCACTAATTCCAGAACATTTTCATGACCCCAAAAAGAAACTCCATACTCATTAGCAGTTACTCTCCATTGTTCCCTTCCCACAGTCCTGGCAACCACTGATATACTTTTTTCTCTATGGATTTGCCTATTCTGGACATTACTATAAATGGAATCATATAATATATGGCCTTTTGTGTTTGGATTCTTTCATTTAACATAATGTTTTCAAAGTTTATCCATGTTGTGACATGTATCAGTATTTCACTCCTTTTTATGGCTGAGTAAAAATATTCTATCATATGGATATATAACATTTTAAAAATCTACTTATCAGTTGATGGACATTTGGGTTGTTTCTGCTTTTTGGCTATCATGAATAACGCTGCTATGAACACACAAGTTTTTGTGTGGATACATGTTTTCGTTTCTCTTAAGTAGATACCTAGGAATGAAATTTTTGGTCTTATGGTAACTTCATGTTTAATAGTTTGAGAAACTGCCAAATTGTTTGCCAAAGTGGCTGCATCATTTTACCTTCCCACCAGCAATGCATAAAGGTTCCAATTTCTCCATATTCTCCTCAATACTTGTTATTGTCTGTCTTTTTTTATTATAGCCATTCTAGTGGGTATAAATGGTATCTTACTGTGGCTTTGATTTGCATTTCCCTAATGATGAACGATGTTAAGCATCTTTTCATGTATTTATTGGTCATTTGGATATCTTATTTGGAGAAATATCTATTCAAAAACTTTGCTTGTTTTTAACTGGGTTATTTGACTTTTTATTGTTGTGTTGTAAAATATCCTGAATACAAGACACTGATCAGATATATGATTTGCAGATATACTCCTCCCACGCTGTGGGTCATATTTTCAGTTTTTTAATGGTGTCTTTGGGGCACAACTGATTTTAAGTTTGATGAAATCCAATTTATCTATTTTTTTCTTTTGTTGCTAGTGCTTTTGATATCATAGCTAAATCACCATTACCTACTCCACGGTCATGAGGATTTACTCCAATGTTTTCTTTTAAGAGTTATAATTGGAAGTGTGTACCCTTTGACCACCTTCACACATTCCCCTCAACCCCCTGCCCCTGGAAACCATCAATTGGCTCTCTGTTTCTATGAGTTCACTTATTTTAGATTCCAAATATAAGTGAGATCATGCAGTATTTGTCTTTCTCTATTTCTCTTAAAATAAGAAAGGAAGGAATCAAACCTATTTCACTTAGCATAATGCCCTCAAGGTTCATCCATGTTGTTGCAAATGGCAGGATTTCCTTCTTTTTATTGCTGAATAATATTCCAGTGGGGGGTGTGTGTGCATTTGTATGTGTGTGTGTGTGTGTGACATTTTGTTTATCCATTCATCTGTCCATAGACACTTAGGTTGTTTGCATGTCTTGGATATTGTAAATAATGCTGCAGTGAATATGGAGGTGCAGATATCTCTTTGAGATAGTGATTTCATTTCCTTCAGATATATTCCCAGAAATGGAATTGCTGGATCATATAGCAGTTCTATTTTTAATTTTCTGAGGAACCTCCATGCTGTTTTCCATAGCAGCTGTATCAATTTACATTTCTACCAACAGTATACAAGGGTTCCCTTTTCTCCACATCCTTGTAAGAACTTATCTCTTGTCTTTTTGATAATAGCCATTCTAACAGGTGTGAGGTGATATCTCACTGTGGTTTTGGTTTGCATTTCTCTGATGATTAGTGATGTTGAGCACCTACTCATGTCTCAAGTACCTGTTGGTCATTTGTACATCCTTTTTTGGAAAAATGTCTATTTGGGTCCTTTGCCCATTTTTTAGCTGGATTATTTGTTGGGGTTTTGTCCTTTTTTTTTGCTTTTGGGTTGTATGAGTACCTTGTATATTTTGAATATTACCCCTTATCAGATACATGGTTTGCGAATATTTTCTCCCATTCTGTAAGCTGCCTTTTCATTTTGTTGGTCATTTCTTTTGCTCTGCAGAAGCTTTTTAGTTTGATATAGACCCACTTGTTTATTTTTGCTCTTGTTGCCTGAGCTTTTGGTATCATGTGCAAAAAAATCATTGTGAAGACCTGTGTCAAAGAGCTTTTTTCCTATGTACTTATCTAGGAGTTTTATGGTTTCAGGTCTTACATTTTTAAGTCTTTAATCCATTTTGAGTTAATTTTTATAAGTAGTGTGTGATAGGCATCCAGTTTCATTCTTTTGCATGTGGCTGTCCAGTTTTCCCAAAACCATTTACTGAGGAGACTGTCTTTTCCCCATTGTATACTCTTGGCTTCTGTGTCATTGATTATATATGCATGGATTTATTTCTGGGTTCTGTATTCTGTTCCATTGGTCTATGTATCTGTTTTTATGCCAGTACCATACTCTTTTGATTATTATTGCTTTGTAATATAGTTTGAAATCAGGAAGTGTGATGCCTCCAGCTTCGTTCTTCTTTAGCAAGATTGCTTTGGCCTTTTCAGGATCTTTTGTGGTTCCATACAAATTTTAGGATTGTTTTTTCTAGTTCTATGAAAAATGCCATTGAACAATAGAGATTGCATTAAATTTATAGATGGCTTTGGAAAGTATGAACATTTTAACAATATTAACACTTCCAATCTATGAGCCCAAGATATCTTTCCATTTATTTGTGTCTTCTTCAATTTCTTTCATCCATGTCTATAATTTTTAGTGTATAGATCTTTCACCTCCTTGATTAAATTTATTCCTAAATATTTTATTGTTTTTGATGTTATTTAAATGGAATTGTTTTCTTTACTTCTTTTCCCGATAGTATGTTGTTAGTGTATAGAAATGCACTGATTTTTGTATCTTGATTTTATATCCTGCAACTTTTCTGAGTTTATTAGTTCCAACAGTTTTTTGGTGGAGTCTTTAGGATTTTCTATATATAAGATCAAGTCAGCTGTGAACAGAGGCAATTTCACTTCTTCCTTTCCAATTTGGATGCCTATACTTCCTTTTCTTGCCTGATTGCTCTGGCAGTAGGACTTCCAGTACTATGTTGAAGAGGATGGTAATAGTGGGCAACCTGGTCTTGTTCCTGATCTTAGAGGGAAAGCTTTCAGTCTTTCACTATTGAGTACAATGTTAGCTGTGGGCTTGTCATATATGGCCTTTGTTATGTTGAGGTATATTCTTTCATACCCAATTTTTTGAGAGTTTTTATCATGAAAGGATGTTGAATTTTGTCAACATCTATTGAGATAAGATAGATCTTGCATCCCAGGAATGAATCTCACTTGATCATGATGTGTGATCCTTTTGATGTGCTGTTGAATTTGATTCACAACTATTTTGTTGAGAATTTTATATATATATTCATCAGAGATATTGGCCTATAGATTTCTTTTCTTGTAGTGTCCTTATCTGGCTTTGGTATCAGGGTTATACCAGCCTCATAAAACAAGTTTGGGAGTGTTCCCTCCTCTTCAGTTTTTAGAAGAGTTTGAGAAAGATTGGTATCGCCTCTTTAAATGTTTGGTAGAATTTACCCATGAAGTCATCTGGTCCTGAGCTTTTCTGTGTTGGGATGTTTTTGATTACTAATTAAATCTCCATACTCATTATTGGTCTGTTCAGATTTTCTCTTTCTTCATGATTCAGTCTTGGCAGGACATTTGTTTATTGGAATTTATCCATTTCTTCTAGGTTATCCAATTTGTTGGGCATATAATTGTGCCTAGTATCTTACAATCCTTTGTATTTCTGTGGTACTAGTTGTAATGTCTCCTCTTTCATTTATAATTTTATTTGAGTCCCCTTTTTTTCCCCTTTGAGTCTAGCTAAAGGTTTGTCAATTTTGTTTACCTTTTTAAAGAACCTATTCTTATTTTTGTTAATCTTTTCTATTGTTTTCCTATTCTCTATTTCATTTATTTCTGCTCTAATCTTTATTATTTCTTTCCCTCTGTTAACTTTGGGCTAAGTCTGTTCTTCTTCCTCTATTATCTTGAAGTATAAAGTTAGGTTGTTTGAGATCTTTCTTTTTTCTTAGTGTATGCATTTATAGCACTCAACTTTCCTCTTAGAACTGCTTTTGCAACATCCCAGAAGTTTTGGTATGTTGCGTTTCCATTTTTGTGGAGCCACTAGCTGAGCTCTGCAAACACCTCCGGTCCAGCAAAGTCACAGATTGTGTTCCCTGGCAGGGTGGTGCCAATGGTTGGACTCTGTTGGGCAGGGCTGTGAGCTGGGCTCTGTAATTGCTCTTGGTCTGGTGGAATCTCAGGCTGTGCTCCCTGACTGGATGGTGCTTCTGGTTGGACTCCATGTTCAGGCAGAGCCACAGTCCAGGCTTTCTGGTTGGACAGGGCCAGGCTGTGCTCTGCAATCAGGCAGGGCCCACAGTCAGTGCCTCAAAGTTATGTGGAGCTGCAGACTGGGCTTTGTGATCAGGTAGGCCACCAGCTGTGCTCTGTTGTTAAGCAACTTTGCCACCTGGGCTCTCTAGTTGGGCAGGGCTTCCTACTGTATCTTGCAGTTAAGTGGGGCTAGAGTTGCTGTGAGGTTGGGTGAGGTCACTGTCCAGGCTCCCCAATAGGTTAGAGCTGCAGGCTATGCTCCACAACTGGGCAGGGTCACTGGCTGGGCTCCCCACCTGGGCGATGCCACAGGCAGCACTCAGCAATCAGGCAGAGCTATAAGCTAGAGTCCACTGCTGGGTGGTACCATAGGCTGGGCTCTGAGGCTGCCCAGGGTCATTGTTCCGGCTCCCTGGTGAGGCCAGAGGCTATGCTCAGCAATTGGACAGGGTTGCTGGTTTGGTTCCTTGCCTGAGCAGGCTGTAGGATGGATTCCACAGCTGCCCAGGTTCTCCAGCCAGGCTTCTGATCAGGTAGGGCTGAAGGCTAGGCTCAGCAGTAGGGCTTCGAATTTTCTTCCTTGACTGGGCGGAGTCATGGAATGGTCTCCATGGCCAATACAGCCCATTGTTGGGGACTCAAATCAGGCAGAACCCCCAATCAAGCTACCCAGCCAGACAGAGCCACGGGTTCAGCTCTGCAGATGGGCAGTCACTGACTGGAAGCTAGGAATGTGGTCCACCAAGATCCTAGCACTGGTTCATGTAAGCCCTGCCCCCCTTCTCCATCTCTATCTGATCTTCAGTGGTCAAGCCCTGCAGACTCCCCCAGTGATCCCCATGAGGCAAGTCCCAAGTGGACCTCCTGGGAAGTGTCCTGCAACTCTGAGGGAGTTGGATATCCACCTTTGGCTCTCTTTTCCCACTAGAGAAACTATACGCCCTCAGGGGGTGGCCCAGGTGACTCTGTGCCAGCCTTGGGGAGGGGCAACCTGATCAAGTGAAACTGCTCCTCTTACCCTTCTAATGCAGTCCTTCTCAGTCTCTGTGGTCTAAGGGTTGCTTCAGCCTCACCCTCAGGTTCTGGATTTTTGCAATGGTATCTCACCTATAGCTAGTTGCTAGCTGGTCCTGTGAGGGGAACTGAATTTGGGAACAACTTATGCCACCATCTTGATGACATCACTTCCAGAGGCTCCTGAACCATGGCCAAGAGGAGCTAGAGCTGGTTCACAAACCACTTCAGGATCCACAGGCAGGAATGACCCCTCCCAGGTCCCTTGGTGCATGGTGCTAGTGACAGAACCAAAGCCAAAAGAGGCTGTAGCTGAGCTCTCAGGGATACGGAGCTCTTTCGGGGTCTGTAGCAGAGACCACAGTCAGTGAGTCAACTACCTGGGTGCAAGCCCGCCTTCTCAAAATGGCTCTCTGAAGTCTTGAACTGCACCAGGGTTTCATAATCTCCTACCTGGTCCCGAAATTCCCACAGAGACACTTTTGTTCAGAGATAGATGCCAAAATGTTGTGGTGGGGTTGGGGGACTGGATACAAGGGACGTCTTATTTTGGCTATCTTGCTGACATCTCTCACTTCAGCTTCCTATTTGTTTTTTCCATTACTTCTGCTTCCCTTAGTAGAAGCTGTTCTGATTTGTTTATCTTTCATATTGCTTGTGCTCTTGAAAAATCTAATTTTCGTGAACGCGTAACTCATTTTTCATTCTCTTGGCTGTTTCATACCCTATTCCTGAGGATAGGATGAAAGCTTGTGTTCCTCCAGATGAGATGGGGATAGGAGAAGGCAGCCTCCCAGAACAGAAAAATTCCAGTGTTGTAATATAAGCCCATCCCTCCAATGCCCCCTCCCAACCCTACCTCTCATCCAAGTACTTCTACCTCGGGCCCTGTGGTTATTCTTGGGCAGCCACCCTTTATTAATTATGAATTATCTATGGCTCGGTTCTTTGATGGCTCAAGTTCCCTATCTCTCCTATGGCATCCTGAAGTTTGGATTTGCCAGAGGAAGCCAATGACCAGCACCAAATTGCCAACTTGTCCAAAACTAACAGGGGAAAAGTGAAGGGAGGATTAGGATATGGAGGTCCCAAGACATCAGAGTGGGGGTCCCAGCACTTAGGAGAGGGTTGAATCACATCTCTAAGGCTCCTTCTACCTCTAAAAGTCTCTGATCCCTTGATGCTATGATGGAAGGTCTAAAGCATAGAGTGGCATGAACAAGTGATACTTTGGGGAAGTTAACTGGCCATTTTGGAGGTTTGTGCCCAAACCAGACTTAGGGCACAAAGAGACTTGAAGCTCAAATAGCTGCCAAGTGAACCAACTTGCCCATTCTCACACTTTCAAATGCTCAAACTCTCAGAGGCTGTTTGGGAATTCAAGGAGAGCATCAACTCTAAGGGGAGGGTACCCAAGTCCACTTCAGGGAGAATCAATAGCCAAACCACACATCTGGAGAGAAGGCTCCACACTGAATACCTCTTAGGCAGCAACTAGCTGGCCTCACTATTTCCTGTGGGGATCTTCAGCACATGTAGGCCAGCCACATAGAGACGGGGAACAAAACTCCCCAGCCATTGTCAGGAGACAAAATGGGAGAGTAATAATGGAATAATGAATAGTCACTTCCCTTCTTTTGATTACATTCCTTTGGTCATAAATGTCTGTGAAGACAAATCTCACTCATTCTGAATGGTAAACTGTACTTTCTACAGGGCAGTCTGTTTTATAACATAAGACCTGGCATCTAAAAGTGACTTGGTGAAGCAGGATAACAAAAAGGCTTCAGTTAGTGAAATACAAAGGCACACTGCAAAGCTTGCAACCTTCTGACAGGTTCAGACACTAAAAGAAAACAGCAATTATTTAGTAAGTTATAACAATACATCAAAGGCAATGGTGTAAGTCTTGAGCCCACTGGATTGGAAATAAGTATGTAAACAGTTTTTTGGAGGTTTACACTTCTAAATCCTAAATCAAACACAGTACAAAGAGCATTCTAAAACCATCAAGCTTAACTTCTCTCTTTCTTTCCTTTTGCAGCCAAAGGAGCATGAGGTCCTGAAAGATGGTAAGAAATAAAGGTCAGGACAACTCCCCTTCTGTGCTCCACCTTGTTTCCTTCCTCCCCAGTGGCCACCCTCCACTCTTCCAGGTTAACCATTCCTAACTCAGGATATCTGCACCGCAAACAGGCCAAGACCAGGACATGGAGCTCCAGCAGATGGAGAAGGACGCAATTTAGGAACTGCAACCTCCAGCTGGTAAGGGCCTAACACTGCACATGTGCCACCCACTCATTTCCAGCTGAGAATCTGAGGTCCAGCAAGGTTGTGTGGAAAGTCCAAGGTCACACAGCTAGTCCATGGCAGAGCTGAGGCTTAAAGCCTGGGCCTCAGCCTCCCTGGTGCTTTGGCCCATTTCTGGGAGCATCTGGAAGGCACATTGGGTTTTCCTGTCAGTAGGCACAGTGAGGCCAGATAATCAGCCCATCTTAGTTTCCTGCTGTGGTTGACCATCTTGTGGGTGCCACATGGCTCTGCTTCTCTTGTTTTCTTCTCATGTTTCTTCCATGACATTTCTCCTCAGAGAGGATGTGCCACCTCCTCCACATCCCAGAATCTATCAACACCCCTAGACCCCCACTCTGGTTGCCCGGATTGCCAAGACCATCCTCTTCTTTGGTACTTATCACATTTTGCCTGTTCTGTGGTTACTGAAATTCTTTTCTTAATCCCCCACGTTTTCTCCCCACTCAGAAACACAAACACACACATGCACATACACACACACACAGAAACACCTGTAAGCTTGTTGAAAGCAGGATTTGGCTCTTCATCCCTCACTATTGAATGTCCCACTCAGCTAGGTCAGTTCTTGCTCTACAGTGGGTTCTCAAGAAATGGTTGTTGAATTGAGTTAATTACTTAGAAGTTGCTAGAAGCACCATCGATCTAGCCAATTCCACTCAACTGCACAACAAACCTCACAGGGCAGCAACTCTAGGCATATCTAGAAGCAAAAGGCCATGTTTGGAGTATCCTGATATTGATAAAGAATTGTCCTATGCATGGGAAGCCAACACCACCAGTTTGAGCAACTATGTGGCTAAGCTATACCATCATATTGGACCATTCTAGACAAGTCCTTGGGAGCCTGCTCTGGAAGTGAAGGCCACACTGTGTGGACAGTCCTAGTTTCACCTTTATAAAAAGCACTTCCAAATCCCCTAGGGTCAGCCGAGGGGGAAGTAGATGGTGGGGGAGGTAGGAGATTTGGCATCAGTACTAGGACCAGTATGTCCTTCAGTACAGGTCAGGTGAAGCAGGCAAGTAAAGATCCAGAGTTCCAGTCTAGTTAAACAACTTCAGTTCAATGCCACAAATATTTACTGAGCTACCGTGATGCATGATGCTTAGTGCAGGCAACATGGGGAAATGAAGATTAAGACCTAGTCCTTGCCTAAAACAAGAGCAGAATCTTTACCAGGCAAAGTCCAAATCAATGATTTAGCACCTGACTCAGCAAAGGCATAAAATGAGTGGGTTCATCCCTCCAAGGTCTGGACCTCTCAGACAGGCAGTTGCCCTCCTTGCCAGAGCATTGGTGGAAATTCCCACACTGATGCATCCAGAAGCTCCTCAGGCCCCAGGCATCAGAGACTTTTATTTTTCAGGTTTTATTAATTATATTTCAACCATCTAATCCATAAGCTTCTTACACACCAGATTTTTTTTAATAAACATCCCTGAAGAGAAGAATGTCTTGCTTATGTTTCTAATACTTTCATTTGACAAAACTTCACAAGGCCTGTTGTATCTACATGGGAATAAAAGATTAGACCGTAACTGCCCTCCAAATCATGAAGCCCTCAAATTAGTATGATCCTCATCTATATTCTCAATGCCTCATTTCCACTGGGGTTGCAGCTTGCTTTCCTGTGGTTGTATGATCTCCTTGAGGTCTGACTGTGTGCCTCATTAATGGTGCCGCTACTGAGAAAAGAGAATATGGCTCCACTCTTTCTTCTCATTACAACTTTCTGAAAAGAGAACCACCTTTGGGCTGGTGGTTTTCAACCATCGCTGCACACTGGAGAGCGACTAAAAAATTCTGATTCCTGGTTCTACTCCCAGAGTTTCAGACTCAATTGATCAGGGGTGTGGTCTGAACATGGGATTTTTTTAAAGCATCCCAGGTGATTCTGATGTGCAGCCAAGGTTGAGAACCACTGGGTTAGGCCACCCTGAAGGGTCTAAGCAAACTCTCTGGAGAAAGCACAGGGGGAAAGTACCAAAGAGAAGAAAGTCTGGACCTCAATGGCCTTACCTATAAGTTTTGGTCAACAATCATTGTTAGCATTGTGTTATTGAGAAGTTTATATGAGATTATGTGTATAAAGCATCTTATAGGAGACATCTGTTGATTTTGCCTAACCAATATTCATTACCCCTTCTGAGGAACCACTCTCCTCACTTTCAATTCAGGTAGTTGATGAAATCATGACCTCATCTCTACTCTAGGAAAGGACACCTGACCTCAGCCAGCATGGCTATGGTCACTGTGATTGATCCAAGGATGAGCACCTGACCTAGACCATCAGCATCAGTAAGCATCAGCCAATATATAGGCTTTTGCTAGACCTATTGGGAAGAGGTTCTCCTGCTGCTGAGGTTGATAAACTGGTGGGATATAAGTCTGCAGCTTCTGGGGTCATCTTGCCATCATGAAGGAGAACCCCAAGATCAAGAGAGACATGTTTGTAATGACACCAGCACCTTGATCAGCCTGACCAATCTCTGGACTTTTTTAGGTATCTCAGCCAATAAGTCCCATTTTGTGCTTGCGCTGGTTTGATAATTTATAAGCAAAAGAATCCTGACCAACATGCAGTTGGCAACCTTTGAAGATGCTTGGATTCCAGACCTGCTGGGAAATCAAGATCGGGGCCTCTATGATGGTTTCTTCTTGCTGGAACTCTGAAGAACCAGATTCTCTGGAGAGCTCTCAAATTCCCAATCCCTCTGGAGCTGACCAAACACCATAGTTTCCATACCATTTCTTCTTCTACCCCAAGCCTGAACAGACCTTTTCTTATGCACAAATTCAAATTCCAACTACACTTCAAGACCTGCCTGGCCTGCCTTCTGACTAGTGCAGCTGCATCCACCTTCCATGTTCCCATCTGCCCCAAACACTGTCTGTTCCACTGGTTGTTAACAGCTCACAGGTATATTTTATTATCTGTACTGTTTTTTTCTGTGTACATGTTTGGTTAACCCATCTTCAGTGTAAGTTTTGAGAGAAGGGACCATGTTTTATTCTACTTTGGGGTTTTCCTAATACAATGCAAAGCAAGTAAATGCTTGATAAACTTAATTTAAAGGATACAGTAGGTTAGGGGGTAAATGCAGAGTTGAGTGTGTAGAGCATGATCCCAATTTTTAAAAAGGCGTCAAATATATTTATTTCTAGGATGTGGTGTTGAGGATGTTTTTAGTTAATTCTTAAGTTAAAAATTATTTTTTCCTGAGTAAAGCAAACATAAAAATCAAGGGAAAAAATCCACGAATGTGATGCAATTTTCCAGAACCATACCAATTCATGACTGTTGCCCCAGTATAACAATTAACAGCACTTTGTTTCTCTCTTAAAGGTGTCCCAGGACTTCCATTTTCGATCTAGCTTGTAAGGAGCTTGGAAGTCATCACTCTGTCCTAACAACGAGTAAAAAGTTGGACAAACTAAAAATCAACAACTTGTCTTAGACCTATCTGAAAAGTGAGGTCACAGGGCAAACCACTGCTCCCAAAATTGGAGATACAGATGGGTGGATGTAGAGAATCACAACTCACCACAGCAGAAACCTCTGTAGGAACCAGTGCTGGGGTAGAGGAATCTGACCTGTAACTGACAAATTGCTAGAGGCTCAGTGTGGACAAATCTGAGAGTTAAAAACTCCAGGGGAGGGCCCAGTATTAGGGTGGCACCTATACTTTTGTAACTTTTACCTCCGGTAGCTCTACCAACTTCTCACAGTGAGAATCTGAGAAAAATACACTTGTGCTTCCAGCAGAGGGAGGGGAAAAGTAACCATTTTGAAATATTCCAGAGAGTTCTGTCCTTCTTAACAAGATCTGCCCTCAGGAGAAACTATTTTACCAGAGCCTAATCAACATAGGGGGAAGGAAAATACCTAACTCCAGCCCCCTGTAACCATCTTGTCCCACTTAAGGGGGTGAAAAAAACTGAGAAGCATCTGTGAAGTTTACACCCCAGGAGCACAGGCTCACTAAAAGACTGAGACCCAGTCACAGGGCTATAGAACACTTCCCTCCACACCTTACTACCACATCTTAAACCACATTTATTGCAGTTTCTTTTATCCATGCTGTCATATCCAGCTTTCATCAAAAAATTATAAGGCATGCTAAAAGGCAAAAAACACAGTTTGAAAAGACAGATCAAGCATCAGAACCAGATTCAAATATAGCAAGGATACTGGAATTATCAGACCTGGAAGTTAAAATAACTATGATTAATATGCTAAGGGCTCTAACGGAAAAAGTAGACAACATGCAAGAACAGATGGGTAATGTAAGAAGAGAGATGGAAATTTTAACAAAAAATCAAAGAGAAATGCAAGAGGTAAAAAACATAGGTACAGTAATGAAGAATGCCTTTAATGGGCTCATTAGCAGACTGGACACAGCTGAGGAAAGAATCTCTGAGCTTGAGGATATGTCAACAGAAACTTCAAAAAGTGAAAAGGAAAGAAAAAAAGACTGAAAATTGGAACAGAAGAATATGTAAGAACTGGGGGACAACTACAAAAAATGTAACATACTCATACCAGAGTATGAGTATGGAATACCATGGAATTGAGTATGGAATATCATGGAATACCAGAAGAAGAAGAGAGAGAGAAAGGAACAGAAGAAATATTTGAAATAATAATGACTGAAAATTTCCTCCAAACTAATGTCAGACACCAAACACATATCCAGGAAGCTCAGAGAACGCCAAGCTGGATAAGTGCCCAAAAAAATGCCCAAAACTATACCTGGGCATATTATATTAAAACTTCAGAAAAATCAAAGATAAAGAGAAAATCCTTAAAGAAGTCAGAGGAAAAAAACCACCTTATCTATAGAGAAGCAGAGATAATTACATCTGACTTCTCCTTATCAACCATGCATGCAAGAAGAGAGTGGAGTGGAATATTTAAAGTGTTGAGAGAGAAAACCACCAACCTGAAATTCTGCATCCTGTGAAATTATCCTTTCAGTCCTTCAGAGTGAAGGAGAAATAAAGGCTTTTTCAGACAAACAAAAATGGAGAGAATCTGTCACCAGTAGACCTGTCTTGTAAGAAATGTTAAAAGAAGTTCTTCAGAGAGAAATAAAATAATATAGGTTAGAAATTTGGATCTATATAAAGATTCAAATTTTAATGGTAACCAGGATCTGTTTTAATCGGGTACAGTAAGATGCACAGACACAACATTAATTATCATGAAGGAAAAAGTTCTTATTTTACTCACAGTCCCCTAGAAAGAGGAGGCATGGCATGCCATGCAGGGACACACAGGGAAGAACTGAGGCGAGATGAGCAGGCAGAGAGAGACAGAAACAGTGGGTAGAACCTTTTTTGTGGTTTATCTGGGAAGAAATGAGTGAGCCAAGGCAAACAAGCTAGGCAGACTTAGAATTGGATAGTTTGAATAATGTCAGTGGGCTCTGGGCTGTAGGAGTGGTCCCTAGTTGTCCAGCACCTGGTCCTGGGGTTATTAGGAAAGGGGGGTAATGCCCCAGAGTTCAAGAGACCAATAAGAGGAGGCAGGTAAGGGTATGGACTCAGGTTTGGTTGGTTTCCATATTAAAGGAGTGTTTGCAGGTGAGTCCTTCACCGTCTGTAGCAATTAGCTAATCATGGGGACAGGCAGTCACTCCCTGCTCAGCAAGGCCTCAGGTGCCAGAACATCGAGAATACATAAAATAAAAAAAATAGTTAAAACAAGAGAATTAGAGAAGGAATAAGTGAAGTTAAAATAACTTATTCTTTCCTTTATTTTTATTTTATTTTTCTTATTCCTAATTGATCAAAGAGATAACAGTTTGTTCAAAATAATAACAACAATGTATCTGACGATTATAGCTTACGTGTAAGTGAAATGAACGACAACAATGATACAAGGGACAGGAGGATGAATTAGGGATAGTTGGTTATTATAAGGTATTTGGAGTACCCATGAAGTGATATAGTGTTATTTGAAAGTAGATTTGGAGTAGTTGTAAATGTACATTGCAAATTTTAGGACAACCACTAAAAAAGTTAAAAAAAAGAACGATAATTGATATGCTAAGAGAGAAAAAGGAAGTCATATAAAATTCTCAAAACATCAAAAGGCAGAAAAAGAGTGGAAGACAAAATTAAGAACAAGAGCAACAAATAGAAAACTAACAAATATGGCAGATACATTAATCCAACTATATCAATAATCACTTCAAATGTCAGTGGTCTAACTACATCCATTAAAAGATAGATTGTTAGAGTGGATCAGAAAACAAGACCCAACTATATGTTGTTGAAGCCTACCTTAAATATAAAGACACATATAAATTAAAAGTAAATAAGTGGAGGAAGATAAACCATGCTAATACTAATCAAAAGAAAACTGGAGTATTATATTAATTTCAGAAAAAAATCAGACTTCAGAGGAAGGACAGTTATCAGGGATAAAGAGAGGCATTACATAATGATAAAGGGGCCAATTCTCAAAAAAGACATAGCAATCCTTAACATGTATGCAGCCAACAGAGCATCAAAATAAGTGAGGCGAAAACCAATAGAACTTCAAGAAGAAATAGATGAATCCACTATTGTAGTTGAAGACTTTGACATCCCTCTCTCAGAAATGGGTAGATCCAACAGGCAGAAAATCAATAAGAACATAGTTGAACTCAATTGTACCATCAATCAAATAGATATTGACATCTATAAAATACTTCATCCAACAGCAGCAAAATACATGTTCTTCTCAGGCTCACATGTAACATTCACCAAGATAGACCACATTTTGGCCTATAGGCACACCTTAACAAATTTAAACAAATAGAAATTATACAATGTCTGCTCTCAGACCACAGCGGGATTAAACTAGAAATCAGTGACAAGAAGAGGGCTGGAAAATCCCAAAGTGCTTGGAGATTAAACAATATACTTCTAAATAGCACACGGGTCAAAGAAGAAATCTCAAGAGAAATTTAAAAATATTTAGAACTAATTATTCAGAACAAAAATATTAGAACTAAATGAAAATGTAAAAACAACTTATCAAAATTTGTGGGATACAGCAAAAGTAGTGCTCAGAGGGAAATCTATAGCATTGAATGGATATATCAGAAAAAAAGAAAGATCTAAATTCAGTCATCTAAACATCATCTAAGCATCCACCTTAGAAAAATTTTGAAAAGAGAAAATTAAATCCAAAGTAAGCAGAAGAAAAAATTAAAAATGGAGCAGAAATCAATGACACTGAAAACAGGAAATCAATAGAGAAAATCGACAAAAACCGAAAGCTGATTCTTTGAAAAAGATCAATAAAATCAGTAAGCCTCTAGCCAGGCTAACTAAGAATAAAAAGAGAGAGGACACAAATTACTAACATCAGAAATTAAAGAGGGGCTATCACTATAGATCCCATGGACATTAAAAGGATAATCAATGAGTACTATGAACAATTCTATGCTCACAAATTTGATAACAGATGAAGTGGATAGATTTTTTGAAACACACAATCTGCCAAAACTCACACAAGAAGAAATAGACAATCTGAATAGGTCTATATCTATTAAAGAAGTTAAATTAATAACCTTTCAAAACAGAACGCACCAGGATCAGATAGGTTCGCTGGTGAATCCTACCAAACATTTAAGGAAGAAATGATACCAATTCTCTACAATCTCTTCTAGAAGACAGAAGCAGAGGGCATACTTCCTAAAATATTCTGTGAGGCCAGAATTACCCTTATGCCAAAACCAGACGAGACATTAACAAGAAAAAAAAAAAAAAAAAAAACTACAGACCAATATCCTTCATGAATACTAATGCAAAAACACTCAAAAAAAGTTAGCAAATCAAAGCCAACAATGTATAAAAAGAATTATACACCATGATCAAGTGGGATTTATTCCAAGTATGTAAGGTTGGTTCAACATTCAAAAATCAGTTTATGTAATCCATCACATCAACAGGCTAAAGAAGAAAAGTTACATGATCATATCAATAGAGGCAAAAAAGGTATTTGACAAAATCCAACACTCATTCATGATTTAAAAAAATTCTCAGCAAACTAGGAAGAGAGGGGAATTTCCTCAACATGATAAAGCACATCTACAAAAAACCTACAGCTAACATCATACTTAATGGTGAGAAACTACTTTCTCACTAAGATCAAGAACAAAGCAAGGATGTTGCTTCTCATCAATCCTTTTCAACATCGTACTGGAAGTCCTCGTTAATGCAATAAGACCAAAAAATAAAAGGAAATAAAAGGCATACAGATTGGGAAGGAAGAAACATAATTATCTTTGTTCGCAGATGACCTGATTATATATATAGAAAATCCCAAATAAGCAGCAAAAAACTCCTGGAACTAAGGGATCATACCATCACTTTGTGACCTTTGATTATAGTTTGTGCCACCACTAGGGTGTAAACTCCATCAGAAAAGGACATCTGCTTTGGCTCGCTGTTGTATCCGCAGTCTTTACCAGGGCCTGGTTGATAGTTAGGACTCAACATTGGTTAAAAAACAGACACCAAAAAAAAAAAAAAAAAAAAGGAAAGAAGGGAAGAGGCAAAAAAACATGCACTATGTATTAATATATTTTTTATTGACCTCAACATTATATGATAGAACATCATAACCCGTGCTTTCTCTTGGATAGCATATCATTAATGTCAATCATCAGAGCATTTGGCCAGATTCAGTTTTTTAATCCGATCTAAGAATCTTTTCCTTTCAAGAGGTTTCTCTCAGGTTTTCTCACTTAGAACAAACTAAAATTATTTGTAAATAAAATGTTTTAACATATTTCTAAATTCATCAACTTTAGAAATGAAACAATATGTATGAACACCTACGAAAAGTAAGAAAATTAGTCTGCTTACATCTCCTTCCTCTTCTTTAATTTTTTGTTTGCATTTTATAGAGCAAGGGGAGTGTCCCAATCTAGTATCATGAAATTATCCTTTTTGTGTGTGTGTGAGGAAGATTAGCCCTGAGCTAAAGTCTGTTGCCAATCATCCCCTTTTTGTTGAGGAAGATTGGCGCTGGGCTAACATCCGTGCCCATCTTCCTCTACTTTATATGTGGAACACCTGCCACAGCATGGCTTCATAAGCAGTACATAGGTCCATGCACAGGATCCGAACCTGCAAACCCCAGGCTGCTGAAGCAGAGCACCTGAATTTAACCACTACAACACCAGGCCAGCCCCCGGAATTATCTTTTAAACTTTAGATTTTTCATGCTGTAGCTTTTCTTCCAGGAATGATAATTCTTGCTTTGTGATCACGATACCACAGTTATTTTAATTTTATTTCTAAGTTTAAATAGAATTAACGTGCCCTATAAGTCTATATGCATTCTTGGGTTCTTTATTTTGATTCTTCTTTTTTGCCATCTAAAGTGACCACATCAGCACTATACAATAGAAATAGAACGCAAGCCACATGTGTAATTTTAAATTTTGTAGTAGCCACGTTAACAAAGAAATAAGTGAAATTAATTAAATAATATATTTTACTTAACCCAATATATCCAAAATATTATAATTTCAATGTGTAACCAATATAAAAGTTATTAATGAGAATTTTGCATTCTTTTTTCATACTAAGTCCTCAAAATCTCGTGTGTATTTTACTCCTATAGCACATCTCAACTCAGACTAGTCACATTTCAAGTGCTCAATAGTCACATATGGTGAGTGACTACCATACTGGACAGCACAACTATAGATCATGGTACACACAGAAAATGACTATGTTCTTCGGGTCCTCAGCCCAAGGTCTTCCACCCCACAGCCCAAGGCTAAGGAGATCAATGCCTCAACATATCCATAGTCCTTCCAATGCACACCAGTTAGAAAGCACTGGGCTAGATGACTTTTAGGAAGTGGTTAATTAAGACAGTGTTTCTCAAACTTTAATACTCACAAGAATTACCTGGGCATCTTGTTAAAATACAGGTTCTGATTCAGTAGCTCTGGAGTATGCCCTGAGATTCTGCATTTTTAACATGCTCCTAGAGGATGCTGGTCCTCAGAGATCACTTGAGTAGCAAGGGATGAGGTTATATATACTGAGGTTTGGCATAACTGAGAATATCTTTCTGATACTTTTGCAACTTGCCATCTAGAGCAATCTAAGTCACTGCTGTTCTAATAGAAATATAACACCAGCCATATATAGAATGTGGCTACAGAATTCTCGACTCTCATTCCTTTCATTTCCCCTCTAAGCTCTGCATCAATGAGTCATTGTCTTCTGGAATCTGATGTTGCCGAGATAATTTATACGGCTAGCCTAATTTATGTTTTATTTTTCTGTCTGGATCATTTATCTTTTATTCTTAATAACACCATATTAACCTTGATTTGTTTTTTGTTTTTTCCTCTGGAACGTGACGAGACTTTTAATCTGCCAATTGAGATGTTCTTTTACTTTGGGAAAGTTTTCATCTAATTCCATATTTCCTCAATTAAAAGATATATTTTTTCACATTTTAGTCTTTCTCAAATTGAGAAATGTCTTGTAAGTGACATGTTCATTTAATATATTATTGTTCCTTTTCATTCCCCCAAAAGTTATTTACAAATCAACAATGCATCTTGATTAACGATACTTTGAGATCACAGAAATACATGTTTTATATTTATTTGCAGTTGCTTTTGTTCTTTTTTTTTTTTTTTTCCGGAAAGTCCACATAGTCCTACGCTGTTTCTCTGTTGGTTGTTTTCCATTGCTGTTATTCTAACCATTTTTCTCTCTTTGCCTTTGTCCCCTGCAATCTATGAGAGTTTTCCCAAAGCTGTCCTCTAAATCAAAACTCAGTTTTCCACAAGGCTGACTTATATCTAGCAGCTTCTAATTTGGGTTTTGATTTTGTAATGGTTTCATTTTCCTTCTGTGCTTTCCTTGGCTTTGCCTTTCCTTATCTCTTGCATTTCTTTGAGACCTTTAACCTGTGTTCTCTAACTCCTTAGAATTTGGAGTGATTTTCTTCTGTTTCCTGGAATAATTCTTACTCTTTGTTTTGCATATAACAAATGCTTCCTTTTTTATTGGAAGCATTTTTGCATAAGGCCCATGCTGGTGCTTTGGGTTTTCTGTGCAGCCTTTGAATGTGTGTCAGGTGTGGGGATGGGGGAGGAGAGTTGAGGGAGCAGGGATCCAAGAGGAGTTGGTCCCACACATTTCACCTTCATAGTTCTCAGCTAGCTTGTAGTTTATTGCTATTAAGAATAGACACTTTTTTGGGGGTCGCCCGGTGGCGCAGCGGTTTAGTCCGCGCTTAGCAGCCCGGGGTTCGCGAGTTCGGATGCCGGGTCGCGAGTTCGGATGCCGGGCGCCCGCAGACGCACTGCCTGTTAGCCATGCCGTGGCAGCGTCCCATATAAAGTGGAGGAAGATGGGCACGGATGTTAGCCCAGGGCCAGCCTTCCTCAACAAAAAGGGGAGGATTGGCAACAGATGTTAGCTCAGGGCTGGTCTTCCCCACAAAAAAAAAAAAAAGAATAGGCATTTTCCTCCATTATACTTTTAGCTGCTTGTTACTACTTTATAGAAAAGCTCTTGATTTTTTTTTTCTAGATTTACTTTGTAGTCATCTATCTTAACTCAATTAATTTTCAATTGATTCTCTTAGCTATGGTCTATCTGGAACAGTAAGCACTTATATATTTCTTATTATGTCCCAGTCACTATTCTTTGTTCTTTATCTTTACAACATCTCTGTGAGGTGAGTTTTAGCCCATAAGACAGAAGAAGAAAGTGATGTTAAGTATTCTACCCAAATTCACACAGCTAGTAAGTGATGAAATGCTGAGCTGAACCCAGGTAGGTGGGCTCTTAAATCATTACACTATTTGCAAAATTTGATTGTTATCTCCCTCTTTCCAATTTTTCTTCTTACCTTATTGCAATGGTTAAAATGAAGTATGTGAAGTTATCTTCCTTCTCTCATTTCTTCTTCAACCCGCCGCCCCTTCTCCATTAAGGAGATAGACCTATTAAGGGTAACAGAAAAGCTAAGGTCTAGAGTAGCTCTGTACTAACTGGGCATGTGCTCTTGGGCAAGTGTTTAATAATTCTAAACCTCAACTTTCTCATCAATGAAGTGGTAATAAACACATTTACATTTTTTTTTTACCTCTCAGAATTACTGTGAGATTTAAACATAACCATTTTTATAAACTGCTTCAAGACCTACAGAGATACCATCATTACTACAATTTCACACCCAGAGTATTTCTATTTCAGGGGCCTGTCTGATTGACTCGAACATCCTCAAGCCATCCAGTTGCCTAGAAACTTGTTACTATCACATTTTCTCTACCACCTTCTATTCCTCAAGGCACACACATGTACAAACCACTAACTACCACAACCGTTGTCACTTGCCATTCTCCAAAGAACCATTCTTGTCCTGTATCCATGTTTCAGAGGCTTCTCGTTGCCTACCCATTATCCAATATTCCCTCTTTATCAATAGAACCTCTATATCGATGGGTGAGGCAATGTGCGCAGCTATAAAAACACATTTCCAAACCTCCTTTGCAGCTAAGGTTAGCCAATGAAACATACACAGAAGGTGGATGACCCAGCAGAGAAGTAGGTCTTTGTGCACTATATATGCCCATACCACTGATGAAAAGACTGGGGCTCAGAGAGGTAGTACAGTTTGCCCAAAAACTTACAGTCTCTGTAACTGCAAAGATGATGTTCTTTTCACTGCACTACACTGCCTTTATAAAGCTCTCATTCCACTCTTCTGGTCTCTTCATGTCCTTTATTATCTTAGTTCAACATGCTAAGGGAGATGGCTCAAGGTGTAATCTGGACCCATCAAATAATGTGGAATTCACAACGGCTTTTCAGAGACCAAGTCTTGAATTACAGTATGCCCCCAAAGAGTGGCTTGAAGGATCAGAATTCAAACAAGTCAGAGGAATCTAGGACAGTACCACAGGGGACTGGGGATTGACAGCAGTGACAAAAATGCTGGCAACTGCCCCTTGTACCACCAGCTAGCCCTTCCTCATAAGGTAGGCATGCATCTTGTTTGTATCTTAGGTCCTGGCTTTGCCCAGTGCCCACACCCTCCTCCTCCACACCTGCTCAGAGAGGACCTGAGTCAGAGATCCTATGAGATTGACAGGGGCAACCCAAAACAAACTGCAGTGCCATGAAAAGGACACATCTCAAGCGAATTCCTGTCCTCCACTGCCAGAGCTAGAGGGTTTTGGGTAAATGTTCCAGGGTTAAAAATTCTTCCCTTTTGGAATGTGATTTGAACTTGAAGGATGAAAATCACAACATAAAATACCATGAAAACAAGACATATGTTGTAAATCTTATACTCCATTATAGAAAGATGCTGAGTACATGCTCTTTGAATACTTATGCACAAGCTCTGTGAGCAGGCATGATTCAGGGTGGGGAATATTTACAGTGGCAAACTTTATTTTCACAGGCTTATGACATTCCTAGCAACGGCTTCAACTCTACCGACATTTCCAAAGTTGCTTTCAAAGAGGAGTTAGCCTTTGAAGACTGTACAAACCTTTTAGATGTTTTAACTTAAAACATGCATACATAATTAAATATATGATCCTCGTATTAAGTATTTCCTCTGCTTTAACATATTAATAAAGATTCAACATTGTAGCCATACAGCAGGTAGGGAACTCTGGAGAGATACTTGGGAATAATGCTGGCAAGTGCCACATCCAAACCGTACATTCTGCATCCACCCATTGAAGAGAGGGGAAAACTGAGAAATATCTGCAGCATTTGCTCCAGAGTCTCAGAATGAGTCAATAGTGGATTTAGACCAAATATTTAAATGAAGCCATTAAAGGAGAGGAATAACAAAAAAACACAACTAACAGCAAATCATTCATGGAATCTTCATCATCAAATATTTCATGAGTGAGGTTCTCAGCAACGGTGAAGAGCCTGCCTCATCAGCAGGAATGGTTCAGAACCTTGGAGAACCGGAAGCAGCAAAGTTTGGGTCTACACGGCATCCATATTTATTTCTAGGGGGCTTTCCCATAGCAACTGATTTCCTCTCAGAGTTTGTGTGAGATAGCTAGCTCTGGCACCGGACTCATTGGAGAAGATGACAAGTGTCTTTCTCACTTTGATTTATAAGAAATCTCAGGATCCCTATTTATTCTACTTGTAAAATGTATCACATAAATTTTAATACAAAGATCAAAAAATATGGAGGCCGGCCTCGTGGCGAAGCGGTTAAGTTTGCCTGCTCCAGTTGGGTGGCCCAGAGTTCGCAGGTTCCGATCCGGGGCGCAAACTGACACACCACTTGTCAAGCCATGCTGAGGCAGCGTCCCATACAAAGTAGAGGAAGACAGGCACGGATGTTAGCCCAGGGCCAATCTTCCTCAGCAAAAGAGAGGATTGACAACGGATGCTAGCTCAGAGCTAGCCTTCCTCACAAAAATAAAATTTAAAAAAAAATGTCTTGGCAATGCGAATTTTTCTTAAGGATTTTTGTTCAGAACTCACAAAGTAAATACGTCTCTTCCAAAATATCTAATCTGGCATTCTGGGTTAACAACAATAACAAAAATTAACTTCAGTAGGAGCATTTAAATACCCAAAACCAAAATAAACGTAAGGTATGAAACACTATCCCAAATTACAAAGATCCCGGTTAAAGGAATAATATGCCACCAGTTCGGAGATTCTAAGAGTATATAACTCCCTCCCCTACTTTGAAAGAACCTTGCCTGGAGACTTGCACATCGTAGAAACTCAAAAATGTTTGCTAAAGCCTTGAGTACTGTTTTGAGGAAATCTGGAAGATCGCAGTTCACAGTTTGAAACAGAATAGCAATTCCCACAAACCATGAGTGTTTCAAATTTCTTATTACATCTGAATATACCCCAGTATCTAATATCAAGTGTTAGATGATCTCTAAAGGCTGTGATTATGAGACTTGAGCTGCTGGAGGGCTTGTTAAAACACACGTTCCTGAGCCTCTTTCCCAGAGATTCTGGTACAGCAGGTCTAAGGGGAGGCCCATGAATTTGCATTTCTAACAAGGTCCCCGGGGATGGAGATGCTGCTAGTCCTTGGACCACATTTCAAATAGCACTGCTCTTAAGGTCCTTTCCAATTCTAAGAGTCTAACCTTTAAGAACCTCGTCTCAACCATTTGCAAATCCTAGAGTTCAGGATTTTAGGGCATCCTACCAGTGCAAAATCACCAGAAGGGGAATAATCCTACTCGCACCTGCTGTATCTTCCCTCAGCGCCCTCCTCCGCCCACCTCAGCCCCCAAGTCTCCGCACTTCACACTCACCGAACCTTCCCGGGATCTAGGGACCCTCGGAACCCTGAGACAGCCCCCAGCTCTGCAGAGAGCTCCACTAACCGCGCCTCTCGGCGCCCGCGGGGCTGGAGGGAGCGCGCGGGCAGCCCCGGTCCACGCTGCACGGCCGCAGGCGGGCACCGAGCGGACGCCGCTTGCCGGGGGCGGGGGGCGGCTCTTTCAAGCGGGCGCTGATCCCTGGCCTCGGCCTTGTTCTGCCCTGCGGGCTGAGACCTTTAACTTTTGCGGGTTTTTATGGGAGTGTCCAGAGACACCCCAGCTGCTTGTTGGCTTTGTCCACAATGGCTTGCAGCCGGTTTCAGGGAAGCTGCGGGCTGCCAAAAGAATTTGAGGAGGCAGAGTTTCTCAGAAACCGAGGGCAACATCCATCTGCCAGCTGCTGAGCAGAGGTCGCTGCTGTTACTTGGGCTGAAGACTCGCCGTTTAGCTCCAAGTGTTTACTCAGCGGTTTCCTCAGAGGCAGCCTGCAGAGAACCCCAAAGAGGGGCAATGTCCTGGGAGAAAGGGAGAAAGTACCTATGCTAAGAGTAGGTAGCAGGAGCTCTCTCCAGTAGCTTCCAGGAAGGGCAGGGTTGACAAATGGAGCAGGCAACAAAAATGAAGATGTGATTTAGCACATAGATCATGATGAAGAACTTGGGAAGCATTGCCTGGTCTTAGATGAACAGCATATTTTTTCTGTTTGTTTGTTTTTCATGGACATGAGATTTCACGTGTAAAAATGTCCTAGCTTGTGCAGTTGAATTCAGTCTATCACTGCACTGCTTCAGCTTGTTCAGGCTGTTAGGAAAGATTTGCTGAAATTGCTTACACTGATGAAAGTGCATTAAAAGGCCAAGAAGAAACATGAGAGATGGGAGCTCCTCCTTGCCCAGCAAAGACCTCTAGTGCACCAGGCTTCTTGATTCTGGGACTGCTTCCGAAGAAGTTAATTAGGAAGTTTCCAGGTATGTCTCAGAAGGAATGGGGTTGGAAGGATGGAGAGAAGGAAGTTGAATGAGGGCTGTCAGGACTTTTTCCTACTATTATTTTTTTAACAAAAAGAACACAAACATGTGTTCTAATAACTAGTTTTAACATTTTTAAAACTTTTTTTTAACTTTACTAGTTTAACTAGTAATAACTTGTTCTAATAACTAGTTTTCTATTTGTTTTTTATTAATAAGGAGGAAAATGGTTTTCCTCAGAAGACAGCGTGTTTGCTCTAAGCCAAAGGTGTCCTGGACTTCTGGAATCCACTTAGTACAGTCAGGATTACGGGGTGTTCTGCACAAAACATCCTGAGATCTTGGATTTGAATACAGTTCTGCTCAATTTGGGGAGGAGGTTTCAGCCTGGACCACGGGGATCAGAGCCCACAAGCTGCCTCACCTGGCTCCTCAATCCTGAGGTTTTACTTTTGTGTGTGTGTTGCGGGTGGGGAGGTGTGCTGTGAATATTCACTGTCCCTGGCGCCACCCACCAGACCTGTTCTGACTGTCAAACATGACCCTCCTCAACAATCCCCCAAGAGATGTAATGAGAATCACCGACAGAACCCAATAAAAGCAGAATGATGGGGGGAGATGGAGGCCATGCTCTTTGTACATCACCACCCAGCATTATTTCTAGAACATAATCGGAAAAAAAAAAAAAAAAAACTCAGGATGCCAAAGAATGGTTTCCCTGGTTGAGATGCACTCCCCACCCACCCCAAGACTAGTCCTTTAGTATCAATAAGTCTCAGATCCTGTCCAAGCTTTAATGGAGAATGTGCATTTGGCCACAAGGGTGAACCCCAGAGAGCGACATTGAGGGCTGGAAGGTCAGGAAGCTGGAGTCTTGGGGATAAAATATACTTGCAGTTCACATTCGTGCCTGGCCTCAGTGGGAGCTTTGCTCATGCTGTGTCCATGCACCTTTAGCGTGCAAAGATTTATTAAGTGAGATGTTATTCCCTGACCAAGAGTCAAATCCCAAGTGAGGAAAGGAGACCTATTTCACTTCAGGAGAAGGGTGGGGTTCTTTCTTCACTATTAGTGAAGTAGTATTCAAACAACTTTGGAGTCCAAAGGAAGTTGGCTTTTTTGAGTAAACTTTTCTGGAAAATATTATTGTAGGAATGTTTTTACTTGCAATACAATTAGAATTTAGGTTTCATAATCCCAATATGATGTAAAAGTGGCTTTGGGGAATCTACAACCTTTTCCACAGAATTCAACATTTCCTTTTCCTTTCTTCTGCTTCTAAAATTGAAGCAAGGTTTTTTTCTAAAGAAATTGTAATGCAAAATTTGTCCTCTATTGAGAATTACATTTATTCTATTAAGGATACGTTAATCTAATTTAATTTGTTTCAAAAAGTAGGAGTTTTAAGCTGAACATTTGGAGGCATTCAGGCACTAAAATCACCAAGTTTTCAATTTCCTAACACAGAAAATAGCTTAAATGGACTTACATTACATTTATCTGACTTTGGCTTCACTTACCATTTTCTCTAGAAAAAGAAAAGGTATGGAACAAAAGAACTTCAGAATTTTAAAATTGTGGAAAGGGTGTTAAATATTTTCCCAGAATTCATCATTAGTTGTATTTGCTTTTCATTAACTCAGCCTCTGCAGTCTGAGTTTTCTGCAACTGTTTTAAATAAGGAGATAACATTAGAGTGAGCGATATCAAATTGTGTTCTCCTTAATGTGCCCCCTTTAATTCCCCGAGAAATATTGATGGTATTTCCAAAAACGTGAACCCCATACTACCAGAAATATGCAAGAGGATTTTGGATGGGAGATGATTTAAATGAACATGATCGACTTTCTTCTTGATGCAATCAGAATTATTAAAAGAAGGGGAAGATAGGAAACACTTCTCTAACCAAGTGAGCCAGTATCACTCTGTCATGCCTGTATACCAGTAGGTAAAAAAAGTTAATAGATAAAATGCAGTATTGATAACTGAGGGCAACATATTTTCCTGTCCCTGTATTAAACAATATTGGATCTGGTGTGCTTTCCCTTCTCTATGTTAAACTATACTGAGAACAAGCAAAAATGACTTAACTACTTGCTCCAGGAAATACTTGCTCTTAAAAGACAAGACTGTGACTAACCAAAACAGCTTACTTATCAATGCTAAGAGCTAGCGCAACAAGACTTGCTTAACTCCTTCATCTCCCAAAGAACACCAATCCAAAGCTATTATATCATAAACTCTGCCCAAACCCAACCAGTTCTCTGGCTGGCAAACACACCTAGAATTCACCCAGCCCAGGACCTAAACTCTGTAAATATCCTGCTCTGACTTCCCTTCTGAGACACTAAGACTACCAATATGGTGTTCTCTTTTACTGTAAAAAATCTGATTAACTAGCTTTGCTTGATCAACAGGTTTTTCTGGTGGTCTTCTGGGGGAACTCAACAGTTGACAAGCACACCATAATTAAGGTTTGTTTCACGTTACAGCATCACAGAGGAAGGCGAAGCCAACAGTGTGTGGGTGGGTGAGGGCAGCAGAATCTATGAAGGCTTAATGAGAGTGTGACATGAGAGCTAGGTCCTAAAGAGTCTTGAGTCCAACTCTGGAATACTGAGGAACCATGTCTCATTAGGAGAAACCCTCCACCTCCAAGAAGAACAATTAGAAGGACAAATCCCAAGAGTTCCTGGTAAAATGAGTGACTACCCCTTACCTTCCTAGGTGGTTAAGAAAATCTCAGATATGAAAAAAATGTGGGAAGAAACTTCATGGATCCTGGATGGGAGGGTGAATATGAAGATAACAAGAGAGGGGTCCCTAAGGGACCTAAAACCTCAAAACTTGAGTTCCCTTGATTGATCCAGCAAGGATAATAGCTATGAGCCTTCCTAAACAGCCCAATGCCAATTTCAGTTTTGTTTCTCCACCTTGATTTTAAAGGTAGTAAAAAACATGGTAAAATATCTTTTTTACAACCCTGTTGAACAAGAATAACAATTCCATTATGTATTTGCAAGCAATTGTGAGAAACATGCTATCCCTTTTAATGCAACTTCATTTGAACTATAATATGAATTTTGATAGTGAGATGACTTAAAATGGTGGAGATAATTGTGTTTGCCACTCAACAATGTCATAAGAATTAAATGAAATACTGTAGTTGTGTGTCTTAAAATTGTGGTTGAGAGCTTAATCATTGGAACAAAATCAACCTAGCTTGAAACCCAGCTCTGGCTTTCATTGGCTGTGTGATTTGGGGCAAGTTACTTAATCTCTCTAAGTCTCAGATTCCCTGTCTACTAATCATGGATAATAATTTACACTGCAGGTTGTTGTGAAGACTAGATGTCGCCTATGTCTAATACGACAGTGTACTACGTATAGTAGATGCTCAGTAAATACTACTTGCCTTCTCTTTGCTCATCTGAAGTCTTGTCCTAAAAGTCATTCAGTACAGCATTTTTTTCCAACTGGGTAGAAATGGCACATTTCACAAAAGACATGGAGTACAATAATTAATTCTTTCACACCAAATAATAGAACGCTTTTTAGCAAAGCGTTCCTGTGTAGGAGAGAACACGAATATTTTAGACATAGCAAAATTCTAGGCTGAAATTTTCCTTGCCGTTGCCAAGAGTATACAGGACAAGGGGTTATTGCAAGAGAAACTGCAAGGATTGAAGACAGGACCCTCAGGTAGGGAACGCAGGCCTAGTGGAGTTGCAGATAACCCCAGATAAGAAAGGACACACCACTGGAGATGCTTTCTCATCACTTGTAATGCAAACACTGGGTGGCAGGCAAGCCCTGTCACTCACTGGAGCCTGTGACCATGCGTCTTCAGCTGTCATGGAGGAGAAAGCAGTGACTGTGATATATATGTTGTTTTATTTTTTCCTGGGGAGGAATAATAGTGGAAGCAAGGAGGAGGATTGAAACATAGAAAATGAAGCCTTATGATTATGGATTTCTGCTCCCGATTCAACGTGGCCAAGAAGGAGAGTTTTTGCCACAAGAGTTTCACAATCTGTCAGGTTTTCAAAGGCCAATCAAATTATGAAGCCAGGTACTTGGGATAAAAGCCAGTTTCACAGAGGAAGGTACTAAGGCAAACCCCAGACAACATATTGATGTGGCTGCAAGTTGTCTTTGATGTGCCATAATCAGCCCTTCATATCCCTTCAGACCCATCCCTTCCTTGATACCTCATCCCCAATATTCACCCTAGTGCTGTAGAGGGTCAGAGCTGTTGACTTTCAGTGGAGAGTCAAACAGAGGGGCCTGCGGGATAAAGTGTGCCTCCCCTGTGGAACAAACTGTCCCCCTTTACAAGTGTCCCTGGAATCGGAGCTATGATCCATATATAGGAGAACAGAGGGGGCGTGAAGAATGTTGAGCTGCAGTTGAGCACAGAGCAGCAAGCCAACTTCAACTTTCCAGGGTTATTAAAGTTCCAGGTTCCAGTCATCTTTAAGACTTTGTCCTTCCTACAAGGTGTGCACATTGGCCAGAAAATAGCCCTTCTTGACCTACACTAGTTAGTTGTGTTTCACTCAATAAAAGAAGCCTGGCTAATATAATGACTATTTCATCCACTTCAATCTTAGTTGTATTTTATTACCAAAACCATCTCTTCCTCCTTTTGGTATCTCGGAACTGTCCTGAAGTAACTTAAAACTTAAAAAAGCAAGCCAGCCCTGATGGCCTAGTGGTTAAAAGTTCCGCAGCCTGGGTTCAGTTCCTGGGCGTGGAACCATAACACTCGTCTGTCAGTGGCCATGTTCTGGTGGCGGTTCACATAGAAGAACCAGAAGGACTTAGAACTAGAATATACAACTATGTACTGGGGCTTTAGGGAGGGAAAAAAAGAGAGAAGAATATTGGCAACAGATGTTAGCTCAGGGAGATTCTTTCCCAGCAAAATAAATAAATAAATAATTTTAAAAAGCACCACAGTAGGAAAAATAAACAGTGATGTTCTCTGTCTCCATTTGAAATAAAGAGTTAACCATAGGAAACTTCAGAATATCTCAAATCCCACTCAATGGATGGAGCCACATGTGTTAAGTATATACCACATATAAGGTTCAATGGCCACTGCTAAGCAGATGGGCAAGTTCTCAGAATGTCAAGTCCCCAAGGAGGATTTTTAGGGGTAGGTCAAATTCCATTCAAATTTCAAAAAACATCCAATCCCCAAACTCAATGCTATTGGTATATTAAAACTGGTAATGTTAGAAATGGTTAAGGTCAATTTATTGGTACAAGTTAAATTGTAGAGGAGCTCCTGTCCCTGGTAAGTTCTGGACCTCAGTTTTCCTGCTTTTATTTTATTAGATTAATGGAGAGATCAAGTACTAGATCATATTTTCTCAAATCAATTGTATATCAAAATCAATAGAGGTTTCAAAAATGCGTATGTATAGGCCCAACCAAGGGCCTGTTGAATCAGAATCCCTGGGGTTGGTGCCAGGAATTTGGATGTTTTAGGCTCCAGAATTGATTCTTTTGACCAGGCAAGTTTGAGCACCACTAGTCCAAAGAATTGATTCACACACTCAGATGCACAATACCCTGATTTACAAACCACAATGCCAATTCATTTTGCCATTGTTACGAGTAGGACTTCCCTTTGGCCTAAATTTGCATGGCCTCCATCTACCCTTCCTAACAACCAAGTTTGAAGAAGACAACTTTTTAAATATAGTTGTTGAAGGAATAAAGCAAGAGCAAATAAAGCTGTTGTACGGTCTATGTAGTGACAACTAAGCCTTGTGCAACTCCTTCCCAGAAGGAGGTCATAATTTAGTGGGGTGAGGAACAGTGGAGTAAAATATCTAGCCAACAACAGTAATGCATTATAATACAGCTTGATAGAGGAAATGCCAAAGTTCTACAAGATTACAGTGGAAGTAGCCATTCATACCATTTGTGGAAGTCAAGAATGGCTAAAGTGGGGAAATAACTCAAGGTCAGGGCTCTGAAGAATGTGTAGAAGTTCACCAGGTAAAGGAAGAGATAGATCTAGAGGCTGATAAAGCACCCCAGTAACTTAGAATGGGCAAATGACTTCTCTTCTCTGAATCTTAGTATCATCTCTCAAAGGGTTAGGTAATGTCAATAATAGGATTCATTTATCTAAGCTTATGAATATTCAATGTAGTGTCACTTTCTTATAAACGAAAAAAACTGCCAAAGCCTACTGGCCAGATCTATGTTGTACATTCCTCTATAACTATCTCCCTTCTATTTTCTATTTGCACTTATTAACATCCTTCCTCATTTCAGCATGTGCTCACAATAAATTCAATTTCATAAGTTTGCAGAACATTTGTCAACAATGAAATCTAAGGGCAACTAGTTCCATTTTTAGAAAGTGTTTTATCCTCATAAGATGTGTATGTCCACACTCTGGTAGGAGAAGTTACATCTAGAGGGCTGCAAGGAACAGCCCATATTTCTAACCATTACATAGGTAGTAATAGCAGTGTCTCTCATTTTAAGTGGGATGTAACACAGCCAAGGTTTTTTGTGTGTGTGTGCTTGTTTTTTCTCTTATACACCCAGAAAGTTAAATACTGGACTATCTAGTTCAGTATCAGATCCTCTACCAGACTGCAAGGTCCTGAGGCCAACGGCTATGGTCATCTTGTTCTCTGTTATAGCCCCAGGAACCCAGAGAATTGCCCATCTCAGGCAGTACTCAACAAATACTTTTCAAAGTAGAATTGTAATGGAATGATTTAGAGAAATTATAAAGATTCTCTCTGTTTACAAAGGCTGCTATATAATTATCCATCCACATTTTTACCTCATCCATCTATCTTTCACATCCAAGTTATTCCTGTTTGGGAGGTTGATTTGAAACTTCTATCCAGTTTACAGGTTCATTTCCAGTTCTATGGTTCTCGAGTTATTCATCTGTCACCATAATAATTACACATAATTACCACTCTAAGACCCAGAGGCGTATAATATCAAGCCTTTATTTTTCCCAAGCATGGGCCCATGGGTTGTCTATGGTGTCTCTTCTTCAGGCTATGGGTAAGATGGGCTTGACTCCAGGCCTTGGGTTGGTATTAGGTCTCCTTTACAAGTCTCCATATTCTCCTTGGACCAATGGTGGAGAAATACATCCCTCCTACATGCCCACTGGCAAGAGGAATAGGACTACATGATTGGCTTAAACTGAGCTGGGGATAGGGTCAATTTCCCTAAGTATAATGCCACACAGAAAGAGTAGATAGCTGAACAAAACTTGGACACTGCTGACGAAGAAGAGTAGCATAATGGATTTCAAGTAGGAAATCAATATCATCTGCTACTACTGTCTGCAGGGAAATTGACAGCCAAAGAGCATATGGGAGTTAAGAGATTGGTGTGGAAAGTTTGAAATAGATTTGTGGTAAATTCAGTAAAATCAAAATGGAATAAATAACCTGAGTTATTCTAAAGTGTTTTTTTTCCTTTTTCCATGTATGTTTCTAGTTTTATGACATGAAATCATTGAGCATGTCCTGTTTAATATGAGCTCTTTAGAATTCATCAAGATTTCTTTTGTCACTGTAATGACATTTTTCTTGTCTCTCCAACATCTATTCTACCCCTTCCTCACTGTGTAGCAGTCACAAGGTTTGGGTGAAATTGACCTCACCTCTAATCCCAGGAATAGGCCTTGATTGGTCTAAGGCCATCAGGGTAATCTCCCCTTTGTCACCATATTGGTTGAGGTAATCCTAGGCTAATCCAGTCAATGTCCGACATTTCTCTGAACACATGAACTGGATCGAGAGTGGTCCAGCCAGTTTGCCTCTCTAGGATGCTTTCTAGAAATTCTTGAATACAGATATTCTCTTGCTTTAGATGGTATGATGTGCAGGTATAAGGCCTGAAATTCTTCCTGCCATTTTGCTTCCATGACAGGAGTTAGTCTGAAGACAAAAAAAGGGATTGCTGGGAGAATTACACAGAATCAGAGTCTGATCAAACCCTAGAGGAGTCCTTATTTCTCTGATAACTTTGCTTCCTTAGGTATAATTCTTCCTTTTCTTAAGCCTAATTTCTCCTTAAATGGCATTAGATTTTTTTTTAATGTTTGGTTACATTTGATTGCATCTTTGCAGTTGAGATTTCCTGCTCTGGGTTCCACTTAGAGGGGAAGAATAAGCAGGAGCTCCTGCCTTTGTTGGTCCACCACACTGCTTTCAGTGAGAACAGGTGAGGAATAGGTCACTCTCCGTGTCATGCTTCAGAGGCTGGTCTTCTAAGTGTTCTTTCAGAGTATCACCCACCGCTCAGGACCCTGTTTCTGAAATATAAGCTTCCATACTCCCTGCTTTTACCCAGAGCAGTGTAATTCCCTATTGTTGTTGCCTGGCCCAAGACAGCGAAGAATCACAGACATGTTTCTCGCTAGGTTCACCCCCAAAACTCAATTAATCACCCTGTCATTTGTCCCTGAGTCTTTTGCTGCTTACAGCTTCTACTCTTTATCTCTCTTAGCATGGATCATTCTTGATCCTTCTTCTACCTTTCACAGTAATATTCTCCCACAAATGGACTGGGCAGGGGTTTTCCTCCTTAACCTAAGAATATCTAATTTCCATCTTTAGGAAATTTTTCACAGCCTCTGGTCCTTCAAGAGTTTCCATTTCTATTTGCAAGTCTATGTATTTATGTATTGGTGTATTTTTTTAGCTTTCTATCATTTCTAGGGCTTTTTTGTAAAAGGTACTACAGCGTGAGCTCGTTCCACCACCTCTAAATGGCTTCCATCATATGAATCCTGTAACTGCTACTTCTACCTTTGAAAATATCCTGAGTTTTTATTATTATTCCCACCTCACAAATAAACACTGTTCTAGATGGCAAGAATCTAAAGAAACCAATTTAGACCTAAGAGAAATCAAGTATAAGGCTTAAAAGAAATGCCAAATGCTCTGGGTCCTTTTCTGCTCATTTTACTTGGTTCTCTTGGTAAACTTATTCTCTGTCTGATTTATTGAGTCACTCAGATCTATGTTTACATATCTGAATTCTTAATTTTTTATCACTGAACCACTAAACATCTGTCAAGCATAAACATGATGATTCTGTAAACATTTCCCAGAAGAATAATGGGAAGTTTCAGATCCTCAGTGTTAATTCTACTGTATATATTCAATCATCAAGTCACACCATTGGCAGGGTGTCCTGAGTTTGTGCTCACTGTAATTATTTCAGTTGCATACATCTGAAATTTCTGTGCTGTGCTACACTAGTTCCCTAAAGGGAAAATAATGTAACTGATTGAAGCAAGAAACAATTAGAAGGGGACTTGTGTACAAGTGGGTGAATCTTGGTGTTCTGGCCATCACATAAGTCTTCAAGATGTTTTCAGTCTGATTATTAGGACTTTTTCATCATTACAGTTATTATTAGAAAAGATTTTACAGAAGGATTCCAAATGCTTCCCAAATTTTTGTGGAAAAATATAACACAAATGAAATTTATGCTCACACCATCTGAAATTCATATGACTGTAACCCATATCCCCATCCAAGAAACTCTAGAGAGAATTTATAAATAGGAAGAAAACTTAACAGTCAAGGTCACAGTTCAGATTTTATATTTCCAAACATGTCAATTCCCCTTGAGTTCAATTTAATTTTCAATAGCCCAGGGAGACAATTCCAAAACTCTGTTTTATACTACTGACTGGAGAGCAGAATTCTTTGCTGGGCAGGTACATCTTGACTACCACCCCCACAAAACAAGGGGGTTTACTTAAAGAAGTGACACCTGATTCTGCTTATGCTGTGACCATACAGTGAGAAACTCAAGGGCATTTTGACTGTGCCGATAACATCTCTTCAGAGGAAAGCCACATATCTGAAAATGCTCATTCATCATGTTTATGTGAGGTTCAGTAATAAGGTAACTTAGTTGCTTTCTTGCCACATTGTGCTTGTAGTTTTCAGGAGTCTTCTGATTCCTAATCAGTAAGATAACAAAGTAAGTTAATTCATGAATCGAGACAAACAAGGGTTGTATCTAAGACCTCCTAACTGAACAAAAAGATATAATTTTATGGACACTTGGAAAAGCTCCATTGCCCTTGAATTTTCCCCAAACTAGTGTCAGAAACTTCAGTGACTACAATTCCTGTAAATATGAATGACTTGAATGTTATTCAATATCTTAAAACTTTGCTGATCTGGTCCTCTGAGCAATGCTATCTAATTTCAATAGGCCTTCACTGCTACGTGACCAGCATTTTATTTATTCCATTTTGATTCTACTGAATTTACCACAAATCTATTTCAAACCTTTCCCCACCAATCTCTTAACCCCCACATGTTCTTTGGCTGTCTATTTCCCAGGAGACAATAGTAGCATATGATATTGGTTTCTTACCTAAATCCATATGACACTCTTCAGCAGCAGTGCCCAAGTTTTGTTCAGGTGTCTACCCTCTCTGTGAGGCATCATACTTAGGGAAATTGACCCTATTCCTGGCTCAAATTTAAGCCAATCATGTAGTTCTATTCCTCTTTCCAGTGGGCATGTGACCTTCTTCTGGTCAATGACACACAAGGGAAGGTCTAAACATTTTCTCTTTTTTAAAAATATACACTCTGTTTCCTTCTCTGGACATTATCACATTCAGATGAGATGCCTGGTGCTACAGCAGCCATCTTGTGACTAGCTTGAGGATGACAGACCAGAGTAATGGAAAGAACCTGGGACTTTGATGATGTCATTGAGCAGCTGTAGCTTATAGCCTGTGGCTGCCCTTCCCAGGACTTCTTGTTTTCTGAGAGAATAAATATCTTTATTGAATCAGCCACCTAGGTCAGAGTTTTCTATGACTTGCTGCTGAGAACATCCTAACTGAAACAATTACTTCGCTGCTTACTTTACTTAAACTGCTAAACCTCAGGCTTCATTCTTCTGAATTTTTATGCAGCATTAGGTTCTGCTGACCTTACCATTAAAAGTTTCCTCCTTCATTTTTGAGGAGACCATACATTCTAGGTGTTCTTCCTACATTTCATGACATTTCTTCTTTGACTCCGTGTCCTCCTCCAGCCTCCTACCTGTGGCCATATCAAACAAAGTTTGACCTTAAAGTCATTTTCAATTGTGCTCTTCTCCATTCTCTATAAAAATAGGCAATCATCAAACATGAAGAACCACTCAGACTGTCTGTCTGTCATCCCTTTTTGACTGCCCTCCTACCCCTACCTACATGGTTGCTACTGGAGTTGCAATATTTATTCAAGAAGATCTGCCTCCTGTCCACTAGTCTTTGGTCCAGAGGTGGAAATCTGACCTTTGCTCTGGTCCCAATAATGGTTTATCCATGGGAAGTTGGAACTTGGATCACTCCCTTTCTGGGTGCCTAGACGGAAATTTGGGTGCTGTCAGTGGCCAGGTTTTCTACCATATGGGTGGGAGAAGTTGAGGAATCCTGACTGAAGGGAGAAAGGAAAAATAAGAATTAGCAAACATAGAGAGAGGAGCAGAAGTAAGAAATGGAGAAAATATGTGATGGAGTTTAAAACTCAGTCCTAGTCTTTTCTGAGACCTAACTCCAGTCCTCACCTTGGAGCCGATAAGATATCTCCAAATCCTTACAATGAAATTCATTTTTTTCATGAGTTAATCCAAACTAGGTTTCAGTTACCTGCAAGACATACTTTGTAGAAGATTTTATCCATCTTTTCTTTGAAATATTCTGTTATTTTACTTCCATTCTCTAAACATCTTCTCTAGGGTCTCATCCCCTAAACCCCTACAAGAGTTGGTTTTTAACTGGGTTCCCTGTCTCCAGCATCTTTCCTGCTCAATATGTCCTATGGTCCAATTCAAAGGTTAACCTTCTAAAATATTGCTTTGCATATGTCATCCTCTTTCTCAAAAATATTCCATGGGTTCCTATTGCCTTTGTAATTCAATACAACTCAGGGTTTGCTAGTTCTTTGCATAACTATCTATGAGAGGTCTTTGACAATATAGCCCATAACTACTTTCAAACTTCCTCCACTTTTTATAAATGTGAATCTTCTGGTTCAGCTAGCCTTGTCTTCTAGTTTTTCCTGAACATGCTATGAAGAATTTGATAACTGTACCTTTACTGACAGTGTTTTCCCTGCCTGAAAGGCTTTCATCCTTCTATTTTGCTTTTATATGAACATCCTCTTGAACGTAGAATTCAGATCATATTTCTTTTGGGAGACTTTCTTTGAAGTTGCAGAGTGAAATATTTGTTCATGATTTTTCCTTCCTTCCACAACTTTGCCAAGTTCACTGTGAAAGAAGTATATTTCCCCACTCCATTTATTTTGGGCTTTGCCTTGTGATATATATTGGCCAATGGAATAAAAACAAGCACTGTCATGAACAAACATGACACTATGAACAAACATGACAGTGTTTGTTCTTAGTAAAATTTTTAAGAGGTATGGAGTTTCCACCAGTGCTCCTGGAGCTTCAAATCTTTGCCACAAAAAGAGCATAATTCAGGTAGCCAAATGAAAATCCATGAAGCAGACCTGACTCCAAATTGAAACCTGAAATCCAGCCCAATCCAGCTGAATCTAGCCAAGATCCACTGGACCACAGTTTGAGTTAAAACTCATGAACAAGAACTAAATGTTTATTGTTCTGAGCCACTGACATAGTGGGGGTTGCTTGTTATACAGCCCTATCACAGAAAATAATCTAATATGTTGAGTCAATTCCTTCTTTGAACTCCTAGAACATTAGTTGTCTTTATTACTGGTTGTATTTAGAAAATGTTGTCTTACTTTTTAGGCCTCTTTTTTTTTAATTAAGGTAACATTGGTTTATAACATTATATACATTTCAGGTGTACATCATTATATTTCAATTTCTCTGTAAGAAATATATTTTCTTTCTACATCATGCTCACCACCCAAGACTAATTACCATCCATCATTGTAGGCCTCTTTTTGTGTTCATAATAATAGTTAATATTTATCGAGTATATTGTTTGTGTGAGGCACTATAAAATATTTTATATCATTTAATTCTCCCCCCAAATCTAGGAAGTGGGCATGAGTATTCCCATAGACTGATGTGGTTTAAAAGATTAAGTAACTTTCCCCAAACCACACAGATGGTTAACAAGAGAGGCAGGATTCAAGTGCAGGACTGTCTACATCCAAAATTAATGTTCTATGTGTCTTCTCAACTTGGAGGCTTTTACCAGTTTGCCAAAGAGGATAAAAACCATTAGACACAGCTCCTCAATTTCTTACAACCAGGAGAGACCACGGAAAGCACACTGAATTTGCAACCTTGTTACATAAATGAGTTTATTTTTGCAACTTATTAATGAGGACACTAGAACTCAGGGGAGCAAGATTTCTGTTAGCAAGTCCGCCACTCCTTCTATCGTCTCTGTCATGGGGAGACTAAGCCAGTTATACTCTGCCTCACTCAACTCTGAGCTCTTTGAAAGAGAAAGTGAAATCTGTTCATCTATGTGTTTAAAACCTCCATCTCCCACAATATATGCCCAATAGGAGCTAGCAAATAGCCTGGTCCATTGAAATTGCTTGATACTTGTGTGTTCAATCATGGGAAGAAAAGGGCAGAATTCTGCTCCCTGATGAGTGGGAGGACCCTCAGGAGTCACACTGAGTGACATACCTGGCATAGAAAATGAGATTTTAATATTCCAATCTTCCATCATCCTGCTCATCCACCAACAGAGAGTGGGACCATGTTTATTTCCATCTCAGAAAGCACATATTTTGTGGGAGAAGGAAGTTAAGTTCACACATTTTTGAGCAAACATTTCACAAACACCTTTTCTCTTCAAAGGCTGGAGAAAGATTTTCTCTAACCGAAGAATCATCAAATTACATAATCGGAGAGGGACTTGTACTGCCCATGATCCCACATCATTTCTGGGAGTTGTTTAAGGCCACCACATTATTGACAATTACCTTGCTGCTGATGGATCCCATAGAGTACAGCAATTCGCCACAAGGAGACTCTAGCATTGCTTCACCTGGGGAAAAAAATTATTTTCAGCCTTCTCCTCAATTCATGGTCAAGCAAACTTAGACCTCTTTCTGGAAGTAGGTGTCTTTGTTCAAAATATTAATATCACAAGCCATGGAGGCATCAAAGAATAATCTCTCAGTTAAGAAGATTCTCAATATAAAAAGCTTTACTTTGTGGGGGAGGGTTACCAAGAACCATTTCTTCAAGCTCTGCAGCACACAAAAGAGCTCATTCTCATGGTCTCTGCCTTCCAACAACAGAAAAACCACAGATTTAAACAGTTTATTTTGGTGCAGAATTAAATTATTTATGAAATTTAAAAGAGACAAAATGTAATTTATGAGCGTCTCTCTTCCCCCTCTCCTCCCTCTCCTCCCCCTCAATCCCTACTGTAATGTCATGGCTAGTAGAGTAAATAACCAGTGTGGGTAGGTAGGAATGGATAAATAAAAGCTTCATCAACACAGGCTTTAAAAAAAAAAGCATTGATAAAATTCATCACTTGTTTTTGATGAAACCTCTAATTAAAATTGGACTATAAGTAAATTTCTTAAGCATATAGAGTGTTTATCAAGAACAAACAGCAGCCCTTTCAATAAATGGTGAAAAATTAGACATTCCCTTGTAGTCAAAAAAACACAAGAATGTCTTCTTCCACAACTTAAAAGCATATGTGATTCGTGAATAGTTTCTCTCAAGCTATCTCTTGTCTTTTCAGTCTCTAATAGTGCCTTTCAAAGAGAAGTTCTTCATTATGATAAAGTCCAATTCTTTAAATTCTTTTGTGGATTGTGTTTATGGTATTCTAAGAAATCTTTGCCTAACCTAAGGTCATTAAGATTTTTCTCCTAGAAGTTTTATAATTTTAGGTTTTACACTTAGATCTATGATCTATTTTGCATTAATTATTGTATATGATGTGAAATATGGATCAATATTCATTTTTTGCATATGGGTATCCAAATATTCCAGCACAATTTGTTGAAAAGATTATTCTTTCTCACATGAATTGCCTTTTCATCTTGGTCAAAAATCAATTGACCATATATATGTTGGTCTATTCCTGGACTCTTTATTCTGTTCCATTGTTTTATTTGTCTATCTTTATGCCAATACCACACTGTCTGGGTTTTTTTGTAGCATTATAATTATATACCTGAACACCAATATACCTTAAAGTCAGGTCGTGTAAGTCCTTCAATTTTGTTCTTTTCAAAGTTGTTTTGGCTATTCTAGATGCTTTGCATTTCTGCATAAATTTTAGAATCACCTTGTCCATTTCCATGAAAAATTATTGGAGTTTTTATTGGAATTGGGTTAAATCTATAGGTCAATTTGGGGGTGAATTGACATATTAAAAAAATATTGAATCTTTTGATCTATGAGAACTATTATCTCACTGTTTATTTAGATCTTTAATTTCTCTTAGCAATATTTTGTAGCTTTCAGTGTACAGGTCTTGCACATTTTTTGTGAGATTTATCCCTAAGTAGTTCATATTTTTGAAACTACTGTGAATTATATTTTTAAATTCAATTTACACTTGTTATTCGAGGTCTAACTTGTTTACTGAGGTATAATTTACATAAAATAAAATTTACATGTACAATTCAATTAGTTTTAAAAATAAATAGTTGTATAATCATCAATAATATAGAACATTACTATCACCTCCAAAAGTTCCCTTCCAAATTTCCCTCATGTCCTTTTGCAATCCTCTATCCTTATCTCAGGTTTCTGGCAACCACTGATTTATTTTCTATCATTATAGTTTTGTCCTTCCTAGAATATCATGTAAATGGAATCAGATAGTATGAGTCTTTTGTGTCTGGTTGATTTTACTAGCTTTTGGAATTCATCAGTATTGTTGGTATATCAGTATTTTATTCCATTATACCTGAATAGTATTCCATGTATGGATATGCCACAATTATTTATTCATTACCCTGTTGATAGATATTTAAGTTGTTCCCAGTTTGGGGTTATTATTAATGAAGCTGCAATGAACATTCATGTACAAGTCTTTGTGGGGGCACATGCTTTCATTTCTCTTGGGTAAACACCTAAGAGTGGATGCTGGGGCTCTACCAGTTATTTGATCAGAAAGAAGTTAATATTAAAATTGTTAAGTAGGTCATTGAAAAGGCAAAAAGTGAACACTATGAGACTTTCCTTTCCAGATACACACATAAGGAGATTGGAAGTCACCACTCTATCCTAACAACAAGTGAAAAACTTAAAAGCTTGAAAAGATAACAACTCTTCTAGAATCTGTATGAGATGAGAGGGCACAGGGCAAATTGCTGCCCTCAAGATAGGAGAGACAGATAACTGAATACAGGCAGTCATGACTTACTGGAGCAGAGACTCATGAATGGAAACCATCAAGGGAACAGGTGCCAGGGTAAGAAACCCTGAACTGTAATTGATGAATTGCTGGTGTCTCAGTGTGGACAACTTTGAGAGTTAGAAACTCCAGGGGTACCCATCATAGGGGGGCCCCCACAATATTGTGAGATTTAAATCCAGGAGCTTGAATAGGCTCTCACAGTAAATATCAAAGAAAAATCCCCTCAGCTTTTGGCAGGAACAGAGGAAAAGGAATCATTTTGAAATATTCCAGAGCACTCTGTTCTTCTTAACAAGAGCTGTTCTCAGGAGAAAGTAGTTAATCAGAGCCTAACTAACCTGGGGGAAGGGAAAGATCCAATTTCAGCCCACTTTAGCAGTCCTGTCCCACATAAGAGGAAGAAAAAAAGACTGAGACGTCCTTGTGAAGTTCACAATCCAGAGACATTAAGCTAACTAAAAAACTGACATAATCATAGGGCTATAGGATCTTTCCCCTCCCCCAACATCTCACCACCACATTACTAAGCTGATTTACAGCAGTTCCTTATACCCACTGCATCATGTCTGGCTATCAAGAAAAAAATTACAAGGCATGGCAAAGGCAAAAAACACAATTTGGAGAGGCAGAGCAAGCATCAGAACCAGACATGTCAGGTTGTGTTGGAATTATCAGACAAGGAATTTAAAATAACTATGATTAATATGCTAAGGGCATACTTCAAATTGTAATATGGTGGTGTGTTAACTCACTTAACTCAAGTATAAAGGTTATAAGACAGAAGTATTAAAAATAACCATAGCTACAATAATTTGTTAATGGACATACAATAAAAAATGTAAATTGTGACATCAAAAACATAAAATGTGGTGAGGGGAGTAAAATAGGAGAGTTTTTGTATGCAATCAAACTTAAGTTGTTATCAGCATAAAATAGATTGTTATATCTATAAGATGTTTTATGTAAGCTTCATGATTACTACAAAGCAAAAAACTACCAGAGATATACATAAGATAAAGAGAAGAGATTCAAAGGATGCTGCTGCAGAAAATCATCACTTCAGAAAGGAAGACAAGAAGAGAAAAAAAGGAATAAAGGAACTACAACAGAGCCAGGAAACAAGAACAAGATGGCATTAGTAAGTTCTTACTTATCAATAATTACTTTAAAAGTAAATGGATTAAATTCTCCAAACAAAAAACATAGGGTGGCTAAACAGATTAAAAAAACAAGACCCAACTAAATGCTGCCTACAAGAGACTCACTTCAACTTTAAGAACACACATAGGTTCAAAGTGAAGGGATGGAAAAAGATGTTCTATGCAAAGGGAAACCAAAAGAGAGCAGAGGTAGCTATAGTTATGTCAGGCAGAATATAAGTCAAAACTGTAACAAGAGACAAAGAAGGTCATTATATAATAATAAAGAAATTAATTCATCAAGAGGATATAACAATTGTAGAAACATCTGCACCCAACATTGGAGCACCTAAATATATAAAGCAAATATTAACAGAACTGAAGGGAAAATTACACAACAATACAATAATAGTAAAAGACCTCAATACCTCACTTTCAACAATGGATAGATCATCTAGACAGAAAATCAAGAAGGAAACATGGGACTTGAACTACACTTTAGATCAAATGGACCTAACAGGAATGTACAGAACATTCCATCCAACAAGAGCAGAATACACATTTTTCTCAAGCACACACAGAAGATTTGCCAGGACAGATCATATGTTATGTCACAAAACAAAACTTAGCAAATTTTAAAAAATTGAATTCATACCAAGTATCTTTTCTTACCACAAATGCATAAAGGTAGAAATCAATAACAGGAGGAAAACTGTAAAATTCACAAATATGTGGAAATTAAACAACACACTCTTGAACAAATAATGGGTTAAAGAAGAAATCAAAGGGAAATAAAAAAATATTTTGAAAAAATGAAAAAGGTTGTGGTATACATACCACAACTTCTCGCGGATACTCACAAAGGAGATTAAGTTAAACTACATATTGAACAATGATGTTTCTATCCACTTCCCACATCTTGCTCCAAGAAAACACTGGAGCCAGGTATATCTCTTCTGGTCAGGTGATTAGATGTTTCCATGCCAGGAAAACATCCCAGCCACATCGATCGACAGTACAGCCTACCTGAAGACTACACTCCTTGACACACATACACAGAGCATCCAATCAGCTTTTTTAGTGACTTCCTCTTAAATAAGGAAGTCTGCCATTCACAGGACATTTGAAAAAAAAAAAAAACCCAAACAACAGGCAGAAAAAAGAAATTAGGAAGAAATAGAAGGAATGCAAGAATAAAATTGGGGGAAAGTGTGGAAATATAATTGATATCCTCAGAGAGATAAGATATTACATCCATTAGACAAGAAGAGGAAACTATACAAAAGTAGTTTTGAAAATAAAAAGGGTCCCTAGAAGTTACAAATATGACAGGAACAATAAAAATTTAATAAAAGGAATCAGAGTGGAGGAAATATCCCAGAAAGTAGGATAACAGTATACATAAACAAACCAACAAAGGAAATAGAGGAAAGATTGTGAAGAGATAAGCAAACTAAAGGGTTAATTCAGGCAGTCCAACATCCAAATGATAGGCACTTCAGAAGAGAGAATACAGAAAGTATAAGGGAAGAAATTATTAAAGAGAAATTAAGAAAAATTCCCTAGAACTGATGGACATGACCATCCAAATTGAGAAGCCCAGCATGAACCCAGCATGTTAAAAATAGACCACACACACAAAAAAATCACATCATTGTGAAATTTTTGAACACTGATGGCAAATTGTAGATCCTAAAATCATCCAGAAAGAAAAAGCAGGCCAAATACAAAGGATCAGGAATTATAGGAATACCACTCTTTCCAAAAACACTTGAGTCCAGAGGACAAGCAAAAATGCTTTAACAATCCTAAGGGAATCATATATTTAACCTAGAATTCCAAACTTAAACTATGAATCAAGTGTGAGGGGAGGGTAAAGATATTTTCAGGCTTTTATTGTTTCAAGGGAAGAAAGTGTTTTTAAAAAGCAGGATTGATCAACTGGGCAAATATTGCTGCAGGTCAAATGAAAAAGGGATTTATTGACCATTGGATTTAGCAATGTAGAGGTCAACGGTGTCCACAACTGGAGGAGTTTTGGTGGCATAGTGGGAAAAAAGTCTGACTGGAGGGGAGGAAGGGAGGAAGGAAGAAAGGGAGGAATGAAGGAAGGAAAGGAAGGGAAAGAAAGAGACAAAAAGAAAGGGAGAAAGGAGAAGAATGGGAACTCTTTGTGAAGGGTTTTTATAAGGGGGAACAAACAAGTGGGTAGCTTGATGAGAATGTGGCATCTGGTGAGTGCTTTATTTTTTGTGTGTGCTTCATTTTTAAGATGGGAGAAATTATAGTGTGAGAGGATGCTGATAAGAAAGATTTAGCATAAGGAAAAATTGAGGACATAGGAGAGAGAACATACTGTTGTTGAAGTAATCTCCTTGGGGATGGAACAGGGGAAGGAAGCTAGTGCACGAGGAGAGGGGATGGCCTTATATGGGAGTGGGGACATTTCACTCACAGTAATGGAAGAAATGACCGAGTCTGTGCATACAGATTCTGTGAGTTTGGTAGACATAGTGATGGAAACGTTGTTGTTCTCTTCCAATTGTGCTTTTCTTTTCTCAGTGAAACAGGAAATAAAGTTATCAGCTGAGAATAAGGATGAGGTGGTGGTGTTGGAGATTTGAGAAGAAAGAGGGTTTTAAATAGTCCTCTAGGGCATCCTTCTCCAACTTCAATATGCATATGAATTACCTGGGGACCACTTTGAGTAGTGAGTCAGAAAAATATAATTTTGAATTGCTGGGCAGCACCACCAGTCAGCATAGTTATTCATTTCTCCCAAGCCACATTAGATGGGAAGGATAGGGAGAGTTGGATTTCATTCAGGTTCAAGTTTCACCAGATGAGTATGGAGACAAGAAAGAAGGACAAAGAAGTTGAGGGCGCATGTAAGGAAATGATTATGATGACCTCTAGAATCTAAGAAGAGAAGTAGGGACATGAGTGGAGGGGGAAGGAACTGTGAAAAGGTGATAGGATCAGTGGATTGTTGGTCTCAATAGGGTCAAAAAACTTTTTGGCTTTGGATACTAGTGAGAGTGAGCTGAAATGATCAGAGATCCAAATGCTCAAAATCAAGATAATGGAGTGTGCAATTGATGGTAATGACAAGGGCCAGCATGGATCATGAGAGTGTTTAACTGAGGTGGGTAGTATTTTTGTTAGAAGTTAAGGAGCTGAGAAACCAGGATACTGGAGAGGTGATCCATGTGAATACTAAAGTCATCAAAAATGAGGGCAGGAGTAGTGATGGAAAGAGTGACTATGAGCCAGAGGCTAAAGTCATCACAAAATGACTCAGGGATCTGAAGATGTCTGAGGCTGGGAGTGGAGAAGGATAGTGGATACGTGATGGCATGAGATTCAAAGTTTGAAGATTGGGGTGGAGTGAGAAATGTCCTGGAAGCAACAATGTGGAGCAAGAGGGAACACATGCCCCACCTCTCAACACAGTGGTATGAGGAATGTGGGAGAGGAAATGTCTACCACCTGAGAGGCCTTCTGGAAGAGTGGTGCTCTCAGGAGTCCAGCAAGAACAAGCAGGTGAAGGGAACACTCATAGAAGAGGTTGAGGTCATAGAGGATTTTGCTGATGAATAAGTTCCAGAAGATGCAGTGAGAGGTGGAAGAAGGGATGGAAGGAGTAGGGTGTGCACAGAGCCTTATGGAGATGAGAGTCCAGATGATCTTGGAAGACTTGGAAGCCATGCTTCCCATGATGGTCAATGGGAAAAGGAAATAAAACAGCAATACAATATTATATCAACCCATTGAAGAATCTGCTCTTTAGCTGACGGTTTTATCTCCAGACTTTCTCCTCTGCCTTGTGATTACTTCCTTCTGCTTTTTTGGAGTGCCTTGTGCCTTCCCTCTGCTTGTCTATCCTAGACCCTTACAATAAATAACAACTCAAGTCCCACTTCCTCTGGAAACTGTCTCTGATTTGTCCAGCTCTCAGGTATCATTCTCTCCTTGAACTTTTATTGTACCTATCATCTGTGAATCCTTCATGGGTTTCTTAGTTGGTATTACTTTATATTATGGCTATCTTTATTTGTAAGTGTACTATGTGCCTGACTTCCTTCCATGGGACTGAGAGAACTCTTAGCAGGAACAAGAATCTCTCAGTCAGAGTTACTATTTGGGGCAATAGGGAGCCCTCACTACCTAAAGTAGGACTGGCTGAGGAGGGACAGAGGTTAGTCCCAGGGTCCCTGAGGATCAGTTTCAGTTTCATGTCCAGGGGGTAAATGCTCAGGCAGAGAGATACTACAGTGAGGCTAGAGTTGGGAACTGATCAGGAAGTGGACTGGGAAGCAGGAAGAAATGAGCAGGACCAGGAACTCACTCTTACTGAGTGCTGGCCCCCAGGACAGATCACCCAACTCAAAGTTGCAGACCTGGACTGACGCTTTTTATCCAACTAGACACTAAATTCCTCAAGGATTGGTATTTTCATGTGTCTCTTTGTATCCTAGTTTATTGCATAGTGCTCTAAACATGATAGTTGCCCAGTACATTTTTTAAATGATATATTTATAATACCGAAACTTTGAATTGTTTTACGGTATTTGCAAATTTTACTGTATTTGTATTTTATCTTCATAGAACTCTATGAGGTAAAAATTATAATCTTCATAGGCAGATAAGAGGGTTGAAGCTTATGTAGTTGTAAGTGGTATATATAATGCAAAAATGGACTATTTTTGGTGAATCTCTAAAAGGAAAAAGAAATAAAACCTATAACATTGTTTGAGCTAACAACATACCCTAATAGACATCCCATAGGCAAATCTTAATGAATAGATAGGAATCATTTGTAATCGTAAAATAAATTGTATACAAATTGGATTTGCTAAAGAACATTTTTTTCCCTTAAAATGTTTACTCCTTTGAGAAGAGTGACATCAGCATCATGGTGGAGGGAGTTGTTCTCTTAGTCTCTCTGCACTAAGTTACAACTAAACAGACATTCACTAACTAACAGAGGATTCTCTACAAAGCACAATAGGATGTCTGAGAGATTCATGCAGCCATACATCTGAATGTGGGGGGACTAGATCCCCAGGAAAGAGTTGAAAGAGGTGAGCAGATCCCTCTCCTTCCCAGGTGGCTGCATTCTAGGTCATAGGTCCTCACACAGCAGCCAGTGCATGACTATAAGCAGAGGCAGGGGACAGTCACAGCTGTGCACCAATACTTTCACTTTTGGACTTGCAGCCTGGCTGTGGGAGCAACCACTGTGCCACCATGGCCCCACCCATGGAAACGCTCTTCATTTGGTGCAGTTCAGCCCCCATGAAGGAACCTCCACCAAGTGTAGCAGCTCAGGAGAACCATCCACGAACATAGAGCCAGGCAGTGCACATGAAAGAAAGTGCCCCTCCCCTCCTGCCTAGCACAACAGCTCAATTAGTCCCATGCCAAGGCAACAGTCCTGTACCAGAGCAGCTGCACATGTGTATGTGACCCACCCAGTGGCTATGGCCAGAGGGCAAACACAGCCAAGCCCTACCAGCACAATTTCCAGCAGTGGTGGTAGGTTCAGAAAACACAGCTCCTGCCTCCCCTCCCCAGAGGTGGCAGGGGGACTCTGACTGGATACTACTGCAAATGCCCCAGCAAAGGACCAGCTCATCAAACACCATGAAAAACTATAGTAACACTTCAGAGCAGAAGCAAAATGACAAGTCTCCAGAAACCAATCCTGAATTCACAGAAATTTGCAACTTAAATGACAGAGAATTTGTCTCAAATTGACAACAAATAAGTGTCATAAAGAAAGTCAACGAGTTACAAGAAAACTCAGAAAGATAGTTCAATGAGCTCCAGGATAAAATTAATGTGCAGAAGCAATACTTCACCAAAGAGATTGAAACTCTAAAAAAAAAAAAAAAAAAACAGAAGTTCTGGAGATGAAGAACACAATTAATGAGATAAAAAATAACCTAGAATCCTTAAATAATAGAGCTGACGTTATGGAGGACAAAATTAGAGATTTAGAGGATAGAAATATTGAAATGCTTCAAGTGGAGGAGGAGAGAAAACTAAGATTTTTTAAAAATGAAGAAATTTCTTGGAGAAGTGCCCAACTTAATTAGGAAATGCAACATAAGGATTACAGATATTACAGAGGAAGAAGGGAGGAAGAAAGGGGTAGAGAGTTTGTTCAAAGAAATAATAGCTGAGAACTTCCCAAACATGGGGAAAGAACTGGATTTACAAGTACATGAAGCCAATAGAACTCCTATTAACATCATTGCAAAAAGGTCTTCTCCAAGGCATATAATACTAAAACTGGCAAAATTCAGTATCAAAGAAAGAATAATAAGGGCAGCAAGGCAGAAGAAAATAACCTACAAAGGAACCCCTATCAGGCTTTCAGTGGATTTCTCAGCAGAAACCTTACAAGCTAGGAGAGAATGGAATGATACATTCAAAATACTGAAACACCAAGAATACTCTATCCAGTGAAATGATCCTTCAGACATGATGGAGAAATAAAATCTTTCCCAGACAAACAAAAGCTGAGGGAGTTCATCACCACTAGACCCCCTTACAGAAAATGTTGAAGGAAGTCCTCATATCTGAAACAAAAAGGAAAAGGTTTACAAAGCTTTGAGCAAGGAGATAAATAGCCAGACAAAATCAGAAAATTGCAGCTCCCTATCAGAACAGGTTAGCAAGCACTTAATTATAACACAAAAGATAATGGGAAGGAAAGCATCAAAAATAACTATAAAAATTTCATTTTAGTCACAAACTCACAACACAAAACAGAATAATTTGTGACAACAATAACTCAGAAGGGGAAGAGGAAAGGGATGGAATCTGCTTAGGCTAATGGAGATAATAGGCTATCAGAAAATGGACTATCTCATGTATGAGATCTTTTATACAAACCTCACAGTAACCACTAAAAAAAATCAGAGCAGAGCCACAATTCATAAAAAAAAGAGAAAACCTCCACAGAAAACCACCAAAATGAAATGGCAGTCAGAAATACAAAGGAAGAAAAACAATGGAAATATAGAACAACCAGAAAACAAGAGAGAAAATGGCAGTATTAAGCCCTCATATAACAATAATCACTCTACGTGTAAATGGATTGAATTCTCCAATCAAAAGACACAGAGAGGCAGGATGGATTAGAAAACAAGATCCAACGATATGCTGCCTCCAGGAAACACATCTTAGCTCTGAAGACAAACATAGGCTCAGAGTGAAGGGATGGAAGACAATACTCCAAGCAAATGGCAAACAAAAGAAAGCTGGTGTTGCCATACTTGTATCAGATAAAGCAGACTTCAGGATAAAAAAGACAATAAGAGACAAAGAGGGGCAGTATATAACAACAAAAGTGACTTTCCACCAAGAGGACATAACACTTATGAACATATATGCACCTAACACAGGAGCACCGAAGTATATAAAGCAACTATTAACAGACCTAAAGGGAGAAATTAACAGCAACACAATAATAGTAGAAGACCTTAACACCCCACTTACATCAATGGATAGATCATCCAGACAGAAAGTCAGCAAGGAAATAGTGGACTTTAATGAAACACTAGATCAGATAGACTTAATAGATACACAGAGAATATTCCATCCAAAAACAGCAGAGTACACATTCTTCTCAAGTGCACATGGAACATTTTCATAGACCATATGTTGGGAAAAAGGCAAGCCTCAATAAATTTAAGAAGATTGAAATCATATCAAGCATTTTTTCTGACCACAATGCTAGGCAACTGGAAATCAACTACAAGAAAAAAGTTGGGAAAAACGTTGGGAAAGTGACAAATATGTGGAGACTAAAAAATGTGCTACTGAACAACCACTGAATCAATGAAGAAATCAAAGGAGAAATCAAAATGCCTAGAGACAGGGCTGGCCCAGGGGGGCAGTGGTTAAGTTCTCGCACTCCACTTCAGTGGCCCAGCATTCACAGGTTCAGATCCCAGGTGTATCAAGCCATGCTGTGGCAGGCATCCCACATATAAAGTAGAGGAAGTTAGGCATGGATGTTAGCCCAGGGCTAATCTTCCTCAGCAAAAAGATGAGGATTGGCAACAGATGTTAATTCAGGGCTAATTTTCTCACATACAAAAAATACCTGGAGACAAATAAAAATGAAAACACAACATACCAAATTTTATGGATGCAGCAAAAGTGGTTCTAAGAGGGAAATTAATAACCTACACATAACAGAATTAGAAAAAGAAGAAAAAACAAAACCCAAAGTCAGCAGAAGGAGGGAAATAATAAAAATTAGAGCAGAAATACAAGAAATAGAGATTTAAAAATAGTAGAAAGGATCAATGAAACTAAGAGCTGGTTCTTTGAGAAGATAAACAAAATTGACAAACCCTCAGCCAGATTCACTAAGAAAAAAGAGAGAAGGTCAGATAAATAAAATTAGAAATGAAAGAGGGGAAATTACAATGGATACCACAGAAATACAAAGGATTATAAGAGACTACTATGAAAAACTGTATGCCAACAAATTGGATAACCTAAAAGAAATGGATAAATTCTTAGACTCACACAACCTCCGAAAACTGAATCAAGAAGAAATAGAGAATTTGAATAGACCAACCGCAAGTAAAAAGATTAAAACAGTAATCAAAAACCTCCCAAAAAATAAAAGTCCAGGACCAGATGGCTTCTCTGGAGAATTTTACCACACAGTCAAAGAAGATTTAATACCTATCCTTCTCAAACTATTCCAAAAAATTGAAGAAGATGGAACGCTTCCTAACACATTCTATGAGGCCAACATCACCCTGATACTAAAACCAGCCAAGGACAACATAAAGAAGGAAAATTACAGGCCAACATTGCTGATGAACATAGATGCAAAAATCCTCAACAAAATATTGGCAAACCAAATACAGCAATACATTAAAAGGATCACACACCATGATCAAGTGGGATTTATACCAGGGACGCAGGGATGGTTCAACATCCACAAGTCAATCCACATTAACAAATGAGAACTAAAAATCACATGATGATCTCAATAGATGCAGAGAAAGCATTTGACAAGATCCAACATCCATTTATGATAAAAACTCTGAAAATGGGTACAGAAGGAAAGTACCTCAACATAATCAAGGCCATAGATGACAAACCCACAGCCAACATCATACTCAACAGTGAAAAAGTGAAAGCCATCCCTCTGAGAACAGGAACAACACGAGGGTGCCCACTCTCCCCACTCCTATTCAACATAGTACTGGAGGTTTTGGCCAGAGCAATTAGACAAGAAAAAGACATAAAATGTATCCAAATTGGAAAGGAAGAAGTACAACTCTCACTGTTTTGGGACAACATGATTCTATACACAGAAAACTCTAAAGAATCCACCAGAAATCTATTAGAAATAGTCAACAACTACAGCAAATTTGCAGGGTACAAAATCAACTTACAAAAACTAGTTGCATTTCTATACACTAATAGTAGTGTATTAGCAGAAAATGAAGTCAAGAATACAATCCCATTTACCATCACAAAAATATATATATATATCTCGGAATAAATTTAACCAAAGAGGTGAAAGACCTATACACTGAAAACCAAAAGATATTATTGAAAGAAATCAAAGAAGATATAAAGAAATGGAAAGATATTCCATGCTCACGGATTGGAAGAATAAACGTAGTGTAATGTCCATATTACCTAAAGCAATCTATAGATTCAGTGCAATCTCAATCAGAATCCCAAGGACATCCTTCACGGAAACAGAACAAAGAATCCTAAAATTTATATGGAACAACAAAAGACCCTGAATAGCTAAAGCAATCCCGAGAAAAAACAACAAAGCTGGAGGCATCACAATCTCTGAATTCAAAATATACTACAAAGTAATCAAAGCAGCATGGTACTAGCACAGAAATAGACACACAGATCAATGCAACAGAAATGAAAGGCCAGAAATAAAACCACAAATCTATGGACAGCTAATCTTCAACAAAGGAGCCAAAAACATACAATGGAGAAAGGAAATTCTCTTCAATAAATGGTGTTGGGAAAACTGGACAGCCACATGCAAAAGAATGAAAGTAGACCATTATCTTACATCATAGAGAAAATTAACTCAAAATGGATTAAAGACTTGAATGTAAGACTTGAAACCATAAAAATCCCAGAAGAAAATATAAATCATGTAGTCTTTGACACTGGTCTTAGCAGCATCTTTTCAAATACTATGTCTACTCAGGCCAGGAAAACCAAAGAAAAAATAAATAATTGGGACTACATCAGACTAAAAAGTTTCTGCAAGGCAAAGGAAACCATGAACAAAACAAAAAGACAATCCACCAACTGGGAGAAAATATTTGCAATTCATATATCCGACAAGGGTTTAATTTCCAAAATACATAAAGAAGTCATACAATTCAACAACAAAAAACAAACAACCCAATCAAAAAATGGGCAGAGAACATGAACAGACATTTTTCTGAAGAAGATATATACATGGCCAACAGGCACATGAAAAGATATTCAGCATCACCAATTATTAGGGAAATGCAAATCAAAACTGCAATGAGATATACCTTACTAAACCTGTCAGAATGGCTATGATTAACAAGACAAAAAGTAACAAATGTTGGAGAGGATGTGGAGAAAAAGGACCCTCATACACTGCTGGTGGGAATACAAACTGGTCCAGCCACTATGAAAACAGTATGGAGATTTCTTAAAAAGTTAGAAACACCATACAATCCAGCTATCCCACTACTGGGTATTTATCCAAAAAACTTGAAATTAACAATTCAAAGTGATTTATGCACCCCTATGTTCATTGCAGCATTATTCACAATGGGCAAGATGTGGAAGCAACCCAAGTGCCCATCAGCTGCTGAATGTATAAAGAAGTTGTGGTATACATATACAATGGAATACTACTCAGCCATAAAAAAGACAAAATCATCCCATTTGCAGCAACACGGATGGACCTTGAGGATTTGATTTTAAGCAAAATAAGCCAGACAGAGAAAGACAAACACCATATGATTTCACTCATGTGGAAGATAAACAAACACATGGATAAAGAGAACAGTTTAGTGGTTACCAGAGGGGAAGGGGGTTAGGGGTTGAGCAAAGGGGTAAAAGGGCACATATGTGTGGTGACAGATAAAAATTAGACTATTGGTGGTGAGCATGATGCAGTCTATACAGAAACTGATAAGCAATAATGTACACCTGAAATTACACAAGGATACAAACCATTATGACCTCAATAAAATAATTGAAACAAAAAAGACACTGCTAAAAAAAATTTACTCATTCTTGATATGTCTAAATTATCATTAACTGTGAATTAATCCAGTCCAGCTGTTCTTCCCTTAAAAACATAATATTGAGCAATCTCTTAGAAGATTTTAAGATTTATATTGAAGAAGAGCAGATTTTTTAAATGTCTGACACTCTTCCGCGGTGATCAAGGCAGAAATAAGACATTTTGTGTGATATGTCACCTATGATATATGTTTTGCTTGTGTGATTATACTATTATAGATCCAGAATAAAAATGCCAAAAGAAACATGCGCATGATTCTTCAAAAAACTAAAGGTAGTTGACACTTTGGAAGAGGTAGGAAACAGTTTCAAGTTTAACTGGGGAAGACATGTCTCTACAGTAGCTAAACTCACGGTGCATGTTTATCTAAGGTTAAATGCTTTAGTGAGGAAACAGAAATGCCAATCGTGTATAGTTAAGTATGAGCTGTCAGAAAAATTCCATAGGTTCAGGTCATAGGCTAAACATTGGTTAAGTCTGCAAATACTACTCATCCCAATACAACTGAAGTAAGTAAGTAATGTAGTAATCAAAAGCATTGGGGGGGAAATAGCACAAAATGTGCTTAAAGAGGTAAGCAGGGTCAAGCATTATGTGGGCATGCTTCAGTGTTTGGATTTTATCAAACACATTGAGAAATCACTGAAGAGTTTGGGGCAGAAAAGTGATTCCATTTACATTTTAAGTAGAACACTGATCTGCTTTATGATAACTAAATGGAGAGAAGGGAAGCAGAGAAACCAGATTGGAGACTATTGCAGTGTCCAGATAAGAGGTCATGGGGACTTGGACTAGGGTGGTGACAGTGAAATTGGAGGCAAGTGACCAGAGTCTAGCTGTAATTTGAAAATGGAATTACTTTGGTTTGGCAATAGATCTGATGTGGGATGTGAAGGGAATAGAAGTGTTAGAGCTGGCCCCTAGGGTTCTGACTTGAGTGCCCAAGTGGCTAACAGAAGCTTTTAGTGAGATGGTTGGGATGAGAAAAAAAGTTGTTTATTCATCACAATCCCAGTAATTTTCTAAGAAAGTGGATGTTTATAAGTGGGGGATATCTGTTTTCTTAAACCAAACTAAATCATCATCGTCAGTATAAAAGCTTTCACTTACTTGGAAAACAGTATTAAATAGCAGATGTAAGCATGAGAGATCAAGATAGCTGAGTTCAAGCTAAACGGCTTTACATAAAAACATGAGAAATTGAAGAGACAAGTTCTGCACCTGGGGAGATCAAGAGGCCCTTGGTCTTTGTGTCAACAGTAGCCAAAGACCATTTCTTAATTTCCCTGGCTAGTGGAGCATGAGCTACTCTAGCTGTATCCTGCCAAGCTAAGGATGGAGAAAAAAGGCCAGGATGCAGTCGTTGTACAGGCTTAAATAGAACAGGACTAGGGTAAGGGGACATAATTCCTATCCTCTTGGCCAAATGAAAATAGATCTTGAAAAGGAGCCTTAATCTAAAGAAAGAGACAAGAGAACTTTGTCACCCCCATTTGATTCTTGAATATATTTTTTGAAATCATGCCAATATTCAGCAGTACCACTGTTGGGAAATTCTTTTTAAATCAACTTAATCTTTGAATTACTTTTTAATTAAGCCATTATCTCTATTCTGGCCTTAAGAAAGCTGGAAAACAGCTAGGAGTCATTATCTTTGTGAAAATAATTTTAAATTAACACTCATAAAGGCTAACGGAACTCAGAGCTCAGATGTCCCCATATGGAGTCTCTGGTTTTGCTCTTTACTGTGCTTGAATCACCCAAAACTCAACACTAGTAGCATTCTCTAAAGAGAATTCACTCATATTAAAAGCATTAATGAGCAATGTAGATTTTGTTGAAGATTTTTGCCTGGGCAACAAAATAGGGCTTACATCACACACCACAAAGCAAACTAACATAAATTCTTGTTAGACATGTTATCCTAAGTCACTTCTACATTTGCCACCACTCTAGGGGTTCTCCTTGGCCTTTCCCTTGCAGGGTGCTCCATTTCTCTGTGCTTCCCGCAAAACCTCAGTGCTTCCTGCAAAACCTCAGTACTTCCCCCATTTTACTGGGCTTTACTTTCTGAGGTATAAACCACCACCCACCATAGTTGTTTACAAATAGAGCCCTCAAAGAGTAGGAGATTTTATCCTGTTTTTTTCTCACAATTCAATTCACTATTGATGTTCTTAGCTTTTGCTTGGCTTAGCCAAATTATGTACACATAGCACCCTTCCAACTTTGCAGCCATATGTACTATTTTCTTACTACTGATTTCCCTAGAACCAGCACCAGAAAGACAGGCAGGTTCCATGAAATGTATGTGGGCTTCTTGAGGAGGCAGTCCCCAAGAGAACAGTTTGAGTCCGAGTCACAGAGGACCACAACATCTCGAGGGATGCAAGCCAAAAGAGATTAGGGATGCTTGTGAACTGAGGATCAAAGCCAGAGATGGGGCTGAGTAGAAAGAAAACAGGCCCACAAATGAATGTCCAGGATTCCAGGTCCCAGCCGTGTCACCCCTTTGTCCTGTGTATCGGCATTACCGCAGGGTGGACGGTAACCTGAAAGAGCTAAAATCTCATCCAGGCTTTCTCACCCTGAACGCAAAAATAATTATTTGAGTGGCTAGCTTCTCAAATCTCCCAAGAGTGGTACATAACTAGCATTAGATGCAAAGAAAAGAAGTTAATTCTTGTCATGCAAAGGATGTTTTAGGTCAGTGGTTCTCAGCAATAGCAAATATCCAAACCACATGAAGGGCTTGTTAAAACACAGACTGCTGGACCCCACCTCCATCGTTCCTGAATCCAAAGGTACAGTGTGGAGACTGAAAATGTGCCTTTCTCACAAGCTCCCAGGTGTTACTATGCTGCTGATCTGGAACCACACTTTGAGAACCACCACCTTACAGCATTAGGGGATAATTCTCTTGGAGAATTCTGGTTGACAAAGTTCTAACTGGATTAAGTTTTGTGTCATTTCTCTTCTGTCTATACCAGTGTTCTGACTCGTAATTTCACTGCCATCCCTTCCAAATTGAAGGTTCTGAATATGGCATTTAAAAGCCATTATGAAATACTGGGTTAGTAGTATGTAAAACTTGCCCTTGCAACTGACTTTTCCTTCTTTCCTCCAAAGTGCATTTATCAAAGTAAACTTAACACCATAATAACAGAACAGGTAATTCATGTTTGAAAGTAAAGTGGCTTTGAAATATAACCAAACCTTGACTACTACACCACACAGATATACTGATTATTCAATCAGTTTTAATTAACCTCCAGTAATGTACAAGGGACACATCAGGTGCCATAGCACAAATGCACAGGACACATTTTCTGCCATGATCTAGCAGGAAACAGAGATGAGGAGTATACAAATCGCTCCATCAATGAAATACCATTTTAATGGCGCTAACCAAAAAGGCTACGTGAGTTTGTAAGGGCAAATACAAATTAAAAATAAGAAAAAAGAAAAGTCTCCTTAGCACAAAAAAGAGAAAGAGACTCCCCACTTCCCTTTTCTTAGAGCATTTACTTTAGAACATTTATATTTGTAAATTCTTTTTCTGCCTCTTTGAGATGTATGTAAATCTTTTTAAAAGCTAAATAAGACTCCCGCTAGTTTTACAACCTGGGAATGTTTTTCTCCAGGATCTGGGAGCCATCTGTTTAAAACGTAATTGTCAGGGAGGACAGCACCCTTATCTCCCAGTTTCCATGGAAGAGTAGGATCCTGACTTTAGCAGAGCACCAGTTCCAAGTTGCAAAACTACCTCTTGTGGTAAAGATACAGAAAACTTCCTTTGGATAGAGGCAGTTAGCAAACAGAGATGGCCACCCCAATTACCAAGTGAATTTAGGATGAATTACGTGTGACAAGTTGTCCTTCTTACTTGACTAGTTATCATTTATCTTGAGAACATGCATGTAATGGGTTGTATCTGCTTGGTTATATGAAAGGGTGAGATTTCATTCTGTCTTTGCAATCTCTATAGCAGATTGTGATGCACATCCCTGTCTGGTTTAACACTTATTCAATAATAAAACTGTGTTCTGCCTTTCCTCTATTTTGTAGAGAAGAATTTCTGCATTGGCAGTAGATTTTAATTACATTTCTTAATTGTATTTATTATATTTCTTCATTATATTTAATTATATTTTTCTTCAAGTTCAGGGTAGGGAAATAACATTTCTCACAAGGTACATGTCAGATGAGAGAAGGTCTCCTAAAGGGAAGGCCTTGAAGATGGGGTAGGATGTTGATTGAGGAGAAGAGGAAAGGAAGCATTTCAGGTATAAAGGATGATCCAAGCAAAATCTAAAGTGGTACAATGCTAGAATGCTCTAGGAAGAGAGGGGAAATCTTCTTAGCTAGAGTGGAGGACTGCTCACTTGAGAGCAAGAGAGAGGAGAGAGGGTCCTGAGTTCAATGCCAAAGCATTTGTCTTGCCTTTGAGCTTGTAATCAAAGAATTCATGAGTAACAGGACTCTCCAAAAGCAGCCAAGTATCAAGCAATGATAAATGACTCAGTAGGAACTTCATCAAAATCAAAGAAAACTATTTTTCAGTGGAAATGGCCAGTCTTGGGATTTCATGTAGAAAGCTAAACAATCTTTAAGGTCCCTTTCATCAATGCTTTAATCTCGATAATTTAGTCAACAAATTCTTCCACAATACCTACTATGTGCCAGGCACTGAGCTAAGCACTGAAGATATGGAAGTAAATAAAAGAGAAATGGTTTCTGCATTCAGAGAGCTTTAGTCTATTGGGTAGGTGCAAATGTAATACTTAGGTCATTAATTAAGCCTCTTCTCTAGGCACTTACCCAAACCCCAAAGTAAGCATTATTGTACTCATTTCATAGATGCAGAAACTGAAACTGAGACTCAAAGAGTTTAAATAAACTGCTCAAGCTTATGTGGTTTGAAGTGTCAAGGCAAGATTACAAATGAAGTTCTGTTGAGTTCTGACCGCTGTGCTCTGTACTGCACCAAGTGGTGAAAGCACACATTCTTGCCTGTTCCCAGCCTCAGCAGGACACAAGTCAGTCTTCTTCATTAAGCATGATGTCAGCGGTAGGTTTTTTGTTGATGCCCTTTATCAATCTGAGAAAGTTCTCTCCTATTTCCAGTTTACTGAAAGTTTATATCATCAAGAGACGTTGAATTTTGTCAAATGCTTCTTCATTTGGTTTTTCTAGTGTATTCTGTTAATATAGTGATTTACATTGATTCATTTCAAATGTTAAACCAACCTTGCATTGCTAGGATAAACTCTACCTGGCCATGATATATCTTCCTTTTTACATATTGTTGGATTCCGCTTGCTAATTCTTTTTTATTGAGGCATAATTGACATATAACATTATATTAGTTTCAGGTTTACAATATAATGATTCAATATTTGTATATATTGTGAAATGATCACCACAATAAGTCTAGTTAACATCACCATATGTAGTTACAAAATTTTTTTTCTTGTGATGAGGACTTTTAAGATTTACTCTCTTAGCAATTTTCAAATATGCAATACGGTATTATTAACCATAGTCACCATGCTGTATATTACATCCCATGACTTATTTATTTTATCACTGGAAGTTTGTCTTTTTTTGACCCCCTTCACCCATTTTGCCCACTTGCTAATATTTTGTTAATGATTTTTATATCTATAATTGTGAAGGTTATTGATCTGTAGTTTTCTTTGTCTTGTAATGTCTTCGAATGTTTTGATATCAAGGTAATGCTGGCATCTTGGAATAAGTTGGGCAATGATCCCTTATATTTTCTGAAAAAGTTTGTGTAAGATAAGTACTTTTTCTGCATTAACTCTTTCAGAGACTTTGCCATTGAGACCATTGGGACCTAGAGTTTTCTTGGTGGGATAGTTTTTGATAATAAATCTAATTTCTTTTAAAAATATAATAGGATTATTCAGATTTTTTATTTTTCTTGTATCAATTTTGGTAAGTTTTATTTTCCAAGAAATTTGTCCATTTTGTCTAAGTTTTTGTAAGTGTTGGCAAAAAAATTGCTCATAGCATTTTGTTACTGTCCTTTTAATTTTGGAAAGGTCTGTGGTTGATAATCCCTCCTTCATTCCTGATATTGGTGATTTGCATGCTTTCCCTTTTTTTCTTCATCAGTCTAGCTGGAAGTTTGTCAATTTTGTTGATCTCTTCAAAGAATCAGCTTTTAGCTTTGTTAATTTTCTCTACTGTCTGTTCTCTTTCAATGATTTATTCTCTTATCTTCATAATTTCCTTCCTTCTACTTACTTTGTGTTTACTTTGCTCTTGTTTTCCTAGCTTCTTAATGTGGGATCTTTGTCCTTGATTTCAAATCTTTTTCTTTTCTAATATAAGCATATAAGCCTATAGATTCCCTCTAAAGACTGCTTTCTCTGCATTCTATAAGTTTTGATGAGCTGCATTCATTGTCATTCAGTTCAAAATATTTTCTAATTTCCTTTGTGATTTTGTCTTTGGCCCATGAATCATTTAGAAACTTACTATTTCATTTCCAAGTATTCATGGTTTTCCTGAATATCTTATTATTATTGCTTTCTAATTTAATTCTATTGTGGTCAGAGAATACACTCTATATGATTTAAATCCTGTTAAATTTATTGAGACTTGTTTTATGGCCCAGCATGTGGTCCATCTTGGTAAATATACAGTATGCACTTGTAAAGAATACATATTCTACAGTTGCTGGATGTAATGTTCTATAAATATCAATTATATCAAAGTGGTCAACAGTGTTGTTCAGATATTGCGTGGTTTCACTGAAATTATTTTTTTTGTCTAATTGTTCTATCAATTGCTAGAAGAGGAGGGTTATATGTACAAAACTATAATTGTGGAATTATTTTTTCCTTTCATTCTATCAATTTTTGCTACATGTATTTTGAGCTTCTGTTATCAAAGGCATACATATTTATAACTGTTCTGTCTTTCTGTTGAACTGCTCCTGAAATATCTTTGTTTTTTTCTGGTAATGTTTTTGTCTTGAAGTCTGTTCTACGTAATATTTAATTCTTCTTATGCTTATAGTTTGCATGGTATTTTTTTTTCCATCCATTTACATTTAATCTTTCTGTGTCTTTATATTAAAAGTGTGTCTCTTTAGGCAGAATGAAATAGCTTCTTGATCTTTTATCCACTCTGTTAATATCTGTCTTTTAATTGAAGTGATATTACCAATAACATTTAATGTCATTATGAATATGCTTATTTGGATTTAGTCTACCATTATATTATTAGTTTTCCTTGGTCCTCTCTATTTTTTTTACACTGTTCTTACTTTCTTGCCTTCTCTTTGATTATCTGAATATATTTAGTATTTTATTTTAATTCTTCTATTGGCTTTTGACTGTATTTCTTTTTCTAAGCAGTTGCTCAAGGGATTACAAGATACAGACCCGGACTGGGCTCTGAAATTCTCCCCATGCTATCTGGCTCACAGGGTCTACTTTTTGTGGTTCCTGGCCAGAAAGACAAGGTTACTATCGGAGATTAAGCCACCAGTGCTGCTGTAGCCATTTTGCCTTTCCATGAAGAAGGGCATTATTTCCTTATATAAGCCAGCACACTTTGCATTTCGGCCTTCACCTGAACTTCTTTCCGCATGTACCCACCTTTGTGTTGTGGAGGTGTTATCTTTTTCACCTTTTAGAAAGATAACCAACAGCTGCCTTCTACAATGTTGTTTTGTTTTCTTATGGAAAAATCATTTTCAGATATTTCCTCTTCTCAGAGTCTTCAGGAAAGCATTTCCTTCCCCCTGTGTTGTATTATCTTGGTAGAGTACCCATGGAGTTTTTCTATTTACTTACTTTGAATAGAGAGAGATCTACCTGGAATTTGACAACAATGTGGAATGTCCTTACTTCCTTCACTGTCCTTTCAGGTGCTGGTAGCCTCCTCATCTCAGACCTAGACATGAATGTCAGGTAAATCTGGACAGCCACTAATTTAATTAGTAAAGTCTAACAGCATTCATTCAGCATTAAGTCTGCTGGCCTGAGACTGGATGTTCTCTGAATTTCACAGTTGGAGATCTCTAATTCTAAGTCAGATGTTTACAGCTTTTGTTTCAGTAAAATACATTACCTGGAGCATTAAACCCTATGTGAGCACTGTTCTCAGAACTCTTCCTATCTTTGCAACTGTTTGGTGAGTTTCTTCAATGACAAAGAATCCTAGGACAAAATGAACCTCTGCCCGTCTTCCACTCCTGCCATATTTGTTGCTAGAAGTATTAATCTCCCAGTGAATATAGAAAGAAAGATGTTAATGGAACAAGAGGAGGACAGGAGTCTGGGTTTTGGAGTGAAGTTCACTGTTTTTCAATCAGTGAACCCATGTATCCCAGATTTAAGAATGCACCGTGCAAAGCCTTCCTCAATTCTTTGAGGGGCTCTGAACTGTCTATTTACAAAAGCTGGACAAGGAGGTGAATGATCTAAGATGATGCTCCTCGATCATCCTAAAACGATATGCTCAGAAGAAATTCCACTCCAACTCTGATATCTCTTATATTCATTTTCCAGTGTGCTTGCCAGTTTTTATCTTTTCCTGTTTTTTTAAGGCTATTTTAATAAGAAATTGGAAGGAGAAATATCAGGTCTAGCTGGCTGGTCTGTCACCATAGCAACCCAGAGCCCTCTGTAATTGTTTTCTGAACATGCTGCTTATTTGGTATGAGTATGTCAATGACAATCTATGTCATTGGTAAAAATAAAGCTGTCAGTGTGACAATTTTCCTGATTCAAAGAAACTTCCACCCTGAGGCTGGATAAAAGCTCTGATTCTCTGGGAGAGCTGACATCCAAGGGTGGAGTGTTTTCTGTGGGCACATTGTCGCTCATGAAGGGCTCCTGTCTCTAGGATTTCTACCTTCCTCTTCCTCTATAGCTCTATTGACTCTTCCTGGAAAGAGATGCAGACAAACGTATTACTTCTTTTGGATTTGAATCATATTTGAGACAGCAAACTGAAAAATTACACTCTAAAGGCAGGGAGCTAAGTTTACCTTTAATACACTATTTTTCATTTATTCTTCGTTAGTTCCTCACTAACACTGCTTCAGTTGATTAAATACACAAATTTAGTGTGCATCTGCTCAGCTTTGACGCATATGCCTGTGTAACCCAAACACCCATCACTATCCCCTCTCATCACAATCACCATCCTCCAATTTCTTCCCTACAGTTCTCAGAGTGACAGCTATATAGCAAAGAGCAACCAGTCCCAACTAGAGCAGAAGGGCAGAGGGCTCCAAGACAGACGTAAAGAGATAAACCGGTAGAACTAATGTGTTCGAATAGATTAGAGGAGAGTTACACTTCTCACAGCATTTGGCAATGAAAATGTGATGCATATATAGATAACTATCAAACAAGAAAAAATAGAAGTGACTATTGCTCTCAAAGACAACAGTAACTTGTATGAAATGTACAAGACATAGCTCTGCTAGGAATAATATCTACATAATCATAGTAATATAAACACTGAATATTGATCTCATTTAAACAGATACATTTACTTGATGGATGAGGAGAAGGGAAATGGATATGTGATTAAGAAAGCCTGCAGTAGAAATTCAATAGAGAATATCTAAAACTGAAAAATCAAGAAAGACTTGTGTAAGAATATAAAACAAAAATGAAAATGTTGAATGTGATTGTCTTTGGAGAGCTTGAGTTGAGGAGGTAAGAGGCAAGAAAATTCTGCCCTTTGTCATTTAGTACGTTAATAGGACTTAGGAGAACCAATTGACTTTTTAATCTATATACCTATAAAATCTTATTTAAAATTATAGTTAAATTTTAAGCAGAAGAAGAAATAAATACCGTGTGACAGATTTCCAATTCCATTAATATTATGTGCTAGGTATATGTGGGGGGGGGGGCTATCACCAAAAAGAAACTAGAAATATTTGTGAAATATACTAACGTTTTAATTCTATACCTGAGTTTAAAGAAAGTGAGAGGAATCTCCCAGGCAAAACCAAAAAGAAACTGAAAAGCAGAAGGTACCTTTGCTCTGGCATCATTTGCCAATTGCAGAAACCAAAGAGCTTAAAATGTAATGACTCCTCAGGGAGAGGAGACAAGGTGTTGGGACTATACACTAGTTGGAATGAAACTCATACATAAAACCAAGACTCTCAAAGAGAGTATTAGAAAAGAGCAACTCTTTCCAGAAAAGAAAGAGATAACAAGGAACTTATCTGCCTTGGCCTGAGCCCTGAGTGGGAAAAAGAAATGTCTCACCTAAAAAGAATTTATAGGTAAAGGCCTACTCCCATACAAGAGAGGGTGTCAAATGTGCTATGCATGATCTTGGATGCCCAAGTTAAGAAATTATCATAAAAAGTGGTCTTGGATTAAAAACCACCCTGGGATTCCTGGCAAAAGCCACAAATTCTCTTTGGAGAGACACATACTTAACCCCTGGCTCACAAGATTCTGACAGATAAGACTCTGCCTAACATAAGCCCAAACACAAAATCAGAAAGTAAATTAAAAAGCAACAAGAGGGGCCAGCCCGGTGGTGCAGTGGTTTAGTTGACACTTTGGCAGCCCAGGGTTCGCAGGTTCGGATCCTGGGCGCCCACCGACTCACTGCTTGTCAGCCATGTTGTGGTATCCCTATAAAGTAGAGGAAGATGGGCACAGATGTTAGCCCAGGGCCAGTCTTCCTCAGGTAAAAGAGGAGGATTGGCAACAGATATTAGCTCAGGGCTGGTCTTCCTCACAAAAAAAAAGCAACAAGAAAACTCAAAAAAAAAAAAAAACAGAGAAAGTTAAGAGGAATGAAGGAAGGAAGGAAGGGAGGGAGATGGAAAGCAGAGAAGAGAAGAAAAGAATGACACAAAGCACATATAGGTTGTTTTCATTTATAAATGCTGTTTTGTTGTATAAAGCAGTTAATTTACTGAGGTCAGATTTCTTCCTCTGGACTGTTAGGGTAGGTCTAGAGCAGCCCACACCAGGGCTTATGTAGCTCTACTCTTAAGTTATGGCCTGTCTGAGGTCTCAACTGAATGCCTCATCTGTTTAGTGAGTCCTCTCCACCCTGGCTGGTTAGAACTCCAATGTTTCCCAGAGCTTTGTGATTTCAGAAAACTCCCTTTAGCCCACACAGCCACAGTAGCCATTCTGCATCCGTCCTCATGGGCTCTGTAGACTCAGGTTAATATTCAGCCAAAGGCTCAAGAGATCACTGAAGATTTCTGAAGAGATCCTTCTCTGCACTACTTCCGTCTCTGTTTTTCCGGCACACAAATTCCAGCCACCTCAGCAGCTCCCTGGTCTCTGGGATCCACTTTCCTGTGCTACAGTCTGGAAAATTCTGCAGTGCAGGAAGTTGAAGTGAATGTGCAGTTCATCTCCTGTTTCTCCCTTCTCTTGAGATTACAGTCCTGCAGTGCCTACTGTTCAATGCTTGGAAATAGTTGCTTCCTATATTTTGACCAGTTTCATAGTTGTTTACAGCAGGAGGGTAATACAATATCTGTTACTCTATCATAGTCAGAACAGAAGTCCATGTGCCATTTTTTAATTTAAAAAAGTCTTAAACCTTGAACGTAACATAAAAATAGGAAACTGAAAGTGAATAAAAGCCAAGAAATTGCTGAATATTAAGGCAGATGCTTCTTTATCACAAAAAGTATTCCTTAAAATATTTCCCTCAGTTTAAAAAAAAAGTAGTCATAAAAAGCTCTCCAAGTTTAGGGGCAGTGGCTTGTTTTGCTTTTTAACTACTTGTTTAAATTCTATGCAGCTCCAATCAACATCCTGCTATGAGTGATGAGGACATCAGCACTCAAACACTTTTCCCCACCACTCCTATTCCCAATTGATACACACTGTATCATTTTCAAGGTTTATAATATTTGCCTTCTGTTTTGTCTCTCTTTCCAATTCTTATACCCTATGAGTTCCTATTTTTGTCTTGTTTCATTAGTAATGTTACCCAGGCCCCCTGGCCCCATAAGACATTAACCACTTCCATTAACTACGGAAGTAGTCAGAAGCTTATATTATTTATTCCAGGGAATGCAACCCTTCTCAGAACAAGCCTAACACATTCTCTTTAGCTTACAGGAAACCACAAAGAGAGAAAGGAGGAGATGGCTGAGACATATAGTCAAAACCAAGTAAAACCGGTTGAAGGCAACATGGCAGTCTGACTTGACCTGACATAGACCCCACAGCTCATTTTACACTCATTGTAATGCATTACCATATTATGGAACACACCCACTGGTGCCATGACAGTTTACAACTGCCATGGCAACAGCAGAATATAACCACATAAGGAAAGAAAAGAGGTGTCACTCTTGTTCCCCTGAAAAGCCTGCCATGTTCCTTGAATACCTATGAATATTCCTTCCCTTCATTACCTTGACCCCTTATAACTGCTGCTTAATCACCCCAGCAGCTGGGAAGTTGATTTGTTAACTTAGTTCCCACTTCCCCATTCTTTGGCCATTGAATAAAGCTTGCGCTGTTGAACGCTCAGCTTCAGTTTCATTTCAAATCCGTGACACCAAACAGGAAAGAATGCTCTGAAGAAGGTACAGAGGCCCACCCTTGGGCCCCTCCTCAGACATCCTCCAAGTGTGGGTCAGAGTCCCACCAGAGTGAGGTAAAATTGGTAACAGTAAGACTCTTTAGTAAAATGATGAAAAGAGGCAGTGATAGTGAGCATCAATATTTTGTTCCTTACTTAGAAATATTTCAAAATTTCACCATTAAGTATAATGTTTGCTATGGTTGTCGATAGTTCCTCCACATGGGTTAAGAAAGTAGGAAATTTTTTTTAATTGTAAATGAGTGTTGCTTTTCTGCAATTTCGAGATGATCATACAATTTTTAATCTGTTGATATCTTACCATTATGGATTTCATTGACATCATCCTTTGATTCCAGGGATAAATCCTATTTGAACATGTCCTGTCTTTTCATATGCAACAATTCAATTTGTTAATAATTTATTTAAGATTTTTGCAATAATTTTATTATATTATATAGTTCCATTTGTCTTTGATACAAAGTATACTAGCCTTATGAAATAGTTGAGTAATTTTTTTTCCCTACCCTTAGAATTAGTTTGGGTAAGGTAGGGATTATCTATTCTTGAAAGTTTGATACAGTTTATTTACAAGATTCTGGCTCAGTGTCTTTTGAAGGGAAAGACTTGATTTCAGATTCAATTTGTTTAATGGTTACTGATTTACTCTGTTTTTCCTATGTCTTTTCAAGTCAATTTCGCTAAGTTATATTCTAAAAAACTATCTTCATTAAATTTTCAAACTTAATGACATTGCATTGTAGTGTTTTCTTAGGTTCCTTATACCTCTAATTTATCTATAGTTATTTCTCATATTTTATTTTTGTGACAGATTGTTTTCCAAAACTGGCCACAGCAATATATTCAGTCTCAAATGCTCTTCCAGAACCTTACCACTCCCATCAAGTGGTAGAGCGTATTTCCCTTCTCCTTGAACCTGGGAAGGACTCTGTGACTGCCTTGATAAAGAGAATATAGTGGAAGTGATGCTGTGTGGCTTCCAAAGCTGGAGCAAAACATCTTCCAGTGGAGGCCCTAGATGCTACGGAGCAGAGCCAAGCCCTCCCCACAGTGCCCAGTCCATAGTCATGATCCACAGAATCTGTGAGCACGATAAACAGAAAGCCCTATGAATAGCAATGGAGCACTATCTGATAGAGCACCAGAAAGTGAGATAATGGAGCCGAAAGACCGGGCAGGGTTCCACTCTGCTGAACAGAGGTCGCTAGGAGTTGGAATCGCCTCGACAGCACTAACAACAATAGGCTACCGTTATACAATGGTTTTAGTCTCCCCTTTAATTTTTTTTCCTGAGCTCTTCTAGCTCATTTTTTCTCTCTTTTTAGCAGTTTTTCCTATTTTCTTTGGGCCCTGGCTTCTCTAAGCTCTTGGTGCAAAAAGGCCATATTTCCTTTAATTCATCTTCTTTATTTGATTTCAAAGAAAGTGTTTGCTCAGGCCGGCCCGGTGGCGTAGTGGTTGGATTTGTGCACTATGCTTTGGTGGCCCAGGGTTTGCTGGTTCGGATCCTGGGCACAGACCCATGCGCCACTTATCAAGCCATGCTGTGGCAGGCGTCCCACATATAAAGTAGAGGAAGATAGGAAAGGATGTTAGCCCAGGGCCAATCTTCCTTAGCAAAAAGAGGAGGATTGGCAACGGATGTTAGCTCAGAGCTAATCCTCCTAACCAAAAAAGGAAAGTATTTGCTCAACATCTTCTTCTGCTTTGTAAAATCATTATTCTGTTATTCTTATTACAGGGAGTTTCTCCATTTTTATCTTTCAGTATTTTTCTCACAGTTCCCAGCTAGTTTCTTTAAGATTATTGTTCGTCTTCTCATGGGAGCCAGTCTTTCTTGGACAGGTACTAGCTGAAGAACAGTGCATGATAACAGATATCAGACTGGGTGAGCTGGTCCAGCTGGCAACTCAGGTTTAGATCTGTTGTCTTGAAACATCCTCCTACCAACTCTCTGCTCTGGGGCTTTTCTCCTTTGTCTCAGCTATCAGGAGTCATACATGGCTCAGTGAAGCCAATATCACAGAATTTCTTCATGTGGTGACTTGGTGCTTCCTTCTCTTTAAACGAACTTGCCCTCCAATGTTTGTCCTCTACACTGCCAGTCAACAGTTTGCTTCTCTTAAGATGGCATGTCTGCTATTATTCTTTAAGCCTGAAATTTCTTACTACTACTGAGCATCAAATGGTGCTCAAGGAAATTCTAGCAAACCGTCTACCCCAAGATCAGGGATTGCCAGTTGGTAATCTCCTTATACCACACATTCTCTATGTACTCTATGTAATTCTAGGATCTGCAGAAGCATATCCATTGATACATCTGACAAATATTTATTTAGTGGCCACCATTTCCAGGCACTATTATAAGCCTTTGAAATACAACAGTGAACAAAAGAAGCAAAAATCCCTGCCCTTGTAAAATTTATATTATTGAGGGAAAGGGGGAAGGAGCAGCAGACAGTAAAACATAAGTGTTATAATTTGTTATAAATTATATAGCATGATAAAAGATGAAAAATGCTTGGGAAGCAGAAAGTGGGAATCAGGAGTGGTAGGGGATAAACAAGTTGCAATTTAAAATGGAATTATCTAGATTTCACTGCATTTGGCAGCTATTCTTTATAGATTGTGGTTTGGGATTTTCTTTTCCTATAGTCTCTTTGCTGTTTTTCTGTTGTTTCAGAGAGAAAAATAAGGTGGGTTTATCTGGATTCTGCTAATCTTAACTGGAAGTCTTCTACCATCTCCTTTTGCATCAATCTACTTATTTCATAAATTATGACGAATTTGTAGTGATGCATCCAATTTTGCTTTTCTATTTTGGCCTCATTCTGTATATACCAATGGTGGAGAAATTCTTGAAATCTAACCACTCTTTCGTTATCCTGAATCCAGAAACCACACTGTGACTCACATAACTCTCGCCAGCCCCCTTGAGACTTAGTTAATTTATGGCAAGTGGTTTGAGATTTCTTCTATGGTTTTCCTTAGAAAAGTACATTCTCACATAATTTGGAGCGAAGGTGGGGGAAGACCCATGAGAAAATAACATGCTTTTCTCTCTCCTCCTACCTAGGTATGTTGTTACGGTTGTAGGGATGCTTATTTTATTAAGATATGCTGACAAATTTCAAGATAGAAGCTATGTGTGTCAGCTAGAGAGTAGAAGTCTTTCCCACAGGAAATCCAGACGAGAAGGGGCTACCAAGGTAGCATGCATGGGAGACTCTAATTTTGATTATTCAGACTCAGAGTGTCAAAGAAGAGGCTTTCTAGTGGTAGACTTTGGATGACACCCACTGGGTGAAGAGAGCCTGGGAGTGAGGAAGTACCCAGTGCTCTGTGCCAATATCACAAAACAGGAAGAGAATCCTTATTTTCTGGTGGTTTAGCTAGGAAGATGTCACCAAGGAACCATTGGGATGATGGTTCAAGATTCCTAGAAAGAACTGATCTGAAAAACTAGAATCTGTGACCCACAGAGAGAAATAGAATTAAAGATAGAAATATGGAGTTTAGTCAGTATTTGAGTCTCTGGTTGGGAAACCCAACTGTATCCACTCCTTCAAAGGGATACATGAGTCAATGAATTCTTCTTATTGCCTTAACTAATTGTTTTGAGTTTCACTTCTGTCACTTATATCCGAGAATCTTGACTAAAGCATAAGACATGAGGGGCTTGTCTACACTTGAACTAGAAATTTAAAGGAGAAGCTTTGAATGCCTGCGTGTCAGTTAGGATCCTGTTTGATTGCTGGTTCCAGAAAGCCTGATAAACAATAGCTCAAACAAATAAGAAATTTGTCTCACATGACAAGAAGTCCAGGGTAGGTGGTCCAGGGCAGGTAGATCTAAGGTCTATACCATCAAGAATCCAGATTTTTCCAATTTTCTACCAACCTTAGCAAAGGCTTCTGCATCTCCAGCTTCATGTCCACATTCTAGGTGAAAAGAATGAGGAAGCTGAAAAGGCAGCACCAGCAAGCTTCCATGGACTTCTCATTAGCCGTAACTGAGTCACACAGCCTCCCTGGTGACAAGAGAGTTTGGGAAATTGAGATTTCAGCTTTCCAGCCTGCACAGTAGAGTAGAATTGGAAATGTTGAAACCCAAAGAGACAATTTGGTAGTGTCAGTGAGAAAAAGGCAATAAGAAAGGAAGTCAAAGCTCAAGAGATAGAGTTTGTTCTCTGTGTCAGTTGTCCTCTCAGCTGGGAGACTCTCTTCCCACTGTTGACTTTGGAGAGTCAGGTACAGACTGGGCAGAGTTCTTGCTAAGGAAAGTGATGGTTGCAAATATCATTCATATAATTTTGGTTTTTGTTTTTAAAATACAGGAGAAAAGACACGAAAAATACACAAAAAGAGAAGCCACAAAGTAAATGATTGGTAAATTGACTACATAAAATTTGACTCTCTCTCTCTCTATATATATATAGAGAGAGAGAGAGAGAGAGTTTGTATGTGTGTGTGTGTGTGTGTGTATATATGTGTATATATATATATGTTTGTATGTATATATGTATACACATATATAGAGTTTGTCATTACTGTGTGAAATACAATTGATTTTTGTATGTTGACTTTGTATCCTACAACTTTACTGAATTTGTTTATTAGTTCTAACAGTTTTTTAGTGGAGTCTTTAAGGTTTTCTGTATATAAGATCATGTCATCTGCAAACAGAGGCAATTTTACTTCTTCCTTTCTGGTTTGGATACCTTTTATTTCCTTTTTTGCCTAATTTCTCCAGGACCTCCAGCACTATGTTGACTAGGAGCGGGGGGATTAGGCACCCTTGTCGTGTTCCTGGTCTTAGAGGAGAAGCTCTCAACCTTTCACCGTTGAGTGTGATGTTAGCTGTGGGCTTGTCATATATGGGCTTTATTATGTTGAGTTTTGTTCCTTCTATATCCAATTTGTTGAGAGTTTTTATCATGAAAGGATGTTGAATTTTTGTCAAATGATGTTTTTGTATCTATTGAGATGACATATGATTTTTATCCTTCATTCTGTTAATGATTGCATTCCCGCTCTTATGTTTTGCATAAGATCTCACTCATTGATTTGCATGTGTTGAACCATCCTTGTATCCCAGCGATGAATCCCATTTGATCGCAGTGTATGATCCTTTTAACGTGCTGTTGAATTTGGTTTGCTAGCATTTTGTTTAGGATTTTACATCTGTATTCCTCAGGGATATTGGCCTGTAGTTTTATTTTCTTTAGTGTCCTTATTTGGCATTAACAGGGTAATGCTGGCCTTGTAAAATGAGTTTGGAAGTATTCCCTCCACGTCAATTTTTTGGAAGAGTTTGAGAAGGATCATGTTAATTCTTTAAATGTCTGGTAGAATTCATTACTGAAGCCATCTGGTTCTGGGCTGTTGTGTAAGTGCCTGACTTTTAGCATTTTTGATGTAATATAAGTGCCTGACATTAAGCTTTTGACTACTGAGGCATCCACTTCAAAGACATCCATCTCAAATGAACACATTGCCAGCTCCACACATAGATAAAGAGCCAGGCTTCCTCACCCAGGAAGTTCCCCTTTAGAAAGCCCTGGGTGATCTAGATAACTGACTATTGAGTGATCCTCTGTTTCCCTTCCTGCACTTTAATTCCCACTCTTATGTTTTAAATTCACCAGTGAAGAGTCTACCTGTGAAATCCTAGGCACCCCACCTTCAACCCCAACAAAGGCAGAACCCCAGGTCCGTGCTCTCTCTCCCTCTACCTACAACCTCATGTTGTGGTCCCAGGCACACTGTCTATCCTCCAGGACTTGTGAGTAATAAACTTTGGGTTTTTTTCAAAGTTCCCTAATGTTGCTGAGATGTGTCTTGTGATCATAATAGGAACCACAGGGACCAGTCCAGCCACAACATTGGTTCTGGTCAGGGAAATGTCTGTGGGGGCTTGCCACAAGTAGTAGTCACCCAGGTAAGTGCCCCCACTTTCTGTCCAATAGCATCACTATCAATAGGCTGAGACCAAAACATGACCTTTTCTTTGTTGAGAGATTTTTGGTTACTAATTCAATCTCCTTATTTGTTATTGGTGTGTTCGGATTTTCTATTTCTTCATGATTCAGTCTTGGTAACGTGTATGTTTCTAGGAATTTATCCATTTCCTCTAGGTTATCGAATTTGTTGGTGTATAATTGTTCATAGTAATCTCTTAGGATCCATTGTATTTCTGTGGTATCAGTTATAATGTCCTCCTCTTTCATTTCTCATTTGATTTATTAGAATTTCCTCTTTTATTTCTTAGTCTAGCTAAAGGTTTGACAATTTTATTTATCAGCTCTTGGATGCCAGCATCATGGTGGAGTGAGATTCCCTCTTTGAATCTCTGCCCCCTAAGATGCAACAAAAACATTGTTCGCATAGCAACAGAGGTCAATCAAACACTACAAAGGACTTCTAAGAGATCCTACATCTGATGGTGGAGGCATGGAAAGCCCCAAAGGATGTGAGGAGAGGTAAGGAGTTTTACTTCCCCTCCCTAATCGATTGGCAAAGACAGACAGTGAGGCTCACAGACAGAGCAGAGAGGGGCGGCCCTCTGCGGGGAAAACTATTGCCCTCCAGGTGCTCTCACAGACCGTAGAGAGATCCCACCAGGAAGTGACATGGACTGTTTTGGGGGTGTGGTAAATGCCCCAAGAAAGCCAGAAAGGAAGCACCCAGGTCAGGCAGGCAAAAGAGAGAACCCATCCCCCCACACACCCTGCGCTTCAGCATAATCTCTCCCGGGACTGCAGTGGGCTCAGAGCACATTGCTCATGACCTCCATCAAGTGGGAGCAAGTGGAGACTGCAGGACCATCTTCAAGATGAAGAATAGCAAAGGTAAATCAGCTGGCTGTATGCAAAAGTATCTTAAGTCTACAGACCAAGAGGAAAATGACAAACAACCAGAAACCAACCCTGAAGGCACAGAAATCTATAACCTGAATGACAGAGAATTCAAAATAGCTATCATAAACAAACTCAACGAAACACAAGAGAACACAGAGAAACAAATCAATGAATTCAGGGATTTCTTCACAAAAGAGATTGAAACCATAAAGAAAAACCAATCAGAATTATTGGAGATGAAAAACACAATGGACAAGATAATGGAAAAGCTGGAGTCTTTAAAGAGCAGAACTGACAATATGGAAAAAAGAATTAGCATTATCAAGGATAGCTATGCAGAAACATTCCAGATAGAGGAGGAGACAGGGCTAAGACTAAAAAGAAATGAAGAAATTCTTTGAGAAATATCAGACTCAATGAGGAAAAATAACATAAGGATAATAGGTATTCCAGAGGGAGAAGAAAGATAAAAAGGAGCAGAGAGTTTGTTCAAAGAAATAATAGCTGAGGACTTCCCAAACCTAGGGAAAGAGATGGAAATAACAGTGAATGAAATCAATAGATCACCTAAATATATAAACAGGAATAGACAAATGCCACGCACATAATAGCTAAATTAACAGGAGTCAGTCACAAAGAAAAAATATTAAGGGCAGCTAAACAAAAAAACAAAATAACATACAAAGGAAACCCCATCAGGCTCTCAGCTGATTTCTCAACAGAAACCCTACAGGCTAGGAGAGACTGGAATGATATATTCAAAATCATGAAAGACAAAAACCTTCAGCCAAGAATACTTTATCCAGCAAAAATATCCTTCCAATATGATGGAGAAATAATAACTCTCCCTGATAAACAAAAGCTAAGGGAGTTCATCACCACAAGACCCCATTACAAGAAATGCTCAAGAAGACCCTTAGACCTGAAAAAAAAAAAAGAGAAAGGGGATACAAAGGTTTGAGCAAGAAGAAAAACAAGGAGACTAAACCAGAACAAACTACAGTTGGAAAACATCTAAAATGAATTTTAGCTCATCACTGTAAACACACACTCACAACACAAGATGGAATAAGTAGTGACAAGAATAAATAAGAAGGGGAAGAGGAAAGGGATTGAATCAACTTAGTCTAAGGAAACGAGGCATCTGAAAATGTACTATCTTATCCAGGAGATCTTTTATATAAACCTCATGGTAACCACTAAACAAATAACCAGAAAAGAACCACATATGACAAATAAAGAGAAAACTAAGAGAATCATCATGCAGAACTACCAAACTGAATTGGCAGTCCAAAAGACATGGGACAAGAAATGAAGGAAATGCAAAAGAACCAGAAAATGAGCAATAAAATAGCAACATTAAACCCTTATATATCAAAAACCTCTCTAAATGTAAATGAATTGAATTCTCTGATCAAAAGACACAGAGTGGTGGGATGTATTAAAAACCAAGATCCAACAATTTGCTGCCTCCAGGAAACACATCTCAGCTCTAAAGACCAACACAGACTCAAAATAAAAGGATGGAAGATGATACTCCAAGCTAATGGGAAACAAAATAAAGCAGAAGTTGTCATACGTGTATCACACAAAGTAGATTTCAAGATAAAAAAGGTGATGGGAGACAAAGAAGGGCAATATATAATGATAAAAGGGACACTTCACCAAGAAAACATATCACTTATAAATATCTATGCACCCAACACAGGAGTAACAAAGTACATAAAACAACTGCTAAAAAACCTAAAAGGAGATATTAACAATAACACAATAATAGTAGGGGATCTTAACACACCCCCCCCTTACATCAATGGATAGATCATTCAGACAAAATGTCAATAAGGAAATAATGGACTTAAATGAAAAACTAGACGCGATGGACTTCATAGATATATACAGAGCACTCCACCCAAAAACAGCAGAGTACACATTCTTCTCAAGCATGCATGGAACATTCTCATGGATAGACCATATATTAGGAAACAAGGCAAACCTCTATAAATTTAAGAAGATTGAAATCATTACAAGCATCTTTTCTGATCATAATGCTGTGAAACTAGAAATCACTGCAAAGAAAAAACTGGGAAAGGGACAAAGATGTGGAGACTAAACAACATGCTACCAAACAACCAATGGATCATTGATGAAATTAAAGGAGAAATCAAAAGCTATCTAGAGACAAATGAAAAGGAAAATACACCATACCAGCTCATATGGGATGCAGCAAAAGTGGTCCTTAGAGAGAAATTCATAGCAATACAAGCCCACATTAACAAACAAGAAAAATCCCAAATGAATAACCTTAAACTGCACCTAACAGAATTATAAAAAGAAGGACAGACAAAGCCCCAAATCAGCAGAAGAAGGGAAATAATAAAAATCAGAGCAGAAATAATGAAGTTGAAACAAACAAACAAACAAAAACAGTAGAAAGAATCAATGAAACAAAGAGCTGGTTTTTTGAGAAGATAAATAAAATTGACAAACCCTTAGCCAGACTCACTAAGAAAAAAAGGGAGAAGACTCAAATAAATAAAATTAGAAATGAAATAGGAGAAATTACAATGGATACCACAGAAATACAAGGGATTATTAGAGAATACTATGAAAAACTTTATGCCAACAATTGGACAAACTAGAGGAAATGGACAACTTCTTGGATGCATACAATCTCCCAAAACTGAACCAAGAAGAAATAGAGAATCTGAATAGACCAATCACAAGTAAAGAGATTGAAACTGTAATCAAAAACCTCCCAAAAAATAAAAGCCCAGGACCAGATGGCTTCCCTGGAGAATTTTACCAAACATTCAAAGAAGATTTAACACCTATTCTTCTCAAACTTTTCCAAAAAATAGAGGAAGATGGAATACTTCCTAACACATTCTATGAGGCCAACATCACCCTGATACCAAAGCCAGAGAAGGACAATACAAAGAAGGAAAACTACAGGCCAATATCACTGATGAACATAGACGCAAAAATCCTCAACAAAATATTGGCAAACCGAATACAGCAATACATCAAAAAGATCATACACCACGATCAAGTGGGATTTATACCAGGGACACAGGGATGGTTCAACATCTGCAAATCAATCAATGTGATACACCACATTAACAAAATGAAGAATAAAAACCACATGATCATCTCAGTCGATGCAGAGAAGGAATTCGACAAGATCCAACATCCATTTATGATAAAAACTCTCAACAAAATGGGTATAGAAGGGAAGTACCTCAACATAATAAGGGCCATATATGACAAACCTACAGCTAACATCCTACTCAATGGGGAAAAACTGAAAGCCATTCCTTTGAGGGCAGGAACAAGACAAGGGTGCCCACTCTCGCTGCTCTTATTCAACATAGTACTGGAAGTTTTGGCCAGAGCAATTAGGCAAGAAAAAAGGACTCCAAATAGGTAATGAAGAAGTGAAACTCTCACTATTTGCAGATAACACGATCTTATCCATAGAAACCGCCCCCCCCCAAAAACAAATCCATTGCAAAACTACTAGAAATAATCAACAACTACAGCAAAGTGGCAGGGTATAAAATCAACTTACAAAAGTCAGTTGCATTTCTATATACTAATGATGAACTAACAGAAAGAGAACTCAAGAAGAAAATCCCATTTACAATTGCAACAAAAAGAATAAAATATCTGGGAATAAATTTAACCAAAGAGGTGAAAGACCTATACAATGAAAACTATAAGACACTGTTGAAAGAAATCGATGAAGACATAAAGAAATGGAAAAATATTCCATGCACATGGATTGGAAGAATAAACATAGTTAAAATGTCCATACTACCTAAAGCAATCTACACATTTAATGCAATCCCAATCAGAATCCCAATGTCATTCTTCACGGAAACAGAACAAAAAATACTGAAATTCGTATGGAGCAACAAAAGACCCCGAATAGCTAAAGCAATCCTGAAAAAAAAAAGAATAAAGCTGGAGGCATCACAATCCCTGATTTCAAAATACACTATAGAGCTATAGTAATCAAAACAGCATGGTACTGGTACAAAAATAGACACACAGATCAATGCAACAGAATTAAAGGCCAGAAATAAAACCACACATCTATGGACAGCTAATCTTTAACAAAGGAGCAAAGAACATACAATGGAGAAAGTAAAGTCTTTTTGATAAATGGTGCTGGGTAAATTGGACAGCCACAGGCAAAAGAATGAAAGTAGACTGTCTTCTATCGCCATATACACAAAAATCAACTCAAAATGGATTAAGGACCTGAAAGTGAGACCTGAAACTATAAAACTCCTGGAAGAAAATATAGGCAGTACACTAATTGACATTGGTCATAAAGGGATCCTTTCAGATTCCATGTCTACTCGGACAAGGGAAACAAAAGAAAAAATAAATGAGTGGGACTTCATCAGACTACAGAGCTTTTACAAGGCAAATGAAACCAGGATCAAACCCACCAGCTGGGGGAAAATATTCACAAATTGTTTATCCAACAAGGGATTAATCTCCATAATATATAAAGAACTCACACAACTGAGCAACAAAAAAACAAACAACCTGATCAAAAAATGGACAGAGGATATGAACAGGCATTTTTCCAAGGAAGAGATACAGATGGCCAATAGACACGTGAAAAGATATTCAACATCACTAACCATCAGGGAAATGCAAATCAAAACTACGCTAAGATGTCACCTGACACCCATTAGAATGGCTATAATCACCAAGACAAAAAACAACAAATGTTGGACAGGTTGTGGAGTAATGGGAACCCTTATTCACTCCTGGTAGGAATGCAAACTGGTGCAGCCTCTATGGAAAACAGTATGGAGATTCCTCAAAAAATTAAAAATAGAAATACCTTATGATCCAGCAATCCCACTCTTGGGCATCTACCCAAGGGACATGAAATCAATCATCCCAAGAGGCCTATGAACCCCTATTTTCATTTCAGCATTATTCACTATAGCCAAGAAGCGGAAGTAATCCAAGTGTCCCTCGACTGATGAGTAGATAAAGAAGATGTGGTATACATATACAGTGGAATACTACTCAGCCATAAGAAAAGACAGAATTGTCCCATTTGCAACAACATGGATGGACCTAGAGGGTATTATGTTAAGTGAATAAGCCAGAGAGAGAAGGACAAATGCCGCATGATTTCACGCGTACGTGAAATGTAAACAAACACACGGACAGAGAGAACTGGTTGGTGGTTACCAGCGGGAAGGGGGGTAGGGGTGGGCACAAGGGGTGAAGGGATGCATCCACATGGTGATGGACAAAAAATAACGTACAGCTAAAACCCCACAATGTTATAAACTATTAAGATATCAATAAAAATGAAAATTTAAAAAAAAGAAAATCAGCTCTTACTTTGATTGATCTTTTCAGTTGTCTTTCTAGTCTCTATTTCATTGATTTCTGCCCTAATCTTTGCTATTTACTTCCTTCTGCTAACTTTGGCCTTAGTTTATTCTTCTTTGTCTAGTTCCTTGAGGTGTGAAATTAGGTGTTTATTTGAGATTTCTTTTTTCTTACTGTATACATTTATCACTATAAACTTTCCTCTTAGAATTGCTTTTACTACATCCCATAAGATTTGGTATGTTATAATTCCATTTTCATATGTCTCAAGATTTTTTTTTAATTTCCCTTTTGATTTCTTCTTCTTCTTTCTTCCCTTTTGTTTGTGAATGTGTTGCTCAATTTCTACATATTTGTGAATTTTCCAGCTTTCCTCCTGTTATTGATTTCTAGTGTCATATCACTGTGGTCAGAAAAGATACTTGAGCACTTCAGCACTTTCAATCTTCTTAAATTTGTTAAGACTTGTTTTGTGACCTAAAATATGATTTATCCTGGAGAATGTTCTGTATGTGTTGAGAATGATGTGTATTCTACTACCATTGGATGGAATGTTTTATATATGTTCATTACATTTATTTGGTCTAAGGTGTAGTTCAATATTTCCATCTTGATTCTCTGTCTAGATGATCAATCCATTGATGAAAGTGGGATACTGAAGTCCCCTACTATTGTTGTATTGCTGTCTATTTCTGTCTTCAGACCTGTTAGTACTTGCTTAATGCATTTAGGTGCTCCAATGTTGGGTGCATATATATTTATAATTATTATATTCTCTTGATGAATTATCCTTTTATCATTATGTAATGATCTTCTTTGTCTCTTCTTATAGTTTTTTACTTATAGGTAATTTTGTCTGACATAAGTATGGCTATTCCTGCTCTCTTTGGTTTTCCTTTTGATGGAATATCTTTTTCCAACCCTTCAGTTTCAGCCTATATGTGTCCTTAAAGCTGAAGTGAGTCTCTTATAGGCAGTATATAGTTGGGTCTTGGTTTTTTTTCTCCATTAAAAAATGTATATGATTGGAGAATTTAATCCATTTATATTTAAAATAATTATCAACAAGTAAGAAGTTACTATTGCTATCTCATTCATTGTTTTCTAGCTCTTTTGTGGTTCTTTTGCTCTTTTCTTCCTCTCTTGCTTTCTTCCTTTGTGAATTAATGATTTTCTGTTAGTGGTATGCTTTGATTCCTTTCTCTCTATCTTTTGTGTATCTACTATTGGTTTTTGCTTTATGGTTACCATAAGGCTTACATAAAATATCTTATACTTATAATAGTCTGTTTCAAGCTGGTAACAACTTAACTTCAATCATGTTCAAAAACTCTACCCTTTACTCCCCCCAACATTTAATATTTTAATGTCACAATTTACATATTTTTATGCTGTATATCCACTAACAAATTACTGTAACTATAGTTATTTTTAATACTTTTGTATTTTAACCTTTACCCTAGAATTAAGTCATTTGCACACACCATTACAGTACTAGAATATTCTGAGTTTGACTATATATGTACCTTTAACAGTTTAGCCTTTAATGAGTTTTATACTTTCACATGTTTTCATGTTACTAATTAGCATCCTTTCATTTCAGCTTGAAGAATGCCCTTTAGCATTTCTTGTAAGATGGGTCTAATGGTGATGAACTCCCTTAGCTTTTATTGGTCTAGTAAAAGTCTTTATCTCTCCTTCAGTTCTGAAGGACAGCTTTGTCCAGTAAAGGATTCTTGGTTGGCAGTTTTTTCTTTCAGCACTTTGAATATACCGTCCCACTGTCTTCTGGCCTGCAAAGTTTCTGCTGAGAAATCTGCTTATAGCCTTATGAAGGTTCTTTTTTTGCTGCTTTCAAAATTCTCTTTGATTTTTAACAGTTTTTTTTTTTTAATAAACCCCAATTGGCTCTAGTCTTCTCTTTTCCCCTCTTGTTTGATGTCCACATTTTATTTATTTTTCTGAGGAAGATTGGCCCTGTGCTAACATCTGTTGCCAATCTTTCTTTTTTTTTCTCCCCAAAGCCCCAGTATGTAGTTGTGTATCATAGTTGTAGCATTGTACCTCTTCTATATGGGAAACTGCCTCAGTGTGGCTTGATGAGCAGTGAGTAGGTCTGCACCCAGGATCCAAACTGGTGAACCCCAGGCCGCCAAAGCAGAACATGCAAACTTAACCACTATGCCATTGAGCCAGCCCCTTAACAGTTTTATTACAATGTGTCTCAGTGAAGTCCTCTTTGGGTTGAGTCTGTTTGGGGACTTATGAGCTTTATGTACCTGAATGTCCATATCTCTCCCCAGATTTAAAAGTTTCAGCCATTATTTCTTTGTGTGTGTGTGTGTGAGGAAGACCAGGCCTGAGCTAACATCCATTGCTAATCCTCCTCTTTTTGCTGAGGAAGACTGGCCCTGGGCTAACATCCGTGCCCATCTTCCTCTACTTTATATGGGATGCCGCCACAACATGGCTGACAAGCAGTGTGTTGGCTGGTGACTGGGATCCAAACCTGCGAACTCCTGGCTGCCAAAGCACAAACTTAACCACTGCGCCACCAGGCTGGCCCCTAGCGATTATTTCTTTAAATAATCTTTCTGCCCCTTTCTCTCTCTTCCTTCTGAAACTCTCATAATGCAAATATTGTTTTGCTTGGTGGTATCCCATAATTCACATAGGCCTGCTTCACTCTTTTTTATTCCTTTTTCTTTTTTCTCTAATTTCAAATGACCTGTCTTTGAGATCACAGATTCTTACTTCTGCTTGATCAAGTCTGCTGTTGATGTTCTCTGTTGCATTTTTTTATTTCATTCATTGTATTCTTCAGCTCTAAAATTTCTGGTCTTTTTTATGAATTCTATCTCCCTATTGAACTTCTCCTTTTGTTTGTGTATTGTTTCCCTGTTTTCATTGAGTTGTTTATCTGTATTCTCTTGTTGCTTGCTGAGCTTCCTTAAAAATTATTTTGAATTCTTTGTCAGGCAATTTGTAGATCTCCATTTCTCTGGGGTCAGTTACCGGAAAATTATTGTGTTCCTTTGGTCATGTCATGTTTCCTTGATTTTTCATGTTTCTTGCAGCCTTGGGTGATGTCTACCCATTTATTGGAGCAGTCCTCTCTTCCAGATATACAAACTGGTTCACCTGCGGGTGGGTGCTAGGGCACCAGCTGAGTGGGGTATGGTGGTTTCAGATCTGGGGAAGGCCCACTGGCATAGTCTCTGTGCAGCTCTGTCAGCTGAGGTCAGTGTCAGTGAAGATTGCAGGGGTACTCAACTAAGGCTGCAGGTTCTACAGCAATGGTAAAGACTTCTGGGATCTTCAATGATTAAGGCTGCTAGGGACACTTGATCTCTTTTCTTCCCTGAGGGATGTCATGGCCAAGAGGATTCCTCTTGGTTCTGGGTCCAGCTTGTGGGTGCCCTTGCAGTGGTGGTGGCACTGGTGTCTGATGTGTGTGTGCCTATGGAGCAACCACAGAGCTGGGGTCTACAGCACTGGTGCTCACAGAGTGACAGTGGCTCCAGGGTCTGGAGAACTGGCTAGCTTGCAGTGGCAGTGGCTCCAGTGCCTCAGGTGTGGGTGCTTGTGGAGCAGCCACACAGCTGGTATCTAGAGCACAGGCACTCACAGAGCAAGAGTGACTCTGGGATCCAGGGTGCTGGCTAGCCTACAGCATAGTGACTTGGGTGCTTGAGATGCAGGCAAGCACCAAGCAGCCATGGAGTCAGTCTCTGGGTGCAGGTGTGCATGGAGATACAGTGGCTCTAGGGTCTGGGGTGCTGGTTAGCCCGCAGCAGCAGTAGTTCTGGTGCCTGAGACTCAGGTGTGCACACAACAACCACAGAGCCAGGGTCTGGAGTGTGGACACATGCAGAGCAGCCAGAGCTCTGGGATCTGGGGCTTGCATGGGATTGGGGCGTCTGGCAGTTCCAGTTCCAGGGTACCATGACAGCATCTCCTTCTGGGGGGTGCACAAGAGCATCTCCCTTCTGAGAGTCCATGACGGCTATGGCTGTTGGTACCTCAGAGGCAAAAGCTGTTGGTGACCTCTGTGGAGCAAGCTACTGGGGTCCATGCCAACGAACATTACAAGGTCCTTTGCTGTGAAAGCTGTGGGGAATCTGCAGCTGTCACTGAGGATGTGAAGTCCTCAGTGGCAAAGGCTGCCAGGGTCCTCTGCAGAGCAGGTCACTAGCAAGATGGCAGCAGATGGCACCTGCTGCATGGCTGATCCTGATAGCCCCTGCCCTCTTTGTTTCCAGTTATCTCCAGACGTCTCAGCTAAGGCAATCTCCCCAGTGATTTTTTCTGTATAGTTATTCTCCATTTATTGTCCACTGTGTTACTGCAAGTGCTTAACTAAGCTTTTGATCCCTCTCAGGGTAATTTTTGCTCACAGATAGCTCTCTAATTGTTGTGGGGTTTTTTGTGGGGAAACGAAGGCTGGTATCTCCTACTCTGCCATCTTGCTGACTGGCAATGATTTTTTGAATATGACACCAAAAGCTCAGGCAACAAAAGCAAAAATAAACAAGTGGGACTACGTCAAACTAAAAAGCTTCTGCATGGCAAAAGAAACAATCAACAAAATGAAAAGGCAACCTACAGAATGGGAGAGAATATTTGCAAATCGTATGTCTGACAATTATATCCAAAATATATAAGGGACTCATACAACTCAATAGCAAAAAGAAACAAACAACCAGATTGAAAAATGAGCAAAGGACCTCAATACACATTTTTCCAAAGAAGACATAGAGATGGCCAACAAGTACATAAAAAGATCCTCAACATCATTAATCATCAGGGAAATGCAAATCAAAACCACAATGAGATATCACCTCACAGCTGTAGGATGACTATTATCAAAAAGACAAAAGATGACAAATGTTGGTGAGGATGTAGAGAAAAGGGAGGCCTTGTACATTGTTGGTGGAAATGTAAATTGGTATAGCCATTATGGAAAATTAAAGGCTCCTCAAAAAATTAAAAATAGAATTATCATATGATCCAGCAATCCCACTTCTGGGTATATATCCAAAGGAATTGAAATCAGTACCTTGAAGAGATATCTGTGCTCCCATGTTCACTGCAGCATTAGTCACAATAGCCAAGATGTGGAAACAAGTTACATGTCCACTAACAGATGAATGGATGGATAAATTATGGTATGTATATACAATGGAATGTTATTCAGCCTTAAAAAAGATGGATATCCTGCCATTTGCAACAACACGGATGAACCTGGAGGAACATTACACTAGGGAAATAAGCCAGACACAGAAAGAAAAATACTGCACAATCTCACTTATATGTGGAATCTAAAAAAGTCAAATACTTGGAAAAAGAGAGTAAAACAGTGGTTACCAAAGTGAGGGAGGTGAGGAAATGCAGAGACATTGGTTAAAGGGTACAAAGTTGCAATTATGTAGGATGAATAAGTCTAGAGATATAACGTACAATATGACGACTATAGTTACCACTACTATATTGTATACTGGAAATTTGCTAAGAGGGTAGATTTCAGATGCTCTCACCACACACCAAAAAAATGGTAACTATGTAAGCAGATGAGAGCAAGGATTTTTTTTCTTCATTCTTCACTGATATATCCCAAGCTAACAGAAGAGTTCTTATCCTATAAGAACTCAATAAGTGTTCAGTAAGTATTTTTTGAATGAATAGATATTACTTCTGACATCTACCCTTATAAGTTTCTCTCTAAACCCTAGTCTAGTTCTAAGAGTCAAAATCAAAGTATTTCTAAAGAACCCTGAGATTAAAATGAGACCAAACATTTTGACATCACTCCTTAGTTTCCCTGAGGAAAATGATTAAGAAATCAAGACCAGGACCCGGTCTAGGTTTTTCTTTTCTTACAGAAGCAATTCTGATGCAATTGCTGCATTCTGATGAATGAAAAAATCATGCTTTAAAAATGTGTCTACTCATAAATGCATAATGAAGAGTCTGCTGCCACTTCCAAAGGAGATTAATTTAGGCCAACATAGAATATGTTTTACTTTCCTGAATCAAGGGTCGTATGAAGATAACATCAGCTCACATGTCCTGGATTTGCGTGTGGAAGAAATTTCTGGATTACTGTGATGTGTAAAACATAAACCAACTGCATAAAACATAAATGTACGCTTTAATGAATATATACAAAGTAAATACCTGTGAAAATGCCACTCTCATAGAAGAATAGAACATTATTAGCATCCATATACTGCTTTCCAGTCCCAGGCACCTCCCTCTGCAAAAGCGTACAGGGGACCCCAGGAAACAGTCTCTGAAACAGAGATTAGTGTGCAGGATATTTATAAGGGAGGGCCCTTGAGGCCAACACCTGTGGAAGGGAAGGGGAAAAAGCCAAATCAGGCAGAGAGAGAAACTGGGCTGTGCTACAGTCTCAACGAAGGCCTCAGCCAATCCTACAAGCAGTTCTGATCTGGGAGGGCCCTTTGAGAGTTGTCCCAGGTTGTGGGGCTGGGTTTTTATAACTCAATATTGATCAGTAACTGGATACCTCTGCCCATGGAAGGATGTGAATTTTTCTTCAACTAAGGGAATCAGGTGCTGAATTCAGGTGTTCCAGTCTTGGTATTTCCCATAACAACATAATCACAACAGCAAATTCCTATCAGTATTAAAAACATACCTTTGGGATTATTCAGGAATTAAAGGAACAATCCACCATGAGATCACAAGTTGGCAAAAATTAAACAAAGGAGAAACCCTGGGAAAGTGCACAGTCAGCATGAGCTCCATTCAGGAGAGCTCAAGAAAAATCCTTGGATTCATTTATACATTTTGATAGATGGCTGGGAACCAAGCTCTGAGCCTAGTAATCCTAAATCCTCCTATCTTCTAAAGTCAACAAAATCTCCTATATGGTTTAAAGTACAAAGCGGTCAAGTAACACAATGATTAAAACCCTTCAACTTTGCGGAGCGAACTAAGCAGATGCCAAATCAGTTCCAAATACATTTTAATTCTCATCTAAGGCTACCATTGCATGAGACTTGATGTCACTTGACCTTTCAGTGTCTTAATTCCTTCATCAGAATAATTAATATCCTCAAAGCAGTGAATGGTGATAATAAGCTAACAGATCCAAGGGAAAAGTGAAAAACACATAAACCTTTTCCACTTGGCTGATGGGGCACTGACGCCCTGGTGTCTGAAACAAATGCAGAACATCTACAAGGCAAAGAGTTTTTCCAGAGCAAGAGGTATGGAAGGAAAGAAAGGGTCAAGCATTGTTGGGGGGATGTTTCTAATGGTCTTTGAAAACAAGCAGAGAGTTAAAAAATTGGAACCAAAAGGAAATGTGTCAGACTCTCCGCAGGGCAGGGTGAAAAGTCTCACAGTCTAAGGAGACTAATGGGCAAATGGTATAAATATAACGAAAAAAGGGCAAAAAGAGAAGTGTGTACAAGGCAGTCTATAGGAGAAAATGACAAATTCTTTCTTGAAAGGGGATAATCTGAGAAGTTTTCACAGAGGCAGTGAGAGCTGACTTGGATTTTGACACAGGTAATGGATCTGGTACATAACAGATGCCTATTGAATATTTTTAAACAAATTAAAGATATTACCCACAGAAGTATCACCAAGAGCAACAGCACAGATGGATGGAATGTGTAATTTCCAGGAAACTACAAGTGATTTATTTAGCATTGCTCGAGTGAAAAGTTGGAGGGACAGAACATCTGCCACCATCGATGAGGCTAGAGGTGGATGCAAAGACCAGACCTCTGAGGGCTTGCATGCCCTACTAACACTTTTGAGTGTGTCCTGTTGGATTTAGGAATCTATGGAAATTTGGAAACAGAATTCAAAGGGATATTCCAGGTAGAGGCACGTTGATGGACATGGAGATGCACCACCCAGATACCCCTTCAATGAAGGACTTCTTGCCCCAGCTGCTAGGAGCGCTGTTGGTGGGTGGCCTTCAGCAGGGTGCCTTCAGGGTCTGCCACAGCTGCAGAGGTACCTCACCCAAGGGCAGGCCCTTTCTGGGTCAGCCCACATCCAATGGCGGATGGAGACAGGCGATACAGGTCCAGCCATTTTGGCCCACCCTGGGGCAACTCTGACAAGCCCTTTTAGCTCCAGAGCTCCCTGTGGGCTTGGCCAGGGCAGTCATCAGGATTGTTCTGCATCGCAGTTCAACTTCTCTTTCAGTCCATTCCTGCTTCTTCCTCTCCCAGGCCTAGGACCAGACCGGAACCTGTAGGGGTGGGAGGGGAGCATCCGAGGCAGACAGCAAGGTCAAGCTCCTTTATGTCAAGCAGGAAATTCCTTTCTTCTGTCTCAGCCCATCCTCGTTCCCCTGTGGCTCTGACCTTCAGAATTTTCTGGTGGCAGCTAATGTTTTGGAAGGAAATGGAGTAAAGCAAAAGGAGCCCCAGTGTTCGGATCAAAAGGAGTTCAAGGCCAGTTCCCGTTATGGGCCAAGGTCAAGCCACTTCACTTCTCTGAGAATGAGGAGAACGATAGGAAAAATTGGAAAGAACGATGCCAACATCCGAGATTTAGTGGCGGGAGTAGGCAAATACATGGGATAATGTGGGGAAGTGCTTTACAAACTGTGTATCCACGAGCGGGGATGAACACCATCTAAAACAATGGGTAACTGTTTCTGCCCTTCAGTCAGATTGTCTCTGTACCCCATGGTTTTTCAAGTGAGCTTTCTGCTGGGGTCAGAGGAGCCTCATGGAAGGGTTATATCACTGCCTTGTAAATACAGGGAGAACCACAGGGGGACCTCAGAAGCATTCCAAGGATGGGAACAACCAACGCACTTGAACGTCTCCTCCCAATGGTCCTCTTATTATTGAATCTTTGCCTTTGTTCCCAACTCCTGGACACAGGAAGGGCAGGGTGGGAATAAGAGGAAAATAGACAGGCAACAGCTCAAATCACATACCATCCTCAGGATAGGTAATCTTGGCCCCTTTATGCCCAGGCAGCTGAGGTTACTTGTAAAAGAGGGAAATGCACGATGAGCAGCTCTGCCAAGCAGGGTAGAACATCTGCCATTTCATTCCCAACATGAAAATGCTTTAGCCAAAATCAGTTGCCATGTAGTGTGTTAAGGAAGAAAAAAAAAAAAAAAAAAAGGTAGTATTCCAAGCATTAGAAAAAACCTGGATTATACCAAAATGGTTACCTTCGGAAGAGAAGATTATACATGATCTTTGTTTCTTCCATGTGCATTTCTGTGTTTTACAAATTTGCTACCAAAAACACATAGTTATCCTTTTGTGATCAAATAAAAATAATTGTCATAAAAATAGAAGAAGAATTTTAGTGTTTGTATAATCATTTTGTATAAAACTGGTTCCCATCCCGTCTCCAGTGTCATTGGGCTGAGAGGAGAAACAAAAAGGATTCTAGAAATCACAGCTTTCATTATTGAACCAGGAACTTGCCAGAAGAGCAAGCTCTACTCTGTGTCCCTGGGAGGCAACCACTAGCTGCTTGTGATCTGTTACGGACTGAATGTGTACCCCCCAAAATTCATACATCAAAGCCCTGACCCCCATTGTGACTGTATTTGGAGATAGGGCCTTTCAGAGGTAACTAAGGTTAAACAAGGCCGTAAGACTGGAGCCCTAATTCAGTTAAGATTAGAGTTATCATAAGAAGAGACACAGAGCTCACTAATGCTCACGCTTCCTCTCTCTCTCTCTCCACAGAGGAAAGCCTATTTGAGGACATCGGGAGAAGGCAGCTGTTTGCAAGCCACGAAAAGAGCTCTCACCAGGAATCAAACCAGCCAGCACTTTGGACTTCCAGTATCCAGAACCGTGAGAAACCAATTTCTGCTGATTAAGCCACCAGACTGCGGTATTTTGTTACAGCAGCCTGAGCAGACTAATACATGATCCCCCAGAGGCCCCGCGCCAGGCACCCTCAATGCCAGCAGCTCTAGAATTCCACACAATGCCCGGTTCTGCCCGGAAGCTGGGCCCAAGTTCAGAGGCCTGGAGAACCGACCTGTGAAGCAGAGGAAGAGCTCACAAAATCACAATTATTCTCACTATCTATATTGCAAAGTTTTTCATCCAGGGTGAACCTAGACCCTTTGTTTCATATTTGCATTGGCAACATCAGCCTTAATTGTTTAGTCAGCAAATTTTGAAGGACGAGAGTCGGTGTAATCGATGACAAAGGATCAGTCCCATCAACTGCCATGTCACAAAGGATGGCACAGATTGCAGTGAGCAGTCCTCACGCGCAGTGTCACACAAAATGATTTCATCAACAATGCCTTTATTCTGACACAAGGTCGTAAAGATGAAATTTCACATTAGATGTCCCTTTTTCCAGACCTCCACTTTGACTAATACTTCCAGGTTCTCTAGTGTTAAAAAAGAAATCAAGTTTTAACTCACTTCCAAAATAGTTTTCACTCACTGCTTACATTGATTTTTCTTTTGTTACATAGCCAAAAAACATTATTAAGTAACGTTATAGGTCAAGTTCAAGTTTCTTTTTCATTCAGTTCTAAATCATTTAAATAGCCTTCAGGGCAGTTTTGGTTACTTTTTTTAACTACTAGAATGCAGTCCTTCTCAAATCACAGATCATCTGGCCCAAGCCCTCGCTGGCAGGAAAAAATTCAGGGGTTGGGAATCTGACCTCTCAGATGGGAGAGTGGGCGTCATCAGTCAGGGCTGTGTGGAGCTGTCTCAGGAAAGGTCACCACGGGTTCGTCAGCTGTTAAAACAGAGGCAGCAGTAACGACACTCTGCCTGACTCTATAGCAGTGTGGGGACACAGCGGGTCTCACATTCTTCCTCGGTTTCAAACCTGTTGGCATTGCCCCCACAGCTGCCATACCAGAACTGTTGGCAAGCCCGCTCTTCCTTGTTGTAGTACCATTTCAGGACGTAATCCTGGCACTCGCCTTCCATGGGATCCATAGAACAAGGATCTGCAACAAAACAAATGCAGAGAAAGCTGAATTTCCTACCTGAGCATGACAGGAAAGGAGCAATGGTTTAGAGTCACAGACTGGGAATGAATCCTAGCCTCGCCACCAACTGGCTGTGTGACCTTGAGCAAGTAACTTAACCTCTCTGAGCCTCAATTTCCTCAACCATAAAAGCAATATTTTTTTAAAAACCTACATCACAAGTTTGTTGTAAGGCGTCACATAACATATGTGAAAGGTGCAATACAGTTATAGCTATTATTTTGCACTGTACCTGGCATGTGGCAGAAACACCAGACAACATATAAATGAGTGAGTGAATGAATGAATGAATAAAGCTGTCTAACACTGAGAACTCTTCACTTGCTGATTATGCTTACTTCGCTCTTTTTTCAAACCATCTCAATCCCTTGCCTAACCCCAAACCCTTCCAGCCTTCTAACGGCCTAAGCAAATCCAGTTTATTCATTATTTACTGTAACTTGACACTTTCCCAAGAAGTTAAGATATCTAGTAAAAGAAAAACATGATGTCCCTGGAAAGTGAAAAATAGCATTGAGAATCAACAAGTTACAACAAAGCAAGATCTGGGATGCCTTGAATTTTAAATCAGACATTAATTTTCCCAGGTATGTAACCTCTGCCTTCTAGGGAGAACAGATTTCTTTGGGTACACTTTATATCACAGAAAATATTCTTGTCTCAGGTCAGCCCTACAGCACAGAATAATGGCATCCTTCAGATAGTTTCCCCTGGGCCTTCCAAGCACCTGCAAATAAAGACAATGTCTTCAGAAAGCAAGAGTTAAAATTCATGGTCTGTTCCCAGGAAGCTGCCTACTAACCTCTCTTTAGTATAATTAGCACGGATTAGTTTTCTTGAAGCAGTGACCCGATGTGCTGGACCCAAAAAATGAGATACACTCTTAGAGGGGTAAAGAATTGATCATGGGGGCCGGCCTGGTGGTGCAGTGGTTTAGTTCATGCTCTGGCAGCCTGGGGTTCGCGAGTTCGGATCCGGGCGCCTGCCGACGCACTGCTTGTCAGCATGCAGTGGCGGCGTCCCATATAAAGCAGAGGAAGATGGACATGGATGTTAGCCCAGGGCCAGTCTTCCTCAGCAAAAAGAGGAGGATTGGCGACAGATGTTAGCTCAGGGCTGGTCTTCCTCACAGAAAAAAAAAAAAAAAAAGAATTGATCATGGAAATTGTCCTATGCCTTGAACAGGCAAATTTAAATTGGCCTACTGCATGCCTGACTCTGGAAGATATAAGACAGCAAGCAGTGAGAGCCCAAGAGAAGGAACCAGAGCAAACGCTTTTCCAAAAACTTGTCAGAGTCAACAGAAAAACACTCCATTGGTGAACTTTTGACTGTGCTTTGTAGGTTCAAGAAACAGATTTGGGCCTCGGTAATCAGCTGGCACCAACCTCTACCATTACGAACAGATTCCAACCTGACAAGCCAAGGATTTGTTTAATCAGATTGTCCACTTTCCTAGTGACACTTGGTGACTTTTGCCTTAAGAAGCCCCACCCTTGCCTCTAGTCTGGGAGACAATCAAATGGGCTGCTTCTCCTCGATCACACTTCTAGAGCAGCACTGTCCAGAACTTTCTGCAATGAGGGAAATGATCTATATCTGCACTGTCCAATACAGTAGTCACTGCCCATGTGGCTGCTGGGCATTTGAAATGTGGCTATTGCAACCAAGGAATTAAATTTTTAGTTTTATTTAATTTCGAAGTATTTAACTTTAAATGGCCAATGTGGATAGCGGTTGGTCAGCACGGCTATAGGTGCGTAAATCCTCAATGCTTTAAACTAACTATCTCTAAAGTCGTCTTTGTGACCTAACTCTCAGGAAGCCTCAGAGTCTTAATTTTTCTCTTATCAGCATTATATGGCATTAAGGGGCCAATAAGTTTTCACACAAGCAATTATTGCTAGCCCCCGGTTTTACATTTGCAGTATATTTACCATGAGTATTAACTTTTGCCTTCTTGGAAGAATCTTGCAGCACAGTCAATTTTACTCAAACAAGTCCATGGAATCCAGGAGTGAAGGAAAGAAAAGGGAGAGAGAAAGAAGAGAGGTAGATACGTAGGAAGAGCAGCTACAATGAAATTGCAATTTTGCCTAGGCTGGTTCTGTCTCCTGGTATATACGTCTTATAATGTAGCCCTACCCAGAGAATAAAAGCAAAAAATAGATCTGTGAGCTTTGGAGATAACACTGAAACTGAAAATATACCGGGATCAGCCTGGCTTCTGTGAAGAGAGGTGATGCACACAGAATTCTGCACAAGCAGGTGCAATAAAAGGTTGCAGATGCTATGGCAGAATTTGGCTTAAAATACAGGCTCACAAAGGAGACCATGAAAATTTAATACTATCTGGGGCCAGAAACGACTCTAAGGAGAAGTGAAACTTGACCTGAGTAGTAAACGATGAGTAGATGTAGTCCAGGTGGACACCGTGGAGAGAGAGGATGTAGATGGGCAGGTGAGGGTGAGCATGGAGACTTGGAATAAATAACAGGCCACAAGGGGTGACTGCAAATAGCGCAAAAGGTCTACGTAGGGAAGTGGCAGCCAGTGAGGCCCCAGACGACCACGGCAGGGGTCTAATTGCAGAGGCCTGTGTGCCTTATCCAGGCACCTGGACATCATCTTATAAACAATAGGGAACTATAGAAGAAGAGAAATGACATGACCAGATTTGCATTTTAGAAAAACTTAATTTGGTGTTCAGAACGGAATTGGAAGGAGGACAAATTGGAAGAAATGAGACCAGTAGAGAGCACTACAATTACACTCACGTGAAAGCCAAGGTATTAAGAGGGAAGATGTGGGGAAAAGAGGATGGATCTGAGAGATGCTGAGGAGGAAGTCACACCAAGATCTGGTCCCCAGCTGGAGGTGGGGGTGAGGAGAGGAGAATGACTAGAGTGAAGTTTGGGTTTTGGCTTTCCATTCCGGGCCGACAGTGATTCGTTCCAGTGAAGGAATAAAGGATGAGAAGGTTTGAACGGGAAGGATGAGTCCAGTTTGTTTAACTGAGCTTGTTTGGGACACCTGCAGGCATGCGTGATGGTGCTGTCTGGAGGGCAGTCGAATACACTGGCCTGCAGCTCAAGAGAGTTACAGGTGGAAGAGATGGATTTGGAGTTGTCAGCACAGAGGAGATAGTTGAAGTCATGGTAGGAAAACTTGCCCCAGGAGTGTGTGCAGAGTGCTTCGAGGACTGAAGAAGGACCTTGGGGAAGGCATTGCAGGTTTACCGTGAAATTAAGGAAGCCTAACCTTCAGGGATCCTCACCTGCCTAAGCCTCTCCTAAATATTCACTTTGTACTTAATTTTAATAATTTTGTATTCTTTTTTCTTAAAGCAGGCCCCGTAAATTGTATAAACTTCAGGTTCCACAAAACCTGGATCCCCCTGTGAGGATGGACCTGGAAAGAGGAGCCCACAGAGATGGACTGGTCAAAAGTAAAAGAACAAGACAAGAATGTTGTCCCTGGAGCCAAGAGAGGAGAGAGTTTGGTCAACAGTGGCCAAGTCTCAAGGAGTTCAAGTCAGTGAGGTCTGAAAGAGCCCTTTTTTCTTTCTTGACTGTTCGGAACACCCTTGAAGACAAGGGCCAGCTCTTTCCTCTGACTGGAGGGCAGGAAGAGAGGTGTGCAGCAGTATAGGAAGTTGGAGGAGGTTGCACCTAGCCACCTTTCCTTCTTTTGAAAGCAAAAAAATAAGGGCATCTGCTAGAGAAAGACATGGGGGAAGGAGCTTGAGGAGGCGGGGAAGGTTTAGAGTAGCCTCGGAACACAATGGGAGAGGGACTGGCCAGCGCTGAGTTACAGAGTGGGTGGGGAATTCTGGGAACCCTCAGGCCTCACTTTTTGCCTGTGAATAGAATTGGATTAGATAACCTGTAAGCTCTCCTCCATCTCTTCACCTTAACTCTGTGGGAGAAGATGCCTCAGAGCAGTAGTTCTCACTCTTGGTTGCTCAGTGGAATCACTGGGTAAGTCCCACCCCCAGAGATTCTGATCAAATTGGTCTGGGGTGAGGTTTTGGCAGGGAGAATTTTTAAAGATTCCCAGGTAATTCCAGTTTACAGCCAAGACTGAAAATCACTTCCATGATATGATTACCTGAGGATATTACTGAAAATATAATCATCAACAAGCTAAATTCTATGCTTAATTTTTATGCCTAATCCTCTATGCTAAGGAGGTGAAATGTTACTGCCCCTGCTGGGAGTGCCTAGTCCCAAGTCTATCTGGTTTTGTTTTTTCCTCTGGACATGTGTTCGCTTTGGAATCTAAGAGGCAGGACATAACAGCATCTTAACAGATAACTTGTATTGTATGCTTACTATGTGGCAAACACATGAATTATCAAGTTCATTATCATTATGAGGTAGATATTTGCATTATCCCCACTTTACAGATCAGAAAACCAAGCCACAGAGAGATTAAATAACTTTCCCATGGCCACCTAGCTGGCAGCCCCAGATGGAGAACCATTTAGGCACATTCAAAACCTCTGGGCAATTCTCTCTCATTTAACCTAAGCAGGACTGGGCACACCACTCACTAGAATGTCTTTCAGCTATCTTTTTCCTGCCTTTTAAACACTTCAGAGTCAAATCCTCCCAAATCTCTTTCTAATGTGTTTACTATTTTGCTTAATTGATTGATCCCATGTAAGAGGTAATAGGGCATTTGCATTACTACATGCTGTAATCCAAAACTGATGTTTTAGATAGATCCAAAACATTCCTTAAACTTGGTCAGAACATAAGTGGCCACTCATGAATGAAGAAGCCTCTTTAAGCCGGTGCATTTTCCCTCAAGGTCAGGAGTATGTCCCCCATTTCTGCAATAGATCATTGCCTCTCCACAACGAAGCACAGACACCTCATAGTGTGTGCCTCCACAAAACTCCCAGAAATAGCCTCCAGCTCCAGTGTTACAGTTAGATGAAAGTTAGCCTTCATATGTTTTCTTAAACTAATTTCTTTAGCTGCATGCACAAATTGTGCATTTGGAATGAAACCGTATAAAAGGCCCAAATTTGCATGCTAACACAGTGCACAGGAATTTTTTTTTTTTTTTTTTTTTTTTTTTGTGAGGAAGACCAGCCCTGAGCTAACATCCGTCGCCAATCCTCCTCTTTTCGCTGAGGAAGACTGGCCCTGGGCTAACATCTGTGCCCGTCTTTCCTCTACTTTATATGGGACGCCGCCACGGCGTGGCTGACAGGCAGTACATCGGGGGTGGGGGGGGGGCGCCCGGGATCCAAACCTGCGAACCCCGGGCTGCCAAGCGCGGACTAAACCGCTGCGCCACTGGGTGGCCCCCACAGGAATTTTTTTGTAAATAAAGATTTTAAAAAGTGAATTCAACCTAAGGAGCAAGAAGTAGTTTTGGTTTTACCATAGGCAGTGCCTGAATTTCTTTCTTTTCCAAGTTCTTTTTGTTTTGCAGGCATTTCTTGTTCATTTTCTTCAGCAGCATATCCATTCTTTTCATAATTTTCAGGTGCTTCTTGCTGAGCTATTGAAGGCACTGTGGCTTTTCTACTCTCCTCGAGAAAAAAGTCTGTGACTTCAAGAGCTTCCAAGTCATCAGCAGAGCGAGACATGCCAAACTGGTGCTTGGGCACCCTGTACAGAAACAACCCACGTTGAACTGCAGAACCAAACCGCAGGAGCTGAGAGCTCAGTTCCCAGTTGGTACTGCTGGGCTCAGTAAGCTTTTGGTTTGGGCATTTCCTGATGCTTTGTTGTTGCATTAGCTATTTTCCTAGGTTCGCAGAGGTGTTTGGACAAACATCAGAACAATATGTTTAGCATTATCAATTTTATCTCTGGGACATGGGATTAGAGGATGGCGGGATGTGGTGGAATGGAAAATTTTCATTTTTTGCTTTTATACACTTATGTGCTCTTGGCATTTTTTATATTGGTCCTTTATTACTCTTAACATTAAAAAATAAGAAAAGAAAAATCAAACCACATCAAAGTTGTCAAACACAGAAGCATCTACCCCGATGCTTTGGGTCAGGTCAAGGGCTGGCATTGCCTGTGACCTTTCTTTAGGGGGATAGTCTCCTGCAGGGGACAGAGACATGGGACAACCTCAGCTCTGCTCTCAGCCTACCTCTTGATAGGCATAATTCCTCGCCGCAGAGTGTCCCCTCGGCTGGGACCCCCACATTCTTCAATGAGCTCTGGGGGTGGGTACTGGTTTATCCCACCTGAAAATAAAATTAAAAAATGAAATCAAATCAAATCAAGCATAAAAGAATATAAACTTAAAAATAAAATAAAGTAAAATAAAGCATAAAAACAAAATGTTATCCAAGACATAAAATAAAATCAAAGTAAAATATACAATAAAACAAAATAAAAATAAAACATAAAAACCCAAGTCCATTGACATAAAATCAAAAACATGTAAAATAAATTCAAGTAAAACATAAAATAAATACAAAAATAAAAGCAAATAAAATTAAAAACAAAATAAAAACACAAAATTCATCCTATCATATAAACAACATGAAATAAAATCACAACATAAAAGAATATAACAAAACATAAAATGCAACCTAACATCATGAAACATAAAAAATAAAGTAAAATGAAATTAAAACAGACTAAAAAGTGATTCCTTCAGACTGCTTCTCCAAAGAACCACTAAGCCATGAGCCATCTATTACAATTCTCTCCTCCACCTCCTGCAAAGATAGGGAATCTAAAGTTCAGAGTGGTTCAGACCTTTTTAGGGTCACACACCCCACTACTGTGGCAAAGCTAGGACAAGAACCAATTCATTGATCTTTGTACCGAATTGGAGAGGCACAAATGCTGTGTCAGTACCCCTAAGACGTCCATCAGACTCCCTTTATTCCTTCAATGATGAAGGGGTAGATGTCCCTCAAGTCTCCCAACAGGATGTCACACCCACTTATAAACTGAGAAACTAATGTCTTCTAGCAAGGAAGGCAAGAAGGCCTCACACGTCACAATAAGTCACCCCTCATGAATCATTTTGGATGATGCACTGGTGGACAAGACCAACTCCTGGAAGTGTGACCAGGATAATACCCACCCCCTAATCCCAACAATCTTCGTTATCACTTTAGGGATACAGATTTAGCATCAGCTGCCCCTGAATTTAGTTCAGCTAGTTCTGATTGGAGGTAAGGATACTAGGACAGAAGGCAGGGAGGAATTCCAGCCAGGTCGCACTGTCACAGTGCCCCTTGAACCTCACTGTTGGTTTCATCCACCCAACCTGAGGTGGGAGACCCTGGACTTCTGTCCTGTCTCCCTCACTTCCTGGCAAGTCTCTGAAGACCTCTGAAAATAAACGTCATATACTCTTGTTACTCAAAGTGTGGTCCGTGGACTGGCAGTGTGCTTGGATAACCAAAGTGTAGCTCAAACATCAGCATCACTTGGGAACTTGTTAAAAATGCAGAATCTCAGAGGAGTGACGTCAGCATCATGGCGGAGTGAGATTCCCTCTTTGAATCTCTGCCCCCTACGACACAACGAAAACATCATTCACATTCCAACAGAGCTCAATCAAACACTACGAAGGACTTCTGAGAAACCCCTGCTGCCATACATCGGACGGTGGAGGCGCGGGAAGCCCAGGAGAACAGGAGGAGAGGTAGGAGGTTGTACTCCCCCTCCCCAATCGATCGGCAAAAACAGCGCGGTTCGCGGACGGAGGGGGGAGGTGCGGCCCACAGCGGGGAAAACTAGCGCCATCCAGGTGCTCTCACAGACTGTCGCGAGATCGCCACGGGGAAGCGACAACGGACTGTTTAGGGGGTGTAGCAAACACCCTAAGAGAGCCAGAAAGGAAACCCCTGGGTCAAGCAGGAGAAAGAGAAGACCCCTCCCCCCACACACCCGGCGTTTCAGCATAATCCCTCCGGGGGCTGCAGCCACCTCAGAGCAAACCGCTCACGATCTCCATCTAGTGGCAGCAGGGGGAAACTGCAGGACTAACTTTAATCATGAGGGGTAAAAATAAAGCCGTCCCCGTCGGATCCTTGCGAAAATATGTCAGGGCTACAGACCAAAAGGAAAATGACAAACACCCAGAAACCAACCCTGAAGGCACAGAATTTGATAACCTGAACGAGAGAGAATTCAAAATATCTATCATAAACAAACTCAACGAAATACAAGAGAACACACAGAAACAAATCAACGAATTCAGGGATTATGTCACAAAAGAGATTGAAACCCTAAAGAAAAACCAATCAGAATTATTAGAGATGAAAAACAAAATCAATGAGATAGTGGAAAAAAATGGAGTCTTTAAAGAGCAGAACTGACAATATGGAGGAACGAATTAGCACTATTGAGGATAGCCACGCATAAATGCTCCAGATAGAGGAGGAGAGAGAGCTAAGACTAAAAAGAAATGAAGAAATTCTTCGAGAAATATCAGACTCAATGAGGAAAAGCAACATAAGGATAATAGGTATTCCAGAAGGAGAAGAAAAAGAAAAAGGAGCAGAGAAGAAATAATAGCTGAGAACTTCCCCAACCTAGGGAACGAGAGGGAAATAACAGTGAATGAAATCAATAGATCACCTAAATATATAAACAGGAATAAAAAATCATCTCGCCACATAGTAGCAAACTTGAAGAATACCCGTGACAAGGAAATAATATTGAAGGCAGCTGAACAAAAAACCAAAATAACATACAAAGGAAACCCCATCAGGCTCTCAGCTGATTTCTCGACAGAAACTCTACAGGCTAGGAGAGACTGGAATGATATATTCAAAATCATGAAAGACAAAAACCTTCAGCCAAGAATACTTTATCCAGCAAAAATATCCTTCCAATACGATGGAGAAATAATAACTCTCTCTGATAAACAAAAGCTAAGAGAGTTCGTCACCACAGGACCCCCACTACAAGAAATGCTCAAGAAGGCCCTTAGGCCTGAAAAAAAACAAATGAGAAAGGGGATACAAAGATTTCAGCAAGGAGAAAAGCAAGGAGACTAAACCAGAACAAAATACAGTTGGAAAACATCAAAAATTAATTCAAGCTCATCACTGGAAACACACATTCATGACACAAACTGGAATAAAGAGATAACAAATAAGGAGGGGAAGAGGTAAGGGATTGAACTGACCCAGCCTCAGGAAAAAGGAGGCATCTGAAAATGTACTTTCTTATCCAGGAGATCGCTTATATAAACCGTACGGTAACCACTAAACAAACAACCAGAAGAGAACCACACGTGACAAATAAAGAGAAAACCAAGAGAATGAGCATGCAGAAATACCAAATTGAATTTGCAGTCCGAAACACAAGGGACAAGAAACGAAGGAAATGCAAAAGAACCAGAAGATGAACAATAAAATAGCAACATTAAACCCTCATATATCAATAATCACTCTAAATGTAAATGGATTGAATTCTCCAATCAAAAGACACAGAGTAGCAGGATGGATTAAAAACCAAGATCCAACAATCTGCTGCCTCCAGGAAACATATCTCAGCTCTAAAGACAAACACAGACTCAAAATAAAAGGATGGAAGACAATACTCCAAGCTAATGGCAAACAAAAGAAAGCAGGAGTAGCCAGACTTATATCAGACAAAGTAGACTTCAAGATAAAAAAGGTAATGAGAGACAAAGAAGGGCAATATATAATGATAAAAGGGATACTTCACCAAGAAGACATAACACTTATAAATATCTATGCACCCAACACAGGAGCACCAAAGTACATAAAACAACTGCTAAAAAACCTTAAAGGAGATATTAACAATAACACAATAATAGTAGGGGATCTTAATACCCCCCTTACATCAATAGATAGATCATCCAGACAAAAAGTCAATAAGGAAATAATGGACTTAAATGAAAAACTAGACGCAATGGATTTAATAGATATATACAGAGCACTCCACCCAAAAAAAGCAGAGTACACATTCTTCTCAAGTGCACATGGAACATTCTCAAGGATAGACCATATATTAGGCAACAAGGCAAACCTCTATAAATTTAAGAAGATTGAAATCATTACAAGCATCTTTTCTGATCATAATGCTGTGAAACTAGAAATCAACTGCAAGGAAAAAACTAGGAAAGGGACAAAGATGTGGAGACTAAACAACATGCTACTGAACAACCAATGGGTCATTGATGAAATTAAAGGAGAAATCAAAAGCTATCTGGAGACAAATGAAAAGGAAAATACACCATACCAACTCATATGGGATGCAGCAAAAGCAGTCCTGAGAGGGAAATTCATAGCAATACAAGCTCACCTTAACAAACAAGAAAAATCCCAAATAAATAACCTTAAATTGCACCTAACAGAGTTGGAAAAAGAAGAACAGACAAAGCCCTGAATCAGCAGAAGGAGGGAAATAATAAAAATCAGAGCAGAAATAAATGAAATTGAAACCAAAAAAACAGTAGAAAGGATCAATGAAACAAAGAGCTGGTTCTTTGAGAAGATAAATAAAATTGACAAACCCCTAGCCAGACTCACTAAGAAAAAAAGGGAGAAGACTCAAATAAATAAAATTAGAAGTGAAAGAGGAGAAATTACAACAGACACCACAGAAATACAAGGGATTATTAGGGAATACTATGAAAAACTTTACGCCAACAAATTGGACAACCTAGAGGAAATGGACAAATTCTTGGACGCGTGCAACCTCCCAAAACTGAATCAAGAAGAAATAGAGAATCTGAACAGACCAATCACAAGTAAAGAGATTGAAACAGTCATCAAAAACCTCCCAAAAAATAAAAGCCCAGGACCAGATGGCTTCCCTGGAGAATTTTATCAAACGTTCAAAGAAGATTTAGCACCTATCCTTCTCAAACTATTCCAAAAAATAGAGGAAGATGGAATACTTCCCAACACATTCTATGAGGCCGACATCATGCTGATACCAAAGCCAGACAAGGACAATACAAAGAAGGAAAACTACAGGCCAATATCGCTGATGAACATAGACGCAAAAATCCTCAACAAAATATTGGCAAACCGAATACAGCAATACATCAAAAAGATCATACACCACGATCAAGTGGGATTTATACCAGGGACACAGGGATGGTTCAACATCCGCAAATCAATCAACGTGATACACCACATTAACAAAATGAAGAATAAAAACCACATGATCATCTCAATCGATGCAGAGAAGGCATTCGACAAGATCCAGCATCCATTTATGATAAAAACTCTCAACAAAATGGGTATAGAAGGAAAGTACCTCAACATAATAAGGGCCATATATGACAAACCTACAGCAAACATCCTACTCAACGGGGAAAAACTGAAAGCCATTCCTTTGAGGACAGGAACAAGACAAGGGTGCCCACTCTCACCGCTCTTATTCAACATAGTACTGGAAGTTCTGGCCAGAGCAATTAGGCAAGAAAAAGGAATAAAAGGACTCCAAATAGGCAATGAAGAAGTGAAACTCTCACTATTTGCAGACGACATGATCCTATACATAGAAAACCCCAAAAATTCCATCGGAAAGCTACTAGAAACAATCAACGACTACAGTAAAGTGGCAGGGTATAAAATCAACTTACAAAAATCAATTGCATTTCTATACACTAACGATGAAAAAACAGAAAGAGAACTCAAAAAGACAATCCCATTTACAATTGCAACAAAGAGAATAAAATATCTGGGAATCAATTTAACCAAGGAGGTCAAAGACCTATACAATGAAAACTATAAGACACTATTGAAAGAAATCGAGGAGGACATAAAGAAATGGAAAAATATTCCATGCACATGGATTGGAAGAATAAATATAGTTAAAATGTCCATTCTACCTAAAGCAATCTACAGATTCAATGCAATCCCAATCAGAATCCCAATGTCATTCTTCACGGTAATGGAACAAAAACTACTGAAATTTGTATGGGGCAACAAAAGAGCCCGAATAGCTAAAGCAATTCTGAAAAAAAAGAACAAAGCTGGAGGCATCACAATCCCTGATTTCAAAATATACTATAAAGCTACAGTAATCAAAACAGCATGGTACTGGTACAAGAATAGACACACAGATCAATGGAACAGAATTGAAACCCCAGAAATAAAACCACACACCTATGGACAGCTAATCTTCGACAAAGGAGCAAAGAACATACAATGGAGAGAGGGAAGTCTCTTCAATAAATGGGGCTGGGAAAATTGGACAGCAACATGCAAAAGAATGAAAGTAGACCATCTCCTATTGCTATATAGAAAAATCAATTCAAAATGGATCAAAGACCTGAAAGTGAGACCTGAAACTATAAAACTCCTGGAAGAAAATATAGGCAGTACACTAATTGCGATTGGACATAAAGGGATCCTTTCAGATTCCATGTCTACCCAGACAAGGGAAACAAAAGAAAAAATAAACAAGTGGGACCTCATCAGACTAAAGAGCTTCTACAAGGCAAATGAAACCAGGATCAAAATGAATAAACAACCTACCAGCCGGGAGAAAATATTTGCAAATCGTTTGTCTGACAAGGGATTAATCTCAGTAATATACAAAGATCTCATACAACTGAGCAACAAAAAAACAAACAACCCGATCAAAAAATGGGCAGAGGATATGAACAGACATTTTTCCAAGGAAGAGATACAGATGGCCAATAGACACATGAAAAGATGTTCAACATCACTAATCATCAGGGAAATGCAAATCAAAACTACACTGAGATATCACCTTACACCGGTTAGAATGGCTATAATCACAAAGACAAATAACAACAAATGCTGGAGAGGTTGTGGAGAAACGGGGACCCTCATTCACTGCTGGTGGGAATGCAAACTGGTGCAGCCTCTATGGAAAACAGTATGGAGAGTCCTCAAAAAATTAAAAATAGAAATACCGTATGATCCAGCAATACCACTCTTGGGCATCTACCCAATGGACGTGAAATCAACCATCACAAGAGGCGTATGCACCCCTATGTTCATTGCAGCATTATTCACTATAGCCAAGAAGTGGAAGCAACCCAAGTATCCCTCGACTGATGATTGGTTAAAGAAGATGTGGTATATACATACAATGGAATACTACTCAGCCATAAGAAAAGACACAATTGTCCCATTTGCAACAACATGGAAGGACCTAGAGGGTATTATGTTAAGTGAAATAAGCCAGAGAGAGAAGGACAGACACTGCATGAACTCACTCATATATGGAATATAAGTGAACACACGGACAGAGAGAACTGATTGGTGGTTACCAAGGGGAAGGGGGGTGGGGGGGGCACAAGGGGTGAAGGGTTACATCCACAAGGTGACGGACAAAAATGTACAACTAAAACCCCACAGTGTTATAAACTAAGACATCAATAAAAAAAAAATGCAGAATCTCAGACCTACTGAATCAGAATCCACATTCTAATAAGACCCCCAGGAAATACGCGCACATGTTAAAAATTGAGAAGCGCCGTTATATATCCCACTGGATTCTGGAGTCTGGATTACCGGCTATAGTAGTAACAACAACCGTGCCCTATATTTTTACAGCCCTGGTGCTTTCAAAGCCCCTCTATGCACATATTTGAGTGGAGGCTTCACAAACAAGGAAGAGACTGTAATTCTCATTTTGGTAAATGAGGAAATCAAGAGGTTAGGTGGAAACCTGAGGCCTCCCAGCCACCAGATGAGAGGTTCCACACAAGAAACCAGCTCTAGGCTTGGCACAGCATCAGGAGAAGGACAGCTCAAAGTTTTTAGGAAACGGGGTGCCCTCTGGGGGCTCCCCAGAGGCTGCGGGGCTGCACGCACCTCAGCAAGGGTGAAAGGGCAGTGGGCACCTACTTGCCCAAATGCCAGGCTCTGTAAGTTCCTCTCCCCACCCCACCACGGCATCTCCAGTGCTCGGGGACTGCTCACTTTTTAGGAGGTTCAGGAAGGCCTGCGTGAATCCCCGGGCATAGGCCACCTCCGGGTCTGAGATTCCCTCTAAGCGCAGCAGGTGCTGCTCAGAGGGGAGGCTGGCCACGTGGGCCAGCTCCGCCAGTTCGCGGGTCCCCACGCCTGGGCCCAAGGCCAGCACAAACAGAGTTATGCCCTGGCACTTGGCCTCCAGGGACAGAGTCCTTAGCTTCTCCTGGTCCCAGCCGCTGGTCTCGCTGGCCACGATAGTGAAGAGGACCCGCGCTCTCCTTGGCAGCGGGGCTGCCAAGAGCACCTTCTCCAACGTCCACTCCAGGGCGTGTCCTAGGGCCGGGGCTCCCTGCAGGGGGCGGTCCAAGGCCTCACGGACGTGCCTCTGCATCTGAGTCCGGTGCCCGTAGGAGGTCAGGTGGAAGCCCTCGAGCACAGGAGGGAGCCCCGCGCCTGGCAGGAAGCCCGGAGTCGTGTGCGTCACCAGGGCTGCGCGCGCCCCGCGCGGGGACGTGCTCGGCTGCGCAGCCACCTCCAGGTAGTCGAGTGCAGCGTCCACTAGACTCAAGGCAGCGCGGTACACGTCGGCGCCAACACCGTGGGAGCTGTCCACCACGAACGCCACGTCCAAGTCCACCGCCAGGGGCCCCGGCTCGCCCAGCCTGCACTCCGGGGCAGGCCGGCACTTGTCTGGGGAGGAAGCGCGAGGAGAGGCCAGAGTTAAACCATGCAACCCTTTCCTTTCTATGCAAACACATTTCCAGACTCAGTAAGGAGAGCTGCTGCTGAGCGCTGTCTGCACTGTGCTGACAAGGCAAGCCGAGGGGCTCTCGATGTGCCCATTTTTCAGAAGAAAGAATTGAGACGATCTGATTGCACATGTAATGTTTTTAACCACTAGGCTCTATGGCTTCCTAATCTCTAGGGTCACAGACACTTGCCTGGTTCAATCTAGGGTCTACATCCTACTGGATGGGTGACCTTGGGCAAATTACTCACCCTTCCCGCCTCAGTTTCCTCCTCTGTCAGATGGAGATAATGATAATAATAGTACCTACCTTAGGAGGTAGTTTGTGAGGTTTAAATAAAAAATTAGGTAATGTATGTAAGTGCTCGGAACAAGGCCTTGGTGTACAGTAAAAGCCAAGCTCCATCAACAGCAGCCATGTTTATGCTTCTGCAGGAGAGGGAACTGAGGCCCCTCAAATGAGCGATGGATGGGAAAGCTGCTCATCAACTCTAACATACTCTACAAATGGCGCTTACTGTATTTGACTAGGGCAAGTTCTCAGAGCCAAATCTCTCCTGGCAGTGTTAGGTCTTAGTGTGGATCAAGTAGAGGGAACAATTAAATCCCCTTTTGATTTCCCCTATAGGACTCAGTCTGGCCCTGGGTGACGTGGGTATGGACAACGCAAGCTCTTCACACTTGGGCATGCATGGGTTTCAGCACAAAGTTCTCTCTGGCATAGGCTGGTGTGGGGTGTGGGATATAGTGATGGAAGCTGGAGACACAGAGACCTTGAATGACTTGCCAATATCCCACTGGTGGTCAATGCCAGTTCCAGGCCTAGAACCCAGGACTCTTGACTCTTAGTTCAGTGGTCTGCCCTTCACACTGTGGTGCCACTAAGGAAGGAACACAAGTCCAGCCATCTACAGGAGCCTGGCAGGATAGGTAAGTAAGCAGAGCAGGCCAGGGGTAAGACGATAGGGAGGGGAAGGGACCATGCGTCACTAGCAGACACCTGCCCCATCAAAAGGGGGCAGGCACAACTCAGCTCTGGCTGACTGTGGCCACAAGGGAATGCAGTGTCTATGATTCTCAAGACTATTCTGACTTCTTAAGAAAAACTGGAAATCTGGACTTAATAAGAAATTTCCCAGATTCCCAGATTGCACATACCAAGCAAATACACATCAGCGGAGCAGATCTGGCCTGAGGCCAGCAGTTAATTCATCCCGTTCTAAAGACATCAGTCTGACCAGACATGCTGTGAGGCTCACCATAGCAGAGAGTGCAGCGGGCCATGTGCCCCACGTCCTGCTGGCTCTCGGTCTTCCAGACGAACAGGTGAAATCTGTTGGTTCCATCCATCTAACCCAAACACATACATGAGTTTATCATTAGCTGAATTAAATTTCAGGGCATGTTTTTCATGTTTTTTCCAATTCAGATGAGACAAACATTAGTATGATATTTAAAGAAGAGTATATATAATTATATGTGTATATATAATTTGGCATTGTGTGTTACAGTTATTTATAGACATTTAGTTCTAATCTGGAGGTTGGACTAGCATTGGTGCGAGTACATGAGCTGTGGGTCTTCAGACTCCCAATGTGTGTAAAACTCTGCCAGTGTCGTGCTGTGTTGGAATGAGGGTAAGGGAGTTGAGTGTTCAATCATTTACAAATTCCATAAATCTTTATTGAGTGTCCACAGTATACAAGATGCAGTGTGGTGGGTGTTAAACATGAACAGACAGACCCTTCAAGAAGGTGGTCATATAGGCCGTGTACCATTAGAATGGGAAGAGGTAGATACTACAAGGGAGGCCCTTCTAGATTATTCCTGGTGTTCAGAGCTGGGATGTATCAAAACCAGAAGGCAAGAGTAAGGAGGAATCAGAGAAGGCTTTGTAGGGATGGCAAATCTGTTTCTCTCCTTCACTTAACTTTTCCAATTATGATTAATTGAATAACTGATATCAAGGCTTAAAAGCAAAATATTAATAATAATAATAAATCCAACAAGGTCCATATGACAACTGGTTAGATAATCAACAAACCTATTCCCTCTTCTTCCTAGGACCACAGTAGATTACATTTCCCACCCTCCCTTGCAGTTAATTGGGACCATATGACTGGGGTCTAGCCAACGGCATATGGGTGGAAGTGATATGTGCCAATGCCAACGCGTAAATTATACTCCGTTGCTCCTCAGCCCTCATCTGCCAGCCAGAGGATCCAGAAAAAGGTTTTGAAGCCCTAGGGTGTGATGCGGCCACTAATAGAAGGAGCCCAGGTCCTGAAATGGCTGCATACAGCAAAACACTCCTCCCCTCCACACACATACCCACACATTCACTTGTGAGCGATGGCAGAAATAACAGTTTATCGTGTTAAGCCATTGAGACTTGGGCATGACAGGTTTCACAGCTAACCTCCCCTGACTAATACAGGGACTAATACTATTTCCAAGATTTCCACCCCATGAGGAAATTAGGGATGATTTCAGGTGATTTCTCTCAGGATGTGAGGTGTGGTTTGCAAAGAGGCGGGTATCTGCATTTGGCCACACTCATCTCTTTGCTCTCTGTACGTAGGACAAGGCCCTGCTGAGACTCAGCTCCTCCTCCTTCATCCCTGTGGCCAGGACCAAGCAGGCTCTGGGCCTCTTCTGGTAGCAAGGTGCCGGGGACATGTAGATGTCAGCTAGCTCTCAGGGAGAGAAATAGGCAAGGGTTACTTTGAAAAGGGATTTTCTGTAACATATACTCCTTACAGGGCTCTTCACTCTTTCTGCTTGCGACTACAGTATATCCCAAACCTTGTCTCTCAGAGGGAGCTTACTTGAAGGAAAAACTCTTGTGGGGAAAGAAATATAAAGAGTTAAACTTCTGTTTACACTATGTAACACACACAAAAAAACACGGGGATGTCCCTGAGTCTCCTGAGAAAAAGGGCAAAACGCATCCTCTCTTGTTCTTCACATGGCAAAGGCAACCTTAAATTATGCTTTTTCCTGACTTAGAAATTCAAATCAACCAATACTGATTAAACAGCTACTACATAAAAGTCTTAACAAGCCATGTGGAGATGCAAAATCGACACAGCTACACCTTCAAAGAGCATAAACCTAAGTGGAAGGACAGATAAACGATTTTCGAGAAAGAAAGAGGTGCAATAATATGTTTTAGGAACACAGGAAGAGGAGATTCATTTCAAGGGGAAGAGATAGAGGGAACATGATGAAGAGAATGGCATCTGGCACTTTTGAGAGAACGAGTAGGATATGTACCTAGCAAAGAAGCAGGGAAAAGCATTACAGTGTGGAGGAACAGCATGTACAAAGGCCCAGAGGTAGGCAGTGGTTATCTATAGAACTCTTCTCAATGCCCTACTCCCCCCGCCCCCCCCCTGCAGAGATTAGAGGACTGCAGCTACACAGCACATCTGACATCCTGGCACTCCTTGCCAGTTGGAGGAGGTTGACATGAAGATTGAGTGCAGATCTACTCCACATGGTCATCAGATGTGAGTATTGACCAAACAAAATGGACCTAATTAATCACCAAGGATTAGAGAGAATAGTGTAGGTGGATATGACACATTGACAGCTTTACTGGAAATCACATGAGACAATCTGAAAGGCTTCTGAAATCAGGATCCACAGCAATGTTCCAGGAGCTATAAGGAGACTGGGATAACCTCAGGAGCGTCAATCTTACCCCAAGAGCTGTGGAGAAATGCTAGGTTAGCTGTGTATGTTCTTTTTAAATCACAGGAAACATGGATGAAGTGTGTTACAAAATGCAGAATCTCCATGAATGTGTAAGGTAATAGGAAAGACTTGAAACAAAATTCAAATATTCCCCTAAGTTTGCACAAAGGAATGGTTTGCAGGAAAAGTTCTATGCAGCACTAACGGATTAGGTGTCAGGAATCCGGGTCCTAGTCCTAGATCTGCTGTAATTGGCTGTGTGCCCTTGGACAAGCCTCTGGCTCAGTTTCCTCAGTGATAGAGTTTTAGGTAGGAGTCAATGCCGCTGAGTTTTCTTTTTGTTTCAACACAGCGTCGCCCTGGGTTACTGTCTTCTGTCTTTGCCTCTTGTTCAGTACACTGTGTTACCTTTTCCACTCTGAGCAGCTCAGAAGATGTAACTCTTCCATCTGTTGTTCTGCTTGTTGGAAAATTACCAAATTCAACTGAACTGGAATAGCTACAAAACTTGCATCTTTTTTTAAACTTTTCTTAGGAAGAATAACTTTGTGAGCACGCTTAAAATTTTCACTGTTCTTGCAAAAATAAAGTTGTGGGAACAAGTACACAAAACCACAATGGAAGTCCACAGGGAACTATGATTCAGTGTAGATTCATCTGTCCCTAGTTGTTATTAATTAACATTTAATTACTTTGACTGTGGACTTGCCAGCATGGTCCTAGTCTGGCATGAGGAGAGGAGAAAACTGGCTCTATGATTCCTACTGCGAACTCCCATCAGCACCAGAGAAGGAAATTTCAAAGCTAGAGGACCTTAAACACAGACCCAGTGTCCTGCTGGAGGCTCAGAGCTTTACCGCAGTTTGAGTCAGCACGTTTGGCGATTCCTTCAACCAATTTCATTCCTGAATGTCCAGCTGTGGTCTGTTAGGACTGGTCGTGTACTCACGGCAGGAATGTATGGAGGAGAGAGGATGCGGTGCAGGGATTTGCATTAACACGCTTTTTTGTTTAATAGACAGAAAGACATTTTCTCAAAGGATACACACAACCCTCAAACCTCAGCCCCCAATGTTAAAGAACTCCCCATGAGCCCTGAGCTGGAGAGACCCATAGGTCTTCAGCTGCTGTACTAAGCTGCCAGAGGCCACGGGACAATGTTCATTCCTGGGACTGAGTTGGGGGAGGCTCTTGGCCGGGACAGATGGGAGCAGAGGGGAAGGAAGCAAGTGCTGGGGGAGGATTTGCCTTGGACAGAGGAACAGCTAACGGGACCCTAAGGAGAGAGCGTGAGAAACCATCTGGTGTCCAGTTGAGTTAAGGGCTTGGGGAACAAGGAGGGAAAAATAGGGTAAGGAGGCAGAAGGAGAGAGTAGTCCTGCAACCTGCGACTGACCCCAGGAGCTCAAGTCTGGTTTTGGCTCCTGCCAGTTGGCATGGTCCCACCAAGATTGCTGTGAAGCAGTTGACTCCCCCTGGACTCCCCAGGGAACATTAGGGATTGGCATTGGCCTGAGGTGTCAGGTGGCAGAGTGGGACTCGGGAACCTGACATATCAGAGTGAAGATTCCAGGACTATATAGTTTAGGACAAGTTGGTCCACCTGTGACCTTCCCTTCCCTCATCCGGGAAATGTAGATGATCGTTATTAACCCGTAGGATAGTCGTGAGGATCAGACCACACTCCTCAAACTTTACCGTTCATGGAAACCCTCTGGGGATCTTTTAAAGATGCAGAGCCTGATTGGTTAGATCGGGGGTGGAGCTTGAGATCTGGCATTTCTCACAAACCAGGATGATGCTGATGCTGCTGGTCCCAGGACCACGTTTGTGTAGTGAGAAGTTAAGGTGTCTAGCATGAAAAGCACGTAGTGTGGTGGTTGGAATTTCATAGGCCCTCACTAAATGGGAGCTATCTGATTTAATAAATCGTTACTGGGAAAGGGGCACTCTCAAAGACCTCAAGAAGATGGTGATAAGAATGGCCTATATTCAGTACACACATGGAAAGTGTCACATGTCCTTGTAGGCACTATCTCATAATTCTCACAACAAACCCCTGAGTTTATCCCCATTTTACAGGTGAATAAAGTGAGGCCCCACTGTCAAGTAACATGTCGAGATTACATAAGAGACAAAGCCAGAGTTTGAAGCCTCTTTGGCTAATTCCTTGCCTCGGTTGTTGATCCTGGCCTTAGGAGAGCAACAATCTAAGAGGAAACAGCAGCCCACAAGGCCTCTGCAGTGGGTCATCCATGGCCTCTGAAAGGGCCTCTGTGGGCAACCAAACACTTTCTTCAAAAAAAAAATAACAATGTCCTTCTGCAACTTTTCTGATTTTATACCAAAATTAAAAATTACCCCCAAAAATCCCTTTGACCTTCCTCTTAATGTTTTCACGTGATATATTTTTTTTTTTTTTGTCTCCATGATAGCCAACATTCCATTCTTGGATTTTTTTTTCAAGAGCAATACACAGAAATATAAATAGGGTCAGTTCATAGATTTATCTCATAGTATTGTTATAAAGATAAAATGAATTAATACGTGGAAAGAACTTAAAACTTCTAAACTCAATTCTTTTCCTGTTTTTGTTTTTTGAGTTCAAAATCTCATTGCCAATGGGAATTCCAGACCTTGAGCAAGTTATTTGACTTTTCCGTTTCTCAGTTTCATCAACTTAAAAATGGGCCCATAATAATAGTTATTCCACTGAGTTGTTGTAAGGATTAAATGAATCATTAAGTAGGAAGATCTTAGAACAGTGCCTGAATCAATAAACGTGAGCTACTTTCCTAGGTATTGTTTCAAGGGCACATGTGCTAGACTTTTTATTTAAAAAAATGAAATTTGAAACCTGGCACAAAAATTGTGGCCAGTAATCCTCTGCTTTTTAACTTTAAAAAATGGGCAAATAGAGTCTTATGTTTTGAGACACAAGGCAATTGAACAGTTCTTAATGGGATTAGGCACAAATAGTCCAAACGCTACAATATTGTTTTATTTAGGGCTGATATGACTCAATGGATGGCTTAAAAAATCTTTTCAATATGCCCCACAGCCTCCGAGCATGTTTAAAAGGACTGAGACGTTAGGGCATCTGTTTATAGAATTGTTTCAAATTGAACAACCATCATTTTTCAAGAAGAAGCATGTGGGTGTTGTTCTGAAAATAAAATAACATAGAGGTGAAAGACAAAAGCCCCACAGATAGTCAAAGAGAGCCCTCAGGCAGATAATTCAGAAGGAACATTGCAGGATATTCCCACTCTCCTGACTGGATTCCCCTAAGGATACAGCACAGAGTAGGGGAGGCTAAGGGCTGCAATATGCCCAGTTGTGAAGAAATTAGGATTTTCTGAAAGGCCCTGAGGAGGGGGTTGTCGTTTTTATGGTTTCTCTCCTTGCCAGTGTCACCAGAAATGAGGTCATTTGATCTGGCAAGCACCATTTAACATTCTTTCTGCATTGTTAAATTTAAGGAACAGAGTTACATCCCAGCATCTGGGGCAAGAATATGTCTAAGAAATGGAGAAGAGAGTGGATAGAAATGACAGAAGTGAGGTCCAAGTATATTTAAGCTGGCAAGTTCTTTTCGCATACCATTACATCCTTTCACTAGGAACCTAAGGCAACTTAGAGCGCAAGAACATCTTGATAAAAGATCATCTCTATGTTAGATCACTGTCTGCCCAGGATCCCCTCTCAAAGAGCATCACTGATGAGCATTTGGGCCGACATAACTGTACTGTGAGTATCACTCTCCAAATGTTAGGGAAATGCCTTTGAAAATAGATAATTACACCCGGAAGGGAGACTAGATAACGTCTAGTTGTGACTCTCCAGTTTAGAGCTGAGCACAGTGAGACTCAGAAAGATGAAGAGACTTTTCCAAAGACACCTCATTATTCATAAAAGAGCCAAAGACAAAAGCTACATCTCTAATTTAAACTGTTATTTGTTAATACCCTGCCTTTATCAATCCATTCAGGAAGTTATTGAGAGCTACCCTCTCGCCAACCCGTCCTTGTCTGATATTCTGCTGGGCAAGAGGGGTGGAGCAGTGAACAAGGCCCTCACCCACTGCATCTTAGCATTGTTTCTCAAAACCCAAGATATTTAGTGCATCCTTCCCAGCTGTTAGCAAGCTGTCACAACTTTACCTACTGATTCTTAGAAGCATATTCACTGCTGTGTCAACAAAATCTCTCACCTACCATTTCTGCTGCACACTCAACCGTAAGGGAAAATTAAATGGTCTAGAACAGCTAAATTAACTAGGTATTAGGTTGAAACATATGGCATTTCCATTTTTGCTGGTCAAAAACAGTTGAATATTGGCAATGTCACATGGCTTAACCAGACATTCATAAGCATCCTGGAATCTCTTAAATAGAAACTCACCCTTCATTTTGATAGATCATCCCAGATATCCCATGAGAATGTATTACATGAGTTTCAGTTAGAAAAGTAAAGTCTAGAGGATTTGTGGTGATACACACACTCAAATACTTCAGAACTGCAGTAAAAAAAAAATACCAAGTTACCCAGGGGTTGGCCCCATGGCTGAGTGGTTAAAGTTCCTCACACTCCACTTCAGCAGCCCAGGTTCATGGGTTTGGGGGTTTGGATCCCAGGCACAGACCTACACCACTCACCAAGCCATGCTGGGCAGCGACCCACATACAAGATAGAGGAAGACTGGCACAGATGTTATCTCAGAGCTAATCTTCCTCAAGAGAAAAAAAGCAGAAGATTGGCAACAGATGTTAGCTCAGGGTGAATCTTCTTCAGGAAAAAAAAATCAAGTTACCCATGTACACAACATGGTTGAACAAGAACAGACATTATATTGAGTGAAAGAAGCCAGACATAAGAGAGGATGCTTAACTGAATGCTATGGGGTTCAATTTGCATGAAAGTCCAGAACAGACAACGATTTGAGTGTGGTAGAAGCCAGAAGAGCAGTTACTCTGGAGAGTGTATGGTTTGGGAAGGGACATGAGGAACACTTACAGGATGCCAAAAGTGTTCAACATCTTGAAACTTGCCTTGGTCACAGGAGTTTAAACATATATAAAAATCCATCCAGCTGTACATTTAAAATCAGTGCACTTTACCCACTTTGTTATATGGGTATGTACTTTTATACCCAAGTAAAATAAAAAGGAAGAAAATTACTTTCTATGGACCCTCATGATATAATTGAACATAGCGGTTAAGCATAGACTCTGAAGGCAGATAACATCAGTCTGCCGTTAACTAGACATCTGACTTTCAATGGTATACTTAACTTTTCTAAGTCTCAGTTTTCTTGCCTCTGAAATGGAGATATACAATGACACCTACCTCATAGAGTTTGGGGAGAATTAAATAAGGTAATGTTTATGAGGCACATAGCACAGAATAAGTGCTCAAGAATGACCAGTCGGTACTAGTAGTGGCACTGGTAGTAAAGTCCATAATGAGACACACACTTCCTCACGCATACACATCAGTTTCTGGAGAATTCTTCCCCTGAACAGCTCCTTCCTTACGTGGTGCCTGATGGAGGGGTAAGAACCAGGCCCTAAGCCCCCGCCGCCCGCACCCCTGCCCACAGCGGCTCCCCCGCGTACCAGCAGGGCATCTGGGAGGTTGTGCTGCTCTGTGAAGGTGACGACTGCGGGGAAGATGTCCAGTGCACCGAGCTCCAGCATGGCGGTACTGATGGAGTCTGCATGGTCGGCCCAGCCCGCCTGGAAGAACACAGCCACCTTCCTCGTGAGCAGGCCCAAGCGCACACGTTTGAATACATGTCTTGCCACAAACCTCATGGCGTCCCCAAGGTTCCTGCTGCCAGATGACTCTTCCAGGGGGATTTTCCGGACCGCCTGCAGGAGCACAGGCGTCCCCTTGTAGTCGGAGAAGCGAATCAGGTAATCTGTTTTGGTGTTGTACGAAACGATGGCCACTCGGGCACCCGTTGGGCAGTTACTCTCACTTATTTCCGTCTTCATCAAAAGAGATAATAAAATGTCTTTCATCCTCTCAAAATCCAAGCGGGAGACGTCATTCGACATGTCCAAGGCAAAGACCACTTCGGTCGGGAACGCTGGACATTTGGAAACACCTCGACACAGTGGATACACAGATTTAAGACTTTACGTAATGCCTCTAAACAGGCGAAGATTTGAGTGAATAAGAAGAAATATTACTTACTCGTTGAGCAAGCTGGAAGGGAAATTATTTTGGAGAGAAAAGAAGACATTGTTAGTTTACATGGACAGTGGCATGTTTTCCCTGTGAGTGCTTCAGTATGAAAAACCATCTCTGAGAAATTCAAGCAGTGGCCTTCTCCAACTCCTGCCTGAGTGTGGCAGAGATCTCAACTCGCTCCCCAATATCCATTCTCCCATTTTTTGATAGTAATAGAACCCCAGTCTGTGGCAGGGCATATGGCTGCCTGGAACAAAGGCTACATTTCTCAGTGGGGTAGTCATCTTACTAAGTTCTGGATAATAGAATAAGAAAAGTGGTAGGCACAACTTTGAAAAAGTATCCTTCTCCTTTCCTTTCCTGACGGCTCAAACTTGACAGATATCTTAGATCACGGGGTGATCTGGGAAACAGAGCACCCTCGCCCCAATGGCAAAGCAAGAAAATATAAAGAGCCTGTGTCCCTGTGTTCACCATGGAGCCCCATATAAATGCTGGACTGGCTACTTCCAGGTTTTGATATGAGAAATACGTTTGTGTCACTGATATTTAGCACTGAGGTCATACTGTACTAAACTTATGTCTAACTAATACACTGAGCTATCCTGAAACTATATATACATATACACACATATACACATATACACACATATCTAAAGCTATATATATAATATAAAATATTTATTAATTATATACTATATGTGTATGTACAAAAGTAATATATTTTCATGGAAAATATTAGAAAAAAATTAACATTACCCTTAATTCATCATATATATGTATGAGTAGGTATATATATAATTTGTTTCATTTTATTTAATAAAACTTGGAGCTCAGGATATGTTCTATTCTGCATCATTTTTCACTTAGTATATGATGAACATCTATTCCTTCCATCAATAAACTTAGAGCAAAATCATCTAGTCTACTATAGCTGTCTCACGATTTCTTCTGCCAAAATCCCTTTGTATGAGCATACTTGTATGTGTATCTGTGCATTTCTGTCCAATTCTAGCCCTACATAAATCTCTATAATTATGGCTTTTGGTGTACAGTGTCCAATTGCTTCTTAAAAAGATGGTACCGATTGACACTCCTACTAGCAATGTGTACTTTTATACATTTCCCAAATGTGGATAGGGATTTTTTTTGTCATTTAAAAAATAAGTGTGTAGCGTTAAGTTCGCGCACTCCACTTCGGCGGCCCGGGGTTCACAGGTTCGGATCCCGGGTGCAGACCAAGGCATCGTTTATCGAGCCATGCTGTGGTGGCGTCCCGTATAAAATAGAGGAAGATGGGCACAGATGTTAGCCCAGGGCCATTCTTCCTCAGCGAAAAGAGGAGGATTGGCAACAGATGTTAGCTCAGGGCTAGTCTTGCTCACACACAAAAAAATAATACTTTCACTTTGAGAAACAAAAAGAGTATCTTGTTTTAAATTGTATTCTTTGACTTCTTGTGAGGTTGAACATTGTTATGGGTTTACTGTTCATCTGTATTTTTTTCTTCTCTGAATCCTCCATTCACATCTTTTGCCCATTTTCAATGTAAAAGAGTTTTTTACATTTAGGTTTAGCAAATATGAAATATCTGTGTTTGTTGATGAAAATGATTGAGTAGCAACAATTTTACATATTTCAACATGATAGTGAAAGGAAGTTATGTCTTTTGCTTGGATCCACTGCTTATATTTTTTCCTATTTTTCTGTCTGCATTTGACTTCACAGTGCTCTTCAATGTAAAGGGGGTTTAGCTTTTCATGTGGTCAACTCTGACACTCTTTTCCTTTGTGGTCAAGAGAATGGTATTATTCTTTATGATTTCTTGGAAAAAGGAGTCCATAATCTCCCTGAACAGCAACTGGATGCGAGTGGACAGAATAAGGAAGAGTTAGAATAAGAGAGGCAGATGGTTGTGGAGAAAACCCAAGCTCACAAACTAAGCACTTTGCCAAGTCAATGTTCTCTCCCTATTGCCAGCAAGTGGAGAAATGTGTATATCATAGCATGTAAATATCCTGGGATACACTGAAGACAGCAAATAAGTTCTAATCTGAGAATGTGAGAAAACATTACTTAAGATTCAATGATTCATAATTCCATTTTTAAAACATGAATGTAAATAAAATAGGACACATTTCTTATTTAGGCTCACTGTTGATCCCTCTTGTTTAAATGGATGAGACAAAAAGAACAAAGCTTCTCTTTGCCTGTTTTGTGATACGAAACACCAACCAAGATGCAGACCTGCAGGTACGCAATTATCATTGCATTTCACGAGGTGCCATATTGTACAGTGGAAATTTCTTCACCATTGAGATGACACGCCTTTTGATCACTTCATTTCTGAGACCACATTGGCGAAGATTACTTACCCATGGCAGGGACTCGGCTGAATATATTAATTTATAAGAAGCTTTTGTGATGGACAATGGCACCTCCCAAACCTCAGTCAAATCCATGGGTGACTTATGTCCCCAGTCTATGATCCAGCCCCACTTCACACCACCGGCTGCTTTTGAGCCTTTCCCAAACAACTTACGGCAATTTTCTCGCATTAAATTGATGATTTCACAAGGCTGTTAGAAAGATGGAGAAAGAGAAGAAAAAGGAAAAAGTATTTAATTTGAAACATATTTCTCCTCACCCTCATGACTTAGAAATGTCATATGGATGTTATCAGCGCCTCTCTGAAGCTTTTTAATCTACAACAGAAAACCCCAAAATTGTCACAGCAGATGAAACTTTCCAGCAGTTATATTTTTGGATCCAGTGGATATTTTAAAACAAATATTTTATGTGCATGCAGTGGTCGAATTATTAGAGATAGGCAGATAAGGAGAACTCTTTTTTCTTTTTTTATCTGCATCACAAAGCAATGGAATCAAATCTGATTTTGAAGAAGTTTAAATGCAAGAATCTCAGCACAGAAGGGAGAGAAATGCCCTCAATTCTTGGATCTCTATATTAGTGATTCCTGGAACACGTTTTTAGAATGCCAAGACAGATACCCCAGACACCTCCCCTAGCATTCTGCTTCATTCCTTTGATCCCTTCCTCCTGTTCTGTTCTTCCCTCGACCCCATTACTTCCTGCTCCTCAGTTGCCCCTAGTCCCCCCTCCACCATAGTATTTTTGTACTTGTGAGATGAAAAGCCATCATAACTTTTGAGATTGTTTCCAAGTGGGCAATGAGACATAAAGGGCTATACCATGTGTTGGCTTATAAATACTTTATAAGCAATTTTAGAACTTTACAAAAAGGCATATTATACAGGGGTAGTAGCCTCAAAGTCTTTTATTTCATGTCAACTAATGTTACTCAAAAACATCCAGATTCCCTCCAGGATTTAAAATATCATCCTACTCTTTTTATTTGATTTGGTTATAACATTCCAGGGTAAAGCCTCTAAACTTAAAGTACTAAGAGAATTTGTAAGAGGAGAAATTAAAGAATCTTTACAGATTTCTATTTTGTGAAAATGGAAAGCTGTTCCGAAAAGAGTAAAGTTTAGAACTAAAATCTTCACCTACCATCATATCTACCAAACCTTTGGGGCCCTTGATGCCCTGAAAAGAACAGAAACAGGTTTAAAATGTAGGATGCTGAGGTCCAACACATTATTCTCCAGAGCTGCCAAGAAATTCTGAGAAAGTTCACCACAGAGCACTTTCTGCCCTTCACTCTTGGCCCTGGAGTCCTTTCTGACCCTGTAAGGAAGGAGGTTAGAATGCCTAGGAGGTATGTCCCAAGACCTCAGAGTCCAGCATGCCCAGGTAGATGGTACATAAAGACTCCTAGAAGACAAGGTCATTTGAGACCAAGCCACAGTTTAGGATCAAATTCAGGAAAAGGTCATTCAAGATCCCAGGACCATTCATAGGCAGTTCTAAAGTAGACCCCAGTACCTCCTCTATCCCTTCTGCTCAGGCCACCCACCACCTGCCTAGATCTGCCCTAGTACTGAAGAAGTCTTCCCTGGAACCCTTCAGAATAGAGCTGCTTGACTCCAGCCACTCTGGGAGTCTAGAGATCTTTGTGTTTATTTACTCTACAAGGTAGTAATTTGTCACCTTAGGCAGGTCACTATAATCTTCTCAGCCTTTTTCCCCTCATCTGTAATAAGGGCATGAGTGGTTCTTCTACTTGTAGATTTTTGATTCTATGACTTGGTTGCACCTTTCCAGTAAACCCTAAACTGCAATGAAACCACCAGTTTCAACCCATGGCTGACCCACTGTGTCATCCCACATGGAATGACAGCCTAGCCTCTGAAGTTGAAGCATAGGGCAAAAGAAAATAGCCTCAAGGTCTTTCCTTTCATACCAAATGGCCTTCCAGGGAATTTAAAAATAATATATGTGGGCTTGCAACATTGCCAGTTCAGTTAAGATTATATAAATGTCATGTTTTCTTAGGATTTCCTTCTGGTTTTTGCATAAATGTTGTTGCTTATCTTGTTTATATTGATAAACTCACTCTCCAGTGAGTTTTATGCATGTTTTATATATTTAGACAGATTCATAAATCTCCAGCCACCCTAATATCTCCCCCACATTCAAGTAAAATATATATATATTGAACAAATATACTGTATAAGAACTTGAAGATGATGTTCTCTAAAGCAAATTTGGCCCATTCCCTATATAGTTCCTCCTGTGTGTCCCACATGGTCATTTCTTCTTAGAGATGCCTCTTATCAAATTCTTATTCATTTTGACACAAAGGTTGAAAATAAAAGAATAGTCCATGTTACCCTTGGTCCTGGTGGGCCTTGGTCACCTGGAGTTCCAACAAATCCAGGAAAGCCAGCATTGCCCTAAAAATAACCAAACCAGAGGAATAAGTTTCCGCTCTTCAATATAACTGGATTAAAACCATGAGACCCACTTTGTGATACCAACTTGTCATTATATCCAAGGTCCAATGAGTCTGCTATGGATCAGTCAGTTTATAAAGTGATCAGTTGAGTGAGACATGGAGACGAGAAAGAGAGGGGTCTTTTTACCTAAATTCTCCCCCACCTACCTAAACTCAGCCACCGTGTGTACACACACACAAACACACACTTCCAAACTGAGCCTTAAAGGGTGAGACTCAAAACTCAGTTGAGCCTCCAGGTCATATAATTAAAGAATGCAGGAAATCTGCATCGAGGGCCTGGCATCAGAAGACAAGAAAATTCCTCCACCACTTTCTGGTCTTCAGTGTCTCAGAAAAGGTCTACACTGAGCATGGGCTCACTGCTCATTTTACAGGTATTTGAACTGACACAGCATTATCTGTGTGTAATTGATGCTTTATCTTTTTTGCTTGAAACCAGAGAGATAAGTTTAGCTGAGCAGGGCAATATTAGCCAGCAGCAAGCCAAGTTAGGCATAGATCAAATTTTTCTTTATGTACTTGCCCATATGTGACAATACCAATTACTGAGTGCCTAGAAAATATACATTCTCTTTCCTTTCCTCGTTTCTGCACTGAACACTAGTCCATGTCCTTTTCCCAGAAGGCCTTGCTCTCTAATGTCTATCAGCTAAACACAACCAAGGTTTTAGATATCCACAGGGTTACTCCTTCCAAAAAGAGCTGCCAGTGATTGCAGCTCTTCAAGATTGAATCTTCGGAACATTTAGAAATGGATTTTTAATGGTAGATTCTATAAAGCACGGTGAAAACATAACTCAAAGTCCACCAAGACAGCAGCCACATTCTTGAGAGTCTACTCCTAAAATAGCTAACAGAAAGTTAAGGCTTGGAAGAATCTTAAAGAAACAGCAATATTCATTCTGCAGCTAAAATAATACCCTTCCAAATGATATCTAGACCTACCAAAGACAGAGGTGCCCCCAAACTTGCTTTTTAACAGTTTGATATTATACAACCGAAACTCAAACTTGGATTTTCTGTTGTTACAGTTTGGTGAGCTGCATTTGTATTCAGAAAATAAATGAGAGCGGGATTAAGTGGGGAGTGAGGTAGCCCAAGGAAGATGTGGAATGTGTACTGACTGAGGAGGACATGGGCTTCCTGCTAAGAAGTCCACTAACCCAATGGAAATATGCTCCTGTGAGTAGAGTGGCGTGATGTGGGCCTCTGTGGATCTTGGGAAATTCCTTTGGTTCTTACCCTCTTCCCTCTGATTCCCTTTGCCCCTTTCTCTCCTTGGTGGCCTGGGTCACCATCTTCTCCCTTAACAGAATCAAAAACAGAACCTTGAGTGTAAAGAAAAATAACAACAAACAAATGACACATGCTGCCTACCAGTTGCCAGGCCCAGAAAGACATCTTCTTACTTGTGCACCAGGATAGCCAGGAAATCCAGGTTCACCCTAGTGTCAGAAAGGAGATAAGGGTTGGTTTAATGTCACATGATTAAGTCTTTCTTTGACATTCCTCAGGGGAAAAAAAAAAGAAACTCTAATTTTGAGAAAATAGACTCAAAACAAGTTCCAGAAAAAACAACTATGGCAACAGTTGTTATCTTGAGCTACTTCCAAGTGGCCATATTTTATTTCTATAATTCAGTGTGAAACAACTTGCAAGTGATTTTTACAAATTCCTCCCTGTCCTTGAGATATTGTGTAATGAAACTTCCTTCTTAAGCATTTTTATCTATCAGTTTAAATAACCAGAGGTCTGATCCAACAGAAACCAAGGGAAGGGGCACCAAATTGACTGTTGGGAAGTAGATGCTCATTGTCAAATCAAAGGCATACTACAAAGAAGTTATTCATTCTACATATTTATTGAGCACTACTATGTGCTGGGCACTTCTCTAGACACTGGGAATTCAGCAGTGAACAGAACAAAGACCCTGCTATCACGGAACTCACCCGTTAGTGAGGAAGAGATACGTAATATGTGAGGGAGACAGAAATGCTATTCCAGAAAGGGGATTAAGGGATAAAGAATGACATGGGTAGGGGTGCGAGGGGGTAACTATTTTATATAGAGTGGTCAAGCAAAGCCTTTGGTAAAGGTGGCATTTGGGCAAATAGAGGAAGCAAGCCAAGCAGATCTCTGGCAGAAGAGCATTTCAGGCAGAGGCAAGAGTATGTGAAAAACCCTGAGGCAAGAGCAGGAATGTGCTGTGTTTGAGGAACAGCAAAGAAGAATGGGAGGGCAGGGGGCACAGCAGGAGAGATGAAGTCAGAGAGCTCACAGAGGGGCCAGACTGTGTAGTCTTGTAGCCATGATAATGGTGGGGTTAATTCTGAATGACATCAGAATCCACAGCTGGGCTTTGAGCAAAGGAGTGACATGATCTGACCATGTGTTTAAAAGACAGTTCTGGCTGCTGCAGAGAGAACTAACTAGATGAGGCAAGGGTGGGAGCAAGGAGACCAGTTAAGTGGCTATTGCAGTAATCCAGGTGGAAAATCATGTTGACTTGGCCCACAGGGTGGCAGTGGTGGTGGTGAGTCGTGACGAAGTGCTGGATATATTTTGAAGATAGACTCACCATTATTTGTTAATGGATTAAATGTAATGGGTGAGAGAAAGAGATTTATTAAAGATGGTACAAGTATCCATCTTGAGCAACTGGCAGGACGAAGTCTCCACTCTCTGAGATGGGGAAGGCTGGAGGGGGGGCAAGTTGTCAGGGGAATCAGTTTTGACTGGCTGGGTGTTTGATGATATTAAAGGCTTATTGTTAATTCTTAGGTGTGATAATGGTATTGTGGTTATATTTTAAAAGAATCTTTTAGAGATGCAACCTGAAATATTTATGCATGAAATATATGATATCTGAGGTTTGCTTCAAAATAACTGGGGGCGGGGGGTAGATAAGTGGGTAGGAGTAAAAATAAAACAAAACAAAATCAGTCAAGGGTTTCTCATTGTCTGAGCTAGGTGATGGGTACATGGGGGGAATGGGAGTATCATTATATTAGTCTTGCCCCTTGTATATATGTTTGAAATTTTCCATAATAAAAGGTTAACAAACAAAAGAAGAAGAATAAAAAGGTTGTTTGGGGACATGCCAATTTTAATTTGCCTATTAGATAACCAAGTGGAAACATATTTGGAGCTTAAGAGATTGGTCCAAGCTGGAGAAATAAACTGCAGATGAGAGGAGAGATGGTACTTGATGCCATGGGATTGGATAAGGTCATTTGAAGAGTGAGTAAAGAGGGAGAGAAATATGAGGATAGAGCCCTGAGCCTTCCAATATTTAGAGGTCAAGAACACTCACAAGATCCAGCAAAAGAGACTGAGAAAGAGCAGCCAGCGGAAACCAGGAAAGTGGGGTGTGCTGAGAGATGAGAGGAAAGGTTTCAAGAACAAGCTAATGATCATCTTTGTCAGATGCTGCTGTGAGATGGAGTATGCTGAGGACAGAGAACTGACCACTGGATTTAGCACCATGGGTTTTACCTCAACTAAAGCAGATGTAGTTGAGTGGGGAGGGCTGAGGGGTGAAGGCTCAACTGTCATCAGTTAGAACCAGAGGAAAGAGAGTGGAGTTTCTCAACCTTGGCACTACTGACACCTTGGACCTGATGGTTCTTTGTTGTGAGTGGCTGCCCTGTGTGTCATGGCATGAAAAGCAGCATCTCTGGTCTCTACTCACTTCATACCAGTAGCATCCCCTCCCCAGTTGTGACAACCAAACATCTCCAGACATTGCCGAATGTCCCCTGGAGGGTAAAATCAACCCTGGATGAGAACCACTGGCATAGACCTACTCCTTCAAAGAGTTCGGCCAGAGAGAAATGGGGTAATGGGAGCATGGAGTTAAGTGAGGGTTTTAGTTTTTGTTTTGGATTTTTTTTTCAGATGGGAGATATTCCTACCTCTTTGTATGCTGATGGGAATGATCTTGGAGAGGGAAGAAAATTTGATAATGCAGGAGAGAAAGGTGACACCTGCAGTAGCCAGGGCCTTAAGGAAGCAAAAAAGGAATGGAATCCAGTCCACGAGAGGAGAGATTAGTCTCAGACAAGGGCATGGACTCTCGTCCACAGCAGTAGAAAGGAAAGCAGGGTCTGTAAGTAGAGTGGCAAGTAGGTTGGCCTATGTGGTGGTGGATGTATGTAGGTGTTCTCTTCTCAGTGCCTCTATTTAATTAATGAAATAGGAAGCACAATCGTCTGCTGAAAATGTCAGGGACAAAGCAGGTCTTGGAGGTTGAGGGGAGAGGAGAGGGTATGAAATAGTCGACTCAGAGAGGAGGAGAGTGAACAGACTAGGCAAACATAGTCAGCTGGCCAAGTGGCAGTAAGGGCCATTTAAAGGGAGATCGTATTTCCTGCCAGGAAAAATTCATGCAAATGTGGACTGAATCTGTGTGTTCCCGAGTGTTAACTGTATCACAATAAGCATAGTCTGCACTTGTGCTTAGCTCAGAGCTGGTGTGTGGCTCAAGACATGCATATTTGAATTCTACTCAGAATTCCCCTGCTATGCAAACTCTCCCCCAGAGAAGAAAGACTTCATTTGCCAGGATGGGGCTCCAGTGGCTACCTTCTACACTCAGCTCTGTCTCTAACTAGCCGTGTGATGGTGGGCAAGTTACTTCACTTCTCTGAGTCTCAGTTTTCTTATCTGTAAATCAACAAGGCTGAACTAGATGACCACTGAGGTCCCCCATCATTCCATCATCCCACGGATACTTACCAAGAGCTTACTGTGTTTGGGGCATTTTCCTACTTGATAAAATGGCAGTGGTGCCATCTTGCAGCCACAGGGGAAACAAGAGAATTGCAGAGAAGCCAGCCCAGGTGTTAAGTAGGTGAGCATCACTAAACATCCCCGTAATGTCTTATTTTGTGAGACAATAACTGTAACTTGTAGACTAGAGTACTCAGAATAATTGTGGCTAATGACATTTTATTTGTTCAACAAGCTTCATTTGGCTTTCATGCTTCAAAACCTCTGTCAGTGACCCATTAACTACATGTTAAAATACCAGCTTCTTATGGGAGTAGAAATATTCAAATATACTTATTGAGCAACTACTCTGTCCCAGGCTCTGTTCCAGCAATACAAAAATGAATAAGATGTAATCCAGCTGTCAAGTTCAAAAACTGGAAGGTAGACATATATTCAGGGATAAATTATAATACAACCTAGATGGAAAGAGGCTACTGTAGAAATAGGAACAAGATGCTTCAGGAATACGGAGTATAGGACAACAAATTCTGTCTAGGGAAGTCCAATAAGGCATCCACAAGGAGAAGTTAATATTTGAGTCAATCTTGGAAAGTGAGTAAAAATCATCCAAAGGAGGGAGACAAGGAAGGACATCGAAATAGAGGCAAGAGTGTTTGCAGAGGCAAGGAGTTGGGAAAGGGCCTGACATGCCGAGAGCTGGGATGGGAATATCTGGTGTAGGTGGAAGATGAGGGAAGGAGTTTGATTTTTAAATAAAGGAGTGACAGAATCATCTTTTATATTTTAAGGGGGGAACTCTGGCAACTGCAGCATGTCATAAACAGCATGTAGAAACCATTCCTGGCATACCACTTGGGTAATAACCCTTATTTTAGTAAAATAAGATAAAAACTGTGTCTTTAGTTCAGAATACTCTGTAAGGTAACCCTCACCTTTGTTCCTTTTCTTCCCGGATGTCCACATCCGTCTGGACCAAAAAGACCCTAAGAAAATGATACATGATAAATAATAGAGTCATCCAGATCAACCAATATTGTTGATAATATTATCTGAACTCTTGGACAAGTCAGCAGCATGAGGAGGTGGAGATGCAGGAGGGGCTCGGTGGGGGTTTATCCCCCCTTCATAGGATAAGGAGGGGATAAAGGTTTAAAACTTTGAGAGACCATGATAAGTTTTTTGTGGGTTTTTTTTTTTAATTTTTAACCCCTTCTTCAGCAAGATTCTATACGTCAGCAAGATGACACAATGGTTGTAGGAAGCCAAATCACTGTACAAAGCTCCCCCTGGGCTAAACTTGCTTTCCATGTAGGATAAAGTAACGATGGAAGAAGCTCCAGAATTGGTAAGTCTCTAGGGATAAAGACAGGATTTGGGGGAGAAAGACTTGTAGTTTAGTGAATAAGTGCACAGGATGTAAACCCAGACAGACCTGAGTTTTTACTCCACCTCCAACACTGGTTGTATGAGTGACCTTGGGCAAGTTACTCAACCTCTCTAAGCTTCAGTTTCCTCATCTGTTAAGTTGGGGTAATAACATCATCTACATAGTAAAGTTTCTGGAAAGATTAAGTGAGATTGTGCATGGAAAGCACTTAGCATGATGCCAGACACAAATAAAGTGTTTGGTAAGTAGCCATTATTCTGCTGCTGGTGGTGGCAGTAGCAGTGATGATGTTGGCAGGGGAGTAGTAAGGGTGGTGGTGGAGGTGATGGTGACGGTGATGGGGGGGTGGAGGTGATGGTGGTGGTGGTGGAGGTGATGGTGGTGGGGGTGGGGGTGGAAGTGGAGGCAGTGGTGATGATAATAATTATGAAAATATTGGTGATACTACTGGGGATCTTAGCATCTGTACATACAGACAGTGAGCTTCCTGTAACAAAGAGTGAATTCAGAACCTTTTAGGCACCTTTTGCTGAAAGACCAAGGACTGCACCAAAATCAAGTATATCAACTGAGAAGAAAAATTAAAAAATTTAAGCCACAAAGATCATTTCTATGGCCTAAGATGGAAAGTTTGAAGTATTGGAAGAAAAAAGGAAATGTAAGATAAAGAAGATTGCCAAAAATGAATTATTTGGGGAGAAAAAAACAATGAGATTGAGGTTCATTTCCTGTTACTCCAGCTTCTCTCTGCTGAGGACATGCAGAGTCTCCAGAATCTTCAACCCCAGAGACCCAAACTGTGTATTTTGGAGACGTCCCCTCTGACATTCCTGAAGTGACACCTTCAAGAAAGTTACTGCTCCCCAGCTTTGTCTGTCCTAGGGAGAGGCCAGTAGCAACAAGCTTTGTGTTATTTTAAATCATGATATTTTAATAAAGTTAAACAGTGTTAACTTCATCATCTGAATTAAGTATAGATGCAAAACATTATTTGCCCTAAACTCCATTTTATGGCAGTCCTGCTCTGTTCTTTCCCTTACCACATTTAAGCTTAAGCTTCTGTTTTCTCTCCTTGCCACAACTGCAATGTCAGTGCTGAATGCAAAACAGGTGCAGTCCTTCCCACTGCTGATGAAAGAAATCTCAGGAATACGAGTTGCAGGAAAGACAATATTACTGTATCATAAAGCTAATTCCCCAGTAAGGTGGGGAACTGAAAATGGTCATAAAATAACTAACTTGCCCTCGTGATCAGGGCAATGACTAAGGTAAAAATGCAGAGCCCTGTCTTTGGAAACGTTATCTGTTGAAGTAAACCTTTTATCATCCTTGGGCTCCAAAGATTATTTTTACGCTCTGGATAATCAAACACACACCCTTAAAAGTTTGCAACTCTGATTAGCTGTCTTATTTGTTTCCCTGGAAAAAATGTTTCATTGAACATCTCTGTGTTCCTAAATAATGCAAATGCTTATAAAATACCTTTGTCAAACAGAATAGTCTCACTGGCACTTTCCTCTTCAACAACATGTGAGAAGGCAAAACAAATCCCAAAACATCTCTGGATTCTTTCTTTACGAGAGAAGTTTGAGAATCTTTGACTGTTTAGATTCACAACAGCTCTAGTGATCATATCATATTTGTAATCCCCATTTTTGATTCATCAAGAATATTATCATTTTATGTGAAACAAGAACAAATAACAAACAAGAGATTCAATCAAGGGTCCCAAACAGAGAAACTAGACTTACAGTTTGCCCTCTTGGTCCTTGTTGACCCTGTGGGCCTCTTTCTCCTGCATCACCAAGTTCTCCCTTTTATAATAAAGGATAAAGATTAAATTAGTTTTTTCCTGTGAGTTCATGCCATTTTATGTAATTTTCCTTAGACTTTACAGTCAATCTTTTCACGTTCTGTTAGCATCATCACACAGTCCAAGGTAAATATCTTCCTCTAGATTTTGTTAAATATAGATAACTAACCAATATAGTAAAGATTTTAGTACTGAAAATCAGCAAAACCAGGTATGCAGCACCAGTTACAGCATGTTATATTATTATGGCTTTTTCTAGGTATGGGTGTGTGGATCTATATTTGTGCTGAGTCCATATGTTTATCTATCTATTGATATGTTTTTGTCAACGACATATACCACCATCTATCTATCTATCCTTCTATATGTCTGTTTATATGTCTTTCCTTCTCTGTATCCATCTATCCAGCTATAAGGTAGTGGACAACAACAACATCACCAACCACATCGGAAACTCGTGCTGGAAATGATCACATAAGGGGAGATTCACATAAGAAAACCAAGTTGTGGGGCCAGCCCGGTGGTGTAGCAGTTAAATTCACTGCTCTGCTACCGGTGGCCCAGAGTTCACAGGTCCGGATCCCAGGTGCAGACCAATGCATCGCTTGTCAAGCCATGCTGTGGCGGCGTCCCATATAAAGTTGAGGAAGACAGGCATGGATGTTAACCCAGAGCCAATCTTCCTCAGCAAAAAGAGGAGGATTGGCAGATGTTAGCTCGGGGATAATCTTCCTCACACACACACACACACGCACACAAAGAAAACCAAGTTGTAATCAAGGAAAAGTGTGTTCTCTGAGATTTACCTTTATTCCTCTTGGTCCAGCTTTTCCTTTTGAACCATTTGGCCCCAGAGGCCCAGGATTCCCCTGCAACAGGACCACAACCAAAATCACCTCAAGGGCCACAAAGTTAATCTGACTCTCTTGTTGTTATTGAATGGTCTGGAACTGATAATATGCTCATGAAGTCCCTTTAAAGTTTTACACAATTAATTTTATCCTCCAATATACAAAATGCATAATATACACACATAACCTCTAGGATGGGGGGTTGGAGTTGGGGAGTAAGGCATTCTGTGCAAAAGGCCACATCACCACGTAGCGAGAATTGGAGGAATTACCTGGCTACTACAGGTAAAAACACCATTTGATTAAGCGATTGGGAAGACAAACACCTAAACTTTTACCCACTCCAAATAGAAAATATTGTCAAATGAGAATGAAAATAATACAATCAGTTATGGAGCTAGATTCTTCCTGACCAAGAGAGAGAATGAGGACAGAACTCAGGTTTGGATCATCCTGGAGCTGCTGTTTTCAATCTCCAGATAGAGACTCCCATCCCTGAATTAATCCTGTTGCTCAGGTTTTTAGGCTGTCTCAAACGCCCCCTTACTCAGGAAACTACTCCTGATCATCTGTCTCAATCTGGTCTGACCCTTCTATGAAGCATTAGGGTATTGGGTGGGGAGTGGAACAGACACTAGTAAAATCCAAGTTGGAGGCCAGTTTGGCCACTTCCTATCCAGATGACAAATCTTTTAACCCCTTTGAGCCTTGGTTTTCTCATCTATAAAATTGGGATAGTAACACTTCCTTATATGTTTGTGAGAAGTAAATCAGTCGTTTATACCCCTTTCACAGAACTGTTTTTTCTTGCACTACATAGGTAAGTATGAGCTTGTGTTACACACCCTTGAAGCACAAATCCAATCTCATCGATCACTATATTCCCACAATACACCCAGAGTAGAAGAGGACACGTACCTCATGATCAATATCTATTGTGTCAAATCAGCTATTTGTAGAAAGTCCTGATATCCACAGATCCCAGAACAAACAATATAGACTTATGTTATTTGTCCAGGAGCACTCAGGTGCATGGACTGGCCATTGTTAATGAGCAGCTGTGTTGTAGCTGTTAGTTTTTCAAACCCACCTGAGCACCCTGTAAGCCTTTTTGTCCAAAAGTTCCTGGTGGTCCTTGTCTTCCTCTTGGTCCCTGGTCCAAAGATGAAATTAAAATTCAACCAATTTTTATAGAGCTATTTATTTTCCATGTAACCACAAAATCATCTTGGATGCGGATGGAAGCACAAATTAAGGAGCCCTGACACATCACGGTCTCATTTATCACACTTTAACCAGGCAGCATCTGCACTCTGAAGCACCCCCAGCACACTCACTCCAAACTCACTCCATCTGAAGCACAAGACGTTAGTCCTCAGTATCTGTACTTTTAACCATCTCTCCAGTTGAATATGATGAACACTGAAGTTTGAGAACATAGCTTTTATATTTAAATTCACCAAACTCATCTTAAATCCTAAAAGGGGAATGCAAGGAGCTGCTAGGATATTGATCTCCTTTGAAAAATTAACCTTTTCCTTATACATACAAGAGCTAAAGACAGGAGATCACATTCTGATTTTATCAAGAATCAAAAACACATTTAAGTGGCCTAATCTCACTGAGCACATTGCTGGGGAGTTGCTCATTTTCTCCCCAATCTATTTTACTTTGCTGATTTTTGACACTTTAATTGATCATGGCTTCTATCCTCTTGGGTGAGCTATTGTAATCATTTGTTTAAATAGACCATCATATCTACATCCCAGCAGGAAGTGAGAATTAAGGAGAGGTTTTATTGATCATTTTGCTCATGGCTCACAACACGACTTACTCCCTTTGCACTCAGCTGTGTGATAAAGTGAAAATAAAGGAGAGGGCCAGGACACGACAGTAGCAGGGGTCCAAGTTTGATTCAAGCCAGTGATCAAAAGAAAAGGCTAAAATACATCTCCCAGTTGTTCCCCTCTATGTATCCCCACATATTATTTTTCTATCATAAAATAAATACAATCTCTAATTACACTTTGATTACCTATTTTTTTCTTTAGTACCTTTGTCAAGTTGAAAAACAGCAAAAATCTTCTCTAATCATCATCTGACACTCATAGGATTTTTAAAGTTATGGAGAACAGTTCAGTGTGTTAGTAAAATTGGTTGTTTTAAAGTTCTTCCACTTGAGGATACTTGGAAACAATTTGGCTTTTAAGAAAAAGATGTAGAAAGTATTTCAGAAGGGTTTACAGAATGACAGATTTGGGTTATGCTTAGAAGATTCCAAAAGAACTTGTTGGAAGTTTAAATTTCTGGTTATCACTGGGTAGTTTACAATGCCCCACTAGACTGAACTCCTCGAGGGCAAGACCCTTTTCTTAACGGTCTGAACATCCCAGACCCATTAGCAAAGTGCCCTGTGTATATTGGATAATAAACACTTTGCTGATTTTTCCTGCCAAATTGAATACGATTTTAATAAATTAAATACTATTTGAGTAATTTGAATACCCAGCCTCAGAGGCAGTAACCAAGAGCATAGATGTTATAACTAGACTGTCTGCGTTTGAATCCCATCTTTATCACTTACTAGCCGTGTGAGCTTGGCCAATTTACCTAACTTCTCCATCCCACCTCCATTTCTCTCCTGTAAAATGAGGATAATAACCCCCACCTCACTGAAGGATTGAATGAGATAATACAAGTGCTTAGGGCTGTATCTAAGACATACATCTAAGTAAGAATTCACTAAACATTAGCTATTGGGGTTTAACCCACAGTAAAAAGGTTATACAGTTTGCTTTGGGAGGCCCTGGGAGGGAGGTATCCAAGGCCATTCTGATATATGTTAAATCCCTGTCAAAGAATCTAAGTTAAAATATCAAACAAATATCCTTTAGCATTAAAAACAAGTTCACTGATACAACCTGTGGGCCTGGATACCCAAGCTCTCCTTGGTAACCCTGTTCACCGGATTGTCCATGCACACCCTGTCAAAACAAATAAAACTTAGTGAGTTCACCAGACATCTTTAGTGTTCCCACTGAAGGCAGCCTTCCCTGCAAGCAACACTTGAAAGCCACCAGAGAAAAACAAAAAAGATTTGACTATCTGTGCTCAGTCCTCTTAGGATACGGAGTTGGAGAGGAAATGGGGAGAGTCTACTAACATTGAGAAAATGCAAGACCAGATTCTTATTGTTTTTTCCCAGTCTTTGCACATCTCCTTCCAATGTCTCAGCTACTGATAGAAGCAAAAATACTTGGTTTGAATAACCCAAACTCCCATTTTACGTAATAACTGGTTCCTAAAAGCCCATCCATTCCTTTGAAGGGATATGGGCTAAATGCTCACTGGTGTTAAGAACCCTTATCCCACGTGAGGAAACTTAGAATGTTGAGCACAGTAACAAGTGTGACATTCTGAGACAAAGGCTTGTAAAGCAGATAGAGAAATAGCAGAAAACTAGCTTTAAAACCCTATAGGTTCCTACAGCATTAAGCTAGCTCTTAGAGTGGGCTGTTAAAATGATTCCTCTGAAAACTGATTTAATTTCTCCCTCAAATTAATATTTTCATTTTGACAGAAAGGATGCATTTTCCAAGATTGAGGATAACACCCATTTTGCAAATTATTCTGCCTTCTTTCTCATGTCGCTCACATGTGGACTAGGTCACTGATTATTCACAGATTTGCAAAGGGAAAAAATCTTAAACTCAGAATTAATCAACATGTGGATCAATTTCTCGTGATTCTGAAGTTTTTTTAACTATTCAGATAAATGGGAAGCACTTCTATTAATCATTACTGCTATATTATTATTCTGCTCTTCGAGAGTTGATTCTAGATTTATAAATATGAACCAAATTTTAAAAGGCAGATAGCTAGAAATTTTGAAACAGGTTGTGAAATGTTGCCGAATTTGCACGTTAGTGATATTCACAGTAATGCAACACTTCTGAAAACAATGTGGCTCCATATAGCAAAGTTCACACTCTTTTATTGTAATTCCATGCCTATGCATTTATAGGAAGGAAATCATTTCAACAAAGCAAAAGTAAGAACAAGACAAAAAAACCTGTAATACAGTTTTTCTTTATATCACTGAGCATGTTATCTAACAAAATAGAAATTACCTAAATGCTTAACATAAGAATAGTTTAGTAAATCATTGTTCTTCAACACAGTAAGATATAACGTATTAAAATTATAAGAAGATTTGGAAACATAGAAAAGCAGAATGTAAAATAGTATATACATTATGATAACCCTTTATTATTTACTCAAGTAAAAGAAACACACAAACATGAAAATAATTGCAGGAGGGTGGTATTTTACAGACATTTAAAAAATTAATGATATTCTTAATTTTATCATAATTAACAAATTAAAGTTTTCTCTTATTGTCAAAATAATTTATGCATTGGTTTGTTTGCCATTATACAATCTTTTCCATAAATAAAATCTTATTTAGAATTCCATTTTATTATGCATCTTGCAAAAGCCAGTGTTCCTAATTTTACAAACAATAATAAGCCATATTTTCCCAAGGTCCATGGGATGCTGTAATTTGGAGTTAAGCACCTCTGTAAGCTATATTCTTCAAATAATACTGACTGATCTTTAGCAAGTTATAGCCTTAAAAACATAAAGTCTATATGACCAATGCTCCAACAGTGGGTTAACTAGCAAAGCATTGACATGCTGGATAAACCCAGTTTACCCTGGAGTCTGCAAATAGTTATGATTTTTATCTCTTAAAAATCAAAGCTTGAATAGGAAAAAGAGCAAACAACTATAGAGATTCATCAAGGTTACAATGTATTAAAAGGGAGAGGCACCCTATTAAAAACAGCAGTTTGCATACATTTTTCTCTGCTCCCAAAATGAGAGGTTGCTGTTCCAAAATCTGACCCAATAAGACAACAGTGCAGAGGCCCAGAGAGCAATCAGTCTGGATTAGAGCAGGAGGACAGAGGGCCCAGGAAGGAGAAATCCAAGAAAAATAGCCCTCACGTGTCTGAATATATTGGCAGGTTATCAGTTTTGTCAAAGATGATTAACTAGTAACCGGCACCTAGAACCCAAAGCAAATGGCAGAAAGGGTAACTGGAGGCAAACAGAAGCTATATAGCTGTAACCAGTATTTGCCTGTTGGCGGCAGGTGAACAATGAATTGATTTGACCAAAAGTGGAGAAATTAAGTGTATTGCAAGGATGAGTTGGGAGGAAGTGTATGGAGAAGGAGATGAACAGGTTAAGAAAAATCTTTATCCCCCATAGTAAAAAATCAATAGAAAAACATCCAAAACTAAAAACCAAGAAATAGCAAAGTAAGCATGTTTTTAGAAAAATGACAATAACACCAGAAAGAACAGCCCAAAGAGATGAAAGTGAGTGCTCCTGAAGAGCTGGGAATCAGGAGCAGGCGAAAGAATGGGCAGGGAAATATTTTCATTACAAGCTTGCAAATGCAATTTGACTTTAAATTTATGCACAAGCTTAGCTCTGATTTAAATTAAATGAAAAAGAAAGACATATGAGACGGAGTGACATAGGGAACCAAAAAAAACCAAGGCCCAACTGAGCAGAGGACCTACTGTTAATGGACATTTAGATGAACTACACGTAGCATCACAAAAGAATTAAATAATTCCAGAGTAGGAAATTCCTGCCACTGCCTAGAGCTACTTAATTTCTTCAAAACTTAGCCTGGTCAACTTGTAGTCTATTTCTTTCTGCTGTTTTGGTGATTAAAAACAATAGGATAAAATGATAGTTCAAGATATTGTTTATTTCACAATTGTTAAAATCAAATTAATAGCACAAGAAATTATCTATTTAAGAATTTATTTCAAATCCTAACATTTTATGCGAAATAATATTTTCCTGGTGTCAACAAAATTCATTTGGATTTTTGACACTTGGGATTTCTCAGTATCCATGCTTTTCCAACATGTTTGGTTTGAAGACACAGGAGACCCATCTTCTTTTGTACCTAGGAGGTCATTACCCAACACACACACACACACACACACACACACACACACACTCTCACCCATTCCCAGGCTCAGAGATGACATAAGTCAATCTCTGACTTCTTCTCCATCCCTAAATAATGAGAATGCTAGAAAAAATAATTCCAGCAGAGCATGTCCAGACTATGTTAGAGAAAAGTCTACAAAATAAACTTTACTCTTATTTTATATAAAAATTTCCAAGAGCATCCTGATCTTGGAATTTGAAACCTGTCTCCACCAGTTATTAGCTATGTGGCCTCTGACCAGCAACTTCTCTTTGCTAAACCTATATTTCCTCTCTTGTCCATAAAAAGTAACCAATGATGCTCATAACTCCTGGAGTTTAGAAAGGTTTACATGAGATGATACAAAAAAAGGTCTAGCACAGTGACTGGTGCTAGATAAATGCTTAGCAAAATACAATTCCTCCAGAGAGATATCCTCCTATCTCACCCTCGAATCACATCATTCCCCCTTTGGAAATAATAAAAACTCAATCTTTTTCCTTCATTTAGTGACTGTAGGATCCTCTTATGCACCCATAGGAAGTCCCACTTCTTTAAATGGAAAAAAATCATTATTTCGGAGGCAAAAGCCATTCTCTAAGACATTAGCTTCTTTTCAATCTAAATGAAATATTATAGCAGGTTGGAGAGGGAGCAGAAAAGAAACATATAAACTTCCCTTTCTTCATGGAAAAAGTCCCCACGGAAACTTCCCAGTGATATGCATGCAACCTCAGACAGCCCAGCCAGCACTCCCCTTGACCTCAGAGAGAACTATTTAAAGTAGCCATATATGAGGCCGGCCTGGTGGCCTAGCGGTTAAGTTCACACGCTCCACTTCTGGTTGCCGGAGTTCACAGGTTCAGATCCCAGGCGCAGACAGATGCATGGCTTGTCAAGCCATGCTGTGGCAGGAGTCCCATATAAAGTAGAGGAAGATGGGCACAGATGTTCGCTTAGGGCTAATCTTCCTCTCAAAAAAAAAATAAAAATAAAAAAAATAATAAAGTAGCCATGTATATGGAACAAGAAACAACTCTTTCCAGAAAACACTGACCTTCAGTCCTGGCTGACCTCGTCTTCCTCTTGATCCCTAAGAATAGAAGGGAAGCAGAGACCTTAGAGAAGGAAACAAAACCAATTTTCACCCCAGCCCTCCTCTCCCTTCCACAAAAGCAGGTGAAATACATCCAATGAGCGGTTACACCTACCTGAGGGCCAACATTTCCAGTTTCCCCCTGAGGTCCACTGAAACTAGAACTTCCCTGAAAAGTAAGAGGTAGAGGGAAGATCAGTTTAGATGTCTACACACTTCTGGATTTGTTCTCTTCACATGGGCTGTCCAAAACAGAAGTCACTAGCCACACATGGCTATTAAGTTTAAATTAATTTAAATCAAAAATTTAGTTCCTCGGTTATACTAGGCACATTTCAAGTGTTCAGTAACTACCTGTGGCTAGTGGCTACCATACTGGACAGCACAGATATAGAATATTGCCATGATCTCAGAAAGCTCTATTGATCAACACTCTTCTAGAAGCAAATGGATTTTATTCTGGTGTTTTAAAATATCCATGGTGTAGCCATCTTTCCCCAAAGATTGTCCATTTGATAACTCCTCAGGGTTCACCATGCTGGGACAGTAGTCATTCATATTCTCCAATAAGCCATGCTTAATATTTGAAAAATATTGGCACTTCCCTTTCTACTTGCATCACATAGAGTACAGAGTGGCCAATAGAAACAGAAGGTAGAAGAGTGTGTCTCTGCACGTGTGGAATGATCAATATACACAGATGGTGATGGAGAAAGAGGTTAAACACAGTCATGATAAGGAAAGTCTCTAGTGCTGTCACTTCTCTAAGGTCAGAAGTGGGAAAACGAGTGGTGTCCAGAGAAAGAATGAGTCCATCTTTCAGGAGAAATGGAAACCACCTTGTAGGAAAACCACCAAGTAGGGATATTTTAAATAATTATTCTGTGAAGTCACATACTAACTCAATGAGAATACAGAAATTGGGAAAGAATGTGAAATACAGAAACAAAGATATTTTGTGCAAAGCTATTCTCCCAGCTGTTATTTATAATAGATTAAATTCCTAAAAAACTTAAATATGAGGGAAGTGTTAATTAAATTATGGTAGAAATTCCTACTGAAATAGTATGCAACAATTAAAAATTATGTTTATCAAAAGTTTATAAAGTAGAAAAAATACGCTATAATGTTGTTCAAGTACACTAAATTATCTAAAAGAATAAGTTATGCTAAATATGGAGAAAGACAAAATGATGATTCCTCTTTTTTTCATATTTTATTAGAACATTTTTTAATAAGCCCATGGGATCCTCATCCGACTTTCTCAGGGAGAGTAACTTTGCCACCACCAAGTTAGGAAAGTACAGTAAACTGATAGTTTTCTTGGTTACTAGAACTATTGATGATTTTTTTCACTACATTTTACTTTTCTGTATTCCGACATATCTGTAGTAAGTGTTCCTTTTGCAATGGGATTTTTTTAATAAAGTAGGTTGTATGAGGGAGAAAGCTTTAGATAAAGCACTCTCACAATTGGTCTAGATATAATAAAGATTCTTTCTTAAAATGTTTATCATTTTCTCATTTCAATAGTAAACATTTTCTTGCAGCCAGCAGAGTAAGGGAATTATTTGGGCAGATGCTGGAACCATTGGTAAAAGATTATTGGGAAAGAAGAAATTTACAATCTCAGGGTATCATTGCCCAGATTACTTAATCATTAGAAAGAGAAAAAGTATGTTCAGAGTGGATAAATCAAGTGAACACCATCTTAATCAAGGGACCAAATTAATGTACCAATAATGAGACAGACTGACATAGTGTCCCTCCTGGTGACTGAGAAGGACACAGTATTACTTAACCTCTTGCCAAAAATGTTTAACCTGAATTTAGTCATGAGGAAGCAATCAGGCAAATCTTAATTGTGGGATGTTTAGCAAAATTATCGGTCTGGAATATCAATGTCATGTAAACAAACAAACAAATAACTGAGCAACAGTTGTGATTAAAGGATACCACAGAGGCAAGACGACTAAATGCACCACATCATCCCTGAAGGGATCCTGGAACAACAAAAATGGGTATTATTGGGGCAAGTGGAGAATTTGGAATATGGAGTATATATTAGAAAATATTGTATCAATATTAAATTTCTTGAGTGTGATGATTGTTCTGTGCTTACATAGGAGAATGTGCTTGTTCTTGAAAGATACCTATTGAATATCTGGAGGCAAAATGTCATGATGCCTTCAATTAATCCTCAAATTGTTCAGCAAAAAATATATATATATATTTGAAAACCTATGTATATGTATAGAAAGACATAAAGCAAATATGGCTAAATGATAACAATTGGTGTTCATTGTGCTATTCTTAGCAGTTACAACTTTTTCTGTAGATATAAAATTTTCCAAAATGAAAAAGTAATACAGGTTCATCGTAGAATATTTCAACAATTCAGAGAATAAGTTTAAGGAATAGAAATGCATAATTTCTGGGTGTTTATCCTTCCAAGATAAATAGATATAGATACACTCTACCAATTTGGACTCTTCTTGAATATAGACCTTTATAATCTGGTTTTTCACTTAATATTACATCATGAATGTTTTCTTTATTAAGAAATAGTCTTCTAAATTATTTTTCATGGCTTAATAATGTTCTATCTTGTGAATGGTACCATTGTTTACCTAACAATCCTCTATCACTGGACATTTAAGCATTGTAACAATTAAAAATCAGTACATTAACCATGCTTGAAGCTAAATCTTTGCATTGGTCCATGACTAGCGTCTGGATAAATTTCTAGAACTGGAAAGGCTGGATCAAAGGACATACACATCTTAAGCCATGACAGACACAGTCGGTGCCTACACAACACTCCCTCGCCTTTCTTCCATGCTAAGAAAATCTTAGTTTTGTTTGGTGAAACAACATGCCCAGTTCCAAGAGATGAATCATGACAGGTCTAAGCCAATTGTGACAATCTCGTTTCCTCTGTCAGAAATTTGCTTTCTCCGGCTCTTTAAAATGGGGCAAGGGCAGGTGGGGAGTATAAGACCTAGTTTTGGCCAACAAGCTGTAGAGAAAATATTGCTGGGAATGCCCTGATGAAAGGAAAGCCCCTTTCTTTCTGGCATGTTACATAAAGGTGAAGACAAAATGCTTGGGCTGCCAAGCCTAAGGACCACACTGAGGATGGCATCATGGAAGGAGAGGGGCTGAGTCCCTGATGACATCACTGGGTCTTGATGGCATCGTCAAGCGGATGTACCAAACCTGGAGTCACCTATGCCTGGATTACCAAGCCTGTTTATTAGCTAAACATGCCAGTCAGGCTTTCAGTTACTGTATGTTAAAAAAATAATAAAAACCAAAATATAGCACTCCTAACTGATGTATGTTGCCTGATTGCCTTCCAGAAACATTGTACTGGTTTTCGTTCTCCCCAGAAGTGAGAAAGCATGCCTGGTTTCCCACTCCTTTCCCAAGACTAGGAATATAATAAAGTTTCTCTGTCCGGTTTGAAAGACTGCGTCATCAGGGCACTTTCTCCATCCAGACTGCAGCATGCAATCTGCTCTTTGGTTCAACTCAGAACTAATTCCAAAGAAAGATTGTCCCCTAGAGGGCTATCTTCTAATAGCACTTCACAGGCTAGAATTGCAGCATCCACCAGCTGCAGGCTTAGGGAACTGGTGAGAATGACTTCTGTTATCCAAGTCTATTCAAAGAATACTTAGTCAGCACCCTTCTTTGAGCTCAGCATGGGAGTAGAAACCATGGGGAAGACAAATGCAATGCGACATGGCACTGCCGCTTGCACGTGTGGTTCAGAGATCTGATGTTTAAGGTGAACCTTTAGCTAAAGTCAGCGACAGAGACCTCTGAAAGCTGAGCATGAGGTTGTCCCCATGGTTGCGGTGCTGTGATGGACACAGCACTGGACAGTTTGTCTAGAGGCCTGAGTTCCTCCCTAGCAGTAAAATCGTGAGCAAACCACAGAACCAAAGCTCACTTTATACACAGACCATCACCTTCCTTACCATGACAACCACTAACTCATAGAAACGTGAAATGGTTTCTCTAATCTTCCCAACTTGCAGATGAGGAAACCGGGGCCCAGATAGGGGTAAGCGTTGCTGCCCTGCTTTTCTTTTAGCTCATTCCCATAGCTGATTGAGTGGCTATTCACAGGGTTTTCTGATCTCAACTCACCAGAAGGAACTCTCTCAATGGAGTTTGTCCAAAACAACTGTAATTAGCAACAAGATGAGAAATTCTTGCAGCAAGTCATGACAGTTTTCTCACACAGCTACATAACAATGATCTTGTTACAAACTGGATTTTATTCAGGACCTGGACATATATAAAATGGATGCTAACTAGCCACAATTCAGGGAGGAGAACCAATGTCCTAAGGTTTTGTCCAAGGATGCAAAGCAAATAAAATTTCCTCTACAGTTGCAAACATTTTGCTATGCAGACCTCATTCCTGGAAATTGGGAATGATGAGATGTGAGGACTGAGACACCTGGATTATTTCAGGCATTTTTCAGAGTCAGGCATTTTAATATCTAGGACATAAAAATCTGAAAGTGGCTTCCAACAAGTTAGTGTCTGTCAGGTTAACAAGTCTTTTTCTCTCTGAGATGTGTTCTGCCATGATGCTTCTAGTCTTCAGAGCTAGACAAAGGATGTTATCTTTAAAAATGGCTAGTACCCAATTCACATCAATCAACACAGGCAGTGATAGAAAGTAAGCCAGCAGTGTAATGACCCTGAGCATCTTTTAAATCAAGACATTATTATAAAATTGGAGAATTTTAACCCTGGAAAGATCTTAGGCATCACTGAATCTGACGCTTTCATTTTGGAGATGAAGAAACCAAGGACAAAAGAGGTAAAGTAACTTGTATAACTGGTGTTGGGGGAGAAAAGATTTGTACCAAAAAAAAAACAACCCAGAAGACAAGGATGCAATGACAAGGATATAAGTGGGGATTAGCAGTCAGAGCTCCTGTCTGCATGGACAGTGCAGTCCCACAGATTTGCTCTCTGGTTTTCTGTGCTGATCCCACCAGAATGCCCAAGTCTTCTGCACCAGCTAGCATCTGTTCCCAAGTGTACCAGTGTCCCCAAGCAGAGACCATCTTACCTGATGTCCACACCTTCCTTTTTCTCCCTTAGGGCCTTGGATGTAACTAGCAATTCCAGGATCCCCCTGAGAAAATAAAAGATTGCTTACCTCAAATGGACAGAAAAGAAATGACAGGAAGTATGATTTTTTTAAAAAAGAAAGGCAAACCAAAGTGGACCTTTTAATTCTCTGGGCCTGCTCAATAATTCCCAAATACCCAATGCAATTAAAATTCCCAACTCTTTCAAGAATCCAAATTTTCTATAGGATGGGTTCCCTGTCAAATCTCTTATTTGTTGCAACACTAAGACAGGCTGAACAGATGCCTCATTAATGAATAATTAATTGCTTTCTGCCTGTGTGCCATAAGCAAAAAGTTCACAAGTCCCTGGATTAAAGCAGCAGAAATCCCTCAATCACCACTCACAGGATCTCCCCTTAACCCAGGCTCTCCATGCTCTCCAGGTTGTCCGGGCGGTCCCATCAAGCCCTTAAATCACAAAGAAAAAAAATGTGTCAGTTTTTAAAATCACCTATTGCCTAAGGAAGAGAACATTAAGAGAAAAAATGAGAATCATATTAAAAGAGCAATTTAGTACTTGAACGTAAAGCATTCGCTGCCAAAGAGGTGAAGTTGAGACTAGAAAAGAATACACTTTTACTAGAAATCTGTGATATGCTTGGCCCTAGGTACGCATTACCTTATTTAACCCTCACAACTCAGGAATTACCCCATTTGCATGCAGGCTCAGGGAAGTCGGACCCAGGTCTCCCTACTACCAAATCCTTTGATCTTTCCACTCCTCCCTGATGCTCCCACACAGAAACACATATAAGAAAAAGAAGGCTTTCTCCATCATGGGTCTAGGCAGCATTAGCAAAAAAAGATCTCATGCAAAAGAGAAGAAAAGAGAGAAAAAAATGCTTCCAGAGCTCCTGACAGCTATAGACAGGGGACCAGAGAGGTGAAGCAACTTGCCATAAGACAAGGATATGATAAGCAAATGGTTGCTTCTCTTAAAACCTGCCACTAATCATACCATTTCTGTGTAGTAGGTCCTACAGAGCTACAGAGTCCAGCAGAGCCCCATGCCAGCAACCTTCCTCAGATAATGTTATGTGCCCATTTCTGGAGGGGACACACCACACTCTGAGAAGAGTGAAGTGGGACCCCTCTCTGAGATCTGGCTCTCAGACACACAAGGAATGGAATGTTCTCTATGCCCCAAAAGAAGCCACTTCATAATGTTACTTGAGACTCTTCCTTACCTCTTTCCTGGCCTTATATAATGGTAGGGAGTTAGTTAATTCCAAATTCCAATCCTGCTGCTTAATTTACTAGCTAGGCAAATTTCTTTGACTTCTCACAATTTTCCTATTTGTGAAAAAGATATACCTATTTTATAGGGCTGTTATATGGATTAAGTGGAATAATAAATTAAAATGCTGAATACAGAGCCCGGCATATGGTTCCTATTATGATTTTCCCAACTCTTAGTTCCTCCTTTTCTGATCTAGACACTGGCTTCTACAGTCATCTTCCACACCTGTAGCTTTGAACATGTGTCCTCCTTGCCTAGAAACCTTCGATAGCACCTGATTACTCAGTAGAAAAAACAAAACCCCAAACATGGCATTAAATTGACTCCAACTTGTCCTTTCAGACTTTCCTCCCACTCTTTATACTTTTTATCTCACCCTCCACTCCTGTTGAACTGGAATCCTTGTTTGTCCAAACCCAGTCTGAGTTCTTCTAACTCTAAGCCTTCCCTCTTTCTTAACCTGGAACACCCTCTGTGTGTCTCTCACAGAGGTCTGAGTGAAAAATGTCCTGATTCCCCTGGAATGCCAAAGTCCTCTCCACCCTTCGGCACCATTCTCAAATGCCATAGGACCTTAGTATGGAAGGTTGGTCTCTGGCCACCTCCCTCCTCCTTCCTCATCTGGTTGTTACTCATCCTTTAAATTTCATCCTATCTTCACTCCCTCAGTGAGGCCTTCCTGACCGGACAGGTTGGATGAGATTCCCCTGCCATTTACCTGTCCTTCAGGTGCTTATCTCAGTGGTAATCCTATATCTATTCCCATAATTATTTCATTAATGTCTGTCCCTCCCCAAAGAGGCCAGCTCTGAGATAGAAAACCCACATCTGTTTTGCTCCCCATTCTACAGTCATGCCTGTATTATGATAGATGCTTGGTAAGTTTTGACGATTGATTGGATGAAAAAATGCCACTCTATTTTAGATTCCTCTCCAAGTCACTGTGCTCCCATTGGTTCTCTATTTGCACCATTCTTACAGCCTTTATCTCATCCTATCTTGTATCACAGTTCTTCCTATACAAATTTCATCTCCTGCACCAGTTAATAAGCTCTTGTTGGTCATAACCATGACTTATTTATCTTTGAACCCTTTTCTGTGTCTAGCAAAATGCCCTACAGGTAGGAAGCATGTGACAGGTGGTTATTGAATTTAACTAAATTCAATGGGAACTGATGGCTCTCCAATCTTAAAGGAAGTGTGGTGCTCTCCACTTTCTCAAAAATCTGATCCACAAACTGCAGGTTGGAAATTAAACCTCAGTAAAGAGCCATTTCTTGTGACTCCCTGTTTCACTTATCAAGAAATCAATCCAGGGGCCGGCCCAGTGGCGCAGCGGTTTAGTCCGCGCTTGGCAGCCCCGGGTTCGCGAGTTCGGATCCCGGGCTCCCGCCGACGCACTGCCTGTCAGCCATGCCGTGGCGGCGTCCCATATAAAGTAGATGAAGATGGGCACGGATGTTAGCCCAGGGCCAGTCTTCCTCAGCAAAAAGAGGAAGATTAGCTACGGATGTTAGCTCAGGGCTGGTCTTCCTCACAAAAAAAAAAAAAAAAAAAAAAGAAATCAATCCACACTTTGGGGTAAAAGCATCCTTCTAATTCCATGAGAGATGCAAAAAAAATAAGTAAATAAATTTCAGCCCCCTTTTATAATCCAGTCCATCAACAGAAGCTGATTATAGTACTGTGTTGAGATGGATCCTTCAGACTGATTCCACAATCGGTTAGTAATGTCTGCCACGGGCACAGGAAGGGAGAGTTACAGTACATATGCCAGGGATCTGCCTTCTCTTACATAGAAAGATAATTACCAGCATGAGGCAGTGTATACTCACTGTCAAGCAGATAGTACAAATAATGTACATTGGAAGGATATGGAGAAGGAGGAGATCAATATAGACTGACATGGTCAAGGAGGGCATGATGAAGAGGAAAGTTAGGAGCTAGAAATTGAAGAAAAAGTGATATTCAAATAAGCGCTAAAAATGTATGCAGGACAAAGGTATTCCAGGATGGGGTACCTAGCATGAGCCATGACACAGAAGAGGGCATGCATAAGGAATATCCAGGAGACAATGAGTAGTACAGTTTGACTGGGAAGGATACTTCTTGACTGAGATTAGTGAAGGATGTGGTTGAAAGGCCTTGAATGTAATGCTAAATCATTGGTGACAAGGAGCCATGAAAAGCCTGTGAGATAGGAATGACAATTACTCCTCTAAAGCACAACAGGCTAAGTAACTTGGTTTACATTACTCACTTCACTATCAGCAGAGTCAGGCCTTAAGCAAAGGCTGCAAATAGTCATCTCATATACATTGCCCTTTAACTCAGATTAGTACTTAAGCCACTAGATGATTCTTTCCCAGAGCCTAAAAATGAACTGTCAGAATCACTTTATGAAGTAGAAATATGAGATAAGAATATCCTCATACTTTACCTGATTTCCCCCATCTCCTTTTTCTCCAGATGACCCTGGGACTCCACGATTACCCTAGAAAAAGAAAATAAATATACAAAGAATCTTTGTTATATTAGTCACATCAGAAAATTCTAACCAGGAATAAAAAGTTTCTTTGGGGCCAGCCCAGTGGTGTAGTGATTGGGTTCACGTGCTCTGCTTCGGCAGCCCAGGGTTTGCGAGTTCAGATCCCGGGCATGGACAGATGCACCGCTTGTCAGGCCATGCTGTGGTGGCATCCCATATAAAGTAGAGGAGGATGGGCACGGCTGTTAGCCCAGGGTCAGTCTTCCTCAGCAAAAAGAGGAGGATTGGCAATGGATGTTAGCTCAGGGCTAGTCTGCCTCACACAAAAAAAAGTTTCTTTACCATTCTATCTCTGACTATGTGACAGACTAGATGCCCTGAGCAATCTTCCCTTTGAAAAATAATTCAATATTCCAGATAACAAATTTAAATATATTCTATATACATTAATGAGCTGATAAAGAAGAAGAGAAATCCTTAGAGTTCAGAATAAAGAGAAAGCAGGAATCCAGGGAAGTACTCTCCATTGGCTGTCCTAAGGACTTCTGATCACTCTGGATGTGTGTGGTATGAAAAACCACATGCTGATCATTTATTTTAAAGTGCCACCAAGTGTGTGGAAGAAGTGAACAACCTCAACTCATGCCTGAATGACTTCTCACAGATAAAGTTCAATCAGAAATGAGTTTAAATCAAAAGTCACAAAACACACAAGCGAGACACCGTGAGGGAGAAGCCAGCAGAAACAACAGACAACAAAATCAGACTTGCAATTGCTATAGATATTGGAATTATTATATACTAAATATAAAATAAGTATATTTAATACATTTAAATAAGTAAAAAAAGAATGAGTAAAAAATAACCAACTTTAAAAAAAAGGTCAAGCAGATTTGAGAATCTAACAGAACTTCATGAAGTGAAAATTAGAATAATTGAAATTAAAAATCCAATTGACAGGTTAAATGACATATCAAACACAAGATTAGTGAACTAGAAACTGAAGAAATTATTCCAAAGGCAGCATAGAAAGACAAAGAAATAGTAAATATGAAAGACAAGTTAAGAGACATTGAGGATAGAACAAGAAGTTCTCACAAATTTCGAACTAGACTTTCATAAAGAGATAATAGAGACAATGGGAAAGATAAATATTTCAAAATGATAATTTGCTAAGGATCTTCCAAAACTTATAGAAGGCACAAATGCTCAGATTCAAAAGCCTAGCAAGTGCCAAGAAAGATAAATAAAAAGAAATCCACACCTGGACACATCATATTGAAACTGCAGAACACTAGAAACAAAGGGAAACTTTTAAAGCAGCCTGATATATTTTTTAAGGTTGCTGACAAAGGAACAACAATTAGTTTGATGGATAACTTTTTAACAGCAATAATGAAAAACAAAAGACAATAGAAGCCAAAAGACTATGTAATTACAGTTTCAAAGTGCTGAAAGAGAGTGACATCAGCATCATGGTGGAGTGAGAGTCCCCCTAAGACACAACAAAAACATCATTTGCATACCAACAGAGGTCAATCAAACACTACAAAGGATTTCTAAGAGATGCTTGCTGCAGTACATCTGACGGTGGAGGCACAGGAAGCCCCAAAGGACGTGAGGAGAGGTAAGGAGATTTAATCCCCCTCCCCATTCCAGTGGCAAAGACAGACAGCATGGCTCACAGGCAGAGAGGGGGCAGGGGAGGCCCTCTGCAGGGAAAGCTATTGCCCTCCAGATGCTCTCACAGACTGTCGAGAGATCTCACAGACTGGGAAGCAACGACGGACTGTTTTGGGGGTGTGGTAAACGCCCCAAGAGAGCCAGAAAGGAAGCCCCCAGGTCAAGCAGGTGAAAGAGAGAACCCCTCCCCCAACATGCTCTGCGCTTCAGCACAATCCCTCCAGGGACTGCAGTGTGCTTAGAACACACCGCTCGTGACCTCCACCCAGTGGCGGCAAGTGGAAACTGCAGGACCAGAAATTATCAAGATGAAGAATAGCAAAGGTAAATCAGCCGGCTCTATGCAAAAGTATCCTAAGTCTCCAGATCAAGAGAAAAATGACAAACACCCAGAAACCAACCCTGAAGGCACAGAAATCTATAACCTGAAAGACAGAGAATTCAAAATAGCTATCATAAAAAAACTCAACAAATTACAACAGAACACAGAGAAACAAATCAATGAATTCAGGGATTTCTTCACAAAAGAGATTGAAACCATAAAGAAAAACCAATCAGAAATATTGGAGATGAAAAACACAATGGATGAGATAAAGGAAAACCTGGAGTCTTTAAAGAGCAGAACTGACAATATGGAGGAAAGAATTAGCATTATTGAGGATAGCCATGCAGAAACGTTCCAGATAGAGGAGGAGAGAGAACTAAGACTAAAAAGAAATGAAGAAATTCTTTGAGAAATATCAGACTCAATTAGGAAAAGTAACATAAGGATAATAGGTATTCCAGAAGGAAAAGAAAGGGAAAAAGGAGCAGAGAGTTTGTTCAAAGAAATAATAGCTGAGAACTTCCCAAACCTGGGGAAAGAGATGGAAATAAGAGTGAATGAAGTCAATAGACTACCTAAATATATAAACAGGAAAAGACCAGCTCCACGGCATATAGTAGCAAAGCTAGCAAAAGTTAATGACAAAGGAAAAACATTAAGTGCAGCTAAACAAAAAACAAAATAACATACAAAGGAAACCCCATCAGGCTCTCAGCTGATTTCTTGACAGAAACTCTACAGGCTAGGAGAGACTGGAATGATATATTCAAAATCCTGAGAGACAAAAACCTTCATCCAAGAATACTTTATCCAGCGAAAATATCCTTCACATATGATGGAGAAATAATAACTCTCCCTGATAAACAAAATGCTGAAAGAAAGTAATTATTTACCCAAGAACTCTTTCAAGAAAAAAGATAAAGAGATTTTTAAAGAGACAAAAACCAACAAAGGTTATGAAGGGCCTGGCCCCATGGCCAAGTGGTTAAAGTTCTGCCCCTCCAGCAGCCTGGGTTCACAGGTTTGGATCCCAGGGTAGCCCTGCTCCACTCACCACCCATGCTGTGGCAGTGTCCCACGTACAAAGTGGAGGAAGACTGGCACAGATGTTAGCTCGGGGCTAATCTTCCTCAAGCAAAAAAAAGCAATAAAAAAACCAATGGAGTTTATGAACTTCACTAAAGGAAATTCTAAAAGTTATACCTTAGGTAAAAGAAACATGACCTTTTCATGTTCTTTTGAAGGCATCAGAGAAAGTAACAAATATGAGGGAAAAGCTAGATAAGCATTGACTAAATAAAGCAATAATGATAACAATGTCTAATTGGTAGAATTTAACACAAAAATGGAAATAAAATACTGGACAATAATATGTAATATGGGAGGCAGTTGACTAGAGCTAAGTTTCTAGGGTCCTTGTATTTTGGGGATGAGAGCAAATATATAGATAACTTTAGACATTGCTGAGTATGCATGTCAAAATTTCTAGACTAATCATGAAAAATATCAATAGAGTGTATAAATGCCAAACTAGTAGAGGGGAGAAACATAGAATGAGAAACTTTCTGTACCTGTTCTCCATCCAAGCCATCAACACCATCATCTCCAGGGTTTCCCTGTGGAGCAAAGGAAGGTCAGAATGTCAGAGACAAGAGGACAAGGGGCATGTGGTTATTGCTTTGATGTTAACTTACTTGCTAATATTTTTTTCAGTTGGTAGAAGAATCTAGACCTTCCAAAACAACATTTATATACTGCATTCAATTATTAAAAAGCAATGATTATTTTCTTCCAGAAATAGTCGTTAGTGTTATATATTGTTTTTCCCCACAGTTTCAGGTGCTAAAAATAGGATAAGAGGGGGCCGGCCTGGTGACATAGTGGTTAAGTTTGCACGCTCTGCTTTGGCAGCCTGGGGTTCATGGGTTTGGATCCCAGGCACCACTTATCAAGCCATACTGTGGTGGCATCCCACATATAAAGTAGGGGAGGATGAGCATGGATGTTAGCCCAGGGCCAAACTTCCTTGGCAAAAAGAGGAAGATTGGCAACACATGTCAGCTCAGGGCTAATCTTCCTCACACACACACACACACACAAAAGATAAGAAAAAAAGAAACTCAAATTTTGAATGGATAGAAAGACTTCCTTTTAAACTTTTGCACTGGGAACAAGTCACCCTTTCACAAGACTGAATGAAACGTTTCCGCCTGGTTGTCTGCATGTTAAAGATGGTCCTTTTTTCACTGACTTTTTTAATTTAAAAAGACTGGCAAATATGCCTGAATTAATCTGCATAATGGAAACTTGGAAGATCTCAGACTGAGGAATTAAATGGGAGTGTATCCATATGTGTGCATTTTGGGAGACTTACAATAAAAAAAACTCCTTAAGAAAAGAATTGAAAAACTGAGGCTAACTAGATAATAAGAGCAAAAACTGGCAGTTGCATAATGACATCTCAACAAATGTTCCACGACTTTCAAATTATGGGCCCTTTGTTTTGCCAACTATCTCAAAATGACAGTTAATATATTTACTATAAAATATCTTTTGGGGGAAAAAATCCAGAGTTTTGCAAGCAGAATAAAATGCATTTTACATGTGTGAAATAGTGATTTACTCCTACTGTCCACAAGAGGAAATCAAGTTTCAGGCATTTTTTTAACCAAAGTACAGCTGAGTTAGTGCATGAAAATAAGCATATGCAACTGTCAGACTGAAATCCCATGATATATTTGCCACAGGCCATAGGGGTGAATCAGTGGTACCAGGAGACGTGAGTAAAGAAGCTCTGTCAGTCCTTGTCTGTCTTGTTCATCACTTGGTAACCACTCCCTGGGATAATGTGGGGAAGGGAGTGGGTACCTAATAAATACTTTTTTTGCTTCTGAATCTGAATGTAAAGTCATTCCCTATTGTGCCAGCTCCTTTCCTACAAATCCTGTCCTGGCATCCTTTCCCGTTTGACACCCACTTTGACCAGACCTTCCTGATCACACCTTCAATTCAGGACCAACTCATCCAGACCATCACGGGATAAATATGGTGGCTCAATTATTATAGAGTTAGCAAGCCTTGAAAGTGATAATCATACGTAATCCTGCTTAAACCTGAAATATATGTCTTACAAATAGCCACTCATTAGCAGGGCAGTTCGGCTGTTAATACCATGTGACATATCCCCTTGTCTAAAAGTCTTAAACCCACCTCACTCAAGCAAAGGAAAAGCAATTGGACTCAGCATCGTGTTTCTCAAAGAAACTGATCTCCAGTTTAAGAAGAGTAAGGAAAGTCACCTGTTTCTCAAAGAAACTGATCTCCAGTTTAAGAAGAGTAAGGAAAGTCACCTACCTTCTCTCCTGAAAATCCTCTTGTTCCCTAAAGTTAGGAAGAAATAAAAATTGAGCTTGAATGAGACTCTTAAACCATTGTTTCATTTAGGAAACAATATGTTCCCTAATTTCAAGAAAATGCAATTAGATCAAAATGAAGATTTCTTCCTCAGCGACTGTAATGGACATCCCCGCACTCGGATTACTGTCACTCCCCTTTGCTTGTGACTTGGAGAAAATTGCACCCTGGAACTCCTCACATAGTAGGGGTGAGCGAGACACAGCAGTGACCTGCCACTTATTATTATAACAATCACGTTTTTCCAACACTGGCTAACGAGCAAGAGAGGGCTTCCAGGAACAACGGGACAAATTAATTGAAAGAGTCACTTGTTGAAATACACAGAATATGGTCATTGTGATCAGAAAAATTCTCTATAGGTCTCTAGGGTTGTAGAAAATTTTCTCTGGCCTTATTAAAGGAGACTCTCTAATCCTGGAAGGTTAAGAGATGTTTAATGCAACCACTCAAAAAGGGTGCCCCAACCATTATCATTTTAGCCTTTAAAATTTTAGTGTTCTCAGCTGCCAACACTGTGACTATTTTCCTGTGGGTTTTTTCTGGTACCAGAACCTGTGCACATGCAGGACAGGCCAGAAATGCTGGGGCATTAGTGCTCCCTAGGAGCAGCCCTCAACCAATGCCTGATAGGATTTGGTGTATGAATATCCCGGCTGCCTCACAACATTGAGATGCATGTTGGACACTGGCTCCCAGAGTTCCTCAGCAGGATTAGACTCTGTCTACCCACGGTGGTAATCTAATTGACAACGCACGCTTTTCAGGCCTCCTTCCCTCCCTAACTTCCCTACTCCCCTACTAGTGTTTACTGAGATCCCCTCCCAGTAAACTATCTGTACTTGATTCTTTTTCTCAGGCCTTACATCTGGGAAACCATCAGTCAGAGAAGGAGCTAAGGCACGATAGCTATGTTGAAGAATTAAGATTTTCTTCAAACTCAAAGGATGAAATAGAGATAGGGAAAGAATTCCACAGCTCAAGGTCACGCTTACCTTAAGTCCTTTCATACCCGGGCATCCTTTCTCACCTCGGAGTCCAGGAAGACCTTGGGGGCCTCTTTCTCCCTGTGGAATGGAATGAAGATACATGTGGAGACAGTCAAGAAACTATCTCTATCCCACTCAACCAACTTGCTCTATTGTAAGCTTCTTGGAGACAAGGATGATGTCTCATTTATTTATCTCTGTGTTTCCAGCAATAACAACCATCAGAATGACTAAAACATGCATGGTTCTCACAGTTACTTCTACCTCCTCAAAGACTTGATCAGATCACCTCAAGGCAGTCAGATTGTTCATCCATCAACTGCCCACACTGATGACCCCAAATCATACAAATCCAAATTATGTATATTTTTGACCAATTCAATCAAGCATCTTGGGCAAAACTTCAGCATTCAGACAAAACAGAAGGTGTGTCCGAATATTTCCTTCAGGCAGCTAAAATTGGGTGAAGTTTTCCATGTGGTCCCACAAAGCATGGACCACTATTTAACTCTTTTTCTTCTAGGTGAAATCCTGCCCATTCCCAAGGTATAGATTATATGTTACCTCCTCTTCTGAGAAGTTTTTTCTGTTAACCCCACCCAATTGTCCCTTTGGTTTCCTTGTAGTATTTTGGGGATTATCACTTATCACATCATATCACAGTGGGATTTGTGTGTGTGTGCATGTGTGTGTGTGGAAGATTAGCCCTGAGCTAATATCTGTTGCCAACCCTCCTCTTTTTGCTGAGGAAGACTGGCCCTGGGCTAACATCCATGCCCATCTTCCTCTACTTTATATGGGGTGCAGCCACAGCATGGCTTGACAAGCAGTGCATTGGTCCAAGTCCAGGATTCGAACCCGTGAACCCTGGGCCGCCAAAGTGGAGCGTGCAAACTTAACCACTACGCAGCCTGGCCAGCCCCAGGATTTGTTTTTAACATATCAGAATCTCTTGCTCTATTGTAAGCTTCTTGGAGACAAGGATGATGTCTCATTTATTTATCTCTGTGTTTCCAGCCCTAAGCACTGCATCTGGCACACAGTAGACACCCAACAGGACTTAAAGAATGACTTCCTGAATTATATTAATGAGTATAACCTTTAGATCTAGGTATTGGATAAGGAAGGGAATGGTAGATATTATGCCTTTTGCCAAATTGATTAAGTATGAATTAGAAAGTAGTGCACATTCCATGAGCTTTCATCAAAAAATGGTCTACAAACATAACATCTAACTTAGACTTCATGAGGTTGGATAACTTCCCTACATAAGCTGCCCAGGACAGTAAAAGGGAACATGGTAAAGCAAGAAGCACTCTGGATCTAGAACGAAAGAACCTGGGTTCAAGTCCTAGTTCTGCTTCCAACTTGTTTTGTGAGCTTGGACAAGCACATGACTCTATGAATTACAATTTCCTCCATTTATAAAACATGGATTTGCATAATACTAATTGTAATCATTCAGAGGATTTTTGTATTGAATGCACTACATATTGTATTGAAAGTACTTCACAAATTGGACAAATAAGGTATTTTATACTTAACAGGCAGCAAGAGATAATGAGAAAAGCACAGGTTCTGGCATCAGACAGAGATGGGTTTGGGCACATCTCCAACCCTCTCTATGTGACCTTAGCAAGTTACTTCCTCTCTCTGTTTCTACTTCCACATCTGTGAGATGAAAGTATTAACACATACCAGTAGGGTTGCGATGAAGATTAAATGTGATTGATGTATACAAAATGCCTAATGCAGGGCCTAACAATAGATGCTAAATAAACGTCTGTTTTCCCCCTTCTTCCTAATCTATATGAATTTTGAGGTTCAATGTGTGGTGTTTAAGCTTCATCTGGAAAATTAAATCCTGACACATCTACTGTACTATCTAACACTGTGTAGTGTTATCAATAATGAATAATTGGCTGTTGTCTTTATTAGAAAATAGTTGCTATATACAAAACAAATGTCCCTGATAAAGCAGGGAGACCAAGGAAAAATTCTTAAAGTTGTATTTTTAACAAAACATTAAAAATAAACTCACTCTTAGGATGGCTATTACTTTTGAAAAATAATAAAAAATAAAACAAAATAAGTGTTGTTGAGGATGTCAAGAAATTGGAACTCTTATGCACTTTCGGTGGAAATATAAAATAGTGTAGCCGCTGTGGAAAACAATAAGGCAGTTCCTCAAAAAATTAAAAATAGAATTACCATTTGATCCAAGTGAATTCCACTTGTGGGTATATACCCCAAAGAACTGAAAGCCAGGTCTCAAAGAGATATTTCACCCCCACGTTCATAATAGCATTACTCACAATAATCAAAAGGTGGAAGTAACCCAAATGTCCATTGATAGATGAATGGATAAACAAAATGTGGCATATACATACAATGGAATATTATTCAGCCTTAAAAGGGAAGGAGAGTCTAACATGCTACAACATAAATGAATCTTGAGGACATGATGTTAAGTGAAATAAGCCAAAAAGACAAATACTGTATGAGTCTACTTAATGAGGTACCTAGAATAGTCAAAATTATAAAGACAGAAAATAGAATTGTGATTGCCAGGGGATGGAGGGAGAGGAGAATGAGGAATTAGTGTTTAATGGGTACAGAGTTTCAGTTTTGCAGATAAAAAGAGTTCTGGAGATGGATGGTGGTGATGGTTGCACAACAATGTGAATGTACTTAATAACACTAAATTGTACACTTAAAACACTTATACACTTGAAAACAGTTAAGATGGTAAATTTTATTTATGTTTATTTTACCACAATTTAAAATATATATTTTTAATTGTGAAGAAAAAGGAAAAAACTCACTTTTATGGCTTTTATTCTCAGTTTCTAAAGTTTCAGTTGCTGTACACACATGATCAAGTATGTGTTTTCCCAAAATTAGTCTTCAGAAAAAAGACAATTCTTTAATTTGAGTCTTCAGAAAGTCTTCATAAAGTTTTTCATATTTCAGAGTACTCTCTCCATTACTTAGCTTTGAATAGCATAGTGTTAATTTGAGATATTTATGGAATGCTTTGAGATATTTATGGAATACTTATGGATATTTATGGAACCTATAAGATCAACTTAAAAAGAAACAAAAGGAGGTAAAGAAATCCAACAAAGATTTATTTACTATATTTGAGGATGAGACCTCACAATTTCCAGTGTTAGGTGCTATGCAAACCAGACTTTCAAAAATCACTTTTATTAGCAGTAGAATTCATGATTACCATGTGGAGACCATGAAAATATTCCTAGAAGAAAAATGAGGCAATGAATTTTGGGAGCTGGGAATAAAATTTCCAATGACAGATTTCATAAATAGTCTTAAAAGTGGTTTATCTTAAACAAGACAGAAGTGAACACAAAATTGTCTAGAAAATCAGGTGAGATGTTTCCAAAAAGTGGTTCCAGTAATAAAGAAGAAACTAATATAGAAACTACATGGGAAGAATTTTTAATAAAATGGTTTGATAAAATATGAGAGAAAAAAACAGAATTTGTAATTTAATGTATCATTTTACCTAAGACTTTAAAATGTTTATGTGTAACTAAAAAAGTTAAATATTATAAGAAGACATTTGTCTAGTTCACCTATATCCCTAAAAGTTCATATATTCTAATTGGGCAAAAACATTTTTTTTAGGATGTTCTCATGAGAAAACAGGAATTACTGTATAATGGGCACATATGTTAAATTGTTTTGAGAACAAAATGTGGACTTACTCTGTTTCTCATTCAAATATTAAGCTCTACTATGTTTAAAAATTGGCCTCCCATCTGCTCACAGTAGTTGCTTAAAATTATCAACTATAACCACAACTTAATGAAAAGAATAATATCACCAAAATCTTTTCAAATGCTAGGCTGGTTCAAGTTATTTTATGAGAAATGGGAATAAGAATAATATCCTACTTTGTAGATGAAACATGGAAACGTATACAAAATGTTTAGCTCTGTATCTGGCATATATGAAACTCTCAACATATGTTAGCCGTGTTCGTTACTACTGAAGTTACACAACTATTTTTGGTGACCTTAGCTAATCTGACTAATTTAATATATAACTAAGGCTGTGATGTGTAAACAATGCAGAAGTCATTATTCAAACCACCACTTCATAATACTTAAATTTTAAAAATATATAGAATTCATGAGTCTGGAAGGTTGTATTTTCCTAAGATAGCCACAACAATATCTCCATGCTCTTCTGCTATGTGACTTTGCCACTCTCCCATCAAGAGGAGGAGTCCAACTCCTCCCTCCCCAACCTCACCCCTTGAATCTGGTCTGGACTAAGTGACCCGCTTGTACCCAACAGAATGTGGCAGACAAGTTGCTGCCTGACTTCTGAGGCTCACTCAGAAGGCTTGCAGCTTCGGCTATGGTCTCTTGGAATACTCAGTCTCAGGATGGACCCTCTCTGTTGGGTACTCCCTCTTAGACACAGCTGCCATACAATTCCAGCTTGGCCTGTCCTTCCACCATTCCAGCCAAGAACCAGACACATTAGAGAGGAAGCCATCTTGGCAGTGGGTCCATCATGGCAGTGGGTCCTCCAGCCCCAGACGGCCTAGTTAGCCCAGCTCAGGCCCCAGACACCTAGCAAAGAGCTGCCCCACTGTTCCCTTTTCAGTTTCCCCACTCACAGAGTCTGTGAACGTACAGTAGTCCCCCCTTCTCATTTTCTATGGTTTCAGTTACCCATTGTCAACCGTGGTCAGAAAATATTAAATGGAAAATCCCAGGAAAAAACAACTCATAAATTTTAAATTGTGCATCCTCTTCTGATAAGCGTGATGAAATCTCGAGCTGTCCAGCTCTCTCCCACCCCAGGGGTGAATCATCCCTTCTTCCAGTGTATCCACGCTGTATAGGACCCCCAGCCGTTGGTCATTTCATAGCCAGCTGGGTTATCAGATGGACTGTCATGGTATTGCAGTCCTTGTGTTCATCACCCTTATTTTACTTAATAATGGCCCCAAAGCAGAAGAGTAGTGATGCTGGCAATTCAGATATGCCAAAGAGAAGCCATAAAGTGCTTCTTTTAAGTGAAAAGGTGAAAGTTCTCGACTTCATAAGGAAAGAAAAAAAAATCATATCCTGAGTTTGCTAAAATCTATGGTAACTTTTATTACAGTATATTGTTATAATTGTTCTATTTTATTATTTGTTATTGTTCTTAATCTTTTACTGTGCCTAATTTATAAATTAAACTTTATCAATGGTGTGTATGTAAAGGAAACAACATAGCAACATAGGGTTCAGTACTATCTCAGGTTTCAGGTGTCCACTGGGGTATTGGAACATATCCCCTTAGGATAAGGGGGGACTATTGTAGTAAAACAATTGTTGTTTTGCACCATGAAGGGTTTTTTGGAGGGAAAGGGGTGGGGAGTAGTAATAAATAACTGGAGCAAAGAGTTAGTTATGTATCCTTATATACTTTCAACTTAAACCTACAAATTAGGGGCCCCATTCTGAAATTGTTCTGTCTATGGAGACATGTCTGCCGCTGAGAAAACTGATCTGACCAATCTGACCATTGTCGGGAAACAATATTAAAAGCCACTCAGAGGACAGCACATTATGAAGTCACCTTCTCTTGCGAGAAATGAAATAAAAAGAAAATAAGACCCACCAGAGCTGCGCTGGCAGATCCAGTAGCCACTAGCCACGTGGCTACTCGGCACTTGAAATGTGTGCGCCTATCCAAATTCAGATGTGCTGTAAGTGTAAAAAACACATTGGTCTTCAAAGACAGTATATTTAAAAAGTAAGATATCTCAGCAATTTTTATATTAATTACATGTTGAAATGATTATATTTTGGATATATTGGGTTAAATGAAATATATTATTAAAATTAACTTCACCTGTTTCTTTTTATTTTGAAGTGGCTACTATAAAATTTTAAATTATATGTGTCACTTGCATTGTATTTCTAGCTCTGTACTAGAGGGTCTTTATAAAACATCCTGGTTTTAGAATGTTAAGGTAGCAGAGAAGGGGGACAAAAATCATCTCCCACCCTAGACAGACAAGGGCTTATTTATACTATTTGCCTGAAATTTGTGTCAATGATCCTGATGGTTGGTCAGACCTTAAGTTATTCTCTTAACTTTGGCCAGGCTCATTGAAATACAGGCCAAGCAGACAAATAAAATAACACTTAAAGGACATTTTAAAACATCATAAAAACAGGAAGGAATATTTTCACTACTCCTAAACAAAATAGAAAAAAATCCATAATTCACATTTCTGAATGTATTTCTAACATCTAAGATTATGCTTACTGAGGTAAAATAAGAGAGAAAAGTTGAGCAATTCTCCCATAAATGTAATCAAAGAAATGGATTGTCTTACATAGTTCTCAGCAGCTGCATTTTTCTCTGATTTCTGCTTATTTTCCAAGTTCAGACAGCTTTAATGTTCAGAATAATAAAATACTGTGCTACTCTAAATGGAGCAATGAAAACATTAATGCTTATATATACCAGTAGTTTGAAGTTTGGTCCAAAGACCCATCAGGTTCCCCAGGATCCTTTGGGAGGGGGTGCTCAGAAAGGTAAAACTATTTTCCCAATTGCACTAAAATGTTATCTCCTTTTTTTACTCTTACTCTTTCCCAAGTGTACAGAAGAGTTTTAAGAGGCCACATAGCAAGTGATATCACAACAGACTGAATTCAGAAGCAGATAGATGAATGTAGCTTCTCCTAATAAGGCAGACAGTAAAGATATTTGAAAACACATAAAACAACGCCACTCTTCTCACTAATATATTTTGTTTTGGAAAATATCATCATTTTTCATAAAGGAATATGTCATTTATGTTAACATATAAAGGGGTTTTTTGTCATTATTTTGAAATAAAATAAATAATTTAAAATTCTCTCAGGTTTAATTTCTAATGTGGTAAATATAAATAGATAGAAACCACATCAACAAAAGCTCTTTGAGGTTTGCAGTTATCATTGAGAGTGTAAAGATATCCTGAGACCAAAAAGTTTGAGAACCAGTGGTATATGCAAATCAACTTTAAAATAGACACCTGTGGCAAAGTGGTTTTTCTATCATTTAAAATTAACTGAAAAACATGGGGTTTTTTAATCCTTTTGGAATTTATGTGATGTGATAAAAATGGTCCCTATCACATTCCAGTCCCCTAGCTAATAATTCTCTATATAAACATTTTTCTCCACAATCACGTGATAGATAACTTTCCCTTACCCAGCACGTTCCCAGGGATGTATCCATGGTTATAGGCAAACCATCGGTGGGTAACTACAACTCCATCATCTTCTCCCACTCAGGAAGGCATCTGAGGGATCTTGTTATAAGAATGGCCTTGGATTCTTTTCAATTTATTTTGTTAAACCACTTATAAACTTAGTTACCTTATTAATAGTAACAAATTACCTACAATTTAGCTCATGATTAACAACTACTGTTACATGCGAGCACATTAGACACAGACCACTTTTTCACTTATCTCCAATTCACTGATTAAAAACCAAAATGACCATACTTCATCACTGCACATCTTCTAGAGATTATATCTTTGCCAAGTTTGTCCACCTGACATTTGTTACAATAAATGGTTATTTTCAGATAGATGGCATACCTACTTTAAATGGCATAGGTGACAAAAACTTTCATGACTTAAGCTCAATTAAATATTGCTAATACTTGACCCACTTTACAATATTCCTTCAAAGAAAAAAATAAGACTCAGGACTTACAAGTCCACCTTCTTCACCAGGATAACCAGGTAATCCGCCAGAACCCTTCTCTCCCTGAGAAGAAAATAAATCGAAATAAATAAACTCTAAATCCTTCATTTCTCAAATCTGCGTGAAATAAAAAGTGCTACTAATAGATACCCTTGTCTTAGTGAGCTGACATTTTTTTGAGATTCTACTAAGTGTTGGGCGTGATGTGCAGAGACGTAGAAATAGATACTCTTGGTCTGTGTTAAAGTGAAAACTTGTACACCTGTTTGTCTTCATAATATTTTTATTTTTCTAAAATACCTTTTTAAGCCATCCTATTGTGAAAATCCAAACCAAAACTAGTTTCTACCTAATAGTTAAAGGAAAACTTAGTACTGTTAAAGAGGCCTTTGACCTCATTTTACAGAACGTCTGTAAGCAAAGGTGTTACTGTCCATGATGAGAAATGGTTGTTTATTTCTATATGACTCAGCTATTTAGTCTCCTTTTTTCTTTTTTTTTTCCTTTCTTTTTTATACTTCTTCTGAGATACCTAAAACATAAACCATTTCCTCTCAAGGAAGTTTGGTTTGCCATTTTATAGCCGGATGTGTTTATTTAGTCTAAAAACTGGTCAAGGAGATATAGTAGCCGTAGTCTATTTGTGATAACAAAGATATAAAAGTCAAGCAACCACTGAATTCTAACAAAAAGAAAGAGCAGAGAAGTCAAAATTTCAGTGTCCTTGAGTTGCTAAAAAAACATGTGAAGATGTTCCCAAGCTTGATTTTCTGATTCTCCAGTCTGATATTAAAGAACAATATGGGGATGGGGGGCAGAACCTAATGCTAAGTCACAACTACAATTTATTTTTCAAAAATTAAGTATAAAATTTATACTGTTCTAAATTAAGATTGATCCACAAAGTCAGTAAGAGCTCATTCCAACAACCTCATGGAAAACCTTACAAAGAGAGAATGTAAAATGATGGGCAAAGCCAATGCATTTGACTCAACCTTACATGTGCATTTGTGATTATATCGCATCATAAAGCTATAGTCCTTGTGAGAATGGAACTTTTCAGCCCTGAACATCTGACATATATATTGAGGACCATTTCTTCTCTTTTTTTGCTGAGGAAGAGTCTCCCTGAGCTAACATCTGTTGCCAATCTTCCTCTATTTTGCATGTGGGTCATGGCCATGGCCACAAGTGGTGTAGGACCAGGCCCGGGAACTGAACCCTAGGCCGCCAATGCTGAGCGTGCTGAACTTAACCACTAGGCCACCAGGGCCGGCCCCTGAGGACCATTTCTGATGAGATATTCTCCCTGAAAAGCGTGAAGTAGTAATTTTCCTGTCAGTTAACCCTGGAGTTAACAGAAAGATCCAAATCAACCACTCATGAACCAGTAACTGTATCTTTCTTCAGACTTTAATGCTATCAAATAGAATATTAGACAGGAGGGAAAGAGGCACTGACTGCTGTAAAGAAAGCAGATGTTGGACAAGTGAAAATTTTGTAGACAAGTGAAAACTTCTGTGCAGTGGTGGAATATGTGAAAGGACTTGTCAAATGAATGTAAACAGGCAGCATCCTCTAGTGGAAAGAATGTGAGACTTGGGGTCATGTAGGCACAGGGGCTTAAATCCCAAAATGCCTCTTTGTAACTCTGTGACTTTGGGACAGCGATGTTCTCTCTTTGAGCCTCAATTTCACATCTGTAAAATAACACTTACCTCAAAGGTTTGGTAAGAGGGTAGAATTAGAAAAGGTGTGTTAAAGACACAACACAGGGCCTGGTACGTTGTGGATACTAAAATGTCATCTCTCTCCTTCCCCCATCCACACCCAAGGAATTCTCACCTTCCTCCCAGGGGTCCCACCGTCACCTCTGTGCCCCTCTTCTTCAAAACACTTCACATACATATTGCAACACGTTCTTTCTACAATTGTGTCCTGAAAAACAGAATCCATATCACATATAGCTTTTTTCACCTGTGTTAATCTACATCACGTTACACACTAAAGAGACAAAATTCCCTCAATGTTTTAAAAATTATTAGAATTAATAGACCCAGTGAAGGATGGTGTTTAAAAAAATACTTACAAGTTGCTTCACTAAGATGCTTGGGAGGGATCGCAGTTTGACACTCAGAGGTTGGTTATATGCAAATCCTCTGCCAAATTCTAGCTCCTGGAGTTCTTCTAATTTATGCACACCTTCCAAGCCAATAATGAGGAGCCCAGAGTATCCTTCAAAATACAAACAGGTAGGCAGTTTACTTGCATGTCTTTTGAATGGTCTCTCTTTTTCTCAGCCTCAGATATTCATCCATCATCTCACCCCTCCCATGTCCTTCACCTGTCTTGTCTCACACTGCATTTTTGTTAAAATCAAAACTAGTTTATGATATGCCTTCTTAAAGAATTGATCTGATATCTTTCAGTCTCACCAGCTGAAAGTTAAGCAGTTAGATAGAACCACGAAGGACTCTCATATCTCTCTGATAGCCCCTACTTCTATTTCATAGAGGGTTTCATGTCTTATTGTATTAAGTTACATCCTTTTAAACCCATTCCTGAAATAGACTTGGTTTACTCTTAGAAATTATGGCAGTCATTGGGACTGTTCATAAATATTCTGATTCTTCTACTTAAGGGCACATGGTAGGATTTCACTTCCTTGAGAAAGTTATAAATTCTCATTAAGCTTAAATTTCTTACCTGTAAATATATTATCTATCTCCTGAAAGTTAAAAGTGTCCATATCGCTTGCTCTAAGCAATGAAATGTGAGTAGAAGTGACATATGTCACTCCCTGGGAGAAATTTTAAGAGCAATACACAGTTTGCACAATTTCCCTTCCCCTGCCACGGGAATAGACCCCTCCTTCAGCCTGGGTCTTTGAGTGATGAGCATGAGGCAAAGGTGAATGGGCATGAGGCATAAAATGAATACTTTCTTGCTGGCTTAAGCTACTGAGGTTTCGAGGTTGTTATTGCAGCATAACCTAGCCTATCCTCCTGAGGCAGGCACTAAAGGTCATCTGAACTTGTCCACAGAACACAGAACAAATGGACAAAGACACTTTTCAAATATGGCTAGAAATCACTGTTTGTAGAATTTCAGAACAAATATTACAATATTATTATTTTAAATGGTAAATTCATACACACACACATCAGCTTTTTGCTATTGTAAACAAGCTGCTTAACAATCTTGTGGTTAAAAGTTGTATACATAGTCTTAATTATTCCTTAAAATAAATTCCTGGAAGTAGAACTGCAAACACAGGCAAAGTTTGCAGTCTTTTGTCATACACTCCCAAATCTCTTCCAGAAAAGTTGCAACATTTTAAACTTCCAGTGGCAATCTGTGAGATGAATTCACGTGGGAGCAAGCTGTCGTGAAAAATATTCCGGCACATTGTTAACCAATGGAAAACATCGTCCCCAGAAGAATATACTGAACCATCCTCTACCAAGGAGGGAGAAGGGTCAGAGAGCTTGAACAAGTCAAGCTGCTGGTTGTTCATCCCAAGTTTGCTTTACAGCCTTTATGTGCCACAAAATAGGAACAGCCCAAGCAACCACACACAGTCTTACAGGCAGTGCTGCCCAAGCACACCCAGCTGAGGGAGGTGGTAGGCACTGAAATCCAGCCAGCACGCCACTCACCAAGCCAGGTGAGGGGGTTGCATCTACCCAGAGCATTGGGCATCTTTTTCAAATTTCACAAAGATGCCATATAGATTAGCAGCAGCCCTTGGAGTTGGAGAAGGAGGAAGAATTAGGGAGCAGAAGAGGGAGCAAGGGTAGTAGAAAGAGCAAGACCCAGCTTCGGGCCAACTCCAGAGTTTAGGAAAAAGAGATATAAGGACCCCTAGGTAGCCCGAAAGAGCAAACACCCACTCACAATGAAGGAATAGTTGCACCTTCAACCCTCAAAAGCAGATGCCAGATGGTCAGTCCTGTCTGAGGCAGAGAGACCCTGAGTCAGTGTCAGGGATGTGGGGCCCTGGGTTCTCTCAGCCCTGAAGAACCCCCCGATTTGTTCAAAGAGGAAGACTGGGCATCAGCCTAGTGGGCACTGGGCTCCATCCACCTGGGTTAGCATACGGAAGGCTTAATAGAGTCCAGTGCCATCTGGAAATCTGAGTGTCTCAGCCACTGTGGGAGGAACGAGGCCACACAGGGCAAATCAGTGCACTCACCTTTGCTGCGGAGAAGCTCGGATGTGTCCTTCAGTCTCTCTAAATCATCATCCAGTCCGTCTGTAAACACTAAGAGGACCTGTTGTTTATGAGGGAAAGGGCGATGGGGGAAGGGAAGAGGGAGAGAGGGAGTGGAGAGGGAGGAGAGAGGGAGAAAGGGAGGAAGGAAAAGGAGAGGGGAAGGGGAATGGGGAAGATGGATGCTATAAATTACACATTTCTTAAAAATTCAAGAGTAAGCTTAGCTTTTCTGGTTGTATCCAGCTTTTCACCCTGTTTCTTTTTACCTATTCATTTATTTGTTACTTTATTATACATTCACTTTTACTTCAACCTCCTCCTGCCAAAAAAAAAAAAAAAAAAATGAATTTGAACCAGCTTAACGTGTTCACTTAAAAATACCTTCCAAAAAAGGTATTTTATCTTTATCTCCCAATATTCATGTTTACCAATGCAAAAATACCAAAATTCTAATGCATTTTCTATAATTAAAATGTGTTACCTTTAGTCATAGAAAAATTTAATTTAAAAAGTGAATTACATTAATCAAGAAATAAATTCAGGGGCCGGCCTGGTGGCTTAGTGGTTAACTTCATGCACTCTGCTTTGGTGGCCCAGGGTTCATGGGTTCAGATCCCAGGCACAGACCTACACACCGCTCATCAAGCCATGCGGTGGCAGCATCCCACAGACAAAATTGAGGAAGATGGGAACAGATGTTAGCTCAGGGACAATCTTCCTCGAGCAAAAAGGGGAAGATTGGCAACATATGTTAGCTCAGGGCCAATCTTCCTCCCCCCCCAAAAAGGAAGAAATCCATTAGATGTCTGATTGAAGGAAAAACTAAATGTAACTTTCAAAGTTTGGGGTTGTCATTTCCTAATAGACGTCACATGGGATCTTTCCAGCTCTGTGGGCTTTTGTGGGTGTATAGTCTGGGGCACTAGGAAGGGAGGAGATGGGCTGCACTAGCCAACCATTAGCTGTCACAAGATGGTTCAAGGCGCTGACTAGAAAAATAATGGGCCCAACTCTACATGGCAGTGAGTGACCATAGGAGCTAAGGAGTCTTAAAATATCTTCCAAGTTGTCTTTGGAATGAATTTATTTAATGAAGGAATCTGAATCACTAAACTGTGAGCTACTTGAGGGCAGAGACTTTATCTTTTTATCCCTACTGGCATTATTCAGCACAGAGCCTCTAGGGTTTAGTAAATATTTACTGATTGAATGAAAACACATCTCTTCTTGGTCTTTACTGGGTTAGACTATGTAGGATCTCCAGTGAAGAACAGTTTAGTTGGCCTCAGTCACAAAAGCCTTATCCCTCCAACCCTGCTTGATGGCCCCATGACACGGGTTCTCAGCATGTATTACCTTCACTTTAGCAGAAGAGAGGTGAATAGCATTATCTCCCAGGGACTGCAAAAATTCCACATCCATATGGTTGCTCTCGGAAGCCTGATGAACCAAGAACTTCTGGATGATCTCATCACTGTACTTCTCAAAGCCTGAGTCAAAGATAAGCTGCCCATTTGAGCCAGGAACCAAGTAGCGGAACATCGTGTTGAACTGCCCAGGAAGGCTACAACTGATGTTGGGAAGCAAGGCCAACTGTTGCATCAGCTCTGGCAGTAACCCTTGAAGATTCTGCTGAACTTGCCTTGTGGGAGTGGAGATATCAATTCCTATAGACAAATCTATGTTGCATCCTTCGAAGGTGGAGGAGAAGAAAATCACATTAGTCATCTATGGAGGCATGATGGAGCCCAGAAGATATCAGCCAAGTTTGGCCCTGAAAGAAGAACCCCCAGCCAACCCACAGAAGTGTAAGCTAAATAACAGTTGTTGTTTAATGGGGGGGGGATTTGTTACACAGCAAAAACTAACTGATACAATATACACTGTTTCATACCTCTATGCCTCGGCAGATTCTATTCCCTCTACCTGAAGTGTCCCTTCCCATCTCCTCCACCCCAATCTGGTTAAAGGAGCAGTTCAAGTAACCCCCCCCAAAGGCCTGTCTGATTCATGTCCCCAGCTCCTCAAGTTGAGTTATTAGATGCCCCTGCATGTCCTTTATTTCTTTGCTTGACTTTCTTTCCCACTAAACAAAGATTCCTTCATAGTAGGGACTATGTCATCTTACTATTCCCATGGCTAATACAGATGCTCACTAAATGTTTGACAAATGAATGAAGGGAATATAAATGAGCCTTAAGTCCTTTCAGCACTAGCTGTACTATTCCCTTCTCCCCTGGAAGTTTCCTTCCTCATTTACCACCCATGCACATACCCTGTTTCAGGGAAGCATATTAGAAAAGATCAAGACTGACAACCACCCTCAATTTCTGTTTCTTCTACCTGAAAAGTTTTAAGCCCTCGTGGAAGGGTATAGCCAGAATTTGAAGGCCCATTGATCTTTCAGGCTACATCTCCCCTCTTACAGATGAATAATAAGACCATCCACAAAATTCCACTGAGGAGGCAAAAGTTGATTGTCACAGACACACCTGGATTAGCATCTAGATGAATGACTTAAAATATAATGTATCAGTCATAAAAGGGCCACTACTATTAACTACTTCTGGACAAAAAGCATAGCTTGGGACTGTCCAGGACAAGCCAGGACATGTGGACATTTTCTCCTTAGATCAGCACACATTGGAGTATTGGGCTCAGAATTAATAAAAACAAAACTGCAGATATGGGGGGGCAATTTTGAGGAAACTAAGTAAATTCTGGACCCTTCACTAATGAAAAGGCCATGGACAGTGGCTCAAAATTTCTCAGGGACCTGAGATTCAGGGCTGAGCCATGAGTTCTCAATCCTCTAAATATACTCCATGCTAGCTAGCCAGATGTGTTTCTGGAATTGCCGAGACAGAAAATACCTTCCTCCCCTCCTTTCTTATAAAACATCTTCATTTTGTTTTGTTTTGATTCTTTGAATCACTAATTGAAATCCACCAAAATGAGTTTTCACAGATGTAAATCTCACTTCTATATTGGATCTAATTTCAGAAAAAAAGGAATTTCTTTTTTGCAGTATGGTAGATTATTCCAACATTTCTAATTTACACTTTCCCCAGGAACTTTTTCAGCTGGTTTTATTTTGTATTGAAGGAGTATTTCCTTTCCCTATTAATGGAGAGAATTGAACCCTGCCAGATAACCTCTAAAGTCTTTATAATTCAGCTTTATTATTCTAGAATTCTAGAATTAATCGGGTTCCAGTCATTATTAATGGATCCCGTTAATTTTATCAAAAAAGTTAAAAGACAAAGCTAAAGATAAATATAAATCCTAATTTACTACATGGTGCAAAATGAATTGAAAAGAGAAGCTGGAATCCTATATCTCTTCTCCTCCCAGGATAATACCCAGGCGCATATAAACAACATACAACTTTGATTGCTGAAGAATCTGAACTGCTTAATGCAGGATATCCCATAATCCACGCTTATTTTAAAAATAATTTTACACATGCACTCTTTTAATTGATTTCTGAATTCACCAAGGACACTGCAAAGTAGTGATATTTTTTAGATGGTGTAACCAAAAATATTAAATTAATAGTCTAGAAAATTGGCTCAAGCTTTTGACACTAAACTACTGGGAAATTCAAACCCTGTCTCCACTATTTCCCATCTGTGTTTCTTAACCTCTCTCTTGTTTTTCTCATCTGGAAGTTGGGTACCATAATAATAGCATCTGCTTCCCATGGGGTTGATGTAGAAATATTTGGCTTTATGGGTTTCATTTTATACTCATCTATATGATTCCATACTATACTATATTCTATTACACCGTACTATATTTTACTATACATCTCTATACCATATTATATCATTCTAGAACATATTATGCTATTCTATACTATACTATGCTATTTTGTACTTCTATACTATATTATGATTCATTATGCCTCATTATACTGTATCACACCATACCATACCATACTATACTACCCTCCTACTCAAAATGTGCTCTGAGGACCAGCAGGATCAGCATCACCTGGGAGCTTGTAGAAATGCAGAATCCCACCCCGACCTACTGAATCAGAATCTGCATTTTAACAAGATCTCCAGGTGATTCAGACGCATGTCAAAGTTTCAGAGGCCCTGTTATGCTCTACTGTACTATGCCAGAAGGCAATATAGGACAGTATTTACTACACAGAACCAGACTGCCTCAGGTTCAAACCTCAGCTCTGCTATTTACTTGGGCCAAATAACCTGACTTTGCTGTGCCTTGGTTTCCTCATCTGTAAAACAGTATCTACTTCACAGGGTTATGTGAAAATTAAATGTTTTAATATATGGAGGTGCTTGGAACAACCCTCGACACAAAAAAGCACTATCTAAAGTTTAGCTACTCTGCTTATAATGTAGTTGTGCTGTAGAATCTCACCCCTTGTGGGTAGGAGGTGGAGTCATCCACGAAGACATTCTCTGGGTCAATCGCCCACTGAAAGGCAAGACTTGGGAAAAGAGCAGAACAGCACACCCAGACTGTCAGGAGGAGAAACGCTTGTCTCTGGGCCTTGCTGTTTTGGATAATAACTTGAGGAGATAAAACAGGACAGAGGATGACCTCAGCCATATTGAAGCAGATTGGCAACAAAGTAGAGAGAAAAGCCCCCTGTACAGAGCCACAGAGAAAAGACAGTGTGTTCTATTTCATAAGACAGACTGTCTAACTGATATCACTCTCTGCTTCTTTTTCAAGATGCCCAAATCTTCAGCAAGTTGTGTTTACACATTCCAGTCTGGTTTCATCTATCTACAAAGAAGAAAGGGAGGACTTTCTAAAGACAGAGTTCTAAGAAGGTTCAGGCCTCTGGAATCCAGAGTGGTGTCAGCCATGGGAATGATTAAAAGAATCCCCAGGGGAAGGTGAACCACCATATCAGGAGTTCAGGCCAGATGTCCTCCCCACAGGGTGATCGTCCCTCCTTCTTCCAGCTAGAAGGATCAGTTTTATTTTATTGAGAGAGCCAACAGCATCCCTGACACCTATGATGGGCTTATGGACCAAATAACAAACCCTCTGTCACTCACCTTGTGGAGTGCAGACCTTATAAAGAATTTCCTTCTCCAGGTTCTGCAAGGACTCAAATTTTTCTTCATAGTACACTTTGTCCTGGTCGTTAGTAATCTCCAAGAGCTGAGAGTTTTTGGCTTCTCCCACCCCAATGGCAAAGATAATTACATTTCTGTCCCTGAGAGCCTTGGCTGGTATGGCTACATTATCTTGGGCAACTCCATCGGTGATCACAATCAAATACTGATGAACACTGGGTCTCCCTCCTCTTGAACTGTCGAAAAAAGGCAGAGTGAAATTCAGGGCTTTCCCCGTGCGGGTGCCATCATTCATTTGCTGAACATTCTCGATGGCTCTGCGAATGTCCACCTTCGAGGAGTATTGGTTGAGCCTGAATTCTTCCTGGGGGGTTGAGCTGAACTGCAAAAGGCCAATCTGAATTTCATCAGCACTGGTATTAGAATGATTCACCATCCTCTTCATGAATCCCTTCATCTTTTCAAAGTCCTTTGGGGAGATGGATTCTGAACCATCTATCAGGAAGATAATGTCAGCTTTCCTATTCTTACAGGCTGGAGGGAAAAGGAGCAGAACAGAACATTCACTCAGAGCCTGAAACCAATTAATTACAAGTCCCCAGGGACAGTCTGGGGTGGCATATACACGACATGAAAATATTTTTAAAGGGGGTGGAAGAGGAAGTCAATCAAATAAATTTTCTGTGACCCAGCACAAACCGGTCTCAAAATAAGACACAGCTGTATGATAAAGACATAAAATTTGACCAGCTTGGTTCACACTAGGTAGTGGTCACTCTGTGTCCAATACTCACTTTTGGACCAATGAATCCACACTTCGAGAATGAAGCCTATTCAAATAGATTAGACACATATACTTGGAGAGAAAGAGATTAAAGAGAAAAATTCTTACTCTCTGAGGAGCAGATGTCCTGTACCACTTCTTGCTGAATGTTCTTCAAGGAATCGAACTCATGCACGAAAAACACCTTGTCTTTAGCTATCTCCTGAAGCTCAACAGTGCTAGCATCTCTGACTCCAATAGCATAAATGGTGACTCCGTCTCCTCTCAGTGCATCTGCAGCTTCAGCCACCGGATCCATAGATTTACCATCAGTGATGACTAAGAGATACCAAGGTACATTGCTGCGAGCTGTCTCTGCAAAGACCTGAGCCATGTTACTCAAGGCCTGACCCGTCATGGTGCCACCTCCCCTCTGCTGGATGCCATCAATGGCTACCTTCAGCCTTGCCACACTGGGATACTGGCTGAGGATAATTTGCCTATTAATTCCGTCTGAGTACTGAACGACTCCAAACCGTACTCTGTCAGGCCCTATATGGAACACCTTTATCACCTCATTCATGAATGCCTTCATTTCAAGGAAATCTTCTTGGTTGATGCTGTCAGATCCATCAATAAGGAAGTAAATATCTGCCTTCTCAATGTGCACACAGCCTAGGCAATAAGAAGCAGCAACTCATTAGAACAGAGTGTGAGATGGTGTATAGCCAAAGCTATCGACCCTGATCCCCACCCATACTCCCTCGGCACTCTTTGTTCCCTTTAGACCCAATAGCTGTCTACCAAAAGCACCTGTGACTCTGGCTAAGCATATTCTTTGGCCAGGAGCTTGAGCAACCCATACACTGGACAGGCCAGAATGGCCGGGACTGAGTTTGGGAGAAACCACCAACCAATGATTGACAGAGGTTGCTGGATAAATATCCCAGCTCCCTTGCCCTTTGGGTAAGACATCTCTGAGGTGAGTTCTACATAGTTTCCCTGAGGCCCCAGAAGAACGGAGCCCCAAGTGCCTACAGCAATAACCTGCTCACTATCTCAGCCTGTAGTGGCTGCCTTCCCTTCCTCTCTCACATCTCCACTCCCCATCAGTGTCCCCTGAGGTCATCTCCTGGATAAATCACTTGCATCCAAATCCTTATCTCAGAGTCTGTTTCTGGTGAACCCCACTTAAGACGTGAAGTAAATATTACTTGCCATTTCTCAAATGAGGAAGTTAAGAACAAGCTAAAAGTAAAATACCAGAGCACATTTGAAACTATGAATTTTCTCAGTATCCAATACTCCTGCTTCCCATGCAAGTCGCACTTTTTAAATACATGGGCAAAAGAGTATCCTTTCTGAAATTTAATTAATTTAAAACTTTCTGTTTCAAATGAGCCTTACTTAAATGAATCATTTTGTATTAAGGCCTAGACTCCAAAGGGCAAATGGCTCTGCATTTAGATCCTGTCCCCATCACTTACTAAAGGGGCAGCCTTGCCCCTTTGCATCTCAATTTCCGAATCTGTCAAACGAGAATATTAACACAGTAAGTAAGCTTATTGTGATGATTAAATAAGGTCATGGAAACACAGCTAAGCTGAGTATTAAAAATTCACCATTAAGATCACCCAGTGTTCTATTTTTGTCATGTAGCAGATTTCTCAAAAAGAATGAAACATGGTTTTCTCCCATCCCCTTTCAGTAAGGGCAGCCCAGCCTTGTGTTATTAATCTCTGGATTCCCTTGACCAGGGAAGAATCAAGAGCATTTTCATGTTTCCCGGTTGAGAGGGAAATGATCTGAGGTGGGCTTTGGGCTCCCTGACTCAGGCCTTCATTTGGAAGGAGCTCGGTACACACAACATGTGGGACATACTTATACCAGAAAAAAGTATTTGTTGTTTATCTGAATGAAATTCAAATTAAACTGGGCATCCTGTATTTTATCTGGCAACCCGACGTTAGAGGGGCAGGAATTGGAAGGGGGCGTGGCTTGGAAGGGTACGGAGAGGGGTGATCCACCCCTATGGTAAGTGTTTGTTGAATGCTTGGAGAATGGAGGGCAAATTACAGAAAAAGGCGGCAGAAATTCAGAACTTGCTGGAAGCCAGCACCCACTGGTGACAGGTAGATGGCTGGCCTGAGTCTGAGGAAAGGAAGGGGCATCTCGGTAGCCAGCCCCATGCAGCAGTGGTCCAATAGGCTCCACTGCAGTCCAGGGCCTTTGCACTGTCCAGGGGAGCCAAGTGCCCCAAATGCTGTCTGGCACTACACATTCTTGCTAATCTTGGCAGATGGAAATTTGGTGAGTGGGGGGAGAGAGAGAGAATATTTTTTACAGTCTAGATGCTCCTATGCATCCACATCTATTACATAAACAAAGTCCTTAGCAGAGTGTCTGACACACAGCAGATGACCAATAAATGGTAGATATTATGACCACCCAGGACAGAACTCTGGTAAATTTGCCGCAACTTCTATTTACCTCTGAGCTACCCCACCCCCAACCACTCTAGACTTTGGGCTGATTTTCCTGATTCCAGGTTTATTTTTATCTGCTATGCAGTCTGGAAAGAAATCAACTCCCCACTCTTTATACTGTTTGTGAATTAGAAGGAGGGAAAAGGAGCCTTCTCTCCTTCTTCCCTACAGAATACAGGCAGAGGATGCACAAGGAAATGAAATTCATATTTAATAATTTTGTTCCTCATTCCAAGAACAGAGAAAGGGACTGAAAATACAGGCCAGAAAAAAAGACAGGAATTTGTTTAGATATTTTAACTCTAGACCTCAGCACAAGTAATCAAGAAATCACAGGATCATTTAATGATTGTTTAAAAAAAAAAAGAAAAGCTCAGTGATTTTCTTCTGAAGATATAATCACAGCCTTGAATTTTTAAGTTAATTATCTACATTTCAAGTTGTCATCTTCTTTCTACAATTCTGATTTGAATCTAAGAACTACTAGAATGGGTGGACAACAATAGACCGACAAGTAGGTAGACAGACACAAAGATATTTATAACAGCCAGTAAGTGGCAAATTTGGGATTTAAAATTCAGGCAGTTTGACTTCAAGGTGTATATACTTAACTGCTATGTTTTTTCTAGTTTTTTTTTTCCTAACTACATATATAGTAAGAGCTCTCCTCACTGACCTCCTCTTAAGTGGCTCACCGGATAATTAACATTCTCCCTTCCCTCTACAACACATGAGTGAGATGCTCCCACAATACATTGAGTGCCCTCCCCTGGAACAGTTGGACACCATACAGTTCTGCTTTTCTCAGGGGAAGAATAAGACTACCAAGAACAAAGTGGGTCTGTCCCCAGTTTATTTATGGCAGTTTTGCTATTATAATTACACAACAAATCAAACATGGTGCAAATCAATAGGACACGAGTGTGAATAAAAGAGGTTTATTTTATCTATGAAAACTAGGTTAACTTCCTAGAAAAGACCCAACAAAGGCAAGTTGTTTTAAAATAAATTGTTGGTGTATTAAATAGCACTACTAAGATTGAATTTTTGAGATCATAAAAAATCAATAAGGATTTCTGTCCTCAGATTGTTTCAAAAGTGGCTACATTCTCTTCTCACTTTAAAGAAACTGAAACTGGAAATTATAGAAATACACTATTGGATGACTGATGAAAAAAATACATGGAACTCCAGTCAATAGGGTTCGTATTCAAAGCAGCCTAGGCCCTACACAAAAGATTGGCAAATTAACATTCATTTATTATGTTTTAAGTTAAAATTTTTAAATTTCAAGAATAGGTATATCTTTTTAGAAATAATTTTCTGTTTTAAGTGATTTAACATTTGGTCAGTCCATACTCAGATCCCTAGGGCATTACTGTAAACATACATACATATGTTTCATCAAACTGTTAAAAGGGATGAAGGGTAAGATAAGAAGAGGGAGGAATGCTCACTTTTTACTTCATATTCTCTGAACTGTTTGGAATCAAGACAAAATAGAGATTTTACAAGTTTGTGTTTCTGTTTTTTAAGGATCTGACTCCAAAATCTTTTCTTGGAGGGTGGGTAGAGGAGGTGAGTGTATGGAGGAAGTAGAGTAAGGATTAAAAAAAAAAACCAACAAATTTGGAAGAGGTCCTCCTACCTTCTTGTAAGGCATAGCCCATCCTAGAAATGGAAGCCCTTTTGTCCACAGTCTCAGGGCAGAGCTGGTTCTTAATCTTGCTTCCCACAAGGGAGAGTTGCAAAAAGGATTCCAGGGGGATGACATTTTTCCAAGGAGGATATGATGCAATCTTCTCCAAGTCCCTACTCTCTGAAGCAAGCTGGGTGCCCACTGCATAAATTGTAACTCCTGCCCTGCGGAGCAGAGAAGCCGGTCTGGACACATTGTCTTGGGAGAAGCCATCCGTGATAACCACAGCTATCTGCTGCACACCTTGCTTGGACCGGCTGCCCTTCTCCTGTGTGAAAACCTCATTCCTTAGGAAATCCAAAGCAGCACCAGTCTTGATCCTTCCTCTTCGTCCCTGATAGGTTAATTTGTCCAAATGATCCAAGATTTTGGCTGAATTCTGAAATGTGTCTAGAGAAAACTCAAGTCGTGGTTTCTCGCTGTAAAAGACCAAGCCAATTCTCACAGCATCAGGATGAATGTTTAGAGAGCTGATGGTGGTCTTTAAGAAATTGACAACTTGTTGGAAGTTTGATTGCCTAACCCTGCTAAATTCCTCAATGAGGAATACTAAGTCAGCCGGGATAGCAGTCAGACATGCTATAAACAAAACAGAAAGAAGGGCTTTAGCATGAGGACAGAGTAACAAAGACAACATTCATTTTGTAGACAAAAGTTGTATTATGCTATGTATTTTTCTGTGTGTGTGTGAGAAAGACTAGCCCTGAGCTAACATCTGTTGCCAATCCTCCTCTTTTTGCTGAGGAAGATTGGCCCTTGGCTAATATCCATGCCCATCTTCCTCTACTTTATACGTGGGATGCTGCCACAGCATGGCTTGACAAGCAGTGTGTTGGTCTGCTCCTGGGATCCAAACCTGCAAACCCCAGATTGCTGAGGTGGAGCATGCGAACTTGACTGCTACACCAATGGGCCAGCCCCAATGCTATATTTTTATATACTGTAATAATATATTTAGTATTACAAATTGTAATAATATATATCATACTAACATATTAATGCATTTTAGAATTCAGTGGAAGCCTTTATGGCTGCCATTTGGCATGATGGTCAAAGAACATCACAGAGTTCATACCTATCTCAAAATTTTTCATATGAAACAGTATTCACATCACTTGAAAAATGCTTAAATATATGAATTTCCACAAGTATAAGCTTTAAGATCATTTTTCAATTCACCTAAGTCCATTAGAAGCATTTGAGTCTTACTTGACTAATTTTTCCTTCATTTTTCTAGTGTTAGGCTATCCTGGATCAAGCTCTCTTATAGGCCTGAAACCTCCTTGATTCAATAATTTTTCCTCTCTCAGTAAAAAATGGAAATAATAATTTGTGACTATAAATTTGTGCACCTTCCTCTGATACATTTTATGTCATTTCAACAGAGGCAGCATGAAATGTTGCAAGTTCCTAGGAAAAGTCTTTGTCCAAAAATTGGGCTAACTGGCTGTTTCATTTTGCTATAAAAGAATCTTCCTTTTAACCTGCCTCAAATGGGGTGATGGAGTTACGACAGCATAAACTCCCTTCCAAGAGGAGTCCAGACACCTCCCTCTCAATTTAAGGCACTGACTCATGTTGGGAAACCCACTGTGCCCACATACCAAAAAGGTCCAAATCTGCTTTGATGTATAAAAAAAGAAATCTCCCTAGCAGAGAGCCAAAACCACACAGACAAAGGTTGAAAGCAGTGTGTAGACCACTGAATATTGTGAAAGAAAGTTTAGAGAAGAGAATATAGGGGCAACAAAATAATCTTTTAACTTATCTTTGGTCTCTTGGCGTCCTGAAATCTCCTCATGGTCCTTTTTCATAAAGAACCAAAACTCAATCCTACATTTAAAAAGAAGGTATTGTCCCTGATTTTGCCAAGTCTAAAGCACCTTCTCTAGAAACTCCAAGCATCTTTGCCTTCTCCCTTCTTTCACCTACTGGTACCAAGTGCTATTATTCTCCTTTCAAGTTGTCTTCAGGATTTATCCCATTTCCTCATTATCAGAGCCACCATTGGGCTAGACCCAGGCATCCTCTCTATGTGGACAGGTGACAGCTCAGCCTTAAAGTCCTTCTGAGTCTGAAGTATCATGTGGAATCCACCCTGCCCATTGAAGTCTTCCTTAAAGACCACTCTGATCACATCCTTTTTCCTACTTAAAAGTCTATGGTTTCTTCCCAGTGCCTTTGGGACCCCATGATCAGGGTCCATCCTACCTAATCCAATCTCATCCCTCACTACTTCTAAACCCTCCCCCCAACCACAATTGACTCCACTTTTCCACTTTCTTCCACATTCATCCAGCCCATTCCCACTTCTACACTCTTACTCATGCTCTTCCCCTTACCAAGAGTACCCTCCTCCCTTCTCCCTAAATACTAAAATCATACTCATTATTGAAGGGCCAACACAATTCCTCCCAGGCCAGGGTCTCCACTACACCTTCATTTGTTCTATTTCATCTTAATGTAGTGTCCAGAAGGTGCTTCTTAGTTCCTTATTATCTCTGCTTGGATTTTCTCCTTGTCATGTGTTTGTCTTTTCTAACTATAAAATTCCAAGGACCTTCAGGCTCTAGATGTTGAGAGTTCTGGGAAGAGCTATGATAGTTCAGAGAAAGGAGGGATTGGTTGCTTCTAGTGTGGGGATCAACTAGAAGCTCCACCAAGTTTCTAGTTGTAGGGATGCTCCACCAAGAAGGGAACTTAAGAACTGAAGTATAAGGTTTTGACTGTGGGCATTCCAGGCTGATGATATAGTGTGTTCAAGGGCAGAGATAGAGGTGGGAAAGTCTTACATATATATAGCAAATGGTGAGTAGTTCAACTAGGCTAGTACTTAGAACATATAAAAGGACTTAGCAGGAGATAAGACTCAGTGGTTCTTTGTTGTTGTTGAGGAAGATTCGCCCTGAGCTAACATCTGTGCCAATCTTACTCTATTTTGTATGTGGGTCGCCACCACAGCATGGCTACTGATGAGTGGTGTGCGTCCATGCCCAGGAACCAAACCCAGGCCACTGAAGCAGAGCACACTGAACTTAACCACTAGATCACAGGGCCAGCCCCAAGACTCAGTGGTTCTTAACCAACAGTGGTACCCATTCCCAGGGGATATTTGGAAATATCTGGTGGTGTTTTGGATTGTCATAAGATTCAGGAACACTACTGGCAGGGACCAGGAATATTAAACCTCCAACAATGCACAGATCAAAACTACACTGTGAATTTTCCCAAGCAAAATGCCAATTAGTATCTCCCTTGAGCACCTTGAACACCAACTTAAGGAAGGACTTTATTTAATGTCTGGGGAGAAGCCTGAATGCTCCTTCTCCTGGAAAAGGTATAGAGCAACTTGGATTATTGCTCAGAAATATTCACTCACTACACCTTACTTCCATGGGTGGAATATATTTTCTTATTCCATTGATGATGACATAGTTATACTACTTGCTTTGGCCAATGGAATGTTAGCCATTCCAGATGGTGAAGCAGAGGTCTGAAAAGTGCTTATACAATTGGGTTTTCCCTCTTGCACCTCTGCAATTACCATGAGAAGGATATGCCCAGACTAGCCTAATGATCCCAGGAGGAAGATGAGAGCTATGGAGCAAAGACAAACATAGATCAGCCAACCCTCAGCCAAATCCTAAATCTGTGAATAAGCCCAGGCAAGAACAGCAAAGCCACTGAGTTGAGCCCAACAAAGATCAGCTGACCCCCAGAAGATCTGTGAAAATAAATGATTCTTTTCATCCACTGACTTTTTGGATGGCTTGTTATGCAACATCATTGTGACCATAGTTAACTAATACAAGGTAGGTGCCTGAGGCAGCCCCATGCCTCTTCCCTCTTCCTCATCTACTGGTGCTAATGTCCCAGTACTGAGGAATCCAGAATGCCTCCCTTCTCTGCTCTTTCCCCAGACTTTCCTATTATGCTGAGACCTCTCAGTGACTCACACATCTAGGGACAAAATCTTACCTACTGCAGCCTCCTTCTTGGCCACAGTCCTGAACTTGGGCTGCCCAGTCTCTTGAACCACACTCACATTATGAATCATCCGTCTGACTCCATCTTGTCCTTCCATTCATGTATAACAGATGGGGTCCCCATCCCCTCCAGTTCTCTCCTGTCAAAGTCCTGTCCACCCACAGACATGACTTTCACGCCTTTTTCCCTCAATGTCTGTGCAGCATCCTGGACCTCATCCTCAGATTTGCCTGAGGTAATGACCACTGCATATTGGGGAATGCCCTGGAGAAACCGGCTTCCTGCTGCCTCCTGAAAGAAAGTCTGATGAAGGTATCGCACAGCTTTGCCTGTCTTCCTGGAGCCACCCCGGAGCACAAAGTGTTTGTGGATGTGAGCAATCATCTCATCCTGGGTCTGGTAGATATCAAACAAAAATTCAGTGTGACCTTGACTGCCATACTAAGCCAGCCCAATCTGGTACTTATCCCTGGCAACATTTAGCACGCCAACTACTCTGGAGATGAAATTCCACATCCACTGGAAGCTGACCCATGATGTGTTCTGTGAAGTGTCGGCAAGAAAGACCACATCTGCATAGGCCTGGGGGGATTCTGGAATTGAAGAGAGAGGCCGAGAGGAAAAGACACAGAGGAGAAAGTAAATCAAATCAAGATCTCATGAAAATTGAGGGTTTTGTGTGGGGAATAGAAGAGGGAGAGGTACTCTGTTTATGCAACACTGTACATAGTGTACTCCCACCTCCTCTGCATGAGACTCTATCACAAGGCTCTCTCCCTCTTACATTCCGCTGCTATTGTCTGCTTTATTAGACTAAAGCACCTTTCAATTATTCTTCAACCAATGGAGGAGGCAGGGGCCGTTAACATACACTGAGCTGTTACTTTGTGCTAGAGATTTTTATGCATTTTATCTGATTTAATCATCATAAACCATCCTACTAAGCAAGTATTATTATCTTCATTGTGCAGATGAGAAAATTGAAGTGAAGAAGTGAAGCTGCTTGTCCATGTTCATGTAACTAAAAAGTAGAAAAGCCATGATTTAAAAAAAAAAAAACAGGTCTTCTGAACTCCAAAACCCATATTGTTTCCTCTGAACAACATGATGTTCTTTTCTACCCATGAGAATTTCATTTATCCTTCGATCCCTGTGTCAGATGTTCCTTCATCTGGGAAGTCTTCCCAGGTTCTCCAGTGGCGGTGCACAGCTCCTTCTCCTGCCCTCCCACTACACTCAGTGTATCCTGGCTCATATTGTAATTAGGCGTCCTGGTTGGAATGTTGGGTTTTGACACAGCTTCTTACCTTTTATCTGACCCTCCACCGCCGAGCACAGAGTCTGAAGAATGCTTCCTGAGAAATCCTGCAGGATGTTGAAGTTTTGGATGTTGAAGAGAAACTTCTCAAATGGCTTACTGGCTATTTTTTGCAACTCTTGGACATCTTGGACGTTGACCCCTACCACATACACAACAACTTCCTCTTCTTTCAACCTGTCAGCTGCCTCCTGGACTTCATCGTTTGACTCCCCATCTGTCACCAGGATAACTATCTGAGGAACCCTGTCCTTGGCCCGGCTGCCAGCTGCCTCAGTCAAGTAGCTGGTCCTGATAAAGTCCAGGGCACTCCCTGTGTTTGTGCCTCCTGTACGGTAGGGCAGATTCTGGATCTGCTCCAGGACTACGCTCTTCAGAGGGTACTGGTTCAGCTGAAAGGCTGGGTAGATGTTGTCATTATACTGAGCAAGTCCCACTCGGACCTGGTCACTACTGATGTCAAGCCCCAAGACGACAGAGTGAAGGAAGTTTTTCACTTTCTGGAAGTTCTGGGGTCCAATGCTGGTTGAGCTGTCTACTAGGAAGATGATGTCTGCCAGGACTGCTTCTCTGCAAGCTGCAAGAGAGAGGACAAAAGGGATGGGGTCTGCAGGCCTTCATTCAAAATGCTTAGAACCAATGGAGTCGAATGGTGTACAGAAAAGGAGAGCAATGCCAGGCAGCCTATACTCACCGGTCCTCAGACCCCTAAATGACAGTGTACTCAGAGAAGTGACAACATCCCCTGTGCCCTTCTTTCCCTCCACTCCATCATCTGAGGCTTCTAACCTGCTCTACTGATACCCTCAATCCTGAAATCCACTTGGACAATCCCTTGAATCTCATTAAGAAGAAAAACTCTTCTATAAATGTAGTAGCATGCTGAGAAAGGGGCTGTCCTCTTTCCAGTGGGAATAAACTTTGTCTCTAGGAGTGTGCTAGCACCAACAGATCAGAAAGCTGGAATGTATCCCGTGTTCCATGGTACATCTCATTGTAGCTCTACCACTTAGTGGCACTGTGACCTATTTATCACTTACCTCTTTGAGACTCAATTTTCTTCTCTGCAGCACTGAAATCTTTACACCAGCCCTCATACTCTCACAGGGTTGTTTTAAGGATAAAATAAGATAATCTACTATATCAGACAATATCAGCACTCCGCCCAGGTCCTTTGGATTTCTTTCTACCATTTCTGCACACTGATCTTTGGGGGACGTCTTTTTAGCTACTGGAGCTGCTTTGCCTATAATGAAAGCCCAGCTCCTCACCTCGGGTCGAGACAACCCTGAAGCATAACTTTTGCTCCTGAGTTCTCCTGTAGGATCAAGCTCTCTTCTTCTGCCTGAGATCACACCCTTCCTCACTTTCCTCTACTTTTCTGTCCCGCATCCTTCACATCCTTACCAACCTCCTTTGGGAGCTCTGCTGTAATAAATAACATGTATTCAAATCCTTGCCTCAGGCTTTGCTCCTGGGGACACAGTCTAAGACACCCATTCTATTGGAATGGATCTGCTCTAAAAGACCTTGGATCAAGTCCCAGCTCTGCCATCCAGTTATGGTACCTTTGGCCTCAGTTTGCTCACATGAAAAATGCAAATAATAATACTACTTGCCTTATGTATCTATGTAAAAACACATACTAGTTTCCCTATGTATCATACATATTCCTATGTATCTAAGAAAAAAAATGCCTTATGTATCTATCAGTCAGATGGGCAATGTAAACAAGTTTTGAAAACTATATAGCACCAAGCAAATGGTAGTTATTATTATTATGTATATAAAACCTCCTTGTAAACTTTAAAGCACTGTACAAAGTAAGGTACATACTTTGGCTGTACACATGCAATACTACCACTACACACCTGCAGCACCATCAAGTGCATCAAAAGTTTTAGTGCTTCATCCAATTCACCTCCCCAATGTAGAAATACCAAAATAATGAATAAGTGATGAAGACTCTCACCTCTTGTGGGTTTGTTTTTGTTTGAGGAAGATTGGCCCATTTGTTGCCAATCTTCCTCCTTTTTTTTTTTGGCTTTTTTCTCCCCAAAGTCCCTGTAGATAGTTGTATGTCATAGTCGTGCATCCTTCTAGTTGCTCCATGTGGGACACTGCCTCAGCTGGCTTGATGAGCGGTGAGTAAGTCTGCGCCCAGGATCTGGACCGGCGAACCCCGGGCTGCTGAAGTGGAGTGCACGAACTTAACCGCTACACCACCAGGCTGGCCTCTCTTGTTTTGATGGAACCACAAGCAATCTTCCCTTTCCCTGCTCAAAGTTCTATGCTTCCTTATGGAGTTTAGTAATTAATTTATAAAGAATTTTCACCAATTTATGCCCCATCACCACCAACAGAAGTACAAAGCAGAGGACAAATACACTATCACAGGTAGTGACCATAACACTTATAGGCACTTCTGATTGACTAAGCACTGTGATGAGCACTTTACTTGCAAAATTTTATTTAATGCTTTTAAAAACTCTCTGAGGCAGGTACTATCATCCTAGGAAGAAAATTTAGATTCAGAGAGATAAAGTAACTTGTTCAAGATGAGACAGAAAGTAGAGAACTGGCATTTGAACCCAGATCTTTCTTTTCCCTGAATTCATCCTCTTAACCAGTACATTATACCAACACACTGGCAGCAAAATAAGCAAGCCTCCTGGGGGAACCTACTGCCCCCTCCCCTCCTTTGGCACCATCCAGGCAATATGGATAAGTTAATCTAGGAATAATATCATTCTAGGAACAACAATCTTCCTTCAAAAATGGACTTATACTACATCTGTATGTAGAACCAGCATAAGGCCCACAGGATTTATAAAAAGAGTTGATAAGTTTTTAGTCAATGATTGGAGAGGAGCACAGAGTACAGATGGTTTAGTGAGATTTTGATACTAAAATGAAGCATGCACACACATGGAAAATAAGAAGGATGGTGGGAGGGATGAATAAGAGATAAAGCTTCAAGTTTGGTGACTTCTCCATCAGAAATCAAAAGGGAAAAGCCTTTGTACCTGGAGACATGTGGTCAACAGGTTGCACTGCCTTTGCCAAAGTATCACAGAGCTCCTGCCATAGCTTCTGGATGAGACTGCCCAGACGAGAGAAGTCGGGCACAAGGGAAGTAAACTTCCCCAGAGACCTACTTGCAATCTCCCAGAGCTCTGCCAACACTGCGTTTCTGATGCCAACAGCATAAAGCAGGATGCCTTCCCTCCTAAACACCTCAGCAGGTTCCTACACATGGTCCTCAGCTTGGTGGCTGCTGATCACCATGGCAATCTGAGGCACGCCCTGGCTTGCCGGGCTCCCGGCTGTTTCCTGGAAGTGGTGATCTAGAAGGAACTGCAGGGCCAGGCCCATCTTGTTGCCCCCTGGCTTAAACTGAAGCTTCTGAATGTGTCTCAACACATCGCCTTTGTGGTGGTGAGTGGAAAGTAGGAACTCCAAATGGAGCACATCGCTGTACTGGGCCAGCCCCACATGGATGGTCTCTCTGCTGACATTGAAGCCATTTACCATGGTGTACAAGAAGTTCCTGACACTGTGGGTATATTGGGGGTTGATGTTGGCATCCACCAGAAACACATCTCCCACAGAGGCCTCCCTGCAGTCTGGGGAAGAGGGTCAATTTAAGATAAAACATAACAGAATTGACAACTACTGGCTGGCTGGAACTCATCTCTCCCAATTCATTGCCCTTACACCCCACAGATCTGCCTGCCCAGCTCAATGATGATAGCCAATGTACTCGCAGCCCAGGCACACCATCATCTTCCTTTACTCCCTCATGGCCTCCATCTACCCTTGTCCACCTTCGACCCTCTGTTCCATTCTAACAGACATTTGACCCTTCAATTAGATTCCTGACCATGGCCCTCCACTCATTCCTTAAACTTAATACAAGAAACCAGCTTCTACTGGTAGAGGATGCTGTTGGCACCCCACCTAGATCTCCTTTGCTGGCTAGCACATCTATTCTTCAGCTGCTTCAAGTGCTACGGTTAACTGCTCCCCTGTGAGACTTCGTCAGGGACCTGCTCCTAGCTGAAGGAAGTGGCCTCATCTAGAGACACCCAGGAAGTTACACCACCACCACCACCACCCTGGATGGCAAATATTTGATCACGTGGGGATGCCTGGCCCCTTTGCCTTAACTGAAACAGTTCATGGGGCTATTTATGCTCCAGGGTCTCCCATGGCTCAGGCCAAGGCTTGATTTTACCTAAGGCTACATCCTTGCTTGGCTTCCTTTCCCCCTACCCTATCTCACTTCTCTTATAGGTTTGTCCTAAAGAGTACTGCCTCAAAATAACATGTTCACCAAATCCCTGTCCCAGGTTCTGCTTCTAGAGAACCTTACCTAAGACATTAGATTTCTAGCTTTGACCTCTGGCACTGCCTGGTTACCACCAGCCCCAGTTAGTTTGACTCATGGCATTACCGTATGTGCGGCTCACATTTGTCCTTTGGCTCCCTGAACTCAAGGCTGCATTATGCAACTACGTCTCCCGAACCCAGCTCTAATTCTGGGAACCACGATCCGAAGAGTGGTCAGACCAAGTGGTACTCCAGTTGAGCCCACCCTGGTCTTCAGCATGGAAGCGATCAGACATCAGGTGGCTATAGGACTTGAGCAAATAGCTAATCATCTGTTCTCAACTGCATCGCTCTAGAATAAGGGGTTGACCAGATGACCTGGCCTCTTCTGACTCAAATCTTGCTTTTCTCTGACAAGAAGTCAAATGAGGATTAAGCACAGTGCTTGTGTGGACAAAAAGAAGAAGAGGAGATTATGATCTATCTATTTCTCATGGAGGGGGGAGACCCCCATTACTCACAATTTGATTATCTGTGATGATGGGAAGAGAATACATAAATTAGTGATGAGAGGATAAACAAAGGCAGAAGCCAGCTAAAGACAGTTTTAGTTTCAAGTGGTTGAAAAACCAAGGCATAACTATCCCATGCTGGTTAAACGTATCTTGCATTTGATTTTGTGCCAGGAGGATTAAAATCCTGGCTGGGGCTGACCCTGCCCTCTCTCTCTGGCTTTATCTCTCTACCCTCTCCACTTTACTCTCTGGGTTCCAGGCTCCTTAGTCCAGTTTCTCAAAGTCTCCATGCTCCCACTTGCCACTGATCTTTAACATGCTAATCCCCCCATCAAGTTTCTTTTTCTTCTGGTAAATTCCCATAGAATCATCTTCTTTGATCTTGGTTTGTAATGTAACTTTTATTAGTGTGCTTATTCAATTACTGGAAATCTTCCTGACTAGGCTGTGAGCTCCATGAAAACAGATACCATATCTTTTTTTTGTTTGTCCACCACTTGAGTGTCTAGCATAGAGGAAGGAGATACTTGGGAAAGAGAGAGGGAGAGAGGAAGGGAGAAGACATCACTTACAAGGATGGAAATATTGGACATTAATGAAACCAAATAAGGGAATCAGAAAAGTTTAGAGCCAGAAATAATCCTACAGGACTATGCAATGCAATACTGTACCACTATGTGTATGTGGCTTGAAATGTAGGTAGTACCACTGAGAAACTAAATTTTAAATTTTACTGAATTTTAATTTATTTTAATTTAAATAGTCACATGTGGCTAGTGGCCACTGTATTGAACAGCACAAGTGTAGAATAATGAATCCAATTCATCCATCTCACAGATAAAGAAAATAAGACCTAGAAAGGCAGAGTAACTTGTGTAAATCCATTCAAAGAGCGAGTACAGTAGTCTCCTCTTATCTGCAGGGGGTTACTTTCCAAGACCCACAGACGGTGCCTGAAACCACAGATAGTACCGAACTCTATATATACTGTTTTTTCCCTTACCTACACATCTATGATAAAGTTTAGTTTATAAATCAGGCACAGTAAGAGATTAACAATAATAACTTACCATAAAGTTGTCTTTGGGGCCATTAATAGTAAAATAAGGGTTGCTTGAACACAAGCAATACCATACCTCGACAGTCAATCTGATAACTGAGATGGCAATTAAGCGACTAATGAGCATATAGTGTATACAGCATGGATACTCTGGACAAAGGGATGATTCCTGTCCCAGGTGGAATGAAGCACGACAGCTCGAGATTTCATCATGATACTCAGAATAGCTCTCAATTTAAAACTTATGAATTGTTTATTTCTGGAATTTTCCATTTAATATTTTCAGACTGCAGTTGACCATGGGTAACTGAAACCACAGGAGGCAAAACCATGGATAAGGGGGGACTACTGTATTAGAAACCTGGTCTCCTGACATCCAGTCCACACCCTGGACTGCCAGAAAGAAGATTTAATTACAGGTCCGTATTAGAGAAAGGCAAAGACCATGTGAGAGTTTAGACAGAGAAGGACTAGGGAAGGTTGATGCTCTCCAGGGACACTAAATCCATTCATCACTTCTAGAGTCCTGAGTCCCACCTCTCAGAAGTTTGCCTGATTTTGGTCATAACGCCGAGGGGAGACATGATTATTGAAACGGCAGACAATAAATGAGCTTAAGGCCCTTTAAGCTTCATTTCCCTTTGGCCCTCCAAAATGCAATCCTATTGAGAAGAGAGAATTCAGTGAGTGCTCCAGGGATGGCTGACTGGCTTGTCCCCTTAACATCTCTTTCAGAAAAGATCAAACACAGACCATGAAGTGTTTCCCTGTCTTTCCTATAGAATATTTTTCAGGCAAATAAGTATTGGTTCCGTCCTGTGCAACTTGAGAGGTATTACATTTTCATACATTGCTACTTTCTTAACCCCTCCACTAGTTCTTTGTCATTTTAGGTGTTTGAAACATGAAAAGACTGACTGTCACAGCTTCTGTTCACAAGTGAGGGGAGTTAGAGCCAAAGGGAAAATTTAGACAGCTTCATGTTTTTTTCCCAAAAAGTAACAGTCTGTATAACTATATTTGAATATTTAAACCTCAATATTGTCTCAGTGAGGCTTCAGACTACTCAAACAATCTTCTCTTGATGAGACTTTCATCTTGAAAAGTCCCAACAATCTGTTAAAATGACTGCAAAAAGCTGCAGAGGTGTCACCAGCATTTGGTGAAGCTATCCATCTTGTGATGACAATTACCCCTCAGAATAGTTTTGCCAAAGGAGATAAAGCAAAATGCAGAGTCAATAGAATAGGCCCATGTTTACAAGAGCATTTGAAAGCCTGGGAATATATTCAGAAGTATGGTATTTTTAAATATTTTTGTTTTGTTGTTCGAGGTTAAGCTTTGAAAATACTCAGGTGCCAGTATTTGCTGAAAGCTTCCAGATTCTGACTAAGTTCTCCTTAAGAGAATCGTTTCCCTTTTGTTAATTATGAAGCTCCTGTAATATTTTCTTTTAAGATTGTCACTATCACTAGGTTCCTAGACAAGATCATCATTTTTGACTTAAAGAATCTGATGCTTTACCAATTCTCTGTGACTTGATGAAGCCAAAACTAGTTGCAAGGAAGATGAGCCCCCAAAACGTCTTCCAAGTCTCCATTCTAGATATGTACCTAGAGAGAAAAAGAAACCTCATAATTAAAATTGTCTTCATACACTTAAAACGAATGCACCCTATTGTATGCTCATTATACCTCAGTAAAATTGATTTTAAGAAAACACAACTGTCCTTCTCCAGACCAACGAAAGCTTTATAAAAATTAAGGACACATTGCCACATTATTTTAATTGTGTAAGGAAAATGGTCTTGCTGACCTAACTCAGGAAGAATTTTGTAAACGCCCACAGCATATACCTCAGACTTGACTATTCAAAGTTGTCTAGATACGGCTATAAAAGAAGAAAGCGTATAGTTCACGGGATAGAACTTCCATTTCACATACTCAATTCATTTGGTGGAGCATAAACATTTCTGGATGGTTTTGCTTGTATTTTTATACAAGTGTTGGATGACCTGATAAACATTTGTGGCATGCAGAAATATTCAAATATTGCAGGAGCACATCTGCCTGATAACATCAGGCTAGCCTGAAAATATTTTATAAGTTCCCAGAAGAAGCAGAACATCATACTTCCCTCTCCTAAACTTGGATCCATTTTCAAAGGCCTCGATAAAAATTATCCCTTCCCAGTTCCGTTTCTGTTTTTTAACTGTAAGAAAGTCCATGTGTTTAAAAATAAGAACAACATGACAATCACATTGAATGAGACGTTCCAGTTGGAACAGGGAACACCTCATCTTTATCTCGTTAACCAGTCAACCTCACTGCCATCCTCAGCAGAGTGTAGTGGGGTTTAAAGTAAGGATTCTTGGAGAGACTGTCTGGGTTTGAATCCCAGATCCACTACTTAATAGTTGATCTTGGGCAAGTCGTTTAGCTTCTCTGTGCCTCTGTTTCCCTATTTGTAAAATGGGGGCAATAATAGCATCTACCTCATAGTCTTGTAATCAGGATTCAGTGAGTTCATTGTTGTAAAACACTTAACCCATGCCTGGCACATGAACAGCACTTGTTAAGTGCTTGTTAGATAAAATAAGTCTTCTTGAAAACCTGCTATGTAAAAGTAAAAACATATTCCCCTTAATTTGAAACTCAGAATCTGTAGAGGTAGAGGAACGCTTATGTTTTGCATTGTGTATTAATAAAGCAGTTATTTCATTCTGTATATTTTAATTTATATGTTTTATTAAATTCATTTAATTTTCACTTTCAATTGATTGCTGGTTTGTAAGTTACCATAGTAATATCTCTATGTTCCTCACCTCAAACCTGGGGAAGGCCAGCAGATCAGGTCCTACTCTGCTCACTTTGTTGATGGAAATGAAGAAATCGGGTCCCAGAAAGGTTAAATAGCCTACTAGAGCTACATAGCCATGCACTGTCAGGTTCTGTCCCAGGTAACCTGACTCCAGGTCCAGCACACGGCTGGATCTCAATCATCTGCTTCAAACCCTTCAATGAAAATCTCCAAGTCCAGACAGTCGCTCAACCCCCCAGAATCCACTTCACGTACAATGAAGACCAGTGAGCAATTTACTGTGGAGTGAAAATGTGAGCTCAAGCCCTAAGTTCCTTTATTCACCAATCAGCTCTTCAAAGAGCACAATTCTATGTCCAAAACACTGCATTTGGTGCTCCAGAGAATGGAATTATAAACCTTGCTTTCATAGTTAGAGAACAGAACAATCTATTTGGGAAGAGAAATTTTACGTACTAGAAACAATAAGAAATCCAATAAACTTTAAAGCACATTCTTTAAACTTATCAAAGAGTTTAAACAAGAATCTCACAGTGTCTAAACCACTTTGCAGTCTTGAGCCCTTTAAGTGGAACATTGTGTGGAAATGATACTGCAGTGCCCAGAAATAGCAGCCACCCAACAATTGAGGTCCTCTTTCCAGAAAGTGTAGGTGTAGCCATACTGCTTCCCTAAGGACATTTTCTACTGTGCATGTTTAATTTACTCCTTAAAAGTAACTCGAGGATGTGAGATAACCACATCTATTTTATTATTTTATACCAACGGAAAATACTGGGAGAAGTCTTGACTTCAAAGTCCTTGATAGGGCTTCAAGGCATAGGCTTTGATTCTGGTTTCAACTTGAGCATTTGCTCTAGGGACTATAGCAAGCTGGTTCACCTTTCCAGGTTTATGTGATGACTCTAGAGGGCTTGGCATTGATTTGGGACACCTACTATATAGACGATTATCTTGCAAACATTCCCCAGGATATTTGTCGAGTGATTTTCCAATAAATAGATTTGATATAATTGGATTTCTCTGTTCCTCGGTTTCTACATCAACCTCCCACTAATGCCTCTTCACGGAGGCATATAAGTAACTTGAGTGAAGATATTTTAAGACTGTAAATATCCTATTCCCCAATAAATTTTCATCTAATGGCAAATAAATGAATGCATGAATCATAAAGAAAAAACTGTTCTAATGGATTAAGGATAGTATGAGGGTAAAGAGCTTGAGAGTTTGAAAGTACTAGGAAGAATGTTCCAAAATAAATTTATACATTATTATTATGATTATTATTATTACTATTATTACAATAAAATACTGTCCTTCAATTTTTTAAACTCTTGGGTTAATAAAGTTAGATGAAGTATAAAACCTTCAAGTAGGGTATCTACATTTTCATATTTCATTATGTCCTAATTATTAGCATTAATGCAATTAGTCATAAGAAACGAGAAGTATTTTTAGTTAGTTGTAAATAAAGCACTAGAGCTGTTTAAGGAAATCTAGTGGGAAAGTCAAAAGTTTATAAACATTTTACAGCTGTGCCTATGTGTGTGTTATATCAACGAAGAGACAAATGTCTGTAGATTAAGGACAACATCTACATTATATATACTATTTTATGAAGATGTTTATATCTAACTTAAGATGCCGAAGAGGTTTTGCATTTGAACATGCAGCGCTCATCGTGAAGGCAAAAAATGAAGCACTGAGTGAAGTGTAATTAGGAAGGGATAGTATAGGATGTCAATTCTTTCTGGAAATAATTCTAATGGGTCTGGGGTAGAGAAAGACTTCTCCCAAAGTATGCTTCTCAAATTGTTAACTCACTAGAACAATCTATTTTTTAAGATTAAGTCATTCAATTAAAGCAATTACTTTGCAATCACCACAGTAATCATTGATTCAGGGAAGAATCATCAAGGGATGCTAAAACCATTGGGTAAAAGTGTGTTGGGGAACAGGATTCTAACACAGATTCAAAGTATCCCCTGATGAATTACTTATAAATTACAACAGGCAAAAAAAAGTACCTTTACAGTGGAGAAATATAGTGGACACAACCAAGTGATCAAAATTAACATCAACAACAATAATAGGATAATAATAGGGTAAACCAGTATCACATCCCTCCTGATGTTATGCATGAGAAAACTTAACATCACTTATATGGTGGCCCTCTTCAAAATCCACGGCCTAAATCTAATAATGAGGAAAGAATTATATAATCCAAAACTTGGGGACAGTTTGAAAAACAATCAGCCTGTGCTCCTCAAATACATTAATGTTGGGGCCTGCCCGGTGGGGTAGTGGTTAAGTTCGCGCCCTCCACTTTGGCGGCCCGGGGTTCGTGGGTTGGGATCCTGGGTGTGGACTGACGCACCACTTGTCAGGCCATGCTGTGGCGGCGTCCCATATAAAGTAGAGGAAGGTGGCCACGGATGTTAGCCCAGGGCCAGTCTTCCTCAGCAAAAAAGAGGAGGATTGGCGATGGATGTTAGCTCAGGGCTGGTCTTCCTTACAAAAACAAAAAAACAAAACATTAATGTCATGAAAGACAAAGAAAAGCTGAGGAACTGACCGATGTTAAAACAGTCTAAAGAAACATGACAGCTAAAGGCAAGCACGATCTTGCATTGGAAAGAGTTGCTATAAAAGGACATTTGGTGAAATAATAGGTAAAATTTAAATATGAACTGAATATTATATAATAATTCTGCATTGATGTCAAATTTCCTGATTTTGATGATTATGTTGTAGTCATGTAAGAGAATGTCCTTGTTATTAAGAAATACACGTGGTATATTATGGGGCAACTTTTTTATTGGGCATTTACTGTTTGCCAGACAATACGTCAGACGCTAAAAATAACAGAACAAAGAAATCCTCAGAGAACTTGGAACTCTAGTGGAGAGAGGGGTAAATTGTAATATCATAGAGTGAGTAAAATTATATAGAAATCGACACAAGGTGCTGAGGAACTTAGTGGGCGGGCACCTTCTTGGGTGAAGGCATCACAGAGCAGTTGACACTGGAGTTGAGACTTGAAGAATGAGTGGAAATCTGCAAGTGAGCAAGTGGGGAAAGGGAGTTCCAGGCAGAAAGACAGCCTGTGCAAGGACACAGGAGAGGCATTAGACACCCCCAAGTAGAGCTCGTCCAAGGCCTCAGAAGCTAAAATTTTGGAGTACAGGGGACTTGGTTAAGCCTTCAATGGAGCTCACACACCTGCACTGTATAAGCTCTTAAGGCATGATTAGTTTAATGGAGAACTTTGGTTTCCTGAAATGCCTGAACTGAGTAGGTGGGATAGAAGAGGGGATCGTGGCAGAGTTTCTCAGTCTTCAACCATAAACCACTTTAACTTCATTTAATTAAATCAACAATGTTTCACATCCCAGTCTCCTTCAAGATTTCTCTTCTCCCACTGTGGACCCCTCAACTATAGAATGAAAAGATGCCATCTCTACTGTTCTACACCAGCGGCTCTCAAACTCAAGCATAGCATCAGAATCACCCAGAGGATCTGTTAAAACCCAGCTTCCTGGACCCCACCTCCAGAGTTTCTAATTCAGTAGATCTGAGGTGTGGCCTGAGAATTTGCATGCCAAGCTGGTCCAAGGGACTACACTTTGAAAACCATTCTTCTATGCATTTAGCATGCAACGGTTCCCACCTAGGCAGATGTCTGCTCTGCTTACCTTCAACAGCATCTCTAGCTCCATATGGAGAAAATCAAGTGTCTATTATCAACTAAGTGGGGAAAGGGAAGAGATGATCAATTTAAAATGTTTGGTTTTTGAAGACATGACTGAGAGGTAAGCAGAAGTTTCAAAATATTTGGATGAAAGACCCAACGCAAATGTGCAAAATTAATTTAACACATTTTTTCAATCTGCTTTCAAATTATACTTTATTCTCTGAAATCCAGAGCTATGTTCTCTCCTGGTCACTTAAACAGGGTTATCTTAAGCACTGTATTTTTGGCTTTCTTACAAGACGTTCTTGTAGTGTACCACATCTGGGCAACAGGAAGCTCCAGAAGGCAAACAGTTGGGGGACATGATCAGATTCTTCTGTACACATCATGTTAGAATCTACACAGCATGTTTGACAGTTAAGAAAAACTAAAGGTTAGCCTTAACCTACTGCATAAACATTCACATTTGCTTTCTGTGCCCATTTACAAATCTTAGACAGCTTGGATATATATACAACTTTGTTGTAAAATATTTGAGGGAGGCTGTGTCAAACATTTCAATGACAATTAATGTGTCATTAGGCTCAGAAAAAAAATAACAAGATGCAGAATCTTGGAACATTCCTCCAGGGAGTGATAAGAGTTACAATGTCAGAGTTCAGCAGAGCACTGTGCAAAGCAATAAATGGGTACTGCTGGCTATGATAATTCCATCAGCTGTGGTAATTACAAGATTAGCATACAACTAATTTGTGAAATGTTTAAAATTTGGGAACTGATCAAAATCTCAGCTGTTGGGCAGTTTTTAACTATCCTAGGCCCTCTTCACATCCTGACTCATCTGGTTTCCCATAATGCCTGGTTCATACCTCAATTACTCCATTTGTCATATTGCATTGTCATGGTCTGCTTAATTGTTTATCTCCCTCACTGGGCTGTGAACACACAGAGGGTGGAGACTCGATCTGAGAAATTTTTGTAGCATTGGATACATCAAAGCCAACTAATAAATCTTTGCCTTTTATGAACATTATACAAATGATTGAACAAACTGCTGAATGATTTAATCCAAAGAAAAAAGAATATTTACTCGAACTCTTTCTACTTATGTGTAGCTTATAAACGCCATCATCCCAGCATTTCATGAGCTTTGTCTCACCAGAGAAATGGGAATAACTACTCTATCTTTCTGAGGTGTTTCATTCAGGAAGGTTGTCTACAATCTACTAAGCAGATCAGGCCTCTCCAAAGACGCTGGGCAGGTCAGGGCACTCTGCCACTCCCTACTTCCTGTCACCAGGAAACAGAAAGAGCAGGTCCTGATAGTGAATAAGGGCATGATCTGATGGCCCTCTGCAATTGTCTAGCCTGGCATCATATGCAAAGTCCTTTATTTCTTTTATGTCCTTTAAGAAGAAGGTTACCTCAGAACTGGAGAGAAAGTGTAGTGTGGAGCAGCAAAATTGCATAGAACTTGACTTTGAATTTTCTGGTTCAAGTGTCAGCCCTGCCACATTCTTGTGATGTGGCTTCTTGGAAGTCTCTTGAATTCTCTAAGCCTCAGCTCTGTCAGCATAAAATAGAGACAATAATAGTTGCCATCACAAGGCAGCAGGGTTATTGTGACGACAGCAAGAGCTAATGGTGGAGGAAGGACTTTGTAAAAATTAGACAGCTTGAGAGGTTACCATCACTTTCGTCAAACAATGATCTATGGAACGAAATTCCCCAATTTAGTCCTTTCTCATTGACAGAAGCAAACTTCAACATTTTTTTATTCCAAGAGAAATGCTTTGCTTAAATCAAAGAGCTGGGACTACATATTTGCTTCATTATATCTAGGAAAAAACCATGCTATGATGAAAGTGAGATTTTGGATTGTAACAGACTTTCTACAGCAGTGAGAGAAGCCTTCCTAAATCGAAGGAGTAGGGTACCAGGAGTGACACCAAGCTGGTGGCAGTGTGGTCATCTGGATGAGAGAAGCTCCTTTTAAACTAGCTGTCTATGTTCTTTGAGCTGAATCTTTAACTTTTGTCTCTGGGACCTCAGCTTAAAATAACTAAGTGCCATTGAACTAGTCTTTATATATATTTTTTAATATCTTAAATAGTGTACAATAAATTTTTAAAAGACAAGTTGCAAAAAATACCCACTAAATGTGGCAACACAAACCTATCCAACCCTCAGAAAGATAAAGATACCTCTTTACAGACTGCAGGATTCATTGACTAGGTTACAAAACTTTCTGAAGGCTACATAATTAAAAGACAGTGTGTTTTGCCAAGTTCATCCAGATCGCAAATTCAGAATATGTTACTTATTCCTTCCCTCTGCCTAGAAGGCTGCACACCACTCCTTAGCCCCAATACACATGTGCACACACTCACACATATGCACACACCTGGCAGGCTCTTCATCTTTCTAAACCCAGCTCAGATGTCACCTCCCTCACCCAAGCCTGATGGTGAATTACTCCCTGTTCTGTTCTTCCTTTGAAACTTGTACACGTATTTCCATGAATAACTGGGATTATTTATGACTATATCTTCCTCATTTGTATTTGCTCAGCACCTAGAACAGTTCCCTTCTTTGCTCTTTCCTTTCTTCTCTCCCTCCCTCCCTTCATTCTTCCCAGTTCATGGCAACTGCCATCTCCTAGCACAGAGCAAAAACCATGGAGTTATCATTAACTCTTCTCTCACACACACACCGTAAATCCAACCCATCAGGAAATTCTGTTGGCTCTGCCTTTATCCAAACTGATCCTCTCCCAGTACGTCTACCGCAAACAGCCTGGTTCAAGCCACCATCATCTCTCTTTTTGGTTACTGCAACAACCTCCATGGGTCTCCCTGCTTCTAACCTTTCTCTCTGAAGTCTATTCTCAACATATATGCATGGAAATCCTTTAAAACCTAAGTCACCTCTGCTCAAAGCCTTCCACTGTCTCCCTGTTTCACTCAGAGTGAAAAAACAAAATAGGCTACAAGGCCCTATGGGATCTGGCCCCGTTTTCTCTCTGACTCATCTCTCATCCTCGCTTATTATACTCTGATCACTTAGGCCAACTGGCTATTCTTCAAATAAGCCATTTACACTCCCTGTTTAGGGTCTTTGCACATGCTGTTTCCTCTGCCTGGAATGCTCTTCCTCATATACTCACATATATCCACACGGCTAATTCCCTCGCCCCCTCAAGTCTGCTCGAATCTCACCTCCTCAGTAAGGTCCACCCTAGCCATTCTACTTAAAATCGCTACCCCTCATCATTCCCCCAGCACACCCAACCCCTACCCTGCTCTGCTTTTCCTCTTTTCCCATAGCTCTTATCATCTTCTTACATGCTCTGTAACATTCATCATGGTTTTTATTAATTATCTGTTGTCACACCTCCACCTTCAGCTAGAATATAAGCACTACAAGGAATCTTTCTGTTTCCATGATGCTTCCCCAATGCCTGGGACACAGTAGGTGTTCAACAAATATTTGTTGCATTAATTCATTTGCTCAGGAAAAAAAAATGACTTCTTAAGATAGAATGTTCTATACAAAGACTTAGAGGCACTCTTGGGAAGACTGGTGCCCCCTAGGCCATTATTTTTTCATAAATGGAGAACTCAAAGCCAGCTGGGTTTACTTTTATATTTTAATTACAATTATATTTTTAATTCATTTGCATCAAAAATATTATCATAACAAACAGCATAAAAGTAAACATTTGGCAAATTTATGAAACGAGTAAAACCAGATCATGGGCATAGTATTTGAAGGGGACTTGGTTTCAGACCTCTGAGAAATCTAAAATGGAGCCAGACTGTGACTGCAACCCATGCCCGAGGAGGCAGGGGAGAGATGCGACCAGAATGTTGAATCTTTTAAAATTCACAGCCACAAAAATTCACTTAGATAGTGAGTTGCTCAAACATAAGATACAAGATTAAGTTGGAATGTTGGGCAAAATAATTTCCTGCATGATCTTTTTAAAACAAGTCATTGTGTTTTTAGGCTCAGGATATTTTAGGCCAAAATATCAGGTAGACAATATTCATCATTTCACTTACTAGTAACTCAGTAATGTGCCATACATGCTGTTTCTGCAAAAATGTAGACAGGGCTCCATCACTCTTGGCCATGGCAGAATAAATGGATCCACAGACCTTTCAAAGTCCATTCCTATGAGTCAGAAACTACCAAGCAGGATTCTGTGATGGCAGACTAATTTCAAAGGCCTGTGGGCTACACACTCAGGGACTGAAATGAGAAAAGGGCCCTTCTGTATTTGTGTTCCCTGGGCCTATTTCTTAACCTCTGAAGATCAATACAAGAGAGAACAAAAGTTTAATCGACTTTTCTCCTGTAGATCCTTTGGAATAATTCTCAGCCAATATTTGATCCTTTCACCCCACAGCTTAATAATCGTCACCATCCCTATGTTTGTTCAGTGAATTTAAACGTAGAAATATCAGCCCCAGTTATCTAAAAATTGCACACAAAATCTAATCCTGATCAATTTCACATTAACTTTTCTTCAAGGGTTTTATAAAAATATTATTTTCTTGAACTCTCGTAAATGATATGCATGCCGAAGTATTTAGGGAGAAGTGTACTGATATCTATAATTAACTTTAAAATGCATTAAAAAATAAGATGGATTAATGGATGGCTAGAGAGATGGATATGTGATAAAGCAACTGTATTAAAATGTTAATGATGAATCTAGGTGGTGAGTATCCAAGTATTTTCCGTGAATTCTTTAAATTTTGAGGTGTATTTGAAATTTTTCATAAAAAATTTAAACAATCATTTAAATTATTCATTAAAATTGTGTATGATAGTCAAATGCAAATGGAAATGATAGTCAAATTATATGAATCCTGGAAAGCTATACAGAAGAAAACAACTCCTATTTCTAACTCAAAATTACTCCCAAAATTGCCCCCAGAAAATGTCTGAGAGGGAGAATCATTTTTTATCTGAGTTTTATGTCTCTATTAATCCTGTTTATTCATTAAATCTTAAGTGTTTTCTTCTTCCTTTGGTCTTACCATTCTAACACTAATCTTCATTTTTAACATCTCCCAAGGATTTGCCTCAATGAAATAATTCATGGAACTTGCATGAGTCCCCATAAGTCACATTCCCCTTTCCATGCAGATGGTAAATTCCAAGTGCAGTCTCAAAATATTTCACATCTTCCTGCTCGATAAAAGTTCAGAGAGCTACAGATCTCTATCATTGTTTTCATTTTAGAGGTTACTCTTTCTCTGTATATATAATAGGTATTCTTTGGGGTTTTTTCCTCTGTATTTCTATTCCTGTTTCAATTTCTCTCTATCTCTTTGTTATTCGAGGTCTCACTTTCAATCTCTATCTCTTTATCCTCTGTCTATCTGTCCATATGTCTCTGCCTCTCCCTGCCTGGAATTGAACGAGAAGTAGTGCATTTGCAAAAATAGTTGGAAACAAACTAGAGTTCCCACCTGTGAAACTGTCCCTGGGAAAAGGAATTTCCTCTTACCTGGCAAAACCTTTCGGGCTGGTCCTTTCAATTTCTCCTTCTTGTCTTCATCCCTTAAGAAACTGTTTGAGCCTCGGGAATTCCCTAGAGTACAGGAAGGCTCAAGGACACAGTGACACATCAGCTTTTCCAGCTTTTTAAAAATACTTTCCTGAGGGAAAGGAAGGGGGAGCAAGGGGAGGAGCAAGGACTGTGTTTATGGTGACTGACACATTGCCTGTACTCAACCATGCTTTACTGCCATTAAGTAAAAATGGTCCTTCACTCTGTAAACACTGTTCTTAAAAATGAATACAAAAACTTACCAGTAAGAGCATTCTCAAAAAATAGTAGTAATAATAATAATAATAATAATAATAATAATAATAGTAATATAATTGAAAGTAGCCTCTTTTAATTTTAATTAAAATTTCCCAGAAGAAAAATTCATCATAATTATTCCTATTTCAATGATTTAGTCTCCACCTAAAGTCTCTAGACTATAAGCTCCTTGAGAGCAGGGACTGAGAATCACTCATCTTTGTGTCACTCATATTCCCTGGGTATGCCCTAGCAAAGAGTCTTGCACAAATTAGGTCTCAAAATAGCATGCATAATGGATGGTGAATGGATGTTTGGATGGATGGATAAATTAATGAATTGAACAATGACAGACACTCCCTACATTGATAACCTTTACCAGGCAGGATAAAGCTCAAGTGTCTGTATTCATCCTGGATGCTCTAACCTAGCCTACACCAACCAGATTAGGGATCAGGATGGAGTCAAAGGAAATATATAAGTATTTTTATGTGTGTATACACAAGTTAGGGTAAGAGTTAAGCTGCTATAACAAGAGACCTAACAATATGGCCTAAAGAACAACAAAGGTCGTTTCCCTCTCACATAGTTCAGTCCAAGGTGGATTTTCCAGGTCAACAAGAGGCTTTCCTCCACAATCATTCAGGGACCAGGCTAATATAATATGTGGCACGGACCACCAAGGTAGGTTTCTGCAAGGACCACCAAGGTAGCCTTTGGGAAGACTGAGAGAGTTAAGCCTATAGACTTCCTCCTACACAAGTGAGGCAGAAGTTGCTCACATTCCTTCCACTCACATCCCATTGGTCAGAGCTCAGTCAAACAGCCACACCCAGCAGCAGGGACAACTTGAGATTTGATTTCCAGCTAGTTATCCATATGCCCAGCTCAACTCTATTACCATGGAAGAAGGAGAGGGAGGATGGATGAGGAGGGGGGGGTGTTCAGCTACCATCTCCATCACATTTTATATATATGTCTATCACCATTATCTCAAAACCTGAAGACCCGTACTTAGAATGGAGTGTTTAGTTTCTGGCATAAGTATTTGAGGAAATGGGGTCAAATGAAGTTTCCTGAAATAAACTGTCAATAGAAGGACAGTCTATCATTAACAGAGTTGAATCGAAGCTTCTCTGTGTTTTTCCAGGACTGTTAAATTTGACATAAAACCTAGAGAGCCTCCTACACAGAGGATAACTTCCAAAATGATAGGCTAGTTCACTCTTCATCAATTGTCCCTGAATTATTCATGATGTGGAGATAACAGGGGCAAAACTTTGTTCTACTTAGAAATAGAGTCATTTCACATATAGTGCTCACTAAATGTTCTGATTCTCTCAGGGAAATAGTCAAGCTATCACAATGAAAATTCTTCAGTAAAAACATTACTCAGATATTTAATGCCAACCAGTGCTTTCAACCTTCTGTTCCCTCCCGCTCAGGAAGCCATGCTCTCCCCTCTGACTCACCCACTCAACAGCATCACCTTCCTCTAGTCTCCCTTTCATTCCCCAAGGCAGTAGCTTAGACACCAAGATGACTTGAGGTTCAAGGTCCTGAACTCTAATGCTGACCCTGGTTAAATAACAAGGTCCTTATTTCTTCTGTTACTTCAGAGCATTAACCACTTTTCTCTACTCTGTATCCTCTCCTTGACCCTCAGGCCATCTTCTCTCTTCTTCTTGTGTACTATTCTCCCACAAGAGAGAAGCTTGCTATCTTAGTTTGGGTTGCCCCAAAAGCAGATCCTGAGACAAAGACATGAGTGTATGCAATTTATTTGGAAAGCAATCCAAGGAAGTAAGAGAGGGAATACAGAAAGTGAGACCTGAAGGAATAAAAGCCAAAAAGTGTGCCTTGATGATTGGGTTACTTCTGTAAGCAACTGGGGTTCTATCCCACTGGGGACCCTCTGAGAAACTCAGAACGACCCCCACAACCTTCCCGTTGAGAAACGGTTGGGACTTAGTCACCTAGTGCCACCCCTCAGTGGTTGAAGATTGCCCTTAGGGGTTGACGCTTCCAAGCTGCCCTGTGAGCAGGCTGAGTAAACTCCCTTAGCAATGGAGACAGCCCTCAGGCAGAGAAGCTGGAGGTCTATGCGGTGGGAGGCTGTGCACCTGCTCAGGAACTGTCCACAGGCTGTAGGTGAGCTCAGAGATGCGCTGAGCCGATCTGAGGCGCAGAATCGACAGCGTCTGCTGCGCTTGCCAACTTCTTCAAAACGAAATCTGCTCACCTTAAAACCTCAGACTCCCCCCCCCCCCACTGACTATTCTCACAATGAGTGGGACCAGATGCCTCAGACTGGAATTCACAGCTCACTCTTTGCTCTCACAAACGTTTATGCCAAAATCCACTATTGCCATCATCATGGAGTACTGAGTTTGTTTCCTTCCACGATGCTTCCCTCACTAAATTGTGAGCTGCTCAAGGATACAAATTCTATCTCCTTTGCAATGATCAGCATTCAGTAAGGTCTCAACAAATATTTTCAGAGTGAATAAATGGCAAATAATCACCCCAACAATATACCTAAATACCAAAAAAGACCTTCTCCAACATTTCCTTGTAACTGACATGACATTTCCACCTTAACTCACTCCTTCATGTTTGACTACAAAAGTCATGCTATTATTTCAAGACAGACCTGATCAAGTGTATATCTGATGAGTGGAGGAGAAAGAATCTCATCTGAAAAACCATGAAAAAAAATGCCTTTGTTAATTAACAAAAGGACACGAGAAAAGTTGTTCTCTAAAATCATACACTGTTTGAAATCACATTTAGTGAGAATGAAATACCTCATTCTTGCCTGGAGGATCTAAGTCGTTTTAACACAGAAAAACAGCCTCAATTTCTAACCCAGGTGCAGAGCTTCAGATAAAGGATTTTGCACACAACATTCCACATTTATCTTAACTTTGTAGTTTCCAAGGAAACAGGACCCTGAGTTCTCATCTCAGCCCAGCACTGATGTCAACCCTGTTATACATGACCCTGCTTTGCTTTGAGCAAGCACAACACTACTTTGTTGAAATTTTACCAAAACCCCACCCTTTCCCCCAATACCATAGCAAGCCTGTGTCTTCCTTTGTCTGGTGAGATGCCCAATCATCCCTCTGGTGTGTGGTCCCCTTGCTCAGCAAGTTAACTTAACTTTGTTGGTGTGTCCTTGGTGGTTTTATCAGATGGTCTTTATCACCTCTAGACAATTTGTTTGCAGTACAGATTAACTTATCAAGGTTGCTAGTCACTGCCGTGAAGAGCTCTTAGAGAGAGACACTGAGGAGACTGGGCAGGTAAACTTCAGTCAAGAGCTAAGTCACAACGTTTTAAAAGACGTAGGGGCTTTGAGAGTATAATGGTCTTTTGAGAAGGGCAAATTTGTATGGTAGAACTGAATAGAGGAGAAGAGGTAAAGGGAGCCACCATACCAGAGTGAAACAGTCATTTACTCTTCGCCTCCCTGGACCGGTAACCACCCTGCCTATGGGAAACTTCCATTCCACCCTCGGCTCCAAAGGGAACTGCAGTCCCCACACCACGATTGGTCCAGGAATCAGCCTGTGACCCAAGCCTGGTCAATCAAAATCCTCCCTTAGATTTTTGTTCCTAACATCCCTGGTTATGAAGTTTTCAAGACATAACACTAAATTTGCCTGTTGTCATGGTTTCAGCTTTGTGGCACAACCAGCCTGACCCCAAAACACAGAAAGAAGCAGACATGAAGTCTTGAGGACATTCACATGCCTGCCTTTACAGGTTTTTTTTTTTTTGGTAAAAGTCAGCACATTACCTTTTTGCTTAAGCTAGCTCAATTTGAATTTTGGTCATTTGTAACTCAGAATCATCCCTATGACCTTTGGGTAGACATAATTTAAAACTTTTTCCAGGGTCCTATGGTATACTTCCTTACTTGAGTTTTATTCCATCTCTGCAGATGCAGGCCTGCACTTCTTTCTGTCAGACAATGAACATCATATAATTCAATATCTTTTCCCATTTTCTTTTGCTGCTAGGAATCCTAGAGCCAAATGCAGCATCCACCTGCAGCAAATGTTTGTACATTCACAGAATTTAGCCCTGGAAAGGATCTCATAGATCATCTGGTCCAACCTCATCATTCTGCAGAGAAAACTTGAAGTCCAAAAGGTGATGCAATTTGCCCAAGGGACATATAAGCAATTAACAGCCATTTTCTTGGGTAACTGATTGCATCTACTCACTCTACTCTCTTTATATTCTCTGTTCTTTTATCTGAAAACTGCCTCGAATAAGAGTGCCTCCATTTTCACCTTCACTGGTGGGAGGGAAGATGGCAGAGGATGAAGGGATGATCCCAGGAAACTAGGGAGGGAAAGGGGCACAGATAATGGGATTTAACCAAGGAATTAATACTACTCAGATCCTACAAAAGCCAGGAAGTTTACACAAGAGATGGAGTTCAGGGAGGAGCCAGAGAGGGGGAGCTTTAAGGCTGGCAAGAGAAGATTTGGTGCTAAACTCGGAAACTCCTAAAACATGGGTACAGTTATACTACTTTAAAAACTTAAAGACATTTACTTACACGTAGTAGAATGAATTAGGCAATGAGAGTCACAAATTTGTAACTTAGTGTATTTAATCAGATCTGGTTATAAAAACCAGGCTGTGACAGAATCTCAGTGATAAGCCACCCCTCACAAGCCCTTCTTGGGTGAGAAATAGCAAGAGGGGAATTGATTCAACAAATGTAATCTGTGATTTGGAATATCTTTGTGGGGTCTTTGGGAGATAAAATGCTAGCAGCCAAGAAGAAGAGGGATTACTGTCAACTCCATAAGCCAATATGAGATCCCATCAGAAGAACGTGTGCTTGTTAGTGGACAAACTATCTTCCATTGGTAACATCAGCCTCATCTCTCTCTCAAATTCCTCTTGATCTGGAAGCTGGAAGAGATGTGTAGGACTACAGTCTTGTTCCCCACCCACACCCCCTAAAAACAGAGACATAAAGGCCTTCCTCATTTTGGCCCAGAGAGGAAGGCATCAAGGATTTTTAATCTATCCACTTCCATTGTCACCCCCAAACTGGATCCCCAGAGAGATGAAGAGCCCCAGTTATCACCAACAAGTGCTGGCTGAGTATTCACAGCGGGAGAGGCACTTCACTGGCCTCTTGGAATCCAAGACTAATCCCAAAAGCTATGTTGCTTGGAGAGACAAGATTTCTGCAGCCATGACAAACAGCAGACAAGAAGGGAATGAGAAACCAAATATAAACAAAAAAATAGCTAACTTTGCACAGTAAAAGCCTGGGCTTTTTGGTAATTCATATGACATTTTCACGTTCAAAACTGTGCTCAGAATGTTCAGTAATTCCGTTATACAGTTTCATCAGGCTGCAGGGAAACAGGTCCAAACCCCATGGTGGGAGAAAGACACATTGCTTTGTGTCTTTATCTGCTAAAGTCACATATTTAACGTTTACTTACAACTTGTGCAAGGAGGAATAACATTCTTGTCTCCAAAAAAATGCTCAATTTTCATACAATGACTAGTTAATTACAACCAGATGAAGAGGTCATAGTCAGGGGATCAATGATCCCAAGGATGGCCATAAATTCAACCTCCAGTGACAAAAATAGTTTACAACTTTAAGTAATAAACACTGCTCTCTATAATAAATATTCTAATAAATGTAGTTCCTTATAACACAAACTAATGGTCTCAAGGTTACTAGTCAATGGTCTTTCTAAGCTTTATAGTAAGTAAATTTTTGACTATTACAGGAAACTCTGCCTTTCTAGAGAACTGACTTAGCCCAAAAATCAACTTTATAATGACAAGATACAGGTTAAAAATTAAGTTTAACCCCATTTTTTTCTGCAACTGGTACACAAATATTTTCTAATCTTCCTAATCTATGTAAACCAGTGCTTTGCCTTCCCAAAAGCACTTGCATCGACAATTTACTATCCTTTCCAATGTATTGCTATGGGAATTATTAAACTTAATTTTAATCAAGGCTGATTGAAAGATGTTGTGCTTATAATTTAATTCCTACATCAGCCAGATAGAGCATAGTGAATTTTTTTTTTTTTTTTTTTTTTTTTGTGGGGAAGACCAGCCCTGAGCTAAAATCTGTTGCCGATCCTCCCCATTTTGCTGAGGAAGACCGGCCCTGGGCTAACATCGTGCCCATCTTCCTCTACTTTATATGGGACGCCGCCACGGCAGGGCTGACAGGCAGTGCGACGGCGGGCGCCCGGGATCCGAACTCGCGAACCCCGGGCTGCCAAGCGCGGACTAAACCGCTGCGCCACCGGGCGGCCCCAAGATAGAGCATAGTGAATTTTCCCATATCCTGGATGTGACGTGGTTGGTTAATTCTTTAAAACACTTCCCCACAGTGCAGCATGTGGGTTTTAGTTATCATTTATGTCCTAGGAGAAGTGGATTGCCCTAATCTGGGTGGTCAAGTTGCATTTAATCAAAACGCCACACACCAGAGGTGGCTACTGCCAGTGCCTCAACTATCTTTATGTCCAACCAACACCAGGTATTTTGTTAGTTGGCATAATGACCGTTGGATATGGATTTTCTTTGGTGAAATCCATGATGTTCTAGATATGTGGATTTGCCAGAAATACTAGAGACGTTTCCCATTGTTGTAGAGAGTATGAGAATTCAACAAGCCCAGCATACTTTAGGAATGTTCCCTGAGACTTGATTCTCAAAGATTCTGTGTCCAGTCCTGATTTGAAAGGATTCTTGGTCCCCTCATTCACCTAAATGGTGAGCCATATCCTGCCCCTAGAACATGGTGACATTGGCCTCTGGAGAGCCTTTCTTTAATGCAAGGTGCTTTCAAGAGCTCCTACAAAACAAAGAACTAGCACTTTCTCCATCTTGCCAAACAGGTGGCCTGTAAACTAACTCTAATCCTAACCCTACTCTCCGTGTTTACGCCTGCTTAAATGTAAATATCTAACTGGATAAATTCAACCTGAAACTTGCCCTCTTCTAACATAAGAGCAAAGACCTAGATCTAGACTTATAGCTCTAGCTTCTGATGATTGGTCTCTACAGATATTAACCAAAAATGAAAATAAAATTAAAACATAGAGACTAATAATTGTGAACAACCACGTCACCTTAGGTCGTGTTGTAATACTGAGGCGTCTTCCTTTATTGTATTGACTGATTTTTCTCTGCTTAGTTATAACAGGAATTTAAATAGCTTATAACAAGAAGGTACCTCAAATAATAAACACAGAACAAAAAGAGAGAGACCAAGTGATAAAAAGGCAAGAAAGGAGGAAATAAATTGAAAACTGCTGGCTGAGGAAAGGAATAGCAATTGAGCACAGAACTTAGCTTTGAGCTTCCTAACAGAGCAAGAGTTACGTGACCGACCAGAATGATGTCTTCAGACAATCCTGGTCCACTCCAGTGGAGCCGCACCCAAAGAGAAGGACACTTGACAGCCTCATTGTGTTCATGACCTTCATCTTGAATTGCTCACCTCAACTGTTCTAGAGCTCTGTCTCTCTGTCTGCTCCTAATGATTTAAATCTTATCTCTTTGACTGGTTTCCTGTTTATTCCCTCAGCTTTCTCCTCAGACCTAAAAATGCTCAGTATGCTTTGCGAAGGCATAACTGGAAGGTTATCATAATTCTCGTATGAACAGATAATGAGCACATTCAAAGTTTTATTCAATTCATTAATGCAGGAACTAGCAGAAAGACAAGGCTAGTTCCATGAGAATATGAGAAAATTGGTTTATATGGTCAGTGGAAGAAAGGCATGCTGAAATAAGGGTCCTAAGTCAGATACGATGCTGATTAATGTCCTACAAACCAATAAAAACTTTATCTTCAGGGTTATCTTCTCCACTGGACAAGAAAAAAAAACATAATCTCCAACTTTCAGAGCTGTAAAACAAACGAGATCTAATCAAATTTTGAATAGCAAGTCAAAGTTATATTCCCTGAGATTCAGATGACCCTAAGGCAGGCTTATTACAAAATGCTCTAGCGTAGCATCAAAATGTCAAACAATAGTCTTTTTACTTTATTCCCAAGATATAGATAATTTTCCTGAACACTTTTTCTTTTCCTAACCTCAGTCAGCAAGTAACCTGCTTTCCCTCTGACTGCACTGCTATGAATAAACCCCAGAAACAATCCCACATTCCTTCTCTCTCTCTCTCTCTCTCTCTCTCACACACACACACACACACACACAAATGTCATTGCCACCCCTTGCAGCTGGGGCATATCCAAGAGGTTTGCTCTGGCCGTTCTGATGGACCTTATATATTACCTAACTTTCTTTGGCCGACAGTAGGATGCCAGTTCACAGGTGAAGCAAAAATTTCCCAGAGCCTGCAGACCAAAGGATCTCAAACTCTAATATTTATAAAATCCTCTGGAGAATTCTGCTTCCATAAACTTGGAGTGGGGTTCAGGTATTTTTAACAATCATTCTGAAGTGATTCTTCTTTTCTACCTTCCAGTCCGTAAGTTCTCCCACCTCCGCTTCCCTCCACTCCTGATTCCTTTACTCAACATGTTGGCTCATGGGAATTTGCAATAGGATTAACAGTTTACAAACATTTACATGCTATTAGTCTGTCCTTCCCCACCTCCCACCCTGGCAGGAGGGATCAGCACTAAGATACCTTTGCCCCCTCCTCCAGGCAACCTCAGAACTAATTAAAAATCCTTAGTATCAGCACAACTGAGGATTCAGCTGGGTGTTCACTGGAAGAGGCAACAGAGGCCATTACTTGGGTTAAGAAGGAAGGCAGAGGGGCCAGCCCCGTGGCATAGCGGTCAAGTTCTCAAGTCCGCATGCTCTGCTTTGGTGGCCTGGGGTTTGCAGGTTCGGATCCCGGGTGTGGACAGACACACCGCTTGTCAGCCATGCCGTGGAGGCGTCCCATATAAAGTAGAGGAAGATGGGCACGGATGTTAGCCCAGGGCCAGTCTTTCTCAGCAAAAAAGAGGAGGATTGGCAACAGATATTAGCTCAGGGCTAGTCTTCCCCACAAAAAAAAAAAAAAAAAAAAGAAGGAAGGCGGAAACGTCCTGAGACTGTACCCTTGGAGTGGGCTTTGGGGTCTCCACACCGGTCAGAGCCTGGGCCCTGTATCAGAGTCTGCGTCTCAATAGATGGGCGCCCCGTGTGGGGAGCCCGACGAGGGCGAATCTGCAGCACCATGCAGCCCAGAGGGGTGCTTCTCTGGTTTGCTTGGAGCCAGATGGGAGAACCAGCCCTGGGGGTGGCCACCACCATGGGACCAGGAGCCATAGCCCGGGGGGAGCACCTTAGACTCATGACCCCCTTCTTGCTCCAAGCTGAGGATTCTTATTTGACCCTGTGGAGATGAGAAGAGAACCCCAATAATGTCTGAAGTTGAGTTTTCTACAATCCAAGTAGAGGGATCCTTGGAAGAAGTCATTACCTTGAAGGAAAAAAGTACAGGGAAGAAATTTAGTGTAGTCGCTGAGAGCAGGGACTCTGGGGCTAACAGTTCTGGGTTTAAATTATGACCCTGCCTCTTATGTGCTGTGTGACTTTGGGCCAGTTACTTAATCTATCTGTACCTCAGTTTTCTCATCTCTAAAAATGAGGATAGTAATAGTCCCAATCTCATAAGTCTGCTGAGAAGTTCGAATGAGTTAACACAGACAAAGCATAGAACCATGCCTGGCACATGGTAAGTCCCACATAGGCGTTTTCTATCAATATTCTAAAACTCAAATGCCGTGGAGTAAGAGTCATAGCTGCTACATCCAGAGGACACACTGATGAACCACGTCCTCCAGAACAATTTTACCCATCTGCAAAAGTGTTTCACTTTTTTTTTTTTTTTTGGCTGAGGAAGATTAGCCCTGAGCTAACATCTGTTGCCAGTCTTCCTCTACTTTATATGTGGGTTGCCACCACAGCATGGCTGATGAGTGGTGTAAGTCCGTGCCCGGGATCCAAACCAGTGAACCCGGCCGCCAAAGCAGAGTGCACGAACTTAACCACTACGGCAACGGGCCGGCCCCAGTGTTTCACTTCTGACTGCTTTTCACTTTGTTCTTCGGCAGGAGGTGAGTTTCTAAGATTAAAGCTTGTTTCCTGTAAAGCTACTGTGGGGCCAGTAGTGGGAGTTGGGGTTGGTAGAGAGATTTGGACCAAGAATGCAGGAATTTGACTTTAAGAACTGAGGAATAAGATAAGAATGTGACTATATATACATAACCCCTCTCTATTCCACTGTTGTGAGATTCGTTTATTTATTTCACAAATTATCTGTGCAGTGGAATTTATTTTTTAACCTTTTCTGTTGCACGAAAAAACACATGTTCCAGGGTATTGACAGAAAACCTAAAAAATATAGGTAAGCCTAAAGGAAAAAGAAACCAGAAATAACCTCAGGGGCTCTTTTAACAAGGAAAGTGTGCCTTGTTTTGCTCTTTGAAGGCTGTTTTCCTTCTTATTGTGGTTGGCTGTGGTGTGAGATGAGCTGGGTGCTGTGCAGAGAAAGAACAAGAACTCCTGCCCAGTGGGCAGAGATGAAGAGGCGGGTGGGCCGTGAGACCTGCCAGCAGCTGAGCTCATCTCTCTGATCTACATGCAGCAGGCCACAGGCAGGGTTTTCTTGGCAGGTCTTTCCTGAGTCCAAGGGATAAAAGCTGAACTTTCAGCAAATTTTAGCCTCTGGCCCCAGCTTCTGAACACAAAAGCTGGAGATGTCAGTTGCTCTGCAAAGCTCATTCAAAAGATGGAATGAATGAGCTGATCGCCAGAGGAAAGAGGAAAAACTGTTTCCTCATCTATCTGATCAGGGCATGGACAAGAATTCAGGCTGCTGGGCACACTGACAGCCCAAGGACCCTCGTCCAGCCTCACTCCTGGCCCACGTGCACCCCGGGGCTGCATGCTCCTGAGCAGCTTTTCTCTAATCTGGAGACAGGCGGGTCACCGAGTTACGACTTGGAGGCAGGGATTTATTTGGAAGGTGAGCCCAGGAAGCAGGAGGGAGGGAGAGGGAGGGAGGCAGCATTTCTGAGGTGGCTGCTGCAGTGAGCAAGGGCAGGATCTCCCTGCAGCCTCCGGAGAAGTGTACCGAATGCCTCCTAGAATTGCCCACTAAAAGGCGGGAGGCTGGGATGTTATCTGTTGGTTCCCTGTCAGTTGAGGGCCGCTCCCAAGGGCATCGACTTCAGACCAAGCTTACTAGAAGGCGGAGTAGACTCCCTTAGCATTAGAGAAAGTCCTGGGTTAGAAAGAGGGAAGATGCAGGGCACACACTTGAGGGACAAGTCCTCATGGGGAGGGGGTTCTGCTCCCAGAACTCTCTACCACGGCTGCCTCTGAAGGCGGAGATAGACTGACGTGGGGTGACGTGTGGTGCCAACAGTGTCTATTTTAGCACAGTATGAGCTGGCCACAGCCCTGCCCTCTTCCAAATTTCCAGACCCTGGCTCCTGGCCCATTTCACGGACAGTACAATCGAGGCTCAGAGTTTGAATGGCTTCCAATTTTGCACTCCCAGGAAGAGGAAGAAAAGGACTGAAGCTGTGTCTCCTGCTCCCTGACGCAGTGTTCCCTCAGTCCCCAGCCCCGCTCAGATGGGAGTACACTGACATCTTCCCCTCTGTCTTTTCTTATAAAAAGCTCCCCTTACCTGGGAGCCTGGAGCAGCCTGACAATTCTGCTGGAGACCCTGGTCCTGTTGAGAGATGGTATATGTAGCCTGTGGTTAAACACATGAGCTCTGGGTTCTGGCCTCCACTACTTCCAGCTGTTTGACCTTGAGCTAGTTACCTAGACTTTCTGCGTCTCAGGTTCCTTGGCTGTTAAATGGGATATAGTACCTAAGTCATAGCACTGGTTGAGGATGAAATTAATTAAAACTTATAAAGCACTTAAAAGGCAGCCCTGTTCTTGGAAAGCACTGGATAAACTCATTCAGCACTCATTCAACAAATATTTGTTGAGCGCCTACTTTAGGTTAGACACTGTTCTTAGTTCTGAGGATGCAGCAGCAAATGAACAGACAAAGCCCCTTCTCTCTCGTTTCGTAGACCGGCGATTCTCAAACTTGAGTGTGCACCAGGATTGCCTCAAGGGTAATGGGCCCCACCTCCAGGGCTTCTGATTGAGCAGGTCTGGGGTGGGGCTGGGAAATTTGCATCTCTAACAAGTTCCCATGTAAGGCTGATGTTCCCACGAGCTGTTCTTCAAGAATCATTATCTAGGGGCCTGGCCTGGTGGCATAGTGGTTAAGTTCCATGTGCTCCACTTTGGTGGCCCGGGTTCGCAGTTTCGATTCCCAGGCACGGCCCTACACCACTCATCAGCCATGCTGTGGCAGCGACCCACATACAGTATAGAAGAAGATTGGCTACAGATGTTAGCTCAGGGTGAATCTTCCTCAGCAAAAAAAAATTTAAATTAAAAATAAAAGAATCATTATCTAGACTTATACTCCAGAGGAGGGAGAGCAAGGATAAGTAAATACAGTACATGTCAGATGGCAATTAGTGATGTAGAGAAAAACAGAGCAGGGCAAGGGGGCTGGGGGTTTCTACTTCCATAGGGGTCAGAGAAGATTTCTCTGATGAGGAAGCATTTGAGGAAAGGCCTGAAGGAAGTTAATGAGCAAGTCAGATATTTGGAAGGAGAGAGTCCAAGGCAAAGAACAGCAAGTACAAAGGCCCTAGGGCAGGAGCAGGAAAATCAGTGCTGCTGTCGGGCAAGAGGGCACCTGACTCAATCAAGCCAGAAGCACAGCATGGTAAGTGCAGCCCAGGTTAGATTTGAGCTCTCTGCCTCCTTCGCTGGGTCCTTCCTACAGGGCACAGCCATGCAACAGATTGCGGTGGCCCTGGGAGGACTCAAGGAACAGCAAAGAGGTCTAAGTGGCTGGAGCCAAGCGAGTGAGGTAAAGAGAAATAGGAGATGAGGTAAACATCTAGGGTCTTGTAAGTTATAGGAAGAACTCTGGCTTTTACCCTGGATGGAATGGGAGCCATCGGGGGCTCTGAGCAGAGATGTGAGGTGATCCAACTAGAATCACTCTGCCTGCGAGGTGGGAAATAGATTATCAAAGGGCAAAGGTGGAGGCAGGGCGACCACGGAGGAGGCTATAAATATTAGTTTATAGAAGTATTCCTGCAGGGAGTGGCTTCCCGTAAGAAGCCTAGCAGTGCCCAGCCTTGAGGGACAGACAGCCTAGAGGGGCAGCCGTTATAAGAAACTTTCTTCATCCTATCTCAGCTAACTACTGTGTATTGAGACAATCAGTACTATACATTTCTCCTACATTATATTATTTAATGTAGGAAATTTATATTACATTAATCAAGAACCCTATGAGCTAAATTTTATTAATACAGATGAAGAAACTGAGACTCAGAGAATATGAAGTATCTTTCCCAAATTCTCACACCAAGACCTCTCAGACCACAAGGAAGGGCTCATGAGTCCTTGGACTGCCTCCCTGATAAGAGCTGAAGTATTACAATTAACCAACAAATAACTTTCTAAAATAGGTTAGTGCTGATTCAAGGCTGTGTGTCCCAATAATAATGTCATTCTTATTCACTTTCTCCCTATGTTTTCTTGGACTGGAGAGGACTGGAGTTGAGCCAGTGAGCTAGAAAGTGCATTCTACTCCTGGCAAACCTATTGAACCCTCATTTGAAAGTTTTCTGGTGAGGCTGAAAATAAAGATTAAGAACAACTGTGGAGAAGTCTCCAAGTTACTCTTGCTGCGTAACAAAACACCCCAACACTTAAATGCTTAAAACAACCATTTTATTTGACTCACAATTCTGTGGGTCAGGAATTCAGGCAGGGCTTGGTTGGCATTTTTCTGTCCTGAAGGTCTCTGATGCAGTTGAAGTCAGATGTCAGCCGGGGCTGTGGTCATCTAAAGGCACCACTGTCCTGGACGTCCAGGATGCCTCCCTCACTCACATGGTCAATAGTTAGTCCTTTCTGTGGCTGGGAGTTCTGCTGGGCTGTTGATTAGTGTCTACATGTGGCCTCTCCAGACTGGTGGTCTCAGGGTGGTCAGACTCCTTTCATAATGGTTGCTTTCCATAACATGAGCATCCCAAGAGAACCATGTGGAAGCTACGTGCCCTGTTATGATGAAACCTCAGAAATCATATAGCATCACTTCTGCCACAACTATTTGTCGAAGCAGTCACAGCCCACCCAGATTCAGAGGGAGGGGACATAGACCCCACCTCTCAATGGGGGACGCATCAAAGAATTTGTAGACGTGTTGTAAACCTTCCACAAAGAAGATGTCATCTGGCAGTGTTCAAAAAACATCTGCCTAACTCATATACTTTGCTGCTGGAAAAGTAAATTGGTGTAAGCCCCATAGAAACCAATTTGGAAATATTTATCAAAATTACAAATGCATATACCCTTAGACTGAGCGCTTCCACTTCTAGGAATTTATCTTCCAGATGTGGTCAACTCAAATCACTACAAGTCATCTTCAATATTTCAGGATTGTTAAAGATGTAGGTCCAGCATTTCCACTAAAAAAAGATTGGGGCATTTTCTCCATTTAAGGAGACCACAATATTATGAAGTATATTAGTTATTCCTATTGTTACTTGGCCTCCAATGTGCCCAGCATGCTACCTACCTTTTTTTTTTTTTTTTTTTTGCTGAGGAAGACTCACCCTGAGCCAACATCTGTTGCCAATCTTCCTCTTTTTGCTTGAGGAAGATTAGCCCTGAGCTAACATCTGTGCCAATCTTCCTCTATTTTGTATGTGGGTCGCTGCCACAGCATGGCCGCAGGCAAGTGGTGTAGGTCTGCGCCTGGGATCTGAACCCAGGCCACCATAGCAGAACACACCAAACTTAACCACTAGGCCACAGCGCTGGCCCCCACACTACTTGCTTTACATCCATTATTTCTAATTCTTTGTACAACTCTCTAAGGTTATTTCTATTTCTCTGGAGGTTTGGAAAAATGTGATTTGCCCAAGGCCACAGAGCTGGTTAAGTATGGGACCTAAAATTCAGACCCAGTTCTGCCTGACTCCCTATCCTAATCTCCAGCTCACAGTAGCATAATCATCTTTAAAGTTCTATGCTTTCATCTGAGAATCTATAGTATCTCTGCACTTCCAAACCACTGCACTATATAAGAGAATATTTCATTACAAGTTGTTTCTTGTCAGAAGCAACCTGTAAAGATGACTCCATATAATTCTTTGAAGGAGAAAGACTATGAGATTAATGTTTATACTGAACATTTTCTTAGAAATGGAAATTAATCTTGCAGTGTGTAAGTAGAACAAGCATCAGTTTGAGTATCTTGTTAAGAAATTCCCGGAAATTGAATCTCAGCACAGTTTTCCCTCATCTCTACTCTTGCCTTCCAGCAAGGACAGCTGGAAGATTTGAGAAGAATAGAGGTTAATACAGATAAGTAATGGCCTTTTACTGCCCCAAGGAAAGAGTAGACGTAGATGATGAGCAAAAATGTTTTGCCTTAGCAAGTTAGCCAACATCCTCACCATTCCCAGATTCCTCACGAGTGTCATTGGAGGGAACTGTCCATGGAAGGAGCGGCCCTGTCCCAGCACTTTATATACCCTTATACACACACTCACACACATACACACGTGTGCACATCCACACCCTTTGCACCCTGCTTTTTTCACTGAAATATAAATGCACAGAAAATCCTCCATATTAGCAAACTCTTTCCTAATTTCTTAAGCTAAATGGATCACTCCCCTGCTCAGACATTTACAATAGCTCCACATTGCCCACTGCGGCAAATCCAAACTCCTTCCATGAACAAATTTTTAAAAACTTGTAAAAAAAAACTTATTATGAAGCATCACTCACTCTTTCCCAACTTTCTTTCTGCCTCGCTTAGTCCAATCTCTGATACTTCTACAAAAACCAAATCCACTCCCCAAGAACCTTCCTGTAGTACCCTAGCCCATTATATTGTATTTGGGACCTTTAAGATCCAGCTGAACAGGTGGTTGTCTAGAACCCTGTAAACACTCTAATTCGGTGGTCCACAAACGTTGGTGTGCATAAGAATCACCTGGAAGATTTTATACAGATTGCTGGGCTCCACTCCCAGGGTTTTTAATTCAGTGGGTCTGGGATGGGGCCTAAGAATGTGCATTTCTAACAAGTTCTCTGGTGATGCTGATGCTGTTGGTCTGCGGCCGACTGGTGTAGAGGAAAGAGCACACTGCTTGCTAGCTCTTTAAACCTGGGCAAATTACTTCTCCATGCCCCACGTTCCTCACCTGCAATAATATTATTTCACAGGATGGTTGAAAGAAGTGAAATAATGTATTTTAAATGTTTAGACAGTTCCTGGTGCATAGTAAGAGCTCAATACATGGTAGCTATTATTTCTAGCAGAAAAAACACAAAACTTCCTGGGGATTACCTACACAATGAAAGTCACACCAGACTGTGGCTTAACAAAGCTCTGGGCTTATTGGCTGGGCTGCCACATCACTTGCCAGGGCCTGAAAGGAAGCTACACAAATCTTTACTCATCCACTCATTTAAATCTTTATCTGAGAGGGGCAATTGAGGATAACATTTCCCATGTTTATAAGACCCCTCTCAAAGCTAAACACCTGTGATTCATTCAACTTTTAATTAAAAGTAGCTAAGTTTTCCAACTGGTTCTTCTGTAGAAATATTATTTTTACTTCACTGTAAATTTTAGTAACTGTGACAAAAAGCAAAATATCCTATAATTTGTTCCAAATTGTCTTATCTTGGTTCTTCATTAGGAAAAACATATGAAAAAGAAAAGAAATAGAATCTTAAGAAAGCCTAGGGAATATTTATAATTACAAAACCAGTTCTGACTACCTCTGTTGGCAAGGACATCTGAAAAGAATGCCAGAGTTTGCAGAATCCTGGACTGTGGGGGTGTAACTTCTGTGTAACTTAATCCAACCAGGGGGAAGAGCATAGAGGGCAGAGGAGTTGGCATCCAGCTTGGTCAGACCCCACCCCACTCACCTCCAGCATTCAGAGAACTACGGACCATTCTCTGGTTCCACAGAGTCAGTGCTTGGCCAACACACCGGCCTTGGCAGCTGCAGTCTCAGACCTGGACTTTTCCTGGGACCTCCTGGGAATGAGTAAACAAAGAATGGAGCTGACAATCTTACACCATACACAAAAATTAACTCAAAATGGATTAAAGACTTGAATGTAAGACCTGAAACCATGAAACTTCTAGAAGAAAACATAGGCAGTATGCTCTTTGACATCAGTCTTAGCAGCATATTTTCAAGTACCATGTCTGACCGGGCAAGGGGAACAATAGAAAAAATAAACAAATGGGACTACATCAAACTAAAAATCTTCTGCATGGCAAAGGAAACCATCAACAAAACAAAAAGACAATCTAACAATTGGGAGAAGATATTTGCAAACCATATATCTGATAAGGGGTTAATATCTAAAATATATAAGGAACTCATACATCTCAACAACAAAAAAACTAACAACCCAATTAAAAAATGGGCAAATGATCTGAACAGACATTTCCCCAATGAAGATATACAGATGGCCAACAGGCACATGAAAAGATGCTCAACATCATTAACTATCAGGGAAATGTGAATCAAAACTACAATGAGATATCACCTCACACCTGTCAGAGTGGCTATAATTAACAAGAGAGGAAATAACAAGTGTTGGAGAGGATGTGGAGAGAAGGGAACTCTCATACACTGCTAGTGGGAGTAAAAACTGGTACAGCCACTATGGAAAACAGTATGGAGATTCCTCAAAAAATTAAGAATAAACTACCATACGATCCAGCTATTCCACTGCTGGGTATTTATCCGAAGAGCATGAAAACACCAATATGTAAAGATACACGCACCCCTGTATTCATTGCAGCATTGTTCACAATAGCCAAGACTTGGAAGCAACCTAAGTGCCCATCAAGGGACAAATGGATAAAGAAGATGTGGTGTATATACATGATGGAATACTACTTAGCCATAAGAAATGATGAAATCTGGCCATTTGTGACAAGATGGATGGACCTTGAGGGTGTTATGCTGAGCGAAATAAGTCAGAGGGAGAAAGTCAAATACTATATGATCTCATTCATAAGTAAAAGATAAAAACAACAACAAATAATTGCATAGAGACAGAGACTGGATTGGTGGTTACCAGAGGGGAAAGGGGGAGGGAGAAGGGAGAAAAGGATGATTAGGCACATGTGTGTGGTAATGGATTGTAATTAGTCTTTGGGTGGTGAATATGATATAATCTACACATAAATCAAAATATAATGAAGTACACCTGAAATTTATATAATGTTATAAACCAATGTTACCACAATAAAAAAAGAATGGAGCTGACAGAACAAAACCAGGAAGTCTATTAAGTCCTCCAAAACCCTCGCTCCACTGTTTCCCCTGCCACTTCCATACCAAGGTCTCACACCTCTTGTAGACTTAGCATTTCATACACAGCACGTGGGCCATGATAGGTGCTCAAGAAATGCTGACTTGGTTAATTAAGTCATTAAGCAAAGTAATTGTTGACAGGGTTTTTTAATCTGTTACGACACTGGTGCGACATATGACGGCCATGGTAAATTCAGGAAACTGTTAGTCATGAGAAATCAGTGTGTATATAGGCATTAAATTTGCCTGATTGTGTTTTTTTTTTCCACACCTGTATTAGTCAGGGTTTGATCAGAGAAGCAGAACCACTAGGAGAAATATAGCTAATAAAGGTTTTATGAAAGGGATTTGAACTTACACAATCGTGAGAGCTGGTTAAACAATTTACATAGGGCTGTTGTCCCATCTGGTGTTGGGGACTGAGTCAGCAGGGCTGGTGGGCAGAAGTAAGGATGGATGTGAAGTGGGACAGAGTAGAACAAGCTGGAAACATGTGTGACTGAACCAAGAGGCATGAGGACGGATGGAACCACAGCGTCTCTCACCGCCGCCAAGCCTCCATCTTCAGTGATGCTGGGGACCTGCCGGCGAAGTTGTTCCCTTTGTCACAAAGGTAAACATGCACCTGGCCCAGGAGTCAGAGGAGCCAGAGAGGAGATTCAACAGAAGCGGAAGAGCTGTCGGCCTGACTGCTGCCCCACACCAAACACTGAGCCAGTGGATGAGCAACAAAGAGCACGAACCGCCACAGCGACTGGAGCCCTGCCCCGACCTTCCAAGCACTGAAGACGATACAGCTGCTGACTCACTTCTGCCTTCAGTGTTTCACACAAAATGTCCCATGGAGCCCACGCTAGATAAAAGCTATGCATGGAAGGAAACTCTGGAAAATGTAATTCCCACTTAGATGAGTTGATGCAATACAAATTCACTAGAACACCAGGGTGGCTAAAACTCATCTCGCTAGGTGGCCGGAAGTCAGCTTCTCCTGAGGGCGAGCTGCCTTGCTCCAGCTCAGAGAGGTTCTAAGCATAAGAATCAAGCGGACAAGCTGGCCATCAACCCTGACTCACAGTTAATTTTTAGAAGAGATGCTGAGGAGAAGAGGAGCAGAGTCCAGACTGCAACCTTGTAAATTCTAGCTTGTATAATTCATTTCGGAGGGATTTAGTACCGATTAGACAAGTGAGACAACTAAGGATAGAATCCTGATGAGCCAGCCCTTCACAGCAAGGTGAGTAATATAACCCACGGTGGGAGATTAGACTGCATAAAAATCCCCTGGTGTGTAGGTAAGAATTCAGATTCTCCAGTGACCCTGGCACAGCAGGTCTGAGACAGATCCCAGGAGTCTGCATTTCAGCTGACCCCCAAAGAGATTCTCAGGCAGGTGACCCCTAGTCCGCACTTCAAGAAAGACTTCTCTAGAGGCCTGCAAGTCAACTTGCAAGCTCCCAAATCTCTCCTGTCTGCAAAAGTTGGTGACTGTGGGCTATTTTAATTGAGGGAACATCAGAGAACATCTTTATAGAAAGGCAGCAGTGGGAAATAATAATCTGGTATTTATTCTAGTATGATGTTCTAAAGGTTATTTTAGAATTCTATTTATTAAGGGTTCATAAATGTTTCTTGCTCTATTAATAAGGAACTTGATGGCTGCCAAATTGCATCCTCCACTCGGATTTGTCTAAAAGCCCACACGGCCTTGCAGCCTCAAAGCAGCCAAAGATGCGCTAGCGCCACCTAGAGGCCGCTATGAGCACGTGCTAAATGCAAAGCAAGACATCCTGTGGGTGTCAAAATGAGACAGGTGTAGTGACAGCAGCAAATAACCGAATGTTAGGAGCAGCTGATGGTTTGAATTTGATTTTTTAGTCATAAATAACTTTGAGAATTTTCTGTGTGTCCTTCCTTGACTGCTTAAGAGAATATAAAGAACACAGATTTTGGAATTGGGCAGACTTGGTTTAAATCCCTGCCCCATCACCTAAAGGCCACGCCCACGTTTTGTGCCGACTTCACATCTTCTTGGCTCACCAGCCACGTGCAGGTGTAAAGTGAAGGCAGCTTGTCTCAGCTGCCTGAGTGTCTCTCATTATCTGCCCCCAAGGCTTCTGTAAGGCAGGGGATGGCTGGGACACTGTGGGAACCTACCAGTCATTCACACATACGTATACACCCTGTAGAAACCTTGACCACGGGGATCCAGAGTCCAAAACAAATTCTTCACTTTTCTCTCTCAGGCAGACAATCGTGAGGAACGTTCCACCCAGCCCCTCAGAAGATTTCCGGAGGAAGCAGTGGGAAGCCCCCGTTGCCCAGAGTGATAACCAATGCAAGCAAATCCACCCTTGTATGTTTTCCCCTTCCATTAATGTTCCCTGAGATCACTTGCCGAAATCTACTACCTACACACAAACCTTCATGCCCTGCTTCCTCAGGGAATTCAGGCTAAGACAAAGTCTGACCTTAGGCAATTCATTTACCCTCTGTGGGCCCTAGTTTTCTCAGCTGCAGTTGCAAAAATTAAGTGAAATCCTGGAGGAAAAGCATTTTCACAGTGCCTGATCCATCACATCTCTCTTTTCTGGCTCCCTGGTAACTTCTTGGTGAGGGCAATTTCTTAAAGCTGGGCCATCATCACCAGCATCACAGTCATCACCACCACCACTACCACCATTACCACTACCAACACCACCATCACCTCCATACCCCATACCACTATACCACCACGACTGGCACCACCAAGACCACTATCACTACCTCCACCACAACCATCACCATCTCTACCAACCCCACACCACCATCGTTATCACCACTACCACCAACACCACCTCCACCATCACTATCACTACCATCCCCATAGCATCATAACTATCACCATCATCACAATCACCACCATCACTGCCATCATCCACCATCATACTTATCCACAGCACCCCTCTTACCAGCATCACCACCATCACCATCACTACCACACTGTCATCACCATCACTACCATCATCACCTGTATGCCACCATTCCCACACTCCTGTAGGTCACTGAGCAGGATTGCTCTAGCCCAGATCTAGTCAATTCTGTTCAACTAGAGAAAATACTCGACATGTCTCTGTTATATCTGCCTCATCAGAGTCTAAACACTAGGTAATGTCAACATTTCCAGCTATTCCTGACCAGAATTTTTTTGGCTAACTAAAATCTTGCAACAGAATTATCATTTGGCTATAACACATATCTGCAAGATGTTGGTGTACCTTCTAAGAGTCGCGGGTATGCGGTACACGTAGATGTTCACAGAAAAACTGAGCAGAAAGTACAGAGTTTCCATATGCCTTCTGCCCACACCCACAGCCTTCCCCACTATCAACATCCCACACCAAAGTGGTAAATTAGTTACAATTGGTGAACCAACACTGAACATCATTACCACCCAAAGTCCATAGTTTACCTTAGGGATCACTCCTGGGGTTGTACATTCTATGGGTTTGGAAAAGTGTATAATGACATGTATCCACCACTTTAGTATCATACAGAGTAGTTTCACTGCCCTAAAAATTTTCTTTGCTCCATCTTTTCACCCCTCCCTCTCCCCTAATCCCTGGCAACAAATTATCTTTTCATTGACTTCATAGTTTTGCATTTTCCAGAATGTCAAATAGTTGGAATCATACAATAACTGTATGTAGCCCTTTCAGATTGACTTCTTTCACTTAGTAATACGCAATTAAGGTTCCAACATATCCTTTCATGGCTTGATAGCTCATTTCTTTCCAGTGCTGAATAATATTCCATTGTCTGGATGTACCACAGTTTATCTATCCACTCGCCTACTGAAGGACATCTTGATTGCTTCCAAGTTTTGGCAGTTATGAATAAAACTTCTGTAAACATCTGTGTACAGATTTTTGTGTGAACATAAGTTTTCAGCTCATTTGGGTAAATATCAAGGAGGGTAATTTCTGGAACATAAGATAAGGATATGTTTAGTTTTGTAAGAAACTTCCAACGTGGCTGTAGCATTTTGCATTCCCACCAGCAAAGAATGGAGTTCCTGTTGCTCCACATCCTCGCCAGCATTTGGTGTTGTCAGTGTTTTGGATTTTGGCCATTCTGACAGGTGTGTGGTGGTATCTCATTGTTGTTTAATTTGCAATTCCCTAACGACGAATGATGTTCAACATCTTTTCATGTGCTTACTTGCCATCTGTAGCTCTTCTTTGGTGGGGTGTCTGTTCAGGTCTTTTGTCCACTTAATCACGTTGTTTCTTTTCTTATTGTTGAGTTTTAAGTGTTCTTTGTATATTTTAGATAACAGTTCTTTATCTGATGTGTCTTTTGCAAATATTTTCTCCCAGTCTGTGGCTTGTCTTCTCATTCTCTTGAGATGAATTGGATTTTAACCCTAATTATGTTAGGAATAAACTATAAATACCATGAATAAACTGTAAAAATCTTACAATTAAGTGTCCTGTTTCATTCAAAAAGTACTTCAGTACTACTATATGGTAAGCATCTACTAGGCAATGGGAAAATAATAGCAAACAAGATTGTGGGCCTTTCTCTCAAATAACTTTCTGAGTAGTGGGGGAAACTGACAGGAAAAGAGGGAATTATGATGCAGTAGGACCAGTTCTATAACTGGGGAAGAGGAGGAGAGCCTGATCTAGTTGGAGGTGGGGCGTGTTCAGGGAAGGCTTCCTGGAGGAGGTGACCTAAAGAAAGAGAAGCTAGCCAGGTATAATTGGGAAGAGGTGCTAACAAGAATTCCAGCAGCAGGGACAGCATGGGTAAAGTCCCAGAGGTAACAGTATGTATAGCTTCAAAGGACTGACCGCGAAGGCAATACAGTGCGCAAGGGGCAGTGGGGAGACAAGCTGGGGCCAGATCACAGAGGGAGCATATACCACACTAAGGAGTCAGGGCTTAGTTTTTCTACATAAATGAGGTCCCTAAAGACATTTTTTTTCCTGGAGAAGGTAGCCTTGGAACAAAGCTAGGCCAAACCAGACAATGCTTCACAAAGGAAGGAAATGTTTTATTAGCATCTACTTTGCTGGAAGATTCTGTCCACCAAGAACGTAAAGAGAGAGTGTGGGGTGTGAGGGGTATTAATATCGACTTCATAGATACCTCCCACACGCCTTTTGGTGATGCATGTTGACGTCACCGTGTGTGTGACTGCCGTGTGTGTGAGTTCCTATATCTGGTGCTTCTTAACCACCTTCTTCCTGACCACACACGCAAACAAAGACAGCCAGACCCTTGGTCATTGCTGCCTCCTAGATAAACATCCTGGCTCTTGGCTCTGACCTCGGAGTCGTCTCATAAGGAAAGCAGTGCTGCTAAGACTAAACCCAACCAGCATTTCCAAGAGTGGACCACTTGGGATAATCTTGAAGGTGAACCTGTGTGCCACTGGCCACCGAAGTGAAGGACCCTCTACATGCAAGAGCGGTGTCTCTCCTTTGACTCCAGCATGTTTAACACACTCCAGACAGCCCTGAGAGTGAGCCATTCTGACAGCTTCTTGTGGAAGGGTCCCATGAGATTACACAAAACAGCCAGTTCAGTAACATCTCTGTATAGGTTCCCCTTCCATTCCTGCCTCACAACCATCATCCCTCACTCCTGCTCCCTGGGCTTGCACTTCCTAACAGCGTATGAGGCTGCAGACTGACATTTGGTGCTCAAACAGCGTTCGGGGTGTACTGAGAAATACGTGACAGTCCTCCTTCATAAACACTCCCAGTACTTCCCCTCAACCCTACAGCCTCCCAGAGGTAACCACTACCAATAGTTCTGGATGCATCCTTCCAGTCTCCCTTTTATGCATTTATGTATACACATATACCTGTGTAAGTATATACATACAAATAAATGTTGATATACATAAATATATATATCTTTAAAAATTTTTTACATACATTAAATCATGATATTAGCACTATTCTGACTGTTTTGTTCCATTTTAACTTAGCGATACATCTTGAATATCTTCCCAGGACTTTTAAATGTGTCAAAGAATAACATACATACAGTTAGCAATTCTGCATGCTATTTAGTTGTTTCAGACGTAAATTGTTTGCTCACGGGTTAGGGAGTCAGTTGGTAAATGATGAAGGAACAAAAGCAAAAATAGAGTTTATGAGAGATGGGAGGACTACAAAATTTACGGCAGATCTTACTTGCACATTTTGGGGGAAAAATTTTTTAGCTGGCAGCTGGCAATGAAGCCTGAGTGGGCATTCTGTATTTGAACAGGCTGCCCAGGTGTATGAAGGAACATGATTTCAGTAGTTCATGGATTCTCCATAAAATCTTGCGAGTTTGGTGGTGGAGCCTCATGAAAGGCCACGTCTGTGGAATGTCTGCCAGGATGTCCAATAGCACCTCCACCTTAGGCCAGGTCTGTGATGTTTACCACTGAGGAATTTGTCCAATGTTAAGGACTCAGGGCTGCTGGGTCAAAATGCCCTCTTCCTGCAGAATGGGAGCCCACGCCCACAATGGCTGCGACAGACCCAGAGCGAGAGGTGAGCTTGAGCACACTGGTCAGCACTCATCCCCTGCTCAGGAAGCCCCACTCCGTTGATTGTTGAATTCCTTGGCTCCCTCCCTACACATGGCTTCCTAGTCAGAAGCAGCAAAACAAAGTTTCGAAATTCAGGCTTGCAAGGGGCTTATGGAGATCGCACTGCTCTGGGACACCATAGGTGGAAGAGATCATCAGATTATAAGTAGTAGTAGTATCACTCTTTTTAAAGGTGCCAGCCCAGTAATGGTAATTTATTACTTCAGTCAACAAGTGTTAAGAATCCTGTTGGCCAAACACTGGGGATTAAAACAAAATGACCAAGACAGCTCACACTGTAGTGAGTAGGAGGTGCATAAACCAACAGTTCAAGCGTCATTTGATAATTGCTAAGAGGAGGGAAGTCAGGGGCTGGCAGGGCCAGAGGAGCAGCATCTGAATCTGCCTAGGGAGTCACCCCGCGTCCCAGAAGCTGGATGCTTGATTGAGTCCTGAAGGCAGAATGAGAGCAAAGCAGAGAGGAAGAGAGAGATGTTTCAGGCTCAAGCAGAGGCAGGAGTCTGGAGCCCAGTGTACTGGGAGGACAGGATCCACTGGGTCTGGCTGTGGGGAAGTGATGGAAAGAGACTCTAGAGCAGCGCCTCTCACATTTTGGCTGAATCAGGATCACCTGGGGTGGGGGTGCTGCTCCTACCCAGATTGCTGGGCTCCACCCCCAGGCTTTCTCATTCAGTAGATGGGGGGGGGGACTCAAATTTGCATTTCTGACAGGTCTCCAGGTGATGCTGATGCTCCTGGTGCAGAGACCACACTTTAGAACCACTGCTCTAGGTTAAAAAGGAGGCATGGGAAGCTCAAGGCCTGTTCCCAGCCAAGACTCTTGACCATGGTTCCACGGCCTTGAAATTCCAGCACTTGAGGAGAGCGTGCATTGTGCTAATGACGCCAAGACAGGGTGAGTTGAGTTCTTTCGCTGTGGTCCCATCTCTGCTGTGTGGGTCCATGTTCTCAGAGCCTCCTTCCTTCCTAATCTCTTCTTCTGTGACCCTTTAGGCTACTTTGCTTTTGATGCTGCAATGTGTGTGAACATTGCTTTTCCAGGCTCCACCATCTCACCTGTCTTGTAAGGAGACCAAGCTTTTATGAGTTATCTAGGTGCAAATGGATAACCCTGAGGTGCTCCCACAGTCCCTCCAGACTCCATCCCTGATGCTTCAGTCCCTGACTTCTTACAGAAACTGTCAACTTTCAGTGACCTCCTTCCCTTCTCATGTAATGGGAAAGTGGAATAATTTCCCTATCCACAAACACCACCCTGTAACTTCCCACATGGAAAGAGCAAAAACAATCATTTGTTCTTTGTTATACTGGCTCACTTACTCTGATAGGGGACCAATTTTTCATGTCATTGACAGATTGGGGACATTGGGATTAGAAATGGAGAGAGAAGATTCTAGTGAAAGTGAACACAAGATAAGCTTTGTTTTCTAACAGATATAATAACTTTGGCGCATTTGAAACATTAGGTCCAATTATATAAAACTGCTGCTTTTGAAGGTCAAAACACTGAAATATTTGCAATTTCATCTGGTTCAATGTAATTACATATTCTAATCATATTAAATATATATAATTTTATATATATCTTAATTTTTATAAATACTAATTATGCATCCAATTGTATATCCTAATTATATATTTTAATAGATATTACATATATACCTTAATTGTATATCTTCTAATTTTAAACATTTTAAGTATATACATATTCTATTATGTCCTAATTACATATATATTAATTATATACATCCTAATATATGTCCTCTCATTTTAAACTTTTTTATTACATGTGCATGTGTGTAGATGTATAAATAAAGATATACACATTAGTATATATGAAAAATTACAATATATTTATATTATTAGAAGTTACACACACACATTCACAGGAGATTGAATTCAAAGTCTGGCCTGTGAAGACAATCAGGACTGTTAACTGTTGGTCTTTTGTGGTTGCACTGTGGATGGACGCGGATGGATGCGGATGGATGCGATTGGATGCGGATAGATGTGGGTGGATGTGGATAGATGTGGGTGGATGTGGATTTCTGAGAGCACACTGTCACCTTGTGCCTTCTTGCGGAACTACATGTGTATATCATAGCATGTTGCCTCAGATGGGTCTTGTGGTCACTCATTTATTCATTTAATAAACATTTATTTAGCACTTATTATGAAACTTGCACGGGGATAGACTCAGAGTAAAACGATTTCCGGTCTGAAGCCTCTCTCAAACTCTTCAAGGCACATAAGCTCCATCCCCCAGGCAAAGAATGTTGGTGTGAGAGGCAGGCTGGGCACAGGAAGTGAGTGGGACAGTACAAGCCCCACACAACTGGAGCACCCGCTGCTCAGCTCCAGACAGCTGCTCCATGAAGGGAGGATGGGCCTAGCATTCTTTCCCAAGAGAAGCCAGAAACTCAAATGTTGGTGTGAAAATCCCTGATTTTTAAATAATAACTAATTATTACTATTTCTAACTACCATGAGCCAACATTGCGATCTGCCAGCTACATTCAGCTCGCGTCCTGCCAGGCTTGAACCCCTGGTTTGTATTTTCTTAATCCCTCTCCATCATTCTAGCACAGTCTCAAGAATGAGAGGTGGTAATGCTGACCTGGGGGTGCAATAGTGCAAAAACAGACATAGCCCTCCTCTCATGAGGCTACAAAAATGACAATTTTCTAACATCTACATTAATGAGAGAATTTTCTAGACTTGTAAAAAGCATACCAGTCTAGCATATCCACTGACCCTGCTCTGGAACAATCTGACAACCTGCCAGTCCTGAATCCTTGCAAGCCACAGAATGGAGAGTAGGTGATAGAGGAACTAATAGCAGCCCTGCTTACAAAAGAGGTAAGCGTCTCCCTAATCACAGTTAGGGAGATGTTTAACACTTAAGGTAGGTGTTAAATGGGTAGAGGAAAAAGTGCAGAAGATAGAGATCAACCATACCACATAGTGTTGGTGGCTTGGTTACCTACTCACTGTGACTGGTATCAGGGGAATTTGGAACAAATAAAACTAAATCAGAACCCACCAGAATGACTAAAATTAATAAGGCTGACAATATGAAGTGTTGGTGAGAATGTGGAGCAACTGGAATGTTCATGCATTGCTGGCAGCTGCGTAAACGACTACGCCCACCTTGGAAAACTGTTTTACAGTATCTTATAAAGCTGAACATATGCCTACCTTATGATTCAGCAATTCCATTCCCAGGTACATACCCAAGAGAAATGAATGTATATGTCCACTAAAAGACATTCATAAAAATGTTCTTAGCAACTTTATTCATAATAGCACAAAACTGGAAACAAACAAATGTTCATCAAGAATAGAATGGATAAGTAAACTATGTCATACTTATACAATTGAATATCATACAGTAATTTCTGTAAAAGGAATAAACCACTGAAACTGATACATTCAAAACTATGGAAAAATCTCAAAGACATAATGAGGAGTTAAAGAAACCAGACTAAAAGAGTACATAACCATATGATTCTAATTGTATGAAATTAAAGGACAAGCATCGAAATTAAAGAACAGATAAAGCTAATCACTGACAGAAGTTAGAATAGTGGTCATTTCTGGGTGGAGGGAGATATCGCCTAAGAGGTGACACAGAGGAGTCTTCTAGGATGTTGGAAATGTCTTATATTTAATTTGGTGTGATTAAATGGGTCTACACAGATATTAAAATTTATTGATGTATACACATAAGACTTGTGTACTTTACTAAATGATTATTGTAACTAAATTTTTAAAAGATTAAACAAATAAGAATTCTTAGAGGCATATGCAATTTGGAGCTGGGTGTACTAGCAAAATAATGGCGCTTATTAAATTTTATATGGAATTGTTCAGGCTATTGGCCCTTCAGCAATCCCCAGAACATGAAGGAGGGGACCTTCGAAAGTGAAATACATATACACATATACCTATATACATATATATATATATATCACTTTCCAAGGTGTGTATTATATATTTATACACACACATAAACAAATTGGTTTGTATTTATTATATATACACAAACATAAATATACGTTTATATATATTTCATATTTTTTTAACATAGTCTGGCAGACTGTTCTGCTCAGAACCCCTTTCAAGAAAGAACCCTCTGCCCAGCTGAGAAGAGTGTGGTTATCTCATAGTCTCCGGCTGTTAACCCCTCATGTCTGCTCCAGGTTTCAATGGAGGGCATGCTCTGCTTGGAACAGCCCCCAACCAATAACCAAGCAAGGCAGCGATTCAAGAGCCTGGCCATTTGTGCCCAAAGTGTGACACGTCTAACGAATCATATTTGCTCTGGAGTCCCCCATTAGACTGGATGAGACTTTGTCAGATCTACATGGTAGGCTGATGGCTCCCCTTCCCGATCTTTCTTCTTCCCACTTTCTTTAACATGTGTTTCCAATAAGATTCCTTTTTGTCCGTTTCAGCCTCTGATTCCTTGAGAACCCAACATGTGACATATGACTAGACTACCACCAAGACGTTGCTTGAAAAGCAAATGTTAGGGTCTAAAATGCACTGATGGAATGTCTTAGGATAATGCTGCCAACAGAAATATAATATTAGCCACATGCGTAATTTTAAATTCTCTAGTAGACACATACAAGAAAAAGGAAACAAAACAGGTGAAACTAATTTTTAAATATATTTTATTTAATCTAATATATTTAAAATATCATTTCAATGTGTCATCAATATAAAAAATAATTAATGAAATGTTTTACATTTTCTTTTGTACTAAGTCTTTGTGACCTGGTATAAATTTTATACTTATAGTACATTTCAGTTTGGACTAGCCACATTTCAAGTGCTTCCAAAGAGGAGAGGTCTACTGAAAATAGAGAAATTGAGGAGTATTGTAGACAAAGGAAAGGGTGGGAATTGCATTTGTATTTATAGCATGAATTAATCCAATCATCTCCCTTTGAGAGTCTGACTAAATACCTATACCACTCCAGCCCTTATCTTTTTTACTTTTCTGTTGAGCTATAACACCCCTCCTTCTCATCACCGTCATATACCAAACTTTAGTTTGTTTCCCCAAATTCATGAAGATATGGGCACCTGACACATAGTTGTCCTCTCCATTTCTGTTTTTGTCACCAGGCAGAATCAAAGATGACATTATTACCTGTGTGGATAACCCATCCAGTGCTCTCTGAGTGCATCCTAATTTTACCTGGCAGGAGGAGGTGGTCATGGACCTCTTTGGGGAATCTTGAAAATTATGGCCCATTTAGCAAGGGAAAATGTACATTAACAAAATTTTGCATCTAATTTTGTGGTGTTCACAATACTCCTGAAGCTATAATGGACCCCATGTTAACAGCCTCCATTCTTTAGTTTATTTCTTCCACAGAAACAAAGTCAAAATTCCCTTGAATACCACGTGAGGCCTTCCATGACCTGACTCCGCCTTCCTCTCTTGTCCCATTTCCTTCTGCCTCTCATTTGCTCTTTTCACAGGGGCTCCATCCATTCTTTGGAAATTACTTGAACTCACTATGCTGTTTCATACTTCTGCTCATTTGCACCTGCTTCTCTCTACTTAGAATGCTTCCTCATTCCCCAGGCGGCTCAGACATCAAACTTGCCTGACTCACCCTGTCTTCCCAGTCCTTTAAGTCAATAACTTCTGTTGTGTATTCACTCACACATAATACTTGCATCTTTGCCTTTGATACTTTTTGATCCAATTATTTGTTTAAGTGTCTGTCTTCCTCCACAATACAGCATCACCTTCAGGGTAGAGATTGTGTTTTACACATTGTATCTCTGTGACCTTGCTTAGTATCTGAAATACAACTGGTGCTCAATTCATGTTGATAGAATATTGTTTACAAAAGTACTTACCTTACCTTTAGAAATAGCTTAAACAGTGAGATGCTGGCAGATATGTAAGAATTTCATATATTAATTCTTACACTAAGGATACTTGATTGGGGCTTGAAGTAAATTTAATTTCCTGGAAAAAGCCTAAATGTGAGAAGAAAAACCAGAACAATTTTTCTTTGCCTATTTTTCCCCCTTAACTTTGGAAGAGAAACATTGAGTGAACTCTTGACAGTCAACAAATATTAAACAAAAGCCGCCTCCAGCAAGAGCAAATTTTCCTTGGGATCTAATCCCTTCCTTAAAACCGGTTTTTAAGTCCACAGTCATGTAATGCACCAAGACAGAGAGATAGAGTCGAAGAAATTGAAATGCTCAGGTAAGTTGGGAAATCGTTTATGATTCACTGAAATGAGGAATTTCATTGACAAAACAAAGGCAGTAATTTTATTCTCTTTAGATTTGTCCTACTTAGAGCTTTATCATAGTGTTTAGTGTTGTTGTTATATAATTAGAAATTAGTCATCCTATAGTCAAAACTTGAAATAATTGGTTAAGATTTGTTATTTCTAATACTCTTTAGTATGCATTCCTTCTAGAAAGGATAAGTGTTTCTGACAAACCCATTTTGCAAACTTAGGCACTAAAGACTTACCAAGAGAAACAGGGCGAGGAGTGGATCACCTATGAGCTAAACCTATGCAACTTTGTAATGAAAGCCCTAACTAAAGGAATAATTGTTACCTTGAAATAATAATTTAGACAGGCCTCCCAAGATGTCTGGAGACTTCTTTGGAGGATATTTGTAAATGCACAAAAACACAATGTGGAAATCTTGGATGGCTCTCCGAGGCAATGCAGATGGAATGGAGCTCCAGCCTGCCAGGCAGAGTGCAAGTCGTGCCCGCATCCATTGTTAATTTTCTTAAAATAGAGCGGAAAAGGCTCCTGCCTGAGTAGTAGCCATCTGCGAGCTCTGCCTTTCATTTCCTGCTGATGTTTTTAATTCTACTCATACTAATATGACTCCCCAGGCCTAGGAAAAATTGTGTATAAACCAACACAACTGCCACTTATTGGATAATAGGAATAACTGCTATAGCAAAACATAATTTCTTTTGAAAAGGAAACAATCATGTTTTCAATTTCTACTTAATAAACCAGCTTGAGATTTTCAGAAAAGCATAAACTTCCTCAATTTGATATCTTTACACATTTAACCTTTGGGAATTGTGGAGTGGAAACACTTTTAAATTGATACCCAGAAAGGGATTGTTGATGCTGTTTGAGACATCAGCCAGATGGAAACTGTAACTACTAAAACCATGAAAATCCTGCCATTTATTCCTAAGAACCTTTACCTCCTTTAATAGAAACAAGATATTCTTTCTTTGTTCTGGATCCTATAATCAGTTGGCATAGTTAACTACATAGTGTATTGGAGCATATTTTAATTAGGAGATAGAAGTTATTAGCAGACAGAATTTGAATAAGGAAATTAAATACAAAGAAATGCTAACTCTTGAAAGTGTTAAAAAAAACAATTCAACTGAGTAAATTTTAAAGATCTTATTGGCTTTATTCAATGATTCACGAATCGGGCAGCACCCAATCTAGCAGACAGAAAGGAGCTCCCAGGAGCTGTACAAAACGAAAGACTTCCATAGGCAAAAGGGAGCAGGAACAGGGAAGTTGTACTAGGCACAAAAGTAGATTGCTTACGGCAAGGTCACTTTCCTGCAGGGGACGTCAGGGGTCTATCAGGCAGATGACCTCACTGTGATCAGGTAATTCTGGATTGACCAGTTTAAGATTCCATTTCTGGGAGAGGCCAAAACTGTAGTTAAGTCTTGGTTTGGTGACTCACTTATTTAGCAATAAGTGAGTTCATTTTCAGCCTGTTGTCTTGTTTTTAACAAAAGGTAGTTAACTACTAAAAGGGATTTTTTTTAAGGGGGTGGCAGTGTTCTCAGTCCTACAGAAGTAGCAATTGCAGAAAGCAGCTGAGAGGAAGTGAACAAGGAAGTAATGAAAAACATAGGCAACGGCCACATGCCCTGGAAGGCTGAGATTCAGGTCCCTTTGCAAGAGTGGTTGCCACAGGAATATGCATCCTACCAGAGCAACTCATTGGAAGGAGAGACCCTGCTTCTAAGTGGCAGAGAAACTTGCTAGAGGATATGGACAGAAACCGGTCCATATGAGCAACCTGTCTGAAACCATTACAGCGTCAGCTTGACCTTGTCACCTACGACAAGTTTAACATAGATGAGAGTCCTTGGATGCAATTCATTGGATGCAGTTCCTTTAACATCACTCCTTTTGATTGGAGAGCTGTTAATTAAAGAGACAAGTAGTTAATTAAAGAGACAAGAAGTCCAGAATCTGGGTAAATGCTTCCAATTCCTTTTCAGGACTCCGTCCTACTTTCAGTTGTTTGCTGTGAATTCCAAATTCTGAAACACATCTGGCTCCAAGGATTCGATAAAGGATTGTGGACCTGCACTCAGAGACTGTAAGAAAAGAACCCGATAAACACTCACATTGCCTGTTAATAAAGGAGCTTTTCAGATGATGCGGTTGTTGCTTCTGTTTCCTCAAGGTGTTCAGTCTCCAGGAAGTGGAATTCCAAGGAGCTCAGAGGCAAGAATGTTCTGGGACAATACCTTCTGCCCCTGCACTGACAGATCATCCCCAAAACAACCAGAAGAGTAAAGAGCACAGTCCAGCCTTGCAGGACATAATTTTGTCAAATATCTCATATGTGCCAGGCACTGTGCTAAAGGCTTTCCAGGCATTATCTCATTCAATCTTCCAAAAACCTCACGAGGTGGGTACTAATATCCCCATTTGTGTTGGCCCATTTATCCCCATTTAGAGAGAAAATTGAGGCTTAGAGATGTTAGGCAGTGTGCTCAAGGTTTGCAAACCTAGAGAACGGTAACAAAAATTGTGAAATGCCTTCTCTGTCAGTTTTCTTGCCTTTGTTATTATAATGGAAATGAAAAATTCTGAATTTTCTACTTTGTTCAAGGAAAACTAAAAGCATAAGATTGATGGGTTGTTACAATGAGAATTTCCTGGTCATGATATTGTACTATAGATTTGCAAGATGTTACCATTGGCAGAAACTGGGTAAAGGGCACATAGGATCTCTCTGTATTATTTCTTACAACAGCATGTTAATTTTCAATTATCTCACAGTAAAATGTTTAATTTAAAAAAACCCACTAAAACTGCCCTATGAAGATGGTTTCTTCAGACTTCTTTTATACCTCTTGAGAAATGATAGAATACTTTGGGCAATGCAATGAGAAAACTGATGATTTATTTCATTATTACTCTATCGATTTAGGCATTTTATGTTTCTCTTGTTTTCCTGATATCTTAGTATTTTTTAAGCATAGATTGAAATTACTGAGTAATGATAAAACAATTCACAGAATGATAAAATAGCAAAAGCAGATCCCTCTATCTGGATAGAAGTCTTTGCTGACCCCTAGCTAAGGTCAGTTTCCTTTTCATGAGCTCATACAGAATGGAGTTGATTACCTTTGGAGTGCCCATCTCCATTTGTAACTATTCATTCACTAATGGATTTTTTTTATTGCTTTCTGTGTCCCTCACTAAGCCAAAAGCCCCATAAGAGGAGGGCTGTTTCTGTTTTCACTCACCATTGCATCCACAAGTGTCAGCATTAACCCCTCCTTCCTGAGATCTCCCTAAAATTACGAAGAGAAATAAAGTACAAACGAGAGAATCAAAACGTCAGGACGTGGGCCTATGAGAGCCTGCAGATGCACACTGTTGGCTCACGACAGTTAGAAAAATATTTGAGTTCAGGTTCATTTAAAAATCAGGGATTTTCACACCAAAATTTGAATTTCTGGCTTCTCTTGATTAAAATACTGGGCCCACACTCCCTTGGACTGTGTAGAACTGAGCAGTGGCTGCCCCAGCTAGGTGGGACATTTAGCCTCCAACTCACCTTCCCATTCTCCGTCTACTTCTCCTGTTTCCATCCCTTGTCTCGGGGATGGCACTGTTAGCCCCACAGAGCCCCAGAGATGCTTGGGACAGGGAATCATTGTGCTCTTCAGGCATCATGGTAGGTGTTTTAAATAAATGTTTGTTGAAAGAATAAGTCAGTGACCATAAATGCACTTCTGGGGTAACATGCTGCTATGCCATATTACCATATCCAGATGCAGTGCCATATAGAAACACAAGGTGGCAGTGTGCTCTCAGAAAGTCACATGAATCCAGGCCGGCTGGTGATGCTTTGCAGTAAATAGGGTGAGTTGTCTCACGGACCCGTTTTGGTTTGGATTTGGGTTTCGCTTTTTGTTTGTTTTTTGTTTTTTTGGTGAGATGTCAACTACGAAGGACCAACAGCAACACACTCCTGTGTCCAAACAAGCCCTTTCTGGATTTTTATTACCTGCCAGACTTTAAATTCAAGACCACTCTCGTGTGTGTTTGTAATTCGGATGTGCATAAAATTCGGATGTGTATAAATTTAGGAGATATTAGGATTATAAAATTTGTATATTAGATATATACAAATTAATATAGATTATGTACCAATAAAATGAGGATATGTATATGTAGTTAGGATATATTTAAAAATTAGGATACATAGAGAGAATTAGAATACCTATATGTGTACATACGATATATATATACATATTCTAATTTTACATGTATATATCTCCTAGTTGTGTGTGTGTGTATATATTCTAATTTTAGGTGTATATTTGATGTGGATATATAATTAAGTCATATATAAAATAACCTACTATATATAATCTATATATAATTACATATATAATTACATAATTACATATAATCTATCAATAATCATATATAATTAATTTATATTTATAAATTAATATAAGTTTATCCTAATATAAGTTATATCCTAATATAAGTTAGGATATTTATATAAAATAAAGATATGTGCATATAATTATAATATATATTTAATTTAGGATATATATAATTAGACTATATAGATATAATTGGGATATATACATTTTTGGATATATATAATTAGAATATATATATATAATTAGATTAAACCATAGGAAATTGCAGGCTGTAGCAGATATTTGACTATTTTTGACCTACAAAAATTGCATTTACATATGGTTGAACGTAATGTTTCAAATGGCCCAAAATAATTATATCCGTTGGAAAATAAAGCTCATTTTGTACAATTTTTCCCTAGAATCTTCCATTCTTAGTTTCTAGTTCTAGTGTCCCCAATCTGTCAATGATTTCAAAAATTGGTCCCTGATGGTACTAATGAGCAGCTATAACAATAAACCAAGAACCAATGATTGTTTTTGCTCTTCCCATGTGGGAAATCACAGGGTGGTGTTTGTGGGTAGGGAAACTATTCCACTTTCCCATTACATGGGAATGAAAGTTGACAGTTTCTGTAAGAAGTCAGGGACTGAAGCATCAGGGATGGAGTCTGGAGGGACAGTGGGAGCACCTCAGGGTTATCCACTTGCACCCAGATAACTCATAAAAGCTTTGTCTCCTTACAAGACAGGTGAGATGGTGGAGCCTGGAAAAGCAATGTTCACACACATTGCAGCATCAAAAGCAAAGTAGCCTGAAGGGTCACAGAAGAAGAGATTAGGAAGGAAGGAGGCTCTAAGAACATGGACCCACACAGCAGAGATGGGACCATAGGGAAGGAACTCAACTCACCCTGTCTTGGCGTCATTAGCACAATGCACGCTCTCCTCAAGTGCTGGAATTTCAAGGCCGTGGAACCATGGTCAAGAGTCTTGGCTGGGAACAGGCCTTGAGCTTCCCATGCCTCCTTTTTAACCTAGAGCAGTGGTTCTAAAGTGTGGTCTCTGCACCAGGAGCATCAGCATCACCTGGAGACCTGTCAGAAATGCAAATTTGAGCCCCTCCCCCCGACCCCCCATCCACTGAATGAGAAAGCCTGGGGGTGGAGCCCAGCAATCTGGGTAGGAGCAGCACCCCCACCCCAGGTGATCCTGATTCAGCCAAAATGTGAGAGGCGCTGCTCTAGAGTCTCTTTCCATCACTTCCCCACAGCCAGACCCAGTGGATCCTGTCCTCCCAGTACACTGGGCTCCAGACTCCTGCCTCTGCTTGAGCCTGAAACATCTTTCTCTTCCTCTCTGCTTTGCTCTCATTCTGCCTTCAGGACTCAATCAAGCATCCAGCTTCTGGGACGCGGGGTGACTCCCTAGGCAGATTCAGATGCTGCTCCTCTGGCCCCGCCAGCCCCTGACTTCCCTCCTCTTAGCAATTATCAAATGACGCTTGAACTGTTGGTTTATGCACCTCCTACTCACTACAGTGTGACCTGTCTTGGTCATTTTGTTTTAATCCCCAGTGTTTGGCCAACAGGATTCTTAACACTTGTTGACTGAAGTAATAAATTACCATTACTGGGCTGGCACCTTTAAAAAGAGTGATACTACTACTACTTATAATCTGATGATCTCTTCCACCTATGGTGTCCCAGAGCAGTGCGATCTCCATAAGCCCCTTGCAAGCCTGAATTTCGAATCTTTGTTTTGCTGCTTCTGACTAGGAAGCCATGTGTAGGGAGGGAGCCAAGGAATTCAACAATCAACGGGGTGGGGCTTCCTGAGCAGGGCATGAGTGCTGACCAGTGTGCTCAAGCTCACCTCTCGCTCTGGGTCTGTCGCAGCCATCGTGGAGGTGGGCTCCCATTCTGCAGGATGAGGGCATTTTGACCCAGCAACCCTGAATGTTTAACAATGGACAAGTTCTACTGCGGTAAATGTCACACACCTGGCCTAAGGTGGAGGTGCTATTGGACATCCTGGCAGACATTCCACAGAGGTGGCCTGTCATGAGGCTCCACCACCAAACTCTCAAGATTTTCTGGATAATCCATGATTGCAGAATACAACGTCAATATATAAACATCAATTCTATTCCTATACACTTGCAAGAACAATTGGATATGGAAGCTATATCAGCAATACCATTTACAATAGCATCAAAAATGTGAAATGCTTAGAGACAAATTTGTCAAAAGATGTGCAAGACCTGTGCACTATGAGACACTGCTGAGATTGATTGAAGAAGACCTGACTAAATGCAGAAATTTTCTGTGTTCACGGATTGGAAGACTCAATTTTGTTAAGACTTCAACTTGCTTTAACCCTGCCTTATCTCACTCTCTCTTATTTGTCTTTGTGTCTTCAGTGTGTGCCTGGCACAAAGCAGGCATTCAGTGTTCACTGAACAAATGAATAAGGAATAGGATTAAATGTATAGAGAATAAATGAATAAGTACAGGGTGCGATCACAACTACACAGGAGTGCTAGAAGAGGCTTCCTTCCAGATGGACTGGGAATTCCGTGAGCTGTGATGAAAGGAGGAACATTAGACACAGAAGTCCTTTCATGAGTGAGTAAAACCACATTCATCTGCTGTAGCTTGGGGTCAGTTTGTGCAAGACAGTGATTGCAAACACCTTAGGAATATGGCCTGAGCTCATGTTCTGAAGGAACATGTTCTGTGCCAAGGAATTTATATTTCATTCTTCAGAATTGAGATGGGGGAGGGTGCACTGAATATAGTTAGTAGGAGAGTTCACTCACTCACATTTTAAAATACTGGTTGAGTACCTGATGTGGACCAAGACTTGTATTCAATACTGGGATAAAACTGGTAAAGACAGAAACCATCCCTGTTTCAGTTTGTGAAAGATGACATGAGCAGAGTCATGTTGAAATCGAGCCAGAGCAGCAATTTCAGAAGAATTGCCTTGCACGTCTTGTTTTCTTATCTTCCAAACTGGACCAAACCACCAACATTCCAAGAAGTCAGTAAGAACAAGAATAACCTCTTTGTAAGGACTGATAAAGCTGGACTTTGCTGATACAAGTCTAGCCTTTTGCCTGATGACCGAATCTCAAGCTAATCTATGAAGAACAAACCTAGCTTTACCTCAACTAGCACCAATGAACTCTTCCTTAATACAACTCACCCCATCTTCCTCCCTTTTCCCCATAAAAACCCTGAGCTCCCCTCCTGTAACCAGAGTAGATTTGAGTTTCTAGTTGAATCTATCCTCCCGAATTGCAATCCTTGAGACCCCAAATAAACTTTTTGCTTCTCTTGCAGTTTATGCCTCTTCTTTGTTGACGACCTAGAAAACTGTAGTAGTTTACCATGAGAACCATCTTTGTGCCAGGCACAGAGTCAAGTTCTTTACCACAGACCAACGAGATAGTTATTATTAACCTCACTAAATGTGAAGAAACAGAGTTAAGGAAATTAAGAAATGAGTCATTTAAACTGCAGGCCAACTGAGTAAAAATATCTCTTTTATTAAGGTACAATTAAGAAAAAATTAAAAGCACACTTTTAAAAAGTACAGTTTGATAGGTTTTGACAAATGTATACATTTTGGCACCACCATCATCAAGATATAAAACATTTCCATCACCCCACATGGTTCCCTTTTATCCCTTCCCAACCATTGATCTGATTTCTAACATTACTGATTAGATTTGTCTTTCCTAGTGTTTCTTATAAACGAAATCATGCAGTATGTACTTTGTGTCCTGCTTCTTTGACTCAGCATGAATTTTGAGTTTCATCCATATTGTGGCACCTGGTTCATTTTTATTATTGCCGAATTCAGACTTTTAAGGGAGAGAGAAAGACATTAGTCAGATAATCACCTAATTAAGTAACTACAACAGCATTGTTAACCTAAGAATAAGTACAAGTGAAAATATATCACCTTGTTTGTTGACAATTCAACCAACACCATACACTGGGGGAGCTATATAAGGTTAGGGTTGAGTTGGTGGAAAAATAAATGTTATCACAGAGTATCTCAAAAGAATCCTATGGCCTATTTTACATCCTTAATATTTTTTAAAACAGTCCAGAGGATGTTGGAAAGCGCTCTCCCTTGGCTCTTTAAGTCTTCCCTTTACACTTAGCGGAGGGAAAGGCTCCGTAAGGCGCATGCGCCCCTCCCGCCAAGTGTATCTAGCAACAGCCTCCAAACACATTGCCACCTCCGCGCAGACAGCGGCGACATCCGCTGCTTGGACGTGGCACTGCTTTCGCCCGCCCAATCCCGGGCGCCATGGCGGTCACGTGCGCGCCGGCACCCAGCAGGCCAGGCCCCGCCCACTGCTCGCGTACTCCCGCGAGCCCGGCCCTGGCCGCCCCAGATCCAGACACCCCCGAGGGTCAGGCTGCGCCTGCGCAGAGCGGCCGGTGGGCGGGGCGGGGGAATGTGGTGGCTGTGAAGTCTGGTGGCTCTGCAGGCAGGCTGAGAGCGGGAAGGGAACTGAGGGGGCGCGGCGGCCCCAGTCGGGAAGGCCCGCGTTCCTCCCTCAGCCGCCGAAAGTAACTTTGTTGTTTCTCTCGCGGCGCTCCCGAGTCCTCGCCCCGGCCCCCGCGCGCGCCGCGGTCGGGGAAGAGCCTTCCTGAGTCAGGGCCTCGCTCCCTCCCCCGGCGCGGGGCCTCGGCGCCATGGACGCGACGGCGCTGGAGCGGGACGCCGTGCAGTTCGCCCGGCTGGCGGTGCAGCGCGACCACGAAGGTCGCTACTCTGAGGCGGTGTTTTACTACAAGGTAGGGCCGGGGCCCGCCGCTTCCGTCGGGAGGCCAGGGGGCGGGGTCCAGGTGCCGAGGCGACCAGGCCCACTTGGCGTTGCTTTCCCTCTTCTTGCTCTCCTTTTCAGGGGGGAGGCGACCCCGGCTGCAGAGGCCAGCCACAGCCCACGGCCCCCCGGGCTCCTGCCGCTCTGGGGAGGTCTGGTCGCGGCTCTGGATCTCCCACGTCTCTGGTTACCGTCTTGACTGGCAGATGCCCACCGTTGAGCTGCTTATGGCGGCAGTAGTTAGGTAGGGGTCGTTAAGCAGCTAGCTAATTCTTACTGTCACTTGGCTCTGATTTATGACTACGGGGACGTGGTCTCTGATCTACACTAACATAATGTATGTTCGTCGAAAAAAATAAGTAAAAAAGTAAAAGGAGAATGAAATGTCTCATCCTAACATTTGATGTATATCTTTGTGCTTGTTTTTCTACGCATATGTGTGTACACACCTTTTTTAAGAAACAAACTTGGGTCGTATTGTCTATACTGTTGTTAACCCGTTCTTTTCATTTGAACTATAAAAAAATCATTAAGTTTACTTCTATAATATACGATTAATAATAGATGCATAGTATTACATTATGTAGATGTACCACAACTTACTTATAAACCTTGTTGGATATTTAGGTTTATTATGGTTTTCCAGCATCATGAGTAATGGTGTGATTACTATCCTTATAACTTCACACGTTTCTTTGGATATTTTTCTGGGGGCAGAATTATTAAAGAATTTGAGCTTCCACAGTCCACCCTCTGCTCTCCAATCCCCAGGATTTGCAAACACACCCATCCAGGTCTAGTCATGCCATCTGCCTCCTTGTGGAGGTAGCTGTATCCTCGTGGTATTGTCACCTTTTCTTTTAGAAAGAATGTCAGATTTTGATAATACAGTAGTAGTAACTTTTTTCCATAAACATATATGCTATCTTTATGTGTGGTTTGCTTTTCTCAGGTTAATATTTTATTATTTTCATTTTATAATCTATGTTTAGAGACTTTGTTGTGTTTCAGAATCATTCCTTTTGGACTTTTTTGGGACAATTTCGTGAAGGTGGTATTTCTTTAAAAGTAAAATTCTGTGTTTTAGTTTTGTGAAGCAACGGATAAAAATTCATAGGTTAAAGTAGTGCCATATAAAATGGCTTTTTCTAAAGCAAAAGAGAATACTATGCAGTGCCTCTTGTTTTGCTATAGAATTACATTAATGTCATTATGAGAAATTTTTTTATCCTTCAGAAAGTAGTTGTGCTTCTGGGAACTGTTTATATCTACATAAAGTTTATCAGGTATTTAGTATTTTCTGTGTTGATACTGTTCTGTAAGAGGTTTCTTAATTGTTAGTCACTTTCAAATATAGATAGAAATGAGTAGATATATATATCTATATTTCTATAGATAGAAATGAGTAAAATAAAATTGATACCAGCAGTTTTAAAACTTGTCTTTATTTCTTTTAAGCAAGATGATTATTTGAAAATCGATATTTACATGCGAGATAACTGAAGGGGTAAAATATATATTTACACACACGTATGTTACATCAGTTTTTTAATGTTAAATGTAGTATAGGGGCCGGCCCGGTGGTGTAATGGTTAAGTTCATGCACTCCGCTTCGGTGGCCCAGGGTTGATCCCGGGCGCTGACTTAACGCACCGCTTACCAAGTCATGCTTTGGCAGGCGTCCCGCATATAAAGTAGAGGGAGATGGACACAGATGTTAGCCCAGGGCCAGTCTTCCTCAGCAAAAAGAGGAGGATTGGCAACAGATGTTAGCTCAGGGCTAGTCTTCCTCACCAAAAAAAAAAAAGAAGAAAAAGAACTCCATGATATAATGTGTTTAGATAATGATGGTACGTAAGGTAAAATATTTAATGTTTACATGTAAAATTATATTTTCCTCCCCTGAAATATCTGAGTTACAGATGTGAGGAAATGTTATCTTTTCTTTCCCCACAGCATTTAGACTGAATTTCCATTTGGATCAAAACTGTAGTCTCCTTACTGATTTTGTTTAGTAAAACAACTCCTGCTCCAATAATTGGATTCAAAAAGTGATGCTCAGTAGATGGCTTCTTTGGATCCAGACAGTTAGGCATGAGGCTCCATGAAGTGCACATGCTTGGGTTACTGCAGAGAAAGTGGTGTTACTTGGAGAAATCTCTCTCTGGTCCTTCTCAGTGGTAGCATTGGTAACCTTCCTGGAATGGTGATGGGGAGATTGGAGGCTCTTCCTCACTAGCCACAGCATGACTGGCTGTGGAAGTTATGGAATAACTGGAAGACGAATCCAGGTTTTCTTAATTAAAATAAGTTAATTTCATACGACTGAAATCTGCTTTAAAATGTGTCACCTTTGACCATATTTTCTGTGGAGAAAAAGACTTTTCCCCCACTGGGAGATAGTTAACATTTATAATTTCTTGTGATCTTTCCTTGACGTTTAATTTTATTTTATTCGTTATTATTATGTGTTCTAATGCTTTTAAGGCTCAATTCACCTTTTCAAGATGTATAATTTTAAATCTGACCTACTGCATAAAGAAAACAAAACATATAAACCACAGCTACTCTAAGAAAATATTTTGTGTGTGTGTGAGGAAGACCAGCCCTGAGCTAACATCTGTTGCTAATCTTCCTCTTTTTGCTAAGGAAGACTGGCCCTGGGCTAACATCCGTGCCCATCTTCCTCCACTTGATATGGGACCCGCGAATCCTGGGCCACCATAGCGTGAACTAAACCGCTGCACCACTGGGCCAGCCCCCCTCTAAGAAAATATTTATAATCAGTCACTCCTATTTGAGTTCGTAAATTTTCAACAGTTTGAGAAAATTGGGAGCATTGAGAACTGAAGAAAAGGTCTTGGAGGATTATATAACTCATTAACTTTATGAGAAAAATTACTGATATCTTAATGACGTTTTGTCATTCATAGAAACTAATAGAATGTAGTCAAGAAAATCCAAATTGTAATTCATCTATTAGATTTCTTTGAATTTTTTTTTTTTATTTCTAGGAAGCTGCACAAGCCTTAATTTATGCTGAGATGGCAGGATCAAGCCTAGAACATATTCAAGAAAAAATAAATGAGTATCTAGAAAGAGTCCAGGCTTTACATTCAGCAGGTTAGTAAAGGACTACTGAACTTGCCAGTGGATTTTTTTTCTTCTCTCTGCGTCTTGCTTTTCCCCCTATGTTTCTCTTTCCTTTTCATTTTCATCTTTGGATCTCGATCCTCACTATCTTGCTGTTCATTCCTCTTTTGGTAATCATGTCTTTAAAAGTCATACTATGGAAATAAGTGATAGATCTGTGAAGAGGAACCTTAGAGATGAGATAATTCAATCTCCTAATTTCCCAGAGGTACACAGGTGGTGAATTATCTACATTCAAACAGTGTATCATTGGCAGAGTCAGGATTAGGACCCTATTAAAGTCATCTTTTTAAGCGTCTGTCACATGCCCTGTCCTGAAATTAAGATTAAATGTCTACTCCTTTTCAGTGTTTAATGACTTCAACAGTAGGTGCATGGTCTCTTCTAAATTGGTATCCTCAGCCTCAAGACCTTAGCTGAACTCTTTTTTTAAACCATATCTTAGAAAAGCAACATGTAAGCAGAAACCTGGAACAATTTGTATTTATTTTTGTAAACAGCGTGGCAGATGCTATGAAACAAGTACACACAGGCTTAATGATCACAGTTTTGTTAGTTAGAGGTAAGTGGTTCCTGTCAAAATGTGCTGTTCACATGGATAGAAAAGAAAATGATTACCTATTGACATTTTGTTTGAGAAACGCTTTCATCTCTGCTAAGGGCTTTTTAACTCTTTTTTTTCTGTGGCTATATAATAATGCCACAAGCAGCTTGGAGGAATCTTGACTTATTCGGCATTGCCTGATGGTCTTTGTGCTACTTTTCACACTCATTCTGAATTGATACAAGCAGTTATAAGCACATCGTTAGGATAAAGTAGATTTGATAATTGGATTTCTTGTTATGACAGTTCCCTGAAAGACAAGGTAGTTTGGTTTAAGACAGTGCCCAGAAATTGCATGTGTTGGAAAGTGGACTGCCTGTGTATCAGGGCCTTACTTGATACAAAGTTTTACTGATTCTTGTATTCAAAATACCATGTAATTCAAATGAACTTTATTTTCCTAGCTAAGTAAATGAAGTCCTTAAATTGAATTGCCAATAGTCAGGAACCTTGTTCCAGAAACAGTGTTTTCAAATAAAATTATCTTTTAAGTATGGAAAGTATTACGTGTACTGAAAAATGCACTTCCTGTGTATCAGGATCTTACTTGGTACAAAGTTATAGTGATTCATGTATTCAAAATACCGTGTAATTCAAAGGAGCTTCATTTTCACAGCCAAGTAAATGAAGGTCTTTAATTTATAAATGTCATATTTTTAAATGTGATATTCAGGCACAGAATAAAGTCTTGAATAAAGACTTGCCAGATGGTATAGTCTGCTAGACACCTAGACTAAATGGTCCTAATCTCATGGGACCACTGTCATATATGTGGTCCATCATTGACCGAAACGTCGTTATGCGGTGCATGACGTAGTGCGCCTTGGCGTAGTGCCAAGGCTGTGAAGCCCTGGGCTACATATTTTAATGTTTTTGAGCTTTGGTATCTTCATTGTATAAATGGGATTAGTACATACTTCAGACAGGTATTACTGAAAGTTAAAGTTTTAAAAAGATCACATACTTTTAAGAACAAATATAAAGCTTTTTTCTTAAATAACAGCTTTATTGAGATATAATTCACATATCATAAAATTCACCTTTTTAAAGTATATAATTTAGTGGGTTTTAGTATATTCCCAGAGTGTGCTACCATTGCCACCATCTAATTTTAGGACATTTTTGTCATCCCAGAAGAAACCTATCCATTAGCATTCACTCCTCATTCCTCCCACTTCCTAGCCTCTAGCAACCATTAATCTATTTTCTGTCTCCATGAATTTGCCTGTTTTGTGCATTTCATGTAAATGGAATAATCCAATATTCCATTTTGTGTCTGGCTTCTTTCATTTTAACATTAGCATAATGTTTTCAAGGTTTATCCATGTTGTAGCATGTACCAGTACTTCGTTCTTTTTTATGACTGGGTGACATGCCATTGTATCAATATGCCACATTTTGTTTATCCATTCATCAGTTGGTGGACATTGGCTTGTTTTCACCTTTTGGCTATTACGAGTAATGCTGTTAAAAACATTCGTGTATGTGTTTTTGTGTGGACACACGTTTTCAGTTCTCTTCAGTATATTCCCAGGGGTGGAATTGCTGGGTCATATGGTAGCTTTATGTCTCACTTCTTGAGGAACTACTAAACTGTTTTCCAAACTGCTACACCATTTTACAATTTCACCAGCAATGTATGAGGCTTCCATTTCCTTCATATCTTTATCAGCACTTGTTATTTTCTGTCCTTTTGATTTTAGCCATCCTGTGGGTGTAAAGTGGCATCTTGTGGTTTTGATATGCATTTCCCTGCTGGCTGATGATGTTGAGTATCATTTCAGGTGCCAGTTGACTGTTTGAATATCTTCTTTGGAGAAGTGGCTACACAGATCCTGTGTCCATTGTATATGTCAGGGCTCTCCAGAGAAACAGAACCAATAGGATATATATAAAGAAATGTGTTAAGAGGAATTGGCTCATGCGATTATAGGGCCTAAGAAGTCTCCCTGTCTGCCGTCTGCAAGCTGGAGACGCAGGAGAGCCTGGGTTGTAGTTTAGTCCAGGTCCAGAGGCCTGAGAACCAGGTGGTGGTGTAAGCTGGTGGAGCTGGTGGTGTAAATCCCAGTCCTCAGGGCAGGAAAAGACCAATGTCCTAGCTTAAGCAGTTAGGCAGAGAGGGCAAATTCTCCCTTCCTCTACCTTTTCTGTTCTATTCAGTCCCTCAGTGGATTAGAAGACATTGGGGAGGGCAGTCTGCTTTTACTACCAATTCAAATGCTAATTCCATTCAGAAACACCCACTTAGACATACCAGAACTCATGTTTAGCCAAATAATCTGGGCACCCTGTGGTCCAGTCAAGTTGACATAAATTGATGATATAATTAATCATCACACTCATTTTTTAAATTGAAGTTGTCTTTTTATTGTTGAGTTGTCAGAGATCTTTGTATATTCTTGATAGAAGTCCCTTGTAGATATATACTTTATATTAAAAAACAAATAGAAACACTTATTTCAAAGAGCAGTAAAAATATATGATAGCTTAATCTGGACCCAGATAAATAAGAAACAGCAGGAACTTTGTCATCAGGGCCTAGTATATAATATTACACAATTATCTGTACTGAAAAAAAGTTTTTTTAATTACCTTAAAATATAATTGACTTTCTTTAGATTAATCATTTTTCAAGTTTTTGTTTTGTTTTAGGGGTGGTATGTGAGGAGAATTCCTGTGTTTTATTTTTATTTATTTATTTTTTTTGTGAGGAAGACCAGCCCTGAGCTAACATCCGTTGCCAATCCTCCTCTTTTTGCTGAGGAAGTCCAGCCCTGGGCTAACATCCGTGCCCATCTTCCTCTACTTCATATGGGACGCCGCCACGGCGTGGCTGACGAGCAGTGCGTCGGCGGGTGCCCGGGATCCGAACCTGCGAACCACGGGCTGCCAAGCGTGACTAAACTGCTGCACCACCGGGCGGCCCCTGTGTTTTATTTTTAAATGAAGGACATGCTGGTAGAGAGAGAGAGAATTCAGGGAAAAATTTTTTTTGAATAAATAATACATTTTTTTTATATTCCTAGTCTCTGATGTTTATTAACAAGTTTATAAACAAGTGGAGACTTTTTTTTAGGCCTTAAAATTAAGATTGAAAAGAGAAGAGGAGAATTAGTCATTTTCTTAAGGATTTTTTGACCTTCTAATAAGCTTTTTAAGTGAAGGATTATAGAATTTTGGTAAAGAATGTCTTAAATGTATTAAAATAGTATGTTGCTCCCTGGATATATATGTAGATAATATTTCTTCTCTATGGCTTTTTTCCTATCCTAGTTCAGTCAAAGAATGCTGATCCTTTGAAATCAAAACATCAGTTGGATTTAGAGCGTGCCCATTTCCTTGTTACACAAGCCTTTGACGAAGATGAAAAAGGGAATGTTGAAGATGCTATAGAATTGTACACAGAAGCTGTAGATCTCTGTCTGAAAACTGTATGTATGACTACTAGTTAAATTTAGTGGAATTATGCTAAGAAATTTCTTCTCTTACTAGTAAATTGTACTTAAAAATTCCTTAAAGAAAAAAATTATTATATCATTATAAATGTAATTGTTACTCCTCATTAAAAGATGATGAAGAGTAGAAAAATAATAGATTTTAACATCTTGTTAAAAATTTGACAGTATTGAGTTAATAGGTGATTGTTTTTTTAGTTACAGGTACTATTTTTTAACTTTTCTATACGTGTATAACTAAAATCAACTTATTATAGGAAGAATTCACCATCACAAATCTATGAATTTAGAATAAACTTCCCCTTTCTTTTCAGTTTCATTCACTAAAAAATAAGGTAGTGATTTGGGAGAGCTTTATTAATTTGCAACTTAGAACCTGTATGCTGAATGGCTTTTATTGCTTCCTGAGGAGCCCTGATTGGGACTGCTAGATTTAAGGGTCATCTGGTGCATAAGAGCAGTGCATTTGACAGGAGGATGAGATGAAGTGGTCAGTGTTGTTTTTGTCCAGGGAAACCATCCAGCCTGATTTCTTTAGGTACCTGAGACTGGAGATAAGTGCTGGTCCTCTGAGGTTCCTGCTGCTCAGCCTTCCACAGCACCAGGGTCGTACGGTTGTGGTCCAGTTACCGCATTAAGTGGTCTTAAAGTTTACCTCAGTGACAAATTTCCATCACTATTTTAAATGATATTTTCAAGGATGAAAATAAACCATCTTCTTTGTGTAGTGTGCATTGTACATTTTTTGCTTAGAAATGTTATGGATCAAGCAGATTAAAAAATAATTATGCTTCAGAATGTCTGTCTCTTTTTCTCTTAAGTCTTCTGAAACCGCTGATAAAACTCTGCAGAATAAACTGAAACAGTTGGCTCGACAGGCATTAGATAGGTGAGTTATGGTCATCTGTGGTGGCAGTGTACTGTGTTACTTAAATGTGGCAGATTTATCTAAATGTATGGTAGAGTTCCTAGTGACAAACCTCCATCTCAGAGATCTGGATCTCAGAGCGCTGAGATCTGGAACTAATATACCTTCTTCCTCTGAGTGAATTGACTCCTCTCTAGTTCCCTGCTTTCAACTCAAGAAATAATAAATAGTCAAGAAATGTTTTATTTAGTTTTTGCTATGTGTGGAACAAAAATGATAATGATACTTGAAATGGAAGACTTTCCTTATGTTGTGTAAAATCAGACTTCCAAAGAGAACGTCAAGAAAGCCTTCCAGAGCTACTACTAAATAGAGAAATTGAGAATGAGCTGTCTTACAGCCATACACATACTCCAGATTATACAATGTGTGTAGCTCCTTCAACTCGGCTCAAATGTCACCTTTTCAATAGGGCCTGCCCTAACCATTCTATTTAAAATGGACTCTCCTCCAGTACTTTCATCCTGCTTACTGTATTCTAATATTCTTTCCCATAACTCTTACTACTTTCTAAGGTATATGAAATTTACCACTTTATTGTGTTTATTATTAATGTCTGTGTCTCTTCCAACCCCTAGCCCCCAGTGTAAGCTCTGTGAGGGAGGAGAATTTTGTCTGTCTTGGTCAGTGCTGTAACCAAGCACCTAGCAGAGTGCCAGACAGATACTATGTGCTCAGCAGGTATTTGTTGAAAGAATAAATAGATTTGCACAAGAGAATTACACCTCTTGAAGAGTGTTATAGACAAAGGAAAAGGGTGGAAATTACATTTATAGTTACAGCATGGATTAATAAAATTACCTCCTTTTGAGGGTCTGACTCGGTAGCTGTACCACCCCGAGCCCTTCTTTTTTTTATTGAGGTATAACAGTCATCCCTCCTTTTTTTGTTTGTTTGTTTGTTTGTTTTATTTTTGTGGGGAAGACCAGCCCTGAGCTAACATCTGTTGCCAATCCTCCCCTTTTTTTTGCTGAGGAAGACTGGCCCTGGGCTAACATCTGTGCCCATCTTCCTCCACTTTATATGGGACGCCACCACGGCATGGCTGACAGGCAGTGCTTCGGCGGGCACCTGGGATCCGAACTCGCAAACCCCGGGCTGCCAAGCGCGGACTAAACCGCTGCGCCACCGGGCGGCCCCAGTCATCCCTCCTTTTCATTACCGTCATCTAACCTTTAGTTTGTTTCTCCAAATGCATGAGCATATGGGCACTTGACACACAGTTATCTTTTCCATTTTGACTTCTTTCACTATTCAGAATTAAAGATGACATTTATTACCTATGTAGATAACCCATCCGGTAATCTCTAACATCCGAAGCACAGGGGGATGGGTCAGTCATGAGCTCCTTTGAGGATCCACTCTCTAGAAAAAAAGTACATAAAATTTTTTTGCATATAACATCAGAGTGTTCACCAGACTCCTGAAGGTCATTTATGGACCTCAGGTTAAGAACTCCTATTTTTCACCTTCTTAGTCCTTTGACAAAACAAAGTCAAAATTCCCTTGAATGTCATGCGAGGCCTTCCATGGTCCAACCCACTGGTCTCAGCTCCTGCCTCTCGTTTACACTATTCATGGGGGCTCCATCCATTCTTTTGAAATTACTTTAACTCAATTATGCTGTTTCATACTTCTGCACATTTGTACATGTTATTCGCTTTACTTAGATTGCCTCCTCACTCCTCAGGTGGACTTCTCTGTAGCTCAAACATCAATGAAAAAGAAACCTTCCCTGAATCACTCTCTTTTCCCAGTCATTAAGTTAATATCTTCTGCTGCGCATTCACTCATATGTAATACTCCTGCTATGCATTCACTCACATGTAATACTCCCATCCTAGCGTCTGTCACTTTCGATGCAGTTGTCTTTCTTTCCCCACAAAACTATGAGCACCTTAAGAGTGGGGATTGTGTTTTATGTATTCTTGTATCCCCCTTACCTTGCATTGTATCTGACATGCAGTAAGTGCTCAATTAATGTTATCAATAGAATATTTGCAAAAATACTTACTTTACCTTTAGGAGTAGCTTAAGTAGTTGACTAGTATGTAAGAACTTTATATACTAATTTTACATTAGGAATGCCTGACAGGTTCTTGAAGTAAATTTTGTTTTCTGGAAAGCTTAAGTGTGAGAAGGAAAAGCAGAACACTTTTTCTGTACCTCTCTCTGTTATAGAGCTGAAGCATTGAGTGAGCCTTTAACAAAGCCATTATGCAAAGTCAAGTCAACGAATATTAAACCAAAGCCACCTCCCATGAGAGCACATTTTCCACTAGGAACTAATCCCTTTCTTGAAAGACCTCAGCCATTTATAAGTCCACAGTCATGTGATGCGCAAGGGCAGAGATACACGGCGGAAGAAATAGAAGTTCTCAGGTAAATCAGTTTATGATTCATTGTAACAATTTTGTTAACATAATCAAGTCAGGTAATTTTATTCTCATTAGGTGTGCTGAGTCATATTCACATCTCTGTTACAGTGTGTTGTGCTATTATGTAATTATAAATTACATTGTTATATAGTCACAACTTTTGAAATAGTTAAAATTTGTTCTAATATATTTTAATATTAGCGTTCTAGTAAAATATGTTTTTCTGAAAATCCTAATAATGTTCTTCAGAATTGAGCACTAAAGATTAGGGGGCAAAATAGAGCTATGGCAGACCACTCATAATCTGTGCAGTTTGTAACCAGAGCCCTAATGAGAGAAAAAAATGTTACCTTATAACAGCAGTCTGGGCCAGGAGTCAGCAAAGGGAAGCCTTAACCTATGAATGGTTTTACATTTCTTTAAAGGGTTGTAAAAAAGAAAACAAAAAAACTCCAAAGACATGTGACAGAAACCTCATTGCGAAGTCAAAACTGTATACTGTCTGGCCCTTTACAGAAAACGTTTGCCAACGCCTGGTCTAGGAAGCCAGCTCAGTGTCTGGAAGCAGCCTCAGGATATTAAAAATGCAAAAGAACAGTGATGTGGAAATCCTTGTGATTGCATTCTGAGCCAGTGTAGATGGGATAAATCTCTGACCCAGCCTGGCTGGTCTTCAGCTGGGCTCTGGAGGAGATACAACCTGCTTAGAGTTGTGTGAGTCGTGTAGTTGCTCATTTTTAATTTCCTAAAATTGAGCTGAAAGGGCTCCTTCCTATGTAACAGCCCCCTGAGGCATTTTTCTTTCTTTTCCTACAGAAGATTTTAATTTTAGTTCCACCAATCTGGCTTCTTTCGCTTAGAAAAATTGCATATGAACCAACACAACACAAAGCAGGACAAAGAAGGGTGCTTTTAGAGCTGAGAGACAGTAAGTTAATAACAGTCCAGCACTTTGGCTTCTCAGCATTCGTATGCTCCCTTCTACACACATTTGAAATTCCACACCACAACAGAACAACTCTCTATTTCTACCTAACACAATGCAGCTATCTTTCATACAAATGAGAAGTTCTCATCCTCTCTAGGTGAGGATACACACAGTCATTGTATCCATCGCTGACTGTGAATTAGTCCTCAAATTCAGTCACAGTCTCACTGAAAATTGTTTCCTAGAGACTAAATTGTGAAGTTACCCTACAACTACTTCTAAATAAAATGAGGGAAAGAAACAGATAGAAGAAGGAAATGTATACAAATAAACATATACTCAAAACAAAAAGAAAACATGGAAAGCTACTACAAACCATGTTTCTTTAATTTATCAAGAGGCCATAACCGATATCTACGACACTTCCTTCTCCCACTACCCATTCCATATTCTCATAACCAGGAAGTATGAAGAACATATTTTCCAGAATTTTAAATGGCATGTTTTTTAAAATCCAAAATAAGCAATTGCCTTCTCCCTTTGGGCTTAGGATATAAGCCTTCACTTTGTGTTCTGGTGTCGAGGACACTTTTGATACCTCTAGTGTAGGCCTATTTGAGACCGTTGTTCAGTTGTGAAGGATGTTAATCATAAAAGAATAACTCTTATTGAATTGAATCACTTATTTTTTGGTATTCAATTATTTTATGACAGTTTTGTCCAAATAAAGATAACAACATGAGATTTAACTTTATGTCAACGTGTCAACAACATGTCAGTTTAACTTTATTATAATATCATACCTTGTTATTCAGATTTTAAAGAGTTTAAATAAGATTGGTAATTAAGGTAGACCTGAACATTTACTTTAGATTTTTTTCTTGTGTTTTATAGGACAACATCAAAAATAAATGGTATAGAATATGTTCCTTTCATGAATATTGATCTGAGGGAACGTTTTGCTTATCCGATGCCTTTCTGGTAAGTAAGCACTATTGCAGTTTTCACTTCCAAGATTGTTTTAATTTTTCAGCACTTTTTCCAAACTCTGAAGTCCAATTTAATTCATAGCCTTGAAATTAGAATTTGTAATAAAAAACTTTGATTGGAGGAGAGGTATGGCTATGGGAAGGAGATGGGGCAACACATAGCAAGAGTACCTCTGTTATCATTTGCCTAGTAATGGGCACATATGGATCTCCTTTCACCTGATGTTATACTCATCATGCCTAGCACACTACCTGGCACAGAGTAAGTACAGTCATGTGTTGCCTAACGATGGGGATACGTTCTGAGAAATGTGTTGTTAGGCAATTTCTTTGTTGAGAGAACATCATAGAGTGTACTTACACAAACCTGGATGGCATAGCCTACTGCACACTGAGGCTATATGGTACTAATCTTATGGGACCACCACTGTATGTGCAGTTCGTTGTTGATCGAGACATCGTTATGTGGCACATGACTGTACTCAGTAAATATTTGTCAAATTGGTGTTTGAATCACAACATAAATGCAAGTCAGTAAAGGAATTGAATGGAAAGTAGAATAGAATGACAATACCATTGTTTACTAAGAAGATTAAAGAATTAAAGAAAGGGTTGATTATGAAGGTGTTAGCATAGCCTTCCAGGACAGTGGCAGCTTATGTCAAGAGCCTTAAAAATAATTGTTTGGTTCAGGACTCCCAGTTTCTAGTTATCCTGAGGAAATAAAAATTCGGTCAAAGATAAGTATAGTAAGAGCATTCATCAAAACATCTATTATAGCAAAAAATTATTAAACTAAATATCCAACAATATGGGAATGATTAAATAATGGCACATCCATATTATTATATTAAATATTATGCTACCCATAAAAAATAAGTCTGAAAAAATGTAGGGAAAATGCTTGCAATATAGTGAATTTAAAAAGATAGAGAATTATACATATAAATCCAAATTTTATTTTTCTTTTCATATATTTATAGGTATGTAGAAAAAAATGATGTAATCATAAACATCAAAATGTTTACAGTGGTTATCTCTAGGTAGCAAAATTGGGTGACTTAACTTTTTAAAATACTTTTATTTTTCAAAATTTCTGCAGTAAGCATGTTTATCATCAGAAAAAATCAGAGTTGAATGCTTATTATATACAGAATATATAAAAGGCTCTATAAAGAACAAGAGAACTGCTTTCTCATTTTCTAGTGTTTTGCTGTTCTTGGATGGACAAAAGTTAGACATCTCAAAGCCAATAAGTTATCAACCTAATTTTTTCATTCAGGCACCGTGTGATGCTAGTTACTGATTGAGATCTAAGAAATTTTTGTATTTGAGAAGTTTTATAGTATTGATGTTAAGGGCACAGATTCTAGAGCCAAACTGACCAATTTCATATCCTGTGTGACCCTGGGCAAGTTTTTAAATCTGTCTCAAATTTTAAAATAATGGAATCTACTTCATAGTGTTACTGTGATGACTAAATGAGTTAATGAAACATAAAGCACTTACAATGGTGCTTGTTATATACCAAGTACTATATAATAAGGGTTAACTGTTAGAAAAATAACTATCTTGTTAAATACTAAATTATATTACACAGTTTGGCTGTACAGTTCAGATAATTTAAAAATGTTTGTACCCCTTTAACTAGTAATTTCACTTCAGGAACTCAGTTGTAAAAAGAATTTACAGATGTAATTTATATAAAAGATAATATTATTATAATTGTGAAAATGTGAATCACATATTCTAGTATGTTCTTCAATGGTTATATTCAAGTAGAGATGTAAACTTGTCATTCCAATCTTTATAATGAATTAAGATAAATCATATTTTTAGTGCTCAGACAACATGTTCATAAGAATATTATACAGCCACAATCAAGTTTTCAAGAAATTAAATAACATGGGAAAATGCTTACAATATAATTGAAATAGTGAAATATAATACCATACAAATTCCCTTAATTTAGGCATAGCATTTGTCACTGTTGGAATTTTACTTTTTACTCTTACTTACTCAAAATCACATTTACTTGCTCAATGCCTGTCCTCCACACTGGATTATAAGCTTCATAAGGGCAAATAACGTCTATTTTAATTAAGTTGCACTCCAGTGCCTAGCACAATGTCTGTCATATAGTAGGTACTCAGTAAATAATTAATTAAATTTGGAGAAAAATCAAGAATAAACACTAAATTAACTACTCTAGCAAGATCTTTTCTTTCTTGTTTTCTAGATTATTTTACGGTGAGAATAATCGGAAGAAAAAGTAACAGTAAACATTTTTAAATTCAAGGATAACAGACTGACAAGAAAAGGCTTCACAGTTTATGAATCTTTGGTTAGAAAGATGGATTTTTAAACATTTTTTCCTATTTTGGTCATGTATTACTTTTAAAATCATAAAATAAGCATTATTGAATAAAAATATTTATAAAATTTTTAATATCTTTAAAGTTCTAAGGAAAAAACTTTCACTTCGGTAATTTAGTGGCGACTTTTGCGAGAACAGCTAATAAGGGATCTTGGATTTACTCTGGATTATGGTTCATATGACGTGTTAATAATACTAAGTAATTAGGTTATAGATTTGAATTAGTCTTATTTTTCCCCTTAGAATTTTGTGATGGCTGTCTTTAAATTCTAAATTCACTCAGCTCTCTTTCTGTTTACAATCAACTGCTGATACTACATAAGTACCAGAATGTTACCGAGAACACTAGTGGTTCTATGAGATGATTATCAACAAAGTGTGAGAAGTGTTATATACCATATTCTACTCTAAGAGATTTACATAAACCTTGGCTTATTAAGGGTTTAGAGATGTCCTCCAGTGAAAAAACCAATACTTTAACCAGGAGTTTACAGATCACACCTAACCACAAAACCCTTTTTCTCCCAATATCTATCAACATTTTTTGAAAAAAGAATGTTATATTTGTTTCAGTTTGCATATCATATCACATACCTTATATTATCCTAGAAATCTTTTGAAACCCAAAGATATATTGCCCTTGCTCTAGAAGAGATTTGAGGAAAGATAGATGTTTTTTATTTGTGCTGTACATCAGTTTTAGAGAAATAGTACACAGTACATTTCCAGCACACAGTGAGTAGAGGGTAATGGATAAGAATCGTAGATTTGGCACCAGAGACCTGGATTCAAGTGCCAGTTCTGCTGCTGCTTAGCTTTATTATGACCGTGACAAGTTATTTAATCACTTTAAGCCTTTTTCAAAAATGTTTGCTTTAACAGAATTGTTTTGAGGATTAAATGAATAACGTTTGCAAAGTACTTTAGCATGATGCCTGGCACATGGTTATTACTCAGTAATTAGCTACACTCCTTATTAGCGTTTCAGAGAAGAGTTTGTGAAGAGCAAACATAAGGATCGATAGCTTCCCTCGGTCCTTTTGAATGATTCGGCTTGTATTGTTAATGGTTTCATTTTATTGAAAATTTCTTGAATACAGCCATACTAAATTAAACTTTTAAATTATGTTCTTAAAGTAAATATAAATGAATTTAGGTTGCTTTTCTGTTTTCAGTTATCAATTTTCAGTTTCAACTGAGGAGGAGGATCAGATTGACTGGATTCGTGGTTAGGTATAAAGAGCTAGATTTGACCGGAGCGTTATTCTAGGATGATATAAGTATAGCTACGATCACTATACCAAAAAAACATTCTCTAGGAAATTTAATTTTGGTTTTGAGTCATTTTTTAAGATTAATTTTATTAGTAGTATTTAATTTTTTATTATTACCTCAGTGATAGATGGGGCAAGCTACCATTATCACCTAAACAAAAAGCTACATTTTCCAAATGGGTACGACCAGAAGACCTCACCAACAATCCTACAATGATTTATACTGTGTCCAGTTTTAGCATAAAGCAGGTAAACATTTTGTATAATTTTATACGAAAGCTAACATTTTAAAGTAATTTGAATATAGTTTGAATTTTTCCTTAGATTTTTATTATACATTAGATGCATGAGTATAATTGGAAAAATTATTCATTCTACACACTTAGACATACTGAGATAATAAGTATGAATAACTGTTTTGAGCAATTACAGATTTTTATATAGACCCCATTTATCGATATGTGCTTGCAGATGAAAAAGCTGAGAATCTGAACTTCACCTTTGATAAGGGAATAGACATAAAAGATAGAAAGATATTGGACTTATTTGAAACACTTCCGTGGTAGAACAACAATATAGCTTTATTGCAAACTTTATTTAGTTAAGGTTTGCATTGAAGTCACAGATGTCATCCATGTTAGTATAAAAATAATAGTCCTGAAATACTATGATTCAAGAATCCTTTAATGTGCATATTCATTTTAATTGGTCCTATTATAATCAACTTTTTAAAAAAATGCCTTTAATTTTTTGTCCTTAAAAACAGTGTGATTCAGGGGCCGCCCGGTGGCGCAGCGGTTTAGTCCGCACTTGGCAGCCCGGGGTTCGCGGGTTCGGATCCTGGGCGCCCGCCGACGCACTGCTTGTCAGCCACGCCGTGGCGGCGTCCCACATAAAGTGGAGGAAGATGGGCACGGATGTTAGCCCAGGGCCAGTCTTCCTCAGCAAAAAGAGGAGGATTAGCAACGGATGTTAGCTCAGGGCTGGTCTTCCTCACAAAAAAAAAAACAGTGTGAGTCAGCGAGTATGCTTTTATCCATGTAAAGAATAAATCATCCATATTTAATTATTCTGAATTAACTTCATTGAGATACTTTATTCAGTTTTTCTGGGATTTGTTTGAACAAAATATGTGTGAGTTGGCAGTATGGCATTTCTATTTATTATTTTCCTCTTCAAGCAACAGTCCAGATATTTAATATAAAAAGTCAAGTGCTTAGGTGCAATGTTTAAATATTATGGTAATGTTGAAATTACATGAATGAATGAATATATTAATAAATTTTTATTAACAGACAATAGTATCAGATTGTTCCTTTGTGGCATCACTGGCTATCAGTGCAGCTTATGAAAGACGATTTAATAAGAAGTTGATTACCAGGTAAAATTTTATATTTGTCCCTTTAGTCTTTTTCATATAATTGTGTCTTAACTAGAAATTTAAAACTCAGGCCTTATCTGCATAGAAAGGCAGATAAGAGGCATGAAGAGGGCATATCACTCAGAATATTATGACCCTTGTGTGTTAAGTGGATAATTTGTGAATGTGGAAAGATTTGCTAAAACAGTCTGAGAACATATGCTCATGTAGTTAAAATAATGTATATGGAATAAATATGTTTTGAAATAAATGAAATTGGTCAAAGTAAAATCATGTCATATTTATTATTGTACTGTACTGTATGGCAGCCACTAGACACATGTGGATATTGAATACTTCAGTGGGCTAAGTCTGAATTGAAATGGGCTGTAAGTGTGAAATGCATCAGATTCTGAAAACACAAAAAAATGTAAAATTGGAAAATATTTCGAATTTTTACATTGATTACATGTTGAAATCATAATGTTTTAGATATGTTGGGTTAAGTAAAATATATTATTAAAATTAATCTCACCTTTTTCTAACTTTTAATATGACTGCTGGAAAATATAAAATATATTTCTATTGGCTAGAACTGCTTTAGAATGTACTGAAATGTTACTAACATAACTTTTTTTTTTCAATTTTTAAAAGTTTTTTAGCTTAAAATCATTCATTGTAAAAACTAAGCATTATAATTTTTTCATACAACTTTTCCTGAGTGGTTTTTGTGTTTTAAATCTTGAGAGTACAAAGGTGAATTAGACACAGACCATAGTTTCAAGCTATTTGCCATCTTGGATAAACAGACCATATAAGTAAATAATGTGCAATGTGTAAAAGAAAATTGATACCAATAGTTATTACAGGTATCTTATTGGATAGTTTTGCCTAAGTTTATCAGAGTTGTGCTAACTTTATCGCTGTCAGAGTTATAGTCGCCTTAGTTGTGGTTAACTGAAATGGTCTTCTCTTCTAGGGGCCAATAGTAGAAGATTATTTTAACTGATTTAAAATATATCCACTTAATAGAAAATTTATTAGTGTATAAGTAAAAACTGAGCTCTTTTCAGAATATTGTGAAATTTATGCTCTGCTGTATGATCTCATAAGATGTTTCATTCATTTATCTGCATTAAATAAGCACTTTGATTAGAGTGAAATTCTTTTTCTAGGCTAATTATAGAAAACATTCTCATGTTTGTTTTTATAAAATTGTCAAGACAATAGCATGTCTAAATATAATATCCTGCATAGTAGTTTATATTGAATATTAATGTTGATATTTCAATATTTATTTTCCTTGCAAAAGCATAATTTACCCTCAGAATAAGGATGGTGAGCCAGAATACAATCCATGTGGAAAGTATATGGTAAAACTTCACCTCAATGGTGTCCCAAGAAAGGTGAATAATGTCTCTCCCCACCCCAATTCCTCCTTTCTCTCCCTTCCCCTCCTTTGAATCTTGAGTAGAATCATTAAGAAATGTTATTTGTATAAGCATTTAAAAAGTCAATTTAGTTGATTTTGAGTCCACGATATTGTATGTATTACTGTCAGTAATACATATACAGTAACATCGTATGTTAGTAATTAAAAGTAAAAATCATGACAAGTATAAAGTCTTTTTAAAAATGTTTCGGGAAAATTTATAGAAAGTTCCAAAAAGTAACATTGAGGTAGTGATTGCCAATGCTTAAAATAAATTTTAATCTGATGGTTCTTAATTGCTTTTTTGATTAAAAAGAAATCAGACAAGCTAAGTCTGTTAGGTCAGAAGAGTTTATATGTATAGTCATAACTTGAGATGTAGGAAGCCTTTAAAATTCTCTTTTCCTTTATGAAATATATGCGTGGCTTTAAATTACACTGATTTCTTTGAGAACTCTGAACTATGTTATGAGGGCCTTGCATTATTGGGGCTCTCCAGCTCTTGTCTGCTCACAGACGCACATGGATCAACATCACCATCACCTGGGAACTGGTTAGAATTGCAGAATTTTAGGCCTCATCCTGGGCGTACTGAATCATAATTTGCATTTAAACAAGATCCCCCTGGTGCTTCCAGTCTGAGGAGCTGAGAAGTTGCTCTGTAGCTCAGTAAAACTCAAATTTTAGTGTGCACAGAATCACCTGGAGGGCTTGTTAAAACACAGATTGCTGGGACCCACTCCCAGAGTTTCTGATTCAGTAGGTCTGGCATGGGGCCATAATTTGCATTTCTAATAAATTCCTAGGTGATGGTGATGCTGTTGTCTGAGAGAACACCCTTTGAGAACCACTGCTCTAGCCGATTACTTAAAAACTAAACAAAATTATTGAGAATGGTTTTTCTGAACTATAATTTTTAAATGACACCTTGTTTAAAGAAGCTTTAGAAATGCAGCTGCATAATTCTCCTATTAGTGTTAGATCAAAATTATTCTTATCTGTTTGTTTCCCAAATCACTTTATAATATAATAATATTATAATATAATAGTATCTTTGTGATTACTTCCTCTGTTATTTAAGTATATTTTTTTAGCCATAATGTTCTACTTTTACAACTATATTTAGCACGAGCCTTTTTGCAGGTTCAAGTTAAAATGACAAGTAGTAATATTGTTATTTACCTTAATAGTGAGGCCCTTTTGTAATTATTTTAGATATAATTACATTTCTAGAATCCCTAATAATTTTATGGTAGATCCATAACATTTAACCAGTTAGCTCAAGGTTTATCACCTGACAGGGAGCTTAGCTTGTAAAATTGAATAAAGACATAACATTTTATAATTGATCCAATTCTAAAACAAAGAAACTATAATATGAAAAATGATATAGGCATAGCTTGTCTTTTATCAGTATGAACAAATTTTTTTAATTGATATATATTAAAATCCTTTCTTTTGTACCAACTAAGGAAATTAATGTTCTCTTTCTCCAGGTGATAATTGATGACCAGTTACCTGTTGATCATAAGGGAGAATTGCTCTGTTCTTATTCTAACAACAAAAGTGAACTATGGGTTTCTCTCATAGAAAAAGCTTACATGAAAGTCATGGGAGGATATGATTTCCCAGGATCCAATTCAGTAAGTAACAGGATGATCCAGATACAGATTTATGCTATCTAATATGACTATTTTAAATTTGAGAGATTATAGATGATGTTTTTGTTTAAAGGAAAAGAAAATAGATTATCAACCCCTGAAAAATGTTGATCAGTCACTTTATTATGGGGATATATATAGTGCATATATAGATTGGATATTCAGGAAAGCCTAATATGTATGTGGCTGCTGTGCTGTTAGAATATAGGGCCAACTAAATACAGTGTACTACCTTGCCAAAGAAGTCTCTTCAGATCAGAGGGATGTGTCAAATTGTCATCCTTATGTATATTTTTTGATTTGTAACTTCATGTTCAAGAAGTTTTTTGTTTGTTTCTCCCATCCTTAACACAACTTAAACCTATAAAATCAAGGTGTGTGCCAGTGTCCTGTAGTTGTATGAGGTAAACTACTGGGCTTAACAGTAGAAATTAGTCACATTAGCAAGACTTTGAATTATGACATTAACCAGCATGTGGCCTTAGAAAAGGTGTTTAACTGTTCTTAGCCTCTTTGCTTGTCTGTAATATGAGGATAATGCGCACCTCTTAGAATTGTGAAGATTAAATCATGTATGCAAATCACCTATCACTCATACCTGGTTAGTTTCCCTGCCTAGTACCAGGTCTCCTTCACTCTTCTAGTTCTCATAATGCTAGGCAAAGAAAGTCTGGGTCATAGTAAAAAATGCAATAGGATGTTAAAATTTCTTCCCAACCTACATGCTCAATTGCTCTATCCTTCAAATATTTTTAGTTTAGCTTTCTAATCCAGTGCCTGTTAATTTACCCAGTGCAGCTTAGAGAAAGGATGAGAATACAGATAAAACATTAGAAAAGTGACTAGTATATCATAAGAACTCATTAAATGGTGAGTAACTATCCTTATCATTATTAAAACAGTTTTTTCAGTTACATGTTTTGAGTTTTCATCGTATTTACCAGTAAAACAATTCTCTCGTATTCAAGAAAAGTAGTAATGATTGTAAGGAAAAGACAAGCTTGTGCTTAAATTCAGGTAGAAATTTGAGTAAAATAAGAAATTTATTACTGGTAGAACACAACTTACTACCTTCTGACTTATTCCTCTCAAAATCATCATGTTAAATCAATGAGATTTAATAGCTACCGTGGGGATTTATTTAAGAGCTTAAAAACAGCATCGACAGTCCTGAAATGTGTTTATGTTGCAGAATATTGATCTACATGCTCTGACTGGGTGGATACCAGAAAGGATTGCTATGCATTCAGATAGCCAAACTTTCAGTAAGGATAATTCTTTCAGAATGCTTTATCAAAGGTAAACTTTTTTTCTTTCTTTTTTTTTTTTTTTTGTAGTAAAAGAGGCTATTTTAAAACTTCATGCTTTATTTAGAAGAGATATTGCAGAGGCTGTCATTTTCAATTATTAGGGAAATTGTGTTTCTAAAATAGACTTCACTTTATTCACTTGCTACAGCCAGCCCTCAGTTATCCTCACTGAGGGTAATCCAAATTGTAGATAATCGAAAACATTTTTGAATTTGAATCTGGAATATGTAATATGGAAAAATTATCTTGTATTTCATAATTACTTACCTATTTGAGGGAAGGTGCGAAAAGAGAAGTCTGGGGACATAAAGAGGAAGGTAGATTAAGCCTTAAATGGATAATCCACATGTAGGGACTGGAAAATTGTCTATACAGTAATACACATCAGTAGTGAAACTAGAAAAAATGATTTGATAAAACGATGTTGCTTTGAGAGACATGCATTTGGTATTTCACATCCTCATCTTTACTTGTAAATCATTTGAAACTTTAGCATTTGCTTTCCTTCACTGATAGGTTTCTACCTGAGAATTAAGTAGTCTGAAAGGAGCAGATGATAGTTTATCCTATATGCTGTGAAATAGAAATGTACTTCTTGTTGAAAGTTCTTCAGAGGATGTTGAGGCCTATGTTAGAAAAGATTTCAAATTTGTGGAAATTTTCATGTAAGCCACTAGACTAAAGGGAAGATGGTATGATCTGAGAGTATAAATGTGTTTTCCTTTCATTGTTTGTCTGTTGGGGTCATTCCAGGTTTCACAAAGGGGATGTCCTCATCACTGCATCAACTGGAATGATGACTGAAGCTGAAGGAGAGAAGTGGGGTCTGGTTCCCACACATGCGTATGCTGTTTTGGATATCAGAGAGTTCAAGGTTTTGCCTTAAATTTTTTTCTTGTTTTTCTAGTTTGATATAAGAAATTGTAAGGATTCCAAATGATATATTAGACTTTTGAATACTGACAAGGGTAGGCAAAGTTTTTAAATCATTCCACGTATTAGATTAAACAACTTGGACCTCTCCCATTGCAAATTATGAAATAAAAAGATGGGAAATGTAATGACAGTGACAGCACAGATATTGATGTCAGAACAGAAATGCTGTATGCCTTTTTCTTTTCCATGAAAGTAGCAGGGTTGAGGTGAATACACAGTCTCGAGATTTTGGGCTGTATCTTGCTGTTGGAGTCACAGTGTTAGGCTTTAGAGCATAGTAAACATTGCATAAATCTTTGTGAAAGTACAGAAAATAAGAGAACACCTGTGAATAAGAAACATGCCAGTGGGTTTGCAGTTGTTTCTCTTCCTAGCGGCCCTTGGATGCTAACAGGTCTTTCAGACCCTTTGTCTATGCACAGGCCGTAGAATGGTTGATTTCATTACTTCTCAGGTTATTGATCCGTTATTTTTAACTGAAAAATGGATGTGTTCTATGGGTTAGGTAGTACAAAGATTGTTAAGGAAGGGTTCTTCTTCCCTGTGATACAGTACCTACGCTGTCTAGTCACTGAAAAGTTTAACCAGCAGTGTGTTCCAGTTTCCCCTGCTTAAACCTATAGAAAGAAGTAGTGATCAATCAGCAATAACAGGGTACCACTATGTATTCATTAGATTGCTTTTCTTATGTGGTGCATAGAATTACATGAATTATGAAGGCAATAGGGACCTGCCACAATATTTAAAAATTTATAATCTCAAGGCTTTCTAAATCACTGTTGCACCCCTAACCATACTGTATAGAATTGTGTCTTCCTTTAAAAATGGCATAAAAGTGGGCTACTTAAAGCAAAAAATGTAAAAATTTATGTGAAACTGAATAAACTGAGAGGTTTGTGTTTGTTTTAGAAATGTAATTTGTCACAAACACCAGTCAAAACATTGGGAATAACAGTTGCTACTATTTAACACTATATATATATTGTTTTATTGTTAAAGCATCCTGTGAGGTATTAATGAATAGGTGACCAACAGAGAGATAATGGCAAGAGATTTAAATTTAGATAATGAAATAGTTAATATGAAAGCAAGCTTGAATTTGAGAAAGTTTTTGTGAGGATTATATCATTTACTTTGAATGTAAGACTATTTGTTTTGATTATTCAAAGGAAACTGACCACTAACATGTTTATGAGAACAACAGGCACCTGTGGTTTGACCTGAAAACAAAACATTAAAAAATTACTGAATGTCAGTTAAGTAAGAATTTCAAATAACGGCATTTTTAGTTAAAAACCAATGGCATTATTCATATAGTATCAATTCCACGTGGCAGTTATTCTGTAAAGATTAAGGCATTTTAGAGCATGTATGGACGGAGTAAGTGGGAGCCTGGTGACAGGTTCTTCACTGTGACAGTGCTCATGTTCACATCATAAATTCTTTGAAAGTTACTGATCAAAAACAGTGTTATCCAGCTTGAGCAGACAGTGGAGCTGACCCCAGTTTCCTTTTGTTCACATGAACTCTTTGTAGTCAGGGTTGATCTTTACCTCAAGTCTTCATGTGTGTCAAAATTTATGGGTATATATTTGAAGAGTTTCATTTTTATGTTATTTTTGCTGTCTGTATTTTGAGATACTTCCTTAGTTCTTCTATTTAAAAATATTTCCAGGTTTATCTCATTCAGTCATTTATCTCTAAAACCTCATTTGTGCAGATAGACCTAATCTTAGATTAAAGCTATTCCCAATCCTATATCATTCATGACTTTCTCCACTTAATAAGATTTTCTTATTAACACTTGCATGGAAGTGTTATCCTTTTTGTTTGACTGCCTCTAACCTGCTTGCATATTCTAAGATCTTCATTTTAGTTTCAGCGATCCTCCCTTTGGATCATTTTTTTGTCGTCTCCTTGAGGTGATGTTGCATAGTCTACCGTGAAAGTACATCTCAGTTTCAAGCTGCTGCCTCTAAGTCCAGACTGGTCTTACCAAAGGATTTCTGAACCTATCCAAGGCTTTTCCTTTGCTGCTATTTGGAAATAACTTTCGAAATGAGATTTTTCATCATAAATGAGATTCTTTTTTTTAGTTCTGTAGCATTTCTTCCCCTCTTCAGGGCCTCTGAATTGCTGGTTCTGTATTCAAACAAAATCTATAGCCATATCTTAGTGTCCTTGAATGTCAGTGATGCCTGGGACTTGCCTCTGAAAAGCTTAGCAGCATTTTCCTCTCCTTTATATTCCTTTTTTAAGATGTGATAGAGTCCTGAAATAAGGCAGATTTCCTGCTCATGTAGAACTAGGTTTTATGAGAGAAAGGAATTAGAGTTAAATGTTGGCTGATGTGTGGCAGGGGTGAGACACAAGTGGTAAGAAGAAATTGAGGAGAGAAATTTGAAGATTCTAGGGAATATAGCCTGAGGGGAATGGGTCTATGTCCAGAAATCGCATCTACCCCAGGCCATGAACTGCCACCTTTAAAATAGCAAAGGAATGTGTTTTTTAAAAGATGTCCCCCAAACAGTTTGATTTATGACATCATTAGAAAAAGAACACAATTTCCTAAGTTGACTGCTTGAAAAAAGACAAATCCTCTTTTGGATTTACAAGCTCTTTTGTTTTTCTGGATCAGTGTAATCAGTTCTGTAGTCACACCCAGGATTTACTGAGCACTTACCAGAACCTTAACACTGTTCCGTCAACTCAGTGGAGACTTCTGAAAAGGGCTGATAGTGTTACCAATTCAAGGAGCTTACCATGTCATTGGGAGACAAGACTCCTACATTTGCACAAGCAGGAAGATATTAAAATAGGATATTATTTGTTTTAAACTAACGTAATATAGATTGTTAGCACTATAAAGTTTAGAGGAGAGGTAGTGATTAAAAGGAGAAAGGAATTACTATGCTAGATACTTTGCATATGTTACTTCATTTAATCTTTACAACAGTCTTCTAGGGAGACATTATAATCCTCACTTTACACATGAGTAAACAAATGCTCAGAGAGGGTACATGACCCACCCAAGGCCTATAAAGCTGATTAATAGTAGAGCTGGAATTTGGTCCCATTTCATTCTGACTCGAAAGCCCATATTCTTTTCTGTTTTCACTGCTTCATTCTTCACCGAGACAGTCAGTGGAGGAAGAAGCTAAAGAGGATCTGAAAGGAAGGGTAGTTAAAAGGGATCAGAGAGGGCCTTCCAGGAAAGGGGAATAGCATGAGCAAATGCCTTTAGAGGTGAAGTTGAATACGGATTATTTATGGGGATTGTGAGAGGAAAGACTAGATTAGAGCCAAAGGTACATGGGGTATGAGACCTGGAAAATAAGTGGGACTGGAGTAGAGTAGGCTTTGAAAGGACAGGAAATTCTTGATGCTCTAAGGCAGCACTGACTCTCAAACTTCCTGTGATGATGGAAATGTTCTGTATCTGGGCTGTGCAATGCGTTAGCTACTAGCTACACGTGGTCCCTTGAACACTTGAAGTATGGCTAGTGTGACTAAGGAATTGATTTTAATTTTTTTTAATTTTAATTACCACATGTGGTCAGGGACTACCTTTTAGACAGCATAGTTCTAGGGACTATGTAGCCATTTACAGTTTTTGATCAGGTATGTGACCCGGTGAAAGTATTGATTTAAAATATTAATTTCAAGTTGATTTGGAAGGAAAAGTTTTGATAAGTATTCAGAATGCATCCTGTCTTGGAGAATGCATGATATAACTAATAAAAATATGGTAAAACTGTTTTGCAACTTTATCTCCTGTTTTTTTTTAATAGGGGCTGCGATTTATCCTATTGAAAAATCCTTGGAGTCATTTACGTTGGAAAGGAAGATACAGTGAAAATGATGTGAAAAACTGGACCCCAGAGTTGCAAAAATATTTAAACTTTGATCCTCGAACAGCTCAGAAAATAGACAATGGTAACTATATCTTTTTAATTTTAATACCACTTGATCTTTAAATAACATGCTTTAACACTGTGAACTGTACTTAACTCACTTAAGTTATTTATTATTCAGATATCTTTTAGATTAACAAAGACATCTAATTTTCAGGAATATTTTGGATTTCATGGGATGATCTCTGCCAGTATTATGATGTGATTTATTTGAGTTGGAATCCGGGTCTTTTTAAAGAATCAACATGTATTCACAGGTAACTTTTCCACGTTTCAGAATATGCTGTATAGTAGTCTCCACTTTTTTCATTTAAAATATAATTAATTTAGGGATACTAGTATTCTCTCTTTATGTCATGCCTACAGATGACTGTCATGTAATAGTTATTTTCTTTATGTTCTTTTTGGTTATGTCAAAAATTTAAAAAACATAAAAACCTAATAACTTAATTGTAGTTTAAATACAACACTTTTTAAAATAGTATTATATTTTGGCTCTATGAGAAATTTAATTACTGCCTTTTTTGTTGACTTTATCTTTTAGTACTTGGGATGCTAAGCATGGACCTGTGAAAGATGCCTATAGCCTGGCCAACAACCCTCAGTACAAATTGGAGGTGCAGTGTCCACAAGGGGGCGCTGCAGTTTGGGTTTTGCTTAGTAGACACATAACAGACAAGGTACTGATCCCTTCTTAGGATATCCCGTACAGAAATTGTTTTAAATGTAATTAGGCCTTGTGACGAGATATGTAATTTGATCACCAGCCTGTTTCATATATAGGTGGTTTGAAAATAGTGTTTTCTTAGATAAATCAATATTTTCCTCTAAGGAAATTTATAATTTGTAATCACACACTTAAAATCTCATTCAGAAATCATCTGTGAAGAAAAAATGAGGGAGTTTATGCTTTTTAGTGAGGGTTTGGGGGTTGATTATATATGCTTTAGATCTTAAGAATGTTAACATTAAAATACACTGAGGGGGGTTTGGAAATGTTACATCATTAGGCCTGATTCTACAAAGGGTAACCATAATCTTAATAGCCTTAGAATCTTATTTAATATATTACTTCATACAATGTGGTCATCTATTGAAATGACAGTTTAATTCACAGAAAAGTTTTTCATAGCACTAAGTAACTGAAATAAATGCTTTTAAAATTAGAATTTTTTTTTCCACTTAAGAGCAGTTTGAGCCCGTTTTCCTAACTACATTGGATTCTTTGTGCTTTTAGGATGATTTTGCAAATAATCGAGAATTTATCACAATGGTTGTATACAAGACTGATGGGAAGAAAGTTTATTACCCAGGTATGTTTAGTAGACAGACATTTAAACAAACATTAAAATTGTATTTACATGATTAAGTTGAAAACTGCCAAATTTTATGTAGATAATATGCAAAAATAATTATGCTGATAGACTAATAGAAACCACTGAAACAGATGGGTTGGTGTTTATGCTACTTGTGTGTTTTGTTTTGATTTGTTTTTAATTTAGAGAACTCGGGAAGTTGGGATTTCTATATTCTTGCACATTGCTGTCAGAGTTTTATTTTTAAAACTTTAGTCATATCTTTTTCTGTGATCAAAAATTCTCGGGTTTTCCCTGGACTGTTGGATGATATCCACGCTCTTCGACATGATGTATGAGGCTTTTTAAATTCTGGCCTTAACCTTCTTGTCCCCCTTTATCTCATGTCCTATCTTTTCACAGTACCCTCTGAAGTATTGGCTACTCCTGAACACACAAGGCCTGTTTCCCCTCTTTTCACAGTTTCTTCTGCCTAGAATCTCTCTTCTCCCTGCCATCTACTCACTTAATTCTTTTCACCCTATTCTGCGTAATGAACATGGTGAAGATCCAGCTTATATGTTATTTTGTCTGTGATAACCTTTCTGCCTGGCAAAGTAAATCTTTCCCTCCGTAGGGCTCCTGAGGCATTTAACATATTGTATTGAAAGCACTTTGCTTTCAAATTCAAAAAAAATTATCACTTAGTTAGGGAGACAGTAAACAAAAAAAATCATTAATACATGTGTAAAGAAATAAATAGGGTCACATGGTAGTGACTGGTTAGTTGCTTTGGTTGGGTGGCCATGGGAGGCCTCTTTGAGATGGGATAAGAGGGACTCTGAATGACAAAAAGGAATCAGTCATGCAAAGAAATAAAGGGAAAAGCATTACAGGCAGAGGGAACAGCAAGTATATGGATTCTAAAATGAGAAAAATATTGGTGTTTTTTAGGAACAGAAAAAGGCCAGTAGGCCTGGGGAGGAATGTCTCAGAAGAGGTCAGAAAGGTATGCAGGCTCAGATCACATGAGGTTCTGTAAGCCACAGGAAAGGGTTTGGATTTTGTTCTGAGTGTGATGGGAAATCTTTGGAGGGTCTTAATCAGGCAAGTGACATGATTTGATTTTTTTTTTTAGAGAACTTTTTTTTGTAGAATACATTGGAGGGGGCAAAAAAATGGAAGCAACAAAACCAATTAGGTGATTTTCATTTATGTGACAAATGATGGTGGTTTGAACATAGGGTGGAGATGAGGAGGACTGAAGAGATGTGGGTTTCAGTATGATTGTCAGGACTTGTTGAGTTGATGTAGGGAGGAAAGAAGACTCAAGGATGATTCCTAATTTTTTGGCTTAAGCAATAGGAAGCCGTAACATTTACTGAGATGGGTAAGAGTTGGTGGGGGCAGGGGAGGGAGCAGATTTGTTGCAGAGTAAAATCAAAAGTTAATTTTTGGCTTTGTTAAATTTGAGATACCTATTAGATATCCAAGTGAAGATGCTGAGTAGGCAGTTGGATTTTTGAGTAGAATTCTGGGATAAGGTTAGGACTTGAGGTACAGATTGAGGTGTCAGGGGCATATAGATGGCATTTGAAGATAGGACTGTATATGTCACTATATATATATGTATATAGTAGTCACTGTATATATGGAGAGAGTTTTAGGTACAGAGATGAACACCCAGGACCTCCCCCTTGGACTCTGACATCTTAAGGTTGAGCAGAGGAAAAGTTATCATAAAAGAGTTTGCGCAGAGTACCTGATGAAACAGAGTAGGTTTCACGTGACCCAAGGGAAGAAAATATTTCATGAGGGAAAGAGTGGACAACTGCATCTATTGCTGTTTTAGAGGTCAGTAAGATAGAGGAGAGACAATTGGACTTAGCATCCTGGCAGTCATTGTTGACCTTAACAAGAACAGAGTTGGTGGAGAGGTGGGCTAGAAGACCACTTGGAGTGGTTTGAGAAGAGACTGTGAGGTAAGGAAGCAATTATTGACAGTTCTTTCAAGAAGGCTGTGCAAAGAAATGGGCAGTGATGGGGGAGATGGGATCAAAGTGGTTTTGTTAACTCTTGTTTTGTTTAATTAGAGGAAAACATGGCATTCTTCCCCGTTACACTTGTGTTGAGGGCAGGCACTGATTCTTATCAGCTGATAACCCTAGATATTCTGAATAGACATGGCACATGGAAGGTCCAAGGTTAAACATCAAGTTAAACTAGCCAGATCTTCCATTTGTCACATGTTGGTCATTACACAACCAAGAAAACACAAATGTGAGTATATTCCTAGCACTAAGATGTCATATCTTTTGAATTTCAAATACATTTGTTACTCTTTTTACTTTGATTTATTTTTTTAACAATACTCCCTCTTTTACGTATAGGGATTTTTGCCTTTTCAGAGTACTTTCTGGTTTAGTTTTATTTTCATCACAACACTCTGAGGTAAATACGACAGGCCTTATTGTTCCCCATCTGACAGAAGAGTAAACTGAGACACAGAAAGGTTAAAAACCTTGTCCAAGATCACAGATAATGCTCGTTCTTTTTCTCTTCACACTAGATCACACCACCTCTAAGCATTAGAGACTTATTACCTGTTTGAGATACTAAAATGTTTCATTTTTCTAATATATTACATGATAAATATTCAGTGTTCCTAAATAAGCTAAGTGATACAGCATTGATCTTAAATGACATGTGGTATTGACATGCATGAAATTATTTTATTGTATCAGCCTTGATTGATGAGACTGTCAAAGAATATATCAGGCAGCGTTGTTCATAATAGCAAAATATTGGAAATAATCTGAATATCCAGATTGTCTGAATAACTAGATGGGAGTATAGATAAAATGTCATATTCATATGATGGAATACCAGCAGTTTTAAAAGGAATAAACCATATCTATATAGAACAACATGGATCTTAAAAACATGTTGAGTGAAAAATGAAAGATATAAAACAAGACATATACTATTCTTCTTTTAGATACATGCTCACAGAAAAATCATTCATTCATTTTTAGGGATGTGTATGTGTTCAAGTCTGAAAAGCTGCCTATCAAATCCATCAGAGAGGAACAGAATCAGACTAAGGGTGGGGGTCTAAAGGTTTTATAAAGAAGCCAGTAGGAGCAAAAAAAAAATGTTAATTTAATTCTCAGTGGTGGGGAATATAGATACATTTTTATATACTTCTTTGTATCCTTAGAAGATAGAAAAAAAAGAAGCTAATCTTGACTTTAAAATCCTCTACTGGAGAAAAAAATGCAACATAGTGCAAATAGCAGGGTTATCTTCTACCTCATTGAATGTCTTCCAAAAGATCACTTTTGCTTATTAGAAACTATTTTAAAGTTTTAAATTGAAATTATAATTCTTTACTACCATTACATTTTATAGAATCAGTTAAGAGGTTATCCATCCATTTATTTTTCCTACCATCAACCATAGAACTGAAATAAAAACTAAAGTCTCCTTTTCTGTAAACCTGCTTATTTGCAGCTGACCCACCTCCATACATTGATGGGATTCGAATTAACAGCCCTCATTATTTGACCAAGATAAAGCTGACCACGCCTGGGACCCATACCTTTACATTAGTGGTTTCTCAGTATGAAAAACAAAACACAATCCATTACACAGTCCGGGTAAGTAAACCACATACAATGACAAAATAAGATGACATAAACATAATGTGCTCTGCTTTGTAAGTGTGATTATCTACAGAAAAATTTATTTCTGAAAATTGTTGTCTATATATTTTTGTGTGTGTTTATCTGTATATCAATTCAGTATTAAATTATGATGCTTCCTGCAGAAAATAAAGCTTTTGAAACGTAATGTTTTTGTTTTGAATGAACATTTTAGTTTTCAGAGTAATAGTTTCAGAGTTTAGTCCTGAGGTAACGTTGTATGTTCAACTAAAAGATTCAGTTTCAGAGCAAGCAATAAAAGCTCTTTAGACTACATAATACTTTTATTGACTTAAGAAAGAAGACTGAACTTAGTGAAAGGGAATCAATCGCCAATAAACACATTGCTCTCATGTAGCTGGGAAGGTCATTGCCATTTAGTTCTGCATAGATTTGTTTGCCATAGATCAGTAAAGAAGCTCAATTTGAATAGATTTTCAGTGATGGAAGGGCCACTGGGGAGCTGCTTCCACCCCTTCATTCTTCAGATGCAGAAGCCGAGGCCTAGCGAGATGGTGATTTGTCCTGAGTCGCACACAGTTAGTGGCAGAGAAAACCAAGACAAGACCCCTAGCTTCCCAATTCCCAGGTTATTAAACCTGACTTGATACCAGGCTGCCTACAGAATAATGACTTTTATATATGCCAACTCATTTTTTAGTCTTCCAATATATTCTTTTATCACCTTGGTGTTTTTATAATTATAAACTTTTTCAGTACAACAAATTTTTTTTGGAATCTAGGTATATTCAGCATGCAGCTTTACTTTTTCAAAGATTCCTTCACCATACACCTTATCAAAACAGGTAAGAAAATTCTTTCTCTTGGTCATAATCTCAGAGAAATCTTAGAATTCCCTTGCTTTTTCTCCTTTTCTCATTTTATTCTTTACATTTAACAATTTCTTACAAAAGAAAAACATTCTGGGACTTGACAGGAATACAAGGGAAATGTAAGTAGCCTCCAGTCTGGGTTGCAATACAAGATCTTCAATTAGCAACAGAAGGTGATTCTATGGGAAGAAATAAATTCAGAGAAAGAAGATTAATGCAAACCCTGGTCATCAGGGAAGGCCATGTGGAGGAACCTTTAAAGTCGAATTTGAGATTGGCTTTGTAGGGTGGGCTCAATGTGTAGAGAAAGATTTGAGGGAGAATTCTTGGCAGGGAGAACAACTTGATTGAAGGCTGAGAGATGGAGATAGGGTTTAGTGTATAGCAAAGCAACCTGGCTGAAATGGAGAGTTACATTTACTGTCAGTGGCAAATCAAGACTGGAGAGAGAGGGTGGAACCAGAGTGGAGAGTTGCTTTTTTTTTTCAAGATGCAAAGTAGTTTTGTCTTTAAAGTAGAATTGGAGAATGTGAAGTTTTATAAATACAAAAACTTTGTTTTATTAGATTAATGGAAAATGGAGTGGTCAGAGTGCTGGAGGATGTGGAAATTTCCAAGAGACTCACAAAAATAACCCCATCTACCAATTTCATGTAGAAAAGACTGGGCCATTATTGATTGAGCTAAGAGGACCAAGGTTTGTGATAACTTTCTTAATGTTATATAAAAAAATGAGCTTGGTGGAACAGAATAGGTTTTGAAACAGACCTATGCGTATATGCACACTTGATTTATGATAAAGATGGCATTGCAGAGGAGTGGGGAAAGGATAGTCTGTTCAATAAATGGTGCTGGAATAGTTGAGTATCCATGTACCAGAAAGATAATTAGACCCCTCTCACATCAAATCTAAAAATCAATTCTGGGTAGATTTCTAATACAGGAGATATCTTAACCTCAGGATAAGGAAAGATTTCTTAGACACAAAGGGCACATAAAAAAAGGCTGCAGTTTTAAAAAAATAAAAACTTGAACAGGCACGTCATAAAAGAGACAATCCAAATGGCCAATAAAACCTAAGAGCCAAAAATTTGAAACAACTCAAAAGTTCATCAGTGGCATTTAAGATTATAGAATAGTCATATGAAAGAGTTCTCCATAACAGTGAAAGTAAATGATAGCTACCCACAACATGATGGATAAGTCTTAAAAACAGTGCAGAGCAGGGGCTGCCTGGTGGCGCAGTGGTTAAGTCTGCGCTTGGCAGCCCAGGGTTCGCCGGTTTGGATCCCGGGCGCCTGCCGACGCACTGCTTGTCAGCCCTGCTGTGGCGGCGTCCCATATAAAGTAGAGGAAGATGGGCACAGATGTTAGCCCAGGGCCAGTCTTCCTCAGCAAAAAAGAGGAAGATGGGCAGTGGATGTTAGCTCAGGGCTGGTCTTCCTCGCAAAAAAAAAAACAAAACAAAACAAAACAATGCAGAGCAACAGAAGCCACACAGAACAGAATATATACTATATGATTCCACTTATATGAAGTCAAGAACAGGCAAAATGAAACTGTCATTTAAGGATGCACGCTTAGGTAGTAGACTATGTACAGAGCAAGAAAGTGATTACCATAAAAGTTAGCTCTGTGGGGCAGGAGTTGAGTTGAGCAAGGAGTTTACAAGGGACTTCTCTGGTGCTGAGGGTTTTGTTGATCTCGGTGGTGGTAACCCAGGTGTTTGATTTACAAATTATTTGTTAAGCTATATATTTGTTTTATGTACATTTTGTTGTATTTCACAATTTTAAAAGGTTTAAAAAATAGTACTAACTTTTAAATGAAACTAGACTTAATTTTGCCTCTCTTACAAACTTTTCAAAAAACACTGACAGTCCTTTTGATATGATTAAACTGTTTTTCCACAAAATCATTTTTTAAAACCTTTACCAGTTTGATAGGTGAAATAAGGTATCTAATTGCTCTTTTGTATTTCTAGATTGAACATGTAAAAATGTTTGACAATGTGTATTTTTTTCCTTTACTGCCTATCCATGTCTTCTGCCCATTTTTCTGTTGGAATTGTCATGTTTTTCTTAATTGTAAGCATGAACAAGGGTATGTATGTAAGGATATTAGCTCACTCACATATTTGCAAGAATTTTTCCCAGATCATTAAATTTTTTTTCACATAGAACAAAGTTTTTATTTAATCAAATCTGTCTTTTCTGGTTTGTTTTGCTGTGGGCAGGAAATCTCACCCCAGTATCAAATTTTCACCATATTTTCTTCAAGTTCTTTTATGATTTTTTTACATTCTATTTTTTTAATCCATATAGAATGTATTTTTATATTTTGTGTGACATACAATTTAACATTTTTTTCTAAATTAGTCACCTCATCATCCAAATAAATAATCCTTTCCCTACTGATATGGAATGCCATATCTACCATATGCTCATTACTTCTATAAATTTAGATTTTATTTCAGGGCTTTCTCTCCTACTTTTTCTGCCTAATACAGTGACAATATTTTATCATTTTAATTTAACGTTATTCTCTGGGAGCCGGTGGTAAAAATAGTTTCTTCCAAAGTAAGTTTAATATAATATTAATCTTTATGGCTTCAGTTTAAAAATGTAAATGGTGTTTTGTATAATTAAAACTAGTATCCATTTATTTCAGAGTACTCTTTCCTCCTACTAAAGTTTTAGAAAGCATATACTTGATTACAAATATACATTTGCACTTTAGGTATAGTTATTTTTAGGTATGTATTTATTTGAAACTACTTAATAACTGCACTAATTCTGTTCCTTTTTATTGCTAGGCAATATAGTGTTGGATTTGAGGTTGTCACGGTTTCTGTGGTGGGAGATCCTGGTCCCCATGGCTTTCAGAGGAAATCTAGTGGTGACTATAGGTAATGTTGACATTTTGAATGTATCTTATTTATACTTTACTTTTTATGGCATTATCATCTCTAAATCTTGTTCTCATTTTCTCTGAATATAGGTGTGGGTTTTGCTACCTGGAATTAGAAAATATACCTGCTGGGATCTACAATATCATTCCCAGTACTTTTTTGCCTAAACAAGAAGGACCTTTTTTCTTGGACTTTAATAGTATTATCCCCATCAAGACAACACAGCTTCAGTGATGGAGAAATCTCAGCAATTACTGGATTTTATACTTACCAAACATCAACTCTTCAAATGAAGACACAAATCTCCAGGACACTAAACACAACAATCAGAACAGAATTAAATCTCTAAAAACATGACAGTGGAATCTGGTGCTCAAGTCATCGTGTTTAGTGAGAATTGTATATAGTCAGAATTACCCTAAATCACTTAGAAGTACCATTTACATGGTTTTGTGTATATATGAAGTTGGCTTGCATTTAGGGGCCACATTGTATAAAAAAAGTGCAGATGATTGAAGATTAGACTCAGCACTGTGAGATGCCTTTACTAAGAGGGAACTGAGACTGGATGAGGGACGTAGACTCGTTGAGTGGAATGGTCGGCTGGTGTAATACTCTGAAGTAGTTACATTATGTTTGGTCTTTTTGGCAGAGCATGTTGTAAGTTAAACCTGCTTGTGTTGTGACTCTACATCTGGGGCAACTAATCAGTCACCAAATGAATCATGTCACCATAGCAGATTTTAATTTTGTATTATGACTTTAAATGTTTATTGTTGCCCGGATGTGATAAAAGAATAAAGCTTTAAGAAATACTAATTAACTTAGCATGAAGATGCTCATGCTTAAGAATGAAGGTGGTTGAAGTTAGATACCTGTCTCTCATTGATTCATGTAAAGAGAACTGAGGTATATTCACTATTGCAATTGTTTTTTACCGAGTTGATGAAAGTAGTAATCTGAGACATTGAAGACATTATAATTTAGTGTCTTTTTAAATTGCTCTGTAGTTCAGTGCTGTTATGGTAACAACACTGAAGAAAATACAATTGAGAATTTAATATATGGCAATTGGGGTTGCATTCAGAAAAATTGCCAAGATACTACTGTCATATGTAAATTCCCATTTGTTTACATAAAAATCCATCAGAGCAGAATGATGCTCAAGATTTTAAAGATCTGAAAATTAATAAGGTGGAATTTTTCCTTGTCTCTACTTTATAAGTATCAAAACTTATTTTGTATTTCTACTACCTTTAATTGAAATAAAATGTTTATACTTATGAAAGCTGCATATTTTAACCTAGAGAAATTGATTATTAAAGGACTTCATCTACTATGTTCCATCTAAAGGAAATAGCTCATTATTTGCATGAAAATTCATGCTTCAACAACAAAAACATCTGTTCTTTTACATTCAGGACAGTGGTAGATTGTTACACTAATGAGATTTCACTTTTTTAGATATTTAGTGCTTTTTAGTATATTTTAGGGGAGTTAATTTCATTTCTATGGCCCTTTATAGAAAAAAAATCAAAGTATATGCAGTATATTATAAACACATGATTTGAACCTCTGTGTTAAAGATATTATACAAGATGCAAACTGAAATAAAACCTAATCCCTGCCCTCAAAAATTTAATGGAGGAGACCTCGATATGAACATTTTAAGATATTGTTATGTTGAATTCTATACTAGAGCTCTAAACCCAGTGGTACACATGTATAAATAAGGGAAAGATTTTGGTTGGACCAATGTAGAAAAGTCTGATTGTCAACTGGATACACATTAGAATCACCTAGAGAACTTTTAAAAGTCCAGTACCCAGATACCCCAAATCGAATCAGTCTCTGGAGCTAAGACCAGAGAGCAGTATTTTTAAGCCTCCTAGGAGATTCCAGTGTGCAGCAGAGGTTGAGAACTACTCCTCCAACATAACCACTTTGTCCTTATTTTGCTGACACTGTGTCTCCTTATTGCTTGGTTTTAGTAGCAGCTAAAGTGGAATTCTAATTCAAACCTTAGTAATCAGGGCTTAAATAATTAGGATCCAAGACCTTAACTGAAAATAAGAACAGATGACCACTGCATTCCATGCTCTTATAGCAAGAAGGTTACCTAGAACAGAAGATTTACCCAACATCAGGATTTCTTATTTGAAATCACAGAAAGACATTTTCTTAAGCCATTTTTATTACACTCAAGGTATTAAGACAAGTACAAAATAACCTTGTAATTAGGATACTGCATCAGTCATTAAAAAAGGAGAAAACACTACGGTATGAAGAGATTTACAAATGACTAAAATATACAAGCTGTGTCAGAATTAACAGACAACTTTGAATGGGGTTGCTTTTTTTAGAAATGCTAAGTTTTCCTAACAGAAAAGAACAAATAAAATACAGTGCTCTAAATACGTGTAACCATGAAAACATTAAAGAAAAGCCGTCTTAACGCTATTAGCATAACAGACTCCATTGCTTCTATTTAACAGCCTTTGCCAACACATGCCTACTCCCCTTCCTAACTTTAGGGAACAGTTTCCTCTAAGAAATACTACTGCAGCATAACCCTTAAATAATTCCTTTTAAAGTTACAACCTACAGAGAAATTAACACCTTGTCAGTCTAGATATAACAATGGCAACCATTCTTCACATGCACTTCTCTTAGAATAAGTCCCCCTGGCTGGTAGGATATGGTTTATGCTATAGAACCTTCTCTCCCACAGCCACAAATCCCCTTTTATGATATGTGCCTGCTACCCTCTTCCCCCCATCCCCACACTGGCATTCACCTTTCCCACCCCGAAAAGTGCAATTCATGGTAACCTTTATAGAAAATGGTTTCAATGGGTGTCCCAGCATACACACTTTTTTAAAAAGCTGCTTCTGAACACTAGAGATGATGAATTGTATTCTGGGATTATTTTTTAAGCCTTCACGGGGTCAAAAAGGTGTGTTCTTAATATTTGAGTTTTGTCCTTTTGTTCTTTGTTTTTTCATTTAGATCCCCTGGGATACAAAGGGAAGAACATCTCCATTTTCTCCAAACAGGGTGAGAGAAAGGAAAGAGAAGCAAGCTGTTGACCCCCATTTGGCTCAGCTTCCCAGCCCCTTTCCTGGCTCGGATGCTTTCCTAGGAACTAGTTATTGCTTCCATAACACTGTTCCAGGTAACGTCCCCCAAGGCTGTGAACCTGGTCACAGTCCACCTGCAACACCACTTCTGCTCTGAAAACACAAACCAGCCCAAGAGCTTTCCCGGAAGAAAGATCGTCAGCCCTCAAGGTCACTGAAACTTCATGAGTGCAGTTTAGAGTAAACGCTTAAGATTTGGCATATATTAGATGATTATTGGCACAATGTTCTCCATACAGTTTCATGTATAAACACTGATATGCACTTGGGCCAGGGCCTTGGATGGATCAGCCGATCTGCACCATTTTTATGTCAGCAATAATCCCGTCTCTTCCCTTTGAGCACTGGAGGGAGAGATGCTTCATCCTGTTCTCCAAGGCCTGGCCCTCAGGGGAGCTGCTGCCTTGGCTCTTGCCACCACCACTGCTGTTGCTGAGACCCCGATTGTTGTTGGCTTTGTCACTCGTTTTATTCTCTGCCCCTTCTGCCCTGTCTCCTACAGAAATGTAAAGATTATTAAGTGAGTATTGACAATTCCAAGAGTCCCTCGAGCCCCGCCAATCAGCCAACTCAGCCCTCTAGAATCTCTGTGTTGCCTGACCGTGCTTTCCACAGAGGGTTCTCCATCATGGAAATGCTTACTGCTTTTATTCCTCAAGGCGTTTAATGTATTCCTTATATTTAGAGGAAATTTGTCATCCTCATTCAACAGCTGGGAAAGAGAAACTCTCTAGCATGTGCTTGTCAAGAGGACTGTTGTGATGAGAAACAGAACCCAAGCTGCACTTTAAAGAAGCTGGTCAGGAGCAGAGCCAGGACCCCCCAGAATGGCACTTGGAAACCACTTCCATAATCAACACCGACAGCACATTTGCAGAGACCCAGTAACGCGGCACTGGGGGGCTCCGAGAGCTGGTAAAGGTCTAGAACAGCACAGAGATCTGGCTGCAAAGGCAGCGAGTCATCTCGGACAGGCACTACTGGTGAGAGGGCTGCAACTCACCTCGTTCCACCTCACACTCAGGGGAGGAGGCCCCACTGCATTCGCTTCGAGGGCCCAGCACCGGGAACATCATCCCAAACTCGGATAGGGACACGGGGCTGGGCAGGTCCAGGCTGCCAGGCCTCACGATCGCAGGGAATTGGTCGGGCAGCTCGGATGGGCTCGTTGGTCCTGAACTAAAGCTGGATAGAGACTGGGTTTCCGAGTCATCTTCAGACACAAAGTTGCTGCAGTTGTCGTCTTCAAAGGCCTCAGAGGCCACTAGGATGAGAGAGAACACCAGTCACACAGGGTCGGAGAGAAAGCAACCTAGTTTCTTAAACACCTCCAGAAGTGTTCACTGCTGGCAGGCAGCTGGACACAGCATGGGGACTGCAGAATCCCTGCCACCATGGGCACCGAATAAAAGGAACGTGACCCTCCCAAGCCTGCATGACCAGACCATGATGCAGCTGGAAGGGAAGCAGCTGGATCCCATGGATATTCAGTGTCCTTACAATAACTTTCTAGTCCCTGCCCTAGAATCAGTGTCACCAGACACTGCCTAAAGGTGGAAGATGAATCCAGCTCCAGTCCCCAAACAGATCCACACATGCGCAGGAAGAGGGCCAGCCCTTTGTAATGCATCCCGAACAAAGTCGGTCAGACTGAAGGGCTGTCTTCTCCCACAGGTAGCAGCAGGAGCTGCTGGAAGCAGCAGCCCTGCATGGACTATCTGTTGGGACCTTTGTCATCTTCCAGGTGACTTCTGATCTCATAAAAGACACGCTCAGGCCCACCTAGATCACCATTTGCTGCAAAAGAACAAAATTCCTTGACAGTGCCCCATAGTTTGTGCCTCACTTATCTCGACCAGAATATCCAGGGCCCAGAGACGTGCCATTCTCATGGTTTGAAAGCCACTTCAGCCTGTAACTGTCTCCCTCTCAGCCTGCACATAAATCCTCCTTATCATATCTTTCCTCTTCTACTCCCCTTTCCTCCTCCCTCATCTTTAAAAGCCTTGTAGCATCCCCTTGAGGGCTACCATAAATGAGAAGTTCTGTAATGTTGGGGACAGAAAATGGGCTCAGATCTGAATACAAATCCTATCTCTAACACTTACTGTGTAGCTTTGGTCAAGTTACTTAACCTCTCTGAGCTTCATGTTCCTCTCCATATAGAGTTTATGAGACAATGTATATCAAAGTACCTCACACATCACTGATGCTCAAATTACAGTTTCCTTTTCCTTTACCCTTGGGCCTGGCACTTAAATGTTTGTTGACCGAATTATAAGAACACCTGAGAAAGGAGCTTGGGAAAGAGCCAACAGGGATTATTCCACAGGAAAACAGGAGGGCAGTGTGCAAAGATAGTGCTGGAAGGCTTTTCTTGCAACATAGAGGGAGCCATGCCAAACCTCCGTATCAGTTTCCCAGGGGTGGCCCTGGCAAAAAAGCTCTCCATGGTCAGACACCAGTGAGAGCCACCATTTGCGACGTGCTTCCTGGGCACCCGCATTCTTTCATTTAGTCCTAACCACCACTTGACACAGCAGAGAGAAGGTCCCAGCAGCCTTGAGTGTTCTAATATGCACTTTGAATCTCAGGAGTGAAAGTGTAACTCTTCCCACACTTATTTGACCACAGAATCCTGACTCTGAAGAACACTCGGTAGCATCTTGAACATGTCCCACAAAACGTGGGAAGCCACCAGAAATAGCCCTCAGGGCTGCCCAGCTCTCCGAGGCCCTTCCAGGATGGCGAGACGGCCCTGGAAGCAGAGCACACAAGCTGTGCCATCTCCTGCTTGCACGCGAGCCCCCGACTCACCCGATACGGCGTCCGGCTCAGGTTTGCGCCCCGCCAGGTCCTCCACAGACGCGCTGCTGCCCTCGGCCCCGACGCCGCGGCCCCGAGGCCCCATGGTGCTGGAACGCCGCCGCTCGTGGATCTCGTCTGAGATCATCTCCAGGTTCTTCAGTGCTGTCTTATACTCGCCTTTCGCCAGGGCCAGTTTGGCCTGCAGGTCGTCCACGGTCTTCTTCAGTTGCTGGTCAGGAGAACGAGAGGCTCAGTGAGTAAAGGCTGCCCCTGCTGGCCCGGCAATGCTTTTGAATGACAGTTTCAAGTACATTATCTACCCCCCACTCCACTCCAAAGACTTTCCCCACACATGGCCGAGGACCTGATGACTCTTATCACAGCTATCCCTGCACCAGACATAAAAGCAGCCGCCACCACCCCAACTCCCATCCAGGTGACAGACTCAAGCTCAATATCCAGAAACGACCACTGGCAGAATAAACCCCATCAGGGAGGCAAAAATAGGTGCCAAACTCACACAGAAGTCCCACATTCAACCATTTGGTCCCCAGTAGGATAGTTCTCAAACTTGAGCTTGCATCAGAATCCCCTGGAGGGGATGCTGCCGGTCCTCGGTTGTGCGCTGAGAACCACCGCCCCAGCACAAGACAGAAAGTGACTGAACGGCAGATACAGAGGACTTCAGAGGCCACTGAAGACCCAGGCCTGAAAACATCGTAAAGAATGTGTCTCTCTCCACTCCTCTTGTAGCAAAAGCCCCATTTGAAAGCCTGCTACCACAAAAAGTGGGGCTTTGAAGGCAGGAAAATCCCATCAGCTACAAAGCCAAAGGCCACACGTACCTCAAGCTGCACGTAGTACTTTGCCTTGAGTTCAAAATAAGGCCTGTGGAAGACAGGAAGACAAACCCTAAGAGTAATACAACACATGACCACAATAAACTCCACAATAACTCCAGTTAGCCACACTGGCCAGGTCATCCTTCCAGGATTCAGTAAACTCTGATGAGGCCACGAAATGGAGGTGTTGCTCTCAGCTCCAGGGCCTGATGGACACAGATGCCCGTCAGAGCCACTGGCTCACAGGGCAGTGCTGACAGAAGGCCCATCTCAAGATATGGGGAACCTGCACACATGTACACATATCCCGGAGCCCCTAAACCCTGGTTCACTTTCTTCTCCGGGGAAGCTGTTCAAGGCCACACAGAATGTGCCAGCAGCTATGGTGGCCCAGATCTCCTCTCCTTAAGGAGATTTGCTCCCCAAGGATGAATAGCAGATAAGGCTGGAGAAGGAGCTGCTTCAACACACGGCCTCCTCCTCTGAGGTCAACGGGGGAAGGGAGAAACATCATTCCTCCCTCGCTGAGCATAGGGGGGCCACCAAAAGGACAGGGGCTCAGCTTGGTCCTCTTGGACTTTGTCCCGGATTAGAGATGTCAGATGGTCTGCAGACCCAGCCAGGTCATGGGCAAGAGAGAGGACAAGAAATGCCAACATTCTACTAGTCCCCTGGGTTCTGGGTCAGCCAGAAGACCCTGGCTCTTTTTAGGAACTTTAGTGTCTGAGCATTAAGAGTAGACCAATGCTTTATTCCTGAACTGTTCACCCTCCATGAAGCTCCAGCTCTGTCTGTGGCTACTGGGTCTAGGCCATCCCAAGTCCTGTCTCTTGCTTGGAGGCCCAGCAATTGTGAGTGAAGCAGGGGGCTTGTCCCCAAGATCATTACTGTATAAAAATATACGAGTGGTAGTGAGAAGAGCTTGGGAAAAACCCCCATTAAAACCAGGCTTGTACATTTCATCAGCACTTGATCCATATAGAACATGTATTGTGCACACAGCTCATCTCCATTATGCTGACAGATAAACCGAGGGATGAGGCTTGTCCACACTGTCAGCCACAGAGCCAAGAGTACAACCTGAGTTTCCCAAAGCCCAGCCCCAGGCCCCAGCCAATGGGCCATGTGATGGTTTGCTTTTGAAATTCCTTTTTCTGTGCCTCCCAGGAATAGACCCGCTCGGCACCTTCTGCCTCTGGGGGTTACGCAGAACAGTCGTGGGGCAGAGGGAGCCTGGGCAGGCCCTCTGGGGAGGCAGGTCCCCGAATGCACAGCACATAAAAGGCTGAGAAGATGCGTAAGAGGAGGGCAGCCATGTGGCTCCAGGGGGCTCACGACCAGACTCACTTGGACTTGTTGATGGCTCTCTTGAGTTTCTTCTCCAGCTGCCGCATGCGGCCCATGGCCGCGTTGTACCTGGCCGCCGTCTCCTTGTGCACCAGCTCGCTCCTCGTCTTCGTCTGTTCTGCCTCCATGACCTTCAAACGACAGCAGAGGTCAGCCTGGCCAAGCGCAGAACAGTCCCTTGTTGGGCTATTACTTCTATCATTTAAAAAAATACATTCTTTGAGGAAATTAGTGGGCAGACTAAGATTAAACTGACTTCCAAATAGAATAGGACTACGTTTCCCCATTAATCTATTTTGGAAAAGTCTTGTCAGGTAAGATTAAATAGCCAAATTGACTAAGGCAATGACTGGGAAAGCAAACACGGAAAAACATAAATCAGAGAAAAATATGAAACATTCTCTGACTCAACCAGTGACTGCTTCTTTCTGCTCAAGCCTCCTGGCTAGTCTAAGCAGCCACCATGGGCTCCTCCGGCTCCCGCCCTGGGCCCAAGGCTGAGAGGCAGGCAAAGAGGCGAACAGAACCAGCGGGAACATTACAGACATCAGGGAACTGGGAGACCTAGCAAAACCAGCATGCTAGCATCAGGACAAGGCAGTCATGAGGTCAGTGACTGGCCCTTTCCCAAATATCCTGAATTAGCTGGTGGACACAGAAGAATCCAGGATCCAGAAGGATCAAACCTGACATTTAAACAAATTAATATCAAATCACTGATATCAGATTTTGAGGTTCACAAAAATTCGTGATCAGGAGACCAGAGTTCTGGTGGGAACATTGTGCTAAGCCTGTTGATAAAAATGAGTTAAAAAAAACAAACAAACAAGGGCCCTCAACAGCCCAAAACACAGCAGCTCCAAGGGGCATTCCCTGACACATGGACAGTGTTGGTTCTCTCCCCGCTTCCCTAAAGAAAAGCATCAGAACAAGGCCTGCCCTGAGGAGAGATGATGAAGGAAGTAAACAGCAGTTTAGGCCATATAAGCCCTTGCAATTTCTTTCCTATCTTCTACTTACAACTCACAACCAAGCATTATAAAATGAACTGAGAGGCAGGAGCGAGGCTGGGCTAGAGGGCCGTACTTTGTTTTACCCAAAGAGCATCCAAGAGGAGCCCAGGGGGCCCTCAGGTCTCGGTCCACCCTCTCAGACCCAGCAGGACAATTTCAGGGAGGCACCTCCACGCCTGTAACTCGAGGTTAAGAAGGCTGCCGAGGGCCTAGATCTGCTCCATTCAACAGCCACCGTCAGCCCTGGGATCGTTCATTTATGCACTTACTTAGAATAAGGATTTTTAAAAGTATCAGGAAAAATTATAAAAGACTTTGAAATGAGCACAAAAAATTACTGGGTGTCCTGTCTAGTGTACCCTTCCAGGTCGTCTCTTTCATTGTCTTGGAGCTATTTTACAACCCTATAGGTTCCAGAAAATGGAGAGGAATACAAATGATTTTTATCCCTAGAAATGAAGATGGATTGTGTCCCGGTGAAGACGCATCTGATGATTGATTGGCCTGTAAATATTAACCGATTTTGCATGTGTGTAAATTCATCTCAGCATCCCTGGTTTTCTACAGATGAAGGTGTGTTTTTCGAATCTTCCTTTGAAATAGCCATAACATCCTATTAGTTCCCTCCTTAATTAAATAAAATCTTTGACATGAGAACATTTTATATTAGAGCTATGCTTTTACCTTCTTTAAAATATACATCTTTTAACAAAGGTTTCAATGTTTGAGATACTTTTGAAAACAACAGAATGAAAACAAAGCCAGAGAAGGGAAAGAGGAGGGACCCGAGCTGAGATGACATGCTTGCTACATGAGTTCTCGACCAAGACCAAAGGGTTCGGAAAATCCTTTCCTTTGCCTCTAACACCAAAGATGTCACAATGAAAAAAAATGCACTAAAAACATCCCACGCTTGGACACAGTCTTGTCTTAAACCTTGGCTTTAAGGATTTACTGGTGTAACCTTTATGAAAACTCAAAACCCCCAGCTTATCAGACAGACAAAGACGACATCCTGGGCGTGACCTGTTCCAACAAAAAAATTCAGCACAGCGTTCACTTTAAGGAGCTGTCCAAAAGCATCTTAAATAGCCTGATTTTGGAAGGCTGTGAGTTGAGGCTCCTGTACAGAAAGAGGCCCCGCAAGAAGCAGGGTTCTCAGCCGCACGCAGGCCCTCGTTCTATCTTGGCCCCTGGTCTACAAAAAGCAGCAACGGCTTTCTAAAATTAAACACTCAGAAAGCTCCAAGCACTTGGCAATATTGTCAGTGAAGACTGAGGAGGCGGCAAGCATGTCGCTGTCACCCCATCAGGCCACGTCTACCGTGTCCCGTCCCAATCTTCCCCGCCCCACATACACGCAACCTCCAGCTCTTAGGAGAGACCCCCCAACACCCAACTCAGCCTTCAGGGGGAAGGTCATCAAGCACGTCACCTTGGCTACATCTCCTAGGTAACCAGGGAGCCCCTCCATCGGAAGCCTGGAATCAGGCATGGCTGTGTGCTGCTGTGGCAGGGAAAGCAAGAAGGGGGATAGGGAGGAGGGCGGCGCAGGTGGCTCTGCCAGGAAGGTTGAACCCACAGGGAAATGATAATGAAGAAATCCCGTAAGGCCTCAAGGCAGCCCCAGGCTTGACTGAGCAACCAGCCAGGCACATGCAGTTCAGACCCGGGCGAGGCGCCCACGGCCATCGCTCCAGGCCTCCCGGGGCCAGCCTTGCCTGCCTCGACGCCCGGGCTGACAGCAGTTTCATCTAGACTCCATCTCCGCACCGTGCTCTTCAGTTTTACCATCTTCACATTCAATTCAGAGCCACATACACTGATTAAGCACCTACTGTATGCACAGGGCTGACAGCCTCAAGGGGAATAGACACACCCGGCATCAGTGACTGTCATTTAACGCAGTGTGGGATCCAGACTGTCAGCATGGCCAGGGCGGCTCCGGGGGCTTGACAGCAGAGGCAGCACTGGAGAGGGGTCTTCAATGTGGGGCATTTGGGATAATGGATATGAACCCCTGGCTGAAGGGGGTTTGGCACAGGCTGCGGTTCTGCCTTGGGTCTAGCCACACGTCCATTGCCCCATTTGCCATCTCCATAGGATGAGCATGCAGGACTCACAGAGATGACAAGGGGAGCAGTGCTCAGCATCCCACCTCCTTTCCCGGAGCTGGAAGGCTCCCGAAGGAAATCATCATCCAACACAAACAGAGTCTTGGCCTTTCACATGATGGTTTACAACTTCGTCCCCAGAGGGGACCCTGGCCTGGGGATGACCCACGGCTCTCTGTTAACTTCTGGGTGCATCCGCCTCAGCCTACAGGACTAAGAAACTGGGCATTCCTGGGGTTCCCGAAACCTGCAGAGATTCACTCCTGCCCCTCGGGCCTGCCCCAAAACTGACCACCTGCCGGTGCCCAATGGCAGGGTTTGAGGTCCAGTCAACCTGAGCAGCCAGAACTGGCGCTGGATGAGTCTGCTCCGGGACAGCCGTAGCACCAAGCCCTGGGCAGGCAAGTGGGCAGCAGGCCCTGGAGAAAGCAGCAGGTGGTGGCTGCCTGTGTTCAGGATTCTACAGAAGCCACAGGCCTCTGCCACTCCTCCTAGGTCAGCAGGACAAAGACAGGTGGGAGTCCACGAGTGCCTGACCGGCCCCCTCCTGGGAGCTCAGTGCAGGCAGGTAGCAGGGTCCCAAAGACCCTGGGGCCACTGCTCAGCCCCAGGCCCTCTGCTCACAGCAGCACACAGAAGATACCCAGACACTTCCTGCCTAGACACTGACGGGCACTGAACAGGTGTGCCAGCCGGGCTGGGCACGGCCGACTCGCTGGGTCCCATGCCAGCAGAATGACCTGAATTCACCAGTAGACATCCACCCAGCAGGGCTCCCCCGCCTCCTGTTCCAGCTTCCTCAACTCCCCTCCAAACCCCGAGCCATTTCACCCTCTCTTACATCCCCAAGAGCTCAGATGTAATTTCTTCCCCAACATCCCGGAGCTAAGATCAGGGTCCTCCCTCCCCCCCAGGGAAGGCAGTTTCACCATCTCCTCAGAACCTCAGCTCGTTCAGGCTGTTTTTTGATTCTTATTGCATCCCTGGGCAAGGGCGGCCCAAGAAGGTGGCTTCTCACCGCCGCGTGGGAGAGGGGCAGTACACACTCTCCAGCATCAGAAAAGCTGGCCTGGACAGCTCCTTGCATGCCATCGCAGGCCCCGGGAGGGGAGGCTGCCTCCGCGCCCTATCCTCTCCAGCAGCTGCCTGCTTCCGGTTCATGAGCAGGTGATGCTGCCCCACTTCTAAGTCACATTTCCTTCCTCCTCTATCTGGTCCTATGGCAGACATCAGAAAAGCCAATTCCTCCCTGCCAGGATGCCAGGCCGCCTCTCCGGGGATGAAGAGCTATCATCTTCCCATGAAGGCTGCTTCAAGGCTAAAACGGCCGAGGCTGGAGGGGCTTCTGCTGCCCACAGCCCTAAGTGGTGAGCAGCAGGGACTCAGGGTCTCGCCCCCGGGGGGGCCACTCATGTGCAGGCTCAGCAGCTCTGCCTCATGCTACCCAAGGCTACCCCCCTGCCTCCAGCACTGAGTGGAGAACTGTTCCTTTGTCCCTGTCTGCGGCACTGCATGTGGCCTGGTAGAGAACACCAGGCTCCTGGCATCGCTTACAGTTCCCAGTGTGCTGGCTTCAGCCGTGGCTCCCAGTGTGGCCACCCAAAGTCAGCGAAAGTGGAGGGGAACGAAGGGGATACACTGATGGCCTCAGGCAAGGAACGTGGGGACCCCCGTGTTCTTCCACTGGACCTGGGGTGGGGGATCATGCAGCCCAAACCTCTGTCCCTTCCTCAAGACAGCCCTGGACCTTTCCCTAGACCCTTAACTTAAGTAGTACTTTCTTTGCAAGAAGAGGGTGAGATGAAGCTCCCTTCTCCTAAAGAAACAGGCTTCCTGGAGTAGCCAGAAGTCAGACAAGGCAGGGGACATATTCTAGACCCTTCATCATCTTCATCAACCAGCATTCAGCAAGCCGAGCGTGCCAGGCCCACAAGCCTCCAGGAGCGGGCAACATGAGCCCCCTTTAGGGAAATGCTAAACCCAGGGGGAGGCTCACAGCAAAGTGGCACACGTGAGTGTTGCACCACCCATCACATTCAGCACGCCTGCCCCCGCAGGCTGTTTCTCAGTGACACAGGGATGAGGCCGGGGAAAGCTCTGACACAGGCTCTGTCTCTTGCTGGTGTCAGTTTCAAACTCTCCTCCCTCAGCAGTTCAAGGAGCAGCACTTCAGGCCCATGCGACTGGTGAAGGGATCTGGGGAAGAGGACCAGCAGCCCCAGGGTGGAAATCCAGCCCTGTGACCCAGAACACCTGCCAACCTGCAGGGTGACCCCCCCAACCAAGAAACTCAAATGACTAAGCCCTTCCCTAGTGAGGGCACATCAGACAACCTTCCCCGGCCCCTAAGAAGCCCTGTGTGACCTGAGGCCCAGGGCCGTCTCGTACAGTCCCACAAGTTGTGCACTGCACAACTCCAAGCAGTGCCATTCCCAAAGATGACGGTGTGAACGGTGCTCCTGGGAGTTGTGCAGTGTGGGGGTCTACTAGGGCCCCGGGACGTAAAACATGGTGGGGGGGGCGGAAAGGAAGAAGAAGAAGAAACATATTTTGTTTTGTTTTTTAAAAACCAGATTAAATGATTTCTGAAATGATTCTTACAGGCTGATTTAGATCTCCAACTGGGGTGGAGAGAGAGCAAAAAGGAAAGGCAGACTTCAGCTAATTTCTTGGAAGGAGCTACTCTAAATTTTTCTTTTTTTGGTCCTTTTCACATCTGTCAGGCTGTGGCTTGTAAATTTCCAAGATTTCCAACCTCCACTTCCGTGTTTCAGCAGCTGACCCAGGAAAGCTGTTCCAGCCTGTGTTCGGCTCTCTGAGCATCACGTCCACCAGGGGGCAGGAGGCTCAAGGCCACACAGAGCCCAGCCAGGCATCTCGGGCTCCGGGGATAGGTGGTACAAAGTCAATGTGGATTTGACTCTTGAAGTCATTTGTGTGTCAGGCTTTCTATTTCAGGAAGCACAAGGCCATCTTTAATTATCAGGTCCCACAGGACTTGAGCCACTGTGGCAGGTGACATCGAAAAGGGACAGGATGCTGACATTAACTCCTGACTTTCTATTCCAGCCCCATAGGTGGCCAGGCCAGGGTTGTAGCCCCCACCCCCTCTATATCATTCGATGTAGTTGGAGCTGTTGAAGCCACATGTCAGCTCACCCACCACCCTGCAGCAAACCAGCCTGGAGGAGGGGGAGGTATCCGGAACATTCTGCATGACTCTCAGGAAACCCAGTAGGGTTAGGTGGAGGTAACAAGTCCAGCTGAGCCAAGCAGCTGTCCTGCCACTTCTGATTCTGAGCAGTGTGGTCAGAGAGGAGGTCATGGGAGCTGGCAAAGAGCCAAACAATAATGGCACAAAACTCAGGAGTCTAAGCTGGATAGAGATCATACACAGCCCACTTCCTGTCCTCATGCTGGCTTTGGCCAGGCCTGCGTGCCCACTGGATTCTGGTGTCACCTACCTCGACCCCCACCTTCCCGCCAACAGCACACCTGCCCTGAGTCCAGGCCCTGTATGGTTTGAGGCTGTTAATCAAGGTCTTCCTTGGGATTCTAACCCCAGCCAGGCCCCTGGGACCCAGTGGGAGTGGGCCCTGGAAACCACCTGGTCCCTCTGGGAAGCCCAATCCACAGTCAAGACCTTCAGGGATGGTCTGAACCAGACAAGCGTCAAGCAACATAGGGAAGGAGCAGCTATCCCCGTCACTGGGCGACTGTCATCCCCAAGGATGGCTTAGTCCCAGGGCCAGCTGAGATGCCCCACAAAGATGACAGCCTGTGACGTTCAGAAAGCATTTTTAGGCAACAGGCCTGGGAGTCTGTTTCCTCTGCTTGGAGAAACCAGCGCACACAGAGCTCATCAGAACCAGCGGGGAATCTGGACCAAACAAGGGGGAATGTAAAGGACGCTCCCACACCCCACCCACAGGCACACAGGCTGCCCTGATGCAGACGCCCACACGCACACACTTGCTGACACAGACACCCGCACGCAGACCCAGGCACACCCCCCAGCAGCGCACACAGCTATGACTCATACCCTCTGAGTGGCGTGATTCAGCATCTCCTGCCAGGCCGAGTCGAACTGCCGCTTGTCATCTTCCAGCAGCCGCTGCTCAGCCAGGGAGATGGTTTCCTTGGCGGCACGGAGCACCTCCGTGGCCCTCTGGAAGTCCTGCGTGGCTTTCTGAGCTTCCAGCTGAGCCTGTGTGAGAAAGAACCCTCATGAGGCCTCAGGAAATGGCAGGAGCTCCCGCTGGCCCATCATACCCTCCAAAAGAGGAGCACCCGGAGGGCCGGGACATGCCCTGTCCATCTCTGCCTTTCCACTGTGGGAACAGGCCTGGCACCCACAGGTCCTTGTAAATGCTGGATGGGTGAACGGGTACGAGATGGATGAATGGATGATTTTCACAGTCCAAGACCCAATGCACCAGATAAACATGCCAGCTCCCAGTCAGTGTCAGAGATGGCAAACTGGCCCCTCGTGTGACAGGTATGGCCAACGGGGGCCTTTCACAGAGAAGCTTTCATTTGCTAATGATGGCAAGGTGGATAGCAGTCCCCAACATGGCTGCCCAGATCCACGGCTCAACTCATAGCATGTCAGACCAGAAAGGCCCCCAGATCACGGTCCAGCAGCTTCATTGAACAGGTGGGAACTGTGGCTGAGAGCCCTGGGCCTTCCTCAAGCTCGGAAAGCTGGTGAGCAGCAGACCTGCGACCAGACTCCAGGTACTGCGAACGCCACCCCCGTGCTGTCACCTGCCAGACAGGCCCTCACTCAGTTCACACTCACCAACATGAGCGACAGAAGGGAAGGACCAAATTGTCCCAACACAGTCCCTGCTCTCGAGGAGTATCAAGTGGGAGAATCAACACAAACTGTAGCTGAACATATGTTACATGACCACGAGCCACATGCGGCCATTGAGCATTTGAAATGTCGTTAATCCAAATTTAATGCAAAACATCCCAAATTTCAAAGACTTACTACAAAAAGAGAATATTAAATATCTCATTAATTCTTATATTGATTATATGATGAAATGATAATATTTTAAATATACTGGCTTAAATAAGATATCTTATTAAAGTTAACTTCACCTGTTTCTTTTTACTTTTTTACTGGGACTACTAGAAAATTTTAAATTACATAGTTGATTCACATTCTCTCTCTTTTGGACAGTAAACACAGCTCCCCCTAGAGTGGGCCATGGGATTACATCAGAAATCAAAAACCCTCCGGTCACCACTCTGAATGCCCTCCTTGAATTCCCCACCAGAGCACGAGCAAGCCATTGCCAAATGCTGGCCTGCTGCAGTGTCCTACCCGCCCACCCTCGTTAACCAGATCCCCACGTCAGTTACGTAACCTGGGGACACCCATGGGGCAGCCCCTAGGACTCAGGAGGGGAGGGGAACAACAGGGCCCCCAGCCATCCCCAGAGTGAGTCTCACATGACTTAGAGGAAGTCTTCGGAAACCACCGGCTGAGGACACTTTTCGAAGTCGGTTAGGGGAACTTGGAACCAAAATGAGCACACCAGCCCCCAGTGCAAGGAACAGCTCTGTAACCCCATGGGTGCCACCCTCCATCATTCAGGGAACAGTGAGCATGTACCGCATACCAGACCCGACCCTCCGGGCAATGACAATCTGGTCAGGGAGCTGAAACGGGCATGGAGCGGACGTTCGGAAGTCTGTCCTACAAAGCCATGCAGAAGAGTGCCACGGGAGGGAGGAAAATCGATACTGTAAGGAGACATGGTTCCCAGTAGAGGGAGCCGAGGACGGCTTCTTAAAGGAGGATGATTGAGGATGGGGATGACGTGAAAATGCGGGGTGTTCGGGGGCCAGGAGGAAGCAGCTTTACGACACTCACAGGATCTGCAGGAGACTTGACGAGTCTCGGATCAAAGTTTTAAAAAGGAATCAAGAGTAGTGGCCTTGAAATGAAGGCTTCAACCTAAGCGGCCCAGGGACCTGCCTGCTGAGGGCCCCAGGACCACATGTCCACTCAGGTGCCTCAGCCACACGATGGGGACAAGGGGCCCGCCCTCCACAGAACTGAGCAACGCACTGAGAAGTGACGCCACGGCGCAACACACTCGCAGCAACATAACTCACCCTCCAGACCCCGTGCCGCCCAGCCCACCCGCGGTTCTCCCTCACGGGGACAGCCCTGTGGGGCCCCCCATCTGCCCAGACTTGCTGCAGGGAAAGGGCAGAAGCACAAGGACCTGTCACTTAAAGCTGTCCCCACCCCATTCACTACTGACAGGTTTCAAACCAACACCAGATCATTAATCCCACAGGATTCGAATATTTCCTAAAATGGGGTTTGTACTTGTTTCTGGTTTTTAGGAAATTTTAATATTTCAATTCAGCAACATTTAAGGGTAAACTCTCTTCCCCCAGGTCTCTGCTTGAATGAAGCTTTTCTTCAAACAAAAAAAAGAGAAGCTCCCGTGGGCCCAGGGCCCAGGGCTCCTCACCCACTACCACGCACCTGATAAGTTACAAATAAGGGAACCAGGTCTCCACAAAGGCGGAAAAGAGGAAGCCCATCTGAAGTGGCCTTGCAGAAGAACACACTCTCTGTCAAGTTCCTGGTGAGTTTCTAAAGTTTCCACAAGGTTCCATCCCTCCTGTGTGGCGGGATCAGAAACGTGCCTGCCTCGTCATATCACGGATCCTACTCATACGAGGGTTCGCTCTCCCGCACTTAACCCAGGTGGCGTGTCTCCACCAGCTATCCACGTGTTCATTCATTCTTTCAACTAAGTGTTGGGCATCAGGCATCTGTCCTGCACCCACTCGGTCTATTCTCTCCGTCTTTCTTGGTAATAGAGGCTTTATGTCTCAGGGTGAGGGAATGTGCCAGCTAAGGACACTACTTCCCAGCTGACACCATAGCTAGTGCCCCTGTCACTAACTTCTAGATGAGCTGTAAATCTTATTAGATGTAACTAATGAGATGTAAATGGACACTGAGTAAGACTTCCAGGGGGGCTCCTTTGTCTTCCCATCTGTGATATTAATACAATGGCTGGTGCTTCAGCAGCCACTTTGGATCATGAGGCAGCTCTCTAAGGATGGAGGAACAGTAAGTTAAATCCCTGTCCTGGACTGTTTACCTCCTGACTTTCTACATGACAGAAAAAATAAAGTCTCAAGTTTAAGGCAGTGTTATTTGGGGGTTTTCTGTTATGTTCAGCCAAATCTAAACCTAAATGATAATACATATTCCCCGCTACACAGCTGGGCTATTCTGCAGACCTGATAGAAGTGACTATCTCAGGCCAGTGTAGACAGGTCAAATCTCCCTCAACATCTTTCTTGCTGTTCATAGCCCATTTTAATACTATTAAGCCCAAGGAACTGAACTTTTGGGCTTCCTAAAGAAACCTAAAGCTCAAGGCTTCCTTGTAAGGCATTTCATAAAACATTTTCTAAAACTACATACATGAGGAAGGACCAGGCAGGCACACACACGGGGAAGGAACATCCTATCGCACCCTCGCTAGCAGGATCTAGTCCATTCAACATTGATGGAGTACCTCCCGGAGGTCAAGTTCTGGAGAGGAGGGGGCAAAACAAAATCAGGGGTTCCAATTCAGTCTGGAAAACAGACACGTTCACTACAAACCCCACTATAAGACAGGTTGTGACAAGTGACAGAGGTGTAACGTGCTACGGGACTGTAGGGAAGAGAGACAGGGACCTGTCAAAGGTTTGCTGGGGGAGATTCCTCAAAGCAGAGGGTGTCAGGCACCAGACGAGGCCATGGACACACAGGAGGCATCCAAGAGTCTACCCATCTATCTAACTGAGGGGCTTAACTCCGAAATCGCTTCCCAGTGTCACAACACGACACGTGACCGCTAAAATCAGAGGCCAGTCTAGCAATCCCCAAGAGAGCCGGCTGTCTGGTTCTCACCACCATATACGAGACGACACCTAGAAATCTTTGGCTCAACCAACAAAGTTTTACCTTCAAGCTCTAACAAAGGACGCAGTCCCTGGTACTAATACCTGATTTGAACAAGGGCCCTGCACTCACAGGCCCCCGTGTGCACAAGTCACGTGGTGGTTTTCTCTGCTATGAGAAACCCAGACAGCAAACTGGAGAACCGAGGCTCTTCTTATAACGGCACCAAAGAGGAAAATGTTCGCAGAGCTGGGTCTGAGCTGTAAGATGCAACACAGGAAAAATTTTAAATATCTCCATGACTCATGGATACTAACGGCTTTCATGGAAACAGCTCTGTAGAGAGAATTTTAAAAGGCTGCTCATGAATGAATTTGACAAGTGACCTTCACTGGAGACTGGCCCGGAGCCAGCTGTGACTGTGAAGCACTCGGAAATGCGTCCGTGTTGCACAGTGTCATCATCAAAGGGATGGGGAAGTAGGAGGTCCGCCACTGTGGACGCTGCCAGGAAAAGGGAGAGGCTGCTGTCACAGCCGTCTGACTCAACTTCCACTCCAGCCCATAATCCGTCTTAGGAAGGAACAAGAGCATCCAGACATTTGCATTGGCTGCAGCATGGGTTCAAGCCCTTCATTTTTCAAAGGAGGGCCCAGAGAAGCGAGGCAACTTGCTGAATGTCACACAGCTATTTAGAGCCTGACCAGAGCCAGGAAACCAGAGGCTCAGACCCTTAGCAGGGCTATTTCTGCTCTACCCGGCAGTGTTTGCCAACCTGGGTAACTTTGGCAGTGACACAATCACTGGACCAGTGGACAGTCTACCCATAACTAACACTTAGCAAGAGCTGCCACGGGGCCAAAGACGAGATGGGAACCCAATCTGTGCACAGGTTTGCTGCCCCCACCTGTGACCCACACAGGTCACTCACATGCCAGCCAGGTAGCTGCAGAAACTGAAAAGGAGAAGGGTCTTGTCACCTGGCTGCCCAAAGTCATACTCCGGCCGGGGGTGGTTCCAAGTCACAGAGAGAGCCTGCAAGACAGGACTAATCTAGTACCCAGCTACTAACAAACCCACTAGCGTGGGTACAGATGACTGTGAAGAAAATAATCACAGAAGCCACGGTCTGAGTATGTATTCTGAGTTAGGTGATGTATATTCTGAGGTGTTCTGAGAGCAGTGCCTCACTGAAATCTCAAAATTACCCTCCAAGGTCAGTCCAATTATCACCCTTACTTTGTAAAAGAGACCAAGGCTCAAAAGGTTAAATAAATTGCCCAAGATCACACAGCAACCAAGGGTGGGGTCAGGATTCAAACCCTGACCAGGGCCTTCATTCTACATGTCTATTCAATACCACCTGCTAGGGCTACAAACTCCCCACAAAGAGGCGCTGGTCAAGCTAAGTTCAGCCTTATTTCTTCACCCTAATCAAGGCCACACTGGCGGCGGCTAAGTAGATCGGGGTGGGTGGGGGGTGTGCAGGGAGGAAAGATGTCGGCCGAGGAGGGTGCGGTGTTCCCTCCACAGAGCGCGAGGGAGGAGCGGGGGGAGGACGGCCGCTGCTGTAAGAGCTGAGCTCACGCGCAGTCAGGAGGCAGGGTGCGGACAGTGGGGTCTAGAAACGGATCCTGAAAGCTCTCTGAGCTTAACCTCTCCTCCGCCCCACCGCTGCTTCCTCACCTGCTCTTGGGAACAATCTGGATCCCACCCGCAGGGGGGCGAGGAGGCTGAATGAGACTCAGGGACACGTGGGGAAGTCAAAATTCCTGCATCTGTCCATCCCACACACCCACTCAGGGCACAGGCCCTCCGGATCGCTTTCCCCACTCCCTTCTAAATGCCGTTAGCGCTTCAAACCCAAAGGGATTCTCTGGGGATGAGTGGGCTCAACGTGCAAGCACCTCCCAGTACTCGAGGGGAGCAGTTATGGAGCAACAAGAGGCTTCTGGACACCCCTGGACATGGGCATGAAGTGGACGATGGGAATGCCCCGCTGCCTTCTAAAGAGGATCGGGAGTCACCAGCCTGGGGTGAAGCAGAGGCCGCCCTGAGGGTGAGGTCAGCAGTGGCCCTTCAGGCCACAGGGGTCAGCCAAGCACTGAGGAGGGACATGCCCGCTGAAACCACAGGGAGGCCCGGCTGGGACGGCCCCCACCCCACAGGGGGTCAGGGCAAGGTCCCTGCTGCCCTGGGCAACCATTGGCAGAAAGGCTCCTGTCCTTGTTTTTTCTTTTTTTAAACTTGATACAATTTTATTCTTGCCTCTTTACAGCAAATGTATGTGCTGCTAGAAGGAACACATCTCTCAGCTAGAAGCTCACCAAGAAAAGTCCCAGATTCCTCTCCAAGCCATCTGAGGAAGATCAAAAACCTTTGGAAGCATCATCAAAAGCCCCTGCTGGCCTCAATGAGGGAGAGACGTCCAGTACGAACATCAAAGTGGACAACAGAAAGGTCAGCTGTTCTCAGTTGTCTTCGCGCTCTAGTTATCTGCCTGTATTCTGAGCAATCCCAGGGGTGGGCAGTGGCCAGACAGTCTGAGCCTTTCAATTCTGGAAACTTCCTGTCCCTCCACACCCCTTTCAAACTGTTCTCTGAGGTTAACTGAAGAGTGCCCAGAGACTGGGACTGACCATTCTGACGATGCCATTTTGCCTCAAGGATGTTTTGGATACAGACATTTTAATCAAAATTATCCCAGAATAGATACATGTTTACTTGAAGGCATTTTCTAGAAAAAATTCCATTATGCCCACTTAGTTCTTTGATCATCTTTCATATTCAGTGTTTCTAATTTTTTTCATTTTTATTTAGTCAAAATTATTTTCATTAGCGTCACTTCTTTTCTATTTCAAGTCAATAGATTTGATCCATTGAACAGTTTCATCCATATCAAACTTTACTAAATATAATTTGTGCCACGGAATTTTTCATTATTTCTATCAAACTCAGTTTTCCTGGATCAATTTTTTGCAGATCTAAAAATCTGTTGAACATATGGGACATCAATTTTTACTCAGTCCCAAATGTTAATATGTACAGTTTGAGCCATTATCAGTTAATATTAAACTGTATAATATATTATATATTACAAATTAAATAAAAGATCCATGGTGTGTACTTATAAGAAACATGAGAAAACCACGAGCAGTCTTAAGAAATATAATAGAGGCCCTGCAGCTGTTTTAGTGGACAGGCCACAAAGATCTTTAATATATCACAGTGTCAAAAGAGCCTCAAGGGATTAGAAAATCAAGGTCAAATAGTTTTGCTCTGTCCTGAGGTTAAAAATGAGCTGTTTAAAAATAAAAATTAAAAAGCTATTATCTGCTTCAAAATAATACAGCTGGAAGTGAGAAGCGAGAGCTGGGAGGGAAAGAGAAGAGAGAGTCAAGATGAAATAAGATCAACCATAGGTTTGTAACCGTAGCAGCTGGATGAAAAGTAGATGGGGCTCCATTACACTATTCTACTTTGTATATATTTGAAATTTTCTGTAATAAAAATTAAAAAAGAAAAAAACTATTATCGTTTGCAATCACCTATTTATGATTTTCTAGAACTGCATTGCCTAATATAGGAGCCACTCACCACACATGGCTATTTACATTTGTTAATTACAATTAAGTGAATTAACATTTGTTTCTCAGTTGCACTAGCCACACTTCAGGTGCTCAACAGCCACATGTGCCTAGTGGCTCCCATGTTGGCCAGTGCAGATACACAACATTTCCAACATCACAGAAAGCTCTGCTGGATGGGGCTGGCCTAGATACTGTGCAAACACTGAAATGAAGGCTGATGAAAGGTCTCAGCTATCGTCCATGATCTCTGATTTGTGCTCATCCAAATGGCATCATCATTCCTGCTTTATATTATAAATGATCATACATTCAAAAATCCATAATAAAAGAAACTTGAGGGCACCTTGTACCCAGTAGGGTGCTGCGACCCAGTTTCTGGCAGGACAACCCTACACCTCCTGGTCATCCGGGGCCTCAGACTAACCGGGTGGATCTGACCCACAGGGGTTTCGGGGGAGGCTCCTCCAGGACCCAGTCCACCCCTGCTCATCTTCAGCTCACCTCTCGACACAGGCATGCACATCCAAACCACACGAAAGGGCTTCTGTTCCACTCATGTGGCACTTGTCCCTCTGCCTTAGGTTGGCACCATGTGTCACCCCACAGAATCTCCCCAATTCAGCTAACAGCTGCTGGCAGGAGAAGGTCTCAGGCCTTGTACTCGCCCAGGGCACAGGGCACTACTTAGCCCAAATTAGCATGCCAAGGTTGGTCAGCCAGCTGATGTCTCTGACGCCTTCACACACTCCGACCCCTTCACAATTCCTGGCGGCCTAAATGGCCTGCCAGCCATGCACAGCGGGGTCTCAGGGAACAACAACACAACCCTAGTGGGCCCCCAAATCAAATCCTTCCTGTTGCTGCAGGGGCACAACAGATGCTGAGCCAATGCCCACCCACCCCAGCCAGAAGGGCGACACCCACATTCCTCCCTGGGCTTTCTGGCTCTCGCACACTCACGCTGACTGGGCCTGGAACAGCACTCCACCAGCTGACAGAACTACTGAGGCTGGGGACAGCGGCATGCCCAAGGTCAAGGCCCATGTGACCCGACAGCCCCTCGGGAGCCACCCCCAAACCTAGACCCCTGGCTCACAGAGTCTTTGGGCTCAAGGAGATGGAAACAAGGTAGACCAACCATTCTGTTTTATAGATGAAAATTCAAGAGCCTAACAAGTGAGATGGTCTGCTCAGAGGGACAAGTCTGGGTATCCGCCAACCCCAATCCAGGCCACTTTCCCTGATGCTCCACTAGGCACACATCCTCCCCCAACATCAGACCCTCTCTCTCTGCCCCACAACACACACGCCACATACCCCATCTCTAAATTCTCCAAATGTGTGCTAACTCGGAGAGTTCCTCTGCTGTGGAGGGTTCGCCAAATTCAGCAGGGCTGTACCTTCCTCTCTGCAAGCCCACTCACATTTATCTTCTGTCTCCGTGTTGGCCCCCGCACTGTCATTCCCAGGACACACGAGGCATTGGTGTCTCCCAGTCTCAAGGTCAGAAAGACACACAAGCCGAGCAGGGAAGCCACTTCTTCCTTCCCTGAGATATACCCAGGCCACGACAGGCTCGCCCAACATCTTGAGGGAATGGCGAGTGCTGCTTTATGCCACAGGGTAGGGGAGAGCTGGACTACTGCACACGAGAAGAATCCACGTGCTCTGGAATTATGCCTCATGACAGTCTTTTGCTGCTAATGAGTAGCTCCTGGTTTCCCATGAGGAGGATGGGACATGGGAACGAAGAGGTGATGTCTAAAGAAGTGGGATGCCAGCACTGGGAAGAGCACCTCCCTCCCGGCAGCCAGAGCCGGCAAGTCAAGGACCTGAAGGCCTCAGATGCCCTTAGCGAAGCTCTGCTCTTCAGCTTCTCTCCTTCCTCTCCAGGGTAGGGAGCCAGGGGACCAGTCGGCCTTCACCCTTTCTGCCTCTGCAGACACAGCCCTCTCAACCTAGGGACTGTGAGCAGAGCTGCCAATATTTCCCAGGACTGCTCTCCAGAGAGATGGTGCCACCAACACCACGTAGACAAAAAGGCCAGGGACTCCAGCTCTTAACGGCCCGTAATGCCAACAAAAGAAGCATTCCAATGCCCCACACTGAACTGGCACTGATTAACCACAACAATTGGGCCACTGTGAGGCAGTGCACTGTGTCCAGAGAACTGGGAGCCACAGGGTATATTCCTGGCACCAACAATGACCATTGTCTTGGGTTGACAACCTTGAACGAGTCACTAGACTTCTTAGATTGGAACACCAAGGCCCCTGTTCACCCCCAGGAAGCCTCAGTTCCAGTACTGAAGATACATAATTGCAGCAGGACTTACAAGGAACACAGTGTCTGGCTTAAACACACGCAAACAGTCACCCAGCAGGCGAACAGTCACCCAGCAGGCGAGTTAACCGCAGAGCTATTCTGTGTTTGTTCTCATCTTTATTGTTGTTTATGTTTGCAAATTTTCCACAATACAAAGTTTACAAAATTGCTTCTTGATGCACTCCTTAATCAGCTATCACATTGCTATTTACACCACGTGGTTCTTTCCTTAAACTCAAAACTATGCCACTGGGTTGAGCAATAGCATAATATGAGGGCAGAGGGGAGGTCCACACTATTTATCAACTCGAAATATAACAGCTGTCGCTAGTCAAATGTGTTAAACCAATCATAAAAAACACATTTTTAAAACAGCTGGGGAAATTTGAAAAAGGACTGGGTACTAGAAGATACTAAAAGAACTATGATTAATTTTATTAGGTGTGAAAATGTGATCTTTTAAAGGTTCTCATCTGTTAGGGATAAATACTTAAGTATTTATGGGTGCAGTGAAATGATACCTGTGAAGAGCTTTAAAATAAGAGAAAACGGGAGGGTAGATCAAACATGATTGGCAGGATGTTAACAATTGCTGATGCTGGTGAGGGGTACATGGGGGTTCATTGACAATTTTCTCTACTTTTGTGTACACTTAAAACATTCCATAATAAAAAGTCATAAAAAAATTTTTTTGAAGCCTTTGGCTCATCAGTTATCACTTTTGCTATTTACCTGCCACAGAATCACAAAACTCAAGAAAATGCTACTCACTAGAAGAAAAGAGAAACCAAAGATATTTGTCAAAGGTTGTCCTCACTAAAGGCAAAATTTAAGCTCAATAATAAATAAATGGGGAAAAAAAAGCAAAAACACCTGTAGGATTGCCAGCAAGGGGAAGTAAAGAGTCAAATGTTAGCCAAGCAAGCGACAGTTGACAAGACCGGAAGGGCTGCCAAGACTTCCAAGTCCACCCTGCAGTCTTTAGAGAAGATGCATCAAAAATGTAGGGATCCAACACTGGCCTCCCGCAGCAGCCTGTTAGTGGCCAAATCACTCAGTTGTCCAGAAGTTGCTTGTCTCTAATCTCAGTCTCTTCTGCCATGATTTAAAGCCCTCAGCTCCTCCCCTGTCTCTGGCAGAGACAGAGAAGAAGAAACAGGAATACACCCACTTACAATGACAAAGCCCATTATCAGCAGAAGCACTTTTAAGGAGGGCCAAACAAAACTGCAGGCACCTGGGTACACCCCCCCAACACCCCACTTCTATTGCCCTGAGGGAGGAGGATACAGGGAACGGGGCAGGGCTGTTTATTAAATCCCTACCACGTACCAGGTATTCACCTATGGAATCTAGCCTACAGCCCTGCTCGTAAGTATCACTGTACCCATTTTACGCCCAAAGAAACTGAGGTTAAGGAACTGGTCCAAGGTCACAAGGCTAGAAAGAAAGGAGACTGAGACTCAAACCCAGACCCCCTGACTCCGGTGACCTGGAGAGGAAAAGCACAAACACAGGGCCCTCTAATATTCCATTTCTCTAATGGGGAAGCTTACAAGACTCATTCCCTAGACCCTGAGGAGAAACCACGGAACCCACTGGGCCGCCCCCAGTTTGATCAACTCTCTCCACCACACCATCTGCACACCCACTCTACCAAGCCCTCTGGCCACGTTCTCTCTGCGGAGCATCCAAAGACTTGACAAGCCCTGCCAACCTCTCCCCACCCACCAGCTCTGTACCAAGGAACAAATGGGCTCTAAGGAAACTGCAGCAGATTTTTCCAGCACTGGATCTTATCTGGGCCTTTTTAAAAGCTTTCTGACTGGTCTCCCAGCTTCCAGTCTCACATGGCCAATTTAAACTCCATACGGAATAAATTTAGACTCACACAATTGCATTTAAAATACCTAGTAATCTTTCTAAAGTGCATCTCTGATGATGTCTGTCACTCCCCTGCCTAACACTCTCTCCACCCCCAACAAAACTGGGCCACAGCCCAGGTTCCCACTTCCCATCCACCCAGTGAGGCCCAACCACTCACCATTCCTTCAACACTCCTTGTTCTTGTACGTGCCATTCCCTCTGCCAGCAACACATACCCTTCTCCCTCCTCTCCACCTAGGGAACTCCTACTCATCCTTCAAAACCCATCTCAAATACCCCATCTTCTGTGAATTCTTTTTCCACTACAGCATGCTGGACTCATTTGTTGAACAATCATCTCTTCTTACTTATGACACTTCACAGGCCCCCAAAAAAGTTCTTGTCATCCTGCAACCTCTTCTTTGGAGTGAACAGTCCTGTTCTTCTAGGACTTACAGGTTTCCCCCTTTTCTGAACGCCCACTGATAAATTTCCCAACACTTGACAGACAACTCATTCAGAGATCATCCTGCACTGGCCAATGGCAGTTGAGCACATGAGAGTTCACAGAACAAAAGCTTCTTGAGGGCAGGAACTGTAGTTTATACTGCATCACCCACAATGCCCAGCACAGAGATGAACACAGGTCCATCCAAAGCCACTCTCCCAGGCACATTCGTTATCTTCTCCATCCCTGGCTCCTCACCATTTTGCTAAAGGAAGGTCATGATCATGCTCTGCTGACAGTCTGGAGTTCACGAGCCACCCACCATTCCCCCAACAGTAATACCCCAACTCCTTCAAACCACATTCAGACCGCCAAGAGACTAATCTCAGGTGATGAGGACAACCAGTGAGAGAGAGAGACATAAGTCAGCACGTCACAGGGAGGCTGACTCTCTGGATTCAGAGAAAAGGGGCAGCTGGAGCAGACCAGAGCCTCCATCCGTCCTCACCACCTGTCCACTCAGCTGGACATGCCACGTCCAGACTTCCATGAGCTACTCCTGTGCTCCGCTCATCTCCATTTGGAGACTGCTTTCTAACACGATTAAAATGAATGAGTTCAACATCATTAACACTCCTCATGCCTCTGAGACAAGAAATACTCAGAAGAAATGATAGAAGGGAGTCCGTCGATGGCCCCTTCCCTGCCAGGCTGGGATCCACACAACAAGCTTCTCAACTGGAGAGCTTCCTTATGTTGGCGGGATGGTCCCCCACCAGCCAGCGCCTCACACGACCGCTGGGCTTCACTCCCGAGAGGCTGCCGTTAACAGAGGCAGAGGACACACTCATTCTAGACCAAGTGACTTCCATTAACACTCACTCGGCAACTTGGATTGGATGGTTGGGAAGAGGGTGCTGAAAGCTTTCTATGCCTGGCCCGTAAGCCTGGGAGAGACCCACAAAGGGGGCGTGAAGGGAGATCAGAGAGGAGAGGGAACAGCAGGATAGCTCATCCCAGGGCCACCAACACGTGTTAGATGACGAGTGACACCTGGTCAATCCCCCAGGCCCAGGACCCTCAGAGTCAGTGCTACAGCAAAAAAGCTTCAGCACCCCCAGGGTCCCCTTTCTGCACAGGGCAGGGAGTTCAATGGTGTCTTTACAGCTGCATCACCCAGTGACCCAGGAATCTTATAAGAGCAGGGACTGTGTTACTGATTCTTTCAATTCCCTAAACCTAGCCCAGCGGCCAGTACACTGCAGATGTTTAAGAAATATCTGTTTAATTGAGGCACCAAGCTAGGGTACAAATGATGAGCCACAAACAACTCCCTTGTGGTCAATCATTTTAATGCACCTGTGATTTTTCTCTTCTGTGGCTCATGCAATCAGCTTAATGTCTCTCTGGGTGCGTTTACCTTGGAAATGCCCATTTACATGATGTGACAACTCACCTGCATAATGACCAAATTGTAATAATGCTCTAAATCATGAGGTGTGAGTGCCATTCTCTCAAGATCTGAATAACTCCCCCTTCCGCTCTCCCTCACCTCCTCCAAGCTGACTGATATATAACCCAGGTCCCAGCGGGTCTTCAGGAAATTCATTCCTGGGTGAAATTTTACCCTCTCTGAACTCAGGGGACCAAGTTTCTATACTTATTTCAACAGCTTGCACGTTATAAGACAGCATATGTGAAAAAACACTTTGAAAACTGCCCAACATATGAACGTACTGACGCCATAGCTCTTGAATTGTTTTACTCTTCGCTTGGTCTTCCTGACAAGACTGCACACTCCTTGAAGGCAGGGACGTTTTGTACATCTGTGAGCCCCCACCACCGGGACGGTGAAGAGCCTGCACTTGGAAACAGGTGCCAGTCCAAGCCCTTCATCAGCCAGGGAGCTTGGCTGCCCCCTCCCCACCCTCTCCAGGTTTCAGACTTCCCTGGGTCATTGGCACTATTTGTTGCCTGGTACACTTAAGCACAGCCAAAGGAGCCACTGATTCACTGAAATGTCAACCCCCCTCCAACCCATCTTCTGCCTCTGGGTCAGCGTGACTTGGCTTAATTTTAACTACCTCCTGCAAGATCAACTCCAAAAGAATTCAAGGTCAGGGGGACGCAGGAGAAAATGAGGGCTTAATATAAACACGCATTAGCACAGCATACCTCCCTGCTGAGCTCAGGATTTGAAAAAGTGGAGGGATGTCGCAATGCAAGTGCAAAGATGTCAACATGGCTGCGGCCAGCAGACTCCGGCCAGAGCAGGCTGTCAGGAAGAGCAACGGGGCACAAGAGCACACAGAGCCAGGGGCCCTTCTGAACACTGGAGCCGGCGCCACTTCAAGCCACCTGGGATCTGTGAAATAGACAGGACAGCCTGGTTACAGGGCCAGGGCAGCAGCAGGGCCCCCAGCTCGGGGGAGGCAGGGTTAGCACTAGCCAGCGAGGCAGGGGCTTTCCATGTGAGCCAGGGCTCCTAGGGAATCCCCTCCTGTCCACCTGATATTGCCAAGCAAAGCAGATCTGAGGGACTCCGGGGCGTCTCCCAGCTCTAAGGGGTCAGGAACAAATTGCAGCCAATGGAACCAAGAAAGAAAAAGGATAAGATACCCATATGTAAGAATCCAAACATCCCAGGGCCAAGAAGGTTATGCCTTAGGCCTCTGTCTAACTGTCTTGATTCCAAGCATTCCTCCTCTCACCAACCGTTCATTTCACTTCATTCTGCACCAGGCATCACGAAGATTTGCAAAGGATAAGATGCAATTTCTGTCCTCAAGGAGCTCAAATGCCAGGGTGGGGTTCTCAGCCCTTGGTGTAGCAGTTAGGAACACAGACCTGGGACGTGGGCTGCCTAGATCAAATCCTAGCCAGGCCACTCTTTAGCTCTGTGACCCCGGCCACTTTATTTTACTTCTCTGTGCCTCAGTTTCCTCATCTGCAAAATGTAGATAATAGAAGCTACCCCATGGGGCGGCTTTGAGGAATAAGTGTGCTGACACACATAAAGTACTTAGAACTGGCATACAGTATGCAGTACAGAAGTGTCAGCTGTTATATAAGCATCTAATGTAGCATTAACTCGTGGTTATTAACCCATAGGATACGGATGACCTTTAAGGGGAGCTGATGAATCCCTTGAAATTGTGTTTATAATTTCCACACCCATGTGCATATATGAGTGTTTTCAGAGGATGACATCTGTAACTTTCAAATTCTCAAAGAAGCAAAGCTGAAGGAAATTGTAGTGAGGGAGGGGGACTGCAGGAAGAGTCTGTAGAAGTTATGCTGACCTGTGCCTTCATTTTAATCAGGCCAAGGGTAAGAGCTAAGCCCTACCCAACAGAACTTTCTGCAGTGACAGAAATGTCCTCTGTCTGCAAAACAGGAGCCATCAGCCACATGTGGCTACTGAGCATTTGAAATGTGGTTAGTGAGACCAAAGGACTGTAGCCACATGTGGCTGGTGGCTACCATTCTGAACATCACAGAGCTAGTCAGTCTGGGGAGGAAAACATCACAGGCAAAGAGAGCAGAATAGGCAACGATGGAAAACATTCCACGATGTACTCAGAAGTTGTGAGTAAAACAGCACGATGTCCCTGGCAGTTGTGACAGTAGCGGGGGCGGAGGGAGGGGCACCCTGGGACAGCACAGAGAAGTGAAGATGCCAGAGAGTGAGAAGGGCTGGGCCAGACTGTGAAAAGCCTCGGGTGCTGTGCCCAGATTTGGGCTTGACACTAGTGACAGAAGAAGTGTTGTATTAGTCAGGGTCCTCCAGAGAAACAGAACCAACAGGATGTGTATATACAGGAAGACTTATTTTAAGGAATCAACTCATGTGATTATCAAGGTTGGCAAGTCCAAAATCTGCAGGGTGGGCCAGCAGACTGGAGACCCAGAGAAGAGCTGATGCTGCAGTTCAGGTCCAAAGAACATCTGCTACAGAATTCCCTCTTGCTCAGGGGAGGTCAGGCTTTGGTGCTAGTCAGGTCTTCAACTGATTGGACAAGGCCCACCCACATTATGGAGGGCAATCTGCTTTACTCAAAGTCTGCTGATTTAAATGTTAATCTCCTCCAATAAACACCCTCACAGAAACATTCAAAATAATTTTTGACCACATACTTGGACCCTGTGGCCCAGCCAAGTTGACATATAAAATTAACCATCACATGCACTAAAGTTTTTGAGCAGAATGGACTTTGGCAAGATTCTGTCAGAAGGCAGTGGGGAGAGATGGAGAGGGAGAACTAAGAGGCATGAATACCAACAAAAGGCTATTTTAATAGTGCAGGAAAGACATGAGGGCTTGAGCCAAAGAAGCAGCAATGGGAAATGAGTTGTTTAATCAGTATTTGTTAAAAGAAAGTATGAATGGATTCTGTGACTTGACAAAACACACACACACTTACACCTTCATGGGAAGCTAACATTTCCTCATAGGTCTCCAACACAATATAAGGGAAAGAAAGTTTTCCACACACCTTTAAGGGAGGGAAGTGATGTAGCAGAGAGATACAGGGTTTACTGGATTTCCCTACTCAAAGGAGTCCTATGCCTGCTCTGTGGGTCACATATGCCCACCTCTAACTCTCTGCAACCCAGAGCCTTTCTAGAAGATAGAGAAACCACAGTACAGACATGGCAGAGTCAGTTAGTTGCCTCCCTATATCCCTTCTCCCCTGCATCCTTAGAAACAACCCTGCTAGCTAAGAAACCCCCAGCCAAGCCTCCCTTGCAGCTACCATGACTATGTGACTAGGTCTGTTAATGAAACAGAAGCAGTGCATTGTCTGGGACTTCCAAGGAGACTCTCTAAAATAGAAGGGGCATATGTCCCTTACCCTTCCTCTTTTCCTCCTTCTGTCCTGAAATCAGATGTGATGGCTGGAGCTCCTGGAGCTATCTTGGACCATGAGGTGACTTTGAGGATGGGACTCACATACTAGAATGGAGCAGTAATAGGACACTGGGTCTCAGATGACCATGGAGTCCTGGCACCAATCCTAGACTGACTAATTCAGGTCTTCTTTTAGGCAAGAGAAGGTATCCTTGTGTGTTTGAGCCACTGTTTTTGAGTCCTCTGTTACTTGCAACCAAATGTGATTCCCAGTTGATACAAGATGGGGCCATTATTTCGTGAACAAGGCAATGTGAATTTCAGAATTTCAGGCTGTAAAACTTCATCTGTATATTTTCTTATGGTCTTGGGTGTTGGGATGGGACCAGACAGAAGAGGAACCTACATAAATTAATATAGTGCCTTACATCTTATGATTTCCCTCCCATGAGTGCTCTCAAAAGAGCCCACTACAGATGCCTTTGACCAGTGTGAAAACAGACCTCCCAGTCTTCTCTGTATGAAGAGAAGCTTTGCTCCATAGGCCTGAGCCAGAGATCAAGAGACTTAAATCCAAAGAAGGTGAGAACGTTAGCAGATCGATACACCACGATTTCCAGAAATAAACAAGGCCCAGCACATTCTCTGCAGTCCAGTGCTCTGCCAAAGGGCTGGGGAATGCACCTGAGGTTGGAAACAACTGATGAACAAATGGCATCTCTTTTCTCACATCCATTGAAACGACTTCTTCAAAGTGAAACATGCAAAGTGAGGCTTCCTAAACAGAGCTGATTGTTGCTGTAATTGAGGCAAAGTGGCACTCTTTCCTCTATGAGAACATAAGCTCCCCAGTGCTAGGAAAGTTTTAAATGGAAAAATGAATACACAGTCAAACTAATAAAGACACATAAGGATGGGGAAGGGGAGAAAGCTGGAAGGAGGCAGATGCCAGGCAGTGTGCTAGAAAAGTTGGGGGAAAGAACAGCTGAAAAATCCACATTCTGGAAGATTCTTCAGAAGAGACCCAGATGATGTGGCCTCCCATGGAGCCCTTCAGAATTCTGTCTGGAGCTGACGAGCTCCCAGCATTCAAGTCAGTAAGGGTTGGGGGGAACAGAAAAAATCTTAGACTCAGCCAGTTATCTCAGAAACCCCATTTCTTCCTAGAAACGCCAGGCTCAGTAGCGAGAACAGGAGTGTGAGCACATCGAGTACTTGTCAGTTGTACTGAACACTCCCACACGCGCATTCGCTTGTATCTGCCCACGGCGACAGGCTAAGGATTGGTCGACCGGGACCAGAATCCCTCCACAGCTCCACATGCCATGAATTCAGGAACCCTGCAAGGGGCAGCTGACTCCGAAACTACTTTCCGCATCTGGCTGATGACTCAACACCACAACTTCCCTCCTTTGAAGAGCTGCCCGATTTAGCAAATAAAAATATAGGAATCCCAGTTAAATTTGAATTTCAGGCAAACAACAAATAATTTTACTTAAGTATGTCCTAAATATTGCATGGGACAGAGTTATACTAACAAAAAAAATTATCTGAAATTCAGATTTAACCGGGTGTCCTGTATTCTATCGGCCAACCCTACCTTTGGCTTAAACTCCACGAGCAAATTCTACCACACAGAAATGAAAACAATCTATGGCCTGGACTTCTAAGCACTTCCCTCTTGGTGTAACGGGTGTGGTTCCTTCACACACATGTCAAGAAGCTTCTGTTGTGTGATAAATGTGGAGCTGGGAATCAGCAGCCCCACCAGGCCAGAAGCAGAGAATCCCAAGCTATGGGAATGTCTTTAAAGCAGAAGTACTTGAACGTCCAGAGAGACCGTAAATCTCTGAGCCGTATCAGTCATCTACTTCTCAGTGTGAATAAGGCCATCAGATTCTTAGGGGCAGATTGTCATAGCAGGGAAAGGGGAAAATATGAGGTCACACTGGGAGGGGTGGGGAAGGGGAGTGGAAGAGAAAAGAAGGAAAGCAGGCTGGGCAGAGGGTATCCCCAAGGCGAGGAAATGAATGGAAAGATAAGGTGCCCAAGAGAAACATCGCCATATGGCCAGGGACCAAACTTTGTTGCCTGGCAACATAAAAGGCCTACCTGAGAGCAAAAGTACATCCCATACTCTGATTTTCTTCAACTGAGACATCAGTCACCATGCCCCTCCTTCCAGGGAATGTGGTGGTCTACAGAGGGGGAAGGAGGGGACAGTCCACGTCAACGCATTAATTGTATTGAAAATGGAAGGAAGGAAAGAAAGAAAGAAAAGAAAAATAAACATCCAAAGAGCCTCCTGGTTCCAGATACAGCACAGAACTCCACATCCTGCTTCCCCTCTAACTGCTAAACTGCGGTGACGAACCACATCTGTGAGCTTCAGGCAGCATACTGCCCAACAAGGAGCACTTGCTGGGAACTGGCCACGTCTCAGTGAAAGGCAAAGGGGACAAGAAAGAGAGAACTGTCCCTGACAAAGCTCCCAACTGACAAGGTGATGGTGGGTAGCACCTCCAGCTTAATACTGCCAGGCTGACACGCTGTTTGCAACCAGTCCCCCATCCCTGGCTCCCTGACCCCTGCCAGGCAGGAAAGGCTCAGATGCAAGTGGCCCATTGCACCACCAGAGGAGAAAACCTCAAGATGAGCAACACTCCCTGCTCCAGCCCCAGCAGAGGACGCCTGAGGCAGAGCCCACCAAGCAGAAGCGACTCCAAAAGCCGGTGGGCCCTTCTGACTGAAGCCTCAGGATCGACTCTGTGTCAGGAGACGTCAACCTGGGTCAGAAGCTGCCACTCATCTCCCCACTGACCCCATCTTGATTCAAGATTCTAGGCTTCTAAAATGCAGCTGCTTCTTTCCCAGAATCTCCAAGCAAGACTGCAAGGCAGGACGTGGTCTTGCAGACGAGAGAGAGTTAATAGTCCATTCTCCTTTCTTGCTGTAAATCACCAGGAACTCTGCTTTGGGACAGGTGCCCTGTCACTCAGCTGCTTGCCCTCACCGTGGGCTGCAGGGATGACGCAGTTCCCAGGAACTGGCCTGTGACCACCCAGTGGGAACGTGATCAGGGCCACGGGGATGGACGTCACTGACCCAGACCTCCTCACCAGAGTCCCATGGTGACGGCTGCCACCCAGACAGGCTAGTGGCTCAGCGGAAACAAACGTGACCGGGAAGGAGGGGGCCATGACCAAGTTGCACTGGAGTCCGGGGAGAACGAGGACAGAGTGCCGGGAGGGGAGGAAGTCTTAAAGGGCCCCTCACGAGCCTCAGAGTCACCCCAGGCCAGAAGAGGCAGGGAATAACTACAGAGGTGAGCTCAAAATCTTCCTTAGCCTACAAGTCAGTTATTTTTCTCACCTGTTCCCCTAAGATGTGTCAGCGTATAGTCCAGGCTTTCCAACAGTCAGGAAATGCCGCCAAAGTGCCAAGCACCAGGCAGCAGCCAGAACCAGACAGACGTGGGTTCAGATCTTCGCTCCTCTCTCACGAAGTCTGTGATCTGGGCTCATTACTTTACCTCCCCAAGCCTCAGTTATCATCCCCCCCGTATGACGATGATAATAACATCGCCTTGCAACCTTGCTGTGGGGACCCAATGAGATAATGGACATAAGAGCCCTATACTACAGGCCCGGGGGCCTAGTAGATCCTCAATAAATGAGGACTGTGGGGAGCCCCTTATATAAGTCAACTTCTCTGAGCCTTAGTTTCCTCCTCTGCAAAATTAAAAAAAAAAAAAACACCTCCCCTCCTGCTTGTAAAGTGCCTAGAAAAGTGCCTGGTATACAAAGTGTGTTAAAATTACTCTCCTCTGCCTCCTCCCCTCCATCCTTAATCTCTGACTCAGTTCTCTCCACACATTCTCTTCCAGTAAACTGTCACCTCTGTATCCTTGACTCCCAACTCCCCACCTCCAACTTGCCCTGCATTCTCGCCCATGACATTTCCACTGAGGCACCCAGTCACAACGTTCACATTCAGGCGAGTGAACTCACCAATCTTCTCCCAAAGCTAGATCCCCACTCTTTCAACTTCCTATTGGCTACTGAGGTCAAAATCTTGGAGTTCCCTATGACTCATTCTCGACAGCTAGTCAACCACTAAGTCTGTTAAAGTTTCCCTCATATTCTCTCAGATTCAGCTACAACACCAGAGAGGTTTATGTAAAGGCTTAAGTAATGGTCTTTGGGCTCCAAGACTAGATTCCTCATCTGTAATACAGGAACAAACAGAGAAGATAAAAGACATCCCCTACACAGAGCAGTACACATGGTGCCTAACACATAGATCTCAAAAGATGGTGCTATTAGTGTAAGGGCACATTTGGCATCAACTCCTAATCCTCTTCTCAGACAACATGAGCCCCAAACACAAGAGCCCACCGTGGCTGCTTTGCAGCTTCTCAACCCAGTCCGGAGTCCAGGCCGAGGCTGTCAGGAACTCCCCCGCTGGCCACACTGCTCCTTCCCTATCTGGTCCTTCAGTTCCCCGAAGCCTCCCTTTCCACAGCCCTTGAGCCGTTGTACCTATCCCAGCTTACGTCCACGCTGACTTCTCCCTCACTTCTCAGCTCTTCTCTCCTTTCTACCCAGACTCTCTCTTGTGTTTTGGGGCTCAGCTGTGCCTCTCTCCCTGAGCTTTACACACACACACACACAGTGACCTCACTCCACTGGCTTCTTCCAAACTCCGTCTACACCTCTGCCATGTGGTTCAGTTCTCTAACAAATGAGCCTTCCCGTTGGGCTCTCGATTTGGTGAGTATAGTCCATTCTCATTATTCACAGATTCCATATTTGCGAATCTGCCTACTTGCTAAAATTTATTTGTAACCTCAAAATTAATATTTACAATGCTTTCAGGGTCACTCATGGACCTACACAGAGCAGCAAACAATTTGAGTCACTCAACATGCATGTTCCCAGTTGAGGTCTAACAAGGAGACTCTGCCTTCTTGTTTCAGCTCTTATATTGTAAACAACTGTCCATCTCGCAGTCTATTTAGTGTCACGTTTTTCACAGTTTTGTGCTTTTTGTTGGTGATTCAGCTGTTTAAGTTGGCCCCCGAGCCTAGTGCTGAAATGCTGTCTAGTGTTCCCAAGCACAAGAAGGCTGTGATGTGCCTTACGGAGAAAACCCATGTTTTAGATAAGCTTCGTTCAGGCATGAGTCACAGTGCTGCTGCCCATGAGTTCAATGTGAAGGAATCAACAAGATGGTACATCCAGAAAAGGGAAGAGGAAATCTGCGGAATCTTACAAGAGGCCACTCCACTAAGTGCTAAAGTCAAGTCTAGAGTGATGCCTGAGAGGTCACGGCCAATTAAAGAAGTGTAGTGGGCAACACTGTGTGAGGCTGAAAGACAAAGAAAGGTACATTCACATCACCCAAAGTCAGGAAAACGTTCAACTCTTCTTGGCTAGTGCTTTATTATAAAGAAATACTATATATAATTATTTGTAAGAAAACTATATTAAATAAGGTGTCTTTAAAGAAAAACAAACATAAAGCAAGGTTATGTATGGATCGGTTGATGAAAATGTGACCAGAGGCTCCCAGGAACCTGACCTGTTTCCGCTTGCAGCAATGCCTCAGGAGACCACCTCGCTAATTCCCTGTCGGCAGTGACTTTAGAGAAGTAGGGATCATGAACACTGACAACGGACTGTAATTACCTATGCCTCAAAACCACCTTGCTGTGTGTTGTGGGGCTCCTGGGGGATACAGATCACATCTAATGCTCCACGATGGCCAGCGGAGACAAAGGGGAAACGCTCAGGAAATACTCTGAGAGACACTTATTTGTCAATCCGCTAGCCCACTGTCATCTCCTATGGTCTCACTCCATTTCTCAAATTAATCCAGATCAGTAACAAATACTCTACTTTTGCCCCAAACACCCCACCCCACAGACTTCTATAAGACTGCTAAGAGGGGAATGTCAGCTCCAGAGTCAGGGTCTTTGTTCTGTTCTTGACAAGTGGCTAAAACAGTGCCTGACAATTAGTAGGAACCCAATAAATATTTGTTGAATGAAAGAAAATAATAAATTAGAAGAAAAAAATCCCTGAACAAGTACATAGAGTATACTTGACATCTCCTTGAGTTTAATGTCCCACTTTTGCAGAACCTGGGCCTCTCATTCTCCACTTACCTGCAAACAAAATCAATGCCCAGAATTTCCCAACAAAGGACAACTACACACTCTGTTCTTCTATGATTAACGTAAGAATTCAGGGGATTATCTGATGCCTCTACCTGCTTCATTTCATGGGAAACATGATTCCGCATCCATTCAAGGCCCTCCCACATTACCCATCTGGATTGAGAGTGCTTTTAATCAGTCAAAAGGTGAGTCAGCTACTCCCTCCTCCTCATTTTTGATCCTCTGGCACATTTTATCCTCACAAGCAACTCAGTATGTACTCAACCTGCCCGGGGTCACCATTCTGTCCTCACAGTCTCTACATCTTCCATAGCCCCTTCTCAACCAGCAGGTCTGTTTCTTGGATCCATAAGTTTTTGGTGTGGTGGTGGTCTTTTTTTTAAAGGCAGCAGATTTGCCAGAGACACAATATTTGATAGAAAATACATCTGAAATAATAATAATTACGTTCTTTTTTTCTGATCCAAATGCTTTACATGCACTAATTTAACACTATGGTAAGCTGCAAAAATGGCTATAATACTTTGCAGGTACTTTGCAGGTGGAGTGTACTTTTTCCCACCTCTTGAATTTGGACTGGCCATGTGACTTGCTCTACCCAATAGGACATTAACAAATGTGACGCAAGCAGAAACTTGTAAGGGCTTGCCCTTTTTGTTCCTGGAATCCCAACACCATGTGAAGAAGCCCACACTAGCCTACTAGATGAGACACAGTGTGGTCAGCTACCTCTGATGCCTCAGCTGACAACCAGCCAAGTGCTTGACAGATGACGCCATCTGAGATCAGCCAGCCCCCAGGCAACCTACCAACTGACTATATATGTGTGAGGTCAGTCAAGCCCGAGGTCAGAAAAACTGCCCAGCAAAATCACGATCTAAAGAAGTGCTTTAAGCCACTAAGTTTGGAGTGGTTTGTTTCACAACAAAAGCTAACTGATACACAACTCCATTTTACAGATGAAGAAATTAAGGCATAGAGATTAAGTAAGCTGCCAAGGTCCCACAGCTATTAAGTGGTGAGCTGGGATTCAAAGGCAGGCAGTCTGGCTCAGAGGTCAAGCTTTGCCAGTTGTCCTACAGCTAAGTCACTCTACAAGTTTCAAGTGTTTCCCCACTCATCTGCCTCCCCAAAGGGGGTTAACATGAACTTACATAGCCCCATAAACACAAACCAGGCAAATTTTAGCACTGAAAAACCTTCATTATTTTGCATTTATGTTGCCTTTTAGGTTTGCAAAGTCTTCCGACACATTCTAATCATTTAAAAATACCAAGAGTTGCCCAAATGTCCATCAATGGATGAATGAATAAACAAAATGTAGTCTATACATACAAGGGAATATTATTCAGCCTTAAAAAGGAATGAAATTCTAACACATGCCACAACATGGATGAATCTTGAAAACATTATGCTAAGTAACATAAGCCAGTCACAAAAGGACAAATACTACATGATTCCACTTATACAGAGTACTTCGAGTAGTCAAATTCATAGAGACAGAAAGTACGGTAGTCTCCCCTGATCCGTGGGGGATACATTCTAAGACCCCCAGTGGATGCCTAAAACTGTGATAGTTCTGAACCCTATATATACTGTTTTTTCCTATGCACACACACCTATGATAAATTTTAATTTATAAATTACGCACAGTAAGAGATTAACAATAACTAATAATAAAACAATTATGACAATATACTATAATAAAAGTTATGTGAATGTGGTCTCTCTCAAAATATCCTATTGTACTGTACTCATCCTCCTTCTTGTGAGGATATGAGATGCTACAATGCCTACGTGGGGCCATTATTAAGTAAAATAAGGGTTACTTGAACACAAGCGCTGCGATACCTCGACAGTTGATCTGATAACCCGGAAGGCTCCTAAGTGACTAATGGGCGGGCAATGTACACAGTGTGGACACGCTGGACAGAGCGATGAATCACTACCTGGACAGGACAGTGCGGGATTTCATCACACTACTCAAATCGGCGCACAATTTAAAACTTATGAATTGTTTATTTCTGGAATTTTCCATTTAATATTTTCAGACCACAGTTGATCATGGGTAACTGAAACCTCAGAAACTACAGATAAGAGGAGACTGCTGTAGAATGGTGGTTGCCAAGGGCTGGGGGAAGTGAGGAATGCGGAGTTACTATTTCATAAGTACAGAGCTTTGGTTTGGGAAAATGAAAATGTTCTGAAGATGGACAGTGGTGGGGGCTGCACAACAATATGAATGCACTTAATGCCACTGAATCATACACTTTAAAATGGTTAAAATGTAAATCTTACATTATATTTAGTTTAACACAATTTTGTAAAAAGGAAAAAAATAACAAGGACTGGGACCGGCAGTGATAATGACAGGCCCCGGGCCACTGTTAGACCAGTTAGAACCCAGGGAGCAAAGTAAAAAACCCTTTGCCATTCAGGTTTACTGAGTCACAGGGCCCCACCCCCGCATCAGAACGTCCCGCCACACACTGAAGGCCAGATGGGCTGGCAGATAGGTCAGAGCCACCTTAAAAACAAGTTAGGCTCAAGGACAAAACCCCTGAAATAGAGGCCGGCCCGGTGGCATAATGGTTACATTTGAGCTCCACTTCAGCAGCCCAGGGTTCACAGGTTCGGATCCCAGGCATGGACCTATGTACCACTCATCAAGCCATGCTGTGGCAGCGTCCCACACACAAAATAGAGGAAGACGGGCAGATGTTAGCTCAGGGGCAATCTTCCACAAAAATCAATCAATAAATAAAAATAAATTCAAAAATTCAAAAAAACCCTGAAATAAATCAAAGTCATTTCCCTGCCCCAAACCCAGCCCAGGAAAAAAAAAAATGCCATGCTCCACTTCCTCTTGGCAGAATTTGAACTGGGTTTGCAGGATCACAGGACTGATCTGATTCATTGGTAGGAAAATGCGCTGACACCAGAAACAATAAAGTTAATGCAAATTTTTGATGGCAGACACAATTTCTACTGGCCCAACAATTACAAATCTTTGTAAACTCTTTATGGAAAACCAAGCTGTAGGAGAGGGTGTTCCATTGAGACTCTGGGTGGATGGGCATGGGCATTCCAGACGTTTATTATAAAACCAACACTATAGTATGATCTCTTAGTTTTAAAAAAATGGAAGAGAGAATCAAGTATTTACAGAAGGTATAGGGACTTATTTTCTTCTTTTTGTTTATTTTTTTACAACGACAACAAAAATTTTAATGAAGCCAAAATGTAAGTTTATGCAGGGATTCTGTTGTCACATTATCTCATTTCAGTCCTAAGGACAACCTCATGAGAGAGCCACGGCTGGTCCTATGACCATCACTGTTTCATGGATGAGGATGCCAAGGCTCTGGGAACGCAGCATCTCTCAGAGACCATCCCTGCCATACAGACAGAGAGGTTTGCAAACATAAGAAGGAAGGGGGTGGGGATAAGACCAGAGCAAGAAAACAGGAAGCCCCACTTGGCAGCAGCTGGAGCAGGCCCCACCCGCTTCACCAACAGGAAGGTCAGAGGATGCTGGTGTACAAACAGACTCAGCCACCTGGCCCAAGCCCAGAGGACCCACCATCCATGGAGATGAAATGTGACATCTGGGCCCCGCTTCAGCCTTTGAGCGTCCTTCCAGTTCCTTGGCTATAGACCAACAAGATCCCTTGGGTTTGAGGGGTAAGGGTCACTTGGAACCTTCTCTGCCCTTCTTCTTCCCACCCCACCTGCAAGAAGGCAGGAGTTTTTCTGTGTTGTTTATGTGTGTGTATGTGTGAGGAAGGCTAGCCCTGAGCTAACATCCGTTGCGAATCCTCCTCTTTTTTGCTGAGGAAGACTGGCCCTGGGCTAACATCCGTGCCCATCTTCCTCTACTTTATATGGGACGCTGCCATAGCATGGTTTGACAAGCGGTGCATCTGTCCACGCCCGGGATCAAACCTGTGAACCCCAGGCCGCCGAAGCGGAGCGTGCGAACTTAACCACTACGCCACCAGGCTGGCCCCAAGAGGGCAGAAGTTCAAGGGGAGGGTCTGCAGGCATAAAGCGGGCAGGATTCCCTCAACATTCATCGTGGACTCTGCTGGCTGAGAGTGAGTCAGTCACCCCCAGGGTCTGGGTATTATCTGATTAGACCTGGTGATTCAGTGGTTTGCCCACGGGACTCAGTAACTGCCATGACCATTGTCCTCACTGGCCAAGAGATGGGAAGAGAGGAAGGAGCGATGCCACAGTCCACTGCTGCCCAACAGTGGGATCCTCCCAACCCAGCTCACTCCTCTTTTCCTATCACAGAGGACTTGGGCACAGAAAAGAAGGGAGAGATGTGAAATCTACCCCAGATGTGTCACTGCCAAATGGAGACCCACCCACCAAATTAGACTTGAATGAACCAAACCCAGACGAAGCTGGATTTGCCAGTCGTGTTCCTGTCCCTCTGTTTACCTAGCCACCAGGCAGGAGAGCAGTTGTAAGTAAAGGGGCAATGGAGAGGAAAAGCCCAAAACATCAGGGGGGCTGGGAGGAACACTTAGCCCGCTGGTGGCTTGTCAACCTCACCATTCACTTGTTTGTTTATTTATTCGTTTGCTTGATGTTTGAACACCTTCTGTAGGCTGGCATTGCAGACAGGGCAGTGAACCAAACAGACAGAACTCCCTGTCCTGTGGAGCTGCACCACTGTAAACAAGTAAACGACGACAAGTCAGATGGTGAGGGGGGCTACGGAGAAAAAACCAATCAAGGAACGAGGGCTGGGGGTGGTGGAGATGGCCGACTGGGAGTTCCATTTAAATGTCAGCCCAGGAAGGCCTTGTTGATCAAGTCCCATTGGAGCAGATGCCTGAAGGAGATGAGGGAGTGGACCGTGCCAATTCTGGGGCTAAGATAACGACAAACAGAGCAGGTTCAAAGACTCAGAGGTGGAAGCACTTTGACATCCGCCACCAATCAGCTGGGGCCAGTGACCTGATGGACTAACCTCCAGAGGCCCCTGAACACAAAGGTTCTTTCAGCCAGCTCTGTCCCAAAACCTGAGCTCAGGGGACCAGGTAGGGACACCACTGCTGCGACTCCAGGGGGATGTTTTAACAGACCCCTCCAAATCATCCCGAGGTGCGGGCACACGTGTGTGTGTGTGTGTGTGTGTGTGTGTGTGTGAGTGAGTGAGTGAGTGAGTGAGTGAGTGAGAGGAATATTAGCCCTGGGCTAATATCCGTGCCCATCTTCCTCTACTTTATATGGGACGCCACCACAGCATGGCTGACAAGTAGTGTGTCTGTCCAGACCTGGGATCCCAGCCTGTGAACCCTGGGCTGCCAGGAGTGTGCGAACTTAACCACTACACCACCAGCCGGCCCCTACGTGGATTATTTTAATAGCTGTTTGTGGGCTCAAAAGAATTAAAGGACAATAAATTCAAGTGTTGAAGATTTTCAGACAAGGAGATTTCATGACCTCCTCAGTATCGATCTAATGTTTACATTAAATTATCAGAAGTTTCTCCTCAAACCTAACCTGAACCTTTCGTACTGCAATTCTAGGTCAAGAACACTACTACCCTGGGACACATCCCCAACTTGGGGGCCTCTTTGGAGGGAGGACATCTCAGGGTTCTGGAGCTCCTGGGGACTGGTAAGGACCTTTTGGAGAAGGGTTTCGTCTCCCTGGAAAGCTAGAGGCCTGGGTGGGGTCCAGAGGGAGGTGGAAGGGAGTGGCTGCTCAGGGCTTGTTGCAGACTAACAAGTAACTGGCACTTAGATGCTGTACAGTCCAGTTCACCAGGCCAGGGAAGGAGGAAGGGTTTCAGGCAGCCATTCTGTCCAGAAATAAAGGCAATACATCTGGCAGGTTCCAACCAGAAAGCTCAGCTCAGGGTTCAGGGTGCAAAACCCAAACACACAGCCAGGATCTCGGTACGACCACCAAAGTATCCAGGGGATCCCCTCATGAGAAACTGGAGAGGTATGTGGAGGCAGGGCAACAAGGGGGAATGCTCAAGTCCTGGCCCCTTAGCCTCAATGAGTCTGACTTTTAACACATTCCTGGATTTCTAGGGCTTAATTTCCCAGGGATCCCCCTCCCGTCGTCTCCCCTACCGTGCCCAACAACATGCTGTGCACATACAGCAGGTGCTCAGATGCCTGTTGCTCACTAAACATTTTCTTACAGGAGGAGACTTTTGGAGGTGGCATCTCCCATCACACACAACAGGGACAGAAACTACAATCTGGACCAACTGCTCAGGCCTGCTTTGGGTGGCCATCCACGCTGAAGAGACGCCGAGCAAGAAGCCCACGGGCCTGGGCCTGGCGCGTATCAGGCACCAGTAAGTGTTGGGGGCTCCTTTACCGCCCCGCATTCACAGGGCTTGGCTATCAGAGGGGAGGAGGTGACACACGCAGCACACTACATCACAGCGGTGACGATCAAAGGAAAACATGCTGAGACCAGAACCAACTTCCACGCAGCCCCCAACAATTGCATGACCACAGCCCCCTCTGCCACCCCTTTTCTAGTCTTCATTCCTCAGTTGCTTATTTGGGCTCTCAGGACAAAGAACCAATGTTTCAAGAGAAGCAAATAGCTAATTACTCCCAAACGAGCGAGGAGAATGCTCAAGTGAGTGTTCCTCCCGCTACCTGACAGGCGGTCATTCAAGAGGGCAGAGGAATAAGCCTGATGTTCTGGACGCATCCCGTCATCTGCAGAAGCGGGACCTTCTGTCTGGGAAGTGGGCCTGGGCACCAACTCCAGGGCAAGGCGGCGCCCACTCATGGGGTCAGCCAAATGCCAGCACCCGCCCTCTATTAACAGCATCAAGAGATGGAATGAAGGCCGATTGTGGGGGGAAGGAAAATAAGAGGCTGACTTCAAATGCAGCTGTTTACAAGGTCACGGCTGTTGCACATCACACAGGACTCGCACTGCTGACCTTCAGCAGAGACACCGAAGGCAGAAGGTGTGCCCAGCACCAGTGCGGTGGCAGGCAGAGGCGGGGGGCGGGGGCCAGGGTGCCTGCCGGGCTCTCTTACCTGTCTCGCCACCCTCCGCGCCTCCCAGTAGGGCTTTGAGTCTTCCACGGCTTTGCCAATTTTCTTCACCAGTTCGTCCAGTTTCACTGTTGCTTCAACCAGAACAGAGCGGAACTTCTGACGAGCATCCTGCAGCCAGGGGAAATCAAGGAAACCCAGTTCAGGCTTAAGAAGGAATCTGCGAAGATCTGCCTTACCTAACCAGAAACCCTAAAGAGGGCCTTCACACAACCTACCCTAACCCTAACCCTAAATGAATACCTTCACAAGACAGTGTCCACAGCAGCAGCATCCAAAAGAACCTTCTGGGATACTGGCAGGGTTCCATCACCTGCACTGTCCAGTCCGGTAGCCACTAGCCACATGTGGCTACTGAGCACTTGAAATTGGCTTGTGAGACTGAGGAAATGAGTTTTATTTTAATTAAATACATTCAAATTAAAAACTAAATGTGGCCAGTGACTGCTATACTGGACAGCACAGGTTAGATTAAAAAGCTCTGTCCAGGTCCTCAGGGGAAGATGTCCAGTCTGGGCGACACGGCAGCTTCTGTCCATAATGATGGCACCATTTCCTACACTCCCACGAGGTCCTCAACCACATGACATAGTCAACATTAAACACTGAGTGCAAATTTCCCACATGCCAGACCCCATGCTGGGCCTTGGGCTTGGTCCCTGCCTTCAGGGCACTTCCAGTCTGGCGGGTAAAGCAGGCATTTATAGCCTATCCCTGAAAAGTCAGTGCCAGGATGGCAATGGTCCCAGTGCCATGGAACCCAGCAGCAGAGGACCTCGCCAGGCCAGGTAAGACAGGAGTTTATTGGGAGACTCATGGAAACCTTTCAGGAAGAAAATATCTACACAGAAGCCTGAAGCATGAAGGCACTTGAGGGAGGGAGAAGAAATGCTGAGTCCCAAGGAGGGGAGAGAGAGTGGCAAGAAATCAAAGGCCGCTGGAAGTCTGGAATGTGGAGAATGGCAAGAGATAAGGGTGGCCACCCATCCTGGAGACAGCCACTAGCAACTTTATTAAATCTTCCAAACTCGATAACACAGAGGTGGGCCGTGCCAGGCATAACCACTTCATGAAAGTAAAGAAACCAGATCCATGGATGTCACAAGGAGGAAAAAAATTAAAAAGAAGAAATTCAGTCCTAGGTCTAGCAAGACATATTGGAGGGTCAGGTCAGTACTTCACAGACCCCACAGCCCCTAAACTCCTTTTCCTTTGGCCTTTGCCTGCTGTCACCACACCGCAGGGTGTGTGTGTGTGCACTTGAGAGAGGGGAAATGGACACTCAGAGAAGATGGAACAACATGTGATCACCAGCCATGGGGCTGCCCCAAGACCCGACAGCCGGCCTGCTGGTAAAATACGTGGGTTCCATTGGCTGCAAAGGGCCTGCTTCACAAGTAACTATCTGAAAACTATTTCTAAACATTGAATTGTAGGGGCCTCTTGGGCCAATGGGATGGCCCGTGGGGATGAAGGAGGCTCTGATGGCTTCTAATTTCACTCCCCTGTCATATCGTGCCATGGGCTTGCTAGATGGGTTTGAGAACAAGACCAGCACTCCTTTGGATACAGCCTTTGCCTTGTACGGGAGTGTCTGGGCTCCTGAGCCCCATCCTACTTCCGACACAGGCCCTGGTCCCTCCCCCTAGTCCTGCATCATCATCTTAATTTTCTCTCCTATCTGGCCAGGCCTGCAGCAACCTGCTACAGCTTATGAAGACAGAGAGGAAGACTAGGCTTGTTCTCCAGAGGAAGTGCTGCAGATGCAAGAGGGCAGCCCAGGGACTAGCAAAGCCCCACTTAGCTGCTGTCGAACTTGATGTCCAGTACATGGCAGGCAGCATGTTGCCTAAAGCCCGGGATTTTTATCAGAGAGATGACTCCAACCCTGGCTAAACTCTGTGAGGCCCTAATCAGGGAACCTCTTTAAGAATCATTTTTATTACCTATAAAACAGTTACTTTCCATCTCACAGGGAGGGCTGTTAGAAGAATAAAGGAGAATATAAATGTAAAACAGCTAATAGTTCCTGGGCATACAGCAGGTGCTCAATAAATGCAAACATTTTTTCCCCCCAGCATAAAAAGAGATCCATGATCCTATTAAAAAACACCACGGGGGATGAGGGATGGTAGGAGTCAGAAAGGGACATGAAAAAGTTAAATCTTCATTTTCTATGGTGGGAAGAAAATAAATAATCCTAAAAAACTATGATTACAGGCATGTTATTTAGAAATATGGAAATAAATTATGAAAATAAAACTGCTATAATAGTTTAAAAAAAAGAAAAAACACCACAGGGTTCTCTCTGAGGCAGGGGTAGCTGACATGATGGATGTAAAAACCTGTTACACTGTATAGGCAGCTGCTTTGCAAATGTACTCACACGTGACCAAATCTGTGCAGTCACCACCCTGTGGGAGGCAGCACCAGGGCCATCCACGTCCAGACCACAAGTGGGAAACCCAGGGCCAAATAGGTCATCACATCAGCACTCTGGGCCTCCACTGTACAATGAGAACTGGGCCCCACACCAGTGGTCCATGGGCCATTTGGCTTAGTGCCTTTGGCCTGTATGCTGTGTACTAAATGTCAGGAAAATCCATATATATTTTTTTTAAATGTGGGGATTTTCAAATTTCTTGTAAAAAGAAAAAAAAAATCGGATGATCTGGCAACACTGAGCCCCCATTCCTACCTGGCAACTATTGGCTAGAAATGGAGCAGAAGATGCCCCCGTAGACAGAGATGGCCTTTTCCAGTCCCCACCACCCCTGTGCCTGAATCACATTCTGCCTGCTTCACTCATTAGGTGCCCTGCCCAGCCCCTGGAGATGTCTGATTTGCCAAGAGCTATTCTGGGCACTGGTGAATACAACCCCCTACTCTGCCTCTGTGAGAGAGAGGGATGCAGAACACAGATGGACAACTTACTATGTGGCAGACACTGTCATGAATGCTTTAATTCCATCAATGTGTGCAATTGCTAACAACCTTAGCAGGTAGGTGCCATTGTTGTTACTCACATTTGACAAAGAGGGAGACCGAGGCACAGAGAGAATAGGTAACTTGCCCAACGTCACCGAGCCGGGAAATGGCAGAGCCAAGATTTAAACTCAAGCAGTAAATAAGTACACTGTAATGTGATAAGTATGAATACCTCAGTATACACGCTGTGCGACACACACACAACTGGACAGGCCACCCAAAGAAAGTGTCATCCAAGCCAGGCCTTGAAGAAAGGGGGAATGCACCAGACAGAGAAGGGGGGTACTAGAGGCTGAGGGACTAGCATGAGCAGAGTGGCAGGTGGGAGGGCTGGTGGGGGTTGGAGCAAGGAAGGGCATGTGTGCCATATTAGGACATTTGAACTTTATCCCACGCACAATGGGAAGACACAGTGGAATTTTTTTTTTTTTTTTTTGGTGAGGAAGATTAGCCCTGAGCTAACATCCGCTGCCAATCCCTCTCTTTTTGCTGAGGAAGACTGGCCCTGGGCTAACATCTGTGCCCATCTTCCTCTACTTTATGTGGGTCGCCTGCCACAGCATGGCTTGATAAGTGGTGCATCAGTCCCCACCCGGGATCTGAACCTGCGCACCCTGGGCCACCACAGCAGAGCGCACGAACTTAACCATTACAACACCAGCCCGGCCCCTCTTTTTCCTTTTTAATTGTGGTAAAATACTATGGTGGATTTTTAAGCAGAGACATGACCTGATCAGATCTGGGTTTGACCAGAGTGAACTGGGCTCCTCAGGAGATTCTGGTGGACAGATTTAGGGACCACCAGCCTGGTTAAGTGTGTGACCATCAAAGGGTACTGAATCCAAGAGACTCGATTTGACATCAGTGTTTCCTCTGCAAATGAGGCTGTGTTGCTGGGGATGATGATGCAAGACTGGCTGACGTCCAACCACCAACAAGCCTATTCATCCAAGACGTGTTAAAAGCTAAACACAAAGCCAGCCTTCTCCACAGTAAAATAAAGTGGACCCAGTTCTTTTGCCATTCCACCAAGGATCAGAGCTACTTGGGGAACAATTCTCCACAAATATTGGGGTGTGGGAGCCCACAAACCAAAATCTTTCCTGCCAGCCCAAGGTAACAGCCCTGATTTTCATGGGTCTCACCCTGGTCCCAGAAGTGGTCATATGACCCAGGCCTGGCAATCAGACGTAGACTGTTGAGGGAGGGCATGTGACCTATCAGAACCAATGAGACTTCCTCCTGGGACTTTTCTGAAACTGTTACAAAGAGGACTTTTTTCCACTGAGATGGCTGAGAGGATGGAATGAAAGCCTGGAGCAGATGGCAACCATCTTGGCACCATAAGGGGAGAGCCTGATAGGGAGGAAATGAGGAAAAAAGTTAGGGAGGGAGGAAGGGATAGAGAAGTCCCAGTGACACTTTGAGCTTCTAGACCTACCAACGCTTTACAGTCTAACCCTATATTCCACTTCCCTAGAGCCAAAACAGCACACTACCCCCCCAAACTGTCACAATTACTTTTTATTTAAGCTAGTTGGAATTGAATTTGTCTCTTGCAATTGAATTAAACCTTAAAAGAAAAAATGAAAAATATATCTTAAGGTAGTCATATTAATTCCATACATTCCACATCATGGCAAACCACTGGAATTAAATATGGACAACTGAAGGGCCTCTATCCTTGACAAAAAAAAAGCCACATTTACAAAGAGCAGAGTATGTGGAACCTAATTCAACCTAACCTTTACAAAGCATTTCTTTAAATCTATCTTAATGCCAGTTTGCCACATCTTGAAGCCAGCTTGCCTCAGTTGAACTTGTGCTTTCTGCCTTATTTCCTAGTTCGAGAAAAGAACCACTGGTTCTTCATCTCCTGCAACCACAGGCAAATGTGTCTCCCAAGATCAGAGTGGAGGTTGCTTCCAGGAATGTCCAGAGAGGAGAGAAAGCTGACTGTTTTCCCTATGGTAAATGATCCCTGGAGGGAAGGAGTCAGAAGTACAAACTCATCTGGGGAGAACAACCACACCTTTCACTAGTCAAGAAAAACAAGCCATTTACCAGCCAGGGTTGTTTACCAGGTAACTTTTTAGATCAGCATTCGAAGGAGTTCTAGAAAGCGTTCCCTCAGCCCGGATGAGGACTCAGATCTTCAAATCTGAAAACTGTTTCACATCCATTAGGTGACTCAGACTGAGGGCAATTTATTCAAACAAAGAACTGCTGAGGGTGGCACGGTCTCCCTATTTGAATGTGTCAGTGTGTCAAAAATACAGCCCTGTATCACATAAGAACTCCAGCGAAACCAGACCGGCCAGCACCAGGGAGCCGGGGACACAGCATGCCAGGTGTCACCACACTGGGGACAAGTTCCTGTTTTCTGGCCAATCCGCTCACCTAAGCCTCAATGATCTTGCTCGTAAGCGGAGAATGATGGCCTCTCCCCTCCAGGAAGGTGTCCCCAGAACCCAGGGAGATTAAGATGGGACATCAGTTTCTAAAAATAACTGTCCTACAAATTAAAGATGACACCATACTTCAAAAGATCCTTAGTAATGCCATTTATAAATACACTGCTTTCTGTTTGTAGAAAGATTTCACAGGCATTATCTGGGCCTCACGATGCCCCTGTGAGACGGGCTCAGCAAGAATGACCATCCTCTGTCTACAGATAAGAGAACTCAGCCCAGGGGTGAAGTGCCGCTTGGCCTGAAGTCACATGCAAGGGAGCGTCAGACTTCAGATAAAAGCACAGACCTTTAGTCCAATGTGCCTTTCACTTTACCAGTGGTTCTCAAAGTGTGGTCCCAAGGATCATGGGTGGGGGCGGGGGTCCCTGAGACTTTTTCTGGGAGTCTGCAAGGTCAAAACCATTTTCATAATCAAGTTCGGCTTATTTGCTTTTTCATCTTCATTCTCTCATAAGTGTTCAGTGGAGTTTTCCAAAGACAACTTGATAACGTGATATTGTTAAGAGATGAAATGCAGGGGCAGATATGAGAATCCAGCTCTTCTATGAAGCCAGACATGAGAGAGACTTGCAAAAAACCATAAAACGATTACTTTCTTTTCAGGAATTTTGTTTGGGAAGGTAGTTATTTTTCATAAAATTTATTATTATTTTTGTGTGTGTGAGGAAGATTAGCCCTGAGCTAACATCCGTTGTCAATCTCCCTCTTTTGTCTGAGGAAGATTGGCCCTGGGCTAACATCCGTGCCCATCTTCCTCTATGTTATATGGGACATCCGCCACAGCATGGCTTCACAAGCAGTGCGTTGGTCCGTGCCTGGGATCCGAACCTGCAAACCCTGGGCCACGGAAGCAGAGTGCATGAATTTAACTGCTACGACACCGGGCCAGCCCCTAAAATGTATTATTTATGTTGACATGTAATAGGTTTATTATTGTCATTTTTAACGAATTAATACAAGTTTTTAAAACTTCTTAGCTTTAATTTCTAACATGGCAAATAATGATAGACATTACCCACAAAAACAAAAGCTCATTGGGGTACTCAGCGATCACAAGAGTGTAAAGGGAACACGAGGCCAAAGGGCATCAGGTCTGCTGCTGGCACCAAGCCACACCCTGCCCCTCGGGCCTGCCCTCGAAAGACCCCCCCTTGAGCGAGAAACACCAGTGTATTTTTCATAAAAGCAAAGCAATCTTCCTTCTCAGATCTTTCTTTAATCCTGATTTGGTCAAGGAGAGAGCCTCCATCTGGTGCAATGTCTTCACGGTACCTTCAGCACGTCCCTACGTTTGCCCACCTCCTTTTTAAGAAAGGGAGAGCTAGTCCAGGCTCAGGGCCTTCCACAGAGAGGGGAATCTGCTAGAATTTGATAAGTAAACAGTAAATCCTTGGGGAACAAGTAACATTGTTTGGAAAGCCACAAAGCTGTGCCCTTATGAGTTGGGCACTTTCCTATATATATATTCTTCTTCAATAAAAACACTTGCTTTAAAAAAAATGTATTTCCCTTCAATGGTTTTCCATTTACAGTCTCCTTGTTTGAAAAGCCTCCTTTTCAAACAAACTGAAGTAAAAACGCAAATCAATTTAAAGGGAAATATGGACTAAATAGCACATACAGAACTAGGATAAGGCAAAAATTACAAGAGCAGCAAAATAACTAGAGTTAAGGAAGCTCTGCCCTAGAATGACTAGAACAGACTTAGCAGGAACATTCTAGAATCACATGATGAGAAGCACCACTGGAAATATTTTGACTTACTGACCAGTTATAAGTCCCTGAAATGTTTTCAAGCTTACTACAAATCATGTTTTCTTTTCACCCATCTAATCTATTCTTTAAGAGCACTTGTGGCAGCTACTAAGACACACAAAGAAACCACTTTAAACAGTCCTTGGGTGAAAAGGGAGTAAGTGCTCTCCAGTGCTGAGAGAACTTTCTGCAATAATGGAAATGTTCTACAGATATCTGTGTTGTCCAGTACAGAGGCCACTGGCCACACATGGCCAAATGAAAATTTGAAATGTGGCTAGTGCAAGTATTTTTTTATTAAATTTTAATTTATAAATTATAATTTAAATAGCCACATGCGGCTAGTGGCTGCCATACTGGACAGCACAGATCTGGCTCCTAGACCCTGGATCTCACTCTGCTTCTCTATTTTGAGAGATCACGCCAGGCACCTCAGGCCCTCCACTGCCTTCGCTCCATGCCTCTGTCTGGTTTTCTTCCCTCAGCCCCACCTCCCACAGGAAGTGCTTTCACAGTCCGGTGAGAAGGGGAGCCAGGACAATCTGATTTTACTTCAGGAATTTTGCAGAGGAGGCAGAATCAGAAAGACTGCCCTAGGGTAAAGCTGGGGCTTAAGGATCCAAACCAGAAAGGCCAAGACCCAAGGGCACAGAAACCAGGAGGAAGCAGAGGTGGAGAAGGGGATCCAGATGACCACAGGGAGCTGGGGCCAGCACTACCAAGGGCCGCAACACTCCCCACCACTGCACAGGCCCAAGTCCACATCAACAAGTTTTATCCAACCAGAAGAACTTGGTTAAAGCAGCTCCAAAGGGATAGAAATATGCATGGAAAAGAAAGAAAGGAGAGGAAAATACCAGGGCCTTCAAGTTGGGAGAAAGAATCATTGTGGCTTCTGTGACCACACTCCCTTCTGACTCTTTCTCTTTTACCACCTCAAGCCCCAACTTCAGTAGCAGAGACTCTTGGGATGTCCAGCAAACCCACCACCTCCTCCTGTGGGGACCGTCTGCACCAGGCAGAACCTCGCTGCCATGTTTCTGACACACACAAGATCTTCTCTCTCAGGGAACAGAATAGAGAAAGCCAGAGGAGGGACAGACAGAGACAGACAAAGACAGAGATGAGAGAGGGAGAAGAAAGCAAATGAGAGAACACCAGGAGGGGCTGTGGGAGATTACCTGGGTTCCTGACTAATCCTGCAATTACACGGCCAGATAATTTACCAATCAAACCAAGGCCCTTTGAGAGTGAGCAGGGGCACTAATAATAATTATACCAGGACAAAAGGCGTAAACCAAGACTGTCGGGGCAAACTGGGATGTCTGCTCTCCCTATGCTTAAGGCCCTACGATGCTTCCCTCCCTTGGGTTCCATGAAAGGGCTCCTTCAATCGTTCAGAAAATCCTCCCTTTTACTGAAGCTGTTTGAGTGGTTGTGGGACAGAGTATAGGGGATTCTAATCCCAGCTTGGGCACTGCCCAGCTCCAGGCCCAGGGGCAGGCCCTATGCAGCTCGATAGCCTTGGTGACAAGGCCAGATTCTGTTTTCTCTTTCCATAGCACCACACCATCTGTTCTGGTTCTAAACCACCAAAAGTTTCCTTTCACCCAGAGGGAAAAAAAGAAAGTAAGAAAAGATGGTGGTCAATATGGTTTCCTGATGCAAGTTTTCCTCTTCTGAGGTTAACAAAGATCTTGAAGCTTTTTTTTAGGCCTAAGTGGAACCAAGTTCCTCCTAGGCAGAAAGGCTCTGGTTTTGAGCTCTGATTTGACTATAGAATGTTCCCCGACAAGCAGGTGAGCACCCAGTCCCATCTCCCGGAACATCACAGCCTGCCACAGCTGTCCAGCCAGACTGGACGATGCAGCTTCCTTTGAAGCTCTAGCCAACGTCAAGATTTCATAGCCAAGGGAGGCACTGCCATTCGGAGGCTGAGTCAAGGCAGTTGGCAGGTCTAGGAATGAGGAAAAAGCTCTTTTTTCTTTTTTTAACTTTTTAATTTAAAATAATTGCAGACTTGAAAAAAAATGAGGGTAAGATATAGACATGATGCCCCTTTACTCTGAAATACTCAGCATATATTTCCTAAAGATAAGGACATTCTCTTGCATAACCTGAGCGCAATGATCAAAATCAGAAAATTAACACTGATACGATGCTATTAATGTGGTCTATGACTTTATTCAAACTGCATCAACTGTCCCACTAATGTCTTTTACAGTAAAGGCAAAAAAATCTTTTTCCTGGTCCAGGATCCAAACCAGGATTCACACTTGCATTTAGTTGTCATCTCTCTAGTCTCCTTTAATCTGGAACAGTTCTTCAGTCTTTCACGGCCTTGATATTTTTGAATGACACGAGCCAGTTATTTTGTAGAATGTCTGTCAATTTAGAAAAGACTCACTTTCAATTCATCTTTTTTGTTGATGTTACATAGGCATGCATCACTGGAATGGAGTTTAATCAATTATAGAAAATATGTTCAAATAGCCCAAGGTCCAAGGGACCACAAAGGAAAAAACCCATAAGTTCTTTAAACCTTCAGGCACAAGGGTCAGTCCCACCAGGCCCTGGAGGAGGGACTGACGTTACATAAACATAAAGACACACACACACACACACACACACACACACACACACACCCTTAGAAAGACTGACAGGATCCAGTGCTTTTTCATTCATGGCCAAACATGTTTTTAAATCCAGAGGATTCTTTGTGTAAGAGGGGGTAGAATTGCTGAAACCATAGCATTTTACTGAGTTTAACCACAAGTGAACTATTTCCATGTTTATGCCAAGAGGCTTATTTTAACATATATCCTCAACCTCAAGACTCACTTTTTTCAAAAATTCGCAAATACTACATTTTAGACAAATTATACAATTGATATACACATTTATCAGGGGTAGTGTTTCAACCACCACCCAAGTTGTTATGCAATACAAGGTCCATTTTATAATTAACATGAGTTTTAGAATCTGGGCAATATTGCGAGAACAGCCCAGCCTTGGAAAGCTCGGGAGATCATGCAGTACAGCCTCTGTTGGAAGCTGCATCCACCCACCACAGCATTCCAGGAAGCTGGCTGTCTCGCTTCTTTTGGATAACCTTCCTCCTGACTACAGCTCATCAAAATGCAAAGAAAGGAGGGCACAAAATGTAAAAGAACTAAAGTCGAAATCCGCTGCTATAACTTTAGAGACATGGAAGAATCCATCAGAAGAAACGGCTAAAAACTATTATAAAAGTGATTGCTTCTAGGGATAGAACTGGGGGTGGGAAAAATGAGGCAGAGAACTTTCATTTTTCATTAAAACTTCCCGGGGCTTTTCTTTATGTGCAAGTATTGCTTCAATAAAAATAAAATTTTAAGTCTATTGCAGCATAGATTGACCAAAGAGCTTTTGTATTTCCCCTGTCGTCAAGACTGAGGGTGATTCATAATTCATTCAGCATGTGGCTAGATTAAAATCAAAATCTCAGTCATACAATAACAGGGCTGGGCAGACTTTGCCCATCATTTAGCTCAGATGCTCCCATTTCATAGGTGAGGTAACTGAAGCGTCAGGAGGTAAAGTTCCTCTCCCAGGGATATACCTGGTGAGCGTCAAAATAAAGATAGAAAACCTAGTCCCCCAAGTCCTAGACCAGAGTTCTTTATCTCACCAGCCTTGGTGGGTACCTCAGAATATGTATCCTCCACGCCCACAAACACACACCCCAAAACTACTTAAGGGCGTGGCCTCCAGACTCAGACTCTTGGATTCAAATCTTGGCTCCCCCACCCACTGGCCATGTGACCTGGGAAAACTGACTCCATCTTTCAGTGCCTCCGCTTCTCATCAATTCCTCAAGAGCTGTTGTGAGAATTAATAGAATAAACTATATAAAGCATCTAGCACAATACTTAGCATATAATAAGCTTTCAGGAAATACAGGTGCCATGATTCAATAAATGGCAAAGGGTTGAAAGGACCAAGCTTTGCTGAACATTGTATGCTACGTACCACTCCAGACACTTGACAGCATCACCTTATTTAATCCTTAACAGCCCTGCAAGACAGGCATTGCCCTTCTCGTTTTAGAGAGAAGGAAATTAAAACCCAGAAAAGCTAAAAACTTTGCCAAGACTGCATAACTTATTAAGGCAGAGAGAGAATTCAAATCCAGTTCTCCTGAACTCCCAAGTCCATGGTTTTCCTCCATCACGTGCTTTGTAGTTTAAGTCCCTACCAGCTCCAAAACAAGTTTTCTTACACTTTTTGACCCCCCCACCCCTTATCATTAAGGTTTGCTTTAACAAGCTCCAATTTGGGGAGTAGAACCAATTTCCAGCAAATGCCTGCAGTCCCAAGATTCTCTTTCCCCACTGGAGATGTCAGCAAAATCAGTGGCAGAGAAAGAAAGCAGAATGTCAAGAGCTGCCCAAGGAGCTTTAGAACCTTCCCCATGAATTTATAAGGTGTCTGCCTCGCTATTGCCCTTTTGGCTCTAGGCTCCACTAATTTTTTTCTAATTGAAGCCATTGGCATCATTTTCTGATAAAATTTTTAAGAAATGGGCAAAGTAGCAAAGAATTTCCTGTAACAAGACACACAGCACCGCTAAAATCTGCTCCCTCTTGCTTTTACTGTTGCTGGTTTTTTTTTAAGGGTCACTGGGAGTGCGAACCAAAGTCCTTGCTTCGCTGGCTGGTTAACCATTAGAGCAACTCGAGAAGGCGCTGTGACATGCAGTTGTTCATGAAGTGAAGGAAAATGGATGTCCACAGGCCTCGAAACGAGTCACTGTCTCTACATCACCACCAGTGTGGCAGTTTTAAAATGTGGCTCAAATTTTTTGGCACCCACCCATTCTGCTCCCACCAAGAGATGGAGTCTAGGTGCCCTCCTCTTGAATTTGGGTGGGCTCGTGACTGCTGGACCGACACAATACGAGAGAAGTGCTGCTGTGGAACTTCTAAGGCTCAGACAGAAAAGGCTGTGATGCTTCCACCTGGTCATCTTGGGACGCTCACTGTAGGGGAAGCCAGACGCCATGAGGAGGTCCGAGTACCTGAGAGCACCTTGCTGGAAAGATGCTACCACTCTGGTCGACAACCCCAGCAAGCTCCCAGCCAGGACCCAGTGTCCACTGCCACACACAGGAGTGGTCCTCCTTGGGCATCCAGTCCAGTCGAGCCTTCAGATGACCCCAGCCCCAGTTGACATCTGATTGCAATCACATGAGACTCCTCAGGCAAGAACCACCCAGCTGAGCCCTCTCCAATCCCTGACCCACAAATCATGGGTAAAATAAAGCAGTTGTTTTAAGCTATTAAGTTTTGGGGTAATTTGTTAGGTAGAAAAAGTAACCAGAACAATGAGAAAGGACAACACCCCCATTTCATCTCTTCTACCAATAAAACCCAAAACCAGGGAATAGAACATTAAAGCTATAGGCTTCAAATCTATCAGAATGAAGCTGAATCCTTTTGCATCTGGCAACAAAAGGGTAGGGTGGACGATGACACCAAACCCCATTCATCACGCTGTGGCTGAGTTGATGCCAAACAATAAAAGAGTTTATATTAAGCGGGCTCGGCTGCGGTTATAATAAACAGCGGATGTTCCTCTCATTGTCTCCCCACTAGCAGTTTCTTTTTGTCAAAGCAAACATTAATATCTCTTAGATAATCCAGCAAAACACAGCAAAGGAAAAATCAGGCAAGAATAGACCAAAATTTTTTCCATCTTCCTTTAAGGAAATGAAAGAAGCTGATTCTGAGCTCTCTAAGAGCTGCTTTGCAAATTATCATGGGACCCTTGGTTAAAATGCATTGCATAAAAGTGATGTAGTCTTTACTGCTGGAAACATGTATGTGGCCATAGACAGATTAAGTAACTCTCAAAGACGAAGGCTGGGCAAAGACAACTGGGGTGCCTGCCAAAGGATGAGCTTCAATAGATGTTTAATTCATCCAGCCAAAACACACACACACACACACACACACACACACACAACCACTACATTAAAAGTCCCTACCATATATGCTCAGAAGGAAAAATAACAGCTCAATATTAAAAGGCTACAGTCCACAGAGACCACAGCTCTCTGCCAACCTGTGGGTTTGAAGAGTCCACCAATCACTGGGACAGCAATGAATTCATTGACCCCCACAGCCTTCTTTCAAGGTGGGGACACCTGTGGACACCTCAGAGTCAGAAGAAAGGCATCTTGGATAAACCTGGGGATTCAATCATGTCACTGCACAGAAGTCTGCTTACAATAGCAAGCACCTACATTCCTATGATGGGTCCCAGCTGAGGGGCCAGGAAAGTTTTTGTATTATCTCATTGGTCTTTAGAGCTTAAAAGGAAGACACATCCGATTTTTTTAAGGCAACAGCGTCCATTTCAATATTACATAGCTATTTCTATGTTCTAGCCAACAGCCCATATTAGTATCATTTTGCTAATGTAGCTACAGTGAATGATGCTGCAAGAGAGCCTCTATGTGCCCAGTAGTCTTTATTTAGAAATGATCTTATACTCAAATACATATAGTAACTAAGTTTGAATATCTAAATAATCTTAATATTTGGAGTATTTTCCACTATGATATCTTGGTGACTTTTTTTGTATTTTGTAAATAAGTGTATAAATGAAAGTTTCTTGCCTGTAGTCAACCCTAAAATGCCTTTAAAGTACTTTTCATCCCTCCATCAATTACCACAATGAGAGCTTAACAATACAGTAATTCACCAAGCAAACCCACCAACGCAGGGTTTACTACAATTACGGCAGGGACTACCAATCTGAACATTTTTTTCCCACCAGCCTTCATAGTTCCTAAAATTCCTTCCATAGAAGTTTATTTCTTTGACTCATAAAGACATCTTTTTATAATAGTGCTTCATTCTCCACCCCCATCCCCAGCTTACAAAAATGATAAAATATGGTCATTGTAAATAATTGAGAAAACACCAAGAAATAAAAATCACCAGCATTCTTAGCAACTAGCAATAACCACCAGTAACATCTGAGGATACGTTTTTATAGAGCCATGCTTCTCAAACTATGTGGTGATAGATCTTTTTTCCCCCCAACCCACCGCAAATCAACACTTCTGTAGAATACAATAAAAATATGTTGTGAAATGCCATTTGGATGTCACAGCAATGTCAAATAGCTAAAAAAAAAAAGTTTCTAAAGAGCCTTGATTTCTGTATTTACTTCACTCCAATCGGTAACAAGCAGTTTATAGTCTGTGGACCACACTATGAATCACTCTGTTCTAGACCTTTTTTCTCTCATATGCACATATTCTTTTACTGTATGTATATAGGACTTTACACCACTCTACATAAATAGTAGTTTTATATTCACTTTATAGTTTTATTATCTAATTTTTCTCCACTAAACAGATCATGGCCATTCGTCTATATCCACACATACCATCCTTTTTTAATGTGAAAGGCCACTCCTAAAACCCTAGCCTCTCCAAGCAGGGCAGAATCTTACACTTTCATGAGCTAAGACCTCTGTAAGTAAGGGACTTTGAGGAGGGGAAGGAGAACACAGGTCGTGCTTTACCAGTGTCACAATTGTGCCCAGGGTTGGCCCTGCCTAAGAACAGCTTGGAGATGAAGGCAATCCCAGAGAGGGCACTAAAGAAAAGGGACCTGCCTGTTTTGCAGGACACTGTCTATGACAATGAGAAGAGCCAGGAGTCCACAAGAGCGTTTGATTCTAACCACAAACCAGCATCCACTCATTGCAACATTCATCATACCCCCATGTGCAGGCACTGCGGCAGATGCTGGGGCACAGAGATGGGAGGCCCGGCCCCTCCCCCCAGGGGCTGCGGCTAGCAGGGGAGCCAGACAAGTAAACAAATGACCAGAATACAGCCTGATGGAGATGCATGAGACAGGTAGTGCTGGTTAAGACAGCCTCCTGGGCCCTCCTGGGCCCCACCCCCAGAGATTCTGACTCAGTAGGTCTTGGTGGGGGGGGGCCCAAGATTCTGCAATTCTGACAAATTCCTCTGTCATGCTGTGGCTGCTGATGAAAGGATGACACTTTATGGCACTGCTTTAGAGTGGTGGCTCAAAACCAGGGGCAATTTTGCACCCCAGGGACACTTACAAGTCAGGAGACATGTTTGGTTCTCACAACTGGTGTGGGGTGTGCTGTTACTGGCACCTAGTGAGTAGATGCTGCTAAATCTCCTAGGATGCACAGGACAGCCCCCCACAGCAAAGAATTATTGGCCCTCAACAGAGCTAAAGCTGAGCAATGCTGTAGTGCAAAATTCTGGAACTCTCTGTGCCTCAGTTTTGTTATCGGCAAAATGGGGATGATATTATCTGTCTCATAAAGGTGTTCTGAGGATTCAGTGAGTTTATGTCCACAAAGTGCTGGGAACAGCCGGGCACACAGTAGGCACTCATTATCATCACTAGCGGGCCATTACTGTTGAAGGGCAGTTAGGAGCCAAAACAGGCAGGAAAGGCATTCCAGGATGGACACAAGTCCATCACACTGCAGCCCTCACCTGCCCTGCTCCAGTAACAGCACCAATAACATTCATTGATGGCTCACTATGCACCATCATTGGGATGAGCCGCAAAGACATTAAGTAATTTGCCCAAGGTCAAACAGCCAGGAAGGAGCAATCTATTGTTATTCATTCACTCAAATATCTATTGAGCACGTTATATGCCAGACAAATCCCAGGAGAAGGCACACCCTAACAAAGCAGGGCTGTTGGGAAACAAATTGATTTCTACATCCCAGCAGACCAGCCACAGAGCGAAGCCCTGTTGTTCCAGTGACTGCAAAGTCCATCCGGCTGTAATCCTGGCCTGGACAAGTCCTCTCTCTGGCCCCTTGCCCAGAGCCAGTCTCTGACAAAGAAACATCATGCAGGGCCTGGAGAGGAGAGCAGAGCCGTGACCAGACCCTGTGGTGGGCCTGGCTCCACCGGACAGCTCATAGGAGCTTTCTCTGCATCGGGCACCCAGGGGGCCTCGGTGCTCCCCACATGCAGGAGGCCTCTCCCTCACCAGGCTGAGCAATTATCAAAGCACTCCCTCACACAGTGTCTCCTCTTGCCCTTCAGGCCACCCAGGGATATGGGCAAGAATCACAACCCCAATTCACAAGACGAGGTGACTCAGGCTCCAAGGGGCCATGTGCCCCTACAAGTCAGCAGACCGCAGATTCTAACCCACGTCACCCAATGCCAAGACCAGTCTTCCCTCCACCCACCCCTTTCCCATGGCTTTGGGTTTTGTTTCTTTCCTCTCTGACTATAAAGTAATACAAATTCAAAGCAAATATTTCAGAAAATATAGAAAAGTATAAAGACAATAAATATCATTTATCTCTCACCAGATATAAAACTGGTATGTAATCTTTTCCAGGCATTTTCATGCATATAAACATATTTTTTAGAATACCACCATACTACATGCTCTTTTGGAATCTGCTTTCTTCCATTCAGATGTCTTTCTATGTTAATAACAAGCTGTGCCACCATTTTAAGGCCTAGGCTCTATTAGCCATCGCCTGTGCTTCATTTATTTAACCAATCCCCTACTGACAATCATTTAGATTTATAACTTTGCAACATTCTTTTGGCTGGGGTGGGTGAGGAAGATTGGCCCTGAGCTAACATCTGTGCCAATCTTCCTCTACTTTGTATATGGGACACCGCCACCGCATGGCTTGAAGAGCAGTGTGTAGGTCCACACCTGGGATCTGAACCCGTGAACCCCAGGCTGCCAAAGCAGAGCATGCAAACTTGACCACTATGCCACCAGGCCGACCACCCCAACATGTTTAAACAGTGTTGCAATGAACATTATTGGACCTATGTCCTTGCCCAGTTATTCGCTCAGGATAAATTCTTACAAGTGCAATTGCTGGGTTAAAAGTTACTGTCCCTTGACAGTAATAGCAGTGTGGGAGGACATCACTGAATCAGAAAGCCCGACATCCTACCATTCTGATGACCAAACTTCAGGTCAGAGCTGTGGGGTCAGCAGCAGCAGGCCCAGCTCAGGTCACCCAGAGGCACCCAGACAAGACCTCAAATGCGTTCATCTTTACAACCAGCCAACGGTCGAAGCGTCCTGTCACAAGGCTCCCCTCTCTGTCCCCAACACTGCTCAAGTACAGGTGACGTCTGTACCGTCAGCTCTCCTCCTTCTCCACTTCTAGGTGTCTCAGGATGCTAACTGACCCTCCCAAATGACTTGGGGTCTCCAGGCCTCAACTCCAATGCCTCCTATTCTACAAAGCCTCCCTTGGCTCCCAAAGAGTCCTGCACATCCCTCTCACTCCATAACTGCATGCATGAACCCAGGAAACACCAAGCTCTGCGAGGGCAGGGATTGAGGGTTTGTTGATGGCCCCACACAGGACTCAGCCCACAGGAGGGGCTCAGCATTTTTACATGAATGTTTCCAGGCCAGTGTTCACTTGAACCGGATCTCACCTAGGTACAAAGAAGTCAGGGCCCCTCCCAGCCCAGATGAGCAGCCTGCCACCAGGCCTGGAATTCGGTGTCAGCTTCAAGCAACAGTTATTCCTTACTTCCCTTCATCCATTTATCACTTCAAACATTCCCTAGAGCTGTCTTCAAAACACAACTGAAGTCTTATAGGGTTGTCCCCTAGTGCACACCCATTCACACACAACACACACGCATACACAGAGATCTAGGAGAAAGTGCTAAGACGTGACAACACTGTCCTTTCAGAAAAGAATTTCTCTCTTCCCTTGACTTGTACTAATAATTCATTAGAGTGAGGCTAGGCTGCTTCCAGTTCACCCCCATCTCCCCTCTCCCATCCCTGAGTTTCCAAGCTCAAAACAGTATTTTGTTTTTTTAAGAGAAAATGTTCACTGGTTTCTGGAGGGAGTACAAGGCAGATTCTGGGTACAGGCCTTATGCAAGTTTGGGGAGCACAGATGTCCAGAATCAAATGCTTTTCCAAACAAGTCTGCTCAGAAACCATCCCCACCCAAGCATGACGGAAAGAGCATGAATATTTACAATTAACTGCTCTTGCCTCCCTGGGGAAGAGCAGGCTGACAAAGTCAGCTTCTGATTACTCGGAAAAGCTGTATGCGGGTAACTAGTCCTGGCTGTGTCCTTCATCCTCTCGGACCATTTCAACACCCTGGAATAGCCATCTTCAAGGCAAGCAAGGGAAATAATAAAAACATTACACATCAGGGTTAAAGATAAACCATTGGCATGGGAGATCGCAAATCTTGATTACAATGAGATTTAGAAATTCTCTGTGCTGCATCTTGTTTTAACATTTGAAAAAAGCTAGTTCTATAATATGACTTGTAAAATTACATCAGCACACTTTCTTATATTGCCTCATTTGACAGGGCTGTCACACACTGAATGACCCACTTATCTCTCTGACTCCTTCCTTCTCCTCTAGCCATCGCTGACCCCACCCCCAACATACTGCTCCCCTCTTGTTGGTCCTCAGCTAGGCCAAGCCCCACTCCCAGCCTAGCAGTGGCTGTTCCCTCTAGCTGAAATGCTCTTCCCCCACATGGCCCCGAGGCTCACTCTCTGCAGACATGCTTTCAGGGAGGCCTTTCCTGCCCACTACATACAGCACTGCATCCCCCTCCCTCCCCTTGCCCCCAAATACCCCCATGGCCTAGGTCCCTCCTCCCTTGTTTTTCTCCCCGGTACGTAACACCATGGACCCTATTGTGTATTTTGCTTATTGCATTTCCTCCCTCTCCACAATGTCAGTGTCAGGAAGACAGGGAGTTCTGGCCACTCTCTTCACTGCTCTCCCCCCATCACCTAAAACCATCCTTAGCACATAGTTGGTGCTCAAAAAATACTCAAGGAATTAATAATTAAAGTGGACTAATCAATGTGTCTGTGGGAAAATACACATGCTTTCTTAAGTTTAAACATCAGGCTTCTACCCAAGGGCCTCTCCGGTTAAAAGGTTACTCCACTCCACAGCTTGAAAAGGCTGGCTCCCTCGATATAAATCAGAGTGCAAAGCGGATACAGTGCTGTTCAAACAACGTCAGAAGTGAACCGAGGTTGCAGGAAGGGGCAGACATCCAACTGATGACATGGCAGGTGGCGGGTATCCAGAGGGCCTTTGGTAATCTCCCATTTACACAGCCGAGACATGGAATGGGATACTAAAGGTGACTCCCCGGCCTGCACCTCAGAATACAGCTGCCCAGAGACAACTGTGCCATGGTCTATGAGCCAAGTAGCAGCCACCACAAACCAGGTCACCAATTCACTTTAGTCAGTCAGACAAAGTCAGGGGGGTGCCGGGCACTCTGGATCATAATCAAAAGGGAAAGGAAAAGTGAACAGCACAAGAACCTCCCTAGAGGCTCCGAAATCATATACAGTTGGTTCTCATTATTTGCGGATCCTCCATATTTGTGAATTTGCGACTCACTAACATTTATTTGTAACGCCAAAATCAATACTCGTGGCGCTTCTACACTCTTTCGTGGACATGCACAGTGTGGCAAAAAATTTGAGTCACCCAACGTGCATGTTCCCCGCTGAAGTCGAACAAAGAGACGCTCTGCCTTCATGTTTCAGCGCTCAGCCTGTAAACAAGTGTCCTTTACACGGTCAATTTAGTGCCATGGTATTTGCACTTTTGTGCCTTTTGTTGGTGATTCTGCTGTTTAAAATGGCCTCCACGCCTGGTGCTGAAGTGCTGTCTAGTGGTCCTAAGCCCAGGAAGGCTGTGATGCGCCTCATGGAGAAAATGTGTGCAAGATGAGCTTCGTTCAGGCATGAGTCATAGTGCTGTTGGCCGTGAGCTCAATGTTTATGAATTAACAATATATAGTAAATAAGGTGTCTTTAAAAAGAAACACACATAAAACAAGGTTATGTGTTGACCGGTTGATGAAATGTTGTGACCAGAGGCTCACAGGGACTCAAATGTTGTGACCAGGAACCGCGAGCCTCTGGTCACATTACCCCCTGGAGCAATGGTTCAGTCTCCACTAACTCAGTGTTCACAGAGACTGTACAGAAAACAACTACCACGAACCACGAGAATCTACTGTATATTAAAATGGCTGTTTCCTGTCCCACTTCCTCTGGCACACTCCCCTCGTCCACCCCCACAGCTCACTCCATCTGCTCCTCTTTGCACATGGACTCTCTTGCTCTGCAGGCTTCTGCTCAGGTGTCTTCTGGGGCTCCTCTCCAGCCCCCAGCACATCACTCTTCTATTGTAGTTATTACAATCAGTAATTAGCCACCTCTCCACTCCTCACTGTCCACTAAAACGCAAACTCCTCGAGGACAAGTCCTGTGTCTGTCCCGTTCACCCACGTCTCTGCAGTGGCCCACAGGACACCCGACACAAGGTTGGTGCCCAGGGCTTGGCTGAAGGAACACAGCCCACCGCAGACACAGACACTAGCCTGTCCTCCAGGCTCCAGCGGCATGACGAGCGTCCAGACAGCCTGCACGGAGGGTGAAATCCCACGGATCCCCTGTGAGTTTGACCGGAAACACCTATTAGACCTGGGCTGCCCGCTTCCACATGCAGCTACTGAGCTCTCAAAATGTGGCCAGTCCAAATTGAGATGTGCTCTGGGTGTAAATATGCACAAGCTTCTGAAGACTCAGTACAAAAATACATGTAAAATATCTCAATGATTTTTTTTATATTGATTCCATGCTGAAATTACACTGTCTTGGACATTCTGGGTTAAATAAAATAAGTTAAAATTAATGTCAGCTGTTTGTTTTTGTTTTTTAATGTAGCTACTAGGGAAAAGTTTTAGTGACTTATATAGCTTGCATTATATTTCTATGAATCCATCTTGGTTATAATACCATGTAAGGGTCAGCCAGCAACACAAGCCAGCCCTGACCACCTCTCTTTGCTGCTGCCAAGTGCTCTGCAAAGCAAGGCAGGAAACACCTGTCCCATGGCTTCCTGTGACCCACAAATACCTAAGTGTATTGAGAAAGAGGATTCGGAAATCGGGGCAAAAAAGAATTTGAGAGATGAATCAATCTCACCCTCAGAAGGGAAGTGCTACCAGAACAGTGGCCAGCATAGAGTAGGCATACAAATATTTGAATGAATAAATTGATCCTTTGCAAAAAAAAAAAAAAAAGACTATTTCCAACTTGTCTGTTCATATTTGGGATGACAGACTATGAGAGCTGGAGGGGACACGAAAAAGGACCTGCCTCTGCCACATCACTGAATGTGAGACACCACGTCACCGTGTGCTCACCTGGAGAAAAAGTAGTCTCTGCCTTCCCTAACCTTCCAGGCCCGCGCTGTCCAGGAGAACTTTCTAGAATGATGGAAGCATTTCCATTTCTGTCCACTAGTGACTAGTGAGCTCTTGAAATGTGGCTAACTGTGACTGAGAAACTGAATTTTTAATTTTATTTAATTTTAATTAATTTAAATTCAAATTCAAATAGCCACATGTGGCTAGAGGTTGCCATATTGGACAGCATAGCTCTAGGCTGTTGTGACAAGATGGAAGGAGATACAGCTTGTAAAAATACTTTGCAAACTCTAAATCCCTATAGAAGTGATAGGGTTTTTGTTTATTAGAAACCTCACATTCTGAGAGATTTCAATTGCCCAGAGAGATGTGATTCGTCATAAGTGAGAAAAAATTAAATAAACACACAGATTTTACTTCAGTTGGAGGAGAAGGGCAGCCAGTGTTCATGGATCCCTACAATCAGAATGGAGGGTTAGCAACCCTTCACACACAGGCCAGAGCAGCAAGCTTTTAATCCCCATTGCCACATCCAGATTTGGTACCTCCAGGGCCTAGCCATGCAGTCAGAAATCAAGGCTGGGTATGATGACAGATTATATTCCTATCTCCCACACCCTTACTCCAGGCACCAGATGGTTCCTGCCCTCCCTGTTGACCTTCCCTGCTATTTCTTCTGCCACAGAGACAGGTCTTCCCAACAGCTCCCTGCATTCCTTCAGCTCTCTGACAGAGTCATTCACAGGCTCTCAGATATATGTGGGGGTTGTTCAATTTTGCTGATACGGTAAAACCAACCACTACTGAAAAGGGATGGGGACTAACTGGCGGCTCTGAAGAATGCTAATCTGTTTACACTCAGGTTGAAAAATGCTCATGAAATTCAAATCAACTTCTAGTCTCCCAAGATTTTTCCCAGCAGGAGCGCCCTTCCCAATCTAAACAGCTTTTCCTTACCATTAAGATAATTATATTCTACACATAAGCAGACAACAAAGAAATGAGCAGGGAAGTGGAAAGGGGTGAATTATTAGGGAAGGAAAGTCAAAAAAGGTATAAATTTGAGGAAACACACAATGTTCCCAAGTGCAGATGTAAGGAACCGCCCTAAAATATTTAAGAGATTTTTTTATGAGCTCATTCATTCTTCTCCACTAAAGAGTTCAGCTAATATTCCCCAGTCCTTCCAGCTTTTCCACAGACATTAACTTTATAGGGCTTGTGTGCGTGTAAAGCTCTGGGTTTTGGCCCCATGGAGCTTCCATGCTGAAAACAAGTGAAATTGGATCCACATGTGATCCACCCACAAGCTGGGCTCAGGGGTGTATTTTATTCCATCAGACAGCAGGCTGTTGCTCAACTCAAAGGAGGGGACGCCAGCTATTAAAATAAAATTAACCAGCCTGGTGTCATACCACCTCACCAAGAACAGGGACCCAGCTTTCTGTACCTCAAGTTCAGTCTCCCGTCGGTTGATGTCATCCGTGGATTGATTTAACTTCTCTAGTTCTCCCTAATGAAGAAAAGAGGGAGAAAAAAAAGATTTAAGAGACTCGTCTTTTGTTTCCAGTATGATTCAGCCTATAACCTGCAAAATGACTCCAGCACAATTTGTAGGAAGAAGGACTAGTCAGATAATTCTCAAGGAAAATAGTTAAGCCTTGGCTGGACGACCAAATGAATGTCAGCATCTCTGCAGCCTTTTTCTTGACGGTGTTCCTTTTGAAAAGGTCTTAACATCCTAGAAACTTGTCTTTTCTTAGAAGGTCAAATGTTTCTTCCAGGTGTGTGGGTGAAGGTAAACCCACCTGTTACAAATGGTTTAGGGGCCAAATCAAAACAGTACTTTCTGCCATAGAGCAAGAACTTTGCAGAAAAGACAGTGACAGAAAATAAACAAGGCCAAGCCTAAAGTATAAACCTAGTGAAATGATTTGGTCAACGGCAGAATTTGTTGAGTATTTTTCTATAGTGATGAAAATCTTTTCGAACTGCCTGTTATTCAAACTACCTAGCTGGTTTTTTTTTTTAAATAAAAAAATTGGCTTTAATCCTGATCTTTTAAATAAACATGTACAAAGTGACATTTTGTAAAAAGTACCCGCATGAAGTTAACTCATTTTACTCTACAAAGGGTCTTGTTAACAGAATTCCTCTGCCAAGAAAACAAGATTTAGTAGTCCTAAGGGGTGATTTTAAATAATAGAATTCCTAATGCAAAGATTTTTCCACCTGATCTTTATCTTGCTAATCTGCCAAAACAATTCATTTACACAGCAACAGCTGAGTTAAATGAGCTTTTAATTGACCTGTGCACTAAAAAACCAATTAGAGCTCCAGAAATTGCAGAGCATGCTTAAAAGCAATATTAAAAAAAAAAAAAAAGATTCATGGAAAGGGGATATACTGTGCTTTTTGTTTCGAGGGTGAACAGGTTAAACTGTCACTCCTAGATCTCGGCTTGGAAATTGTTTTTTAATCGTCTCCCTTAGAAATGGAGGCACAGAAAGCCAGGCCAATCCCCTCGCCTTCTCCCCGCATCAGCCCTGCGCATCAGTTGCCCCCGATTTCTGTTCACACCCGACCTCGTAACACGGAAAAGCTGGTTTTTAAAGCTTTTGAGGCCAAGCGAAGGGCTGAGCCAGTGGTGACAATAAACCCTTCAGTTTGCTAACAATGAATCAGAGGAGGAGGAAGATGGTTCAGGCCGGGCACCTCCGCCAGGTGAGGACTCCAAACCCAGGGCACGAGTGCCAGCCCACGCTGCAGGGACGGACAACGCCCACCCGCTGGGCTCGCCGACCCGCCCACGGGGCCCGGCTCCCACGCGGGCGGGCCGACACCTCCTCCCGGGGCCAGGAGGCCGTGCAATGCCTGCGGTGCCACGAGCCTGGCCGGGGGTACCCCGATACCCGCATGGCGCCCCCGCCCCCCTTTTCCCTTTGTTGCACATCAGCCCGAACCGCTGGGCACGCTGCGGCGACCCCCAGGTCCTGCCAGGGGTCTGCGAGGGGGATCCCCGCAATAGAGTCAGGCCGCATCTACGCGGGCACTGCAACCTCCCCATGAACCCAGTAAAACCAGGTATTTAGACCCTCTCTTCTCGCCCCCAGACCTACGTGGCCACCCCCCGCCCCGGACCGCAGGCAGTGGGGGCTGCGAGGCAGGTATACGTGTAGCTGCCGCGATCCGGGGCGCCCCCCGCGCGCCCTACCTGGATCCGAGGGTCCACCTCTTCTTCCTCCTCCAGCCCCTGCTCCATCCCCTCTTCCTCCTCCTCCAAGTCCCGGGCAGAAGGCAGGAGCTCAGCCGGCTCCTCCGAGCGGCCCCGCTTCAGCGCCGCGTCCATGCGGGCAGCCGGAATGCGAACCGCGCGGGGGACTTCGGAGCGTCCGGAGGGCTGGCGACCGCCGCAGGCTCGCCCGGAGCTGTCTCGCCCCAGCCGGGCACGGTCGGGAGCCGCCGGGGCCGACACCGGGAGGCGCCGCTCGCCGACGCGGATCCCTCGGACCAGGCGGAGCGGAGGAAATGGGCGCGGCCGCCCCCTTTCTGCCGCGGCTGTCAGCGCAGCGGCGCCCGCTCCGCCCTCGTCCCGCCCGGCCGCCCTCCGCGCGGCTCTGACTCTCTTCCTCGGCCGGTCCCAGGTACCCAGTTCTCCGTCACAAAAACTCCAGGTCTCTGAAACCCTCTAGGGTGGGGAAGTAGGAGAACCCTCGCCCCTTTTGAACTTAGCAGCCCGAATATATCACAAACCACCCAACATTGGCCACCTGCTCTCCGGGCGGCTTTCTCCCTCCCTCCTCAGCCAAGGCAAATTGACTATATGGAAGGAAAGTTTGGGGGTATTTCCACTCTCTGAAGTCACCTTTAGAAGCCTGGACTCTGACCCTGGACCAGTTTCAAGACGCACTCAAACCCCTGTGTACACCCAGAGCGCACTTCTCCTCTTGGTTGAATCTTGGGAATTGTATCTATGTACTTGAAGATTTCCTCAGAAAAGGGAACTGTAACAGGCTCACACCGACACAAAGTACAGAAAGGGGAATCAGCTGCAGCTACATGCATGGATCCTTTGTCCAAAGGCTGTGGTGCCCACTGGGCAGAGCTCCATACCCAAACAGCTGTGCTTTCATTGTTGTGGGATGGTCCTACCTGAACAGCCAGGAAGCATGGAAAATCCATTGATCAGGGATCTGGGTGGGTGGGTACAGCGTTTTCAAGGAGGCACTAAGTGTTACCCCTGTTATTGGGCACACCCTGTCCAAGGATTTATGAACTGTTGAGGTTTCCTGCCCTCCCTGAGCAAGTAGGGAGGCAGAGCTTGCCTGGCAAACCCAACATCACTAAAGAGCAAAGAATGAAGGGGCATGTCTGTGCTGTTATGAAATGTCAGGGCCACTGTGATGTCAGGGGAGTGCAAGGTCAGATGACCTTAGCAAAGCAGGCAAGGACATTGCCACTGGCCACTGCTAAAGTCGTGTTCACTACAAACATGCAGAAAGTGTACACTTCTACATGGAGGCTTATGGCCCGTCGGCTCTGTGAGTTTGGAGGACAAACTTGCTTGAGAAAGGAGCTCCTTTCTGAGAGCCTATCATTAAAGCCACCTTGAAAACCCGCTTCTGATGGTTTATCAGAAGCTAAGTTGGGGGGTTACTCCTTGGGCAAGGTACCACCCTACACACGCTGGCACTGTGGTCCACCATCAAAAGATTCGTCCTGTCTCCTGGACATAATACAGGTGAACGCCATAGTTTTGTTTCAGAAAGTTCACACCTGTTCATTGTTCTTTAAATTAAGGGAGAGTCAGCCATTCTTTGAGAGATGTTCTGAAGCTCTTTGCTAAAGACAGTTGCTTTTGACTTTCCAGTGATGGATGAAGGCAGAGGGACAAGATGGCCATTAAGTGTCACTTTGGGACACAAGAGTCACCATTGTTCCCTGGTGGCTGGGAATTGAGCCTATAACTGAGCAGGTTCATCCTAGTTGTGAATACACTGAGAGCAAGGGGTGGAAAACCAGAAATGTGAGGTCAGCCCTGACTCTAAATGCTTCTCAGCTGGTGGAACCCCAGCCTCACCATTCTAAACAACCACCTCTAAAATACGTTTCTATTTAAACTTAGATCTAAGAGCAATAGAGTGGTTCAAAATACCTCCATGGGACACAGGGAAACTGCTCCAGAACATGAGTTCAGATTTTTGTTGTCTTATTTTTAAGAGATCTGGCCAGCTATAGTGTCAATCCCAATAGTGATCTGAAGTTAAAATAAGGAAAATAAACCACAGCAGTACTATATATTTTCTATTGGTACATATACATGCACATAAATGCATAGGAAAAGGTCTAGAAGGAAGAAGGCTTCAAACTCAACAGAGTGCTACCCCTGGGAAGGGGGTAGGGAGGGGCCCAGGATTGGCTGGATGGTCCAAGGGAACTTCTCATCTCTCAATGTTTTCATTTTTTACAAGGAGGATGTATTTATAATTGTGTAATTTAAAAATAAATTTAATGAAGTCCTGCATTCCTACCCATTCCACAGTAGTTAGGTTGTGTTTTTTCAGCTTTGAAAATAAATAAGATGGACTCTAAAAAAATAATAATAAATTTAAAACAATACATACTGTATGAGTATTTTTATGGCTGTGTAACAAATTACCACAAATTTGGCGGCTTAAAACAACACATGTATTATCTCACGGTTCTGCAGGTCTGAAGTTCAGGCACGGCATGACGAGGTTCTGGGCTCAGGGTCCCCCAGGCTGAATCAGGGTGTCGGCCAGACAGCATCCCTTTCTGGAGGCTCTGAGGAAGAAATGCTTCCAAGCTCATTCAGGTTATTGGCTGAATTCAGTTCCTTGTGGTTGTAGGACTGAGGTCCCCGTTTCCTTGCTGACTGTCAGCCAAGGGCCAGTCTCAGCTGCTGGAGGCTGCCTGCATTCCTTGCCATGTGGCCCCCTCCATCGTCCAAGGCAGCAACAGAGAATCTTGCTTGTGTTGAATCCCTGTCACACTTCAGTCCCTTCAGGAAGAGGCCAGTCCCTTTTAAGGATTCACTTGATTAGGTCAGGTCCACCCAGAAAGTTTGCCCATTCTTAAAGTCAGCCGTGCCATATACATAACCTAATCATGGAAGTGATTATCCCAACATACTCACAAGTTCCTACAATTTTACAGGAGTATATACACCGGAGGGCAGGAAATGGGCCAATCTTATAATTCTGCCTACTGCACGTACTAAGAAGGCAAGCCATGTAAGTGGCTTGTCAGCCACATAAATGCTTAATATTTATTTTAGCTGCATGTTGATCTGGAGCAGCGGCTCTAAAGGTCTGGGGTGGAGCCCCTGCAGGTCTCTAACTGGCTGCACCAGTTTGCCCTCCCACCAGTAGTGTGTGAGGGTTCCCTTCTCTCCACACCCTCTCCAACACTTGTTATTTCTTGTCTTGTTAATTACAGCCATTTTGACGGGTGTGAGTTGCTATCTCATTGTACTTTTGATTTGCATTTCCCTAATAATTAGTGATGTTGAACGTCTTTTCATGTGCCTGTTGGCCATCTATCTTCTTTGGGAAAATGTCTGTTTATATCATCTGCCCATTTTTTTGTTGTTGAGTTGTATGAGTTCTTTATATATTTTGGAAATTAACCCCTTGTCAAATATATGATTTGCAAATATTTTCTCCCAGTTGGTGGGTTGTGTTTTCATTTTGTTCATGGTTTTCTTTGCTGTGCAGAAGGTTTTTTGTAGTCCCATTTGTTTATTTTTCTTTTGTTTCCCTTGCCTGAGAAGACATGGTATTTGAAAAGACACTGCTAAGACCGATGTCAGAGTGTACTGCCTATGTTTTCTCCAAGGAGTTTTATGGTGTCAGGTGTTACATTCAAGTCTTTAATCCATTTTGAGCTCCGTGGTCTTTTTTGTGAAAAGAGAAACTTGTCTTTTTCCCCCAACCTGGTGAACCCCCGAGAGTGGAGGAATGAGAGGAAGTGAGCTGATGTGCTGACTTCAGAGCACTTGATTGAGTTTAGGGCAGAAAGAGGGAGTGTGCTGACCATTAACACAGGTGAAGGGAGTAGCATTTTCCCTCCTGGTGACTGAAAAGGACGGTGTTACACTCTGGGAACACAGAAATCATCTCACTATGCTGCCTGCAGGGCCAGGATGGTGTAAAGAGAAGCTGACACTGGGCCTTGAATAATAAACAGAACTTCCTCAAACAAGGGAGGAAGGTTTTTGCCAAAGAAAGAAAGGGCTTCCCAGATAGGGGAAATAACAGGAGGAAATCATGGAGGGGATGGACTGGTCAGGAACAGCAAGGTGGGAGATCACCAGGACTTGGGACCCAGAAAGGGGCGATGGGGAGTGGAAGGAGCAGGGGATGAAGCCTCAAGAATAGTTTGGGGCAGGTCCTCAAGGGCCTTGAATGCCAGGCTAAAAATTTTGGACTATAGACTGTAGAAAATGAGACACCATTCATCCAACAAATATTTATTGAGCAGTTAACATGTTTTGGACACTATACCAGAAGTCAGGGGTATGACTACAAACAAAAGATACAAACTCCCTGCTATCAGCAAGCTTACATTCTAGTAGAAGGAGAGAAGGAATAAGCGAATCAATGCATAACATGTCAGGGTGATCAGTGCTAAGGGCAAAAACGAAGCGGGAAATGGAGAGAGAGATGAGGTGTGGAGGTGCTATTGTGGTTACAGCGAAGGCCTCTCTGAGAAGGGTGCTTTGAGCCAAGACCTGAAAGAAATGAGAGCAAACCACACTACCATTGGGGGAGGATCACTCCAGTGACTGGAGCAGCATGTGCAGAGGTCCTGAGATGGGAACATGCTCGCGGTGTGGGAGGGAAAGCAGAGATCCGTGTGGGTAGAACAGAGACAGCAAGGGAGAGAGCGAGGGAGATGACATCAGAGCACTGCAGGTGGGTAGACCATGGAAGGCCTTTACATGGTAAGGAGTTTGCATTGTATTGCGAGTGATCACGTAATCACTCTGGCTAGAGTGTGGGAACTTGACCTGAGGACACTGAGCTGGGGGTGGAGCAGACACAAGGAGATCAGTTAGGCTAATGATGTAGTGGTGGGAGATGAGGAATGTCTCTTCTGATTCCTTCTCTTTTCTTAGTGAAACCACAAGCAAGGTCATCAGCTGAGAATAAAGGGGCAGTGAGGGGCATTGGAGCAACATTGGAGGTGAGAGGAGAGAGATGTTGTGAAATAGCCGTCCAGGAGAGTTGGGAAGTGAGTTGACGAGGGGAATATATTACAATTGCCAGGCTGCGCTGAGGACCCACCTGCGGTTTGCGATTCTCAATGAGACCCAGTCAGCAAGGGTGAGTGGTTTTTCCTACCCAAGCTCAGCTTCTGATACAGACGGAAAGTAGTAAGAATGCAAGATTTAAGCTGGGTTGGGATTACATCAAGTTCTTACAATTGTGCAGGGAGGGGAGAGGGAGTTGAGGGTGACTGCAGGTGTAACATTTTAGTGATGACCCATGGAATCTAAACTGGATCAAATATGAAGTGCAGGCATGAGGGAGTGAGGGAGGGAGGGATTGTTAAAATAGCTCCAGGGAGCGAAGATTAATTCCTGAATCAAAGGATAGAAAGATGGGAATGGGAGCCAGCCCGGTGGCGCAGCGTTTAAGTTCGCACACTCAGCGTTCACAGGTGCAGATCCCAGGCGCGGACTGACGTACCACTTATCAAGCCACGCTGTGGCAGGTGTCCCACATATAAAGTAGACGAAGATGAGCACAGATGTTAGCCCAGGGCCAATCTTCCTCAGCGAAAAGAGGAGGATTGGCAACAGATGTTAGCTCAGGGCTGGTCTTCCTCACCAAAAACAAAAAAAGAAGGGAAGGAATTTGAGACTGTGCTATAGTTGGTCGCTGGTAAGATCTGGAGGGAAGGGGAAGAGTCAAAGAATATTCCAGAATTTCTAGTTTGAGTGACTAGATGACACCACTAATTAGGATCTAAGCTATAGACGTTGTAGTTGGGGAGATGATAAATTCATTTTAGAACATACTGATTAAAGGGAAATCCCTGAAACCTGAACTGTCTGCTGTAATTGGAAATAGGGATCTAGGTTATCTAAGGGTTGAACGAAAGTTTGGAAGGCCTTTCTTGTTGCCTCAATACACTTCTCTGCCTTACCAAGTGCTTATAGCTCATCCCATCTTTGAAGATTAACGTAGGTTTTATTTTTGACATTTGCTGGCCTCCAGGAGACAGACACAGTGGAAGTCTCTTCTTTCGGTGGGGCTCACAGAGAGTTACAGGGACAGGAATTATACTTGAACTGGGTTCAGATCTCAGCTGTGCCTGTGAGCTGACTTTAGACAAGCTGTTTGTCCTCTCTGAACCTCAGTAACCTCACCTGTAAAATAAGGACAATAACACCGGCATCTCCTGTCAGAGACATTTATGAAGATTAAATAAAATGCTATTTATATCATTACTGTACAAGACAAAAGTTTAATTCATGTTGGTTCCCTTGTCTTTGTTCTTCTTCTCTGCCCCACGGCTTAAACCTAAGGGAATCAGGCATTTTACACAAGAGATTGTTTTTTAAAGTGAACTTCGCAAGCTGAACGTGGTCAGCAACATGAACTCAATGCATTTGGAACACCTACCGGACCCACGCACTCTTTCAAGCACCACTTTGAGCGCCCCAAACAAGTAGATGACCAAGTCATGTTGTCTTCCCACTCGGGGAGACACACCCCACAAAAGTTATGCCCCAAGGCGGCAACCATATGAGTTCCTCATTGTGAAGTTGACTCTCTCTGTCAAACTTCAATGCCGTTTAAACACAAATTCCCTGCAACACCAATTTTTAAAAAAAATGCTTTGCATCTGCTTGTCAACCCCTATAAAACAGAAACTGCTCTTCTGGACTGAGTAGGAATGAATCTGCATTCACACCACGTTCTGGTAGCCGTGACGGAAGAAACTGACAACAAGCCTCTTCTTTTGGCCCACCTGTAATCTTTATATGGTGCCTTAGGCTAGAGGTTCCAAATGGGGAGCCGCTGGCTGAATCAGACCGGAGGGCATGTGTTGTCAGGCTTACACCGCACTATCTAAATTTGAGCCAGTAGTTAAAACTTAGACAATATGACATGAAAATTCAGACTTTTCTGCTTGGCACAAGTCCAGAGGAGATGTGAGGAGCAGCTGACCCCTTTAGAAAGGGCATGTGCTTAAGTTAACCCCAGAGCCCTGTGGGCAGACCACGTACACCAGCAGGCGGCACACAAGTGAATACCCCACCCTCTGCAGCACCTGTGGTAAGGTGACGAGGGGAAGCTGGTTCCTTTTGCCTTCCTCCCGTTCTCTCTTCTCTTCCCACTGACCCCAAAGGATCATGGCATGTGGCAAGATGGAGAGAATTTTAAAGCAGACCTCAAACCCTTCAACAACACTTTTCGAGCCCAGATGACCGGGTCTCAGAACTCAAGGAGCTGTAGAAGCCAGTCCTTTGAAAGGGGTCAGGGCCTCCACATTAACGAGGCATCTGTTAATTCCCGATTCAGTGACATCAGTGTGCTGCCAAATTGTCTTGCACTGTGGTCACTCCCCTCTAACGAGAACATTTATTTGTGTCCTAAATTGAATGAAACTCAAGTCTCTTGATGAATTACAGGCCAGAGTACTTAGAGGAACCCAGGACAGAGACTTTCAATGTTTATCTGTGGTCCTAGTGGACCTGAAGATATTTAAAATGCTGCTGGAATCCTGGAGACAGAAAAGGGTTTCCATTAGAAAGAAGAAAGAGGGTTCCATACACAGCAAACCAGTGAGCATAACAGTTCACCGACACGATCCTAGAATGGATTTTAAAGGGAAAAGTGCATCTCTGTGCCCCTGGAAGAAAAATGATTGATCACTGTGACCCAGCTTGGGTTAACCAAGAACAAGTCATGTCAGCCTTGCCCTTACTTCCTTATTCTATGGCTTTATTAGTCTAGCCAAGGAAGGAAATGCACAAGACAGGAGATCTGCATTGTTCAAAGATAATTGGTACATGAAAAGGCCACTTAAATAAATCCACTTAGAAAGGAAACCAAAATTTCATAATAAATAATGAAAAAGGCTTTTAGTGGGACTTTACCCTGCAAAATGAAACTTAAAATTAAGAAAATAAGTTTTTTCCTTCTGTTTTAAAAACTATTTAGTTGACATATATTTACTGACCATCTATTATATGACAGCCTCTGGCAATGAAGATAAAGCAGTGAACAAATTAGACAAAATCCCTCCCCTCACTGGGTTTATAGTCTAAGGGAAGACAGGAAAAAATTTAAATACATAAATAAACAAAATAGTTGCAGGTAGTGATAATGATCATTGCTATGGGGCCAGCCCTGGTGGCCTAGTGGTTAAGTTTGGTGTACTCTGCTTCAGCAGCCTGGGTTTGGTTCCCGGGTGTGGACCTACACCACTCATCTGTCAGTGGCCATGCTGTGGTGGTGGCTCACATACAAAAAGAGGAAGATTGGCAGCAGATGTTAGCTCAGGGGGAAACTTCCTCAGCAAAAAAAAATTGCTATGAAGGAAAAAAGTAGGATTACCAACTAAAGAAGGCTGGAGGGTGGGGGCTGCCTTAGATGGGAGATGGAGAAGGCCTCTCTATGGACATGTCATTTGAGCTGAGATTTGATGATGAGAAGGAGTCAGGAAGCCACACTCCAGAGGAAAGAGTGATGCCTACCCAGAGACACTGAGGAGGGAGCCAGCTGGACACACATGTGGTGGCCGGAGAGTGAGCAAGGAGGACGGAGTGTTGAAATGAGGCGGGAGATGTGGGCACAAGTCAGATGATGGTCCTGGGAGGCCATGGGAAAGAGTTTGGATTTTTTAATGAATGTGATGAGAAGCCATTGGAGGGATTTAAGCTGAGGAATGACATAATCCAATTTAAATGTTTAAAAGATGACCATGGCTGCCTTGTGGAAATGGGATGGCCATGAAGGCAAGAGTGGGAGCAGGAACACCAGTTAGGAGGCTGTCCCAGAGGCCCTAGTGAGAGATGTGGCCACTGTGCTAGGTGGTGGTGGGGAGATGGAGCAGAGTCAATTCAGGATGTACTTGGAATGCCCAACAAAATTTGCTATTCCATTAGATGTGGGAGTTGGCAAAGTCAGAGGCATCAAGAATGACTCAAGATTTTGACTTGAAAAATGGCTGAATGACGCTGCCATTTACTGAGCAAGGGAGGAAAAGACTTGAGGAACAGGTTTGAAACCAATGGGTATGTTTTTGGACACCTAAGTCTGAGAGGCTATTAAACACTCAAGTGGAAATGTCAAGTAGACAGCAGGATATACAACTGAAGACCAACTCCACAGATGTAAATTTGGGAGTCAACTGCATGTAGATGATACTTAAAGCCAAGGGACTGGATGAGATCACTTAGGAAAGGGGAGATGCTGAAGGGAAGAGGACCAGAGAGAAGCTCTGGGCCACACCAACATCTAGAGGTGGGGCCTTAGAGGAAAAGCCTGGTAAGAGTACTGCCACCAGTTCATTCTTAGAAAAGGAACAACAACCACCACAAAAATGATCAATCCACGTGGAGGATTTTTTTGGGGGGGCATATTTTTCTGATAAAATTGTAAGATCATATAGTAACATGAAATTCTTCAATTAAGATTTGACTTTCACAGCACAATCAGAAATAGTATAACTTTGGGAAAAATATTTGAGGTGTTTGTTAATTTTCCCAGGTATCTGTCTCTCTTACCTCTTTGATGTTAAAATCATTCTCATTTTAAGTGTCTTTTTGGTCCTCATCCTCATAAGATTTTCTCTGATCTAATACTGCCATTTCCTCATTGTCAATGGCTTTGCAAATGATTAGGGCACTTCCCCAAAACTGCTTTCCTAATCTTGAAACCTTGCTTATTTTGCAAGACTGACAGTTTCACTTTGCCGTCAATTTTTATGTTATTTGCGTTGTATTTGCATTATGATGTTGTAGCCTGACATCTATAGAGAGAATAATGGACAAAGACTTTGACCCAGTAGACAGGGGCAAAAGCTTGGTTTTAAAAGGAAGGGATGTGTCTGTGTGGTCAGTTTTTTAGGGATTAATTTTATGTCATGACGATGTTAGTTGCCTAGAGTGGAGACCACTCACTGTTCACTAAATCCATTCTCCCCATCTTTAAACACTTAACTCAACAGCATTTTCCTACCTACCATTTGGCCTAGTGTGGCTTTGTTGACTAAGTGAGCAGCAGTGATATGCCATTTTCAGGCCTGTCTCACAAAAACTTCCCACATGTGCTCCTTTATGCTCTTTCCTCTTTTGTGGCTGGATGCAGATGACAATGCCCTGGAGAATGTAGATCCGTGAAGTGAAGAGAAGAACCTAGATCCCTGAGTGACTGCATGGAGGAGAGTGTCCTCACCAACCTGAGTACCCTGAATTGTTGTTACCTAAGCTACAAATAAAATTCCATTGTGTTTAGCCATTAAACATTGGGGTCTATTTGTTTCTGTGGCTTAGCCTATCCTAAATGACACATTGCTCTACTTAACTTCAGGAATGGGCTAATGAATACCCAGTAGTGAAGAGCCCCTTATATATTTCAGCAAGACAGCTGGTATGTTGTGACTTCCTATAGACAAGCTGAGAAACATGGGTGGTTGGTAGCCCAAGTCAGAGAAGCAGTGACTGACTAGACAACCAAACCTAAAGGCTAAAGAATCACTGTCCAACCATACACATTCCTTTGGCCTTGATTCTCAGTGCTGTCCTTTCAGCATCTGTAGCAATGACTCAGATGAATACAGTGAAGGCACACTTCTCAAACTTGCAGAAAACACGACACTGCAAGTGGTACCCCGGATTGCACATCATGATTCACAAAGATCTTGGCATTGGATTCTCATTCTGTTGCTGTATCATGACAACTATAAAGTAAATAACTGACAAAGATTTTGACCCCATATGCAGGGGCCGACATTCAGCTTTTAAAGGAAGGGTCAGTGGGCCAAAGAGAACATAGTGAAATTCACTGGGGCTAAATATAAGGTCCTGAACTTAATTTGAAATAAACTAGAACAAGATGGAGAAGACATGGCTTAAGACATCACATTTTTAAAAAAGATTTAGATGCTTTAGGCTGCATTACTAAAAGTATTGTGTCTAGAATGAAGAAGTGATAATTTCACTTTTCTCCACCTAAGGGAGACTCCCTCCTGGAGTTTTGCAGTCAAGTGCTGCACTAGACATGAAATGTGTTCAGAGGAGAACACTCAGGACTATGAAAGGACAGGGATACGGATTTTAGTTTTATAAAATTAATTTTCTGTTGGTTGAGCTGCTGCAGTAGATAGTGAGTTCCCTGTCTCTGGAGGTGTTCAAATAAGTTAGCCATATGAAATTACTGATATTCAGTCATTTTTGACCTACAAGAATACCAATTTCATACGGCTCAACCCAACACTTGGTGGAAATGGTAGAGGGTGAGTCAAGTAATTGACAGTATTTTAAGAGCAAGTGACAGAAATACAGCTCAAATTGGCTTCAGCAAAGGAAGGGAGGGCTGAGAGTGGAGGGGGAGATGTATTGGTTCATGTAACTTAAAAGTCCAAAGAAATTCTAGCTTCAAGTATGGCTAGATCCAGGAATCTGTTTCACCGTCTCCATCTCTCCTCCCTGCTCTCCTCTGTACTGGCTCTATTCCCAGACTGTCCCCTGTGGTGGACAGTTGGGCACCAGCAGTTCTAGGCTCAGGTTAAACCAGTTTAACAACCCCAACCAAGAGTCTCTCCTCACCAATTCCTGGGACTGACTCTTACTGAACTGACTTGGGTCACATGTCCATCCCTGACTCAATAATTGAGGCTGGGTTGGTGGGAGGTGGAAAGGAGTAGAATTACTGGTTGGCTTGGTCTTCATTACAAGTTGATCCTGGAGTCCACATGAGGTGGGATGAGAAGAGAGGGGTTCAGCCACATGGGCTGAAGTAAAGAAAAGGTGGCTTTCCAAAACAAACAAACAAACAAAATGAGGTGCTGCAGGCTAACCTGAATGATGAAAAGGACCAGCCAAGCTAAGATCTGGGGGAGGTGTGTTCCAGGCCGAGAGGGCAGCTGGTGCTGATGGAGGAATGAGCTAGGTGGGTTTGAGGAACAGAAAGAAACCAGTGTTTCAATTATCGACTGATGTAAACCAAATCACTGAAACTTAATGGCTTAAGATAATAACCATTTTATCTCTCACAGTTCTGTGATATGACTGGACTCAGCTGGGCAGTTCTCTGCTCCATGTGATTCTGGCTGACTGCAGTCTGGAATATCCAAGATGGCTCACTCGCAGGGCTGGCAGTTGATGCTACAGGCTGGGGCTTATTTGGGACTATGGCCCAGGATTTCTCAGTTGTCCTCCACATGGCCTCTCTGTGAGGCTTTTGTTTTCTCACAGCATGGTGGCTGGATTCCAAGAGAGGAAGCAGAAGCTGCCAATCTTATTAAAGCCTCAGCTCAGAAGTTCTAGGACATCAATCCTACCACATTCCATTGGCCAAAGTAGTCACGAAGCCAGCATATTCAACAGGTGTGACATCAGTGTATAGGATGGAAGAAACTGGTGGCAACCCTACTGGGAGGCTATCTACCCCAGCCAGTGTGGCTGGACCATAGTGAAGGGCAGAGTGATGTGTGACAGGATTGGAAAGGTAGAAAGGGACTACATTGGGGTCAGCAAACTGTGACCCACAGACCAAATTCAGCCCACTGCCTGATTTTGTAAATAAAGTTTTATTGGAATACAGCCACATTCACTTGTTTACTATATTGTCTATAGCTGCTATCTTGCTACAACAGCAGAACTGAATAGCTGTAACACAGACCATATAGCTCCCAAAGCCTAAAATATTGACCATCTAGCCCTTTACAGAAAAGTTTGCTGACCCCTGGGCTAAGTCATGGGGTGTCTTATAAGTCTTGTTGAGGGACCTGAATTTTATTCTAAGTGATGGGAAGCCATTGGAGGGTTTTAAATCAGTGAGCCACACCATCCGACCTCCATTTTCAAAAGATCCGCTCTGGGAATGGATTATAGGAGCATAAGAGTGAAAGCAGGCAGGCCAGTAGCAGGCCATGGCAGTCATCCAGATGAGAGACCAGAGAGGAGAAAACTGAGAGAAGTAGAAGAATTTGGCACATGTATTGAGGAGAGGAAGCCCACGGGACTTGCTGAGCCACTGGATATGGAGAAGAGAGAAAGAGGAATCAAGCATGACTTCCAAGTTTTTGATCTGAGCAACAGGGTTAATGGTGGTCCCATTAACTGAGAAGAGAAAGACCCAGGGAGGAGCAGGTTGGGAGAAAAGAGCACCAAGTGTTCTGCTTTGCACATACTAAGTTTGAGATGTTTGTCAGGCATCCAAGGGGCAAAGTCAAGTAAGCAGTTAAATACTTGAGTCTGGAGCTCAGAGTACAAATTTGAGAATCATCAGTAAATAGTACTGAAAACCAGAAGCCTGGAAGAAATATCTCCAGGGAAATGGTGTGGAGAGAGCCCTAGGATGGGCAAAAACTAGAGGCCATCAGTGCAGGGGAGTCAACAAAAGAGATTAAGGAGTGACTCTAAGGCAGGAGGGAGCTGGAAGACTGTGGTTTCATGAAAGCCTGAAAAGAATATTTCAAGCTGGAAGGAGTGGTCCATGATGAACCCCAGTAGTTGAACGCTACTGGGGGAACAGGGAAGTGACCACCAAATTTGGTCTCTCTGAAACTTTGATCAGAGCAATTTCAGTGAGTAGGGGGTACTGAACACTGGCTGGAGGGTTTGAGGAAAACATGGGATGTGGGCAAGTGGAGACAGCAAACATATAGAGACCTTTTTTGAGAATTTCTGCTGCAAAATGAACAGGTGAAAACCACAGATGTCCACTCCAGGCTCATGGCCTTTAAAGTCCCTTTCGATCCTGAGGAGATTTGATTCCATGAAGCACCTACTCTGTGCCAGCTCATTACTTGTCTGTGATGTGATGAGGAATCTCTTCCTGGTGGCTCATTGGGAAGTTGGATGGAGCACAACAAAAATCCATACCTACAGCTTCAAGAAAAAAACAAAATGAAAAAGAAAGATTGTGGCCACCGAGGGGCAAGTGTAGATGTTCAAACGGGTTTCTCCATGTTGAAGGAAGACCTGCAAACCCATCAGGCCAGCAGTTTCATTTCTGCTGGGTGTGCACATGAGCTCTTCCTTCCACGCTCCCCAAGGAAGCTGGTTCATGCAAACTTCTGAAATTTGCTACCAAATATAAATGTGCGACCCAAAGAATAAGCAGATTTCTGTAATCAGGACACAAATGTATCTTGTAGAAGGGTACAAAGTATCACGTTTCAAATTTTTTTTTCTGGAAAACATTTAGTTTCTCATGATAAATATCCAGGACAAAACACTCACACTCATGCACACAGAACCTATTGTTATTTTAAAATATATATTTAATCACAGACTGTAAGGAAGATGTGGAAATAATTTTATATCTAATTCTATTCCCTGATGGTCTTCAAAAGAGATTATTGACCCTGAAGTCTGAGTTCTGAACCATTTGCTACCCTAGTTTATAGAGATGCAGGCTGACCTGCCTTCCTGGCTCTATAAAAAGGTGTACATATAATCATAACTGGAGCCATCTCTCTCTTTGCCCATGAACTAGTTTAGAATCCCAGATCTGCTCTTCACAAAGCTGTGTGACCCTGAGTAACCCTGTCTCATCTGTCAATTGGTGATAATAGATCTACTTTGCAGTTATGTATTAAATAAGCTAATGTGAGTAAAGGTCTGTGTACATATTCTGAGTACAATCAGTGGTAGCTATCATGAAGAATAATATCTATGGGTACGTCCAATCCTTAATGAAAAGGCCAAGCTAATTCATGAATTAATAAGAAGGGTCCCAGCTCTCCTGGGTTATCCTATCCCATAGTCCAGGTTGTCTATCTGTCTGTCTGTTTTAAGAATGATCTTGGTGCTTTGGGAATCCTATAGTTGGCAGCGTCATTTTAAGCAAATACCTTCAGGAGTCCCAGGCTTTAGGAGGTCATCTGTTGACATGAAGTGTCTCCCATAAGTGGTGCCCACACACAGGCAGTCCGAAGTACAGGGGTGGGGGGTTAACACTCCCAAGGCAACTCTCAACCATTGGAGGAATGGGAATTCAGAAGAAAAGGCCCAGCCTCCAGTCCTTCAGAGGTACACTCTGGGGGGCATTCTACACCACTGCTCAGAGGGTGTCCAGCAAGAGTGAGCCCCAGTTGCCCACAACAATAACCAGTGGATTAACACCTCCTTTACTGGCTTTTTTCTCCTCACTCTCCCCACTCCCTCACTTCTGCTTCCTAGGTTCCCCTCCCCAAAAGGCTACCTGCACCCAAGACCCAAGTCTCTATCTGAGGTCTTGTTTTGGGAGAACCTAAAGTAAAACATGCATAAAGGAGCATGATGGGAGGGTTTTTTTTTTTTTAAACATTCGAAATAAAGTTTCTCCTTTGCTGAAAAAGAACAAAAAGGGAAACTGACACTATTGGAAAGAGGAGCTGTCCTTGAAGCTGCAGAAATGGGAATTCAGTTCTGACCATTGGTAACAAAGTTAAGCCTCAAAACTGACTGTTAGTACAGGCCAGGATCTGTTGATGGCTGGGGAGAAATAGCCTGGCTGATTCTGGGTGTGGAAGTATTGCCTATTCCCAGTCCGAGTGCAGGGGCTGCAGGTGGAATGTGTGGATGGGAAAAGGCTGTGGGGTGACAGAGACAAATGTTCAAAGCAGATCATGGAGGCCTGGGAAGACCGAACTGAGGTTACAGAGTCAGAGAACAAGGTGGGTAAAGCAGACTTGTGAAGCAGAAGTGGTCTAGATTAATTGCAGGGACCAAGGGCCAAGGAAAAACCTTCCATCCCTTTCCAACATTTGTGTGAGGGGCTTGCCCCAGAATAATGCTTTTAACAATCCCAGCAGATCTAATAAAAACACCTCCCCTGGCCCTGGGTCTATTTGTATGGGAGGAAAAGAAAAGGAAGAGGAGACAGGGACAAAAAGCAGTTGGGTCCAGTAAAGACACCTGCATCCCCAGGGCATGATTTTAACTCAGAGAAAGGAAGAGTAAAACAAAAGGTCATCGTTAGCAAGGGGGATTTCCAAGAACAATCAACAGTAACCGAGAAATCAATCACCTGCCTTCCTTCCTGCTGATTTTATGAGGCTGCTTTATTCTTATTTGGATTTGTGGGTCTACAGAAAAAAATGCAGTTACAGTGTTTCTGGGCAAAGAAATATTTTTCCAGGTGCTACAGCTGCAGAACAATTTTAATTCCACAAGAAAGCTCGGGGGTCAAAGTTGGAGAGCAAATATTGTGGAATAAATCAGATTCTCCTGCAATGGATAGCAAATTAGAACCCATCAGCGAATCTGTAGAATGAGAATCTTGACAGTACTTCAAATGGTTGTGTTATTCAAAGCTGGACGACCTCTATCTACCCCCAATCATACCAAACCAAAAAAGCCCACCTGAGACGCTCTCAAACTGTAGGTCTGTGTCTGTAAGGCTGTAGTTTCTACATGGCTGCTGGTAACTTTTGTTCAATAATTACAATAATCAGATAGACCTATTAGAGTAGATTATCACAACTGCTCCTTTTCGAGGACAGGATGTAGGACATGTCCTGATAAAGGACATAACCTTTAATCTTAACTAAATTCCTTGCTTCATAATTTCTAGTCTCAAAATGACTCCTTTGCAATGTTAATTTCAAACACAGCTGGGTGTGCTGCCCAGGGATTTAACCACCAAGAGCTACAAACGAAACTCATTGAGTACATTAAAAAATTCCTCAGCACCATGTGAAAAGTTAGTTTAAAAAAGTGAGGATCATAGAGATGAGTGTGCTTTTAAAATGGAACACAATTCAACATGTACCTTTACATGTTTGTTTGTTTGTTTTGATTAGCAGTGAATGTTTGCATGAAAACCAACCGTTCTCTCTTTACAAATAATCTTGAGGTCTTTGGAGTATCATCTGTAAGCAGAACGCCTCTAGGCCTGCGCTGTCCAATACAGTAGCCATCTGTGGCTACTGAGCACTTGAAAATGTAGCTACTCTGAATTGAGATGTGCTATAAGTGTAAGACACATATCAGATTTAGTATGAAAAAAAGAAGGTAAAACATCTCATTAGTAATTTTTTATATTGATTACATGCTGAAATGATAATACTTTGGACATATTGGGTTAAAGAAAATATATTACTAAAATTAATTTCACCTGTTTCTTGTTACTTTTTTACGTGTCTACCAGAAAATTTAGAAGTAGAGATGGGTGGCTCCCGTTGTACTTCTCTTGGATGGCACTGCTCTAGCTGGTCTGTACAGCAGGGGTTTGGGGCAGTCTGTTGGAAGGGAGCTCACGAGGCTTGCCTTGAAGTTCCTTTGTAAAGCAAGTGCAGTTTTTCCCTAGAGCTGGTGTTTGGGAGGTTTATTTGTGGGGCTGCTGGAGGTACTTGCAAGGGGAGGTGCTAGAACTCTTCCAGTCTCAGTGAGCTTTTCTATCCCACGGTCACCAGAGATATTGTTTTCTAACCCTTCCTCGCATTTTAGAAATGGTGTGGCAGTGCACAATTTCTCAGGGCTTCTCTTTCTGTCTGTCAAACAGCTTTATTGTATAATTTACATATCATAAAATTCATAGTTTGATGAGTTTTACTACATTTGCACAGTTGTGCAACCATCACCATAATCCATAATCCATGGAACAACTCCATCACCCTGAAAATTTTCCTCATGCCCATTTAGATTCAATCTCTGTTCCAGCAACCACTAGAAAACCACGGGTATGTTTTCTGTATCTAAGTTTTGCCTTTTTTTAATGGAAATTTCATATAAATGGGATCATACAACACATGGTCTTTTGCTTCTGGCTCCTTTCACTCAGCATACTGTGTTTGAAGCTCATATTCCTTCTCCCAGTCTCAATTTTTCAGCCTATTTTTAAAGGAAACGAAAATAGGTGGTAGGAAATTCTGGGAAATTCCTCAGTAACTTGGTCTGAGCCTAGAAAAGTTGCCAAGGGTAATGAGAAGTACACTGCAAGTTTCATGTCACCAGGGATTTGACGATAGGACACTGTTGATCTCTCTTTCCTCCTGTCTTAAAAAGAAAATGAACAGTATTGGCAAAACAATATTCATTTCCCCATTTTACCTTCCTGTTCTTGCCTATAACCTTACATAATTTATACATTATTGTACTCATATTGTACATAAAAATGTGGTATTCTACATTTCTTTTCCTTTACCATTGAGTTTTGTGTGTGTGTGTGTGTGTGAGGAAGACCAGCCCTGAGCTAACATCTGTTGCCAATCTTCCTCTTTTTTTCTGAGGAAGATTGGCCCTGGTCTAACATCCGGGCCGATCTTCCTCTACTTTATATGGGACGCCGCCACAGCATGGCTTGATAAGGGGTGCATATGTCCGTGCCCGGGATCCGAACCTGCAAACGCCAGGCCGCTGAACTGTAGTGTGCAAACTTAACCACTACGCCACCAAGCTGGCCCCAATCAGGTATTTTTAAAAATAATGATGATAAATTTGCTCTCCAGGATCCACACTCTCTCACCAGGAAACTGAGCAGATGTAACTGCTTTTTATGGAATTTAACACCGTGGCAGTCATTCATTTATTCAATGAAGTGCAAGCTCTTATAGCTCTCCTTATAGTGCTGAAATCTAACCAGATGAGTCTAACATCCCACGGTCCTAAGATTTTGCATTGCAAGTCATGGTGTTTGTTTGATTAACAGACAACAGCAAAAGAGAAACACTCCAGGAACTCAATTTTCTTTGCTAATAAGCAGGTACCAAAATAATGAATATCTTCAGACGCCACTCCTGCAAATCACTGAAAAGTTTACCCATAATAATATGTGGACTTTGAAGAGTGGGTGGGTAGAGTTTCTGATAAACACACCCTTAAAGTCTAAATCACACATAAGTTGCTAAAGGAACCACCCGTGAAAATCACAGACTGTGACAAGCTGGGTAGAGAGGAAAGAGAAGTTGAAGATCCAAGCTGGGGTCGAACATCTTTCAGTCACATTTTTAATCAAATAAAGTCTAAACTAATCTGTTTTATGTCTCTTTTGCTTTTAATGGACAGGTGTGTTTAACTTGCCTATCCCCCACTGAAGCAGACATTGTCAGTGCCCCACCCTATGGTCACCTGAGGCTTTGGAAGACAACTCCTGTACACACTGGCCTTCTCCCTCAGGCCCCTGGGTCTCGATGCCTAAGGGCTTTTTCTGCCACAGCAGCATGCTGGGCCCACCAAGACCAACCTCCAGGACAGCCCTCCAGAGATGAGGGATAAGAGCTAGTGGACAAGTCCACCAGCCCCTTCCCCCCTCATAGGACAATTGGAAGTGTGTCCTACACAGCCTCTCAGGGGTCCCCAGCAGGACTGAGGACCAGCTGCCCTCAGAAGTAACTGCTCATTAACTCACCCTTTTCGGCTTTTCTCTCTTCCCTATCTCACTTCCCCACTTCTTCACTCTGCTTCCTGGGATCACTTCCCAAATATACTATTTGCCCCAAATCATTGCCTCAGAATCCACTTTCGGGGGAACCCAACTAAGACATGTACCAACATTTTAGATATGTATAGACGATTACTACTTTTTGGCAGAAATTTCTGGGTCATCCTTAGAAAGACCCAAAGAAACCAAAATGACGAGAGTTGTACCAAATAGTGGCTCTGTTCTCACGCAGTGTCACCTAAAGTTACCACACCTCCCTAATTATATTGTAAACACACTGTGACTGAGACCATGGGGGCAGGGACATGCACTCGGCAAAAGCTTTACACACATTAACTGATTTAATTATCACAACAACCCCATGAAGTGAATACTATTATTGTTCTCATTTTATAGAAGAGGAAACTGGGAGGTTGAAGTAATTTGGCCCAATTCACAGCAGGAAAAGGCAGAGTCAGGATTCCAGCCCAGGCAGCCTGGTTCCAGATTCTCAGAGCGTAGCCTCTGACACAGCCCTGAGTGTGTGCAAGGTGTTTGATAAATGCTTGCTTGATTTGGGAGTTACCACACGCAGAGAAAGGAAAGAAGATGCTCTGAGTAATATCTTCAAATGTCTAAAGGCTTTGAGCCACGAACCCCTTTGGTGGTCTGGTGAAGTCCATGAAGTCTTTCCATAATATTTCTTTCTAACATTTCTTTCTAATATTTTTAAGTGCATAACAGAAAACACAGGATTACAAAGGAAACAAAGGATATTGAAATGCATTTATCAAAATACTACCAAAAATTGTGATATAGCAATATATACATTCACCCTCTGGGGGTGATTACGCATTGGAATGGGCTTCATAAACGTGTTGAATCTCAATCATTAGGCTGTGACAGGAATGGGCTGAGCTGTGCAAATGGCTGGATGGTTTCAGGACAGACATCAACGGTTGGCTCCAAAGACCTGAACTACAAGACCTCTTGCTCCAAGTCGCCCTCCACCTCCATTAACCTTCTACAACACAGGTTTGATTGTATTTCTCACCGATTCTAAGTCTTTCAGTGCCGGCCCTCCACTGTCCCCAGAATAAGTCTAGGATGCCCCGGATGACACTGAAGGCCTGTGTGATCTGAACCCAATAATTACCTTACTAATCACTGTCGAGTGCCTCCCACATTCTCCACGCTCCGGCCACAGTAAATTCCCTGCTTTCCCGCCTCCCTGCATGCTCCACACACTTCAGGGGCTCCCTGCTTCCTCTGTCTGGAATGAGGGAGCGAGCACCCCAGGGCAGAGTCCTTCCCCCTCAGCTGAAACTTTGCAAAGTCTTCCCCATAATCCCTCTCTCAGGTAGAATTAGTCACTCTTCCTCCAAGCGCCAGTAACTCTTTCCACATGCCTCTAGTATAGCATAATTAACACATTACATTACAGCTATTGTGGACGTATATTAGGGCCTACTACATGAACAATACCTCATTAATCTTAAGCAGGACCCAGCAGAATATCTAGCCCAGGATGAGAGTTCAATTAATGTTGGTTAAAATTGATTTGAGGGTGTGATGTGGGTAGTTCATTTGATACAAGTTTGAGATAACCTTCATGGAGTGTCTCAATATTTCCCATGAAAGATCATGGATCTTTGGGAGTCTGGGAACAAACCTTGAAGCAGCCCACCAAAATCATGAAACTTCCTTGAAGACCTGTATTATCTTAAACTTTTGGGGGGGCCGGCCCCATGGCGTAGTAGTTAAGTTCGGCACACTGTGCTTCAGTGTCCCGGGTTCACAGGCTCAGATCCTGGGCGTGGACCTACACCACTTGTCAGCCATGCTGTGGTGGCAACCCACATATAAAATAGAGGAAGACTGGCACAGATATTAGCTCAGGGAGAATCTTCCTCAACAACAACAACACATTTCATGTAAAACTGGCTATCTCTTCCATAAGGTATTAACATTTATTATCAAAGTAATGTTACTGACTTTGCCCAAATTTTTAAGTAAAATGGACATTCCTAAAAAATCTGTCTTCTGTCTCCTCTGGTTTATTGTACCCTCTGGCCTGCCAATAACCCCGTGAGTGCAGGTACCCAGGTTGAGATGCAGGGACCCAGAGGGCTCCTCCTCTTGACCCTAGAGGTGAGGGTAACATTTGGTTGACTTTAACTTGAAGTCCCAGGAGAACCCTCCTCCCACCTCCCCCAGGCAGCTGATGCTAAATGGACCACATCTAGCAGGCCTCTGCCTGCCAGAAAACAGTTCAGATGAGTAATTATTCCACAACCTATCCATTTTCTAATCTTTCTCCAAAGTCTTTCAGGGATGACTCATTCTGTGAAGTCAAACAGCTGTTGAGTTTTCCCATGATGTCCCTTTGTGTTTGTTGTTATTGTCTTCATGATTCTTTTGTTGTTGTTGAGACATTATCGACCATGACACGTGACTTCCTTCTTGCCCTTACAGGGCACACTTTTTTCTCTTCTTTGACTGAGGAGGGCCTCAGCATATGCCCAAGTTCTTCCCTTCTATTTGACCTTGATCTACTTCTTTAAATTTTAACTGTGGTGGAGTGGAAAGAGCATGGATTTTTGTGTCAAACAGAGCCAGTTTCAGTCCTCGCTCTACTACTAACTGGCTATATAATAGTGTACAAATAGTATAACCTCTCCCATCCTCATTATACTCATCAGTAAGAATGGGAACAATCATATCTATTTTCCAGGATGTTGTGAGAACTAAATGAGGTCAGGTCTGCAGGAGCATCTTATACAGTATTTGGCACTGAGTAAATGTGCACTCAATAAATGTGAATTTTCATTTTCTTCCTTCTACTAGAGCGAAAGTGGCCTGAAAACCTGGGTTGGTGTTGGTGCCTAATGAAGAGCCCGTCACATTGAAATCTGCAGATGGCCACTTCCCACTCGGGGGCAGGATCTGTGCCTTTTCCTCAGTATCTCCAGCTCCTACCCAGCATGGGGTGTGGCATATAGTAGGGATTCAACATGTCTGTTGACTGAATGAATCAATAAATGAACAAAGGAATGGGTGAATACATTCTTCCAGAATGACAAAGGATTTAAGATGAATAACTAACTTATGTCAAAGTAATCAAATAATTTGTAATATGTGAAACATCTCCAAAAACTTTTCCAATCCCTATCCACCTGACTGTACGATAACAAGTTGGTGATGAAAGTCTACCACACTGGGGGCAGGGGGCATGCAGAGAGTGGCAGAGGCCTTGAGGACTTCAAGCATCCCATAATGCCAGAGCAGGAGGACTAAGCAGATCACTCAGTTGCAGGAGTTAATTGTTAGGCAATCAGGAGTTGGCAGTGGAAGGCGTGAAGAGGAGTTGCTCTATAATTACTATTGTTTCAGCATAAATACATGTTTTTTTCTGGCGAGTAATTGCTGTCTTTCTGGGTTGCAGCCGTTGGTTCTGACTGTGGAGATGTCTTTGAGGAATGGTTTCAGATGACTAAGCTCAGCTTTGCGTTACCAGATGAGTTGCTGCAGTCACCGTCTCTGGCCTCAGCAGCAGCCTCCCAGCCTGCTTTCTGCTTCCACCATTGCCCCATCACATTCCATTCTCTACAACACGGCTGCAGTGACATTTCCAAACTATGAATCAGATCTTATGAACCTCCCTGCCTAACACTTCCCATTCCTATTTCCTTTAGAACAAAAATCCAATGCCTCCGTGCCTAGCACCCAGCCGCTGCATGGTCCAGTCCTTGCCTACCTCTCCAACGCCTTCGCTCACTGAGCTCCAGCTGTACCAGCCCTCACTTGGCTCCTCAGACACACCGAGCCCATGCCCACCTCACGGCCTTTGTACTTGCTGCTCCCTCAGTCTGGAAAGCTCTTCCCACTCTTCTTCACAAGGCTGGCTCTTCCTCCTCACTCAGCTCTCAGATTGTTTCATTCCCCAGAATGCCCTGCCCTTTCTGAGCTAACTTAGCTCTCTTCCTTCCTTTCTGTTCCTCTACATTCTTATTTTTTCCATATCACTTATGACTACCTAAAATCATCTTGTTTATTTTTTTTAGGGCTGTTTTTGTTAGTTTTCCCTTCGCCTGATGGAATATAGGGCTCTGGGGTTTATATCCATCTGGTTCACTGCTCTATCCCCGGCACAAAGTGGCCATAATAGACGCTCAATGATTATTTGTTAGGTGAATAAATAAACAAAATCTGCCTCACTGAGAATAAATAAGCTCATGTAGCAAAATCTCCGTCACCTTCTCCCCATTGTTCGCTAGAAGACGGGGCGGCATTTTTTCTGCCAGGTGAAGAGAGCAGAGCCTGGAGGAGGGAGCTCAGAGGCTGCCACACGCTGCTCCCAGGAATGTGACCTCTGAGAAGCGATGACTCCGCACGGCACCGTTGTTCCTGAAGGTCCTTGAGAAGCCCTGAAACCACCCGGAAACTCTGAAGAGCCGGGACACCTGAGAGCGGCTGACGACCCCCCGCCCCAGGAAATGTCACCATCACCTCTTCGTTCTTCAGGAGGCCCAGAGAATGAACTTGTTTGGTTACTGTCATCATAGCTAACGTGAACACCAATTTGGATTCCTGCACTAGTCAGCCCTCTGTCAAGAGTACTGGTGGTGTTTCAGGAATAACTCAGTGACGATGCAAAGGGACTCTGGATATCTAAGCAAAATGGGAATCCACTGGAAAGATATCAGGGCTCACAGTTCCAGGAGGGACTGGCATGACTAAGCCAAGGAAGTAAGGAAATGTAGAGCAGAGTAGGTGGACCATGGGGACAGGAAGGCAAGCCAAGAACGTCACAGGGGCAGGAAGCCCATCCCGTGTCCTGGGCACATTAGGTGGGCCCAGCCTTCTCTCTTCCGCTCATTCCAGGGCTGAGAAAGGGCAAATCGTCCGAAGCAGGATATCCCCGGATTACGGAAGCAGTGCAGTTTCCCCTGCAGGCTCTGCCTGCTGAAAAATGAAGAAGTGACGCTAACAGCTTCATCATCCACCTCCAGAGCACCTGATCAGGCCTAGGCCTTGCCAGGACTAGAGGGGCAGAGTGGACCCAGCAAGTCTGGGCTAGGCCTGACCTGCAGCAAAGTGGGCATCACACACACACACGCACACGCCTTCAGGGACCAGCAGGGCAGGGCAGCCAGCCGGGTGAGAGACAATGCAGGGGTGATGCCTGTGCCAAAGTGGACACTGACCCACCTAAGGCGTCCCGTCCTAGATGTATTTGTGATACAATAATGCGGTTTCTCTTCTTTAACGTCTTGATGCAATGGATTCATCGGTGCATCTCCTAACTTTGAATCAACCTCTAGTGGTGTGAGGCAGTCAGCTCTTGGCAGCTTATGAGAGCCAACTGTTCTGAGTTTCAAGCTGGTTGAGGTCATGGTGGTAGCTTAAAATCTGCACCCTTCAGGGGCTGGCCCAGTGGCGCAGTAGTTTAGTTCGTGCTTGGCAGCCCGGGGTTCGCGAGTTCGGATCCCGCGCGCCTACCGACACACTGCTTGTCAGCCATGCCGTGGCAGCGTCCCATGTAAAGTAGAGGAAGACAGGCACAGACATTAGCCCAGGGCCAGTCTTCTTCAGCAAAAAGAGGAGGATTAGCAACGGATGTTAGCTCAGGGCTGGTCTTCCTCACAAAAAAAAAAAAAAAAAAAAAATTGCACCATTCTTTGCTAGAAGCAAAACTGGCTTAAAATTAACTACACTTGAAATTAGTTGTGGTGGGAGTATTGACACCACGGGAATTGACAAATGCTACAAAGCAGGCCTTTTTTTCTCTTTCCCAGAGAGGTGGTTGTTAAACCAGCACACTACTGCTTCTATTCTGGAAACAAACCGTGCTTAGTCTTATTGTACTATTTTTTATCATTACTGGATTTTATTTTTAATCATAAATGAGATTGGTCTGTAGTGTTTTTCTTTTTTGAAGGGTACATTCTTTGTCAGCTTTATTTCTTAAAGCTTTCCATATTTTTCTATGGCCCAGTTTAAATCTCTGATTCTCAATCATCTGGGGAGTGTTTTTAAATGCAGATGCCCAGGCCATGCACTTGATCAACTAAACCAGAATCTCTGGGGGTGAAACTCACATATCAGTATTTTTTAAAACTCTGTACATAATTCCAATGTTCAGCAAGGTTGAGAATCACTGCCCTAGCCCAGTGCTTCTTAAACGTTAACATACACAGAAATCATTTAGGGATCTTGTGAAAATGCAGGATCTAATTTAATAGGTCTAGGGTGGAGCCTGAGATTCTGCATCTCCAACAAGCTCCCAGTGATGCTGATGCCACTGGTCCATGGACCACATTTTGAGTAGCCAGGATTTGAATAACATTGTAATTATCTGTATCTTAAAGGTTAGATAAAATTCAGGTCTGCAGCCATTTCATTCTGATGTCTTTTCAACATCAAATTTCATTACCTTTCTAATATCCTTGTTAGTAATGTGTTTATTTAAATTTCCCAATTTTTCCTATGTCAATTTTGGTATTTCGCATTTTGCGAGAAATCTATTTTTTCTAGGTTTTCAAATTTACTGCCATAGAGTGACATTTAATAGTCTCATTATTATTTTAAACTCTTTTATATCTGAAATTATAACAATTCAAATTCAAAAGTTTAAACAAATATTAACTCAATCAACCAAATGTCTATGGGCTGACTGATCTTTGGGCTTCCAATTTGTGATCCTGCTAAAGACCCTCCATTATTCCAACCATTTCTCCAGCTTTTGAGTTGTCACTGACTCCCAGAGATTCTGTTATGCTATATTATCGAAGAAGTAATCTCAGAAACAGTTTCAGAGCTGAATTATGCTAACAATTATGTAATTCAATCATTTTATTTTACAGATGGGGAAACTGAGGCCCAGAGAGGCATTTGACTTAACCACAAGTAGTGGGAAGGTTAGAACCAGGGACATCCGGGAACCCAATAAGGACAGAAGATATGTTCCCTCGATATCCTTAGCATAGCTCTTACAACTCAACAATTCAAGAATGGTCACAGAATATGAATCATGTACAAGGCACGATGTTTATCTGGTACCCAAGGCCTTTTATGTTCAGACCACTTTTGTGATGTTCACAGCTTTTTTCCATGATCCCAAGGGGAAAGTGATGTTACTAAGAAACTAGTGATTGGAATGCTTTTGCGCTATTGGCGTGAATGTAAAATGGTACAGCTCCTGTGGAAAACAGTATGGATGTTCCTCAAAAAAATGAAAATCAAATTACTATATGATCCAGCAATTCCACTTCTGGGTATATACCCAAAAGAATTGAAAGCAGAGTCTCAGAGAGATATTTACCCACCCATGTTCTTGGCAGCATTATTCACAATAGCTAAAATGTGGAAGTGCCCAAGTGTCCATTGACTGATGAATAGATAAGGTATATACATACAATGGAATGTTATTCAGCCTTAAAGAGGAAGGAAATTCTGACATATGCTACAATATGGAGGCAAAAGAGGGAGCAGTTTTACCCAGAGCCCGTGAACATGCCCTCATTCACCACTCATGTGTCTGGGGTGTTCCTGTTGCTGATGCTGCTGCCACCATTAAATTCACTGCCTCTCCCATTGAGCAGAAAGCCAAAAGCCCACCAGCTCATGCTGTTGAAACTGCCATCAGAGCTGCTGGAGCCCTTAGTTACCCTAGCCACCACTGCTGCCCCCACCCCAGGACCCCCACACTGCAGAGCCCACAGCCACCTACCAGAGCTGCTGCTAATGTCACAAACAGGAAGAAAAAAAAAGCCTCCCCTCCTCCTGCCTCCCAGCCAATCTCACACAAGCTCCTTGCACCAGCAGAACCTAACTGGCAAGGAACCCAGCTGGCAAGGAAGTTTGGGAAAGGCGGTCTCCAGACTGCCAGCCCCCGGAATACAGAGGAGACTGTGGAAAGGCAGGAATGAGGCTGAGTAACCACAGACAATATCCGGGAATAGCTACCAAGAGGAAGTGGTGAGGCAAGAAAGTGGCACCTGAAAGTCAAGTCTCGGAATTCAAACGCATCCCGCCAAGTAACAATCAGCAGCCCTGAGGTATCACAAGTTCCGTTTGACACCACCCTTTTCCTCTGTCTTCCCATAAGAACTACCTGGCCCAGAGGAGATTCTCCTCTCCTAGCCTCGGGGGGACAGCTGAAAGTTGCTGACACCCCTGCGGGAGATCTCTACGCACTGAAAGTCTTCTGTGTAAGCAAAAAGAGCCTAGACACCAGAGGCTCCCATTTCATTCTCAGGTTAGGAGCTGCGTTAGTCTGCTGGGGCTGCCCTAACAAAGTACCAGAGACTGGGCAACTTAAATAACAGACATTTATCTTCTCACAGTTCTGGAGGCTGGAAGCCTAAGATCAAGGTGCTGGCAGTTCGGTTTCTCCTGAGGTCTCTCTCTCTGGCTTGAAGACGGCTACCTTCTTGCTGTGTCCTCACATGGCCTTTTCTCTGCACGCACATCCCTGGTGTCTCTTCCTCTTATTATAAAAGGACTGTTGGATTACAGCCCCACCCTTATGACCTCATTTAACCTTAATTGCCTCTTTAAAGGCCCTATCTCCAAACACAGTCACAACGGAGGTTAGGGCTTCAGTGTATGAACTGAGAGGGGGACACAATTCAGTCCATAACAGGAGCCAAGTGGGTATTTGCCACTCTGAGAATAAACAGAGGCCCCGGCTTTTAAACCCTGGTCAGAAATGTGCTGAATCACTGCCCCATCTCTTCAACCCCGGTTAAAACTTATTTTGTCCTTCTATGCATTTATACCACAAACATTAATTGAGTTCCAACTGCACCAGGCACTGTGCTAGTATTGGGGACACAGATTTAGAACAAATCTAAGCCAAACACTGTTCTGCCTCCTGTTTGGGTTGGCTTTGAATGCTTTCTAACAATCTCCCACCATGACTATATTTTCCTGAGAGTTCACTCTTCTCCCTGCTCTTGTTGACACAATTGCTGCTGCCACCTAGAAGATATTATGTGCGTCCTAGAGCCTGGAACCACAGTGACAATCTCAGGCTGCACGTGTGCTCCCACCTTCTGTATAAATGTGTATGTGTTTCTTCTATTTTCCTGGTTTATTTCTTTATATGGTAGACACTGCTCATTATCTGGTTCAGGGAATATCAATCCTTGAACTTGGTTTATGTGTTTTGAGACTCTCAGTGCCCCTAAACACCTCACAGAAGCAAATACAAATATTTTTTGAAGGAAGGTACCTTCAATATAGGCCTCAAATAATTCAACACGGCAGATTTCTTGATATCTTTGGGAACAGGAAACTATAATAAGTGATGTAGTCTTCCCCAAACTAAGTAGAACTTCTAGGGAAAGATGCAATAACCAAAATACATATGATAAATAAATGATAAGCAATAGGATATATTGGAGTATATGAGGAAGCCATTTGGTGTAAAACTAATTCGGCCTGACCTTGTTTTTCCAAAAGGGCCTGACGTGGCCTGTTGAGCATGCATTATATGTACATCTGCTTAAAATATTTACTATGTCCCAAAGACAAGAATGATGACCTTAAAGATAGGGATGTAGTTTCCACCCATATCAGCATTTCTTGAAGGATAAGCATCTCTTCCTGGAAGCTAAGGATTAATTACCAACCTGCTGTGCTCACTTTGTGGCCACTGACCTGCTGACCACCAACCTGATGTGCCAGCTAAGCATCTCATGACGGTAGTAAAAGAGATATTTCTGTCACATGTGATGTAAGCTCTTTGTTCCAAGATGGTATATAACCACTCTATATATCCCACTTCTTTGGTGCCCCTCCTTCCTTGGGAAGGATGGCCCTGGGCTATAGTCCTCAAACCTGGCTCATAATAAACTCACCCCAATTTTGATTTATAGATTGATTATGGATTATTTGCATCAACACATACATACATACTAACATCAATGGATAAGTTTAACAGCAAAAGGAATACAACTGAAGAAAGAATTAGAGAATTGGAAGATGGGTCTGAAGAAATTACCCAGAGTGTCATTCCAAGAGACAAAAAGATGGAAAATACAGAAAAGAAGATAAGAGACATAGAAAATACACTTTTAAAGTCTAACATACATTTTATCAGAGACCTGGAAGGAGGAATGAGAGAGAAGGGGGCAGAGGCAATACTGAGGATGTACTGAAAGTCTGAAGAGGTGGCCTTCACAGCAGTGACCATGAGTAAGGGGCCTGCTGTGAAGAAACAGGTAGTCTCCATGCTTGTGCCTACTGGCGGGCACCTTCTCCTTGGAATCAGAGAAGCAGAATCAAAGGGCTGACTTCCACCTCCAGTCTCATCCTTGGCTACAATATTGCTCCTCCAGATGTCTTTTATTTATTTTTCATCTGTTTCCAGTAGGTCCTTATTCTATGTGTGAAAATGAAAAATCTAGTGTTTATTTTGATACAACACGTGTGAGACAGACACAATCTCTAGGCAAAAATATGTAGTTCAGTGAATAAGAGAGTGTTTTCCTTTTCTGGAATTGCTGATGTTAGAGACATCTGGGACAGGAAACAAATCCCTTTGGAGTCTGAGTGGCAGAGCTACCGCCACAAATGTTTGTGTGGTTTGCGCACTGCAGAAAGGTACCTGGTAAAAGGATAGGGGCCTAACAACCAGCCATGGCTCTGCTTGCCAAGCTGTGCACCCTGGCTAGGGACTATGTCTGCCAGAGGGCGCCTTCCACACAAAGGTGCTACACCAAGCTACACTTGGGCTACATTTACCCAGAGCAGAACCTTTTCCTATTTTGCTTACACAGTATTCATTCATTAATGGGGTTCCACCAAACTGTCCACTGGAGAAGTGTCTAATAAAAGACAAATCCATTCTTGGTTATTTCATAAAAGCCAGCCAAAGCTAGCTAACAGTGTGTGTGTGTGGGGGGGATGGGTAGAGCGTGACTTATAGAGTAACTGATTGCCCATGTTCACCTGGCACTGAAGGATTTCCTGTGATATAGGACTGCAATGCTAAAACCAGGACAGTCCTGGCAAACTGGGATGGGTGGTCATCCTACTTATGAGAATTCCCTCAAGTTGGGCAACTTTGGACTGTCACAACATGAAGGACTGAAATTCCTGGTGTTTGCCCTTTCTCTTCCCCTGTGGTTCCCTTGCTTTGTGCTGACCCCTATGTTTAAAGGGCACAGATCGTGTCACAGTGGGAGGAAGTCTTCCCATACAAAGCATGCATCTAATGGGGATGTTCCAGTGTCAACTCCTCAGATATCTTGGCTGACTTGGAAGGTGACTTCTTTTTTCCCACCCAACCCTCCCAAAGGTGCTGGCTTGACTGCTACTCATTTACTCTTACTCTTTGCACCATTCTGTCCTTTTTTTCTAACTCTACCCTGCATGTCCTCAGAGCACTATTTCTCCGTTCTTTGGATCCCTGAATACAAAAGGCTCCTCTCCCAATCTGACCCCCCAGGTCTACTTCTGAGCTTCTGACTGTTTTATTTAATTGTCTTCACCCTCCTGATTATAAAATTATATATATTTGTTGTAATACATTTAGTGAGTACAGAAGAGTATTAACATTTTATGATACTGAGTTTCTTACTAGTATTTTTTTCTCTGAATATTTTTACATAGTTAGACTAGACTATATAATTTTGTATGTGGATTTTTCTTTTTTTAACTTAACATTACAACATGAACATTCTATTAAAATACTAAAATTCTTGTTTTATTTTTCTATGAGAATGACATCAGTAAGATGGCATAATAGGGAGCTACAGGCCCTCCTTCCTCCGCAGAGACACTGAGTTAATCACAATATATGGACCAGGATACCTCTGTGAGAACTCTAGAGATCAGCTGAGAAGCTACAATACCCAGGCCATTGTAAAACCAAGAAAGAATTCCAGCAAAAGGGGCATGCTAGAATATATAGAGAACTTCTACACCTCAACAATAACAAAAAATCAAATAACTCAATTAAAAATGTGCAAAAGACTGGAATAGACATTTTCCCAAAGATGATATACGAATGGCCAATAAGCAAATGAAAAGATGATCAATGTCACTAATTCTCAGAGAAATGCAAATCAAAACCACAATGAGATATGGCTTCACATCCATTGGGATGGCTGCTATCAAAAATACATAAAATAACAAGGATGAATAAAATAGCAAGGATGTGGAGAAATTGGGACACTTGTTTCAACTGGTAGGATTATAAAATGGTACAACTACTACAAAAAAAAGTAGGGCAGTTCCTCATAAAATTAAAAACAGAACTACCATATGATCCAGCGATCTTACTTCTGGGTGTATAGCCAAAAGAACTGAAAGCAGGACCTCAAAGAGATATTTGTACCCCCATGTTCACAGCAGCACTATTCACAATAGCCAAGAGATGGAAACAACCCAAATATCCATCGATGGATGAACAGACAAACAAAATGTGGTTTACACATAAAATGAAATGTTATTCAGCCTTAATAAGGAAGGAAATCCTGTCACTTATATGAGGTATCTAAAGTAGTCAAATTCTTAGAAACAGAAAGTAGAATGATGGTTACCAGAGGCTGGGGAGAGGGGAGAAAAAGGGAAGTGCTGTTTAATTGGTATAGAGTTTCAGATTTGTGAGACGAAAATGCTCTGGAGCTCTGTTTCACAACAATGTGAATATAGTTATCACTATCGAACTGTACACCTAAAAATGGTTAAGATGGTAAATTTTATGTTATGTGCTTTTTTTATCAGTTTAAAAAAAAACAAATATTTTTCCTAAATATAACGTTCATTGCCTATATTCTATTCCATTGTATGGATGCACCTTAGTTGGCTTAACCATTTAGACCAGGGATCAGCAAACTTTTTCTTAAGGAACTAGATAGTAAATATTTTAGGCCTTGCTGGCCATAGTCTCTGCTGTTTATAGCATGAAGGGAGACATGAACAATATGCACCTGAGTGTGGTTGTGTTTCAGTACAACTTTATTTACCAAAATAGGAAGAGGGCTAGATTTGATCCATGGGCCATAGTTTGCTGAGCCCCTGTTTAGACTATTTCTAATACTTGGTATTATAAATAATGCTGCTAATGAATATCTCTGTGAAGAAGTCCATATATATGTATATATATATACACATATATGTATATACACATGTATATATATGTGTATATACATGTATATATGTGTGTGTGTGTGTGTGTATATATATATGTTAGCTTTTCTCTTAGGAAAGAATTCTAGAATAATGTTAATGGGAAAAAAGTATGGCTATTTCTAAGGTCCTTGATACAAACTCTGGGATATGGGTTGAAGTAGCTCTCTCAATAGCTACCTGACCCTGATTCAGCAACATCTTGGACTCTGCCCATAGGAATACCTGGAACTAACCTTTCTTTAGTTCTAAGCACACACCACCAAATTCAGCTCCCCCACACTGCCTCCATTCCTCCAGATCCTTCAGCCCCTTTACATTTGACAGTCATGCCAATCTATTTCCTCCTCAAATTGTCCACCAATCTCTATGTGCTACCTTTTCCCTCTCAACTTATTTGGTTAAAGATGCAGACTAAGTATATATACTTATTTCAGCTTCTTATGGAAATCCCACTAAAACGACAGCAAAAGGATTTTTTTACAGCATAAAAACTTAGATGATAAAATGTGGGGGGCTTCAAAGCAGAAGGATAAATAGCAACTGACTTAGTAGACCTGAGAGGCTGAATCTTAAGCCAATAGCGATGAAAGACAAGAAGCCATCAGTTTGCACTGAGAACTCCCAAAGACTTTTTGGTCAGGATTTGGTAGCGCCAGCTGTCTCTAGAAGTGTGGGTGCAGATGGGACTGAAAATAGGGGGCTGACTGAAAGTCTTTAGGGAGGAGTTCTACTCCCAAATCCCCTCCCCTTGTTCACACAGCCAGAAAATTGTATGTCCCCCACCCCAGAACAAGACTAGAGGCTAAAAACAAAAAGTCTCTGGATAAGGGGAGACTAGGCAAAATTGAGGATGGGCTACTATACTAAAAATAGTGTTATATTAAAAACTTTCACGATAAACTAAGTGAAAGGTCATGTGCCAAATGCTGAGATACTCCTCACGTCTTATGGCTTGGCTTCCAGATCATGGGTAGCTAGGATGGTATCCACCAGGCAGAGACTGGAAGATTATTTTCTGGAGAGTTCTAAAGATATCAAAATGTGGGTTATACAATGCAACAGCCCAGAGAGATCGCCACGCAGGGAAGCCCACATTGACAACTCCCCCTCATGCTCAGAGCTTTCAAGCAGCTTTTTTAGTTCCCCATTTTAAAATATAAACAGAAAACCAAGGATCACCATACATCTGAGAAAAGCCCCTAATAATAAAGGTAGAGACCAAAACAGGAAAGAAAAAAAAAAAGAGGAAACAGATTGTGATAGTTAATTTAAGGTGTCAACTTGACTGGGCCTCAGAGTATTCAGATACCTGGTTAAACATTATTTCTGGGTGTGTCTGTGAGGGTGTTTCTGGATGAGAGTAATATTTGAATCAGTAGACTGAGTAAGGCAGATTGTTGTCCCCAGTGCGGGTGGGCCTCATCCAATCTGTTGAAGGCCTGAATAGAATAAAAGGCGAGTAAGAAAGAATTCTTTCTCTCTGCCTGTCTTTGACCTGGGCCATTGGTCTTCTGTCTTCAGACTCGGACTCAGACTGGAACTTACACCATGGGCTCTCCTGCTTCTCAGGCCTTCAGACTTGGACTGGAACTATTCCATCTGCTCTCCTGCTTCTCCAGCCTGCTGACTGCAGATCTTAGACTTCTGAGCCTCCATAATTGTAAGCCAATTACTTATAGTAAATCTTTTAAATATTATATATATATATCTCCTATTGGTTCTATTTCTCTGGAGAACCCAGACTAATACATAGAGACTATGCATGGAGATGAAAACCTAAACCACACCTCTAAGGATAAAAATTAAAATTAAATCTTATTTCTCCCATAATGAGAGAAATTAAATATTAAAGAATATGATTTTGCCAGGGAAGGTTGAATTTTGGAGGGCCACAAATCATTGTAATATGTAAGATTTTTTTGCCATCCCCCAAAGAACCAATTTTCGCCCCTTTGGGGGACAATATTGGCCCTGTGGAGAATGCATGCTGAGAGAGATAAGAGAAGACATTACATCCATGAAACCAGAATAAGTTGCTATTTTAAAAATGAACATAGAAAGAATAAGAAAGGTTCCTGGAATTTAAAAATATGAAAGCAGAAATTTAAAAGTTAATGAAAGGATTGTGAGTTAAATCTCTCAGAAAGCAAAACACTAAGAAAGAGAGATGGCAGAAAAGGAGAAAGATTGTAAAATTATACCATCAGTTCAGGAAGTTCAATATTTTAATTTTAATAATAAGAATTCCAGAAAGAGAGCGAGAAAATATATGTGGGGTATGTGTATGTGTTGGTAGTAGGGAATCATTAAATAAATAATTTGAGTAAATTTCCCAAAACCAAAAGACATGCATTTCCAAACTCATTGCAGTCATGGACGGCTCAGCCCAACAGATGAAAATACCCGCATCTAAGGCACCTCACCATGACTCCAGAGCACTGGGAACAAAAAGAATATTCTAAAACACCCATTCTTATTCCTGGGAGGTGTCCTCTAGCTCCTGTGGGTAAAAATCTTAAAAGGTTGAAACGGCATTTCTAGTAGATTTGTCACACGATTTTAGTTCATTTAATATATGTTTTAGAAAGGAGTTCTGAAGATACTAGAGTACTTTTTTTTCTTAATGTAAAAGCAATATATGCTCATTACAGAAAACATGGAAATTTCAGAAAAGTTTACAGAAGAAAAAGTATCAGCTGTAGTTGAACAACCCTGAACTAAATACTGCAACCATTTTGGGTTGGTTCCTTCTTGTGTGGGTTTTTAAAAAATATATCATCTATCTATCCTTTTATAATATTTATTATTAAACATAATTGAAACCATTCTTATGTAGTTTTATATTCCTGCTTACTTACAGTATATAATGAGCATTTTCTTATCATTCAAAGTTTTCAAAAACAGTAGTTTTAATGACTGCACAATATTCTAATTTATCCTATAATTTATATAACAGATCTCCTATTTTTAGATATTTGAGCTGTTGCTACCTTTTCATTGTTCTAAATAGCACTCTGATAAAAATCTTTGTATAAACAGCTCTGATTATTTCCTTAAATTGGATTCCTAAACATGGGATTACTGAATCAAAGACTATGTATAGATTTACGGAATTTGCTACATGATGCCTATTTGTGTTCTAGACCTGCGTTGTCCAATACGGTAGCCACTAGCCACACGTGGCTAGTTATATATAAATTTAAATGCAATTTAAAAATCTGTTCCTCTGTTGCACTGGCCACTAGCCTTAGTCCTCAATAGCCACATGGCTAGTGGCTACCATATTGGACAACGTAGATAGAGAACATTTCCATCACTTCAGAAAGTTCTAGTGGACAGTGCTATTTTAGAGAAACCATACTTTTTGTAAATCACTCTCTCTACTCCTTTACCAGCATTGAGTATTATCATTTTTTAAGCTTTATTCATTCGATAGGCAAAAAAGGGAGTCTCAATTTAATTTACAATTATTTCTATTTAGAGTTGACCATTTTGCCCATTTTGTTAAGTTGTATTTCCTCTGAGAATTGTCTCATTTTGCTAGTCTTGATATTTTTTCTTATGGATCTAGAAATGCTTGCTAAGATACTCTAAGAAGCTATGCGTCACGTTCTCATCTCTATGACCATGTCCCAGATCAGAGCATATGACGCCTCTACTGTAAAAATGTGGAAATATTCTTTCCAAATGATGGTGACAGTTGCCACACTCAGGTTTTCCGTAGCCTTTCTTCCTCTTTTTCTTTCCTCTGGTGTTGTGAGCATTTGTGTTTGGTTTCCTAGGTATCTTACTCTTTTTAGTGAAGATATGGCTGGGTTGTTTCCCTACCTCTTAGCATGTGCTCACACGGCCCTCCCTCCCCAACCCTGTACTCCAGCCAGCATGACCCCACGGTGCCCTGTGCCCAGCTGGTACCTACTGAACACTGTCTAATGAAATGCCACACATTTGAGAAGGGCAGCAAGGAAAAGTGAAAGCATAGCTCATTTTATTTTTAAGGGAATATTTGATATCAAATATTCCTATTTAAGTTTATATTAAACTTAATATAGAGCCTATTTAAGTTTATATTAAATATTTGCTCCCCAACAGCAAACACGGTCCTGCAAAACACTCTCTTGCTATACATTTCACAATTTTCCCATCCTTGGTTGACAACTGTGAAGTGGGGAACCAAATGCTGTCAAAAATAACTATGAATAATGCGTGAGGCAAACAAGTATCCGTGCTGCAGTCTTTTCTCTTGTTTTGCCTTAATCCCTAGTAACAGTAAAAACGAACCCACGGAACCATCTAGGGATGAGGGAGGGGTGGAGCCTTGTAGATACCTTCAGAGCCCATTGCCTAAAAACGTTTCCCAAATCTAGTTGAAAGCAAACTGCCTTCAGTAGCAAAGTAGATTGAATGCTGGATAAAAGCACCCTTGCTTTCTTATCCCCATCGTGAGGGCAACATTGATCTTATGAGCTAAAGTTGACCTAGAAAACACATTTGTAAGCATTTTCCTTCCTCTTCAATGACAATAAAAATGGACACGCTCTAACTGATATTAAGATGGGAGTCGAGGCCAATGGGACTATATCTGGCACCTAGCGCCACCTTGTGCTGACACATCCAAATCCTTTCAAGGACCCCAAGATTAAAAATGACAGCCTTCTTTAAGAGGAGTTTGGATTTAATAATCGTGGGAGAGGTTCTTTTCTCGGGAATACAAACTAATAGAAATAATTAGCATTTGACTGGCACTTGGGAGTGAACAAAGCACTCCCACGTGAACATCCCATTTAATCCTGGCAGTAGCCTTGTGCTGTACATAGTAGGATCTCAGCTTTAGAGATGTGAAGAGGCTTGGAGAAGGTAGCAACTTGGATGGGGCAAGTCCTGGACTTGAACCCGATGTTTGTACTCCAGATCGCATAATTTTACTAGTATTATTTTATGTAATATACATCAAAAACTCCAAAGAAATACATAGTACCATATAGTGTTGTATATAACATATACTGGTGATATAGTATATATCCTATACGAGGTAGAGTATATACTCTATAGTCAATATACCATACTATATAATTCTATAGTACTTATGCTATTTCCTATAGCACTGTAAACCAGGACTCACTACCTTTCTGGAGCTGTTTTCTGTCTGTGAAGACAAGGCAATATCGGTCGACTGTAGTCTGATTCAACAAATGCTGCTACAGAGTTTGCTACTAAATCAACCGTGGCCTGCTTCCCTGGGTCCCTGGGCACCCAACCTGTAGGAGACCCTGCTCCTCTCCCGTCTTAATCCAGGGTGCAACCACGGAGGCATGCCTAGGGAGAACGAACACAAGGACACTGAGGCAGTGGGACTGAAGCCATGTTTTTATTATGCTCGGCCTTTTAAAATTTTTGTTTTTTAATTTCTTTTGAGTTTCTTAACCCAATCCACTGGCTCATAGCTACAACCCCGATGGACTATGTCACCTCATTCATTTAACTAGAAGTATATTTTACAACCAATATAGTCTAAAGTGGGGTCACTGAGAGGTTACTTTGCTCAGTGTCAGACGTGGGCATGTCATTAGGCCAGCTTTAAATACTCAAGTGATAACTTTTGCAGCCTTTCCGTTAGGGGTAGGAATTTGGGGCCGTAATTGCTTTTGTAGATGGTGATAACTCCAAGGCTTTTTTGGAGGAAACTGTGGGCCTCATTCATAGGTGTCCCCTCAGTCAACTACTGGCAAAGGTGGAGAGGCCTTTGCTTATGGCGAGGGTCCTCGTCAGCCTGTTCAGCCTTCTTTAGAGTTCACGCCTTTCTCTCGGGCACGTGGTCTGCCCTGGATCAGCGCCCTCCAGCAGATGCACTCCTCAGGAGAGTTTTCCCTGCTTTACAAATGAGGAATCAGGGGTTCAAACAAGGTAAGTGATGAAATCACAATTCCAAATGACTTCTGATAACAAAAGCCCACACTTAGCCTTCTATACCACACTGCTCCCCACTTTCTACTGTAAATATTCCGCTTTTATCCAGCTCAGCCACTAAAATCCAAGCAACATTGGTCAGACCTAATGAAGGAAACAGGTAAAAGGACGTCCGTGGAGGGGGCATTAAGCAGTGTTCTGGGGCTGAAGCTGGGTGTGGGATTCATTTGGTGGAGGGGGCTTAAAGGAAAGAGCCCTAGACTGAAAGTGGGGAGCCTGGGGCTGGTCCTGGCTCTCCCCTAACAAACTGCTCTGGGGCAGTGCTTGACCTTTGTTCTATAAGGCCCGTGAGCCTCCCTATAGGTCCATCTTCTTTTTCTTTTTTTTTTTTGGTGAGGAAGTCTGGCCCTGGGCTAACATCTGTTGCCAATCTTCCTCTATTTCGTACACGGGATGCCACCACAGCATGGCTTGATGAGCCGTGCATCAGTCCGCACCCAGGATTCGAACCTGTGACCCCAGACCACTGAAGCAGAGTGCGCAAACTTCACCACTATGCCACCAGGCCGGCCCCAGGTCCATCTTCTTTACAAGTTGATTTCAAAGAAAAAAAACACTGCAAAGGACAAACTCTGTACTATTCCTCATCAGTTTTGCTCTCACCTAGCATAGCCATCCTCCAGCCTTCAAAAGAAGGGGAGAGAATATATAAAGCAATAGACTAGCAAGAGCTAGGGGTTCCTCTTGCTTCCCCCACCTCACAGGCCACTCCCAAGTTGAGGACAGATGGCATTCGGACACCCAGCAAGCATGCTGTCTGGGACCCATTGCCTGCCCTCTTCTCTCCAGGAGCCAGGAGGATTTATTCTAACTGTACAGAATAGCTATGACTGTTATCCAGCCCCCTCCCCACTGGGAGCCCCCCCTTCATGTGGTTGGGGTTGAAGGGCCCTAGCTTGCTGCATGTGCAGTCTACAGTCGATGTGCTCAAGACAAATGTTTTCATAGACAGCTTTCTGCAAAAAGGGAAACATAAAGGCTTATGGGATCAACTTTTGTTAACAGGCCAAAAAAACTTTGATTTTATTTCATAAAATCAAGTCATTATATGGGAATGCTTGTGAAACAGGTCAGCAGACCAACTTAAGGACTTTCCCATATTCCACCCCAACACTAGCTATGTAATTTTGGCCATGCCAGTCATTTACCTCCTAACCACTGCTTCCTCATTACCCAGCAGGGAGTTGGGACAGTCCATCCGCTGTATTCTTGGAGAAACTGCACTGGGCAAATGGGGAGGATAGGTGGTGGCCTGCCCATCTCTCCCAAAGGCAGTGTGGCCAGGGACTGGCCCAATTATAGAGGGTCTCAAGAATTAGGCAAGGAGCCACGATGGGTTCTCGAGACATAGTAAATGTGGTATTTGTGGAACACTGGTCTTGAAGAGGTACATAAATGAACAGAAGCGGAGAAAAATGGGCAAAAACGAGTTGCTGGAAAAAGGGAAGAGAACAATCCTTCAGGCTAAAAATACACATTGATGTGTTATTTCAGTCTATTTGGCCTCATTTTTCTACAGAATTGTCTGACATGCTGCCTGGAGGCACACTTACAGACTCTCATGAGTAATGACAAGGATCTCTTTAAGTGCTACAGGGTCCTTATGCTTTCCTTCATGGAATTTTCCAGTCGGACAACATGGCTAAATTATGTTATACCATAAAGCTTTCTCTACTTTTCAGGCCTTGCAATTTGCATTTCTATAATACAGACACACACCTGCTACTTTTTAATACAAAAATTATATATATTCATTTAAAAAAGTTAAAATATAAAAATATACAAAATAGTGACTTTAAACGTTCTTCTTCAAGGAGAGGCACAAACGTCAACCTTGTGAAAGGTCAGGACTCATGACCCAGGCCCAGGGTCACAGGAGGTAGGTTCTTTGGAGATTTTCGGAATTTGCTCTGAAGGAAAACTCTCGGCACGCACAGGCCTTCTTTTTTATTCACCGTCTCACGAAACACATACTCGTTCACCACTTCTTCATAACCGGAGTCCACAAAGAGCTGAGCCAGGAATTCTATAAGACAAGCAGGTCACAGTGCTCACAGTCCTGACACCGTTACATTTGCTTTGTAGTGCGAAGGAGGAGGGCTGAGACAGATTTTATTTTAATGTAATGAAAACTTCAGTGCTAAAATTCAAAGAAGGTTTTGTTTTGGAAAGTAACATACTCCTACTTCTCATCATCTTACACCCAAACAGAAACCCCCAACTAAACAATTTAATGAGAAAAATTTAAGGACAATCTGGAGTATGCCCACCTTGCCTTGTTAGGAGTCCCCAAATACAAAAGTCTGAGTAAAAAGAAACAAAATTCCAAACTGGCTACATTCATACAAAGTCTGCATGCATCCAATGTGTTTACATCAAATGCCTCATCTATCTTAACATGAAGGAGGAAAATCTGTAACAGAGTGGGGGGAGAAAACATCACCTGATGGTGATATGTCCTAAGGAAAACTTAACCCAAATAATACATTACAGCACATTAAATGAAACAAATAGAATAAATGGTGATGTAGCAAAAATAAAGACTCTTACTAAGAGCATTACTCCAAAGAAAGTGCTCCAAAGCACTCTGCAGGTATTAGTGCATCTTATCAATTACTCACAATTGGTTTAAGCAGATTTCATGAATCAGAAACATTGAAACAAATTTTTAATTTTCACCTGACATTTTTATGACTTTGTAGTTCTAATGGTAATTACGCATTTTTAATTTCATTTTAGAATCCAAAAGAATATTTCAAGAAATACAAATGTTTGTAAAAAACAGAGTTTAGAAGGTTTTATGGTCCAGATTATTAGGTAGGCTTAAAATTGATGTTCAAAATACCTAAAAGACTGAAATAATGTTCGGCATTTGGATGTTTTTCTTACCAAAAATGACTTTTTAAAGACCCCACTATAACAAATTGGTGTATTTAAAAGATCCAATCACTTTTACAGAAAAAGGTTTCTTGCCTTTGTGACTCAGGAAAGTAATCTCAAGGCATTCTATTGTCCTATTTTGCTTTAGTTTTGACTGAACAAAGTGAAGATTCTGAGTTGCCCACCCCCTTTTCCAGCAAAGCTCCCGGTAGGGCATCCACGTGCTGTGGCAGAGCCTGTCCATTAACCAGGCTCACTAAGTAGACACTGTCACCAGAGGAGGCTCGTGAGCTCACCATGGCCAGGGCTTTGTCTAGGTCGTCCCAAGTGATGGGTAAGCGGAGTGCCTCGGGGAGCCTGTTCCAGGGTCTTGGCAATGTGAGCTAAGTACAGCCGTCCCCCGCCCCCAATCAGCATTACAATGATAACACAATCAAGTAGACAGAAACATTGACTAGATTCCATTTATCTTACCATCAGTAAAAAAATACGATCTGGTTCCGTCTTGTCTAACATAAAAGTTTTCTCCAAGTTTGCTGCCGGCTTTAAACCTAAGCATGGCATGATCATATAGCCCATAGTCACGAAACAAGACACTTTTGCCTGGTTTTAACACCTACGAAACAAAAGCAGGCTGCACATAACTCTGGGGAACCCAGTCAAATAATACTTACCATAAAATCCAATCTGATTAAGTTAGGGATTAAAATAACTTCCATTTGTGATAATTATGAAAGAGGCCAGACTGAAATACCCATAATACGAAGGAAAAAGGGTCTGCTAATCAAAGAGATGGCCAGTAAGACATGGCAGGGCCCCATATGTTGGAGGGGTACTTCTTGAGCACTTGTAAGAGCACTCCGGAAGGTCCAGTGTCATACAATTAAAATGTTAAAGACATTAAATGAAACAGTCTTATGCTCATTAAAGCACATTCTCCCAACATTTTATTAGCCGACTCCTAGTACATGACCCTGTAGTCAGACCGTCTCTCTAAAAAATATGATGTCATTTTGCCTTATTTCTGATTCCGGCTGGCTTCCCTCACTCTGAGTCCCCAGCTCTGGTTTCACTGTGCTACAGTTATGTACAGCTTGCCCACCATGCTAACAACTCATATATGCCTAGCACTCTACAGCTTACCAGACGTTTTCTCATTGGATCTTCCAATGGAGGAAGGAAGGAAGGAGGGTGACTACTATCCTCATGTGAGATGAGGAAACTGATACTAGAAGAACTAAGTGATTTGCCCACAATCACACATCAGCTACTAAGTGGGGGAGCCAGGACTCACACTTGGGTCAAAAGGCATCATCACTGTAGAATCAGAGGCATCTATTAGGCCTGGAGGAGGGGGTCATTCCAATTCCATTCACACTACTGACAAGGAGAGGTTATGAGGGGAGGGATAACTGAATCTTCTTCCCACACTGTGCTGCAGTCCTTGACAGGAGGAATGGATGGATCCTCAGGCCAGTGCAGAAGTGTAGGGAAGAGGACCGGTGTCAGGCCCAGGTGGGAGGGCCTCGACAAAACCTTTCAGATACAGGGGTCACACAGCAGATGTCTCAAGACTTGGAAGGTAAGACCAGCAGAATGTGGATATAACTGCCCCCATCTTATAAAGCCAATAGCCATTTGCTTTTCAGAATGAAAAGAAAGTGGTAAGCACTGTGACACTTGATTTTCATGTGAAAATTCTTTCAAACTGTGTAACACTACCAAGTAAGAGTGGACTTCAAAGGGAGCACAGATTTTATTAAATCTTATTCTGACCCATCACATCAACAAGACGATTTTATGACATATGACATATTTTATCTATAATAGATTTTTTATGTAGTTTGATGTATTTCCTCTTCCTGAATAGCATATGAAAAACTGCCCATAATACCTTCCTTTTTTTTTTTTTTCCTGCTGAGGAAGATTTGCCCTGAGCTAACATCTGTTGCCAATCTTCCTCTTTTTCTGCGCGAGCTGCCATCACAGCATAGCCACTGGCAGACGAGTGGTATAGGTCCACGCCCAGGGAACCAAACCCAGGCTGCCAAAGTGGAGCACGCTGAACTCAACCACTAGGCCACCAGGGCTGGCCCCCATAATACCTCTAAGTGTGCTAGCAGATTTTCTCATTTAGTAAATTCTTAAATAGTCAGTAAAGAGCCTCTTGGAATAAAAACATTCTTACCTTGGTTAGAAATGCTAAATTTTAAAATGCAAATAATTGAGAAAGACATATTTATTTCAGAAGGAAGGAAAAGCTGCATGGGACAAGAGAAAGAAGACTCACTCAGGAATTTGGGAATCTTGATTTATATCCCAGTTCTTCCATTAACTAGCTGAATGACCTGACCAAGTAACTTCATCCCTTTGAATGTGTTTTCTTGTCTGTAAACTAGTAATTACAATACTAATGCCTCCTTTGATCATGGCACTGTGTAGTTAACCAGGCATTTCTCAATGTTATGTTCTGTCATTCTCCCAACAACTCCAAGAAGTGAGTGGATTAGGCCTCTTATACCCACTTTGCAGTAAGTAAGGCTCAGAGTAAAAGCAATTGCTTGAGGTTTTCAAGGCAAGTCAGTGGCATAGGGTAGACCAAAATCCAGGTCTTCCGATGACAAATCCAGTCCCTTTTTACTTCACCATTCTATTCATGCAAGGCTTCAGAGCTGCCCAAAGGGTGTCTTATTGTCAGAGGCTGAGAGATTGCTTCTCTTTCTGGTAATTTCCTGATGAAGCACATGATTTCAAATTAATGAACCAGTCACTATGTATGGTGGCAGAGAGAAGGTTATCACACTGCTGCTGTAAACTCATTCCAGATCAGCTGAAAAAAGATTTCTATTGAGGGGTAAAATAGGAGGACTGCTGAAATGGAATTTGTCTGAGATAATGTATTGTATATTTCCATTTAAATAAAAAATAGGCATATCCTCATCAATACTTGGCTTTGTCAGACTTCTTAATTTTGTTAATCTAATGATATCTCATTATGGTTTTAGTTTACATTTCCTGGGTTACTGAGGTTATCTTTTTATACGTTAACTTACCATTTGTGTGTTCTCTTCTATATAATGACTATTTGTGCCTGCCCATTCTTCTATTAACTTGTTTGTATTTCTTATTGATACCCAGAAATTCCTTACATATTCTGGATACTAATCTTTTGTCAGTTGTACAGATTTTAAATTACTTTTCTCAACTAATCTTTTTTATTTCTTTGTATTATATTGTCTTTTGAAGAACAGAAACTCCTAATTTTATTATCATCATCTTTATGCTTAGAATGCTTTGTGTCTTCTTTGAGAAAATTTTCCCCACTCTGAGGTCATAAACATTTTCTTCTGAAAGGCTTAAACTTTTGTCTTTTCCAGTTAAGTCTTTAATTTACCTGAGAATGATTTTTGTGTAGGATGTGAAGTAGGAATATAATTTCACTTTTTCCCATGTGGACCACCAATGGTCCCAGAATCATTTATTGAGCAGCCATCCTTTTCCCAGTGATCTTCAATGTCACTTCTATCATATATCAAATTTCCACATATGCACGATCTATTTTTAAGCTATCACATTCCATTTGTCAATTTGTCAGTCCCTCTGCCACTACCATTCTGTCTTAATTATTGTACTTGCAACAAGCCTTTATATCTGGTTGGGTATAAATCTCCCCATCTCATTCTTCTTCAGGAGTGTTTTGACCCTTTGTTCTTTCATGTAAATCGAGAATCAGTTTGTCAATTTCCTCACAAAAAAAAACCTACCAAAAAACTCAAAAACAAACACAAAAATAAAATATATAATATCAGGGGCTGCCCGGTGGCGTAGCGGTTTCGTCCGCGCTTGGCAGCCCGGGGTTCGCCGGTTCGGATCCCAGGCGCCCGCCGTCACACTGCTTGTCAGCCATGCCGTGGCGGCGTCCCATATAAAGTGGAGGAAGATGGGCACGGATGTTAGCCCAGGGCCGGTCTTCCTCAGCAAAAAGAGGAGGATTAGCAACGGATGTTAGCTCAGGGCTGGTCTTCCTCACACACACACAAAATATATATATAATATCAAGTGGAAAAGTACGATTGCACACTGCATGTTACTCCTTTTTAAGTGTACAGTTCTGTGGCATTTACATTCATCTGATACTTTGTAATTCTTTTAATATTTCCTAATTAGACAATTATATTACCCACAAATGAGTTTTTTTCCTTTATCATCCTTAAATCTTTTATTTTTCTTGTCTTTTTGAGCTGACTAGGACCTCCAGTATAATGTTGAATAGAAGTGTTGATAGTGGCACTCATCCCCATAAAGCTCCAGATAGTCCTCATTCTGTCCCCATCTCCTACTCCTCCTTAATTCCTGAAACCCTTCATAGTGAAATCACCAGTGTCCACAACCTCTTCTGAACGTTCCCTTCACATTCCTGTGCTAACAGAAAGCTGACTGTCCCCTGAGGACACTTTTACCTGCAACCTCTCAAGTCATGGCTGTGTTTTCTCCTAGCGCCCTCATCCCACTGGCTGGGAGATGGGGCTGGTGTCCTCCTTGTTCTCACTGCTCCTTTCTGTGCATTCTCCTTTCTCTGCCCTAAACCCCCAAGCTCTGAATCTCTTGTCATCACGTTATATCACCCACTATCCCTTACTATTACTGTCATCTATTAGTTCCAGGGTCATCTCCCTCCATTTCATGATGAATATATCTTCTGGTTCACTCTCTTATACTCAATACTTAATTCTCAATTCTTAATTCTGGTCAATTTCAATAAAACATGTGGATTATCCTTCCAAATATGCTAGGCCTTTTACTGATTTGAGCTTCCCTCTTCTAAAAATCTTGTCCTCCACCCTACCTAAACCACTCACTCCCATGGTAATGTTCTAACGCCTTGTCAACACTAAAAAGTACAACTCCTCCACACTCTCAATGTCAAACAAGTCATTCTCTGACCACTCCTACCATCTTTTCAGCTCTCTGTCTAGTTTGCCATCTTTAATAATCTTTTACCTGGACCTTCAAATCAGGTGATCCTACCATCTTTTCCTTGATGCCCTCTCTTTCCTCTTTACCCAGCTTAAGTTCCAGGCCCATTTGTGGATATATACTGGGTTCTCATCTCCTCAGATACCAGGGTCAGGAAAAGGGGAGGGAGTAAAGAGAAGAAACCCTACAAAACCTCACAAGCAGAGGGCTAAAACTAGTATGGTAATATCTAAATTTAAAAAAATATTGTTGTTAACTGAGAATAATTATTCCCTAACAGGTTTCCAGTGTCTTGAAACTTCTACCTCACTATTCTTTTAAAAAAATTAAACCAAGGTTAAATTTTAACATATAGTTCTAAATACACAGAAGCTCTCTTACCTAACATTTACTTTTTCAACTTGCTGAATGCTCTCCTCTCCCTTTGTAAAGCAGACTCACTGAGGCCCATGACTCACTGAACAGGTGAGGCTTACAGGCTGTCTGGAGCATGAACCCTTGCCCTTTAGTGCCCCCCAGGTGGGCTGCATGCTCACCACTGGTAACTGGTGTTTGTTCCCAAACTTGCTTGTGCCACTTGTACTTAGATTTATACTTATATACTTGAGAGTATATCAATAATGCAATCTGAATGTGAATAGAAAGCATTTTATTTTCTGTGAAAAATAAGCTGAATACTTTGGAAAGACTTGATAAAGAAGCACTGGACAAACTGCTATTTAATTGGGGAGAATCGACGGGGAGAGTCTGGGTAAACATATAAAAGAATCTGCCCTCAGATTACTTTCCAACTGTTTTTAAGTTCTTGCTTCACTTTTAAAGAAACCAAAACTCTATTATGTGTGTGCTTCACATAAGAAAGATGATAAACAACCCCATTCCCAAAGAAAAGGCCCTAGCCCTACATCAAAAGAGCAATGAAGGAATATTAACATATTTTAAGTTGTAATAAAATGTTTAAGGTAAGAATGATCATTTTTTATGATTTCTTAATTTAGGTTATTTTTAAATTAATCAATCCTGTTACCAACTGTTTGTACAGGTAACAGAGCTTCTACTGCAGTTTACAAAGCACCCTCATACATGATCTCACCTGCATTTCACAATAACTGTGAGTGAGAGACACACCCATTTTACAGACAAGGAAACTGAGGCTCGGGGATGAAAGATGAGGTGGCTCGTCCTGAGTCACACGCCTTACGAGTGAAGCTTTACTTCCCAAGTGCTACAGCAGCCTCCCACTGGCCACAGCAGTTTGGGTTCTCCCATTCTAACAACAATGATGGTAGTAACAACAAGACAACAATGGCTGATTTTTAAAGAGCACTTACCATGTTCTAGGCATTGTGCTAGGCACTTTATACATATCTCATATAATCTCCCCTAAATCCTAAGGTCTACTAGGAACTATTATCTCAACAATGCACAGGTCATGAAACTGAGGCTCAGAGAGGGAGAGGAACTTGCCTAGTTAGGGAAGCCAGGTTTTGACTCTAGGTACTCTGACTGTAGACTGTGCTCTTGACCACTGAACCATACTTCCTGTCACAGTACAGCAGGACTCCACAGATCCCAGGTAACTGCAAAATCATCCTTGCTCTAAGACTGGCCAAGCTCTGCAGAGCATGAAGGGCATCAGACAAAACAGAGTTTAGGGTGGATGTTTCATGCAGGAGAACCCCTTCCCTAAACTGACTACACAGCCGACCTAGTGAGAGTGGGGAGACTAAATCTAGACAGCACGTGAGCCTCAGAGGGAAGGAAGCAAAAAGATCAGGACATCCAATGTTCAAGTGCAGGCTCCAAATCACTAACCTTGTAAATGTTTTGTAGGACAAGGTGCATCTTATCAGGGTGAACAGCAGAGAGCACAAATATCAACAGGACAACATCCACAGACTCTGGGGGCACATGTTCCAGAAGGTCATCTTTAGTTAGATCACACTGGAATACCTCGCATCTTCCTGTGTCGTATAAAGGATTTTGCTAGAGAGAGGAAAAACGAAAAAGAATTTTAACACCACATCCATGTTGATACATATGGAAAAATACAGCATCAAAAGGAGGTCCTATTTCCACTTGTGTACTTCTGCACATAAATCAACTATCACTTTTTTACTGGGTAAAACAGAGTAATGAACCATTTGCACATTAAAGCATGTAATATTCAATACTGCTACAAGGGGCAAGATTTCATTTTAACAAATCATTTTTAACTGAGGAGAGAACAGTCTATTACATATTCGAAACTGAGCCTTGTAGAAGAATATATTTCCGGAGGGATGATAATCCAAAACTGGTCTCTGCTTCCTTAATTCTTCTTCGAATCATCCACTACAAGCGTAAATCCTACAAGAAGTCCTTCCAACTCTCCTTACTGAGATGTTCCCACAATTCTTCTGGGTATATTTTCCCTTGATGAAACAAGCTAAATAAACCTAACTTTTACTACAAGTGTTTTCCTGGTACATTTTGGTTGGTGGGTTTTGACACATGTATAAGAGTATTATGAAGAAAAATATCAAACTTTTCTTTGATGTAAATAAGGACTTGAATAAACAGAGAGACATATAAAGTTATAGGATGGGAAGATTCAATATCAAAAAGATGTCAATTCTACCTATATTCCACTTATAAATCCAATGCAATCTCAACCAAAGCCTAATAGATTTCTAGAAACTTAACAAGGTGAATCTAATTTATCTGGAGGTGAAAATCTTTAGAAATAGCCAAGTCAATTTTTAAAATGAAGAACAATGAACAAGGAGGTACACTACTAGACGTCAAAACATATTACAAAATGTAGTACTAAAACAATGTAGTTTGAGAATGGGGACAAACAGATCACTGAAACAGAATAGAGTCCCAAAACAGATCCAGGTATATAGTGGAATTTAGTATTGTGTATGACAAAAGATAGGTGACAAAGAGGACAATAAGATTAAAAAAGGTAGATAATAAATGTGACAATTATCAGGGAGGAAAAATGAATTTCTCATTCAAGTTATTGTGTTTGAGCAACTAGCTATCCAGATGAAATGACAATTGGCTCCCCAGATGAATAAAAAGACTTCCAGTTTTAGCACAGAGATGTACGGAGGTGGAAAAATGTAGCTCCCATCCTTACAACAAGAAAAAAGCTGGACAGACAGCAAAGTAATGATGTTTTTGTCAACCCATCAAAGAAAAGAGATCCAAGAACAACCAGCCATCCCAAAATCTGGAGAGAAACAGGTACCTTCAGGGAGAGACAGGATCCAAGCAATTGCTTACCTGGGGCAGAAGCCTCCAGATTGGAAAGATACAACTAGAAATGTGAGAAATTGCTGGAAACTGAGTGTGGATGTTACAGTGGGAAGCTTCCGGGGGCTGAAGTCCTAGGGATGTTTCCATCCGTTTGCAGGTGTTTTTGACAGGGACATCACCAGGTTCTCCCAGAGAGGACGCTGCTCTTTCTGGTGCTGGCCTTTCTCATCTCCTTTAAGGAAGAAAAGGTTTGATCTGCAGGGGAAAGGTCATCTGAGGCCTGTAGCCTTAGGGCACTGGTAGAATACCAGTGCCGCAGCGGGGAAGGGAACTACTCCCCCCAGACTTAGTCTTAACCTGCAGAGAGAATGGCCTCAAGACCACAGAGGAGGACACTGGTGGATACCTCCTACAGCTGGGGGAGGGATGGAAGAGAAAAGCTCCTGGAGAGGCAGAACACTTGTGAAGGCCACACCCCTGGACACAAGTCCGCTACGCAGTTCAAAAACTGAGAATCAGAACATTAGAGAACACTCCTCTCCCACACCCTACCAACAAGTCTTTAATAATAGTAACAGTGGACTGCAGCTGAGAGAGCTGCAAGAGACAGCTCTTTATGTGGAACAGCACAAAGGGAAGACCAAAAGCCAAGAGAAGAGACAGAAACAAAGTCACCAGAGTTTGAAGTCTCTGGCGCCCATAGCAACAACAAAGCTCCCAGATAACTAGCAACCACAGACTTCAAACACAGCCCAACTCCTGACTAGATTATTACAAATCCTTATTACCTCACTATCCACAGCCCTACATAACCTATCTGGCTTTCAACAAAAAAGTATAAGACATACCAAAAGGCAAGAAAAAACACAGTCTGAAGAGAAAAAGCAATCATCAGAACCAGACTCAAATATGACACGATGTTGGAACTAAAAGTTTGGGCATTTAAAATAACTATGATTAATACATTTAAGGCTCTAATAAAAACGGTAGACAACATGCAAGATCAGATAGGTGATTTCAGCAGAGAGAAAGAAACTACAAAAAGAATCAACTGGAAATGCTAAAAACCAAAAACATAATAACAGAAATGAAGAATGCTTTTGACAGGCTCATCAACAGGAACGCTTACTGTCTGAGAAGGGATCAGTGAACTTGATAGTAGGACAACAGAAATTATACAAACTGAAAATGCAAAGAGAAAAAAAGTTAAAAAACAAAACCAAAAACTGAGCATCCAAGAGCTGTGGGACAATAGCAAATGGTATAACATACATGTAATTGGAATCCCAGAAGGAGAAGGGAGAACAAGAGCTGAAGAAATTTTTGAAGAAATAATGACTAAAACTTTTCCAGATTAGTTTAAAAAAATAACCAAATTATAAAATGAATATATAGGTGATTACTGAACTGCTAAAAATGACACAAAACCTTAGCATCTCAAAAGGAAAAGGTAGATAAATTTGACATAATTTAAATCTTGTCATAAAACAATGCTGAAGAAACTGGAAGAAACGTTTGCAACAAATATAACAGAATATCCAGAATATATCCTAAAAACAAGCAAAAAATGACAAAAAAATGGACAAAGGTTATGAACAGACAATTCCTACTATAATATAAGCTCCACATGAGTGGGGATTTTTGTCTGTTTTGTTAGAACAGTGACTGGCACACATAAGGCTCTCGATAAATATATGTGGAGTAAAGGAACTCACAAGCAGAAGAAAAACCAATGCTTATTCACATATTACAAAGTCTTCAACCTCACTGGTTATAAGGAATAAACAAATTAAAATATGGAGACATTATTTTTTGCCCATAAGATTGGGACATATAAAAAAGACTGGTATCAAAATGTTGAGGGCATAGAAAAACAGGTATCTTTATATTATTGATGAGATTATAAATTGGTATAACTTTGTGGAAGGAAACTTGACATTATCTATTAAAATTTAAATGTGTATGCTCTTTCTCCCAAGAATTCTACTTCTTCCATTATTTGATATAGAGAAATGTGTACACATGTCTTTTGGGGAGCATGTGTATAATGCTGATTACACTAACCCTAACTGTAAGAGCAAAAAATTAGAAATGACTTAAACAAATATCAACAGCGTAACTGTTAAAGTATGGTATATCCATCCTATGGTGTACCACAACAGGTAAATGAAATGTGGTAGGCCTACACAGGCTAAGATGGAAAACTCTGGAGATACAATGTAGAGTGAAGAAAGCTACAGTATAATGTGACACCACTATAAAAAAAAAGCCTAATGGATGTTAAAACTGTGAAAGGTTGATGGAAAACTAGGTATTTGCATGTTGCCAAAGTATCCCCCACATATTTATTAATGGCAAAAGAGAAATATTTGTACAATGAAGGAATTAGGTAAACTACCTTAACCCAGTGATCAAAATTAACATCACTTATAGTGAGATCACCAGACATGATTGCCTCCTGACAGGATGCAATATGGAAGATACAACATCATTTATTAAAGTGTTTTTGCCAAAAATATTTCACTTGATTTAAATCTAACTTCCAGTTTTCAGGAAGTACAGGGGATAGAGGAACAAGTTAAACAATGATACAGAGAAACAATCAGACCAAATTGGAATGTGGGACCTCATTATAGAAGATGGCTTGCTCTCCAAAAACTCAAGGTCAGTGGGGGAAAAGGTCAAGGGGTAGGGAAGGAATGTTTTAGGCTAAGGAGATTTAAGGTACGTAATGAAGTGTGAGATGTAGTCCTTGATTAAATACAGCTATAAAAGACACCTGGGACTATTTGGGGAAATTTGAGTCTGGACAGGGTATTAATGACATTAGGGGATTAGAGTTATTTTTGTTAGACATGATAAGTGTATTGTGGTCACGTAGAAAAAGTTTTTATTTTTTTGGAGATGTATGCAGACATATTTAGGAGTGAAGCGTCTTGACATCTGTAATTTACTGTAAAACAGTTCAGCAAAGAAAACAGTCTACAGAGCAAATGTGGCAAAATGCTGGCAATCATAAATCTGGGTATAAGTGTATGGGTGTTGTTATGGTATTTCTTTCTACTTTTCTGAATAAAGCTGTATTTCTACACGTACTATATATATGTAGACAAGAAAACTATACATGGTGATCATAGCTGGTTAGCTTCAAGGAGAGGACTGAAATTGGGCAAATCGGTAAAGAGGGCAGGTCAAACAAGTCCAAGAAAATAGAAATATAACAGAAAACATGGATGGTGCACCAACCTTGACATATTCAACTGCTCTTGGAGAAAAATCACAGGCATAGGCAAAGATATTCGGATCTTCTTCTAAAAGTGGGAATAAACAATTCCCAACCCCACAGCCAGCTTCAAGCATAGTCAATTTTTGATCTTCAAACTGAGGAAAGAGAACCCAAAGTTACAGTACACTATATTTACATAAGGAAGAAACAAATCAAACTAAAAGGTCCAGAACATGAGAGACAAGGTCTCTGCCCTCACAGAGCAGAGAATAAACAAGTGAACTAAAAACCAGAAGTTAATACTGATACTTCATTTGTTGTCCAACGTTCGGCTGTGTGATGAGGAGAAAACACAGCATAAGGGCTAACAGCACAGGCTCTGGGGTGGAACTGCCTTCACTCAAATCCAGACTCCTGCCCATGCCCCAGCCCCATTGTTGGACAAAACACTTCAACAGCTTTGTGCCTCAGTTTCATCTGCAAGTGGGGATAATACCAATGTCTAGTTCAGTGTTATTGTAAGGCTTACATTACAGAACACATGTAAAGTTCTAGAAAAAGGCCATGGTAAAGTGTTCATCACCATTATTATTATGAATCTGAATCTGTCAGTATGAATTTAATACTGACAACTTTCAGATTAGCTTTAAAGAAATAGAAAATGCCCAGTAAAGTTCTCTGTCCTATGTATTATACAACCCATGAACTGCTAAAACTACTTGGGACCACAAAGTATATCTCTCTGGAAGGTACAAAGCATTTTGACAGGCTTCATCGATTTTCTACTTTATACTCCCCATAGGAATGCAATAAAGCACCCCTCTTCTACACATTTTAAATGAAGAACAGCTCAAATAAAGCATAATATTGGCTTACCTCTCTACATGATCTGAGCTCCTCAAACTCTCTGGTGGTCCAGTGTCTATCTTTGAAGAAATTAGTACTATTTCTTTTGTAAAAAAGATCCCAGTTCTTCTGAGCCTCTTGTTCCAGCTTTTGCTGTTTAAAATCAGACACTAAAGCTTGGTCTCTTTTCAGTTTCTCCTCTTCTTCGGAGCTGAGGATCCTCGCCTGCAGCCCTTTCCTTTGCAAAGAAGCCATCTCATAAGTTGATGGTAATACATTCAACACGGCTAAAGAGTCTCCATCCCTAACAACCGGAGGAATCCAAGCTGATACTGCAGACACAGGCAGGGCTTTCTCGGATGCGGTTCCTCAGGTTTGGTTCACGCGTCAGGCAGCATCGGGTGCTTCCAGGAAAAAGAACGAGATTCTGGGTTAGTGGTTCTAGAACAGTTTTCTCACCAAACAGTTCAAGTCGCCAAACACTCACTAGGCATCTGACTCTACACCAAACCCCGCCCGCTATACAAGGAGAGGTCACAAAGAAGACCGAGACACAGTCCTGCTTTCAGAGGGTTTACATTCAGTGGCTAGAACTCTCACGCACCCAACTCTAATTCAAACCGGCTTGAGTCAACCATTATAAGAAATCGGTTTAGTTTAGAAAAAGGACACTCCCAAGAACTGACTGAGAAAACTTGGGAAGAGGAGACTCATCAATTTTCGCGAAAGAGGTGGCTTAACCACAACCACAACAGCTGCCTGAACTGGAGGCGGGTGGTCAACCGCCAGACAGAAGTGGGGTCATCTTTTCCCAAGAAGGGGACACTCCGTTTTTCCGGGAGATGGAGCGGAGCCCGGGGGCCTGAGTCTCTTATCGCACCCAAAGGAGCCTCTCGCGAACCAGAGGGAGAGTCGCCTTCCACCACGGCGCGAAGGGGAGAAAGAGACCCAGCGACGCGGGGCGTAGGGCCCCAAGGATCCACTGTCTCAGGACAGGGGGATACACCAGGCCGCCCGGCCGCGAGGGCCTGCGGAGAGCCGGCCGTCCCGGCTCTCAGCCCCGCGTGAGTCCGGGCCGCCGCGCTCCGGGCTCACCGTCATCAGCCTGGCCTCGCCCAGAGGGGCAGGGCCGGGCGCACTCAGCCTCAGTCAGGCCCCGGCCTCGGACGCAGGACCGCGGAGCTGCCGCGGGAAAACCCGGAGCCGGGACACGCCAGCCTCGAGAACCTCGAACCGAGAACCGAGATTCTCGGGCGGAATTCTTTGGTCATGGCCCCGCCCCCGCCACTTCCGTTACGAGCCCAGAAGTCCCTCCCCGGCGCCGGAAGTGCTGCGGCCTTGCTCGCTCGGAGTCTTCCCCCACCGCGACGCGGTGGGAAGGGCTGGCTTCCGGCCCCGGGTGGGCGCCGGCTCGGCTCCCGGTGCTCACCGGAGCGGCGTCCCGGGAGCACCGTTCTGCCGGACGCCGGCGCCGGAGGCTCGGGCTGTGGCCGCGCCGGGAGAGAGCCGGTCCGGGCGCGAGGCGGGTGCGGGGCCATGAACGGGACCGCGAACCCGCTGCTGGACCGCGAGGAACACTGCCTGCTGCTCGGGGAGAGCTTCGAGAAGCGGCCGCGGGCCTCCTTCCACACCATTCGCTGTAAGTCGGCGCTCCCCGCCGCTCCCTGCCCGGGGCCGGCCTCCTCTTCCCTCGCCCTCCGGAGCCCAGGGACCCCTGCCCGCGTCGGCTCCCTGTCCCCTCACCCCGGATCCTCCGGGACCTCGAGTTTTTCCCTTTTTCAGCGTACTGCTCCCAAACCAGACCCTTCGTCACTCCCAACGCTTCTGCTCATGGTCCCAGACGCTTCTTCGAGGGTCATTGGCCCCTGTCTCTCTTCACTCCCCCACCCAGCCCTTCCCAATGCCTATCCTCCCCCCTTTATTCCCGAGAGACCGTGACCCCGATCCTTTCTGATCGCCCTCCCAGGGTTCTCCACATTTAAAGGACTTCTCCTGCTTGCTCGGGTGCCTCATCCACCTCTTCCTATTCCATTCTCCTCGTTTTCCTTAGCGTGCTTTTCTCGCCCGTCTTGGTTCTGGCCACCCTGACACCGCGCTGCATCCCCTCTGCGCCCCAGCAGGGTCTTCCTCCGTCTACCTTCCGTGCCTCTTTTGACTTTGATGTCTCTTGAGGTCGCCTGTACTACCCTGACTTTTCCTCAGGACCAAATCCCTTGTGGATGAAGAATAAAATTAGAATCTGTGAGCCTGAAATAAGTTAAAGCTTGATCTATGTTTGGAAGCAGAAGAGAGCAGGCGTTCGGAATGTCAAGATAGTCATTATGCTGAATCTTCTTTTTCTACGTGATTACAGACTCTGTTGAGGGAGGGTGCTTCCACTCTGTGCCCTGGGTAAAGATTTGGCTGGCAGGAATTGGCTGACTGAGCATCCCTCTGTGATTCACAGGCTTCTGGTTCCCCGTCTCGGTAGCCCTAAAGCTGGTTGAGACTTGTTTTTGTCAAAGGAGGTAATAGATGTGACTCAATACCTTGGGAGAGGGCGTGTTAGATAATGAAGTTCCATCTTTGTATGGTCACTTGCCATGCCATCACTGGGCTCCCTACTGACAGCAGATCAGCTCTTTCAGAAGGAGGATATTGGGAATGTGATAAGAGCATCATTTCCTGAGCAGTTACCAAGTTGATGTTCTAACAGAGTGAAGGACAGTGTGGAATTTAAATCAGACTTCATATATGCACCTGGCCTGCAGTTTGAGGCAGGTGTGTGTTAAAATGGAGTAAGATGACTCTTCATGTTGTAATTGAACTGCAGTTCAGCAACATGGGCAGGCTTAACCTTTGGAGAAACAGTCCAGCTCTCTGCTCTGAACGTCTACAGAATGTAGCTTTTGTTAAAGCTATGGAACTTGTGTGGCAAATCCCAACTTTGACAGTTCTGTGCAAAATGAAGTCAGCTTATATGACGTTGTGGCCTTTGATATTTCATACAGGGTTTTACAATTACACAATCTTTTTAATATGCTCAGTTGCTTTTGATTCTCACAACAACCTTAATAAAACACCTTATTATGGATAATAAGGCATTAATTTTCATCTATCACTTGGGAGAGGGAGAGGGGAATGTCTTTGCTTAATGAAATGGTATATAAATTTTAGCTTTTCTTTTTTCCTCAAAATAATCCAGTGGGGATGAGAGGAAAAGTATGTGGAGGTATAGATGAAATAAGATTGTTCCTGAGTTGGTAATTGTTGAAGCTGGGTGATGGTACACAGGGCCTCATTGTACTATTCTCCCTGCTTTTGTGTGTGTGAAGTTTTCCACAATGAAATAGTTTTTAAAAAATTTTAAACTATTAGTATTTTCCATTCACCTGAGTAGTAAAAAAAATTTAATTCTTAAATGAGAATGCCCAGGAAGTCCTTAGTGTAAGTTACCTGGTGAATAAATGCTTTTTTCTCTTTCTTTTTAGATGACTTTAAGCCAGCATCAATAGACACTTCCTGTGAAGGAGAGCTTCAGGTTGGCAAAGGAGATGAAGTCACAATTACGCTGCCACATATCCCTGTAAGTTTATTCCTTTGTTGTTGTTTTTAATGTGGCATCACAGTGAATCCTCATATTCTGTTATTGCAATTTGAATTTCCACTATTTAAAAGTTTCCAGATTTCGAAGTGCCAACATAAGGAAAAAAAGAATTTTGGGGGTAGGGTTGGATGAAATTTATGCTTTTCAGGTGCTTGAGTGAAAAATGATTCTTTGCTGTTTTCCCCAAGCTCCCTTTTGACCCGTTTGCTACAAAGTAGACAAGGTTCCTGTCAGGACACCTAGCCCCTCCTTTAGACATGCATAGGTTTTCCCCCAAGCAACTTCAAAGAGAAAAGACCTAGGAGCCATGTTGACATACAGCAACAACAGTTTAGGAGTGTGGGGCAGCCAAGCCAAGAATGAAGGCAGGCAGGCAGGAGCAGCATTGACATCTTATGTATGTCTGGCAAGGGGTAAGGTGCAGCTGATAGTTTTAGGCAAGAACCAGAGGTTCAGAACATTTAGCTAATTTAGGGATGGGGAACCCAGTTAAAAGCTAAATTGAGAACCCTTGCAGAGAGAGCCTCTTTTGAAGCCTTGCCAAGGCAGCGCTCCTGTCACAAAGCCCAAAGGATCAGACAAAGTATGCATAATGAACATGTGTCATTGCATGTCACAGCCCTGTCCTGGAACATAGTAAATTCTTGGTAACTGGTGTTGGAATGAAAAGGCTCTGGACATGGAGACCTGGGAAGCTTTGTGCTGAGGAGAAATTGCTCATCTGCTGGTTCAAACTGCTGTTTCGTTACTTGTTGCCTTTGGCAGGTTACATCATCTCCCTCTGGACCTTAGTTTCCCAAATGTAAAATGAAGGGGTTAGATAAATGGTCTCTAAGGTCCCTTCCAACTCTAAATTTTTACCGTATGAATAAGGAGTCGAGGAGCCAAGCAGTTTTTGATTCTATACAGGGATTAAATCCTATATTTGGCAAATGTTAATTGAGCGCCTGCTGTGTGCTGGCCCACTACTGGGCACTGAGAATACAATCTTGAACAAAACAAGCACATTTCTTGCCCTTGTGGACACAAGCTTGTGGTCTGGAGTTTAATAAATATAAGAAAATATAGCACTTATTTTAGAAAATCAAGGAAAGCTTCCCTAAGGAAGTGAGCTTCGAGCAGATTTGAAGGTTGAGTAATAGAAAGAGAGAGAGGGGCAAGATGTTGCAGGTAGAAGCCTTGTTAAACCCCTGCAAGAAAGAGCTTGAGGATCTGAGAGAAGGCCAGCCACCTTCTGCTCTGGAGCCCACAAAGCCTAGGGCTGAGTGGTACAGGGTGAGGCTGAAGGACCAGGTGACTGGTTTAAAGATTTTATCTTTGGCCTTAGAGACGGGATAGCAACTGAGGGGCTTAGACAGGTGAGTGGCTTGATGTACTTATAGTGAGCTAACCAGAATAGTGAGCTGCCCTTGGAGAATGTTCTGTTGGTTACTTGGCATGAGGGGGAAGCCCTGGACCCTCCAATTATAAGGAAATATAGAGATCACTCACTAGTTTTACTTCTCATAATGAAAGCTCTACTCAGGGTAATGCAAGTAATGGTTAATTTATTTTTCTCAGTTCATAGTTTATCATTATTTGTAACATTTCCTGAATCTCTAGAAAAATGTCCAGTAATTTAACTTTTCTTGATACTTAGAACCAGTTAAACAGTCACAGATTCTTGCTATATTATTATTTCCCCTTTCTTTATTTTTGTCTGGGAAGCCAGAGAGAGTTAAAATACAAATCAGTTCATTCTGTTGTTTTTGAATAGCTCTAATAAAAGATTTGATGAGGCAGATCACCTGTAAATTCAGGTTGATATTCATAACTGGTGTGTGTTGTCTGATTATCTTATACTCGTGGCATATAGGGATCCACACCGCCAATGACTGTGTTCAAGGGGAACAAACGGCCTTATCAGAAAGACTGTGTGCTGATTATTAATCATGACACTGGTGAATATGTTCTGGAAAAGCTCAGTAGCAGCATTCAGGTCAAGAAAACAAGGTATGTGAAAAATAAGATACAGATTGATGTTTCTGTATCTTTGCATTATCCGTTCAGTTATTGTATAAGGATGTGAGCATCTGGGTACTCAGTGTCCTCTCAACAATCTCAGCAAATCCACCTGTGTCTTTTCAGACAAGTCAATAAAATATCTTTTCCTCAAATGCAGTAATAAGAAATAATGGTTTTAAGACCTGAAACATGGAAGCCACCGGGGAAACGGGCTTACTTTATAATTAAATCAATTATATTAATCTCATGATAGTTGATACAGTACCACCTAAGTGATAAGATTTAAGTTTACAGACATAATTATGAAAGAATAATTGAATAATATATTTTAGTTGAGCATCTACTGTGTGCTCAGAGTTGAAAACATTAATTTTTTACAAGATATATTTGAAGTCATTATAATACCAAATTAGAACTTTGTCAATTTTCTGAATAGTGAGCTCTCCTTAACATTTAATTCAACAGGCATCACACATCTAATATGAAGCCAAGTAGATTTTATTTTAAAGTCAAAATTCATTCTATAAATAGAAGTAACCCAGTGATTCTGTTGTTACATTATGATACAGCAATTATTGTAACCTAGTACTTAAATTTTAAAGAGTGTTACAGCCTGATGTGTTTCTGTTTATGCTTCTTCAAGCCATTTTTCTTCATTCATTCCACAAAAAAATAAAAGTAGCTACCATTTAATGAGGGGTTATCATGTGCTGGGCACTATGCTAGATGCTTTACATGCATTATCTTATCTAATCTTTACAAATAACTTTTAGGAAGGTGCTGTTATCCTTTTTATTTTTATTTTTTGTAATGTTATTTAATTTATTTATTTAATTTGGTGAGGAAGATTGGCCCTGAGCTAACATCTGTTGCCAATCTTCCTCTTTTTGCTTCAGGAAGAGTGGCCCTGGGCTAATAACTGTGTCAATCTTCCTCTATTTTGTATGTGGGATGCCGCTACAGCATGCCTTGATGAGTGGTGTAGGTCCACTCCTGGGATCGAATCTGCGAACCCCGGGCTGATGAAGTGGAGCACGCCAAACTTAACCACTGCACCACTGGGCCGACCCCCTGTTGTTACCCTTTTTAAAAACACACACAGAGATGAAGAGACTGGGGATTAGTGACTTACCTAAACCCAGTGCTGGAGCGGAGCTCTCCCTCAGGCCGTGCATTGCTGCTGTTACTTCTCCAAGAGCTGATAGTTGTGGGCGCTTCTGTTACTACTCAGTGTCATCTGTGGACCAGCAGCATTTTATCACTTGGATGCTTGTTAACAGTGCAGAATCAGAATTTCAGGACCTACTAAGTCAGAATCTGCATTTTAATGAGAACCCTAGCTCATTTGTGTGCACACTAAAGTTTGAAAAGTGCTGGGCCAGTCCATTTACAAAAGAAATTGTTAATGGATAGAATTTTCTCAGTTTGGGGTGGAACGCTTTGCATGTCTGCCAGCAAGAGCTGGCATGTGACACAATGAGTGAGAAGTAAATAGATAGTGGAAAAATTTGCAAACTGGCCAGTGTTTCAAGAGCTAGCTTTATTTAGTAACTCATACACTTGTGATTATAACTTTATATTGTTTACAAGTCAAACAGTTGTACTTTCTACAAGTAAAATGGGCTCTCATGTCACATTGTATCCTGCCTATCTTTTATCTGCTTCTTGCTATAAAATATGAGCTCCTTCAAGAGAGCAGGTCTGTTTTATTCCTGTTTGTATCTCTGTTGCATAATGCAGTACTGGAATCCAATAGATAGTTGTTGAATGAGTAGTTCATGTGATAAAATTATAAATATCAATATTTTGAAGCAGTTTATAAAAAGCATGGAGTTCTGCAGAGACTTCCAGGTACTCGGTCACCTGGACAAATGTGAGAACCACTGTTTTTGCCTCTCTTATTTAATGTCTGTATCTCATTTCAGGGCTGAGGGGAGCAGTAAAATCCAAGCCCGAATGGAACAGCAGCCTACCCGTCCCCCACAGCCATCACAGCCACCACCTCCTCCACCCCCTATGCCATTCAGAGCTCCAACAAAGCCTCCAGTTGGACCCAAAACTTCTCCTTTGAAAGATAACCCCTCACCTGAACCTCAGCTGGATGACATCAAAAGAGGTAGGGACCATTTTGTGGAGCCATGATAGCAACTTGGAGTAGGATGTTGATGTTTTTGTGGAGATCACCAGGCTGCCATATTGACATGATGGTATGGGCGTTCTCTGCCATTGAAAAACTTTCTACAGAGTTCACCATTCCAGACGGGAGGAGGATGAAGGCTTTTACAACTTGTCTCAGTTGACAAGGGAGAATTCAGGAATGGTGACTTGAGTGTTGCAGCTCAGAGGCCCAGGATTCAAATAAGCATGACTGCCATCTAAAGGCCCATATGGCACACCTTTAAGGCTTTGGAAAAAGAAAATTCCAAGGTGCTGGGGGTGAAAACCAAATGTGCCAATGTTCACCCAGTACCTAGGTTAGAGAGACATTTAAAATACCATGACCAGTGCTTTGTGCTAACAAGAAATGTGTAAATACGAAAGTGCTGTGAGGACCGGTGGAAATGGACGTTGGCCTAGAAATACTTAGAGGTCTGCTCAGGCTCTGTCCAATGCATACCTGACACAAAGAAGCTTACTTTGGCTTTTCCCCCATATGGTGGATGGTTTTAGTTGTCCAGACTCTTGGGAAGTTATGAGGATAAATGTCATATTTCATATTTGTAAAGTTTCATGAAAAAAAATTAAATCCATAACAGTAGTAAACAGGGAAAGGTATGGAGTTGTCCTTGGGAAGTTTGCCTTTTCCACCTTATAAAAAATGCTGTCTTTTAGCAATCAGATCTCTCTCTGCATGGTGCACAGTTATTAAGCCTCTTGATGTTTTTTCCTCATGGACGTTGGAATACTGTTTATGGTAGCTTTCCCTTCAGTTGAACGGAAATTGGACTGTGAGAGGTTAGTTGTTGCCAGTTATGCTTAAAGGAACCGCAGCTGTTTAAGGCCACATGGTATGTTTGGGCAGGAAACTCTGGCCTCTTTCTGGATGTGTCCTATGATGTATCCTTACTGTATTCAGTGACATTAAAATGGTTAGCTCAAGCTTCCCTGCTTTGCATCTGTAAAAATGCAGTACCTGATAGTCACGGCGGTCGTCAAATGTATAAAGAGGGCAGAGGAGGAATGTTGATCCACTATTTTTCTTCAGTCACCATGGTTCCTCCTGCAAGCTTCTGTTTTTTCGTGGGACATGAAAGAAGGAAAGGACGCTGGAGACTGTCTGCTCTGGCCCTTCATTTTTCCAGAGTGTCCTAGAAAATGCATTGACCTCCACCTGGGTCTCCCTGCTGGTTAGAGGTGGATCCAAAACAAGTACTCAGACCTTCCAATTCCTCGTCAAATATTTTTCAACCCCTTAGCAGAATATTGCTTTTCTCTCTTATTTGGTGTTTAATCCTATAATTCACAATTTTTTTTTAGTAGATAAAGGCAAAATAGACGTAATTCATTTCTTACACAGAATGATCATTATCCTGAAACAGTTTGCTTTTTGGTTATTTTGGGTAAATTTAATGTTTTCATTGTCTGTCTGGAGACAGGTTAGGTGTTTTTCTTTGTTGGTTTTGGTCATTTTGTTTGTGTGTTTCTAAGTAACCGAGAAGCAGGAGTTGGTTTCAAGTTATTCCTCACTGCTGTTGGTTTTGCCAGTTTACTGTTTACAGAAGGTCAGCGTGCTGCCTTGAGAGTGGTTGCAGTGCTGACCCCCGTCCTGTCATTGTATTCCAGAGCTGAGGGCCGAAGTTGACATTATTGAACAGATGAGCAGCAGCAGTGGGAGCAGCTCCTCAGACTCAGAGAGCTCGTCAGGAAGTGACGACGACAGCTCCAGCAGCGGAGGCGAGGACAATGGCCCTGCGTCTCCTCCTCAGCCTTCACACCAGCAGCCCTACAACAGCAGGCCTGCCGTCGCCAATGGAACCAGCCGGCCGCAAGGGAGCAACCAGCTCATGAACACGCTCAGTAAGTGTGCTTTCCCTTTTCTGGCTGAGAGAGGGGTGGCGTGTCAGGCTAGAGATGCAGCTTCTGTCTGTCTTACACCGGAATCTATAAACCTGAAAATATTTAAGGCATAAGAAAGGATCCTGACAAAGATAATTTGGAGCAGAAAGGAGTAAGTTACCAAACAGTAAAAAAGGGAAGTGCAAAACTAAAAACCTATTCTTTCTCTTTCCTTTTCCCCACTGGCACAGATTAGGTTTTGTGAATTCTGGGAAATGCTGACACATGACCAGCTAGGCTCTTTATTTTTGTATATACCAGGTTTTAGGGGTGCTGTCTGCCACTGCACTGTCCCCCACCTCCAGGTCTTTTTACACTCCCAAGAACCCAGTGTCTCCAGACTGTGGTGTCCCACAGCCCACAGACTTGGGAACCTATGCCATTAGGATATATTTGGAGACCAACTAGCCTTTGGCAAGAGGGACAGGAAGGGACATTGTAATGTCTGGGTGGCTTTCAATGCAGTTGATAGTAAAGTAAAGCAGAGAAAAACAATTACGAGAACAAATTTCTTTGGAGGTGAGGAGAGTGCTGGTTCTCTATGCTCTTCTCTCTCCAGAATCCCAATGAATATTTTCCCCTGGTACGACTCCCTTTGAGGAGGTTGGAAGGTCTGGAGCACATTTTGGGTCAGATAAATCTTTGTTGTGGGAGGCTATCCTGTGCATTGTAGGGCGGTCGACAGCATTCCTGACCTACCTATTAGATGCCAAAAACACTCCCCCTCTTCTCCCTGAATTGTGTCAACCAAAAATGTCTCAAGACATTGCTAAATGTCCTCCTGGGGGCAAAATCACCCCCACTGGAGAACCACTACACTAGGTCCTGCTCTTCTGCCTTAGTAAGTTCAATACTGTTATGGTATCAATTAAGGATATTGTCTGCTGTCCCATTATTTGGGCCCAGAATCTGGATATCAGGATATACTTTGATGCTCTTCTCCATTGGTTAGGGTTAGTAAGTTTCACGTTGGGAATTTGGTATTCATAGTGGAAAAGTACCAGACAGCTACTGTGGCTTTAACTCGGTTCTTAGTTTTACGCAGTCGATGCTAAATTATTCCTTTCTCCAAGGAAAGAGCAAGAAATGCCACCGTGGGTGTTAGCTACCTACCTGCCTTGAACGGTTTTAGCTCTTTATGGCTCCAAGTCCTCCTGCCCTGCAGCTCTTTGAATGGCAGGACTAATCTTTGTACACCTCATATACAGGAAGATATGTACCAGCCTTATTTAAACCAAGATTCTCAACTGAAGCCAACTTATAAACCCTAAAATCACAGCAAATAGCACAAATTTGCTACACCCTGATGTAAAAATATATACCAAGTAATAATAAGGTTGTTTTCTTGAGTGGTAACCTGTATTATATCTTCTCCCCCAAAAAATAAATGGATCAGTTTGAACCTGCATCAAATCAATCATGTAAGAAATTTCAAAACTGGATTTTCAACTTCAGTTACACTGACCTGTTACATGCACATCACCTTACTCTGTGAGTGATCACACTCAGCTTTGCTGATTGGGAGTCACCAGCTATTGCCATGCCACCGCCACCTTCCCCAAGTCTAGAACAGCAGTTGTCACATTTTTGGTCGCAGACCTCTTTATTGTAAAAATTATTGAGGACTCGAAAGAACTTTTGTATATGTGTCCTATGTCTATCAATATTTGCCATATTATAAATTAAAACTGAGAAATATTTAAGATATTCAATAATTCACTTAAAAGAACAATAATAAACTATCACATGTTAAAAAAATTACATTTTTTATGAAAAATAAATTTTCCAAATCAAAACATAGTTAGAAGAGTAACATTGCTTTACAGTTTTGTAAATCTCTTTAAGGTCTGGCTTAGTAGAAAGCTAGATTCTTATATCTGCTTCTGAATTCAGTCTGTTGCTCTAAGTTGTTTAGGCTGAGATATCTGAAGAAAATCTGGCGTTACACGGGTATGTAGTTAGAAAAGGAAGGACCTTGGGGTCAGATTCTTCTAAGAGGATCTCAGGTAAGTTGGAGAAGAGCTGGCCTAGAGATGAGCTACCCAGAAATACAGAAGTTCACTGTTGTTGTAATCCAAGTGGTGTCAACTGGGGTCCTATTATTATTATTATTATATTAGGTTGAAATGTTGAGTACTTATATTCTTCACTCCTAAAGCCTAAATTCTGCACACTAAACAAAAATTTGAGGCTTTACAGAGCTCATTAGTTCAGATTTGCAGTTTAAAGTAAGTGAATTTGCTGGACAGAGGTGTGACAGAGGTGTCCCAGAGCGGATATTGGATTAGTGTACTACTGGTATAAACAGTATTCAACTTCCTTAATGGGAAGCCCAACTTGGTGGTGTCTTAGCTTTTATAAAGCAACTTAACATGAACGATTCTGCTAAACAGTGAATCAGTTATTTATAAATATTTTCTTGCTATTTATTAACACATTTCAAAGCTGTCTAGTCTAGTCCTCCCCTGTTCTATCGAGTAAGCAGTATTGCTGAGGTTTGCAGATACTAAAAATAGCATTCCTTTAAAAAATGTTAACTGTACCAGTTTGTCACTGAGCCAAATCGATTTTCCTCCCTAATTAAATTGAATTGGCCTGGATTTACTGTAGTATGATAGCCAAGGCAGTCAACCAAAGAATTGTGGGGGAGTTGTTTTTAAACTGTGTACTTTTGGTTTGATTCTGTTTTCTTTTTATAGGAAATGACTTGCAGTTGAGTGAGTCTGGCAGTGACAGTGATGACTAGAGCCGGATCTTTTGAAATCAACTTTTTGGTGCACGAATATGCTGCAAGACCAGGCTACTTTAGCATGGAGTCCATTGCCAAGAGGAAAATGTTGTGGATCCGAGACTATAGTAGGCGTTTGAGATTCTGGAGCTCTCAGATATTCAAGTCTTTAACTTAGTGGTGATGAGTGATCTTCTTGTGTAATTTTTGAACAGTCTCATGTTTCAAAGTCTAAGTAGATCTATAGAAGAACTAACGATTATATTTCTATTTGGTTAACACTGTTAATGAAGAACAGACAAATGTGCCCTGGTCTAGGTTACTCAAAGGCCATATCTTCACCAGTGATTCAGTTTTAAACCTCAGCAGCCACGAGTTTGGCCAAGTGGTCTGCACCAGTGAAATGAAACACAGTCTTTGAGGGGTAAGAAAGAGGAAAACCTTAAACTGCAGCATAGAAGTATGTTAAAACCACTTTAAATTCTTGACACAAAGTGGAAAGGAAGTTTTGTCTGACCCAGCCTGACAAGCCTGTGTAGAAATGGACTCCAAGATGGAGCCTAGAGTGTCAGCTCGGGGGTACTTGGAGCTCTGCTAATTCAACCCCCTCGTTTACAAATAAGGACAAAAAGCTGGTTTCTGGCCAGTCTCCTGGCCCCAGGCCAGGTGTTTCCCACTGCTCCCTCCGTTGAATCTCGTTTATTGGAACCCGAGATTCTTATACATGGGACTTACAGATGTACATTGGAGCTTTTATTGGATTCCAAAAGACAAAAGTGTTGGGTACTTCTAGCTCAGATTCAGATGCAGGCAGTTCCTAAATACATGAGGCCAGGTAAGCAGATTAAACCAGGAGCTACTGTGCTGATGCATATGACTCAATAATCGGGGCTTTTAGTTCCGTGTAGATCCATACTAAGGGTTCTTCACTCAGGGGATTCTAATAGGGGAGGTAGGAGTGGATGAGAGGTGTAGTGAAGAAACCTCTCTGAACAAATGAATCAGCAGCAGGTTTCCAGAAACCAGAATCTAGATAGGAGTTCTGCAATGTGAAACGAGCACATTCTTTGATAAGGTATTTCTGTTCATGCTTTTGTACCACTGTTTGTGCCTGATTCCCAGACGGATGTGTATTTTTTTATATACAACCAGAAGAAAGTCACAAGATTGCCTTCTGCAGTGTGCAGTTTCCAAATGAATCTCTTGTTGCAGGAAACTGGTCACTAGTAAATGTTTCATATTTAGTGAATGTGTGATATATCGTCCTATAATTAGTATGAAGTGGCTCATTTCTGTAGTTTGGATGAATGTGTCCTGAGAAATTTCCATCTATGGTTCAGTGGGTATCAAGAACATGAGAAATGATTTTCCTTCCTTGGGTCCCTCCACTCAGATGGCCCCTCCCTCCCTAGCTAGTGGAGGGAAGCAGTCTGGACCTAGAAAGGAATTAGGTGACCCATGGTGGGGGCTTTGGTTAGAGTTGAGCCTTATAGAGTCACCTGTTTCATCCACATAGTGACCCCAGTGAGCTGGAGATGTGGGCCAGGAGCCATTGTCCAGCAGCACGCTCACACCACTCTCTCAAGTGTAGGTAATGGGTACATGCTGGTACTCTGTGGTGGGTTCTCAGCCCATCATGAGGTTTCAGTGGATTTAATGGCAGATAGGAACTTATTTATAATGAATTGATAATAGCTTTATAAGTCCTTGGTAATGACAGCTCAGGGAAGGTGAAGGTCATGATTGGGAGACTTGAATTGTTACTGGATGTGGAAGTTGTTTCACTGCTCTTAACTTGCTCAGGCTGGGGCAGGTTTCAGGAACTTGAACTAAAAATATCTATTTAAGCCTCTCTTTCTTTCTTTTTTTTCTCTTGATTTATACAGACAGAACTGTGGTTTTTGGCGTGTCAGGTCAAGATATTTGTTTCTATAGGAAATGCTTGCGTGTGGCACTGGGCTTGGTGAGTCAAGCTCTCTGAGCTTCAGCCCTCTCCATCACCCATCCTACCCGACACTGCACTGTTATCCTCTGGCGCGGCTCCAGTCTTCTTCTCTGCACAAAGCCTTCAGTGGCTCCCTCCCCCTGCCCTCCAGCTTTACCCACCAGAGTAAGGAATCTCTTCTTTTGGGAAATCAAGAATTTGGCCTCACAGACTACTACTCATGAGTACCCTCATGCCAGCCAAACTGGACCTGTTCTTCCTGCCTCTGTGCCTTCTCGATCTCTCCTCCTCCCCCCACCATCCCCACTCCTGAGGCTCTGTAGGTGGGAGTCTTCAGGGACTCTTCCTCTGTTGGTTTCAGCCAACTGGAGTGCTCTGTATACATACTGACCTTCCTCTTGCTTTAGCTCTGGTTGGTGTGAACTCTTTAAAAGCAGGGACCATCCTTCTCATCTCTATTCCCTGGGGTGTCCACAGGAATAGACATTCAGATGCTTATAGCCTGGTGGGGAGGAGGCAGAGAAAACCAACCAGTGGAGTACAGAGGGTAGACAGAGAGAAAACATTCCAGGCATTTGGAGACAGCTGAAAGCTACCCATGCTGATTTTCATGATTTTGAAGTCTCTACCTGAGTTGTTAAAATTTCCTTTTCTTTTTGTTCTATACAATGGCTACCATAATCTGGGTCATTAGGCGAGGTGTAAAGATTTAAGTCCAAAGTATCCAAGGAGCCGTGGCAAGTAAAGACCACAGTAAAGATGTGATTTGGGGAAACTTAATACAAACAAGCTAGAGATTTTTAATGATGCCACTCGTTATTTTATTTGTTTAGCAGAATCATGTTTTCTGTGTGTGGTGTTATTATGTATATGCTTTAGTGGTGGGAAAACTTGAAAATTCCAAAATCTTTACTTCTCTATTTGAGAGGCTGGTTAAGGAGGGTATGTGTGTGGGTGTTTGTGTGTGAGATGTATTTATTACATTATTTTGAAAGAGTAATAGTCTGTTATGTGGATATATATTAGGTACAGCCAAATCGGATGTTTCCATTTGGCAAGGAGGGTAGGATTTCTGAAACTCAGGCGTTAACCAGTAGGTTGGAAGACAAGACCAATTGAATTGAGGCGCTATGAAATGTGTGTTTTTATTGCTCCTGTTATTTTTGTCTTGGGTTCATTGTCTCATTCTTTAATAGTTTTTAAAATCTTGTGCCTGGAAGTTTATTTTGCTTAATTATGAAGTAGATGTGCATGTTTACATTTATGTAAAATATTTGCTGTGTGAAGTTTTTTTGGTTTATTCTGTTAAAAGATCACTATATTTAAGTAAAAAATGAAGGTCAGCAATACACTTCATGTCTTGGTGGGTTTTATTTTTTACTAGAAATCTATGAAACATATAGGGTTTTTTAAAGAATCCTTTGTGCTTAAGGCTAATTGTCTAAATTGATTCCTTTTTAACTTGATGTTTATGATCATTAGGACGTACACCTCAGTTTTAGAGATGTGAAGTTCAAAACTAAAGGACGACTTTGGCAAGCCACGTGGCATCTGAGGCCATTTACTTGGTCTGGAAAGGCAGGCTTAGCTTTGGGTCTGAGAACCATGCAAGGATTAAACTGAATCCCTACACACATCCCTAGTCATGTTAGCTCACCAGATTCCTCCCTCCTGGAATTCCATGCCACACATGCATACACACAGACACCTCTGAGTCCCAGTCGACGCTCGCAGGAAGTGATCCTGCCTCCTGCTTCTGTTCTACACTTCTGATATAGCAATACCCATGTCTGTCTTGTGGTCTTGGCTCCCTGATAAACTGTAAACTCCTAGGTGGGGCTTGACCATATTCTTTTTTAATTCTCTGTGGTGTCTTTCACCTAATAGATGCTCCATAAATTTGGATTGAACAGAATTACACTCTCTAGTTAAGAGAACTAGGCTGGAAATCCTCTGCTGCTTATTCTGCAACTGGCTTCCATTTCCTCAGATGGAGATAGGAGTTAGACTTGAAACAGGACGCTCAGTGGGGAAATAAGTGGTGGTGTACATTCATCACCTCAGGCAGTTTGATCCTCAGCTAGCTGCTGCCACTACAATGATATGTAACAAACCATCCTAAAACTCAATGGCTTAAAATAAGCATTTATTTTGCTCACAAGTCTAGATTGGTGATTTACACCAGAGTGGCTGGACAGTTCTGGTCTTGACTGGGCTCCTTCAAGTGCCTGACAGTATTCAGCTGGTCTAGGATGGCCTTGGCCAACACAACTGGGGCAACTCAGGTCGGCTCCATGTGCCTTGTGTCTTAGCAACCTAGCCTTGGCGTATTGTCATGGCAAAGGCAGAGGAGCTAGAGTGAGAGAGGAAACACAACTGCCTCTGTCACAATTGCTAACATGTCATTGGCCAAAGCAAGTCCCAGGGCCAAGTTTAGAATCAAGGAGTGGGGAAATATACTCCACCAATTGATGGGAGGAGTTGCAAAGTACGGTGGAAAGGTGTGGATATGGGGAAGTGTGAGAAAACAGGTTTCTATTCATGGTCCTGCAGAGGGCGCCAAATCCAAGCCAGTGGCCCCTCTAGGCTTGGCACTTCCCTCTTGATTCACTGCATGTAGTTCGCTTCCTTCCTACCCTTTCTAACCTAGAACACTATTCTGGTTATCTATTGCTAAGTAACAAACTACCCCAAAACTTAGTGGCTTAACACAACAACCATTTCATCTCATGGAATCCATTGGTTAGGAATTAAGACAGCTTGGATGGGCAATTCTGCTGCTTGTGGCTTCAACTGAGATCACTCAGTGGTACTCAGTTGGCAGATGGGCGGGACTGGAGAGTCCAAGCTGGCTTCACTCACATGTCTGGTGCCATGGTGGGGATGGCTGGAAGCAGGCTCATTTGGGACCATCAACCAGAGGGCCTACATGCCCTCTAGCATGGCAGTCTCAGAGTTTCGGTCTTCTTACATGATAACTGCCTTCTAGAATGTATGTTCTGAGAAGCTGCATGGCCTTTTATGACCTAGTCGGGGAAGTCACACAGCATCACATCCACAGTATTCTATTGGTCAAAGCAGTCAAAAGCCCACCTAGATTGAAGAGAAAGGGACATAGACCCCACCTCTTTAATGGAAGAGTATAAAAAAGCCACCCACTCAAAGTCTCCACCTTTCCGCCCTGTGTTGTTGGTCTAGTCTTTTGTAATATTCTCAGATGAGACAACCTCCCTAGAACATTGGCTCTTAAAATGTGGTCCCTGGTCCAGCAGCATCAGCATCCTCTGAGACCTTGTTAGAAATGCAAATTCTCAGGCCCCAACCCAGACCTACCGAATCAGAAACTAGGGTGGGACCCAGTAATCTGTTTTGACAAGCCCTTCAGTTCATGAACCCTAAAGCTTGGGAACCATGGCCCCAGGACAAAACTCTGTTGGTGAGCCTCAAGTGATGACCCCTGCCCACGATGACTGCCTTCAACTTCTTGTCCTAGGTGTTGGGTTGAGGGTAACCTGGGGTGGGGCATGCAGTGGAGTGTGGTACTGTTTATGGGTTGGAACATTAAAAACAAGAAAATTCACCATTGCCCTTAAAGAAATTACAGGGGCCAAAATAACCACAAATAAAATTCTGTTGAGAAGATACTAGTGTCTCGGCAGCAGAATTTCAGTGTTACGTGGGTCCCTTTTCATTTCTAAAGGGAGTAGGGCAAAGGGGAACAGAGGGCAGGGGAAATAGTCAATCTCTTCCTTTATAAGGTTGTTTCTTATAGACTTGTCTGATGATACAAGTCAGCTGTCTGGGGCTGAAACAAACTTAGATGAACCCCCAGAGAGAAAGCCCCTCTAATAAAGGCAATGTGAGTTCTCTTCCTGTGTTTCTCAGGGGGGGTTGGATGAGGTGTGATGGGGAGTCCTTAACCCATTACTCTTGTGTGATTTGCAGCCCTCTCAGAATGGTTAGAAATGAAGATGGTGGAGAATAAACCACACTCCTGGATCCTCTGGGCCTATGGGTGGTAACTGGGTAGCTCGAGTGTAATCATCTCCTTGGTGAATCGCCAAGGTTCTTGACCTGTGAGCTCATTGTTACCACACAAATGGAAGATCTGAGTTTCAGTGAAAATTTAAATTGGTTCACTCTACTGTAGGGGAGAGATGGGGCTGACAACTCAAGTAAAGCAGTCACTGGGCCGTAGGTTGGCCCATTAATTATGAGGTTTGGAGATTCTTAAGCAATTTGACACATATGTGCTCTCCATGCCCCTAACTGAGTGGTGGATGACTGGTGTTTCTGTCCCAAGATGCTCAGAAACTTTGTCATACCAGCTTCTCAAGCACTGGTTCCTAAGTACTAGTTACTAAGCTTCCTTCAAAGACCTTTCTTTGCTTACAAATTTGTCACTCAAACAGCTTTGCAGGTGGATAGAGAAGAGTCCTGGGGCCAAACCCCATCCCCACACTTTCCTGGTTATGGTAGGAGCTTCTGGGCTGGCCTAGAGAATCCCAACCACAGGACGATCCTTGGGGATCAGTTGAGCAGAGCTTGGGCTTCTATTGCTGGTGAAAGAATAAAAGAACCAGTCCAGACAGAGAGTGAACGTCAGCCCTGTGCCCCACCGTTTGTCGGACCGCCAGAGCAGACACTGATAAAGCCAGCTGCAAAGTGAACAGGGAGCAATCTTTCTCCCATGGTCACCACTGCAGCTCTAAAGTGTCATAATCCCTCCTTTCTTTGAGTGACTACTGTTTTCTTTCCAATGACATCCCCAGCCTCGTTTTGTTATTCTTGCCGCCTGAACAAAAAATCACTGCGAAGCTGTGACTAAAATCATGGGCTGTCAAAACTTGGCAGTTTGCAAGCCTCTCAGTAGGAACGGAATATTCCACTCTCGCCTGGAAGACCTGAGCCACATGAGTCACTCTGACACAGATAAGCAGTTTCAATCTCCACCCCAGATGCAGGACTTCTGATAGGGGTTTTCAGGCACTACATTCTGTTTTTCCTTGTGGTGTTCTGAGGAATCAGGACCTGGGTCCACTTCACGGTCCAGGCTTGCTATGAACCCCTTTATACACAGCCTGCTTTGCTTTGCGCCTGTCCCAACACTTTCGTTTATATTCTACTTAGACTCCACCCCTCCCCAGATCCTATCATAATCTTGTCTTTCTTGGTTTACACTCCTCAAATTACACCAAACCTAATTCTGCTGGTCTACAGGTTCGCCCCTGGTGGTGGTCATCAGATGGGCTGTTGTGTCGCTGAGTTTGAGAACCACCACTCTTCTTCAGTGCTTTGCAGGAAAGGCTGTGGTCCAAACTGCTGTCAAAAGTGACCCCATGTAACCAGCCTCAAAGAGGGAAGAAAAGTACCCCAGGTCCCAAAGAGATGATTGATTGGCCTGGGCCACTAAATAACACTTCCTAATCAGAAATTTTAACCACATGATCACTAAAATTCAACACAGCCCTGAAATAAGGTACTGTTATTCCCAGTACATAGATGAGAAAACAGAGACTCAGAGAAGTTAAGCAAATTATGCAGGATAATTAAACAGCAAATTGATAACAAAGCCAGGCTTCAAATCCAGATGTGTGAATCCAATTTTCAGCTTTTTTCACAAACTACCCCACATCTTTCATGACCTGTGGCACACTATGAGAGACGATCTCTCCGAGTGGAGCTGTCAGAATCACAAGAGCCTTCTGGGTGTGGGCAGTCTTCCCAAATGTTTGCCCCACGTGCCTCAGCTCCTATTCCTGCCAAAAGCAAAAGCAAAAGTGGAGAGATGGCCACTGTGCTGGGCATTGTGTGTGCCCAGCACCATTCTCCATTCCTCCTCCCCAGTATTTGTCCCAGTAGTCACCCCTTCCCCTGTAGCCTATGTGCTTCTGAAGAATTCCCAGGGTGAGCTAAGAGTAATCTTATTACCTGTGCCAGCTCTTCGGGAACCCAGCTCTAATCCAATCAGCAGGTGGCATCCTCCTGACAATAGGAATTGGGTCAGGAATGGGCATGTGACCCAAAATAGGCCAACAATGCTCAAGGCAAGATTTGCTGGGGGCTTCTGGAAACAAATTTCTTCAGAGCCACTGGGATAGATGTTCTGTCTTCCTCTGGATATTGCAGGGTGCAATATAAGACTGAAACTACAGCAGTCAGCTCGTGACCACCCTAAGGCTCAAACTAACAGGAGAGACGGGACTAGATGAGAGGACAGCTCAAGCAAAGAAATGGAGTCAAGACTTTGAACCATGCCTGATCTCCACCCCACCACAGGAATTTTTAAGTTATATGAGCCAATAAATTCCACTCTGTCGTTTACATCATATTTAAACTGGATTTTCTGCTACTTGCCCATAAGAACATCTGGACTGGCACAGCCTCCTTTGGTGACCAACTGCACCTCTGAAGACCCTGTGATATTCTCAGCCACTCCATGTGACAGCCCTGGGAGCAGTTGAGGTAATCCAGCACCACTCCTGGGGCATGCTCTGTCACAGCTGGAGGGCCGAGCCCACACTCACAAGCTGTTAGAGTTGGAAGAAAATTCAGCCCTTGCTTAAAGTCTCTTTCAGGCAAGGAAATGGAGGCTGTGAGAAATGAAGAACCAAGTATGAACCCAGGTCCCAGGACTCCCAGGTCAGTGCTCCTCCCTCCACACTGTGGCACCTCAACTTCCCATGGGACCAGTGAATGACCTCAGCAAACATTTATGTGGCACAGGTGAGCTTTTGGCTGCCTATTCTGTGGCTGTCTCGCCTGCCCACAGGTGCCCCTGTTCCTGGGGAACCTGCTCCCTACACCACAGTTAGCGTTCTTTCAGGAACGGGCTGGGGGCCACCCATCTTCCCTGATCCTTCCTCTTTCCATTTCAAAATGCCAAAGGGGTAGAACTACTATTATTATATATATATATTTAAAACATGTGACTTTGAATCCTTTCATTTCCTGAGCCTTCAGAACCCTCCCTTGAAATAGCTGGAGATAGGCCCACCTCTATCCGGGGGATAGAGGATAGCGGGAGGCTCACATGCCAATGTCTAAGGATTTACATTCTAATCAAACTAACAAACTGTTATTAAATATGTTCTCTCTGCTCCCCTTAACAAATACACTTTCATAAAGACGTGGAAGGCCAAGTTTGAACATAGGATTTTTAGATTCCTCAAAGTTCTGTGCCAGCGTGTGGCAGCACAAGGAGAGCAGGGCACAGTCACCAGCCCTACCCCCGGCCCTTCCCACACTGAGAGGGACCTCGGTGCCCCCACGGGGAAACTCCAGCCTGCATATCCCAGCTCCAGCTACAAACAGCCTATCCCTGGCACCCCTTGTGCTTATAGGTGTGTGCAGGTCACACTCAGGAGGACAGACAGGGGAAGAGAACTGTGTAGGCCCTGGAAGCAGGCTCAGGACCACTCGGGTGGGGAACTGTGGTTTCCTGGGTACCTGGAGCATGGTCTGGGAGAGGGGTGTGCAAGCTCCAGTGGGCATGTCACCTTGGCTTCACAGACTCCCTGCCCTGTGGGGAGGGTCACGGCCAGGGGAGGGCCAGAGTAGTGCCCTCCAAGTAGTGGGACCCAGGACAGGGCTCCTCTTGGCCAGGTCCAAGGGCAGTACTGGATCTCCATTGTGTCCTAAACAAGATCCTAAAATAAGGCTGGGGGTGGGGCTGAGTTACCAAGACAGGGCTTTGTGACCTTGGGCAAGTCCATCCACATCTCCAGACCTTAGTTTCCTCCCTTGTCCTTGAGGGAGCACGTCCACATTCTAGAATCCTCTACACAGTCTGAGTAGCAGACTTGAATTCAGACCCCTCATTCCATCCAGCAGTGCTGGGACACTGGCCCCAAACCCCTAGGGAAGAGAGAGCCACAGTGGGGAAATGAACTGCCTTTATTTCTTGACTCCCCATCCAGAGATCCCAGTATGAAGGCGGTGGCTTTACAGGGGGGCAACATCACCTCAGGACTTACAGGAGAGGCTGAGGGAAGCGGGCTGACCAACGTGCCCCCCTCAGAAGACACCACCCTCAGGCGGATCTCGTCCACTACAGACCACCAGCACGATGGATGACCCACTAGGCCTGAAGTCCCCAAGAGTCAGGCACATTAAATGCCTTTGTACAAAAGCCCAGGAGTGTCCCTCCATCTGGTAACAAATGGGCAAATCCCATTTGAGGTCTGCCATGAGGGGATGTCTTTCCATAACAAAGCTACGCTTCACTCAGGAAAGATGGTGATGAACTGCATCCCAGTTCCGTGGGATGCAGCCCACAGACATGCAGGACTCACGACCCTGTAGAAACGTGGGGGGCTCGGCACACAGACACGAGGACAAGGCTGTACACTATGGAGACACAGAAAGGGGTCACAGGGTGCTCACAGGAATCAGCAGGCGGCCAGGAGCTGGAGCTTAGGACAGAAACCATCTCTGCCTGGAGCATGCACTCAGTAATGGGGCCCCAGAGGGGGAAACCCGGGCAGTATTTTCCTAAGGACTGAGGAAATACCAGCACTTGCCCAGGCATGGACTCAGGAGGTCACCCTCTGCTAGCGAATCTCCTGAACAAGAAATGGATGTGAGGGGCATTCGTAAGACAGAGGTCAAAGTGCAGAGAGCCGCGAGGTCAAGATGGTGCCAGGGATGGTGAAACCACAAGGGCCACCCCCTTGGGAAACGTCGAGAAGCGGAAGGCCACTGCTCTGCTATTGTCCACAGGGCGAGCACCCAGCTGAGCCTCCACTCTCTACCTGGGGTAGAGCACGGGTTTGGTGGCTTTCTCAGTACTTTTTCACAGTTGGGTCTCTTCCTGGGGGAGCTGCATCCACATGAGGTTGTGCTGGGCTGTGGCCAGTGGGGGGGGGGGTCCCTCAGCGAGTCCAAAGCTGGGAGCCACCCCAAGAGAACCTGCCCACTTCCCTGCTTCGTGGTTCACAGGCCTGGAGAGACGAGACGGCCGGCTGCCTTGGGTGAGAATGCCCGCATTTCCAGAGGTCAGAGGAGCGGAGAGGCCTGTGCCCCAGACACTCCAAACGCGAGGAGAACAAACTCAAACAGCCCTGCGGGTCTGTGTGTGTCTAACAGTGCTAAGCCAAGTCCACGGCCTGCGTCGGCAACACTTCGGAAGAGAAAGGGGCTGTGCGTCAGCTATTGGCCAAACGGTAGCAATGGGGAACAGTTCCCAGGTGGGACACATGGAAGGTTTTTCTGGTACTTTTGATTAAGACAGGATGCGGTGGTCCTAAGTTCTTCCAGTCGGACTGAGTTAAAAGCACATCTTAGCAGCAAGAGTTTGTCCTTGTTTTTGTCACACGAAGGTGGTGGAAACTGGACCAGGACGGTGCGAGGTCAGCTTGATGAGGGTGGAGAAGCTGCCGCCAGTTCCGTGGGATGCAGCCCACCTCTCCTCGTGCCCCTCAGGTAAAGTAGCGGCAGGGCGTGGAGTCGATGTAGCAGTACGGTGTGCACTGCAGGTCTCCATACGACCTGAGGGAGGCGGACAGGGGTCAGGGCAGACACCAGGCAGGGGGCAGCAGGGCTCCTGGCCAGCCCCGAGGACAAAGCCATGTTCTAAAAGGCCACTTCTGGTGACCTTTGTCAAACCTCATGGGAGACACAGAAGGGGATCAGCCATTGCTCCCACAGTACTAAGGGCCAAGGATTCTATAGAGACTGTTCTCATTCTCATTTGGAGTGAGGGACTTGGGGCAGTTGAACCCTTGAGCCGAACTGAGGGATCTGGGTGGAGGGGGTTGGTAACCATGCTCCTAACATAGCATCTCCAAGAGACTCACCCCCTTCTTAAGGCCTAAAAGTCTCCCAGTGCTGTCCATTGGATTGTACTGTACCGATGCAAATGTTCTACTTCTGTGCAGTCCAATATGGCAGCCACTGGCCATATGTGGCTATTGAGCTCTTGAAATAAGGTTAGTATGACTAAAGAATTGGATTTTTAATGTTATTTCATTTTAATTAATTTCAATTTAAATAGCAACATGTAGCCGGAGGCTACCATATTGGACAGCACAGTCTATACCTTTGTAAACCCAAGTGCTGATCCTGAGACAGTGTGTTATACACTATACCCATATTTACAAGCATCCCCTGCGTCTTCTAGGGATTAGGTGAGTAACCACAGAGAGTCGGGGGGTAAGCCTTGGGCTCTGTGTGATCCATGACTCCATGTCCAATTGTCCACACTCAATTGTCTCCATGGAGCCATCGACCATCTCAGACCTTCTGCCGACTCTCTGGCACGTGCCTGTTAGGAGCCTTCTCTACTTCAGGGAGGCGGCAGTGCCTACACACACACAGATGCAGTGGGGTCCTGGCCAAGCCGAAAGTGCTCAGGGTTTTGGGGTGACTAAAACCGCAAAGGTCTGTAATTCCCCCAGCCTGGTTTGATATGTTGATATGCATTTGGGGGGTGATAATTGAGGAGACCTCCTTGGAAGAGAGAGCAAAGAGGGGGCAATAGAGAGACAGGCCTGGTGTCTGTTCCATAGTTCTCTTCACCCATAGGCTTGGGTCCAAGCCTACCAGAAGAACAGGGCTGGAGGCAAAGGCTGAAAAGCTTGGGCTCCTGAGGGACCTAGCACGTGTGAGGGGCCAGCAATCCACTCTGGAGCAGGGATGGGAGAAGCAGGATGTGGACGGTGACGGGGAGAGGAATGGCCTCCTCATTTTCCCTAGAACACTATACAACTCCAGTTCTGTGAGGATTAGGGGGAATGTGGCACCATTTTGCATGTTGAAAGGAACCTAGGAGGTCACATTTTGGGCATGGAATCAGTGACTCACAGGGCCAGTGGCCCTCAGTTGGCTTGGGAGATGTCAACGTGGAGGCCAGGTACTAGCATACTTATCCTGAGCAATGTGAACGCCCACTGAAGAGTCTCAGAAATAATAGAGGGGTCCTTGAAAGGAATACTAAGTTCTTGGGGTTTTCTTGGAGGAGCCACGAGGCAGCAAAATTAGCTATTGATGCTGGTGTGATATCACTTGCACCCACAGGCTTGCCCGGGGGTGGGGGATGGCCCAGCTGGTGGCTGTGTCTGTCTCAGCTCAGCCTCAGTGGCACGCAGGCTGCTTTGAGAGGGCACGGGGTGGTTATGCATTTATCACCTGTCTCTCCCGGGGGAGCAGGGACCTTGTTATTTGTCACCATACCTCAGGGTCTAGAAAGTACTAGAACATAAGAGGCGCTTAAAAATATTTGTGAAGGAAAGAAGAGAAGGAGGGAAGCGGGGGTGTCATAGCAGAGGGGCGATCCCTACCCAGGGAGATAGGTCTCGCATGTCAGGTAGCCAAAGTCAGAGCCGTCACAGTCCTCCACGCCCTTGTGCCGGTGACCGTCTCCACAGTAGGCCCGGTGACAGCCTGAGAGGACACAAGGAAGTGAGCCCTGAGAAGGGGCAGGGGTGGGACAGACTGGTCTCAGCCTATAAGGACTGTGTGGCCTAAAGGATCCACCCAGAGCACGCACCCTTTTGAACAGGCCTCCCTAAAGCTTCAAATGCTTCCAGGGACCGACCCTCAGACCCCCAAATCCCACACCAGAGAACACGGAGACCCGGGCTCCAGCCCAGTCCTGCTGCTTACTAGCCAGGGGACTTTGGGCAGGCCACTTGGCCTCTCCAAGCCTCGATGGCCTTATCTTGAACCTGGGGCATGGACACCGCCTCCCCCTCACAGACCACCATGGGTTCCCGTGAGGTGAGGTTCAGGAGCCTGTGAGCATCGGGCACAAGTGACAGCCCTGGTGGCTCTTGTGTCTCTACAGAGAGCTTCCAGGGTGGGTGACCCTGTGTCCCTGGGGAGCCAGATGATCTTCAGTGGGGTCTCTGTTCTCACACAAGGGGAGGGTCTTGGAGAATGAACCCTCATTTTCACAGGGCTTCGAGACCCCCTTAGCTCCTTCCTGCTGTGTGATCTCCCATTTGACAGTGTCTGTACCAGGGGCAGAAGGGACTCCAGATAAAGCCAGCATCCTAGGATCACCTTCCCGGGAGTTGTCATGGGTAGTGCAGCTACTCTGAGAGAGAATCAGGAGCTTCTCACCCCCGCACCCACCCTGTGCACACCTTCCCCTCTGCACTGTCATCCTTCCCTTGAGCGTCTTGAAGGCAAGGAATGTGACTGTGCATCTGCACAGCCCCAGCCCTGAGCCAGGGCCTGGCTCCTCACAGCAGGGGTGTAAAAATAATTCAGTGAAGGGATGTCAAACCCTTACTACACCCAGACAATCCACACACACGTTAGCTGACAGAATCTCTAAAGACTTGAGCAGGCAGTACTGTCATACCCATTTTGCAGCTGAGCAAGGTGAGGCTCAGAGCTGTAAACTGCCCTCCATCACCCCACTCCCCGAGCAGCCTCCTCCCCAAGACTGAGGGTGAGTGGGTGGCTCCTAGAGCCTGCATTCAGACTCGATTCTATCCGACTCTAAAGCCCACCCTCTCCACCTCCTGCTTTTGTCCCTTGATTCAAAAAAAAAGAAAGAAAAGCAAACCCTCCAGCGTATGCTGCCTGCCTGTCTTGGAAGTGTCTCATATGCCTGAAGGCAGCTCTGGCCAGCCTCCTTCCCCAAAAAAGGGCTTTGCTACTCGGGCTCCAGCTGGTGGAATTGAGTGCTGATTCCAGTTCTTGGCCTCTCCTTTTCGCCTTTCACTTCTGCGTCACCTTTATCTTTTGATAAAAAATGTGCACTGGCATGTGGGTTTGGCCAAGAAGTAGGATCCGGAAAAAAGGGAGGGCCAGTGGCTACTCTGAGGGCAAGATGCTTGACAGCAGCCCCCATGACATGCCTGGATGGGGCAAGAGTTAACATTTGGCCTGAACAGGGAGGGTCAACCCCACAGCAGCCAGGTACACCCCCTCCCTCTGGCTCTAGAATTGTTCCAAACCAGCACAGCTTGTGTCCAGGACTTGCCCTGACCCCGCCCCGTGGCAGGTCAAGCTCCAGGCCATCGTGGGCTGGGGCCCACTTACTGATACAGTCGTCGCCCACATCGTTGTTCCCGTCGTCACACTCCTCACCAGGCTGTAGGACCCCGTCCCCGCAGGAGCCGCGGTGGTCTACAGGGTAGTCCACAGGGTAGAAAGGGGTCAGCTGGCCAGAGAAACACACCACAGTTACCAGGGATGGCACGCCAGGCAGGCTGGCACTGGGGACGGGCTCTGGGTCCAGGGGGCACTGCTGGGGGGCAGCCCTCAGCTTCCTCCCGGGTGGGAAACACACTCCTTTCCTGCCACCCAGAGCTTTGCAGTTGGCAGGAAGGCTGGGCCAGATCAAGACAGTAGCCTGGCAGTGCGGGGACGTGCGACCGTCTGGAACCTTGGCTCAGAGAGGAGGTTCTATGTGGGTAGCAGGGGCATGGATAGCAGCTCAGAAACAGAGCAAGGAAGGATGCTCAGCCCTTCCATGGAAACAGGCGGCAGGAAGCTGTGTGCCAGGCTGAACTGGTGGCCTTCCCTTCCTTAAAGATGTGTCCCTTTCCTGGGTGGGATATGTCCTGAGTGCCCGCCTCAGGTACCTGGATGGGGAGCCAGCCAAGGCTGTCCTTGAAGTACAGAGATCTCTGGTCTCTGAGGAAGGCAATGGCGTTTTGGGTGTTCAGCCTCTCAAGCTCCTCCTGGTTGTTGACCACAAAAATCTGCCAGAGAACACACTGGTGAGGATTCCAGAAAACCCCCTGACAGGGATCGGGGAAAAGCCAGAGGAGGAAGCAGAATCTCTGTCCTGGGGCTGGTTAATAGTGGGAAGGGGAGTTTGTATTCCTCCCAAAGTGGGGAAGAATGTCTTGACTCCCACATCTCAATTCAGTTCCTGACGTCTGAGTTCGAAATAAAAATATCCGTGATTTAAAATTTTTAAACATTTAAAATATTCCAAAGACTTAAAAAAAAAAAGGCGATGTCATCTAATCAAGTAATTGAACATCTGGAAATGATTCTTTAAAAAATTCTTATACTCCAAGGTGTTCATGACAGTGTTATTTACATTAGTGAAAAGCTTGGGAGCACCCCGTAAATATCCAACAGTATCCGACAGTAGGGCACTGGCTAAATAAATTGTAACACAGCCACATGGTGGATGGATGATTATGCATCCATTAAAACGATATTTATGATGAATGGATGTCCAGGGTTTACTTCAAAATAATCCAAGGGAGCGTGGGCAGTAGTGAGTAGACGTAAAGTTGGCTGTGAGTTGATAATCGTTGAATTTGGGTGAAAGGTACATGGAGGTTCATTATACCATTTGTTCCACTTTTATGTTTATTTGAAATTTTCGATAATTTTTTGTTCTTAAAAAAGACAAAGAAAAGACTCCAAAATGCACCCACAACCAAATGGACAATTGGGTTTCTTCTTTTGATTTTCCCTTATTTTCCAGCTTCCCATAGTGAGTGAGTGCCCAGTAGAATGGGGGAAACAAAAGGCTTTTACTAAGCCCCGAGAGGATCGGGTGAGAGCACCCCAGCTTTCGCCCAGAAGAGCCTTACCACAGGAACTCGCGGGGAGCTGGGCCCATACACGGATTCCCCGTAGGAAGGGTTATTCACAGTCATGGAAGGTCCACAGAGACATCTTCCAGGAGGCCCGGGAAATCCTCTTTCCCCTTTGGGTCCCGTGACAAGTTGTCCTAAGAAGCAACAGACTGCTGTGTTACTAGAGCCAAAGAAGAGAAAACCAAACAGCCCCGGGGGAGGTGAGCAAACTTCACAACAGAAAGAAAGTTGAAATCCATGGTATTTCAGGGTAGGCCTAGGGGAGAGGTTCAAAGAGACGCTTTTGATCCAAGATGTGGAGGAGATGATGTTCTCTGCAGGTCCCTTAACCACATTAGGTGTGGCAGTACCTTTCCCAACCCTCTTTCTCCCTCCCCTCTCTCTATACTTTAGAAACTAGACAGATAGGCATTCTACTTCCCAGACCCCTTGCATCTGGAGGTAAGCATGTGCCACAGTGTTGGCCAATGCAAGGTCTGCAGAGGGAGAAGGGTGGGCATCTGGGAAAGTCTATCCTGATAAGGGACAAATATAGCTGACCGGAGACATAGCTTCCTCCTTCTTCCTTCCTTGGAGACAGACAAGATGTCTGGTGCTGCAGCAGCCATACTGCAACCATGAAGTAACGAGTGTGAGAGGAGAAGCCAACATGCAGGAAAGACCAGGGCCTCATGGGGCCTGGAGCCCTGAGAGTGACACTTAGAGGCTGAGCCAAAGCCAGCCACTGTCCACCTCTGGACTTCCTTGTGCCAGAAACAACTTTGTTTAGACCATTATTAACAGGGACTTCTTGCTAATGAACACATTGCTGACTGACGACTTTTATTATTTTTTTACTCATTTTATTTAGTTTTATATATAAGATTTTTACAAAGGAATTTCTGAATGTGGCTTTCTTTGATTTCTCCTGGAAGAAAATGGCATGTTTGAAAATGCTCAGCTTATATATTCTCCCTTGGTCCTGAGAAGAGTATCCTGAAAAGATGTGACTGGTAAGTTTACTCTCTGCAGTGTGGCAGACCTGTTAGGGGAGCAGTTCTCACCTTGACTTTCAAGGCCCTGATGCTCAGGCCACACCCAGGCCAATTCCATCAAGACTGCTGAGACTAGAACCCAGGCATCTGTATTTTTGAAAGCTCTCAAGGTGATTCCAGTGTGCACCAGGTTGAGAACCACTGGTCTAGGGAAATGGTCTTTGTACAAGCCATTCGCCCACCAGATTGTCGTCCCTGTCGCCCTCCTTCCCTCCTCCCTGGGGGCCTCCTAGCTCACTCCTGACCCAGGTTCAAACATCACCTCCTCAGGGAAGCCTTTTTGAATGCTCACATTCCACCATGTTCACCTCGGATACAGTTTCGTTGGTTCCCCGTGCCTCTTCGTCACAGCACTGATCTCTGTTTGCGATTCTATATATTGTGAGATTATCCAGTCAAGGTCCATCTCCCCCATAGAACGTAAGCTCCACGAGGGGAGGGTCAGTGACTGTTTTCATTGACCACGGTTTGACACACAGTAGGGGCCCGGTAGAAGTTTGATGATTGAATAAATGAATGAATGAATGCAGACTAACTGGAAAGAAAAGGTCTTCAGAAAAGGCTAGAAGTCACATTCTGGTTGGCAGAAAAGTGCTAGAGCAAGAGCCATCATGAGGAAGAGAGGAAAAGATGGGGACTGAAAAAAGAAAAAAGTAAGTACCCCTCCTCCTGGGAAAATAGGGGGAGTCCGGAGACCAGCCAGTCGCGGGTTTCAGGATGTATAACATCCGGGGCAGCCAGCAACTGGGAACAGTTTGCAGATCCCAGAAGGGCAGGAAATAAAATGACCCCAGGGGAGAGGTCTGGTCAGGACCCCAGGGAAGCAGGGCAGCTGGAGGAGGAGACCCCAGCGGGAAGACCCCCACAGCCTGAGCCTTCGTGAGCTGGGGGACAGGTATGTCCCAGACCAGAAGGCTGCCGGCACGAGGGCAAGGGAGGCTTGCCAACATCCTGTACCAAGTCATGGTCGTTCGTTCTGACAAGAAATGTGAACACGGCCCTGTGGGAGGAGCTCCAGTCTGTGCTCTGATATTCTCAGCAGCTCTCGGAGAGACAGAGACTCCACAGCCCAGGAATATCCTGGGTAACTGAGCACCCAGGAACACTGAGGTGGCAATGCTCTGTAACCAAGGACATGAGAGTGGCATGGAGCAGCCTTCCAGCAGGCTCTGTGACCCCAGCGACTCCTTTAGAACCATGGCCTCAGAGAGATTCAAGAGTTTGTCCCATTATCCAGCTAATTAGTGGTGAGGCTGAGGTTGGATTTCACGTTTGACTTAACACTGTGCCGTTCAAAAGACAAACGTCCAAGAATATTGATGCTTGCAGGAAGCTGGCAATTCCCAGGTACCACGCTGATTCACTTATACCCTGTCTGGGTGCCGGAAGGACTCAGCCAAATTTATAATTTGGTTATTGCAAATTACATCCTAAAGGCATTTTGCCTTTAATTCCCTCCCCCGCTCCCCAGCCCCTCTTTCTCTGTAAGTTGGGTAACAAAAAGCTCCCACCCTCCCCACCTCCCCCAGCACCATCCCGCCCCACTGCACTGGGCACCAGAGCCAGAGGCAGCCTCCCGATAGGACGACAGGACATGGCAGGGAGCCTGCTTCCTGCCACCACTGCAGTTTCCCCGCCGCTTCCTCCCAGCTGTCGGAGGGCATCTGTTACCCCTGCCTGTTTCCTGCCAGGCTGCAGTGAAGGGCACAGAAACCAGAACTTCCCCACCTCAGCCTCCTGGAGCTCATCCCATGGGCTGGCCTGGGCTTTCCACCATCTCCTGCAGCCAGAGGACCCTGCTTTCCATCTTTGGCAGGGAGCCTCCCGTCTCCAGTGGCTGCCGCAGGAGGAGCAGGTCTGAGAGGGGAAACTGGGAGAAGGCAGAGGAAGCACGGCACAGTCTCCATGCCGCCCCCAGCTCCCACTCTGCCCCTGCAGAGGCTGCATGGCTGAGTGGGAAGGTCTGGGGACCAGGAGTCACAGACTGATTCTGACCAGGTGTGGCCACCTGTCAGCTCTGTGACTTTGGGGAAGTCACTTCTCTCTGAGGCTCAAAGTTATTACCTGCAAAGGGAGGATTGGACTAGACCAGGGAGTTCAACCTGTGGTCCACAGAGGCCGAGGATATTCCCAGATGGATTTGGCCGGGGGTTCTGAAACTCTGGGAAGTAGTGTGCAGAATCTGGGAGGTAGGTAGACACATTTTTTTCCTGAAAGTGGGTTTAGGACTTTTGTCAGACTCTTAAAGGTAGTCTCAGGAATTGCTTTGGGGGCCTGTTCCAACTCTTGATGATTATCCACCTGGTCCCAGACACAGGGAAGGTCTCTTAAACTCCTCCCTCCCCTTCCCTCCCCACCTCACAAAAACATTTCCAGCGAGCAGGATTATTGCTCCATTTTCTTTAGCGCCCTCACTCTGGGAGGCTTCCAGAAAGGAAGTGACTCCAAGGAAGGCACAGAGAGGGGACATCAGTCAAAGAGATGGCTGCATCCTGCTCGGCTGCTGTGCAATAACCCAGGTGGGACAGGTTGAGAGCCAAAGCAGCCCAATGAGCACCTGCTGGGACCAGCCCAGTCCATTGCACCTGCCAGGTGACATGGGGATGTGAAGCTGATTCAGCCACAGACCCTGCCTCAAGGACTTGCCATTCAGAAGGAAGAAGAAACACATCTGCAGAAAAGTTACCAGTGGAGGGGCCAGAGCAGAGAGACAATGTGAGACTGGGGACAGGCGGAGGGAGACCCATCCATTAGGGACCGTAGAAGGCCTTACTGAAGACAGGGCTTTGAAAGAAGGAGGGGATTGTGTTGGGTGGACCAGAGGATGAAGGAATGCCATTTCAGGCCACGTGAACCCAGAGAAACTGTGGGAATATGTTCCATCTCTGTAGAGAACAGTGCATCCGCCGGAGGGCAGAAGGCATTCCGGCTGGGATCTGGCAGGCAATGGGGTGGTACAGGGGAAGGGGACACGGGCATACTCAGCTGAGTGAGAAGGAGAAGGCCAAGGAGAGAAAATAGGACTACGCTGGGCCTGCTAAAGGGATGGGGTTGCAATCCACCAGAGACAGACAAGACAGAACAGTGGGCATCTGAGTGACCTGCTGAGGTGTCCAGGCCCTGCCCTGCTCACCCAGCTCCGGGCCCCAGGAGGGAACTGGGATTCAAGTCAGATGAGGGCTGGCCTTTACAAATAGACATGCACAGTGAGACCAGTAAGGCCTTGGTTTGCCAAGGACCTCCCTATGCATCTACTCCACTAGGCCCCTTGGCTACTCCTCAGTTTTGTGAGCTCCTAAATACCCTGAGGGCCAAGAGAGTCCCTTCTAAAGGCAAAACCCAGACTCAGGCCATGCTCTCAATCTCTGGGGTTGGCAGCTCACAATCATGGGGCCCAAGGGGAACGTCATGTATGCCAGAACCAAGGAGGATGAGGACTAGTTGGAAAGACCCCCAACCAGATCATTCAGTCAACTCACAGAAACAGATTACCAAGGACGGACACATGGCCTGGGCTGCATCTCAAATCTAGTTCCCTTAACACAACAGAAATAGGTGTGGCAAGATAACTTATTGACACACTAATTGACATTTGTTCTCCCAGTATTTCCTCCTCTCCCGTTTTCAAGGAGGTAGCAAGACTGTGCTTTCCTGCCCTTGCTAAAACCAGGTACTATTTGAAGACTTCTGCCTTTCTGCCTTATGTTTTCAGAAGAGAAAAGCTCCTCAGAGGGGTGGCAGTGTATGAGGAGTGTGAGGAGGGGGGGGCTGGAGGATGGAAGAGGAGGGGCCGCCCCAGACAGGGAGAGGACAGGGACCCCTGTATCCTGGAGAAGGGATAAAGTCTCAGAAGGAATGGTTGTGGGGCAGTTCTTGGGAAACTGAACGATAGGGACCGGGACTCCCACCCTTGGAGATGTTCTGATACACAAGCATGGCACGAGGATGGCGGTCACCTGGCACCTGTGAACCACACAGCCTCGGACAGCAGGAGTTCCAGAGGTGAACATGGTAGATCAAAGGAAACTCCTAATGTTTTCTGCCATAAATCTTTGCCCAGTCCTTTCGTGGCAGTTGAAGGGTTGAAGAGAACCCCAGTGATGCCTAAGGTTGAACTTTCCTGGCATCCTGGCAAGTTGGAGTCTCAGAGCCAGCTTTAATTTGCTTTAAAGGATCTAACAAAATACGACACTTCTTGAGCACCCCGTGATGTGGTTGCAAATATATTCCCATAAACACAGAGGGGAAGAAGTGCACTGTGGAATTTTAATATGCCTTCATTTTCTTTAAAAAATTAGAATAAAAATTGTTTTGATTCCTTTTGTATAACTGAGGACAAAGAATCTTGCATAGTCAGTAAACAGTCTTCTTGGACCTAGAGAGGCTGTGTTTATATAGACAGTGGGCTATGAAAGGCCTTACTTGAGCTCACAAAGGTGCAAATTAAATAAAAGGTTTAGCTCATCAAATTAAAAAAGGGAAAATAAAGCCGCAGTGTGGCTCCACCCTCTTCAATGGTGGACTTTGATTTTGATTTTTTTTAGTGATTTCTTTCTATATTCAATGCAAATCAACAGGGACTCTTTCATAACACTGTGTAAGATAAAAGAATTTGCAACGTCATCTTCTAGGTTTAAGAGAACTGCTTGGCGCCATGAAATGTTTTTCTAGAAAAAGCTGTTTGATGAAATATGTGCCTGTTATTTTTCACTTAAAGTATAAATGACATCACCAATGTAATTCTTTTTTTTTTTTTTCTTCTATTTGTTCTCTAAAATGCTAAAACAAAGCCAGAATGATGTTTATCTCTCTTGTGTAAAAGTTGAATGAGCCACGTTGTGGAGAATTTATAAATATATCCAAGGGCCTCTGGCAGTTTCTACTTCAAAACACAAGGCAGACCTCTGCTGGCATCTCCTGTGCCTTCTCTGGGGAGGCTGGCCAGCAGTGTGACACTGTAGATCAAGTGAAGCAGTGTAGCTCTTACCTGCCGATGGGGGACCCGGGGGTCCTGGGGGACCTGGACGGCCAGGTTGACCAGAAGGCCCAGGCTTGCCTGGTGGGCCCATAACTCCACTATCTCCCTTCTGCCCCTGATAGAGAAAAAGGCAGAGCCTGTTATGATAGCATGACATAGCAAACTTCCTTCCCCATTTATCTCTAAATCAGGGGCACCTTGCACTTTGGAGCAAGAGCCCAGGGCAGGATGTAGGATGCAAGTGGAGGTCTTGACCACCAAGCTCCTAAAAAGCTCAGGGCAAGTGACATTTGCAATGGTGATGGCTGCAAGTTTGCAGACATTACTTCTTGCTCTGTCCTGGAAATGTAGTACATGGCAGCTGAAAGAAACCAATCCAACCCACTCCTCTCACTGGGTAGATGAGGAAACAGAGGCTCAGAAAAGAGCAGGGATTTACGCCATTCACCTAGCATCAAGGTGGCAGAGTTGGGCCTAGAATTTAGGCCTTCTGCCTGCTTGTCAGGCCCATTTCTATTTCATCACAAGAGCTGCTTCCATCCAATGACTTCCCATTGCTCTCAGGATAAAGACCCAGCTCCTTACTTCAGCCTACAAAGCCCTGCATGGCTGGGCTTTCCAGTCTCATCCAGCCCAGCCTTTTAGTGTTTTTGGTCTTCAAGAGCACCATGCCTTTTATTTCCCTCCTTAAGACCCTTCTCACTGCCCCAAACTCCTCTCCCCTCCCCTCTACCTAGTTAACTCCTTCCCCTCCTTCAGCTCTCAGCTAAAATGTCACTGCAGCAAAGCCTTCCCCGACTTTGCTAGACTCAGTCTCTTCTCCCTATCACGGGCTCTCAGAACTTGGCCCTTTTCCTTCACAGCATTTATTCCAGATCACGACTAGACCATTATTTATGTGGTCATTTCATCAGTGTTTCCCTGTGAGACACAAGCTCCCTGTGGGCTGGAATCTGTCTTGTTTACCTCCCTTCCTCAGACTAAATGAGGAAGGAGGAAGAAGCTGAACACACAAGAAGGAAAGCAGTTTTGTTGAGTTGTAAGTCAAGAGATCTGGGGTTTCACCTTGGCCATGAGAGCCTCGCTAACTCATGTCATTGCTTTGTGCCTCAGTTTTCTCATCTGTAAAATAGGGACAGTAAATATACACATGCATAGGTTTGTTGTGAGGCTAACAAAGATCTCAGAGGTGAAAAAGTGGCTTGCACAGAACCAAGGGTTATGTGGGGCAAGCTGATTATCAGAGCAATTGGCTCTGTTGCATCTTTTCACATGCTTAGAAAAGTCCTGGTTTCTTAAAGAGAGGCACACCTGCAGCTACAGCCATTCCACGTGGGTGTCCCCTTTGCTGCCTGCATGGGAGAGTCAACAGCAAACACTCCGCCCTCAGGGCTTCCCCTAAGAATGACCCCAGAAACCAAGGCTGGTGCATGCTGTAGGTTCTTTCCCCAAACAATTTACTAGTTGTCCGCTCTTGCCCCAGGCCTAACTAGGACAGTGATTGATGCCTGACATCTTTGGCCTGGATCCCTTTTCTACACTTGTGTCTTGGCAGGCTTGCCCCCCTGATGAAACGTAATCCTCCCCAAGTCTGGGAAGCAGGCATGCTGAGCACTCCTTCCAATCACAACAGTGACATGTGACCTCCTGTCTTGTCAACATGGCCCTGGGGGCTCTCTCAGCAATGTCCAAGGAGTTTCTAAATTCTTAATAGGGGACCTGTGAGGTCAGAGTTTGTTTCCAATTTTATCCTGACGGAGGCAGTTCTTAAGCCTTTGCCCAAGCTGAAGCATTCCTTGAGGTAACAAAGACGGGTCCCAGAATGGCAAAGGAAGTCACACCGTCTTAATATAGCCACAGTTAAGGCTTGTTTTTCTAACAGCCATGTCAGCTGGCTATGAGCACAGGAAGTGCCACAGCTTGAAGGAGCTGGAAATGCTCCTTAATTCTGATACCAGTGGTAAGGGAATATTCTACTTATTGGTCATCTACTCTGAACAAGCCATGTCTCTATGAGGAGAATTCATTGAGCAGCACTTTCCAGGAAAAGCATTCTTTATTCCTTTATTGCCACAAAGTTTGGTGATCCCTTTCAAGGAAGTTGTTCTGTCTCCTTAACTAAAGGTTTCGTAATAAAGTCAAGAGCTGCTTTCTTGGATCTGCCTGAAGGCAGGTCGTGAAGCGTGAGGTGATGGAGAGAAGATGAGGTGTGGGGCAAAGCAGGTCTCAACTCTGTAAATTCTAACCCTGGCTTGGCAGTGGCTTAGCTGAGGGGTCCTGGGCAGGTCACTCCACTTCCCTGGTCCTCAGTGTTCTTGTGACCAAATGGAGGGAATTGGATGGGGTGTCTCTAGAATCCTCGGGCTCTGAAATCCTAACCTCCTGAAGTTCCTTCTGGATTTCTGCTTCCAGGATTTGGATTGACTTACAATAACCTCCAGAAACTCTTAGCACCACTTGCCCAACAAACACTCGATATATAAGACTCTACACTAGGAAATTAATTCATGATAGAAGGAAAGTACCATGGCAGGCTTCCCAGCTAACAACTCAAGTATCTGCTGACTGGAAGGGCACTGAGGATTTGGAGGACATGTAGGTGGTTTATAACGTCTTGTAGAAAGGATCAGCTCATTTCCCTAACTTCTCTGTACTCCCAGACCCAGTTCTGGTGTAGTTTTTAAGATTGTTCCAACTGAATCATTCTCAACAGGGTCAAGAAATAGCCTTCTTGGCTTCAGCCCTCACCAGGAAAAGACAAACATTGCCCAAGAAAAGAACTAGAGGACAGAAGCCAACAAGCTTCTTGACCCCCAAGCATAAAAAATTTTGGATGGAAATCAGCAGTAGGGAAGAAAAATGATTTTAAAAAAGTGATTTTCGCTTTTTTCCTTCTTTCTCTGAGCCTAGTTTTAGGATATTCGTATCTGTGGCATCATCACGAAGCCACAACCATGCCACCCATTGTGAAAGTTTGAAAATTGAACTGGCATATTGTGACTTCAAAAGTTACTGTAGAATCTGAATTATCCAGATTGGAGCCTGTGTCATTCCGAAATTTACTTGGAAAAGGCCAGAATTGGCTTCATAGTGTTACCATGGTTCTGAACCCTAGCTGCACATTAGAATCACGTGGAGAGCTTTAAAAAACACAATAACCTAGATTGAAGCTCCAGGTCAATTATGCCAGAATCTTTGGGAAGTAAGGCCTAGGCACTGGGGATGATGAGAGGCAGGGATTCTGCATTTAATCAGCCCCCCAGATGATTCTGATGTAAGCTCAAGTTTGAGAACCAGAGATCTAGCCTAAGGAAAGAATGGAAATACCAGAATGGAAAAAAGCTTTGTGCCCAAAGATGTTTACCTGTCAGCATTATATATAATTTGGTTAGGCCTCTCTTGTCTAAGCAATCTATTGCTTACTCATTTACTAAAATCTGATGCAGACATTTTAAAAAGATATTCAAAAATGCTTAATGAATATCTGCAGTAACAAGCAAAAATTTGTAGATTGTGATTTTAAGCTAAAAATTTAGGATATAATAACTATATATTGGATATCAAAGAAACAAACCACTAGAAAGTTTACAAAAGAAATAATACTGGAAGCTAATATACCAAAATGGTAGCAGTGGTTCTGCATGGATCTTGGGTCTTAGGTCTTTAGATGATTTCCCTCCTATTTTTGTGAATTTTCCAAGTTTTCTGTGGTGATCATATATTACATTTATAATGAGAAAGGAGGTAAAAAGCCAACAAACTGACAACCAAAAATGTAGAGGGGCACATCTCTTGAAATGCCTGTCCACGAGAGCAAAGCTGAGAGGTTTCTCCGAGGCCTGCGGGACGGCTCTAAGCCAGCCAAGGCAAATGTGCCTTCCTCCCTCCTCTCCCTCTCATAGAACATGGTTTGACACAAGAGCCTGCTGACCAGGACTGCAGAGTGAAAAATTTCCCAAGCCCCTAATTGTGCCAACAAAGAGAATCACTTACAAATCAGGATCCTGAGTGGGGAAAACCACCCTATTCTTGAGACCCAGAAGTCCCTTCAACAGCGGGGAAATATCTGGGCTGATCTCCAAAACTCCATTTGTGTCTAGGGCATCGAGGCAAAAACCAGGTGTTCAGGGTAAATGACTAGATCTGTTTTCTATTCCCAGTTGCTTTGGTTAAGACAGACCTGTTCTTACGAACCAAAGATCCACTCTTGATTCTAGCCTTGGACACAGTTGGATTGGAGCATTCTATCCCATCTGCCTCAAACTATGGCTAGCCTAGAGAAGCCAGGAGCTCCTCGAAGTGGTGTTGCTTCTGCCCACCAGCCCAGAGGACGCTGGAGACTGGCTCTATGGAATATCTCTGATAGACCCTACCCACCTGCCTCTCCACAGGCCGGGAGGGTCTGACTGCCTGGGCCTGGTGAGCCCTGGGATCTTTACCTGCTTGCCTCGTTTTCCTGGTCTTCCTGTGGGTCCCCGGTGTCCTGCTATTCCAGGTTCACCCTTTGGACCCATTTCACCCTGGAAAGAAGAAAGAGATGCAAGAGAGGAATTAGGGCATGTGGAGCAAGCACATCTCTACAGGTCTATCCAATCGTTGGCCATGAGGGCAGTGTACTTGATCATTCTAAATCCCTTCCAAGTGGGCTGCTCTGGGAGATGGGGAGAGTGATGGGGTCATGTGAAAGGTAGATAGGTTTTTTCAAGGAAGAGGATGGAAAGGAGAAGGTTACCCTGGGTGGGTGATTTATTATCTGAGAAAGCCAGCTCCTAGGCAGCACACATTTTGGCATCACAAGTCACCCTCCAAAATGGCCAAAGTGGGAGGCTCCTGCATTTCAGTCACACGTGTTCCTGTGACACCACAAGAGCTGTTAGGGAAAAATGCTTTCTCTTTTAGTTGAAATTTTATGTTGTGTTTTGGTTTTTTTGTAGCATAAATTAAAATCTATGGGTTTTTGAATGATTGGACACAGTTTTAACAACTGTCATTTTTGGGAAGTTCCTGCTCATATAAAAACCTTTACTTAGGGTTGTATATTTTCCCACTCTTCAGCAAAAATTGGTTTGAGTTCCAGCTCACTTCCATTTGATTTACATGAAAACTCTTTGTGGGGAGAGATATCCAGACATATGTGCAAATACTCAATATAATTATTGTAAAAGGCCTGGGAAGCAATGTGAACAATACTAATCGAAAAGTCCTATTTTGAACTATCAGAACCAAATGCACCAATTGCAGAATTCCATAGTTTAAGTCCAACCTTTCATAAAACCCATTTCTCCTTTTTAGTTTTTTTCCTTTTTTGCCGTGTTCTTCTAGAATTCCAGGTCCACTTGCTGTTTCTTTGGATCATGAACCCACAGGGTATCATTCCTACCTCCAGTAATCCCTCTACAGCCCAGAATGCACTGCCAACAAGCTAAGTTTAGCAATAGCAACTATGAGAGTTTCTGTTAGTCAGCAGCTAATGTCCATGAAGAGCTGCTCCAGCCACTCAGAGAAAACAATAAACACCCGGATGGCTTTTCACATGGAGGTCAGAGGAGGTCTAACAATGGAAAATGCCAGGGAACACCAATATACAGTAAAGACCAAGCATAAAGCTCTGAAATTATCTGTCGGCTCAGCCAATATAACAAATTTGTCCCTACCCAAGCTACCAACGTCTTGCCTCACCAAGAATTGTCCTTAAACCTATGATTTCTTTCCAACCTGTCATGTCCTTCAGCATTCCAGGCAATGAGAGAATGTGAGAGGATAGGATGGATTCTACGCGGCCATGGAGATGTTTGCACAATTTTCCTTGGCTGTTTAGAGTGGGCCAAAGGGCATCTTGTTTGGCTGGGAGAAAACAGCAGCATAAACAGTATAATTTTTTGGAAAAGATTGTCAGAAGGAAGTGTGGCCCTTCATCAACTGGAAGCAGCCAGTAATTTCTTGATCTAATTTCTCTCCTAAGACCTAATTATGGTTATCATATCAGCTCTGTCTTAAAACAGCCTGCCATGAAAGGGAAAGAGAACTCTAGATGGCAAGTCTAGTAAATGGTCCAGAGACCAGAGAAGCTGTCATACTTAATTTTGCAGTAATTTATTATTCTTTGATGTTCACTGTTGCACTGAATGAAAACCTAGCCTAAATATTTTAAAATAAAACTATTTTTTCCCTTTTAATGTTTCCTTTAATTTGTTTATATAACTAATCCATTTATTTTTAACCCAATGCTCCATCTAGGGTAGCAGGAACAGCATTTTTGACAGCTTAAGACAGTCATAAACTATAATAAATTAATGTCAGATGATTGAAATTGTTTAAATATGCTCTGCTGACTGGGAGAAGTTCAGATAAAATTGTTTATTCAAGTTTGGAAAATTAAACATTAAGGTGAACTTGAAAAAAATTTAGAATTCTACAAAAGCATCCCATTTGCATGTTTGAAGAATATTATGCTCAGAAGCCAAGGTAAAAATAACAATTTCCCATGTCAATGCCTTACAGTACAAGGAATCACCATTACGACGTTAGATTAGGAGCTGTTCTCAGTGGCATTTCTGCACACTCTCTCTTTATTCTCTATCTCCCCATCGCCACCACCCTCTTCGTCTTCCTCAGACCTTAACCCTAAGGAAAAGTTTCCAAAAATCTACCAGTCAATTGCCACCTTCACAATTTTTGTCATATCTGCACACCACTCTGTTATCGACTGGATACTTTTTCTTTAAACCAACTGAATTAACTCCTTTTTATTAAGCCTTGTCCCAAACAAGATGTCCATGAAATCCCACTAAATATTTAACTACCAAAATAAAAAATGTTTGCTGTCACCCAGCTAAAATGACTGTGGGTACCTCTGGCAGTATGTGTGGCACCCATTCAGAAGTGCTGAGCGGGGTGTAGTCAGCAGTGGCATTAAGCCCAAGACACCTGCGCCTTGCACTGGGACCCTTGACCACCACAGCCCAGATCTGAGTCCCTTGTCAAAAGCGTTCTGCTTTTGAACATTGTCATGGCCCCCTAAGAGGTAGGAAATGCAAAGAAGGGCCCCTCTCCACCTAGATGGGGCGTCCTTTCCCTCCTACTGAACTGGAGGGAGATCTCAGGCCATTCCACCACCCTCTCACCAATATGTTTGGCAACTTGCTTTCCTTCCAAACCAGAATCTTCTGCAGTGGAACCCACTTTCCTTGCCTGATGGACGGAGAGGCAGACTTCTTTTTGTTTTGCTTGGAGGGTCTAATTTGTTACTGAGGGCTACTTTTACCACTTCTAGGTACTTACTTTCTGCCCCAACATTCCAGGAAATCCCGGGAAACCCTGTGAAGAGAGCAACAAATATAGTGACCGCCTCTGAAAGAATGATGGAAAGGGCTGTGGAAGAGCTTGGTGAGCCATTTTCAAGATGGAGCCCTGTCAGCCAGTCAGTCGTTGCAGTTGATCATTTCTATGCAGTGGCCATTACCTTTTCTCCTTTGGGACCCAAGTCACCCCTTTCACCTCTGGATCCCTAGGAGGAAACCACAAGAGAGAGTCAATGAGTTAATACCATGTGGAAAAATTGGAGCCTTTCAAACTGCAAGCTCCGTAAGCCAACACCCTCATTTCACTGGCAAAGAAACAGGCTCAGACACTAGGTGACTTGCTCGGGGAAGGAACGCTTTGTGCTCCACCTTCTATTTGGACCCCAGAGACCTCTTGCATTAATAAGGACAACTCACAGAAAATTCTGGACCCTAGATCCTCTCTCAACCTATAGGAAATTTGTTCCCAGGTTCTGGCTACGTTTTTTGTTTTGTTGTTGACAGATAACAAGGTTGTGTCATGGAAGCTTGGTCTGAAGACACACATTGGTCATCTTCCTCCAGCACCCCCTGCAAGCTGCGTTCATTCTCCACCTGGCACAACCTTCAGTTGCTCATCTGCTCCCCATGAGGGGCCGCTATCTCCACTGGGAGCTCCTCCTTAACCCACTTGCCCTGCCTCAGGAGGCTCCTCAATTCTCTCTCAGGCCACTGACCAAAGACAGTGGAATATCTAGGCATGGTCGTGGCAGTCACTGACTTAAGAGAGACCTGGGCCATACTCTGGTCATCACTGACCCCAGAGCTGAAAGCCCAGACCAGGCTCTGGAAAGCCCTCAGAGACAAGTACTAACCTTTTCCCCTCTGGATCCGGGGTAGCCCTAAAAGAAAGCAGAAGGTGCATTTACGATCAGCCCTGCACAACCTTTGGGTTTGGTGCAAAAGTGGAAGGAATCCCTGAATGTGGTGGTGAGATGTGTCTTCACATTCATTGCAAGTTTTATGGGGCTTGCAGCAGTAAACACAAAGATGTCCCGGAGGATTGTGTTTACACCAGGCCCAAAAAGAACATCACTTTTCTTACCCCTGCACAGGCCTGAACAAAGGTTTCCATCTGCTTTGCTGTCCAGAGGCTCGACCCTTGAGAGGCTTGCCCAGGAGAACAGCAGGAATGGCATCTTTATGTTCTCGTGTCCCTAGGCATGATGTCCCCCAAAGGGCTGGTGAATACAAGGACTCTGGCACCAGACTCTCCAACATCTGTGACCTTCCCCAGCCCAGGATGGCAGCCCCACCCAGTCCCCATCTTTGTAGACAGCAGCTGCTCCAGGGCCTTAGTGAGAAGACCTGGGAACGTCCATCTGGACCACACACTGACCTTGGAGCCCATTGGTCCTCTTGACCCTGGCAAGCCCATCATACCCAGGTCACCTTTTTCACCCTGTGGGAATTAGAAGAAGAAGAGAAAAAAAAGACCTACAGTGACATTTCTTAGATAAACTGAGCCAGGACAGTCAGGGCAAGATTGGGATAGAACTGGGGATATTGGGGCTGGCTTGTGAATCTGAGGTCCCCAGACGCTCCCTTGCTCACTCACAGGGGCCCAAGGCTCCATACTCTACACTTCATTCTGGTATTTGAGATTAAATATAAAATGAAAGTGCCCCAGGTGGAGCAGATCTCCACACCAGATGCTCACTAAGATGTCAATGGACTGATGCTTGATCTCTTCCTAGAGAGGGTGGTGAGAATGTTGGCGAGAGAGCATGGGGACACTGGAGCCTCAGAGAACAAGGTGACAGCACCCAAAAAAAACTACCTGCTTTGTTCTTTGCATATGGTGGGGCTTTCAGACATCTTATATACTCTCACTGTAGATTTGCAGCCAAGGAGAGTGAACATCAACCTCCGGTGTGTACCATGGAAGCAGGGGGCTAAGACTCGCCCCTCAGAATGCTTTGCAATTGTAACTTTCAGCACCCTCTGTACTAAAAAACTTTATACCAGCATGGACAGGTAGAAATATAAGGTGAGCCACATACTTAACTTTAAATTTTGTTAGAAGTCACATTAAAAGTAAAACTAACCGGGGCCAGCCCAGTGGCATAGTGGGGAAGTTCGCGCGCTCTGCTTCGGCGGCCTGGGGTTTGAAGGTTCGGATCCTGGGTGCAGATTTATGCACCACTTATCAAGCCATGCTGTGGCAGGCGTCCCACATATAAAGTAGAGGAAGATGGGCACGGATCTTAGCCCAGGGCCAATCTTCCTCAGAAAAAAAGAGGAGAACTGGCAACAGATGTTAGCCCAGGGCTAATCTTCCTCACACATACACACAAAAGTAAAACTAAGGTGAAATTAATTTTAACAACATATTTTATTAATCTAATTATTTTAGTATAATATTCTAACATGTACTCAATATAAAAATTATTGAGATATTTTACACTCTGTTTTTTTCATAATAAATATTTGAAATCTGTTGTGTATTTTACATTCAAATTACATGTCAATTTAAGTGCTAAATTTCCATCCAAAATATTTGATCTGTATTTAGATTTCATATAATTTATAGATGAAAAGGCAAATTCACACACTCAAGTTGCTCCTAACATACTTAAACATTTTCAAATACTAACTGAATTGAGTAAAAGTTTTTAAATTCAAACTTAAATAACTACAATTTAAGAATTCAGTTCCTCGGTTGCACTAGCCACATTTCAAGGGCTTATATGGTGAGTGGCTGCTATCTGAGACAGCTCAGCTATATACAGTAGATTTTTATAGAAAGATTCTTGGGACTTTTCCTAAGAGGACTAGAAACACAGTTTTCTATTCTCATAATAAATACAGCCAGTAAGTGAATCAGAGCAGACAGTGACATTCACCTGCCCACCCCTGACTTCTGTAGGTCAAATTTCCAAGTCCCAGCCTGGACACCCAATAGTCTATGACAACAGTGAGAAGAATGTAAACAAAGGCATGGGTGTGGATGTGTTAGCTTTCCATAACCTGTCTGAGGAAGGGGATTTCATCAGCATTTAGCAATCCTTCTCTAAAGGTAGGATTTTAGTTGTTCCAGCCAACCAATGCCCACACCCTCAAACCTCCACCGCCTGCCAGATCAGCACAGCAGGCCAATAGCTTCCCAGACATAAGGGAAACCAAAGAATTGAATGCTCTCAGGACAAAGGAGAACTAGGGCCCCTGTGAAAGAGGGGAGCAGCCTCTTATTTCTCTTCCCACAGGATCAGAGCTGTTGGATTGACCAAGGTCTTGTAGTCCAAGGGAAGGAGGAAGGGTTTGGGGACCTCTGGCAGCAGTCCTCATGTTCTCTTCCTCCTCCCACTCTTGAGGAAGTGAGTTTCACTGACTATGTACCAGGGGCCAGGGGAGCTGCCACCTTCTCCCCTCTTGTTCTGATACCATATGAGCCCTGAGAGCATGCCACTTACCCTGGGTCCTTCAGGACCAGGCCAGCCAACGGGTCCAGGCATGCCAGGAACACCCGGGGGGCCAGGTCTGCCCTTCAAAGATGAAGAACAAAAGTCAGGACAACTGGGTTTCTTTACCTCCTTCCAGTAAATAAGATTTGTCTCTGGGGCCCACAGGGGAGTATGGAGCCTCTAAGAATGGCCCCCAGGACCCTCATCCCCAAACTCCAAAGATTGATAGCCTAGAAAGTTAGGTCACTTAGGTATAAGTTAAAGCCCTTGGTGTCACATTATCTACACACAAGATCTTATTCTGCTCAAGAAATGGAAGGTGATGAGGAAGGGATTCTAAACCTCTTGGTTTTTCAATCTTTATCATCTCCACCCACCCACACCCATCCAAATGTCTCCTGCATTCCAATAGGTTCACCCCAAGGATGCAGTGTGGAATGGGATAGGATTATGTTTGGGAAGCAGATGCTGCTGGTACTCCCTCCGGATCTTTTTCGCCTGCTTAGTGTGCCCATCCCCCAATGGCTACCTTCCTTGCTGCAACAACTCATTCCTGCAAACTGCAACTGTGGAATTTGCCCGTGGGCAATTGGAGCTGCCCAGCAACTTATGTACCTCCCCTTCCTGCAGCCAATAGCCCAGCTCCCTTACCTCAAGGCAGGATAAACTCTCGGAGGAACTTCACACTCCAGAGCTCTCCTAGGGATGAGACTGAAGCTGGACATCACCTGATACCACGTCCATGTTGGGCTTCTTCCCCCACCTCATTTGGCTCCCTGCTCTGCTCAGGCTCCTCTTGAGAGAGCTCCCTTAATAATTAATTCACTTGCACATGGCATGTGCCATTTCTGTCTCTGCTCCCAGGGAACCCAACCTAAGCCAAGGGCTATGGAAGAGTAAGCCCCGCAAGAGAGATTGGGAGCAGGGACTTGGGTCTATCTTGACCTCTGCACCCACTGGCTAATTTCACAGTTAGTCTAGCTAGACATGTAGAAGGCTTAGCCCCTAAACCAGAGATCACAATGCTGGTATGTATACTAGTTTCTACTCTTGCCTCCCACATTCACGGCAGACATCACTAATCAATCATGGCCCTCATTAGTTCTGAGCATGGAGACCATACCAGAATCCCTTCCAGCCCAGCACTTCAGATAGTCACTGTGCCTTGGCTGGGGTTGTCATTTGTACCCTAAATGGTTGCTGTAACTTTGCCTTCCAAAGGTCTGTTTGAGGCTTTTGTTGATAGTGAAACCATTTGTATAAAACTATTAACCAGAAAAATAGTAATTTACATTTAGAACCATAGGCATTTTTCTTAGGCAAAGTTTTGCACCTCCTTCTATCACCAAGACCTAGAATTTCAGTGCCAGTGTCTCTCAACCACAGCGAGTGGCTGCGGGTTTACTCCTTCCTGACACAAATGAGAGTCTTGATAACGTGTTCAGTTCACTCAGAGTCCTTGCGACCTTAAGTAACTCTCATTTATTTCAGCTGGGCCAAAAAACAAAAGCCGTTTGTTTCTAACTGTTTGGCACTTTATTCTGGTGTAATCAAATAGACAGTGAGAGTCATTTTGTGCTGCTGGTTGGGGTCTTGCGGGGTTTCTCTGATGGATGGCAGGGAGAGATGGTCAGAGACTGGGGGAAATTTGGCCAGGCCTGGCAGACTCTGGAAGAAGTCATGATGCCTGGCAGTAGCAGGCTTCGGCTCCTGACTGAAGGAGTGGGCAGACAGAGCAAGACTGCTACTGTCATCATCAGAATGGCAGTGCCTCACTGTCCACCTAGGTGGCCAAGGAAGCGCGTTGCTGGCTCCCCCACCCCTAGGAGTACACACACCCACACACACATGGAGCATAGAACAGCATGGATCATACCTTCCTTCCTGGTCGGCCAAGCTCCCCCTGTGGATGGAGAAGACAGGTAAGCAGAAGCTGCTTTGGAAGAGAAGTTCTGGAAGCAGAGGGCTTAGTAGGGCTGATGACTGGGCATGATCGTGTGGCTTGGTCGCTTGGCCACTCAAAGCACCCCTGCCATGTCAATGGGCCAAGTTGAAATACACCAGTGGGATCCCACACCTGCAGCAGCAGCTCAGTCATCAGGGAGCCTATCCTCACACACTAAGGCAGAATTAGCACATGTTTTAAAATCTCAACCAGAAAATTCTCAGTTGCACCCCCCCAAAAACAGGCTGGAATTACCAAGGAGAGGTGGGTTGAAGAAAGTAATGATTTATACCTTTTCTCCCTTTGGTCCTGTCTTGCCAGGAAGCCCCGGTGGACCCTACACAATCAAGAGAAGAAATGAAGAAAGTATACATCAAACCAAGGCAGGACTGGTGGTGAGGGAGGCAGGCCTAGGAGGGGGGTCTTGGGGCACTGAGTTCCTACAGCAGCCTCCTTCTCTAAGCAGACCCAGGATTCCAGGGACCCCATGAAGGACCCTCTCGTGCTCTCCAGCCCAGTCTCCTCTTCTCTGTTCCTCCACCTCCAGCTTCCTCTGAGCTGTGTTTCCAGTGGTGCCATGGTTGCAATGCACTCCCATCTACTTTCTGTGATTGTAATTTTCTCCCTGGAACCCTTGGGTTGTCTGAAACATCCTGAGCATTTAGTGAGAACAACAAGAGAGTCTTGAAGAAATGCTGTTTGCTGAAAACATGATGCTTCACCATCTCTCATGTCTTTTCAGCTCCTCTCACCAAGCTTCCCCGGGTCTCTGACAAGAGGGAAGTTATGCTTGCACACAGGAGCAGCCAACTTAGAAATTCCCAGGGTGGATCAATCTATGGGTACCAGGTGCAGCAAAAGTCTTTTTTTTAAGATGTTAAGAATGTGGGCAAGTAAATAGTACATTATTGACCCATTACTCAGCCACAGGAGTAGGGCAAACTCCAGCTCAGGGACCCTAGCACTCACTGAACTAAAGCTTGGCACACCTACAGCAGAACACAGCTTTCTGCTCACACGCCTGAGAAATGCTCAGTTGGCTGTTTTCCAAGTTCCCCAGAACAGCCGAGGGGAAATCCACCAAACCCCCCAGGCCACTGCTTCATATCCAAGATCGGCAGGTGAACACGCCTAACACAATGCCTGTTTGAAATATGATTTCTATGAGACTTGTCCAAATGACAAACAGCCCTCTCAGCCAGTGGTCCCCAAGCCCATCTACACATTAGAATCCCCTGGGGATCTTTTAAAAATCCCAAAGACCAGGCCACAGCCCAGGGCAGTTACATCCCAATCTCAGGGAGAGGGGCACAGACCTCAGGACTTTTTGAAGCTCCCAGGAGATTCTAATGTCCAGATAAATTTGGGAATCACCATCTTTGATTTATTCTCCTTCTGCCTTGGGGAGGAGAGGAGGGGATAGGGGAGGAGGGAGAGTTTCCCTTCGATTCTCTACTGATTTCCCAGCCTCGGTTTTTTCCATTTCTAGAAATGGACTGGAACTGTTTTACCAGGCCATTCTGGCTCAGCGCTTCTCAAAGTCTGGTGTGCACACGATTCACTTGGGGCTCTTGTTAAAATGCAGATTCAGATTGAATGGGGGTGTGTGCGTGGAGGGGGACAGGATGCGATTCTGCCTTTCTAACAAGCTCCCAGATGAGGCTAATGGTGCTGATCGCAGGCCTCACTTCACGTGGGGACAGCCTTCACACTGTGTTCTATGGGAATGGAGGTGGCTGCGTAGTCCCCTGGAGTTGGGCAGCACAGCCTCCATGTGACTCAGATGGAATTGCATGAGGTTAGGGATGTGCAAGTGAGACTGGAGAGCTGCTGGTCTGAGGTCAGCAGAGAATCCCCCCTTTCTTTCCTACATCTGCGGGTTCTCACGTGCTCTGCTGTCAGCATGGCCTGCGGGAGGTGGGAGGATAGACATCCACCAGGCAGGTGTTCCTCGGGATGGCCATCTGGCCTCTCTGCAGACTTCCCAGCCCCTCTGTGGCAGCCTCTGGCCAACTCTGGGTTCAAAGTCCTGCTTTCTTTGTTGCATTCAACAAATATTTATGGAGAACCTTCTGCAACCCGTGCACTGGTGTAGACTGGGTACACAGTATGAACGAGATAGACAATGCCCCTGCTCCCATAGACCAGAAGGCAGTAAACTTACTCTGTAAAAAGCCAGATAGTAAATATTTTCAGCTATGCCTCTGATACAGCAACTCTGTCACCACTACTTAGCTCTGCCCTTGTAGTGCAAAAGCAGCCCGAGACAATAAAACTTTCATTACAGAACCAGGCTGCCGCTGGGTTTGACCCGTGGGCCATAGTTCGCCAACACCTGCCATGGAGCTTACTTTTTGTAGAGGGGAGACCAAAGGGACCAGGACCAAAAAACAAATAAGAAAACTGTAACAGGATGAGAAAATTATGCAGAGAGTTAAAATAGGTCATCGGGGAGGAGAGTGATGGGAAAGGCTACTGTAGACTGTGGTTGAGGAAGGCATTTCTAAGGAGGTGGCATGTAAACTGAGTTCTGAGTGACAAAGGAGCTGGCCATGGTAAAAATCAGAGGGAAGACCATTCCCAATAGCCAGAGCCACAAGCACAAGGGCCTTAAGGCTGGAACAAGCTTGAGGACCCAAGAGATGTACTGTGGCTGCATCGAGTGGGCAATGTTGGTGGCACGAGATGATGTAGGAAATACAGGCCGGGGGCCCCCCATGTGGAGCTTTGTAATCCAGGGTGGGAGCTTGTCTCTTAGTCTTTCCATGATGGCAAGCCACAGGAGGGGTTAGCCAGGAGGGTGACATAATTCCTAAGGCACTTGGGGAGCTGACTGCTCCTGCACCCTCTTTCTTTTCCCCATGGCAGGCCCAGAGCCCCCAGCCAGGGGATGTTCCTCCTTGATGGACCCCCTCTCCCAGGTAGGCCCAAGGGGCCAGGAGTCTGTGGGACAGAGTCTTTGGAGGGTACTCTTTTCTTTGCCTAGAAAACCCTTTCTCTAGCATTTTGCCGATTCCTCACTCTTCCTTTAGCTTTGGTGGGGAGGAGTAGGCTGCTTGGTAGCAGTATCTGGAGGCCAAATGAGCTCAGGGTAACAAGTTCCTCACTGCCTCCACTTCCCTGCACCGAATGCAGGCTCCTCTGGGTCCCCTGGTGGGGTCAATGGTCACATAAGAGGCAACCCATTGTCATTAAGTGTTTGTCTGATGATGATTGTAATTATAACCACATCCATCTAGGCAGAACTTCATTTGGTCCTCCCAAAATCCAGTATTGCAGGGGCAATTATTGTCCCCATGGCAGAGGTAAGGAAGTCAAGGATGGAGGACAGAATTCACCCAGAGAAGAACCTATACTCTATCCATGTGGTTCTGGAGCTGGAGGTGAGCTAGAGATGGAAAAACAGCCCCCACATCACGCTAAAAGGAGCAGCACCAAGAGGCTCTGCCCAGTGGGCTCTGCTGCTCTGAAGAGAAGACAGCGGGAAAGGGTCTGGAAGAATGCACCAACCTGGGGGCCAGGAGGCCCAGGGGAGCCAAGCGATCCTTGCACGCATGGGGACTGCGTGGTCTCAAGTTCCAGAATGAGATTCTTCATGTCTGGGGAGAGAAGCTTCAATGCAAAGCAACACAGGGTTACAGGTCAGACTTGGGGGACAGAAGAAGGGTCACCACCCTGGACACAGACCTGTTCCGTAGTCCAGTCACCAAAACTGGCGATTCTCTAATACCCCAATGGGTGTCCCAAGAAGACGACCTTCAGGGCCACCAGTTTCTGTTCTCTCATCTGCTCTTGAGATGTACCTGGCTTGAAGGGGCTACAGAGATATAACAGCCACACTGGATGGAGTTAGGAAGCTCATTTCAGGGGCCCTTATCCAACGTCTAGGACAGTACCGTCCAATAGAAATAAAATGTGAGCCGCCAATGTGAGCCACAAAGGTAGTTTTAAATTTTCTGGTAGCCACATTAAAAAGGTAAAAAGAAACAAGTGAAATTAATTTTAATAACATATTTTATTTAACCCAGTATACCCCAAATATTAGCATTTCAGCATATGTTTGATATAAAAAAATTACTAATGAGATGTTTTACATTCTTTTTTTCACACAGTCTTCAAAACTGAGCATGCATTTTATGCATATAGCACATCTCAACTCGAACTAGCCATATTAATAGTGTTCAACCGCCACATATGGCTAGTGGCTACTGTATTGGACAGTACAGGTCTAAGAGTTTCTAGAAGGATCTGAGAATCCCAAGTCCCTAGAATGCCCCCAGTCTGTTGTCTTTTAGGTCAGCTTCGCAAATCCTGCTCTTTTCCTCACCTTTTCCTTTGTTCTCAAATTCTCTTCCCTCCGACACCTAATTATGGCTACAGGAGGACCATTTCCCGCATCACTTCATGGAAATGATCTACGTTAGATATGGGCTGTGGAAGGGAATTTCATAAATACTTGGAGAGATTAAGAACAAAAGAGGAAATTCCATATCTGAGCAGTTGATAGCAGCCCAGAAAATTATAAATTCACCTCATTGTTTTCAGAAAGATGAGGCACTTTGCCAAATCCAATTCCCTGCTGAGAAGACTCTCCCCCCGTAATTTAGTTAAGACAGTGGGAGAATAGACACACACCAGGAACTGTACAACATCCATCCCAGGGCTCCGTGTGCTGCGTGAGAGGAAAGGGTTGACCCCCCCAGAAAAGCTTCTGGAGGCAGCTCACTTCGAGGGATGGGGCGGTGTGGTGGGCACCGAGCAGGCGCATGTCTGTTCTCTCACAAGTCCTAAGGTACTCACCGGACTTCGGCCCCCTCTGAAGAATGGTGGTGGGAACAGTGGAGGCGGAGGGGGTGTCAGCAGGCAGCATGCTTTGTGGCTGCCACGCTTCTTCTGATCTAGGCCGGGAAGGGCTGTTCAGAGAAAACTGCTGCTCATTAGCATGGGACCGGTGCTATTGGGCCTCTGTCATGCCCACAGTGCGCAAGGGAGACCCAGGCTGCCACCCAGACTTCCGAATCTGACTTCTAACTGTCAGAGGTGAGCGCATCTCCTGTTTGCTACTTGACAAAGCCCTCCCCAGCGCTTGCCGAATTAAGGTGGTTAATAAACGAGCAGATGGTTCGGACTCTGTGACCATTATAAGGTCCATTTCTCCTTCTTTAGAGACTGACTTGTCACTTTGTAGGTGTGGCAAGGAATGCGAAGTTCAAGCAGACTCATAAAGTGCCCCCAATAGTTGGGGAGAAGGAATTGTTTGTTAATAACTTTGATGTTGTGCTCAGAAGGAACTGTTCAGCCACAGCTGGAGATAGCATTGATTACAAGAGACCCAGAGCCACGACATAAAACACATAAAACGTATTTGACACCAGACTCAAAGCACACATTCGGTGTCACTCATGCTCACGAGAGAGTTACAGTTTAATGTCTCAATACATGGGTGTGAGGAGATGAAGGGAGGTCCCTGGACCCTTGTAGCTTCATTGTCACATGCAGTCTCACATCGATGTCACATGTGACATTGTCACATGTACAATGTTAATATATGTTCAATGTCGAACCTTACAAAAAGGACACTGACCATAAGTATACAGCCCAACAGATTTCTACAAATGAACACACCCTAGAAGCCAGCCCCTGGATCAGGACACAGAGCACAGAATTCCCAGCCTCCAGAAGCCCCGGAAGCTCCTCTCCAATCTCTGCACTCCTCCCTCTCCACCGCCCCGACTTCTAACCCTAGGGAGTCACTGTGCCTCGTTCTGAACTTTATATAAATGGAATCATACGATATGAACTCTTGCGTTTGGCTTTTTTTGCTTAGCACAGTGTTTGTGGGGGTCATCAGGTGGTTGTCTGTAGCAGTTACTGCTGACTAGAGTGTGTGACTAGACCACAACCTCCTTATCCATTCTGCTGCTGCTGAGCATTGGGTTGACACCACTACACACCCACCAGAATAGCTAAAATGAAAAGGACGGAAAATAGCAATGTTGGCAAGGGCGTGGGACAACCAGAGCTCTCATACATTGGCTGGTGAGGGTGTAAATTGGTTCGCCCTCTTTGGAAAACTGCTCAGCATTGGCTACTAAAGCTGAATATCGTTTGCAGCCAAGTTGCAGGCCCCTGGGACGGCTGTGCAGAGCCTGCCCAGGCCCAGTCTTCAGCAGGATCTCTGGGTCTGTTGCTGCTCAACTGAGGCTGTGGGAGAATATTCTCTGGAAGGGGGCAACGGCAGGCAGGTACTCCATATGTGTTAAATGCAGCACAGAGGCAAGAAGTTTCAAGGTGTAGGTCCAATGGGCAAGGAGGCTCTTGAAAGAACAGTGAGGGGTGACGAAGGCTGGAAAATTAGTTTGGGACTAGACTGTGCAATCTTGAATGTCTCACAGAAAGGTCTGGGCTTTATTCAAAAAGCAGTAGGGAGCCACAGAAGGTGCTGAGTAAAAGAGTGATGGGAAGGTGGTGCTGGGAAGGACTGTGTGCAGAAAAGGTGGGGTGAGGAGAGCTTGGAGGATTGGAAGCAGGCAGCAGGCCAGACATGGAGGTGGCCTGCCAGGGCCTGCACTGGCATGGAAGCAGTGAGGACAGAAAGGAAGGGACCAATGCAGACATTACTGGGAAGAAAGAAACTAGGGTCCAGTGTGCTGCAGGAGTGGAAGAGGAGGAAGACTCCAGGGCGATTTTGATGTTGCAGGGGACCAGGGGCAACAGTGGTCAGAGTAGGAGATGGAGAAGTCTGAGGAGGCACCAGTTTGTGGGGAAAGCCGCCAAATTCAGTGTTAGACATTTGCTCATTTTAGCATATGCTTGGCCAGGCACTGGGCCAGGCCTGGGGGCAGAGAGAAGCCTAAACGGTGCTCCTGACCTGTAGTTGTAAGGCCTGTGGGGCTGGAGTGGCTGCCAAGGCCCTTCTTCTCAGCTCCCATTCTGCCTTCCCACGCCCCGCCAATCCTGGAGATGCTTACTCTACAGCAAGAACTGTCAGGTGCTGTCTCCACCAGGAAGCTTTCCTTGATTTCCAGGCCAAGCTTGAAGGGTCCTGCTATGTTTTTCTCTGGGTTTACCCCATGTTAGCTCTTATCCTTGGGGGACCTGTTTCCTTATGTCTCCCTGACTAAACTGTGCCTTCTGGGAGGATGGGAACCAGTTTTTATTTATTTATTTATTTATTTATTTATTATTATTTTTGGTGAGGAAGATTAGCCCTGAGCTAACATATGTTGCAAATCCTCCTCTTTTTGCTGAGGAAGATTGGCCCTGGGCTAACATCTGTGCCCGTCTTCCTCTACTTTCTATGTGGGACACCTGCCACAGCATGGCTTGACCAGCGGTGTGCAGGTCCACGCTCAGGATCTGAACCTGCGAACCCCAGGCCACCGAAGCGAAGCATGTGAACTTAACTACTACACCACCAGTCCAGCCCCGGGAGCCAGTTTTTAATCCCTAGGATCTAGCACAGTACATGGCATACACTAGATATTCCACAAATGTTTGCTGAATTAATAAAAAAAAAAAGAAAACATTTACTATATGCCAGGCACCATTTAAGTGCTTCACACATATAAATTCACCTAATCCTCAGAGCAACCCTGAGAGTTAAGTACTATTATTATTATTATCATCATCATCATCATCCCCATTTTACAGATCAGTTAACTGAGGCAAAGAGGTGAAGCAACTTGCCCAAGGTCACGCAACCAGTAAGTGAGAGAACCAGGAGTCCTCCCTCTCCTATGACTGCATGTGGGGAGAAATAAAGGTCAGGAGCTAAGAAGGCGGCTAAGGGCTCCCCAAACAACTTCCCAAGATATACAGTATGGATGCCCTCCCCCAAACACCATCAGGAGGTTGAACAAAGTTGGCTTTATTGACTCATTGCAACAGGGGGAACGCACACCAGGGGAACCGTGGGGCATCTCAGTAAGAGGGTGTGAGAAAGGATTTATTGTAGAATTTGGGCCTTTGTTAGGTGATGCTGGGGAAGACGATGAGGAGGCAAAGCCTGGCTCTGCTCTGGATTGGATGCTGTTGGGAAGCAAGGGCTGGTCTATGACCGATATCGTATTTTTATCTAGAAGAAGAGAAGACCCGAGCGAGACTGAAGCTGTGATTGGTAAAGCAGCAGCAGTCACTCATGAGAGCAGGAAGAGAGGGATGGTGGGTCATCTTTGTGGCTGACAATAGTCTTGTTTATCTGTGTCTGACATGGTTACAGGGTGGCTGTGTTTTTGTCCTGTTCCAGAACAGTCACAGAGTGGCCTTGTCTGACACACTCTGTGACATGGTGTGTGTTCAACAGGAGGACACCATGGCCTAGCTGTGAGTGGCAGGCCTGCTCCAGCTGTCATGGGCTGCTTTTCTCTTTCTCAGTGGTAAATATAGCTATATTGCTATAAAACTTGTCTTCTCTTCAAGTTTCTCCAAGTTTCTTTCCTAGAGTGTTGAGTAAGCTGGGAGGGGGCAGCTTCCATTGCTCCACCCTGCCTCAGGCATGTGGAGAAGCTGGCAGATGCCCCCACAGCACTCCAGAGCCCTCTCAAGGCCCCTGGCTGCAGGGTCTCCTTTGCCTCTGTTTGGCCTCCGCAGGCAGCTAAGGACTGAGGCTGTGGTTTTCCGCAAAGCCTCTCCCAGCCAGGAGCACCTGGGAGGCTGGCAGGTTCACATGGCAAATTTGCACTCCTCACCATTTATTTTTCCAGTCTGTATATGGCCTCCAATGCCTCGCTTCACTCCACACCCTGTGCGGCCTTCCACTGATGAAAGACCCCGTATCACTTAAAGCAATCACTTCTCTCATTTCTTCCTGGAAACCGGAGAACTCCTCAGTGAAAACAAATGATCAGTTGCTTTTCCTGTCGCAGCATCCGCATTGTTCCCCTCTCCCCGGCCCTCCTCACCCTTCCCTCCTTGACTTCACTTCATCTTCAGCAGGTGAAGACCGCCTATTTCTGCCCGCCCCCCAACTCCCTGGAGATGTTTGTTTTTAGCACAGTCTAGTTTATTTACAGCTCATTCCAGCTCAGAATATTTCCATCAGGTGGACATGTTTGGGAACAGCTTCCTCCCCACCCCTCCCTCCCAGTCAACTAAGCCAGGACTTCACATGTCTATTTCGGTGTCATCCGTGTGGCCTGCGGGTCTCAGGACTCTGCTGCCTCTGTGGAAGCATGCCTCTGTGGAGCTCAGGGTCCAGCCTGGAGAAGCCTCAGCAGGCTCTATTGTAATGGAAACAATCGTGTGTGTGTGTGTGTGTGTGTGTGTGTGTGTGTGTACACAGGGCCTGCAGAAACCTGTGCACACCACGTGGCTCCACCCCGGGCAGCTGCCTTGGAAATGCCAACTCTCACAGAATTTCAGGACCGCTTGCCCTGACTTAAAGAGACCAAAGTCATATTGTATGTGGCCACTGCAGTGCCAATTCCTGGCTAGAAACAATGCTGAGTCTAGCGCAGGCTTTTGGCAAATGTTTGGGATTTTTTGCTGTAGTTGATGTTGGCTTTGCCCTTTGGACTCAATACCCACTTGACTCTAGCGCACATCCTTGGAAAGTGATTCACTCCAACTTGCTCTTGGAAATATAGGGACTTGGATCAAAGAGTGTAAGTCAGGGTGCAAGTGACTGTGTGACCTGGCATGACTCTCTTCTTCAATCTGAGACTCAGTTTCCCCATCTGTACCACATGGAGTTTGGCCCAAACCATATCCAAAGTCCTTTTTGTACAAATGACACCAGGCTCACCACTGTGTCCATCTGGATCTCCCACTCACAAGACCAGCCCGTCAATAGGGTACTAGAGACAGCCTTTCTGGTTTCTGCCTCTTTTTTTTGCATCAAGCAGTACCCCCTCAAATCAAGCAAATGTGTCATTAGAAGCCACCAAAGGAAAGAAGCGACATAAACATCCTGCTTTTGCAGGTTGGGAAAATTACAGGTGCAGCCATGTGCTCTCTATTCTGCAGCAGCTCGTGCAGTTGGTGGACGGTTCAACTTCTTACTTCCTCCTCCTCCTGCTTTTGTGCTGTTCCCTGCTGTTGGAACCTGCACTAGAAGGAGCCCAAGGAGAGGAGAGGTAAAGGGCACACGCTCTCTGGCATCACTGAGTGTCCTGACCATGAGGCGGGTGGCACAGCTACAGTGAAGTTCTCGCGTTAACTGGCCGCAATTTGCCTGTTTCTCCCTGATTCTGTGTTCCAGAGTCGGCTTTGCCCTACAACTTTCCTTCAACCCCCACCCACTCACACACTCCCTGAAAAATAAATTCTGATCCTAAAAGTTGAAGGTGTTTGAACTTCTCTGAAAGACCATGTTAGGAGTTTGCTGTCTTGCAATTTGCTCCTGAGCAGTAGTGGGGGGCAGGGGAGAACAAAAGCCACACAGAAAACGATTTGGCAGTTTGGCACCTACTGCCCCTGGGTGAGCCCAGAGAGTGACAGAGAGGGTGTCTGCCCCCAGCCTGGGGGCCAGACCACAGAACACGAGGTTATTTCAAAGCCAAGGGAGCGGCAGCTGCCAGCCTGCCACTCCGAAATCAAGGTCACAAGAGGGGCACAGAGAAGCGCACACACACATGAGTGTGTATGCCAAGGCCCCCAGCAACTCCACTGTCAAACCCCTTGGTGTTGCAATTGCAACACTGATGAGAAGTTTAAGATTTAAAGGCTGCTGGAAGCTTCCAGAACAAGTCTGCTTTCCGAGTCTTTTTTCCAAAACAATGCACACACGCATGCAAGCGTGCACACACACATCCACACACACTCACAACTCACCCCAGCAGCACGCTGAGTAACAGAGCAGTCCTGAGACGGTGAGCAGATGAGTGGGGCTGAGTGACGGGCCCGTCATCCTGGGCAAAGCCCAAGGCGGACTGGCCAGGGAACACGCCGGAGACTGGCTGAGATTCGTCACGCCCCCGCGCACTCCCGGCGCCTGGCCTGCTGGGCATCTGCGGTGGGAGTCAGCCAATGCCTGCTCTGTGTTGCTTCTGCCCCAGATGCCAGGGGTCCAGAGGCCAGGCCTGAGCTCCCGGAAGCAGGAATGGGTGGGCAGTGATCTGGCCTTTTAGGAGGCTGCGCCAGACGTGGGAGAGAACGAGTGCCCTCGGCCCAGGGGAGGCGGGGAGGCTGGGAGCCGGGACACTGATTGCCCTGCGAGCAGAGTGGAGGTGGAGCGCCATCCGTCCAACAGGCTGCTGGTCATGGGCGCAAAAACTGCCCTGTCAATACTGCTCTGGCGAGCCTCAAAGTCACCCCCCGCCACGACTGACCCGGAGGGAGTCTGCCCTCTTCTGCTTCAGGGAAGCTCCTTGTTGCCAGCTTTCACCATGTCTGTGCCAAGGTGCTGCCAACAAAGCTAAACTTAATTAAAAAAAATATATATATTATATATATATTTATAATTTAAAATATATATATATATATATATATATATATATATACTGTATTTCCACAGGGCCCATGGGGTAAACCTTTTGAGATGAAGTCTGCCTGTAAAATAATAAAGTGGTCTATACTAGATACATGTGGAAATCTGTCTGATCCTTTACAGGCATAGCCAATGCACAAGCATGCACACTCACTCACAATATCCTAGATCATAAAAGACAAGATTGTTAGTACTTAGCAATAAGCACTGCTGGTTTGACCAGCTTAGTAAAGACCATAAGCTATAGCAGGAGTCAGCAACTTTTTCTAGAAAGGGCAGGATAGTAAATATTTTAGGCTCTATAGGCCACGTGGCCTCTGTTGCAACGTAACTCTGCAGTTATACGTGAAAGCAGCCAGAGAAGGTACATAAAGGATTGAGTGTGGCTGTGTTGCAAAAAAAACTTTATTACGAAAACAGGAGGCAAGGTGGATCTGGCCCGCAGGCTGTAGTTTGCTGATCCCTGAGCTACAGCCTTCAAAAGAAAGGGTCGTTCTTGTATTCGTTTACTGTTTCATTCATTCAGAAACACACACTGAGTGCCAAAAGTGTGCACGACACAATGACTAGACGCAGCTCCTGCCCTCGGAACGTGTCGTTCAGTGTCATGGAAAGAGTACAGGCTCTGGCGTCAGGCAAACTCAGGCTGGATCCTGGTTTTGCCACTTCCTAGCTGTATGACCTTGAGGAAGTTACCCACTGTCTCTGAGTCCAGCTTTCTTATCTGTAAAGTGGGTATGGCGAAATGCACCTTGCTGGTTTGTTGTGAGCTAAGGCTTTTGGAGTTCCTGGCACAAGGTAGGGGCTCTTTTACCAACATTTTCATAGATAACTATTGTACAAGGTAGAAAAAGAGAAGTGGCTAACATGGGACTGGAGTGTCTGGAGGGATTTACAGGAGGAAGTGATGGGTACCAGCTGGGGCAGGGGATATAAGTGAGAAATCAGGAAAGCATCCTGGAAGAGGTGGCATTTGCACTGAGCTTTGAAAGCAGAGATTTGCTGGTACCAAGATGGGAGGAGTGAGGGAGGACAGGGTTCGGCTCTGTTCCTTCCCTGGGGCATTTCTCTCTGTTCTCAGAAACACAGAGTCTAAGACATCAGGGAAAGCAGCACAGAGAGAATAAAGTGCTCAGTCCTGGATCCCACACAGTAGCAGAAATGCCATCTGCATTCTGTTTTTCCAAATTTCCCTGTGCTGGGCCATATTCCTGCAGCTCTTCATTTCTCCAACCTCATTTCAAAATAAGCCTTTTTTTTTTTAATTTGGCATCAAACTTTTTCTTAAAAGGTTTCCACATGCAAACCACTCAGCTATACTTTGCTTCATTACTGTAAACACAAAGGCCACTGGACTAGACAATCACTGAGGTCCTGTCAACCCTGCAGGTGTCTGAACCTCTATTTTGAACCTAATGACTCAGGCTCATGAATGCCTCTTTCTGACTTTCTCTTTTCTATGTTTCTCTTTTTCTATATCTCTCTTTCCTGTCTCAGTCCCATTCTCTCTGTCTCTCTGTCTCCTTGTCTCCTACTTTGTCTCATTGTCTACCTCTGTCTCTCCAAACACCAACATTTGAATTTCCTTAAATTTCCTGGTGTGGCCAGTAATGTGCTGTGTGACCTTGGACAACTCACTTCCCCGCTGGGCCTTGGTTTTCCGAAATGTAAAATGGGAGCATTGGACCAGATGAGCTCTACGCCCTTTCCAGCTGTCGCTTCTACCAGGGGCTGTGCCTCCTGAGACAAAAATGGTCCTTCGTAAGGGCCCTGGACAGGGGTGGAGGATCACTCTCCCCGCTTCTCCCCTGGAGAGCAATCCTTGCCCTCAAGGCAACCAGCCTGCTGCATTGCTCCGGTTTGTTGGCCCAAGCACCAGCTCACCATAGCAGAGCGGCCTGCACGATCTAATTCATAATAAAATTTTCCGGGGCCTTCCTGCAGCTGTCAGCAGGTGTCATATTCACAGTATTTTGTCTTAATTGCAGTTCTGGGATTTATCAACCAGGCCAGAAGACCACTTCTGGAATACTGCCTCCCTGGGCACTGTTCCAGAAGCTCCTGTCCCCACTGCTGCCACACACAAGCCTGTTCCCTGCTGAGTCCCACCAAAGTGGAGTCTGCTTTGCATCTTCCTCCTGCTGTGTCTCCCACCCCTGCAGCACAGAGTGATTGGATAACTCAGCACCCGTCCCAAGGACCCAGAGTTCCCAGTACAGGCAAAGACAAGTGCATATCTGGGGGCAGAGCCTAGGGTCCCATCAGCCCCAGGGCACCTTGAGTCTGCCGTCCCATCCCCAGACCTGGGCAGGCAGAGACATAGGTTGGAGGACATGGGTTCTACCTTCCCACTGACAAAGACGCTCTCCTTGACCAAATTTTGGTCAGGCTCTCAACAAGGGCTCGAACTTAGGCATCCATATCCACTCTCGCAGAGTCCAGTTTTAGCAAGAACCCTGCTAAGTCAGTGTAGAGAGAATCCCCACCCTTGATATCTGATCACTTTGGGCTGCCTTCAGCAAGAGTCCTGTAGAGTGCATTTAGCAAGAATCCCCACCCTGATGTCTCCTCTTAGTAATTTTCCATCCACTAACCCCCCAATCCACTTGTTCCTGTTGCATTTGGAACTGATCTCAATCTCTCTCCCCTATTGAGACAGTCTGGTCACCAATGGCAATAGTCTTGAACAAAGTCTTCCTTGCCATTTCAAGAAGTGTCAGAATAATTTTTTCTTTAACACTACCTCCAGATCCAATGTTTTTTTAATCAGTTGAGCCCTATAACAGATTCTGCTTCAGCCCACAAACATTTATTGAATGTGTGCCAAACCCTTGCTATCCACCAGGATACAGAGATGAATAAGCCCCTGGTCTAGCCTTTGGAGGGCAATGAGTTTTCATCTCATCTGCTAACCTGAACTGATTGGTACAGATTTCCTGGAACACTGTGTTAAGAAGGACTCTGAGGAAAGAGGGTCATGACTTATTAGTGTTGTCCTCCCTGAGAGGAGAGGAAGGAGTGGCACCTGCGCTGCCACTTGCTGACACTTATTTAGCAAAATCATCATCGTGAAGCAATGACAACCCGGGGCTCAGTGCTTCACACGCATTATTGCATTTAATCCTCACAGCTCAGTTATCCCCATTTCACAGAGGAGAACAGGACTCGTGGAGAAGCCAAGTCACTTGGTAAAGGCCCCACAGTTAGGACAGAATTGGGGTTAGAGTTCAAAAGGAATCTTGCACACAGCCCTGTGAGAAAGTGCCCTCCTGGTGGCCATTGTACCCAGCCCCTGGGGGACGGCTCTCCATCCCCACCCCTTCCACCCCTCCTGCTGTTCTCACTGCTCTCCCGGAGCAGGGCGGTTTCCCTCTGACCTGGCCCTTCCCTGGCCGCAGGCTCTCTCCACTCCTAACTCCCAGCCACTGACTTTACATCAAGGACCTCCTCAGCACCGGGGCTCTGCAGAGAAGGCTAACAGCCCCCAAAATGTGTGCTCCCCCTTCCACAGGCCAGAGCTGTCCCTGAGGAGCGGCTGCAGTGAGAATAGCTGGGGGCACGTGACTCTTCTTGCCATAGTTCCGCCTGGATCCAGAGGACTCAAGCCCTAGGGGATGGTGGAGCCATAGATGGAAAGGGCCTGCATCCCTGAGTGCCAGCGTGGCGGTGAGCTGCCCCAACTACAGACACTGGACTGTTGGGTGAGCAGAAAATAAATTTCCGTTAGATTAAGTCCGTAGAATGTTGGCTCTTATTTGTTACAGCAGATGGCATTACCCTAACCTGGTAGTGAGGCGCCAACCATGGTAACATTCTGTCCGCATTCAGTATCCTTCTTTGATCACCACGCCAATCCCACAAGGGATGTATTAGTATCACCCTAATTTTCAGACAAGGCTCAGAGATTTAGGGATGCACGTAAGGTCACACACAGCCAGTAGGCAGTAGACCAGGATTGAATCCAGATGTCTGACCCTGGAGACTTCTGGAGATTTGGTTACCAGCGCCAAGTAGTGACCTATCCCCACCCCGCCACACACCAGCCAGAGAGAATGAGCAGAGAACCTCAGAAAAAATGGCAGGTGTCGTCTCAGCCAGCTGGGGTTGGAGGAGTTTACCAACGCCAAATTCCATGTCTTTCTAATCAAACCTTACAATTACTCATCTTTGGGGCCCAGTTTCCTGGTTTGTAAACTCATGAGCAGACAATCCTAGTTGCCTGTCTGACTATCCCAGCCACAGAGAGAGTTCAGTCACATGTGCCAGCAGCCTTCAATCAAATGTGCATTTACCTTCTCTGTTGCACAGTTTTCTCTTCAAAGTGGGCAACAAATCTGCAACTCATTTTGAAATCCATCAAAAAATAAGATGGATAAGCAGATATATGATAGAGTAAATACAGCAAAATGATAACAATTGCAGAATCTACGTGGCGGGTGCATTTGTTTGCTAAGGCAGCCATAACAAAGTCCCTGGGTGGCTTAAACAACAAAAACTTGTTTTTCACAGTTTTGGAAGCTAGAAGTCCAAGATTAAGGTTTCGTAAGGTTTAGTTTCTTCCAAGGCTTCTCTCCTTGGCTTGCAGATGGCCGCCTTCTCTCTGTGTCCTCACATGGCCTTTCTTCTTTCCTCTCTCCACACATCCCTGGTGTCTCTTTGTGTGTCCAAATCTCCTGTTCTTTTAAGGACGCCAGTCAGATTGGATTAGGGCCCACCCTACTGGCCTCACGTAACCTTATTCACCTGTTTAAAGGCCCTGTCTCCAGGTACAGTCACATTCTAAGGTCCCGAGGGTTAGGGCTCCAACATATGCATTTGCGGGGGACATGTCAGCCCATAACAGTGGGCATATTGATGTTCCCTGGACAATTCTTTCTACTTTTTTGAGTGTTTGAATTTTTCATAATAAAAAAGAATAAAATAAAAAACTTAACGAGGCAGCAGAGAACCAGAAGATACCTCCCCAAGGGTCAGGATTGGAGAAGTGGGTCGGTCTAATGCCCTTGTTGGCAAATATCTGGGGGCCCCGGGAGCTGCACAGAGCTAGGACACTAGCATTGCCTGGAGAAGCCTGTAGCCACTCATCAGGAGACCTTGAGCAGGTAACTGAATCCTCACGAAGGACCTGAAGGACGTTCTCTTCTGGCCCCACAAAGGGATCCCTTGAGGAGGAAAAGTCTGCTCTAGCCACAAGGATGAAAGAAAATCATCTCATATTGGTCATTATTTTATAGTAAGTCACATATCAAAAGTGACTCCTTTGATTGTGCATAGATTCAAGGAGACAAACCCATTCCCCTCTCCACCCATAAGGGAATTTTTTTGGACCTTATCTAAAGGAAGGCATCTGCTCTTTTGAGTTCAAGTTCTAATTTGACAAAATGGCATGTGGTAAATAGAGAGGAAGGAGGAGACAATGTTATTAGGAGCCAAGGGAACATCAAGAAACCTCCCCAAGGCTGGCTGCGCCTTGGCTCTGAATTTGATTACAGCGGCCAGCATAAATCAGTGAGCACTATTAAATCTTCTGCTGTGGCTTGACGGGGGAGGCCAAGTTTCTAGAGTTATTTGGGAGATCTGGCCATAGGTCAAAGACAAAACCCTCCAGCTGCGTCGGGCCCAAGGGGTGGGTTATTTCCAACCCCCGCTGACAACTGGGGCTGAGTGGAAAGACCCTGTGTTTCCAACCACTACGTTTCCACGCCTTCATTTTTCCATGGTGACATTTTAGCTCTGTGGACACTTGTGATTCAAAACCACGTGGCTCACTTAACCCTTTCCCTAGAACCCCCCATCCCTGCCCCCTGCCTCCAGTATTTGTTGTCTGAGTGTCCACAGATGGGGAGGAGGGAAGCAGGGGCCCTGGGAGCCCCCTGGCATAGAAGGACATTTCTACCCTTGGTCTCACTGAGTCACTCAAATCCCTGGATTCCAGAAAGTGGGTGACTTCGGGTTGACCCCCTTGAACTCAACTGAGAAATAGCTTCTCAAGTTTGAACAAGTTTGCAAGATGCACCTTAGGCTTTTTGCAGCACTACCATTCTGGAAGTTCTCCGAGATCTCAATTCCCGTTGTAAATTTGGGTCTAATAGACTTCCAAAGGCAGAAAAATCCCATCCTGTTCTCCAGATGAGAGACTCTGTTTTGAATGCATATATGGAATTTGGTTTACTTATTTAGAGTAGGTAATACATTCACGTGATTCAAAATTCAAAAAGTATAAACAGGTATACGTGAAAACTCTCCCCCCATCCCAGTTCCAATTATTTATTATCACTTACTTACTCTCTGTGTATACTTCCATGAATATTTTATGCATACAGAAGCAAATAGGTAGGTATAATATTTTCCCCTCTTACTCAAAGGGTTATTGTAATATAATACTATACATGTGGTACTCTCTCGTGGTTTCTTCATGGTATTTCTAAGAGATTATTCTGTGTAACTACATAAACTGCATCCAACATTCCTTTCTATGGCTGCATACTATTCCTTCATTTGGAAGAACCATAGTTTGTTTATCTTGCTCCCTACTGATGTGCGTTTGGGTGATTTGCAAACATTTGCTGACATAAACAACGATACAATAAAATAACCTTCTATGTTCATCTTTGTGTATGTTGGTAAGCGTGTCCATTGGATGAATTCCTAGAGTAGAACTGCTGAGTCCAAGACTGTGTGCATTTGTAGTTTTTACACATTGCCTAACTCATCTCCACAAAGTCTCCATCAATCCACATTCCCTCCCACGTGGGAGGAGAGGATGAGCACCTCTGTTTCCCACGCCCTCGCCAGCACCTGTGATGTCAGACCTTTTGAATTTCACCCATCTGATAGATGAAGAATGGTATTTCAGTAAGATTTTAATTTGCATTTCTCTTATGGTGAATGAGGCTGGGGATATTTTCATGAGTTTTAGAGACATCTGTACTTTTCCCACTTTTCCATTAGGTTGTTGGTCTTCTCTTATAAATTTTTTCCTATATGTAAGGAAAGTAGCATTTTATTATATGATTTGCAAATAATTTCCTGAGTTTGTTTTGGGCTTTTGACTTTGTTTTTGATTATTTTTCCCACACACAAATTTTTCTTTTTACGGAGTAGAATTTTTGTAGAAGCCTTCTTTTATGGCTGCTGGGGTTTCCCCACACTAAAGTTACTTCCCAAATCTCCCAAGGTTTCTTCTAATAATTTTATCATTTCATATTTTATATTTAAATCTTAATTCATTTGTAATTCATTCTGGTGTAAGATGTACATTTGTCTGTTTGCTTATTTTTCAGAAGATATTTTATCTGTGACCTAAAGAAAAAACAGAAACATTCCTTAAACTACCTTTACATAGCCTGCAAACTTCAACCCTCACAACACTTGAGGACATGTACTGGCCACTTATATGTGCTAAGCACTGGCCTACGACTGCCTTAATGGTTGTTAATATTTTCTCCGTTTGACAGACAAGTAAACTGAGGCTCAAAGAAGTGCCCAGGTAAGTGGTGGGGTCATGACTTGAACCCAGATCAGTTAATTGTCTTAATTGCTTAATTGCTCTACTCTCATACAAACTCCAACTGCTTGTGCACCCTGAGATATCACCATGGTGATCCACTTCCCTCCTCATTCATTCTTTCATTTGTGTTATTTTAATGTCACAAGTAGACTATGGGCTCCTTGAATTAGTTTGTCTTATGAATCTTCTTGTTCAAATAATAGTTAAGTATATAGTAAGAGGTGCAATAAATATTGGTCACTTGATTGGTGGGAAGTATATCAAAAGCTATATATCAAGTAATTGTTATAATTAATTTAGAGACAGAGAGACAGATTTAACAAGCTAATACTAATAAGAATAATAATAAGAGGATCTGAATCAATTCAAATGAATTTTATTGCCTCATTTAGAAACAAAAAAATTGAACAAAATGCAAAGTGGCAGCAGATGGGCATATGGCCAGAAAATTGAGCATCTTTGTCAAATCAGCCATCATTTGCTGGCATTCCATCTGAAGATTTTATATTTAATAATCTTCCTCTGATTGCCCAGGAGGACCCATGCTGGCAGGCTGGTGACTTGGCACCCGCCGTCCATTTTGAAGGGGGCAAGACTGACATTCCATGCAAAGCAGATGCTGTGTGGACAGAGGCCCCGTTCTCCAGACGTGGATGAATTGGATACAAAGTGGCTCATCTTACCAGCTAGGATCTGCACAGGATTGCAGTTTCCATAGGGTGGACACTCTCAGGACTGCAGTGCCCTGGGGGGTCTCCTAGTAAGCTCACCCCTGTCTGGGGAATTGAGCAGTTCTCCCCGTCACAGCCGCAGGGAGGGCTGCCTGCAGGTGGACTCTGCCCAGCAGCAGCCCTTTCTGCTGAGGACTCAGTACACTAAGGTATTATCCTCAGGTGTGAGTGCGTGCTTTCCGGGCCATGAACATTCAGTGTTGCCCCTCTTGGCACAACCACTCCTGAGTACACACTAGCAGCTCAGAGCTAGGCCCTCCCATGCTTCCTCCTTTGATCCTCACACATCTCCTTGAATTATCTTCTGTTACGTCCCCCTTTTCCAGGAGAGGAAAACTGAGGCTCTGACATTCAAGGTCCTATGGAGCTTCTGAGCCGGGACCTCCGATTCCAAAGCCCGTGCACTGTGATGTCCCCCACTCAGCCTTGGGCTTTTGATGGAGACTCTGAATTCTGAAACTGGAATCTTCAGCACCATGAGCAAATCTCTCCAGCCACTGAATAAGAGCAGGTGGGATTACAGCAGAAAGGAAGCATCTCAGGAGGAGGCAGTGGCGTGGTTTCCACCTCTCTCACCACCATTTGGAATAACGGTTGCAACCAGTAACTGAGAGCTTAACTGTGTCCCAGCTTGGCAGCTGTGAGCTCATCTAATCCTCACCGCCATTAATGAGCTAGGTACTCTCATTGCCCCATGTTACAAAGGTGGAGGTGAGGTGTTAGGATATTAAGCCAAGACCACTTGGTCAAGATCACTCAGCTAGTGGGCCACGAAGACGTCCGTCAAGCCCAGAGCCATCGGAACGTGAACCCCACGCCTTTTACTTGCACATCATGGATTCTCAGGTGTCAATGCTCAGAAAAGAAACATGTGCTCAGACCCCTTCTTTTTGTTGGTGCTAGTTCTGTAAATTAGCAAGCAACTTGTCAGCCACCAAGTCAGAGAAAGTCTACGGCTAACAGGATCAAATCTGGTCCATCCTTTCATTTTACAGATGAGAAAACTGAGTCTCACAGAGAGCACATGGCCTTTCCAACACTACACATGTGTCCCAGGTGTTAGTGGCAGATCTAGAGAAATAACCCACGTTTCTCAAATTTTACCTCAGTGCCTTAGCACTGTGCCGCAATATCTCTCAAAGGACATTAGTAAACAGGCAAACGGCCAACCCACTGACTAAATGTCCCCACCCCACCTTCTAGATGGACCTGAACAGGGAACCTTAACAGCAATCTCCATGGCAGCCAGCACTGCGCCCGTCAGGGGGGTGCGCCCTCACTTCCAGGGCTGCCCCGCGGAGGAAGTGCAGGCTGGGGCAGGTGACTCAGATAACTGAAGGAAAAAAAAGAGTAGAAACTATTTACCTCAGATACTTTGGGGAAGGCATTTCCAGGGCCCAAATTGTCCAGACAGCCATCTCGGCCTTCCGCTCTGCACTTTCTTTGGGCAGACACGGAGAGTGAAGGATGTGCCACCCAAACCCACACCGCTCTCTCAGGGCCCTGCTGCTCCCTGGAAACAGAAGACATTCATCTTTTCTACCGTTAGCTTGCCCTACCACAACCTTGCCCGACACAGCTCTCAGAAAGATGGGCAGGAGGAAAAAGGGTGGTTGTCCTTGCTTGGAGCCCCCTAAATCCTGAACATTAATCTCACTGGTGGAGAGTTTGGTTCCTGGATGACCACAGAGAATTTGGAAGCCTTTTGGGGGCCACCCCCCGAGGGCCAACCCAGTAAGGATGATCTCAGAAATTGAGCGAGTTTTGTTTGGGCACAAAGGGGCAGCCCAGTTTGAACCCTCAACCATAATGACTCACCCCGCAGGCCCCTCGTATAAGGTACAAGTTCAAACACTTGAACAACCCTTGAGTCACATTAAAGCAAGAAAGCCCCAGTCAGGTAGGTAGGTTTCCACAGCGGGGTTGGCCATGTCACCCCATCCCCCACTCTCCTGGGTTCCTGAGAAGCCCGGTGCCAGGTCTGAGATCCCTGGAATGTCCCTCCTGGAGCATGTGCTTCAAGAGACAACTACCAGCTGCAGCAGGAAAGCTCCTGGGGCTTTCTCCAGACTTCTCAGAAAGACGCCAAGGAGGCCATGCAAGCAGCATGGCAGGATGGGAGTGGGGAAAGGAGTGGGGAGGCCTAGCAGTGGGGGAGCCTGTCCGACTGGCATTCATGTTTCCTTCTTTTCTTTCCTCTCTTTTTTTCAGACCCCAGCTGGTTTATAGTGCAAAGCCCTCAGCAGCCATGAGGCCTCTCCTTCAGCTGTCGCCAGCTCCCAACACACGCCTCATGCGTGTGCTTATGTTGGTTGCCATGGAGACATAAGTGCCGGCTTGAATGGAGCTAAACACTTGTAGGCTGGGAGATGGAATAGGGCCAGGTGTATTTTTAAAGCCATCTGGGAAAGCCGGTCACCACAAGAGCCTCCCTCCCTGGTCAGCATGTCCCTGGCTTTAGGGACTGGTTTACAAACCCATAACAGATAAAAGTTGAGCCCCCTCTTTTTGCCTTGGCTTACCGGATATTTTACGCAAAATGTTATTGTTTGGGTTGTGTTTGGGACTTTTGCCTTTTAACACAAATGCATCTTAAGGGAAATTATGGCCTCTTGGCAGGTGTAGAGACACTGTGAGGTTCTGGAAATAACGACAGAAAAGGTTTATACATCACACATTATATACCAGGCACTATTTTAAGTGCTTTATGTTCATAATTATCCCACTTAATCTTCACAACTGCTCTGTGAGTTAAACCTTACTTTTAACAGTATTTTATAGATGGGGAAACTGAGGCACAGAGAGGGCAATTTGCCTACCCTACATCACAAAGCTAAAGGAAACACAGGATTTGAACCTAGAGGCCCTACTACTAACCACCAGGCTACTCTGCCTCTGCAATGATTTGGGGGTCAGGAAGTCCTGATTTGGAATTTTGGCCCTGGCACTCTGTGACCTCAGGCAAGTGACCACACCTTTCTGAATGTTAGTTTCCTCTTTGGTAAAATGGGGATACTAATGGCTTGTGAAATTGTTGTGAAGATTAGAAGTCATATAGTAAAGAATCTGGCAAATAGAAAGTGCTCAATATAAGGTGGCTGAATTTGTGTAGCTCTCTTACAGTACAGTATCTACGGCAGATGCTGTCACTTCCCGGCCCATATCCCTCAGCTTCATCAGGCCCCATGGGCTTCTAGCTCCTGCCACAAGCATCTGTGACTATGCCAGAAGGCTTCTTCAGCCATGAAAGCTGCTTGGAGCAAGCATGTCCCCAGGAGCTGGTGTACAGATATCCCAGTCCCCTCTCTCCCTGGGGTCCCAGGAGAACTGAGTCCAGCTGCCCACAGCAGCAATCTGCTCATCAACTCCCCCTGTACAGGCTGCCTTCACTTCCCTGTCTCACTTCTCCACTGCCCTACTGGGATCACCACCCAAATAAACTAAGTGCACACAAATCCTGGTCTCAGGGTCTGCTCTGGGAAGAAACCCAAACGCAGACAGTGTATATGCCTGTGCCTTTGATTCTGACGTCACTTAAAGAGAGCACTCACAGGACACTCTACTCAGTGGGAAAGGTAACTGTGGTTGGCTGAATAACGGTCCCCAAAGAGGTCCAGATCCTAATTCCTGGAACCTGTAAATGTTTCCTTACATGGCAAAGGAACTTTGCAGGTTTGATTAAATTAAGAAGTTTAAGAGGGGGAGATTGTCCAGGTGGGCCCCAAATGTATCCTTATAAGAGAGCAGAGGAGGATTTGACACAGAGAAGGCCATGTGACCAGTGAGTGGCCATAGGAAACTAATACAGGAAATCAGAGGTGATCTTGAGTGGTGGTTCTCAAAGTCTGGTCTGTGGCCCAGCAGCATCAGCAGCACCTGGGATCTTATTAGAAATGCAAACTCTTGGGCCCCACTCCAGACCTGCTGAATTAGGAACTCTGGAGGTGGGGCCCCCAGCAGTCTGTGTTTTAACAAACCTTCCAGGTGATTCTGATGCTAGCTATAGTTCAGTGGTTAACCCTGACTAGACATCAGAATCACCTAGAGAGTTTTAAACACTATCAGTGCCTGATCCTATGCCCCAGAGATTCTTATTTAATCAGTCTGTTCAGCCTGGACACTGGGCTTCTGTAAAGTATTCCAGGTGATTCTTGCGTCTAGCCAGGGCTGAGAACCTGTGCTATAGTTTGAGAACCACTGATCTAGAACATTGACTTTCCTACTGAGCTTTGCAGAGCTTGGGAATTCTGGAAAAATGCGCCAAGACTGCTAAAGAAGGAGGAGGCACAGTCCAAGCCAGCAGGGCTTCTGACCCCAGGGCCAAAAAGTCACATGCCCAGATGGAGCTAGACAGGCAGATGTCATAAGGAAGGTAGACCAGGTGTAAGACAAGAGGGCACAGTGAGGACTTGGGAGCTGGGGCTGAGTAACTGCCAACCGCTCCATTCCAGTCATTGCCATATCAGACCACCAGGTTGTCCTGATTGTCAAGAGGTTTTTTTTTTCCAGAGACATCAGAAATACATTTAAAAAAAAAGTTAAATGGCTCAATTCTTAAATGTTAGCAACTAAAGCAATTCTAAAAAATTTCTCTGTCTCTTTTTTTCAGTACAACATGAAAGTTGAACACAGCTAAACAGGAAGACTGGGCTTAGTCCTTGGGCAGCTGGTTTGTGAGCTCTGGTTCTGCCGCAGGTGTCTTTCATTCAGCTCTTGGGACCAGCGGGCTAGCCTGGAAAAGTTCTTGATGACAGGAACTCCATGTGGGATATTTTTGTCTGCTCACTGCTGCACCCCAATTCCAGGTATATAGTTGGCACTTATTAAGTGTTTGTTGAATGAATAAATCCTCAGAGCAATCCTGTGAGCCAGAGACTAGTATATCCATTTAACAGATGAAGAATTTGGGGCTCCCCACAATTGTGTGACCTTCCCACAATCACACAGCAAAGGACCAACAGAGTCAGGATTCAAACCCAAGACCCCTCGCGGTCGGAACTGCTGTGAAGAGCAAATACAACTGGAGCTGTGAAGATGCTTTGCAAAGTGAGAGGTTTGGGGATAATTGGTACCGATTATAAGAGCAATACCCGTAGCACTTAGAATGTGAACTGCATTTCAAGAAGACGGGATGCTGGCTTATTTGGTGACTCACTGAAGCCAGAGGGGCTTTCTGTGCATTCTGGAGTTGCGCTGTTTTTGTCTGGTTGTGGGAATGGTGGCAGTGAGTCTGAGGAAAGCAGGCGGGAGTGTGGTGAATGGCAATGGAGGGGCCTGGATATCTGAAGGGAAAGCCTCCCGTTCTCACACCCTCTCTCTGTGTCTGAGCTGGAGGTGAGTCCACTGTTTTATTCAGAGGCTTGGGATGGGGTGAAGTGGGAAAACTGGGATCCCTGAAGAGCCCTCTAAGTTCAGAACCTCTCTGATTGTATTATCCAGAGGAAATATGGGGAGCTAAATTGGAGGAGACGGCTGGGAAGTGCATTACAGAACATTAAACAATAGCTGACCAGCATCAGACACAAATAAATGGCCCATCATCTACTGCCAAGAACATGATTGGTTCCCAAGTGGTGGCCTGGCTGGCTGCCAGTCAAGGGAGCACAGGGCCAGACATCAGGTCCTATAGGCCACAAAACGCCTGCTCTGGGTCATATCCCAGCAGCCAACAGGAGGAGATTCCGGCGCCCAGACAGAATTCACATCTTTCTGCATGACCTCACTCTACAGAACTGGATTTATGTCTTCGCATCATCTGGTCTCAGACCTGGACCCAGATATCATCCGAAGAGTCCTTGAAATCCTCTACTAGAAGAGGGGAGCCACATGTGTCTGTGTGGGTTTAGGGTAGGTCGGTTCACAATGCCTAAAAAGAATGTCTGTGAAGTGGTATTCCCCTCACTCCCAAAATACCCAAAAAACCCTGGTTGAAGCTCATCTTACTAGAGCATCCTTTACCTTAGGTCTTAAACCCCTGTTAAAATACAAATACCTTCAAAGGAAAGATAAACCAATACCCTGGCAAGTCATGCACACTTTAGTATAAAATAATCTTCAATCTTTTGCTAAAAGCTTTGGGCATTGATATCCTGAGGAGAAGACAGCAGGGAATGGAGAATAAAGAATTCAGAGCTGAATTTCCAGAGGATAGGAGGATAGCCTGCAGGACTTCAAAAGCTAATATCAGTATTTATCCATGGCCATAAACAGATTTGGTCCACATTGGTAAAAACCCTGGACTTAGAGTCAGAGGGCAGGATTCTAGTTTTCAGCTCTCCCACATACCAGCTGTGTGACCTTGGGCAAATCACTTAACCTCTCTGAGCCCCCATTTCCTCATCTGAAAAGTGAGAGTGACACCACACCTATCCCAGGTGTGCTGTGAGAATTACATAAACTGGAGCACGTGAAACGTCTGCCCTGCTATAAATATTATTGCCCTTGGGTCTGTGCCACCACATTCTAGAAATTGTACAACTACTGAGCTACATCTGTGGATGGAGAGTGGAGCTGAGTTAATCCACAGACCCATAGTGAGCCCAGCCAGGGCCAGCTGATCTAGCCTTAGTTGGCCCACAAACACATGAACTTCAATAATAAAGGCTTGTTGTTTAAGCCACTGAGTGTTAGGGTGGTTTATTACCCAGCAATGGTTAAAACAGTACACCAAAGTTAGGGCTCCTGACATTTTTAATTCTAGGGGCATGTTCAATAGAAATCATTCTAAAATATAGATGACACTTATCTGCCTTCTTAAGCAAAATAAAGTGAACACAATTCAGTCTTCACTAAGTCATTCATGCCCATCATAGTGAAAACCAGTTAACGTGCTATAAGTCGATGATGCCCTCAGGGGTTACATACAGAATGGAGGCTCTAGAAATAATTCCAAAAGTCTATTCCTTTTGATCTCAGAACTATTCCCGAATTCTTTATCATTTTCCCATAATCAGTTTTATCAGCTTTTTTGTGGTTGTCATTGTGTCTATCTTAAGCAGTAGCCCCCTCTCCAACTTCATGTGCTACAGCTAATTCACCACCCGTCGAGAAGCCTTCTCTCTACACCTGGTAGAATGGTGTCCAGAGTAAGAGTTGACAGGCGTGGAGTAAGGGCCTGAGTTAGTTTTCTGCTGTGTATCAAATTTCTGTATCAAATGCTGTGTTTTAGTGCTGGGATTTCTGTCATGAATTTTGGCCTCTTCGATGCTCCTTGCTCCCTTCCTGGTTCTTCCCTGCGACCTGGCAGTGGAGGTTGCCAGGGAATGCACTTCTGACCCAGACAGCTGGTGCTGTGTCTGGTGGTGTTGGAATATGGTCTTTCCCGAAGAGAGTGAAGGAAGTACCAGCCCACAGGCCTATAGGGCTCTTCTCCCTCACAGCCCCTCTCAGGGGCATTTAGTGCACCGCCTGTGTTCCACCAGTGGGTGACCATGGGTTCCCCCAGGGCAGAGGTGGCATCCTCCTTGTCTCTGGGTCCCCTGTAGCACTTCGTGCAGTGCCAGGCACACAGTAGGCACTCACTAAGGTATGGTGGGTGGAATAAGAAGATCTTCCTGGTGGCGCTTGTTTCTGTGTGCACAGGGCTTGTATTCTTCAGAAGAGTAAGAATCTATAAGCTTATGAATATAGAATATTTCACATCAAATTATTGGAAAGTATTTTAAAGTATTAAAGTTCTCCCGTGTCAAGAACAGTTCCTGTTTCAGGGCACCAGTTTATTTCTGAACAGGGCTATCAGGAAGCCCTGAAGACTAAAGGAAGGGGACAAAGCCAAGTGACTCTATAGGAGAAAGCAGATTTGCTCTACTGAGCTGTCACCTTAGTGACTCCCCCTGGGTCTACCACATTGTTTTGCCAAATAAAGACCACATTCCCAACCAGAAGATCTGGATTTAGCAGTTCCTGAGGAAGTGCCTATGGATGCGTGGGCTAGCTATTCCACCTTCCACTCCTTCCCCTTCACTCTGTGCCCCAGAGGCCGACCCCCACAGAATGCATCCAGGGGCTCCCCTGCCCTCTGGCTTTGGGTTGGGTTTGGCCAATGGGTGGCACTGCAGAGAGGAGGTTGGATTGGAGGAAAGAGAGGTCAGGCATTTCTTCTCCACTTTCTTCCTGCTTTGGGTCCCTCTGTGATCAAACGCTCCTACTCAGTGGCCCCTCCTCCAAAGTGGCAAATCTTCCTGGGACCCCTTTCCCCACTTCCTCCTCTTGTCTTCTCAAGCACGGGGTGGCACAGGCTTCCCTCCGCTGCTAATTGCTCAGCACTCCTTGTTGGTTCCCTCAGCCCCACCCACACCTATGAGAGTGGTTCCTTCATTCCAGTCTTCATCAGAACCATCTGAGGTGCTTCTTTTTCCTGCTGTTACCCTGACTGGTACCACCCGTACAGAGTCTTACCTAAGAGATGTCTAAGCTATGTGAGGGCTCTCTGCAGGGCAAGGAGTTCAGAGAAAATCAGAGCTTCTTTTCTCTCTAGCTTTCAGAACTCATTAGCCATTTTGGCTCTATCTAAATTAAGTGATACAGAATGATGACAAACCCTCATCTACAGATGAGAAAAGGTTTTATTCCTTCATTCACTCATCCAGTCACCAAATATTTATTGAGCAGCTACCACATGCCAGGGACTGTTCTGACCAGGGGCAAGCAGTGACAAGGTACAAGACAGATGCAGTCCCTGCCCACGTGATGCCCACAGTCTGACACCAAGTGTCTCCCACAAGTCAGAACCCACAGAGGCAGCTGGAACCAGAAGACTGAGTTACCTTATGTTCTGAGCCTTCGGCAGATTCTCAAAGGAACCTATGGCCCAAACAAGGTTAAGAACCACCAAGTTAGACCAAATTAACTCTCAAGCTTCCCCCTTGAATCGGGGGGATAATGACCCACTCACTCCCAGAAGCTTAGTGCTCTCAACTTGACTTTGTGGGGGGCATGTTCGCACACACCCATGGCGGCACAAACACCCACCTTTCCTGCCCACTTCTCAGCCCCCCATATTCTCCACAGATTCCCTTCCCCTCCTTCAGTTCCTCACGCTTCTATAATTAGCCCCGCGCCCTCCTCCGAGTCCTTCCCTCACGGCCACAAAGGCTGGCAGCACAACGTGTCGATGAGCTGTTTTTATGAATGGAGAGAGGCTGGGGGCCGGGTTCAGAAATCCGCCCTCTCGGAGAGCCTGTTTCCCGCAAAGGCCGTGAGAGTGGTCTCTGCCCCGAGAACAGTATCTGTGAGACGCGTGCTGGGGGCGCGACTGCGGCCGCCTTTGCCGGGAGAGCCGGCGGAGGTGACCTGCGGCAGGCTGTGAGGCGCGGCGGCAGAGCCCGGGGTCTGCCTGCCTCGCTCAAGCCCTCCGGAAACATCTGAGTTTCCTCACAAGGGTTTAAATAGGCCCCGCCGGTAACCCAACACCTCCCCTGCTCTGGGTCAGACGGGACAAGGGCAACAGCCTGGTGCCCTCAGAAAAGGTTGGCAGGCTGGCAGGAAAAGCCCCATTCCCCAAATCGCCCAGCCCTACACCTGGCAGATACGCCCTGCTCCGGGCCTGGCTGGCACTCTGGAACCCCTCCTCCTCTCCCCACAAGGACCTCCAGCTGCCTTACCCAGGCAGAAGTCCCAACCAGGGAGAAGGCACAACAGGAAAGCAGAAGGGGCTGGAGAAATGGAAGACCTAGTCCTGAGGCTGCAAGGGGACCCCTGGCTCCCAGGAGAGTTAACTGGACTCCCTTCCCCTTCGGTGGGATGGTCCTGGCGGCGCATGCTGCCGGAGCCAGAGCTGGGCAGAGGCGTGTTCACTCCACAACATCCCCCTTGAGTCAAGCCACCTTCAGAAGGGGTCAGGGATGTATTTATAGAAACGTCTGGGACTCACTTCTCTCTCACTTGCACTTCTCTCTGTCTCTTTTAAGCTCCCCACAATTCCCAACCAAAACGAAATCATGCAGCAAATGGGGAGAAGAAGTGAGAGAGGCAGGAAACATTTTTAAAAGGGTCTCTGGCATTCAGCAGCTGGGTGGGGGCCGTTTGGAACAAGGACAGAAGGGGCTTCTCAGATGACCTCGGGTGACAGGAAGCTGCTGGCGTGGCCGTCTCCCTCCAGTCTCCCTCCACCGAGAGTAGAATGGGAAAAATATCAAGACACGTTGCAAAACAATCTTCCTTCCTCCCCCTGCCCCCGACAGATAGACTAGAGGAAAGTCGTGGTCATCATTTACCTGCTGAAATGGGGAGGACGCTGTTGATGAAAGTAGGCTGTGACCCGACAAAGCGGAAGAAAAGCTGAAGATAAATTCCCAAAGTCATTGGATTCAGGACAACCATGCTGGCTAGGGTCTGGCCAGTGTCAAGTTCTGGAGGCAAGGCTGCAGTGGAGCCTTGCCTATCTCTGCTTTTGTCTTCCTCACTGCTGTTTGCCTCTCTCTCTCTCTCTCTCTCTCTGTCTCTCTCTCTTCCCCTCCCTCTCTCTCCCTCTCTCCTTTCCCCTTGCCTTGACCAAGAAAGAATGCCAACCATTTCCCATTAAACCTTCTCCGTACTACACAGGGTTATATTTATCTCAAGCACTGGATCAAATGCCCACATTAAAATTAAGATGTCAGAATTTTCTTTTTTGGAGACTGAGGTAAGTGGCTATTGAAGAAGTGATGAAAAGGCAGCCAAGTCTGAAATGTTCACTAGAAGCAATCCTCAGGGCAGAGAGATTTCCTAATCGCCCATCTACCAGCATCCACCCGCCTGGAACTGAGGTGTCTGCAGCATCACAGAATCGACTTTCCCAATCCAAACTCAATTTCCACGGAGACAAATCCCTCTGCTGTCAGCCTGTGACATTTTTACCCACTGGGTGACAAATGTAAAGTTGACCTTGGATTATTTTTCTTTAATCATTCAATTAAAAAAGGGCAGGGGTTTATATTTTCCAAAACAGCTTTCTCCATGAAAAAGTTTGTTCTCTCTCCAGAAGCTGCAAACTTTTATCCCATGCAAAGCAAAATAAATGGAAAGAGTGAATGATTATAAAACTATATTCAGAGAAATAGCATCAACGACTTGACCTTTGGCTAGACAAAATTCTTCAGATAAAAAGTATTGCATCCTTAAATGAATACCTTCTATGAGTTTATAAAGCCTGTTATAGAGATCCTTGGATTACTAAAATAATTTAAATAACAATCCACAGAGTTGTCCATTTTGCTTTAATTTACATAACATACTCCCCGTGCCTCATGGGAGTTAATTCAGAAATGGTTGGGTTGCTGGACTCCGGGGTGGACCCCCTTGAGGAGGAGCACTGCTCCCCATTCTGGGCAAGGCACAGTGTAAGGCAATGTTCCGCAGCTCTAGCATCAGTCCGGCTTGACTGCCAGCTCTGCTGTGACAGTGGACAAATTGTTTGACCTCTCTAAGCCTCAATTTTATCTTCAAATGGAGGCAATGTTCCCTTTAAAGGTTTGTTGGAAAGGTTAAGTGAGGTAACACAGGATGAGTCAGACATGAATTAAAATTTGTGTATACAGACAGCAAAAATGAAACCCAGGGAGCTGTAGTAGATTGGATGCAAAAATGGCCACCCAAAATCTCTCCCATCCTTGTATGCCCATGCCACTTTTCTCAACAAGAGGTGGAGTCTATTTCTCCTCCTGTCCAATATGGGCTGGCCTTGTGATTGGCTTTGGCCAACAGAGTGTGGTAGAAGTGACACTGTGCCATTTCCATGACGTTAACAGACCTGGTAGCTTCTGCCTTTGCCTTTTCTTGGAAACCACCTGCCACATAAAAAATCTGGACTATTGGTTAGGCAACAGGGAGGGGCCCCCAGCTTCCTGGCTATCTCAGATGAGGCACTAGCCATGTGAGTGAGGCCAATTTGGATCATCTAGTCCCATTCAGGTTTCCAGATGATGGCAATCACAGAAGTGACCCCAGGTAAGACCAGCTGAAGAACTGCCCACATGAAACTAGCCTGGATTACAGATTCATGGGCAAATAAATGGCTGTTGTTTTAAGCCACCAAGTTTTAGGATGATTTGTTATGCAGCAATAGCTAACTGATACAGGGTTTACAAGAAGAGCTTTTGAAAGCATGAAGAATATACCTGGGTTATGTTTAAAATTAACAGGATAGCTTCAAGAGTAGGTACCCCCCATTTAGCTGCTCCAAAAATGTTTAACAGAACAATCTGTGATTGTTGGTTAAACCCAACCAGGAAATTCTCAGGCTTGCTCTTGTTAACTCTTGAAACCTACAGCCGCAGCAGTGGGCTTTTGGTGGCTTAGAGAAGGTGCCATCTACTTGGGAGGAAGGTAACTGTTGAGTAACTTGGTGCCAGAATCTGAACTTTCACCATCCAGCTCAGATTCCTCCCCTGCAAAGCAAGAGTGATTTCTTCCTTCTCTCAGCACACGGATTTCACGACCAACTGTGCAGTTGGCACAAATTATGTCAATATGTCCTGCCTGTGACACCTGCTGGTATTAGTTTTGAACTGCTTCTAAACCACCTTGTATTGCTATTTAACCTGTGTTAAAGTCCCTGAAGATGGAGGACTGCCCCAGAGCTCTGTGTACCCCAGGACAGGCCTTGTCACCTAACAGATCCTCAACATGTCAGTTAATTTGACATGTTAACTGTCATTGTAGGATGAAAAGAAGGTAGAAAAAATGGCATAACTTTATGCTGCAACCACACCGAGCAACTTGCATTTCCCAGCACCCCTTTATGCCTTTGCACATGCAGTTGGCTGGCATGGGCCTGGTTCAAGGGAGGGCTTTGGTGAGTATGGTGAGAGAGTGGGAGGGAATGTGAACAGACGACCACCCAGAGTTAGGGCCTGCAAACAGGAGGCTGAATGTACCCCTTCGGGTCACCGGGGGGCAAGTCACTGCTGATTTAAGTTACTATATCTACCCTTTGGGGAGGCCCCAGCACAGAAGTATTTATAAGCCTCCAATACTTATTAAACAGTTTTTTGTAAATTTCCATTTCCCATGTACCATGTATTTTATGAGCCTCTTTCTTATGAGGTTACCCTAACTGACTGAGGCAGAAATTATCATCTTTCTTCAAACTCTCCTGGAAGGGCTCTGAATCTTTCAGAATCTAATAATCCAGGCTATTAGATTTGTCCAGAAGGAAATTATTTGAGATCTGTGAAAGGCTTATACCAATAAAGCCAATCAAAGTCAGAGCCTTCCCTCTTGGGCCTTGGGAGTGTATAGTGAAGAACAATTCAGAGGTACCCATCAACACATAACATGCACATGTCATTTGACCCAGAAATTCCACAGAAATACTCATTCAACTGCCCAGTCATTTAAGTGCAAGAATGTTCATTACAGCCTCAGATTTGAAACAGCCTAACTCTCTATGAGTATGAGATTGGTTGAATAAATCATGGGACCTCCATTCACTGAAATATTATATAGTCATTACAACAAATAAGGTAGTTTTTCCAACAAATGGTGCTGGAAAAACTGGTCTTCCATATGCAAAACAAACAAAAATGAACCTTAACCCTTACCTTGCCCCCTACATAAAAATTAGCTCAAAATAGACCATAGACCTAAATGTAAGAGCTAAAACTATTAAACTTCTTGAGGAAAACAGGAGACAATCTTAGTGACCTTGAATTAGGCAAAGATTTCTCTTTTAAATTAAAAAAATTTTTTAATAAAAATTGTATATAGTTAAGGTGTACATCATGATGTTTTGATATATATCTATTATGAAATGATTCCTACAGTCAAGCTAATTAACACATCCATCACCTCATATAGTTACATTTTTTTTCTAGTGAGAACACTTAAGAACTACTCTCTTAGAAAATTTCAGGTATACAACACAGTATTACTAACTATAGTCACCATGTATATTAGATCTCTAGAACTTATTCAGCCTCCATGACTGAAACTTTGTACTCTTTGACCAACATCTTTCCACTCTCTACCCCTACCCCTGGTAACCATCATTTTACTCTCTGCTTCTACGGAAAAAGATTTCTTAAATAGGACATAAAAAGCACAAACCATAAAAGAAGACAAATGTTAAATTAGACTTCATCAAAATTTTAAAACCTCTGCTCTTGAAAAGACAATGTTAAATTGAAAGGACAAGCCAAAGACTTGGAGAAAATATATGCGAAATACATGTATGATAAAGGACTTCTATTCAAAATATATAAAGAACTTTTAAAACTCAACAATAATGAAATAACCCAAGTAAAAGAAATGGACAAAAGATATGAATAGATACTTCACCAAGGAAGATACTTGAATGGCAAATATGCACATGAAAAGATACTTGATATCAGTAGTCATTAGGAAAATGCAAATTAAAGCCATAATGAAATACCACTACATACTACTAGAATGGCTAAAATTAAAAAGACTGACAATTCCAAGTGTTAGTGAGGATGTGAAGCAACTGGAACTCTCATACATTGTTCGTGGGAATGCAAAATGGTGCAACCACTTTGGAAAATATTCTGGCAGTTTCTTATGAAGTTAAAGATACACTTACTATACTACCCAACAATTCTACTCTTTGGTATTTATCCAAGAGATACGAAACATATTTCTACCCAAAGACTTGTACATGAATGTTCATAACCACTTTATTTGTTATAACCAAAAAGCAGAGACAACACAAATGGCCATTAACTGGTGAACGGATAAACAAACTGTGTACAGTGTGAAACTGCTCAGCATTAAGGTAATGAACTACCGAAACAAGTAACGTGGATGAATCTCAAATGCACTTTGCTAAGTGAAAGAAGCCAACACAAAAGGCTACATACTATATAAGTCCATTTATGTGGCATTCTGGAAAAGGCAAAACTATTGGGATGGAGAACAGATCAGTGGTTGCCAGGGGTTGGGGTTGTGAGAAGAGACTTGACTGCAAAGGGAACTTTTGGTGGTAACAGAAGTGTTCTTTATCTTCATTGGAGTGGTTGTTTGTCTACTTTATCAAAACTCATCAAACTGTACTCTTAAAAAGGATGAGTTTTATTTTATGGAAATTTTCCCTCAATAAACTTGATTTAAAAAAAATAAGAAACAGATAGTTGACATGTATGCACTGACATAGAAGGTTGTCCATGGAATATTGTTGAATGAAACTGGAAAGTTGCAGCGCATCTGACCAAACATCTGAACAAACAAGCAAATCTATTTATCAATTATATGTGCAAAGAGAAAGATCTAGAACAATATACACTATACACTTGGGGATGGAAGTATGTGGGATGAGGGAAGAAGGAGGGAAGTTTTCCTTTTTAACTTTATACATATTTGTATTGTTGAAAATTTTTATAATAAGTATTATTTAATTTGTAGTTTAAAAATAAAGGGATTTTTTTCCCAAAATCGAATTCTTGACAACCTTAAGAGTAAAGAAGAAGGAAGAAAGGAAAAAGGTGTCTTTCCTGCGTGTCTGAGGTCCAACAAGTTCCTGCCTATGTGCTGAGAGGAGCAGGCAGACTGTTATTGATTGGTCCTGGCAGAGAATAGAGCTCTGAGCCTGGTTTTTCTGGCCCAGAACGAACGATGATTCAGTTATGCCGAGGGCCCGGCCGCCTCCCGCTGGCAGCTGCATCAGCAGGAGGGAGACAAGACTGGGCAGCTGAGAAGCCGGGGAAGCCCCTCCTCACAGCTCCCTGTCCCCTGGTAACTCGAGCTTAAGGCAGAGCCAGAACTGATGCAGCCTCGCAATGCCAAGGACAGAGCCATCAGAGAACCAGAAGAACTAATAAGTCTAATGAGACTAATCAGACACTGATTAGACATTAATCAGACATTGAGCCTGCTGCTCCACCTCCAGGGCAGGGAGCTTGGTTGTCCTCATCTTCAGGGACGAGATTTGCACTGGGCTGGCCTTGGGCCACCTGGATGCAATCACAATACTGACAATAATCTTACCCAATAGTGTTTCCCAAACTGTACTGCAGGCGCACCCATCCTAAGAGATACTTCATCTTTAAAAGGCAGAGGAGGTCACACAAATTGAGAAACGTTGCTTATTTTATGTCCCTCTTGGAAATTGACAGTACATATTAGCATACCACTGGGAAGTTCTGCAGTAAAGAAACCCATTCACTTTGCTTTTACTCCTAAAAGTATTTAACCCCAAACCCATTTTTATTTGATTCCCCCTTTTTTTCTTATCTATGTCCTTTACAATAAACATTTTACTGGTGTGCTGAATAAATAATTATTATGTAGAGCTTTGTTTTTTATCAAATCATTTTCATCATTTTTTTTCATTTGATGTTCATAACGGAGGCAGTGGGACTTGACTTATAATTCCCACTTTACAGATGAGAAAACAGGCTTATGTGGGGTTCTGGGGACAGCAGCAGAGATTCAAGTCATTGTCTGGCAAGCAGAGTGATTACTGGCAAGACTGGACCTGAACCTCCATGCTGACACACTGAGCCAGATGCCATCAGTGCTCCCAGGCCTCAGGGCTAGACTTGCTCCTCAAGGAAACATCAGTCAACCTCGTCTTTACTGGAAGCTGGACTCGGGAATGCTGTGAGTCCAAGCATCGTTCAGCTCTGAAGATGCAAAACCATGTGCCTGCTAGGGAAAGGAAAGTCACAGCTATTATGACAGGAAGTGAGGGAGAGCTGGAGACTTCAGAGGAGATCCCAAAATGGTTTATGACAACCGAGGATTGATGGTTCTTGAACTGAAGCCTGTAGGAAGGGAAAACATCTTGAATCCTGAGCAAAGCCAGTTTCTTAATGTTACGCATTTCAAGGATCATAGAAATAAAGAGCTCAAAATAATAGTTAAGCTACTGAAGGACATAACAAATCTCAGCCCCACTCTCACAGGTGGGGTGGTTGGTTTGCCCAGATTTCCTCTAGGGTGAACCCCAGAAAAAATAGTTGACATTCACCTCATTCTCTTCTAGCCAGTCCAAAGGCATGTTCCTAGTTTACTGTTCACCCTGTCCTTACCAAGGATTCATTACAAATGTTTATTTTTATATATTTTATATATTTATTGGCAAGAATGTTACCACCCCCACCCCCATCGCCTCCCCCCACCTCAACTTCACTCCCACCCCCATCACCTCCATCACCATCCCACCTGGAGACAATGGTCCCTCTTGTGTTCCAAGAGATCAGATGGATGGGGAGAAAGGGCCACCTCATAATTCGATTTGGCCCAAGACAAAGCATCATTTATTTTCAAAGCTTGGATCTAGTCTCTGTACAGCTAAAGGTAGAGATCAAGGTGTGTGCCTGTGTGTCTGGAAAGCCCCTAGAACAGGACTGTTCCTAACTCACTGATAGGCCAGTGCTGACCAAGACTCTGACGTAAAGGGTGGGAAAGGGGCACCACCCTTGCCACGTATAATTATGTAAACTCCCACCCCCATGGTGGGAAGGGAGATCTTGGCCCATATTGCAATACTCGGGAGCTGTGAGGGGTATTTTAGAGTCACAGACTTTTAGGAAACAATAACCTAGAAGATGGAGGAAAACCTACAGAGGCACCCAGCCCCACACTGCTTTGGGGTCCACGTTTCAATGAGGCCCTGTAACCAGGAGGTTCTCCCATTCTGCAGGCTCTGGGGGAACAAACTGCAAACCGGAGGCCTCTATGTTTTATATTTAATCCATTTCTTAAAGTCTTAAAGTGCTTTAAAAATACTCAGCCACAGGGAAAGGGCTATCTGCAAGGCCAAAATATATACCTACACAACCTGTGATAAGAACAGGTGATGTTTTTTTAAGCACTAGAGAGATAAAAATTTCCTATCCAGTTATCATGGATTCTGTGATTACCTGTTTCTTTATATACAGAGTTGTCGAACGTAACTGTGATGTTTTAAAAACACACAGGTGTGCTCAGGAAATAGACAGATAAGGCTAACCTGGAGAAGATGGAAACAGAAAAAGAATGATTCAGGAAGGGAGAGAGAGGTCAGAGGATTCATTCATTCATTCAATAAATATTTACCAAGTTCCTACTGTGCTCCAGGCAAAGATCTAGGAGTTGGGGATTCAGCATGAACCAAATGTACAAAATTTCTTGCCCGCAGGAATGAACATTCTCGTGGGGGTCTCAAGACAGACTAGAAGCATATATAATAATCCAGTGGCATTCAGTGTAATGTAGAATAATGGAGAGATATAACTAATCAGGAGGGCTTCCCTGAAGGGAGGTAAGAGGTAAGAGATGAAGAAGGTAAGAGAGGAGTTTTGACTATTGTTCTCACTGTAGATTCATGGAAGAGTCTGAGGCAATTCTGACCTGAAGAGATAAAAATACCAACACCAATCACCATCATTGTTCATTAAACACCTGTTTTGTAGGTGTACATGTGTTATTTCTTGAAAGCCTCACAGCAACTCCGCAAGGTAGGTGTTACTATCTCTGTGTTACAGATGAAGAAACAGAGGCTGTTAAGGCAGTTTAGGTAATCTGCCCAAGACCACTGAGCTAGAATGCAAAGCTGGCTGCATATCCCAAAGCCTGTGTTCTTTACAGCACACTACCCAGCCCCGGGTCCTGACACCCAGAGAATGGGGAGGCAGGTAGGGAAACATGTCCTGGCCCAGGGCACACAGTGGGTATGATCATGGCCCTCAGGGGCCAGTGGCAGGGCCTCTTGGCCAGAGAGGCCTCAGAGGGAAATAGAATGAGCTGAGCTAAGATGGTATATGCAGGCAGATTCTGGTGGCCTGGATACCAGAAGGTCATTTTCAAATTCGAATGGCTGGACAATGGGGAGATATTTTATATGTGCTCACTGTATTCCAGCTCCTGCTCATGCTGGGAGTTGGAGCAGGGACGGTTTGCCTTGTGTTTTCCTCAGTCTGATGACCTATTCCAGAATCCCTACCTTCCCTCTACCTGGAGAGCCATGCCCCCACCCCTTCATGTCCAAACCCTCCCAGTTCTCCCAAGTTTAAATGCTCCCTCCTCCGCAAAGGCTGTGCCAGGAGGGATGTGGTCCCTCCTGGGAACTTTCCTAGTGTGTTCTCTGATTTTCTTTCTTGGCACTTGGCGGGCCAAGTGTACATGGTGGCAAAAGCAACATGGTTTAAAGTCAAACAGGGGGCCGGCCCGGTGGCGCAGCGGTTTAGTTCGCGCTTGGCAGCCCAGGGTTCGCGGGTTCGGATCCCGGGCGCCTGCCGACGCACTGCTTGTCAGCCATGCCGTGGCGGCGTCCCATATAAAGTAGAGGAAGATGGACATGGATGGTAGCCCAGGGTCAGTCTTCCTCAGCAAGAAGAGGAGGATTGGCAACAGATGTTAGCTCAGGGCTGGTCTTCCTCACAAAAAATAAAAAATAAAAAAACAAAGTCAAACAGTAGCTGGCTCAAATCCTGGCTCTGCCACTCACTAGCTGAGGAAAATTTTGGGAGTTCAATAGAGATAACAGTCTCTTATGGGGTTCTGATGAAGTGTTAGGGATTAACCTTGAAGTTCTTTAGCCAGATCTCAGGACTCATCTCTCCCTCTCAGGACTCCTGACTAGGGGCTCCATGTAAGCCTTAGGAGCCATGTGGGAACTGGGGACACTTTATTAATTGTGCTAACAACCAAGACAGATTCTGGCAAAAGCTGAGTTGACGGGTGTGGCTTAGACCTGGAAGCCACAGAGGAAGCCTGCTTCCTTTCCAGGGAATTGAGATGGCTATTTTAACTCCTAAAATTCCTTATACAGTTCCCTTCTTTGGGCTTTTGCCTGCCTCTCCCCCAGGAACAAGAATGAGGAGGGTGGAAAAGGGCCAGACCTGGACAAGTGGCCCCTAGGAAGCCTCTTGACCATGTGCACAGGAGAAAGATACACAGTCCAGGCTGCAGAGCTGATCTTTAAGGTAGAGTGACCCTACCCATGAGCAAAATGGCCCTACGAATGTCCTGTTCTGACCAATTAGACTGACAATTCCTTTTCTTTTGGATGGCATGGGGACATGGATTTAGAAGGTGATGGCCCAGGGTGGATTCAATATACCGCTTCTAAAATGCCTTATACAATGCCTTGCCATGTGGTAGGAGTGATTTAAACTATTCAGAAATAAGAATACTTCTGTTTGTGTGTAGGTATATGTGCTAAGGTAATGTAGCTCTAGTGTGTGCTTTCAACCTTGCAATATAGTTATTTAGGTACATTTGTTATTTCTCTGAGTAGATTATTAATTCCCTGGGCACAAGGCCCATGACTCCTTCATCTCTTTATTCCTCCAACTGTCAAATCTGAAGTAGGCCTTCAATATGTGATGAATGAATTAATGAATTGATTTCATGGTACACACAGGATAGATAAACTACATTGCAATATACCCAAAACCTTAAGGGTAGTTCAGCCTGGGTCAAGATTCCTTTTACAAAGTCTCAGAGCAGACTTGGCCCTTGCCAAGGGAACCATAAATTTGCAGCTGCAGAGGCCTCAGCTTTAAATGAAATGACACACATAAAGCACCTTTCACACAGCCTGGCCTGTGAATGTGAGGTTCCAGAGTCCCTGTGTGAGTTGGTGACTGGGTGAGTGCCTTGGCTCCCACCTGCCTCCCCCAGGCTCTCTCCACCATGTGCCAGACACCTCCCACATCAAGCATGCCACCTGGCCTGGAACAAAAGAACCAGCTCTGTCGAATCCTGGCTTCAGCAAGTGCAATGTCAACAACTCCTGAAAAATAGTCTTCAGAGGGAAAGATGCTGACATACCCTCAATTACAGTCTACAATTCTCCACATGATGTTTGGAAAATGCATTAGCCCAGTATATTCATGTGCTAGGGCTGCCATAACAAAATACCACAGATTGGGTGGCTTAAATAACAAATGTATTTTCTCACAGTTCCAGAGGGTAGAAGTCCAAGATCAAGGTGTCTACATATTTGATTTCCTCTGAGGCCTCTCTCCTTGGCTTGCAGAGAGCCACCTTCTTGCTGTGTCCTTATATGGTCTTTTCTCTATGCACACACATCCCTGGTGTCTGTCCAAATTTCCTCTTCTTATAAGGACACCAGTCAGATTGGATTAGGGCCTACCCATAAAGCCTGATTTAAACATAATCACCTCTTTGAAGGCCCCATCTCCAAATACAGTCACATTCTGAGGTACTGAGTGTTAGAGCTTCAACATAGGAATTTGGGGGTGGACACAATTCAGAAGAACCAGATTCAAGTCCATTTCCTGTCTGTGTGATCATGGGCAGGTTTCTAAGCCTGTCTGGGCTTTCACTTCCTCATTTGCAAACTAGTTTTGTAAGAATCAAAGGAATTACTGTGTAGAGAGTGCCTGGCACACACGTTGCTTAAGGAATGGTGGCTCTCTCCTCAACCTATATGTGGGAATGTCTGGACTCTTGGATATACAAGACAACTTGCTTATGAACTCCTGGTGGGACAGGAAAAGAAAAGTACTTATGGCTCCTTTTAGCCCTGTCCTACCCCAAGAAGAAAGAAGACTCCTATGGAACAGATGCATTAAGGACATTTTTTCCATGATGGTGCTAGTGGGGGCAAAGGAAACAGATTAGGTTTCAGCTACCTAGTATCAAGCACGCAGAGAGGGCCAGTACCTCTTTCTAGGTGTGGACACCTAACACCCTTTGCTATTTGATTTGGATGAGAGGTTGAAATTTTGGTATAGATTGGGCTAGACTTTCTAAAGCCTGAAAATGAGAGAGTTGGTTAATACCTGAAACTGATATCAAAAGCTATGAATCCTGCTTGAACTATTGTCTGAGATCTGTGAAAGGTGATGTGATAAAGCTTATTTAAGAGACTAAAACTTCCAATAAGCTGATTATCAGTACTTATTATTTCTTGTCTTTTTGGTCCCTTATATCCCTTAATACTCCTCAAAGCACCAAAAATTCAGATCTTTCAACTTTTCCCCTCAATACAGGGGTCAATCCAAAGCATTCTCCTCACTGAGTTTTCCCCTTTGAATAAAATCTTATATATCACTTGACTTTACCATTTGTCCACAGAAAATCCCAAACCTCTTACAAAGCACTTTTTAAAAAGCATGTTAGGGGCTGGCCCGGTGGCATAATGGTTAAGTTTGTGCACTCTGCTGCGCCAGCCCGGGCTTCAGATCCTGGGCGTGGACCGATGCCCCACTTGTCAAGGCATGCTGTGGTGGCATCCCATATAAAGTAGAGGAAGATGGGCACGGATGTTAGCCCAGTGCCAATCTTCCTCAGCAAAAAGAGGAGGATTGGCAACAGATGTTAGCTCAGGGCTAGTCTTCCTCACACACAAAAAAGCATGTTAAACTAAAAGTCGTATACAACAAGCCCACAGCTAAGATCATACTCAATGGTGAAAAGCTGAAAGTTTTTCCTCTAAGATCAGAAATAAGAGAAGAGTGCCCACTCTCATCATTTCTATTAATATTGTACTAGAAGTCCTAGCCTGAGCAATTAGGCAAGACAAAGAAATAAAAGGCATCCAAATCAGAAAGAAGTAAAATTGTCTCTGTTTGCAGATGACATGATCTTATATTTAGAAAACCTTAAAGACTCCACAAAAAAGCTGTTAGAACTAATAAATGAATTCAGTAAAGTTGCAGGACACAAAAGCAACATACAAAAATTAGTTGTGTTTCTATACAATAACAATGAACTATCCAAAAAAGAAATTAAGAAAACAATTCCATTTTCAATAGCATCAAAGAAAATCAAAGACTAAGAATAAATTTAACCAAGGAGATGGAAGACCTGTACACTGAAAACTATAAAACATTGGTGAAAGAAACTGAAGAAGACATAAATAAATGGAAATATATTGTGTTCATGGACTAGAAGAATTAATATGGTTAAAATGTCCATACTACCCAAGGCCATCTATAGATTCAATGCAATTCCTATCAAGATTCCAATGGCATTTTTCACAGAAGTAGAAAAAACAATCCTAAAATTCATATGAGACCACAAAAGACCCCAAGTAGCCAAAGCAATCTTAAGCAAGAAGAATAAAGCTGGAGACATCACACTACCTGACTTCAAAATACATTCCAAAGCTATATAAATCTAAACAGTATGGTATTGGCATAAAAACAGACATATAGACCAGTGGAATAGAATAGCCCAGAAATAAATCTACACATTTATGGTCAATTGATCTTCAACAAAAGTGCCAACAACACACAATGGGGAAAGGACAGCCTCTTCAATAAATGGTGCTGGGAAAACTGGATATCCACATGCAGAAGAATGAAATCGGACTCTTATTTCACACCATATACAAAAATCAACTCAAAATGGATTAAAGACTAAAACATATGATCCAAAACTATAAAACTACTGGAAGAAAACATAGGGAAAAAGTTTCTCGACTTTGGTGTGTGCAGTGATTTTTTGGATATGATCCAAAAAGCACAGGCTACAGAAACAAAAATAGTCAAGTGAGATTGCAATAAACTAAAAGCTTTCTGCACAGTACAACAAGGGAGACAATCAACAGAGTGAAGAGATAGCCTATGGAATGAGAAAAACACTGGCAAACTATACATATGATAAGAGGTTAATATCCAAAATATATAAGGAACTCAAACAATTCAAGAAAGAATACAAATAACCCAATTAAAAAATGGGCAAAGGACCTGAACAGGCATTTTCCCAAAGAAGACACTCCAATGGTCAACAGGTATATGGAAAAAAATGCTCAATGTGGCTAATCATCAGGGAAATGCAAATCAAAACCACAATGAGATATTACCTCACACTTGTTAGAACAGCTGTGATCAAAAAGACAAAAGATAACTAACGTTGGTGAGGATGTGGAGAAAAGGGAGCCCTTGTGCACCATTGGTGGGAATGTAAATTGGTACAGCTACTATGGAAAACAAAAATTAAGATTAATTTGGAGTGATATCAGAATCATAGTGGAGTGAGCTGTTCCCTAGTCTCTCCCTGCTAAGTTACAACCAAATGGACATTTATTAACCAACAGAGGATTCCCTACAAAGCACAATAGGATGTCTGAGAGATCCACACAGCCATACATCTGAAGGTGGGGGTACTGGATCCCTGGGAAGCAGTGGAAGGAGGTGAGTGGGTCCCCTCCCCCTCTCCAGGCAGAGCAATCTAGGTCATGGTTCCTCACGCAACAGCCAGTGTGCAATTGTAAGAGGAGGTAGGGGAGCAGGGAGGCCTGCGTGCAAATGCTTTCACTTTTGGAGTTGCAGCCCCATTCCCAGGAATGCTCTACACTGAGTGGCACAGCTCAGCCACCACATGGACACCCCCACCAAGCACAGCAGCCCAGATGAATTGCCCATGAGTGCAGAGCAGGCCTGCACCTACATAAAAGAAAGGGCCCCACTCCCCTTGCCTAGTGAACCAGCTCAGCCGGTTCCCAGCCAATGCAGTGGACCCACATCAGAGAGCCTATGTATGCATGTGTGACCTGCCAAGTCGCTGCAGCAAGCAGACAAACACAGACAAGCCCTACTGGCACAACTTCTGGCAGACATGACAGATTCAGAAAACACAGCTCCTGCCCACCTCCCAAGCGGTGGCAGGTGGAATCTGTGACCTGATATTACCACTATGCACCAGCAAAAGATCACTTCATCGAACATCATGAAGAACTATATTAACACTCCAGAACAGAAGGAAAACAACAAGTCTCCAGAAACCAATCCTGAAGTCACAGAAATTTACAATCTAAATGAGAGAGATTAAAAATAGTTGTCATAAAGAAACTCAACAAGTTACAAGAAAGACAGCTCAATGAACTCAAGAATAAAAATAATGAGCAGAAGGGATTCTTCACAAAAGAGATTGAAACTCTAAAAAAAAAAAAACAGAAATTCTGGAGATGATGACCACAGTAAATGAGATAAAAAACTATCTAGAAACCTTAAAATACAGAGCTGACATTATGGAGAACAGAATTAGTCACTTAGAGCATGTAAATATAGAAATTCTTCAGGTGGAGGAGGAGAGAGAACTAAGACATAAAAAAATGAAGAAATTCTTCAAGAAATATCCAACTCAATTAGGAAAGGCAACATAAGGATTATAGGTATTCCAGAGGGAGAAAGGAGCAGAGAGCTTGTTCAAAGAAATAATAGCTGAGAACTTCCCAAACCTGGGGAAGGAACTGGACTTACAAGTATATGAAGTCAAGAGAATTCCTAATTACATCAATGCAAAAAGACCTTCTCCAAGGCATACAATAGTAAAACTGGCAAAAGTAAATGCCAAAGAAAAATATTAAGGGCAGCAAGGCAGAAGACAATAATCTACAAAGGAACCCCTATCAGGCTTTCAGCAGATTTCTCAACAGAAACCTTACAGGCGAGGAGAGATTGGAATGACATATTCGAAATACTGAAAGACAAAAACTTTCAGCCATGAATACTCTATCCAATGAAACTATCCTTCAGATACAATGGAGAAATAAAAACTTTCCCAGATAAACAAAAGCTGAGGGAGTTCATTGTCATTGACCTCCCTTATAAGAAATGATCAAGGATGCCCTCATACCTGAAACAAAAAGGCAGAGGTTTACAAAGCCTTGAGCAAGGAGATAAAGAGACAGACAAAATCAGAAAATTGCAGCTCTCTATCAGAACAGGTTAACCAACATTTAGTTATCAGAACAGGTTAACCAACACTTAGTTATAACATAAAAGGTAAAGGGAAGGAAAGCATCAAAAGTAACTATAAACACTTCATCTTAATCACAAACTCACAATACAAAACAGAATAATTTGTGACAACAATAACTTAGACAAGGAAGAGGAAAGAGATGGAAACTGCTTAGGTTAATGAAGATAAGAGGCTATCAGAAAGTGGACTATCTCATCTGAGATCTTTTATGCAAACCTCACGGTAACCACTAAACAAAAAATCAGAGCAGAGACACAAATCATAAATAAAGAGAAAACCATCACAGAAAACCACCCAACTGAAATGGCAGTCAGAAATACAAAGGAAAAGAAACAAGGGAAATACAGAACAACCGGAAAACAAGAGATAAAATGGCAGCATTAAGCCCTCATATATCAATAATCACTCCAAATGTAAATGGATTGAATTCTCCAATCAAAAGACACAGAGTGGTTGGATGGATTAGAAAACAAGACCCAACATTATGCTGCCTCCAGGAAACACATCTCAACTCTAAAGACAAACACAGGCTCAGAGTGGAGGGATGGAAGACAATACTGCAAGCAAATGGCAAGCAAAAGAAAGCAGGTATTGCCATACCTACATCAAACAAAGCAGACTTCAAGAAAAAAAGGCAGTGAGAGACAAAGAAGGGCACTATATAATGATAAAAGGGACATTCCACTGAAAGGACATAACACTAATGTATATACATGCACCTAACACAGGAGCACCAAAGTATATAAAGCAACTACTAACAGACCTAAAGCGAGAAGTTAGCAGCAACACAATATCAGTAGGGGACCTCAATACCCGACTTACATCAACGGATAGGTCATCTGGACAGAAAGTCAACAAGGAAATAGTGGACTTAAATGAAACACTAGACCGGATGGACTTAATAAATATATAGAGAACATTCCATCCAAAAACAGCAGAATACACATTCTTCTTAAGTGCACATGGAATGTTCTCAAAGATAGACCACATGTTGGGAAACAAGACACGCCTCAATAAATTTAAGAAGATTGAAATCATATCAAGCATCTTTTCTGACCACAATGCTATGAAACTAGAAATCAACTATAAGAAAAAAGCTGGGAAAATCACAAATATGTGGAGACTAAACAGCATGCTACTGAACAACCATTGGATCAATGAAGAAATCAAAGGAGCAATCAAAAAATACCTGGAGACAAATGAAAATGAAAATACATCATACCAACTCTTATGGGATGCAGCAAAGGTGGTTCTAAGATGGAAATTCATAGCAATACAGGTCCATCTCAACAAACAAGAAAGAATCTCAAATAAGTAATCTTAAACTACACCGAATAGAACTAGAAAAAGAAGAACAAAGAAAGCCCAAAGTCAGCAGAAGGAGGGAAATAATAAAAATTAGAGCAGATGTAAATGAAATAGAAACCAAAAAAACAATAGAAAGGATCAATGAAACTAAGAGCTGGTTCTTTGAGAAGATAAACAAAGTTGACAAATTCTTAGCCAGACTCACTAAGAAAAAAAGAGAGAAGGCTCAAATAAGTAAAATTAGAAATGAAAGAGGAGAAATTATAATGGATACCACAGAAATACAAAGGATTATAAGAGAATACTATGAAAACCTATATGCCAACAAATTGGATAACCTAGAAGAAATGGATACATTCTTAGACTCATACAACCTCCCAAAACTGAATCAAGAAGAAATAGAGAATCTGAATAGACCAATTACAAGTAAAAAGACTGAAAGAGTAACCAAAAACCTCCCCCCACCCAAAATCCAGGACCAGATGGCTTCTCTGGAGAATTCTACCAAACATTCAAAGAAGATTTAATACCTATCCCTCTCAAATTATTCCAAAAAAGTGAAGAAGATGGAACACTTCCTAATTCATTCTATGAGGCCAGCATCACCCTGATACCAAAACCAGACAAGGACAACACAAAGAAGGAAAATTACAGGCCAATATCACTGATGAACACAGATACAAAAATTCTCAACAAAATATTGGCAAACTGAATACAGCAATACATTAAAAGGACCGTATACCATGATCAAGTGGGATTTATACCAGGGATGCAGGGATGGTTCAACACCTGCAAATCAATCAATGTGAAACACCACATTAACAAAAAGAAGAATAAAAATCACATGATCATCTCAATAGATGCAGAGAAAGCATTTGACAAGATCCAGCATCCATTTATGATACAAACTCTCAACAAAATGGGTACAGAAGGAAAGTACCTCAACATAATAAAGATCATGTATGACAAACCCACAGCCAACATTATACTTAACAGTGAAAAACTGAAAGTCATCCCTCTGAGAACAGGAACAAGACTAGGGTGCCCACTCTCCCCACTCCTATTCAACATAGTGCTGGGAATTTTGGCCAGAGCAACTGGGCAAGAACAAGAAATAAAAGGTATCCAAGTTGGAAAGGAAAAAGTGAAACTCTTGCTCTTTGTGGATGACATGATCCTATAGACAGAAAACCCTAAAGAATCCACAAGAAAAGCATCAGAAATAATCAACAACTACAGAAAAGTTGCAGGGTACAAAATCAACTTACAAAAGTCAGTTGCATTTCTATACACTAATAATGAACTAGCAGAAAGAGAACTCAAGAATACAATCCCATTTAGAATTGCAACAAAAAGAATAAAATATCTAGGAATTTAACCAAAGAGGTGAAAGACCTATAAACTGAAAACTGTAAGACATTATTGAAAGAAACTGAAGATGACATAAAGAAATGGAAAGATATTCCATGCACATGGATTGGAAGAACAAACATAGTTAAAATGTCCATACTACCTAAAGCAATTTACAGATTCAATGCAACCCCAATTAGAATTCCAACTACATTCTTCACAGAAATAGAACAAAGAATCCTAAAATATATATGGTACAAAAAAAGATCCCAAATAGCCGAAGCAATCTTGAGAAAAAAGAACAAAGCTGGAGGCATCACAATCCCTGACTTCAAAATACCCTACAAGGCTATAGTAATCAAAACAGAATGGTACTAGCACAAAAACAGACACACGAATCAATGGAAGAGAACTGAAAGCCCAGAAATAAAACCACACATCTATGGACAGCTAATATGCAACAAAGGAGCCAAGAACATACAATGCCGAAAGGAAAGGAAAGTCTCTTCAATAAATGGTGTTGGGAAAACTGGAGAGCCACATGCCAAAGAATGAAAGCAGTCCATTATCTCACACCATACACAAAAATTAACTCAGAATGGATTAAAGACTTGAAGGTAAGACTTGAAACTATAAAACTCCTGGAAGAAAATATAGGCAGTACACTCTTTGACACTGGTCTTAGCAGCATCTTTTAGAATCCCATGTCTACTCAGGCAAGGGAAACAAAAGAAAAAACAAACAAATGGGACTACATCCGACTAAAGAGCTTCTGCAAGGCAAAGGAAACCATGAACAAAACAAAAAGACAACGCACCAACTGGGAGATAATATTTGCAAATCATATATCCAACAAGGGGTTAATTTCCAAAATATATAAAGAATTCATACAACTCAACAACCACAAAACAAACAATCTGATCAAAAAATGGGCAGAGGATATGAACAGACATTTTTCCAAAGAAGATATACAGATGGCCAAGAGGCACATGAAAAGATGCTCAACATCACTAATTATTAGGGAAATGCAAATCAAAACTACAATGAGATATCACCTTATACCTGTTAGAATGGCCATAATTACCAAGACAAAAAATAACAAACGTCGGAGAGGATGTAGAGAAAAGGGAACCATTATATACTTCTGGTGGGAATGCAAACTGGTGCAGCCACTATGGAAAACAGTCTGGAGATTTCTCAAAAAATTAAAAATAGAAATACCGTATGATCCAGCTATCCCACTCCTGGGTATTTATCCAAAGAACTTGAAATCAACAATTCAAAGAGACTTATGCACCCTTATGTTCATTGCAGCATTATTTACAATAGCTTAGACGAGGAGGTAACCCAAGTGCCCATCAACTGATGATTGGATAAAGAAGATGTGGTATATATATACAATGGAATACTACTCAGCCATAAAAAAGACAAAATTGTCCCATTTGCAACAACATGGATGGACCTTGAGGGTATTATGTTAAGCGAAATAAGCCAGACAGAGAAAGACAAACACCACCTGATTTCACTCATATGTGGGAGATAAACAAACAGATGGATAAGGAGAACAGATTAGTCGTTACCAGACAGGAAGGGGGTTGGGGGTTGGACAAAAAGGGTAAAGGGACACATATATATGGTGACAGATGAAGATTAGACTATTGGTAGTGAGCACAATGCAGTCTATACAGAAACTAACAAATAATAATGTACACCCAAAATTATATGTTATAAACCATTATGACCTCAAGACAATAACTGAAAAAAACCCTAATTAATTAATTCAAATTAATTCATCAAAAAATTAAAAATAGAACTACTATATGATCCAGCAATCTCACTTTTGGGTATATATCCAAAGGAAATAAAATCACTCTCTTGAAGAGATATATGCACTTCCACGTTCATTGCAACATTATGCACAACAGCCAAGACATGGAAGCAACCTAAGCATCTGTTGACAGATGAATAGATAAAGAAAATGTAGTATACATATATACTTATACACACACACAATGGAATATTATTCAGCCTTAAAAATGAAGGAAATCCTGCCATTTGTGATAACATGGATGTCTTAGTCAGCTCAGCCTGCTGTAAGAAAATACCATAGCCTGGGTGGCTTATAAACAACATAAATTTATTTCTCAAGTTCTGGAGGCTGCAAGTCCAAGATAAGGGACCCAGCAAGGTCAGGTTCTGGTGAAGGCCTTCTTCTGGGTTGTAGACTGCCGACTTCTCGCTGTGTCCTCACATGGCAGAAAGGATAAGTAAGCTCTGTGGAGCCTCTTTTGTAAGGATACTAATCCCATTCATGAGGGCTCAGCCCTCATGACCTCATCACCTCCCAAAGGCCCCACCTCCAAATACCATTACCTTGGGAGTTAGGATCTCAACATGTAAGTTTGGGGGGGGACACAAACATTCAGACCACAGCAATGGATGAACCTGGAGGACACTGTGCTAAGTGAAATAAAATAAGCCAGGCATAGAAAGACAAATACTACATCATTTCACTTATATGTGGCATCTAAACAAGTCAAATTCACAGAAGAAAGGAGTAGAACAGTGGTTGCTAGGGGCTGGGGGATTGGAGAAATGGGGAGATATTGGTCAAAAGGTACAAAGTTTCAGTTAAGCAGGATGAATAAGTTCTGGAGATCTAATGTATAGCACAGTGACTACTGTTAATAATACTATATTGTATACTTGAGATTTGCTAAGGGAGTAGATCTTAAATGTTCTCACCACACAAGAAAAGGCAACTAAGTGAGGAGATGGATACATTAGTTAGCTTGACTGTGGTAATCATTTCACAATGTATACGTATATCAAAACATCATATCATAGACCTTAATTACATAAAATTTTTATTTGTCAATTATGCCTCAATAAAGCTGGGGGGAAAAGCATTTAAAGTGTAATACATGGGGCCAGCCCAGTGGTGTAGTGGTTAACTTCACACGTGCCACTTCAGTGGCCCTGGGTTCACAGGTTCAGATCCTGGGTGTGGACCTACACACCGCTCACCACGCCATGCTGTGGCAGCGTCTTATGCACAAAATAGAGGAAGACTGGCAGCAGATGTTAGTTCAGGGCCAATCTTCCTCACCGAAAAAAAAAAGTGTAATACAGACTGAAACTGAGGTGCCACCAACACAACTGCGGCCTCTGTCTTTGTAATACAGGTTTCTCCAGGCTTGGAGGTATGATGGGTCATAATAAGAGCTCAGCCCTTCTGCGGGAAGTTCAGGCCCTCAATGCCCTCCCAGTCTCTCCCTTCTAATTCAGGACATACTCCTGTTCAAATCTATAGCCAAATAGTCCTAACCTGTTAATCCTGATGTATCCTTCACAATTTGTCGGAGATGTGGAGCTCCTGCCCATCACAGGTCATCTGTTGCTCTTCAAGCTCTGAGTAAAGGCATTTTTGGTGCCATAATGCCAGACAGCAGGGAGACGTCCTCTGTCGTGTTTACTGTGTATCTACTCCCACTGCTGCTGCTTCTGCCCCAGCAGGGGTGGTCTGCAAGCTAAAGAGGGGAAAATACAGTCCCACCCCTACAAAGAGATCCCGATGACTTAAAATCTTCGTCTTCTATGGGCTCTAATGCAAGTGTGGGTGACCGGAGTGGGGTAGAGGGAGGAGCCAGGGCAATCTGAGTCATGTTGCAGGAGGGTGCGGGGGCTCAGTCTCTGCAGTTATCTGAAGGCTTGGCTGTGGCTAGAGGATCTTCAGACACCTCAGTTCCTTGCCACATAGATTTCTTCATAGCTTCATGCGAGTCTTCATGACATGTCAACTTGCTTCCCCAAGAACAAGTAATCCAAGAGGAATGACAAGTAATCCAATGAGGAAAAAGTCATGATGTCTTTTGTGACCTAGTCCTGGAAGTGACACACTGTCACTAGAATCAAGTCACTAAGTTGAGGCCATACTCAAAGGAAGGAGAATTAAGCTCCATCTCTTGAAGGGAGGAGTACCAAGGCATTTGTGGATACATTCTCCCATTCGTCTGCTCTTCTTGAGTCAAGTTTGTGCATACCAACTTTCTCTTTCCTTAGGGTGACTTCCTCCTCATAAGGCTTCTTGGATCCATATGCAAATTGATCCTAGAATCCTCATCCGCTCTCCACACTGAATCTGCAGGTGGCACACATCCTAGTCCTTCTCTTGAGCCCAGCACTCTTTCCTCCAACTTGTACGCCACTGTGGCACAGAACCAATTCACACCCAACACCCACTTCCCTGTCCCTCTGACATCCTGTGTTTCGGAAATGAGGCCAAACATCCATGCACACCTGGACAGGAGAAAAATGGGCCAAGTTTTCTCTCTTAGATGCCTAAAACTAAAATCTTATGAATCTGGGGGTAAGATGCATGCATCAGATCACCCAGAGGGCTTGTTACAACAAAGGTTTCTCAGTTTCTGACTCAGAATGTTTTGGAAGTTGGGTGGGGATTTGCATTTTTTATGTTTCCGGGTGCTGCTGCTGCTGCTGCTGGTCCATGGGCCACACTTTAAGAACCACTGGTCTAAGGGTTCAGTTAGCAAAATGAGTGTATCTTCAGTGACTGAATTATTGGGGCATACTTATCCAGATGACCATTTTCAGCAAGGAATTCTGGACAAACTTACTTACAACTTCCCTGGAAAATTCTACTTTGTAACAGTGTTCTTCTGGTCTCTTGTCTTCTCCCTATGTTCCTTCCCTCCGCTTAAACATCACATCTACCCTAAAAGCATATATAACCATATTTTCAGATTTTTGCTTGTAACTATATTTCCCTTTATTGGTGCACAAATTCTCAGAATTGAGGCACCCTAGAAGAGGCCTGTGGTTTGCAAATTCGAAAACATATTTTGAATTGAGGCCAATTTAAAAATATATTTGATTACCTTTTTTTGTCTTTCTTAAAGACTCCAAATTTCTTTTACAATTCACCCCTTACATATCCATTTGAATTCCATTTTTAAAACTTAACATTCTTGAATCGGGAACTTCATAAGCTGAAGGCAACTGATAAGTGGTAGCATCCAATATGCAAATGACCTTCTAAAGGAATTTTCCATTTTTATTCCCCCCCTATGTCAGTTAGTCTGGGAGATCTGAAAACAACATGTGCTAAAAGTATTTCCATTTATATTATTAGTTGGTTCCATAAATAGCCAATTTGTTCTACTTTTCTCTGGATCATTCTCAACCCTATTTACCCAAGTTGAGTCATGCTGTCAAAGAAAGCTGAAGTGGTTTATATTCAAATAGCTCCAACTTCTTAGTCCTGGTGTACAATTATAAACACATTTAGAGAAAAAGGAAAAAGAAAATAACACCAATATATACCATTATTTTGTTGGAGACCTCTCTCTCTCCAGCCAGCTAGTGGTCTATTTTTATTTAAAATGGAGTCTGGCTTTTAAAAAATAATGCATTCATATGGTGACAGACAAATAATAATGTACACCTAAAACCCCACAATGTTATAAACTATTAAGACATCAATAAAAATTTTTTAAAAAATGGATGTAAAGTATTTGTTACACAATGGTTTAAAGGCAGGATCAAGATGTATTAAAAGATCTACTGGGACACAATTTTCAAAGATAAGACCCCAAAGACAAAGTCTTTGGTGAGCCCATTCTCTCCCGTGTCTGCCGGCTCTCATGAAAGCTATCTCCTGATCTGGTGAGTTCCATGTGGGCAGGAATTTGAGGAGCAGCTTCAGCTGCACAGTCAGGCATGTTGCCACTTACTGTTGCTGAGGAGCTAGGTTTATCCTTAGGTGGCCGTCGCTCATAGCCCTGAATCCTTCTACGTCCCTGGAGTAGTCCCCCTCACGTTCTCTTGCAATTTGAGAAACACTATCTTGTCTGCATCCTCTTCGTTATCAATCTTATCGAGTTGAATCTCAGCCCAAAGTTGGTCTGGTGGCCCCATTAGCTGTTCCAGAGCAGGAGGGAACTGCGTCTCATGTCTTCTCAGATGAAGAAATCCAGAGGCTTACATCTTGCCATGCACAGGGTTAGCAAAGCAAATGGCACATGGTAGTGACTCAGTAGATGGTGAATTAACTAGGAACTTTATGATCTATTTCTTTATCACTTTATCACTGCTGCTCCTTATACTTTGCCACTGCTGTTCTTGGGTTATCCTGATATTTTTTTTTTTTTCTAAATTTTAAGCCTAGTATTTTGCAAGATAATCAAAATGGAAAAATCCAAAAGTTCTCAATTCAAAATCATAGGCCCATTTGTTCTCTTTCAAATCTTTTCTCTTTTAAAATTTTCCCTTCAAGATAAAACCACACAATATGTGACCTTGGAAAAGTCACCTAATTTCCCTGAGCCCATTTCCTTATCTGTAATATGGGCATAATAATAATCACTCCTTTCTAAAGGTTGCTGTGAGGATGAAATAAAATCATGTGTATGAAAGCTCTGAAGGGTTATGCAAACTTGACCATCATCGTCATTACCTCAAATTCAGATCACAACTATACCAATAATCAACATTAACTGCAACCTAAAACAGAACAGCCCTTACTGTTGGAGCTTTCCTAAAAGTTATACTATAATACAGTCATGTGTCACTTAATGACGGGGATACATTCTGAGAAACGTGTCATTAGGTGATTTCGTCATTGTGCGAATATCAGAGTGTACTTATACAAACCTAGATGGTATGGTCTACTACACACCTAGGCTATGGTATCAGTCTTTTGGAACCACCGTCCTTTATGCACTCCATCGTTGACAGAAATTTTGTTACGTGGCGCATGACTGTATTTAGATTTTAGCCATTTTCTCTTCCTAGTTTTTTTTCTTATTTTCCCAAATCCCTCCATTCCTCAAGTCAGTGGCATTCACTACCTCAGGGGTAGGTAGGTCAGCCTAGTTTGGGGAATTCCTGAGCAGAAGGGGCCATTGCCTGACTCCCCAGAGTGTGGACCTCAAGCAGAACCCATGCCCAACGTGTCACCTGGTGGGAGCATTATAATGTCTGAGGGAGAAGTCCAGGCAGATGGGCCTGAGAGAGGCCTGCAGAGATCTGGACATCCCAGCATAGTGTGGTGAATGTGGCAAGAAATTCCCCATGTCCCCAGAGGGACGTGGAAGGAATGAGCAGATTCCTGCCAGGAAGAGTCCCGGTAGTTTGCAAAGAGTGGACGCTATTTGCAGATTAGCAGGGCCTGGGGCTGAAACCCAAGGCAGATGAAGCCTCAGGACGGGGCTGCCATGAGCAAGAACTGTTGTGGAAGCTGGCCTCCAAAGATGGCCCCCAGTGAACCACACCTCCCCATAGTCATGTCCCTTTGTAGTCCCCTCCCACACTGAATCTGGGTGGGCCCTGACACTCATTCTAACCAGTGGAATGCAGCAAAAGCAACACTGACAGTTCCAGGCCTAAGTCTTAAGAAAGCCTGGCAGCTTTTACTTTAGCCCTTGTGGAAGTCAGCTGCCGTGCGAAAAGCCCAGGTTACCCAGCTGCAGAGAGAAACCACGTGGAGAGGCCCTGGAGGGGAAGACGCCGCTCATGAAGAGAGACCATGTGGAGGAGTGCGGAGGCGCCAACCAGTTTATGACGATCAGGAACAAACCTGTAGTCTGACAAAGTCAGGTTTATTGATCCGTTGCAATGAGACAGACCACGCCCCAGAGGAACTGTGGGGCACCTCACCAAACAAAGGAAGAGTTCACTCAGGATTTGAGGGAGGGGAGTTTAGGTGGGATATAAATGAAGCTGAGATTTTTGCTTGTTCATTTGGGAATTGAAAAGCCACTTTATTAAATTGAAGTCATCAAGGAAACTCAGTGTAAAGTGACATTAGGAGCCAACGGTTTTCATGAAAAGCATTTTGGAGAATATATGTGCATTATATGAGGAGGGATGAGGGGGCTCAAGGAGGATGAGTGGGGTGTAGAGAGAGGATGGGAGATGAGTGGCATGAGAGGGTCTTGGTGTCCTAGCCCAGTTACAAATTGGAGCAATGGAGATCCGCTAGGAGCCAGGCAATGGGAATAAGACACTACTGTGCCTGGCTGGCCTGGGAAGTGCCAGTGGATTCAAAGCCATACACACATTGCAATTCTTTTATGTCCATCATTTTCTAAAATTGAGATGCCACGTTTCACAGGCCATGAATTCACAGACCATAAAATTCACCATTTTAGAGTATACAATTCAGTGATTTTTAGTATTGAATCAAAATTTTGATAGGCTCAAAGCAAAGCAGACTCTGTGTAAAGGATTCAGCATCAGGTCTGGACTGTGAAGTGGACCCCAAGGTCCTTTTTACTCAAAGTTGTGATGAGGAGACTGTTGTGTCCAGAAACTCTGCATCTAAGTTACAAATCAAGGTTGTTTCTCTGTGTCCAAGTGACTTAGCTCCTCCAGGCAAAATTGGGGCATGTCATTCTTACTGATAAAAGTTTCTGATAACCTATGATTTTAGAAAACAAACTTTCTCATGAATAAGAAAGATGGTTGTTAGGCATTTCCCGTTGCAGTGTCCTTGGATGAAATATTTCATACTGCTACCTCTGCATATGGCTTTATCCATGTTTCTCATTCTAGCCTGATGAACAGCCAGGCAGATTTTTTACAGTGTTAGCCTGAGCTAATTTTTACTTTCTCAGAATAAAGAAGGGAATTCAGACCCTCCAGCCCAGGAGAGCCTGTGGAAGACCTGGGGGCTCCAGCTGCCATAACAGACCTTAGGTGAGGTACAAAGAATCAGTTAAGCCCCATCAACCCACACAACTCTAAGAGATAATAATGTCTTGTATTTAGCCCTATGTTTGGGGATGGTTTGTTACACATAAATTGACTATTGAACCAGCCATGCTTGAAGCAGACCTTTCCCCTGATGGCAGGATGACATGACCCCTGACAATTAGTTCATCCTCAGGGAAGAAGGAAACAGGGGAGAGGAGTGAACCTAAATTAGATGAAGCACTTAGTCCAAAGAGACTAAGCGGCAACCCCAGGTGACAGAAGTCAGAGAGTGGTCACCTCTGGAGGATGGAGGGTTGACTGGAAAGGGCCTGAGGGAGCCCTCTGGATTGTTGGAAATGTTATATATCTTGATCTGGGCAGTAACCACATGGACACGTAGTGTGTAGGAATTCGTTGAGCTGTACACTTAAGACAACAAATAGAAATGGAGCTCAGGAGCTAATTTCTATTATAGAGTAATAAAGAAAAGTTAACCAATTCTGTGAAATGTATTCCTGCCACAAACATACTCTATAAGTGAAAATAAGGGATTACGACAGACGCACGAAGTAAACAAATATTTATGTAGGAAAAAAGTATTAATTGTGAGTCTAAACATGGACTGACCAAGATGCCAAAGAGGAACATGATTGAGAGCAGGGAATTTAAGAAGAATATAAAATTACAAAATTGCTGGAATATTCACTCTCACAATTCCTATTTTATGAATTAAATTAGAAGTAAACTATACCCTCCCCAAGATCATTGTCCCTGGAATTAGAGATGGAAGGAAGCTTTGAAATCATCTTTCACTGGTTCTCAAACTGGCCTACACACCGGGATCACCTGGGGACCTTTAAAAAACACCGATGCCTGGGTCCCACCCTAGAGATTCTGATGTAACTGGGCTGGAGTGTGGCCTGGGAATCAGGAGTTTTAAAAGTTTCCCAGGTGATGTCCACGTGCTGCCAGGGTTGAGAACCACTGGTCAATTTCAAACACTCTTTTCACAAATGAGAACACGGAGGTTCAGTACTGACAAATGGCTTGCAAAATATCCATTAATTGGCTGCAGCCGATTTTCTCTGATGTGCCCTAATAGAGGGAGCTGTGGCATGGATAATGACAAACAGTGAATAATGTAAAAATAATTTCTATTTGGTTTGGGAAAGCAGCACGTGACTTCCCAGCTGCAGACTGGCCTGGCTAATTCAGTTAGGCTCAAATGAATGCATCTTTTCCTGAGTTTACACTGACAGCCCAGGCCTGTGCTGAGGTGTGGAAGGAAGGCGGCCAAATTAAATGTTGGCCATGGCCAGTTCCCCAGTGGGCAACAGACAGGCTGTCAAAGGCACACAGTAACTCTACGGACGTGGGGACGTCTCTTACCAGAGGGTTCCACAGCAGGACAAAGCCAGCTTTTTCCTCACTCTTTACTCTGTGAGGGTTGGGGACCAGAGGTGTGAAGAGGGAGTGAAGTGTGAGGGGCTAATGAGGATCGAGGAGCTCTCTTGTGCCAGGTGTTGTGCTAAGCATTTCTGTAAACAGTGTGTGCTCCAGGAAACATGAGGTAGGAATTCGACTACTCCCATTATAGAGATGAGGAAATTGAGGCTCAGAGAGGCTGTATAACTGCCAAAGCAGAGCCAGGACAGAAACTCAGGCTTATCATACTCTGTCCAAGAGAGACAATCTAGGCCTGAAGCTGAAAAATAAGCTGCAGATGGACTTGGGTCAGATCCTTGGATTTTAAGTCCTGCTGACAAATTTCACCTCCCTATTTTTCAGCTTTAACAGCCTACAGGCAGCAGTAAAGAGACCTCCAGAAGGGCCTGTGGCAGCCATGAGGAGCGGAACGGACCGAGTGCCTCAGCTGCTGCTCTCTGAAATCTGCCACCTGCATTTTACCAAGCCCATGGCTCCCAGGCCCTGTGCTGCTCCCCTCCAATGTCTGCGTCCAATAGGATATGAAGGGGGGCCTGTTCCTGGGAGACGTGGGACTCTGATAGAAGCCTTGTCAAATCTTCCTTAGACTGTGTGGCAACCAGGATGCTTCCACCCAACCTTCCTTCCCTCCCTCCTTTGCTGGGGTCAGGTCTGTTTCGCAGTCTGAAGGCTCTCCCAGCCTTTTCCAGCTCCTCCCCTGTTTTCTCTCACACAGATGTTTCCCTTAATGAAATTCTCCCATGTTTAATCCTATCTTGGCATCTGCTTCTCAGAAGATCTGGACTAAAGCAATGCTCCTCCCCAGTGGTACCTCCAACCATAGGCACATCACTGTGGGAGGAAAGAGGGAGGAAAGGAGGTCACCTTCTGCTGACTCACCTAGAGGAACTTGGTCTGAGATTTTGAAAGTGACTACAAATAAACAGATTTCTCAGTAAGTTTGCCTTCCTCATTGGTCTCAGTGCCACAAAGGAAGGAAGTCTAGGCCACAAGTGATTGACTAGCACCCCAACTAGCCCTAATTCAATTGACAAGAATTCACCTTTTATTGCAGGTAACCACAAGCGCCAACTTGGAAACAGTAGGGATTCTTTTCTGATCGCATTATGTCCTTTGGGGAAGACATTCAAACTCTGCAGCCTCAGTAACTCCTTGTAGGGAGGTTTTGTTATCTTTTGCTCCTGAAAGAAGAAAGTAGAAAAAAGATATGCTGATTCTAAAACACCTAGAAGGAAAGTGGTGTATGCCCACAGTCACCAGTATCAGGTAGCATTGTTCTGGAAGTACTAGCCAACGCCACTAGATAAGAGAATGGAAGAAGAGGTTTAAAAAAATTAATTAAGTTATGGAATTAATATATAAAATATGCAAACAATAGTTAAATATAAATATAGTGGAAGATAAGAACTTATTTATAATAGCAACAAAACATCAATACCTAGGAACATATTTAGCAAAAGTTGCATAGGGCCAATATGAAGAAAACTTTAAAACTCCACTGAAGGACAGAAAAAACTCTTTAATACATTCAAAGATACCTTATTCTTGAATAGAAATAATCGATATTTTAAGATCCAATTCTTTAAATTTAATATTTATATGAATATTTAATAAATAGCCATTTAATGCCACTTTGTAGTAACCACGTCTTTTTATTTTCTTTTCTGATGCTTTAACACCGGGGACCTTGCTGACCCTGGAGGGGCTGCCCCTCCCAGGTTAGCTAACTCCTAGAAAGCGAACAATTCACCTTTCATATGCAAACCAACCAAACTGGGGCCCATAACCCCAACCTCTCTCTGCATCACACAACTTGTCCCTTGTCGGACTATCACATTCCAGGCCTCTATCCCCCAGGGCCACATACCAGATAACCAGGGGCAGCCCCTACACCCCAGAGCCCCTGGAAATTATTCAAACTAGCCAATCCTGAACTTGTTTACCCCGCCTCACCTCTTTCTTCAGAGGAAACCATAATAAAGGCTTCAACCCACTAGTTCCCCTTCTCTCTATGCCTGAGGCCAACCTTGGTGTTTTCTCCTGTGGCCCTGTGTGGTGTGGCATGCCCACCACTCTTGGGAACTGTGAATAAGAAACTATCTTTCCAATGGCAATCATCTCCTGATCTGTTGGCCTTACTGAACTTCAAGTTTTTCTATTAGTACACCATATTTTAAAACACACTCCAATGAAACACCAGATTTTTTTTGTGTGCTACTAAAGTTAATATGGAAAAATAATCAAGTGAAGATAATCAAGAAAATTCTGAAAATTAATGTAGGTAGGGTGGTGTGGAGAGAGGATAGATGGAGTGGCTGATGGAGGGTGGGAAGGCAGGGATGGCACTATGAGTTATGAAATGGTTTTATGAATGTAGAGGATATAAATTTCAGTCCACGCACAGCACTCAAGTGTGAAAGAAATAATTGTTTTTGGTAACTCAAATTAATTTTTATTTTGACTTCCATTTTGCCAAGGTAGAAACTAAATTCAGTCATGTCAGGGTCTCACAGCCGCAACCCCCATTCCCCATATGCTCTAAGAACTGTTGGGCTCATCTAAAACCCAGGCATCAGGGTGGGCTTCTGATCCTTGGTAGCTCATCTATCCAACCTACATCCTGTTAGAAGTTGTTTGCTGCAGCTTTTGTGATATAAACCGCTCCCAGGACATCTCCCCCACTAGAAAATGTCTGTGATGTTTATATTGCTATATGCCATGTGGAAGTGGATTCTTCAGGGGTGAACTCACAGATGACCTAGCCAAACAGAAGCAAGAGGATGCAGGCCCTGGAAGATGAGGGGTGGGTGACATATGGGTACACAGTCAAGTTGGAGAGGGAGGTGGGAATTCAATTCACCATGAACATCGTGAGTAGTGACAGAGGCACACACAGGGCACTGCAGCAGCACCAGGAGGGAGGACAGCTTAATGGAAGAGGTGACTTTTGAGCTGGATTTTGAAGGATATGGCTGATTCCACAAGACAAAAATGGGTGAGAGGTCATAGAGCACTGCAGTGGAAATGGCATGAGCAAAGCTCAGGCTAAGGTCAAACCGGGTCTGATTTCCTGAGCCCACATTGACCAGTGGAGTGAGGAGGCAATTCTCGGGAACATGCTAGGACCAGGGAATGAGCCTTGGGAGGAACCATATGGCTGCAGATTAACCACTCCACAGAGCCAGCTCTAGTGCCTGCTGGATAGAAGGAAAGAAATTATGGATGAAGCCATCTCTGTGGGTATTTCCAGACCTGAGTCAGAATTTCAAGTGTTCCCTTCAAACTTTGAAACTGGAGATCCAGCGGTTTCTAGACGTGTCTTCCTCTGCTCCTGAACTGGAGGGGTAACCATACAGCCTGGATTTACTACAGGTTCACTGACCAGCTAGCCCCTCTCCTGGAAGAAAAGGCCTTGGAGGGGAGGGAAGACCCCAGACAACCCAGTGAAAACCAGGGTGTAGGCAGTCCTGCCTGTCAGATGTGAGTCCAAGGTGTACTTTCATCTGCACCCTAGCTATGGGAGGAATTCACAGGATCTTCAAGTCTCTTTATCCACACTACCCTATCATTCAGATTAGCAGCAGCAAATGCAACCGGAAAACCCAGATGATCAAACTTCATCTCTATACATTTCACTCTCCATAGCAGTTTGCAGAGTCAGTTTTATCAAGGTTTCTTAGTCATAATTCCCATCTGGAATTTCACTGGTTTCTAACTTTCTTAATACATTCATATGAAATTCTATTCGAGTCACTCTAAGTTTGCATTTATTTCAGTCAAGCGCCACTTCATTGGAATGCACTGCTTCCCCACTGCTTAGCTAAGCGTCTTGAAAATAGCAAATGAACAAAAATATTTGGGGATTCAATATTTTCATTTTCCTTCAGTGTTCAAAAGTCCTATTATTTTTTTGTAACAGATCTGAAACTTTTTTTTCCTAAGGGAAATATACTCACTTCACATAACCTGAGCTACTCCAAAGGTGCATACATGAAATAAAAATAGAAAATATCCACTGAGCTATTTCCAACCATCATGAATTCTCATTCAACTATGATTTAGTGAACCCCTGCAGAGCAGGTGACTGTGTAAGGAAGTAAAAACACACAGCCCCTGTTTTCCAGGAAATAACTAATAAACTTGGGGAAGTAAGACCTACTTACTTGAAAAGTGAAACCACACCACTAAAGGGGACATAATTCCAGCCAGTGTTCTCCTCTTCTCTAAAGCCACATCTTCCTAAAACACAGCGGCATTTGAGGGCCTTCTACATGCCAGGCCTTGGGCTAGGAGCTTCTGGATCGCTTTGTGAATCCCCAAACAACCCCATGAAGTATGAAAGATTTTGGAAAGAATATTAGTAGAGGAAGTAGCCCAAAGAAGTCATTTCCCACTCTGGATTTTTAGTTTTCCTAAATCAAGAAAACAACATAATCTTTCAAAGTTTAGTTTTTATGAGGCACTTGAATATTCAACACACCATGATCACTTAAGAGTGTTCATTATTAAACTAGGGGGTGCAAAATGTTTCATCAAAGTTAAGTTTTGACTGTCAACCGATAGATTCATTTTAGACGGGCTTATTCAATATCTTATCCTTATAAGGAAAAATTCCTATAAGGAGACTAATTTCAAGATCACTTTTGAAAAATAAGCAGTCAGTAGACAGCATCATCAAAGTGCTCCTGGACTAATCTGGTCTTTATATGCTCAGACTGACCTCTGCTGGACAGTCTATTAACCTGCCAACATTTTTTTTTTTCTCCAGTTAATATGGCTAGGGAAGGAGCATTTTCCCCAAATGACATCTAGTGTTTAGATTTATGTAGTTTAATCACAAATATTCATAAAGCCCTCCACACTACCTTACGGTAAAATCTTGTATTGCACATGGCTGCTAGAGGCAAGCATCCATGGGCAGAGTAGGACACTGATGAGGTTACATGAGCTACCCACTCTCAACTCGTTCTGATACTCATTTTGATATTCTCTCTGCTCTTGTGCAGCCCAGGTTCTCTAGTGTACATCTGAGGGGTACATAAGAGTACCTGCCGACTGGGTCTGATTTCAGGGGCCTGTAGGGTAAAACCACAGCTCCCTGCAAGTATCTGCTGGGTTCACACATCAAAGGTGGTGTCCGCCACTTTATGGAGGTCACTTATGCCCCTTACTAGCCAATGGAGACAAGTCTGATGTATACAGTGCAAACAAGCCGAACTTTGATATAAAGTCCTATGCTCCAATTCACATAAAATTGCAGACAATAAACAAGAATGACCCTGAAAATAAGTGATAGTTTTCCATTTATAATTTCTTTTAAAATAATGTTTCTGATAATAAAAATTACATAATTATTTTTAAGATTTTGTAAAAGGGAAAAAATAAAGAGGAAATGAAAATTACCTATAATCCTATCATCAAGTTATATTAAAATTTTCGTTTATTTTGGGCCCATCTTTTTTCTCTGTGTATGTACATGTGCATGAGTATAGGTGTATATCCTGACCTGGGCCACCTATTTTGTAGCTTGTCTTTTTTACATAATATTATATTGTGATTATTTCTCCATTAATAAATATTCTTTAATACTTTTATTTTATGATGTCAACAGATCATAATACATGTAACCAATGTTGTCTTATTAAACACCGGAGTTGTTCCTAAATAAAACTATGCTGAATGGTCTTATATATAAATATTATAGATCAAATATTTTATTATTTCTTTAGGATAAATTCCCTAAACAGGCTCACTGGGTCAAGAGTTACGGGGTATGAACATTTTTAAGATTCCAAATAGAAGCACTGCTAGAATTACTCTTCAGAAACACTGCACCAATTTCAACTTCCACCCCTGCGGAGCAGGGCCTGTTTCACTTCGCCCTCACTCATGCTGCAAATTATAATTTAGAAAGTGCTTTGCCCAGTGGATAGGCAAAAAAAAAGGTTTTTCAGTCTAACTTACATATGTATATTTATTCACACTCATTATTTTATTGACCATTTATATTTTTCTGTTAATTATACATTCGTGCCCTTTACACATTTTTCTATTAGTGCATTAATATTTTTCTTATTTATAAGAGTTCTTTATATATTAAGGCTGTTGACTCTGTTGCTCTCAATGGGGTACACATAAGCTAAGGTTGCTAATCCAAATATACCCTGAAATTATTCGTTTGGGTGTGGTGTGACTTGTCCTTCGGCTCAATAAGTTCTTTCCAGAAAAACAAAACAAAACAAAAACTCAACTCATAAAGTATAGAGCAAGCCCCATTAAACACTGGGGAGACTAAGGTACGAAGTGGTCAACAGGTAAACGATAAAGAAGAAACAGCCTATGTACTCCAGCTTCCTGAACGTGCCTCTACCTTAGACAATTCTTGGAGCTTTTTTCTTCAGAAGATGTTTTTAAAAGATATGTGACCTTAAGAATGAGTTTATGTAAAAGAATACTGATGTGTAACTCAGTGGTTAGGCAGTGACAATGCTATTATTCAATAAAACCTTTTCTCTTCTTTCATCTGTAAATGGTTATTCCTGTGGTAGAATACTGATTACTCTTCTGTTTTTAATCAATTACTTTACTATAAAATGTCATTTAGAAATGTTTTTTATTTTTCTTTGCACAACTTTAACATTATAGTAATTTTGCTGCGGTAAACAAAATTCCATCTTACAGGAAAGAGAAAACTCCTCAAGACCACTCGTGGGATCTTTATTTAAATATTAGAGCGGGTCAGCCAGTGAAAATCCTAGAAGAAAAGACATCCAACATTTAGTCAAAAGAAATACCTGTGTCAAACTATATTCTCACTGTTGTGCTTTCTCTAAAATCTAAAAGTCCCATTATAACCACACTTACTACAATGGTGGTAAATGAGGTTTGTCTTTGGTCTACTGCTTTTCCCCAAAAGGAGCTAAAATCCATAGTGAACCTTTCTGTCTTGTCCTTCAAAAATAACCTAAAATGACTTTCTGGGCCCTCCTCCATTAATAGAGTCCAAAAGAACCAGAAGTACGCTCAAAAGAAAAGAGATGAAGGCGGCTCAAAGAGGGCCGAGCTCCCAGGCATAAGGACCTGAGTAGGAAGAGCAGTGCACAGAAGCCTTTCCCAGGACTAATACCATCCTAGACATATGGCCGGGACACAGGCGAGCGCAGAGATTAGGTGCTCCCTGTATTATAGCAGGAAGCAGCCAGCCTACGCTGCAAATCAATGACAAGTGGCAAATGGACACACAGACAAAAAATGAAAATCAACAGCTTAGAAACTATAATACGTGCGGAATTCTACTGGAATGAGGATAAATAATGTTGAAGTGGTAGATGAAAGAAATATAAGGATAATCCTCATGGAATTATAAAAGAGGAGATAAGAATTTGTATGTCTCTGGCAATACCTCCAAAAATTCATAAAGACTTGGAGAATAGATCATTAGAAGCAGATCACTGGAAAGGTGAATTCACCAGCAGAGAGTGGACAATTCATTAGGGCTCTTCTGCGACTAACACAGGTCTCAAGACTGCCTATTTTGTGTGTGTGTTCTGAATGTGTGTCTATCAAGCCTCTTACAGTGGCTTTAGTTTCCCTAGTACTCTGATGCTCTGATGCCAGGAGGAGGGCATCCCGGATTGCAAAACTACCATCCCAGTCACTAGAGAGTATACACCCAATCATAAATAAAATGACATGAGATTTAAAAACCTGTCAATTGGGTGTCTGGTTAGCAGAAATCATTTCAACAGATAGATTTTTAAAAAAGGAAAGGCAATCAATAAGCCCACAGAAGTACAGAGTAGATTCTGAAAGTTGTTAATCCTCCCTTAAAACAGTGTGCCTGTTTGCTCCACATAACCCCTGCTAATGCCGCCTAGCGCGTCGCCTTTCTGGTCTTGTCTTTCTGTGCTCCTCTTCCTCTTCATCATGCTGCTTCTTGAGTACCTCTCCTCTCTGCACGAGGTAAATGCAAGTATCTCTCTCCTTTTTTAAATTGAAGTATAACTGACATATAACATTATATTGGTTTCAGGTATACAACATAATGATTCAATATATGTTTACCTTGTGAAATGATCACCACAGTAAGTCTAGTTAATGCCCATCATCATACATACATACAAAAATTTTTCTTCTTGTGATGAGAACTTTTAAGATCTACTCTCTTAGCAACTTTCAAATATGCAATACAGTATTATTAACTCTACTCATCATGTTGTACATTACATCCCCACGACTTATTTCATGACTAGAAGTTTGTACCTTTTGACCCCCTTCACCTATTCCACCCCCCAACTCTCCCCACCTCTGGCCACCACCAATCTGTTCTATGTATCTATGAGCCTGGTTTTTTGTTTGGTTTTAGATTCCATCTAAGTAAGATCATATGGTATTTGTCTTTCTCTGTATGCCTTATTTCACTTGCCATAATGCCCTCAAGGTCCATCTATGTTGTCACAAATGGCAAGATGTCCTTCTTTTTATGGCTGAATAATATTCCATTGTGTATATATACCACATTTTCTTCATCCATTCGTCCACTGATGGACACTTAGGTTGCTTCCATATCCTGACTATTATAAATAGTGCTGCAGTGAACATGGGGGTGCATGTATCTTTTCGAGTTAGTGTTTTCATTTTCTTTGGATAGATACTCAGAAGTGGAACTGCTGGATCATATGGTAGTTTTAGATTTAATTTTTCTGAGGAATCTCCATACTGTTTTTCATGGTGGCTGCACCAACTTACATTCCCACTAACAAGGCACAAGAGTTCCACTTTCTCCATATCCTTACCAACACTTATTTCTTGTCTTTTTAATAATAGCCATTCTAACAAGTGAGAGGTGATACCTCATCATGTTTTTAATTTGCATTTCCCTGATGATTAGTGATGCTGAACATCTTTTCATGTACCTGTTGGCCTTCTGTATATCTTCTTTGGAAAAATGTCTATTCAGATCTTCTGCCCATTTTTAAATTGAATTGTTTGGTTTTTTTTTTTTGCTATTGAGTTGTATGAGTTCTTTATATATTTTGGATATTAACTCCTTATCGGATATATGATTTGCAAATATTTTCTCCCATTCAGTAGGTTGCCTTTTCATTTTGTTGATGGTTTCCTTGGCTGTGCAGAAGTTTTTTAGTTTGATGTAGTCACACTTGTTTATTTTTGCTTTTGTTGCCTTTGCTTTTGGTGTCAGATTCAAAAAATTATCTCCAAGACCAACATCAAGGAGCTTACCACCTATGTTTCCTTCGATGAGTTTTATGGTTTCAGGTCTTACATTCAAGTCTTTAATCTATTTTGAGTTAATTTTTGTGTATGGTATAAGACAGTCATCCAGTTTCATTCTTTTGCATGTGGCCATCCGTTTTCCCAACACCATTTATTGACGAACTGTCCTTTCCCCATTGTATATTCTTGGCTCCTTTGTCATAAACTAATTGACCATATATACATGGGTTTATTTCTAGGCTCTCTATTCTGTTCCATTGATCTATGTGTCTGTTTTTATGCCAATACCATACTGTTTTGATTACTATAGCTTTGTAACACAGTTTGAAACCAGGGAGTGTGATGCCTCCAGCTTTGTTGTTCTTTCTCAAGATTGCTTTGGCTTTTCGGGGTCTTTTGTGGTTCCATACAAATTTCAGGATTGTTTGTTCTACTTCTGTGAAAAATGTAATTGGAATTTTGATAGGGATCGCACTGAATATGTCAATTGCTCTGGGTAGTATGAACATTTTACCAATATTAGTTCTTCCAATCCAAGAGCATAGAATATCTTTCCATTTATCTGTGTCTTCCTTAATTTCTTTCACCAATGTCTTATAGTTTTCAGTGTACAGATTTTTCATCTCCTTGATTAAATTTATTCCTAGGTATTTTATTCTTTTTGATGCAATTGTAAATGGGATTGTTTTCTTAATTTCTCTGATAGCTCATTATTAATGTATAGAACCACAACAGATTTTTGTATATTGATTTTGTATGCTATAACTCTACTGAATTTAATAGTTCTAACAGCTTTTTGGTGGATTCTTTAGGGTTTTCTATACATAATATCATGTCCTCTGCTAACAGAGACAATTTTACTTCTTCCTGTCCCATTTGGATGCCTTTTATTTCTTTTTCTTGCCTGACTGCTCTGGCTAGGACTTCCAGTCCTAGGCTGAATAGGAGTGATGAAAGTGGGCATCCTTGTCTTGTTCCTGATCTTAGAGGAAAAGCTTTCAGATTTTCAGTGTTGAGTATGATGTTAGCTGTGGGCTTGTCATGTATGGCCTTGATTATGTTGAGGTATGTTCCCTCTGTACCCATTTTGTAGAGAGTTTTTATCATAAATGGACGTTGAATTTTGTCAAATGCTTTTTCTGCATCTATTGAGATGATCATATGATTTTTATCCTTCATTTTGTTAATGTGGTGTTAATTTGTGGATGTTGAACCATCCTCGCATTCTCAGAATAAATCCCACTTGATCATGGTGTATGATCCTTGTAATGTATTGTTGAATTCAGTTTGCTAATATATTGTTGAGAATTTTTACAATGATGTTCATCAGGGATATTGGCCCGTAATTTTCTTTTCTTGTGGTGTTCTCGTCTGGTTTTGATTATCAGGGTAATGCTGGTCTTGTAAAATGAGCTTGGAAGGATTCCCTCCTCTTCTATTTTTCGGAAGAGTTTGAGGACTGGTATTAATTCTTTGAACGTTTGGTGGAATTCACCAGTGAAGCCATTTGGTCCTGGACTTCTTTTTGTTGGGAGGTTTTGATTACTGATTCAATCTTCTTACTAGTAATCAGTCTATTCAGAGTTTCTGTTTCTTCATGATTCAGTCTTGGTAGGTCATATGTTTCTAGGAATTTATCTATTTCTTCTAGGTTGTCAAATTTGTTGGCTTAAAATTGTTCATAGTCTCGTATGATCCTTTTCATTCCTGTGGTGTCAGTTGTAATGTCCCCTCATTCATTTCTGATTTTATTTGAGTCCTCTTTTTTTTCTTAGTGAGTTTAGCTAAACTTTTGTCAATTTTATCTTTACAAAGAACCAGCTCTTAGTTTCGCTGATCTTTTCTTTTGTGTTTTTAGTCTCTATTTCATTTATTTCCGCTCTGGTCTTTGTTATTTCCTTCCTTCTACTAACTGTGGGCTTTGTTTGTTCTTTTTCTAGTTCCTTGAGGTGGAAAGTTAGGTTGTTTGAGATTGTTCTTGTTTCTTTAGGTAGGCATTCATTGCTATGAACTTCCCTCTTATAACTGCTTTTGCTGCATCCATAAGTTTTGGTATGTTGTATCTCCATTTTCATTTGTCTCAAGGTATTTTTTGATTTCTCTGACTCATTTTTATTTGTTTGTTTGGTTTTTTTGTGGGGGGGGAAGACCAGCCCTGAGCTAACATCCATTGCCAATCCTCCTCTTTTTGCTGAGGAAGACTGGCCCTGAGCTAACATCCCTGCCCATCTTCCTCTAATTTATATGGAACACCACCACAACATGGCTTGACAAGCAGTGCGTCGGTCCTCACCTGGGATCCGAACCTGCGAACCCCAGGCCACTGAATCAGAGCAGGGGAACTTAACTGCTATGCCACCAGGACAGCCCCCTTTTTTGTCTCTTATTACAGTCTTTGTTTTGAAGTCTATTTTGTCTGATATAAGTATAGCTACCCCAGCTTTCTTTTGGTTTCCATCTGCATGGAATATCTTTTTCTATCCCTTCACTTGCAGTCTGTTTGTCCTTATATCTGAAGTGAGTCTCTGGTAGGCAGCATATAGATGTATCTTGTTTTTGTTGGGTTTTTTTTGGTGAGGAAGATTAGCCCTGAGCTAACATCTGTTACCAATCCTCCTCTTTTTGCTGATTGGTGCTAGGCTAACATCTGTGCCCATCTTCCTCTACTTTATATGTGGGACACCTGCCACAGCATAGCTTGATAAGCAGTATGTAGGTCCATGCCCAGGATCCGAACCTGCGAACCCCAGGCCACTGAAGCGGAGCATGCGAACTTAACCACTACGCCACTGGGCCAGCCCCTCTGTCTTGTTTTTTTGTTTGTGAGGAAGATTAGCCCTTGGCTAACATCTGCTGCCAATACTCCTCTTTTTGCTGAGGAAGACTGGCCCTGAGCTAACATCTGTGCCCATCTTCCTCTACTTTATGTGGGACGCCTGCCACAATATGGCTTGATGAGCAGTGCATAGGTCTGTGCCCAGGATCCAAACCTGCAAACCCCAGGCCGCGGCAGTGGAGCACATGAACTTAACCACTACACCACCAGGCTGGCCCCTATGTCTTGTTTTTTTATTCAGCCACTCTATCTTTTGATTGGAGAATTTAGTCTATTTAAAGTAATTATTAAGTATGTGCTTATTGCCATTTTTGTTCATGGTTTTCTGGCTGTTTTGTTGTTCCTTTCTGTTCCTTCTGCCAAAGTCTCTGTTTTTAAAGAAACAGAATTTCAGTAGAATCCTATATATCTTATAGTATCCAAATTAGTTAATTTACATTTCATTGATTGTCCAGGAGTCTATTTATCTATTTGTCCACTGTCTTGATCAAAAAAAGAAAAAGATCTCACAGCATATATATGTATGAAGAACCAAGACAGAAACTACTTGAAAAAATTATATGCTCTGAAAACAGCAGCTGATATGCAAGGTGTAAGAATGGAGGACAGGGATATAAGAGAAGGCAAATGGCAGGACCAGGATCAGAGTACAAAATTAGGTATGAAAAGCAACTTAATCTGAGATGGGAGAGGATCATGCTACACACTTTGTCATTTATTTTACTGCTATAATCTATACTGTAATTTTGCTTTAGAGAGCAAAGTAACAGATTTTGAATGTAACTGCACAAATCATCCTACTATAGTCTCATCTCCCACTGTGCTTTCTCCACTCTGTCTTCCAGCCACTCTGGCCTTTCAGTTCCTCAGACTTGTCATGCTCCCTCCTGCAACAGAGCCTTTGCACATCTCTTCCCTCACCTCTTTGCTGAGTTTGTCTCTACTTATCCTTTGGATCTCAGCATCACTTCCTCTGAGAAGCCTTCCCTGTGACCCCAATATAAATCAGATTCCTTTGTTGTATGCTCATTCAGAACTGGGTTCCTTTCCTTCAGAGCGACACTTCACTCTGTTGTGATGCACTCAGTTGTGAGGTGACTGGACTGTCCCTCTCCCCTACGGCACTATAAGCTCCATGAGGTGAGGGCTGAGCCTGGTTTTGCTCACCATGCTATTCTTAGCACCTAACACAGCACACCTAACACATATCTCAACAAATATTCACTGAACAAATGAAAGTGCCAAACTCAGAAATGGTTTAGAAAGGACTCAGTGAATAACAGGGTGTTCTATTTGGTAGATACTTTTGGGGGTGAGAGGGGAGATGCATTTCTGCCTTCTGCTTGGCAATCACACTTACCTGGGGCTTCCGTGTGGCCTGTGGCTCAATCATGATGTTGATAAGAGAAGGTTTAGTTGTGTCTGCCAAGCTCTGCCTCAGGGATTTTTGGAGTTCTTCCGGTGTTTGTACAAAATACCCTTTGCCTCCAAACGCAGTCATGACCTGCTCATAATGTAAGTTTGGCAGAAGACAGTATGGAGGGGCCCTGAAAAAGAAGGTCAAAAGTCAATAGAAAAAAAGTCATTCTCTGAAATAATTTGTGGAAAATTTTAGGTTGAACTGAAAGGCATACTTTTATGTCCAACACTTAGACTGAGATGCAAGTACACTAAACTTTCCATTTATTTTTTTATTGTCTATATAGCAACGTCCAATAGAACCTTTTGGAATGATGGAAATATTTTATATCTGTGTTATCCAGTATAGTAGGCACAAGCAATCTGTTACTGTGAGCACTTAAAATGTGACTAGTTAAAATGAGGAAATGAATTTTTAACTTAAATAGCCACATGTGGCCAGTGGCTGCTATACTGGACAGTGCAGTCTACACCATCAACTATTATGAATCCAAAAGAAAAAATAAATGGTCACCACAAAAAAGAAATAAATAACAACAAAACAACCAATGAAGTCAGTGAGGCATAAGCAAACACACCCACACCCTGCTCCACTCCCAGGCTGACTCACAAATCCACATCTCTCTTATACGCCATGGCCACCTACAACACTGTCTCAGTTTGGCTCTGCCACCAGATGATCAAGATTTAGCTAAGTGGTAAAAGGAGCGAAGACCTCTGGATCATAAAAATATGTAAACATCCATATTTCTACATGGTGTAGCAGGAATAGTAAGACTGGGAGCATTTTGCAATAAGCCCTTCCATTAACGATGCTTCGACTCAAACTCATTCATCCTCGTCAGTGGCTCCCTGGGTATAAACTGTTTATTGAAGTACCCAATTATGGGTAGTTATGCAATGAGAAACCATGCAGACAGGGTTCCTGCCCTTTAGAGGGGCTGACAATCTAAACAAGCAATACTCACACCACGAGCACATTCCAATACAACAGACTTTTTAAAGAGAGATTAAAAGACAAGAAAGTAAATATACATTGTTCTGGGTTACTTACACTGCAGTGGCATCTCCAAATTTTACCATTTCCTTCCAAGTATCTTTATCTAAACCTTGGTAAATTCCATTATTATTCACCACCAAAAGTACAATTGGCAAGTTGTACCTAAAATTGAGAGCGAAATATAAAGGAAATCTAAATCTAAAGCAATTTCTTTTCTTTGGGCTGAAATTTTAACTTAAAATTGGATAGTTTTCCATATGCTTTTTTTGTAATATTAGGGTAAGACTTAAAATTAAGCATTTGTTATCCTAATAAGAACATCAAATCATTAACAGAAACATCATGGAGTAGTAGAAAGAATGCCAGATTGGGGGGTGGTAGACCTGGTTCTACAACTATACAGCTGTGCACCTCAGGCAAATCACTGAGCTTTTCTAAACCTTGGCTTTCATAGATCCAGGTGTTAATAAGAATGACACCTTCCACACTTAATAACCTCTAAAGCATCACTTCTAGTGCTCACAAGTACTGTTTGAAAAGTATCTATTTATTGAACTCCTCATAGACAACCGGCACTGGCGAGATGCTGTGGGGGCACACAAGTGACTAGCATACATTCTCTCCTCTCAAACCACTTCACCCAGAATTAGAAAAACATTACATGGTGTAATAACTAGAGAAAAAGAGAGTATTTAACAATGTGCTAAACAGTATGATAAAGACAAAAATCAGGCTGATTAAACTGCACCAATGATTGACAAAAGAATCTGGGCTTTATTTTCTACAGATATAATTTCTGAGACCAGGTTTAAAAAGAAATCTAAACTGCAGACTGTTAAGTAACAGGATGGTGGTAACTACCTGCTCTCCATGCTCAAAGGGAATCATTACTCTCTAGAAGGTCGACTTCTCCATAAATCATCTTTTTGGTGCATACCAGTTGGTTGTCTATACAGACACTCTGATCTTTCCCTCTGATCTTGAAAGTTTTATATGCCAAGGCTTTGAAATCTCCAAAACATGATTTACAAAAGTCCTAATAAGAGCCCTGGCTAAGAACAGAATGGTTTTACTAGAGTTTAAATAACTGGAGAGAAAAACTCCCCCTACTTCTATAGTAGGAGCTATAACCCATGTGTTTCTCCATGAATGCTCATAATTATAAACACAATCTGAATAGCTCACATTCACCTTGAGCTTTACCTAGATTATCTCATTTGTTCCTCACAACCATCCTCTGAGGTAGGAGCTATTACTTTATCCCTATTTTAGAGGAGACTGAAGCTTGGTTAAGTGACTTAACCCAAGTCACATGGCTCTGACGTGGTCTAGCCAGTATTTAAATCCAGGCCATCTGACCCAGAGGCAGTGCTCCTACCCACCAAGCTCTGCTGTCTCCCCACAGAAAACAAGCTTTTCTCAGACCAGAACTTTTTTTCAGTGACCTCAAAACCACTCCCCACAGTTTTGCAAGTTTTTGGCATGCAGTAAAGAGGTCATGAACACGTTATCCTGGATGAGAAAGACCCTGCAGTTATTTATTTAGTATTCTCAGGACGCAGCACAGCACTATGCACAGGGCCCTTGGCACATGATGAATGCCTGGTAAGTATTAACAAATACTTAGGCTAGTGGGTCTTGTGTATAATTTTTCACATTTTGGAGAAAGAAATGCTCTGATTCAGGACGCTGTTTTACCTGCAGATGGTTTCCACTTCCATGCCAGAAAACCCAAATGCACTGTCTCCTTCCACACAGATGACCCGCTGTTCTGGGTTTCTATCTTTAGCCACTAGAGCAGCTGCAATGGCAAATCCCAAACCGACTCCCATTGTTCCAAAAGTACCAGCATCCAGCCTGTCGGGGAACAAAGCTAAAATGAAACCCTCTGAAGCATGTCATAAATCTAGTCATATTCACATGGTTCACGGAAAAATAAAAACATTCTCTTTCTTTAATATGAAGTTTTGGACTGTGAGGAACTAATTTGTCAAGGGTAAGCAGAATGAGAGGAAAAAGTCACTCGTGATTGCCTGGAAGACTGTGACTATATCCTTAGAACAATGACTATACAAATTATCACATGATCTCAACGACATGTCAAGCATAAAAACTCTACAAAACCTCACCTAAGAATAGCTTTCCATGAATATGTCCTTAAACACTGAATAGGTACAATTCTCAAATGTTTTATTAGTCTGCATTATTGTAATTTCAAATTTAACACATTATAATTTCTTTTTTAGAAGCCTTACCTGTGACGAGGAAGGTAGTTTTGAAGCACAGTGCGTCCAATATCCATAGTATTTGCTCCTTCACTTACCACAAAACAGTCTCTGGGTAGTTGTTCTTGAACATGGTAGAATACTGTATAATAATTCATAGGCAAGGATTTTTTGGAAGCTAATTCCTAAAATATTAGAAGGAAATATAATCAAATTAGATGAGACACGATGAAAATAAACAGTGCCAAAAAGCTACTGCCAAACTTATTTGGAAATAGTTAGGCAACAACTATAAACTGCAAGGTTCCCAAATGGCCACCAAATGGCCACTCTGAGAAGTTAACTGATCTGTGAATAGTCCTGGGGGACATGCTAAGAAAAATAGGTTCTGCAGTCTCAGTTTGGGACACAATCAAATAAGCCAGGGAATGTCCTTCTTCCTGGAGATCCACAATGCACAATAGCATATTAAAGACTGAGAAGTCCTATAGTAAAGACAGTTGGAAACACTAGGTTAAACAAAACTAAACAGTCTTATTTGAGCACTTTGAGGAAAACACTGCCTTAGAAAAAGGAAAATTTTTTATACTAGAATATTTTCATCTGACCTATGGCCCTAAGCTTAAAATAAAGTCAGAATTTTAGAAAAGCTGGTTCTTCCCGCATGCACTGGAGAATAAAGCAAATATGCTTCATTCTCTATTCCAAAGAATCTCTGAATGGAGGAAAAAACAGCAAGGTAAATGCCTTTCTCTAGCCACCTGCCTTTCAGAGCTGAGAGAAAGCCATGTGGGGCTTCAGCAGCAACAGTCCCATCTGGTCCCAGCACTGTCTGTTCACCTGTGCTACTCTGATCCATTGGAGATTATACCCAAGATGGATGAGGGACCCTCTTATACTCCTGTATCAGAGAAGAGAGGCAAGTTCCTTCCATCTTAAACTAAGGTGATTCCTAGGGAAAAGAAGGGATTAATCACGACACCATTCAGGAAATAGACTTGAGAGTGGCTCTTGAAAGGAGAAAAGAGTCACTGATTGAAATTCCAATGAAAGATAGAATCATGTATAATCAATTCTGCTTGTTTTGAAAATGCAAATTTATTCCAAGACAACTGATATAGTAGGGAACAATAAGGGCATAACTCGAACTTCATATTTGCTTATGCATGATTCCATCAGTGAGAAATACTACATGAACACAGAAAACTGCACCCAGCTGAACCAAGATGCATAGGAATACACAAAATTGAAAAAAATTCAGGAACAATCTCTCTCACAATCAAAGAGAAAACACTGTCTATATACGAAGATTTTTAAACAGAAATCACCAAATCCTGCAGAAGTGGCTCATTTTAGTGCTCATAGTGGATGGTTTGGTGGTTTCACATATTACAACAATTTCCAAAGCCTTCAGCTATCAAGCAAAACCATGAGTGCAGATGAGGAAGTCACAAAAGAATTTCCAGTGGTGATACAAAAGTTAATTGAAAAAGAAGGCTATAAATGTTCTAACCAAAAAATAAATAAATAAATGTGAGGTGATGCATGTGTTAATTAACTAGATGGGGGGAATCTTTTCACAATGCATATGTGTATCAAATCACCACGATGTACTGTTAAATATCTTATAATCTTATATGTCAATTATACCTCAATAAAGCTGAAAAAAAAGAAAAAGAAGACTATACATTAGATCACATTTTCAATTTTGATGAAACACCTACATATTATAAATGCATGCCTTGAAGGACTTACACCTTAAAGGTAAAAAAACATGCCCCAGGACGTAGAGTTCCAAATGATCTCTTAAGTGTGACTTGGTGCCAAGGTCAAACTGACGACATGCATTCACACCCAGACACATAGGCTCTGACAACCTTCTGTCCAATGTCAGATCCTCTTTGCACCACTTTACAGTAACTCACAAGCTGTAACCCTTCCAACACCCACTTCCACAAGAAGCTTCGGGTCTTTTTCAAGGTAAAGTGCCATATTTATTATTATTATATATATATTTCTTAATCATTTAACATGTGTAAAACTTTGCCACCAGTTTTATTAGGTTCCTCTCTTAATGTTTCACAAAGTTTTTGAGAGTTGTGCCGCTAAACCCTTTTTCTCATGAGCCCTGTGGTTTTCACTGCATGATTTTGCATGGCATGGTGATTTTTAGGAATGCATATGTCATGACAGAACTGACTGAACCATGAACCTGAAGCGTTCTTGAGTTTCAGTGGGTCCCGTATTACCTTGGATACAGCTTCATTGCTCTTCATTTTTTCTCTCAGAGCTTTCCACCACTTGCTCTCTGGAGGATACTGCCACAGTGTTTTATCAAATTGTTCTAAAAGCTAAAAAAACACAAACTTTTTCTTTCTTTTTTGAAAATAAACTTAAATCATATTAACATAATTTCTTCTTAAAGAAGACAATATTGCTATACTCCTGCCCTTCACATCACTCATACTCTGTTTTTCCTCTAGGCAGCAAACAACTGATAGATGATAAATAGGTAAGATGGAAAGCTTCTGTCTGGGTCAGTGCGGACTTCTGCCAGATGTTGGGATCTCCACAGGACAGAGTGGAAGTGCTACCTCCTCCACACCTCACAGGCAGAGGCTTTTAAGCCCTCCTCAGTCTTGGACACAGGAAAGAAAATCACCCTCCATAGACTCTTGGGGCTGCAGGAAGACCAACAGCCCCAAACACCTAGGGATTCCCATGATACAGACCAAATGCTCCAGAGTGTTTTAATATGTGATTGGGGATTGCACCCTACTACTGTATAATCATGATAACAATACCAATTTGTATCCAAAATCAAGTGATAAATGTGACTCTATTTTATCTCCTGTCACAGTGAGATGTATAAATTATGTACAAATAGTAAGAATCTGGACAAGTCACTGATTACAATTTGAAGAATTAAAAATCTCTATATATAAGTTATATTTTTCCAGTAAATAAAGCCATTTCTTGGCTGTAAGTTCAGTTCCTCTGTAAGCTGTATTATAATTTTTCAGATAGCTGAATCCTACTTAGTAAATCACTATTTGCCTATTGACTGCCTTTAAATTTTCAATCACCTTCTAAAGATGCTTGCTTAACTTACTCACTAAAAATGAGTTAAACTTACTCATTAAAAATGATCTATATACAGGGGCCGCCCGGTGGCGTAGCGGTTTCGTCCGCGCTTGGCAGCCCGGGGTTCACCGGTTCGGATCCCGGGCGCCCGCCGACGCACTGCCTGTCAGCCATGCCATGGCGGCGTCCCATATAAAGTGGAGGAAGATGGGCACGGATGTTAGCCCAGGGCCAGTCTTCCTCAGCAAAAAGAAGAGGATTAGCAACGGATGTTAGCTCAGGGCTGGTCTTCCTCACAAAAAAAAAAAAAAATGATCTATATACAAAGAGTTAGATTTAGCAAGTTCCAAAGTTATATTTAAGAATAGCTTTCCATAATAAATTTTGTTTAAAATAGATTTTAATAGACATGTCACTTTACAAGTGAATCAAGATTGTGACATTTTCAAGAATTGACTATTCCCTAAAGACCAAGCCACGTAAATTAAAACCCAGGCAAAAGCTCTTACCTGTTTAGTGACAGCATTTATGTCTCCTAGCAAAGTCACAGCAGGCCTTACATTATTCCCCAATTCTTCTGCACAGATATCAACCTAAAAAAGAGACAATGCCGAAGAACAAGCCATGTTTATTCTTAAAAATCTTTAAGAAGTCAATTAAGGCTGAATAAATGAACTGTGTATATATAACATATGATAAAGAAATTCTGGGGCGGCCAGGTGGCGCAGCGGTTTAGTTCGCGCTTTGGCAGCCCGGGGTTCACGAGTTCGGATCCCAGGTGCCGGCCAACGCACTGCTTGTCAGCCATGCTGTGGCAGCGACCCATATGAAATAGAGGAAGATGGGCACAGATGTTAGCCCAGGGCCAGTCTTCCTCAGCAAAAAGAGGAGGATTGGCAACGGATGTTAGCTCAGGGCTGGTCTTCCTCACAAAAAGAAAAGAAAGAAAAAAAAAGAAATTCTGATATTCAAGAAGTTTCTTAATAAAAGTAAAAATCCATACAACCTTATGAGTATCATAGCTAGTACAGAAACCTCATCATCGTCTCATTTCAAAATCCACTCTGTAGAATTTTGGTATTTTTCCATTACACCCACAGGTATGCATCTGACTTGATCAATTATAATTTTGAATCTAATCAATAATAAAGATCTACTTAATCACACTGGAATTCCTACTGAGAGCAGGAGTTCTCAAATTTGAACTATCAGAATCACCTGATAGGCTTGTTAAACTGTAGCTTGCAAGAGTCCATCTCAGAATTTCTGATCTGAATAGGTCTGAGGTGGGGACTGAAAATGTGCATTTCTAACATGTTTCCCAGGTGGTGCTGATGCTGCTGGTCCAGGGACCTAGGATTAGAGAAGTACTCCTAGGGCATGGCACGATTACTTCCCATTTACTCAGAAGCTCCATTTCTGAATGGCTATGGGCAAGTGAAAATAGACTGTGTAAGAAGTAATTTAGCCACCCCAAAGGGGATGTACTTTATTTTGTAATCAAGAGGTGGCAGCATCTTCCAGGTACAACCCAGGTCTTGCTTGTTTGTGGTTTTAGTTCTCAATGGCCCCAGGTGGAAAGGGACCATTAGAAGCTGACTTATAAAGAAGTAAAAGGTAAATAGGGAGAAGATAGCAATTGTAGCTGGGTCATCAAATACCATACACAATCTGTGTAGGATGAACAGGTTTGCATGCCACTATGTAGGCAGTACTTGCCATACCAGTAAGAAAACTGGCTTATAAAGAGGGTCACAATGATACAAGAGTCATCAAGGGGAGATCAGAGTATATTCCAAACACTCTGTTTAATGACAGAGGTAAAAGTAGCACTGTTTAAAGATTTCCAACCAAAAGGTGTTTGAAAGTTTTGGCATCTAAAAGAACAACTGAGTCTCTAACAATACTGAATGTTTTGTTCTAATTTACCAGCCTACTTAAAACTCTTTTGTCTACCTTTAAATATACTTGAACTATGAAGAGGCAAATTATGCTTTTCAAACTATTTAAAACTTGATTTTGAAAGATTTTCTGGTTAGAAGTGGTACATTATGTTTCACAGGCTTGAAAAGGCAGCTTCCTCTGTCTCCTGTAATTACATTAGACAATTTGTAAAATTCTACTTTTGTAAAAAGAGAAATGGTTCTTTACAAAAGCCAAGAAGAAAGCAGAGCTGATAATGGCTGAGAGGGAGAACAATAAACTACAGATAGCTCTGATTTTAAATCTCTCCTCTCTGAGTACCTGGATAAACTTCACATCTGGCTGATATCTTGGAGGCAGTCCAAAATGCAAAATCCAATTTAATCTGGCACCAAATAACACAATTACATCAGCAAACTGCAAAGCCCTATTAAAAAGAAAAATCTGATATAACACAAAAGGTATATCTATATTTCTTATTTGAATTATTCTAAAATTAATTTCTAAAGTATTTAGAAAAGTCTAAATAATTTAGAGCTTACATTAGTCTTCAGAATCAGCTTCTGATTCATATACGTTATTGGTCCTGTGGGAACCAATTTAACAGAGACAAAAACTGCACTTAGAAGGATAGATTTGCTTACTGATGCTCTAATACCCTTGAAATTGTTGACTCAGTTGTTTACAGCCCCTTGTAATCTTTTTTACACTATTAACGTCATTAATATTACCTTCTTAAAATTCAGTTGGAACAAAGATAAACTTCAGCTCAACCCAAGTTCAAGTATATAAAAAAGAAAAACCTCGGTAGTGTAAGAATTAATTTGGTTACTATACAATGTACACTAATATGAAAAAAAGTAAAGGTGTAATCTATACGTTTACAGATTAAGGTATAATCTATTAAGATAGCACTAAATGAGCAAATATTACATTTTAAAAACCATCAAAATTAATTTTAGTGCATGCATGAGAATATGAAAACACCAAATGCATCATGGTGGTAAACTGTGGAGAGGGAGGGAGGGAATAAGACGAGGAAAGATACGCAGAGGACTACAAATGAATCTGTAATTTTTTTGTTTCTTAAAAAATTAAAGAACCCTAAATAATGTATTACTTAATATTACACTATATTTGATAAAGTTGAGTGGTGGTTACATAAGTGTTCATTAAATTATTCTCTCTTCTTGTTTGTATATTTAGAATATTTCATAATAAAGAAATTTCAAGAAATTAAAAGAAAAAAATGTATAGTTTATCAAACTGTGTGTTTTAAAAACCTAAAAAGAAGAGACTTCTAGTGCCAGCCAGGATTGGGTAAGCCCACAGCAGTCTGGCTCTCTGACTGATTACAACGGAAAACTCTCAATAAAATAGAAAAAGCCACTACCTGAGGATTCTGAAAAGTAAACCACAGTAGGTGGAGTGAGGAGGGGAGTCAAAGAAGTGACACACACAGGAGGTGAGTTTACAAGGTTTTTTCCCCCTCCTTTATATCCTGGCTTTGGCTCAGGGCAGCCCTGGTTGTAGAACTGGAGGACAGCAAAAACGTGGAGAGAAACCCTGTCTTTTTGGCTGGAGGATCAGGAAAAGGGGCCCCTGCAAGTCAGAGAGCATGGGGGGAAAAAGCTCAGATTCTTTTCTTTTTCTCTCTCCCAGCCATGCTCTGAGGACAGCCCTGCTGCACAGCTGCATTGTGGCAGCTCCCAAGCAGGCAAAATTCCAAGAGAAACTTCATTTTTCAGGCAAGAGGAATTGAGAAAAGGAGCCTCTGTAGTCTGAAAAGTATGGGGGCAATACCCCTTATTTTTATCTTTCTTTTTTTTCTGCCATTTTGCCTCAAAGGCAGCCCTAGTTGTGTGGTACTATAAGGCAGCAGCAAGGGCCAGGAAAAGGGACTCCTGGAAATCAGGGAGAGTAGGGTACTAGAGAGAAGAGAAAATAAATCCCTAATTCTGGATATGAACCACCACATGTCTAGGGCTCACCCCTGGGCTGTGCATGTGTGGGCAGACCCAAAGGAGCACAGCAAAGGCTCTGAAACTGAACTGACCCTGGAACGACTACTGCCCATAGTAAGACAGAACCTACATTACGAACCTAACCAGGCTAATTGCTTGCTAAAACAAACAAAAAAACCAACATTCTACAGAAGATTTGAAATGATCTAGAATCTCAGAACACAATATTTAAAAATCTAGCATACAATCCAAAATTAGTCAGTACACAAAGAACCAGAAAAATGTGACCAATTCTCATAAGAAAAAGATAATGAATAGCTGCCAATTCTGTGATGACCCAGATGTTGGAATTAGTAAACAAAGACTTTAAAGCAGTTATTATAACTACTCTCCATAAGGTAAACAAAAATACTCTTGAAATAAATGAGAAAATAGAACTTCTCAGAAGAGAAATAAAAAATATAAGAGACAAAAGGATTGAAAAGAATTGAACAGATATTCAGGGACCTGTGGGACAATATCAAAATGTTTAACATTTGTGTTATCCCAGGAAAGGAGAAAGAGATTGATGTAGAAAAAAATATTTAAAGAAATAATGTCCAAAAACTTTCCAAAGTTGGTGAAAGACATAAATTTACAGATTCAAGAAGATTAGAGAACTCCAAACAGGATAAACTAAAAGAAAACCATGTCCAGACATATCATAATCAAAACACTGAAAATCAAAGATAAAGAAAATCTTGAAAGCAGTCACAGAAAAACAACATATTACATATAGGTGAACAATGACTCAAATGACTGCAGATTTCTCATTTGAAACCATGAGAATCAGAAGACAGTGGCCAACATCTTTAAAGTACTAAAAAATCTAAAAAGAAACAGGTATGCTTAAAATGACATGATTCTTTCAGAACTAGATTCATTAAAGTCACAAAATAATTTAAATTAGCCTAAAATCTGCCAAGTCATTGTATTTAAAATCTGGAATGCCACACACCTGGATCTGGCAGCACCTACACAGTTTGGATGGTTGTCAGGGATAACACCCTTTCCCATGGGGGTGGGCAAAAAAGGCAATTTACATTGCTCCACCAATTTCCTGATACCCTCTTCTGCATGGGCATAAGCAGCACCTACAAGAAATGCAAATGTATTAGACAAGTCAGTAAGCTCCAGGCACTATGACCCTTAAAATAGTTGATGTGAAATTGCTTTTAGAATTTCGCAACTATTCTCCTGCTTATACAGGGTTTAAAAGCAAAATAAACTGTGATTATAGTTTTTATCTTTGGTATTTTAAAATTACATAAGCAACAGTTCTAATCCCTGCCCCCCAAACAATATTCCCAATTATTCTGAAGGATGTCTACCCCAAAACAAAGTTGGATCTTGCACCTCTTGCTGCTCTCATGTGCCCATCCTACGTTACTGTTCTACTGAATTACTACTCACAATTCTCTGAACACACTCTCTTCACTGGTAGGCCCAGGTGGGCAAGGAAGGACTTTGCCTTGACAGAGAAAAGCCCTTCTTAACCTCACATGTTGATCCCCACCACCAGCTAATCTAGTCTAGGCATGGAAATTCTAAAAAGGGGCATAAGTTTCTAAAGCTCTGTAGATCTCTTCATAGGCTCTACAATTTTGTGGTTCCAACAGGGCTCACGTATCATTTGTTTCTACAGTTGTGTGACTGCAAAATAACCACATGCCCTATGCCCTAGATGACAATGAAAACAACTCATTGTTTGAATATAGGGATGATTTACTTTCTAATATCACCAAGGCCACTATATTTCTTTTTAGCTATTTAATTTTATACTCTTTCAAGGTTAGTAGAATATCACTCCATATTTGGAACTTATAATTCTCTGTTGAATCCCAGGATACAGCATAGTGTACGTCCAGATTCAATAAAATGCTCCCCCTCAGAAAAACTACCTTAGGATCTTTTCTCATACACATAGGATGAAAAACAGTTCCTTTTTTTCATCCAGAAAGTTTCCTTGTATTCTCCTTCTTGCCTCAATATCTTTGCCCACTTGGTTCTCTCTTCCTGGATCGCCCTTGTTCTCTTCGTTCACTTGGTGACCTATCATCCATTTTTTCAAGGTGTAGCCACAATGTCATCTCTTCTGGACAGTCTTTCCACACCATCTCTATAGCAAATTGTTGCTGCTTCCCTTGTGAATCCACCCCACGTCTCTATACACAAAACTTGAGTATACTGTACTTATTTGTTACCAGGTCTATCTCCCTATAGGTAGGAACCATTATTTCTCTGTACACCTCACAGATATTTTCTATAATCCCTTCCTTATCATAAACACTCATCAAATGCTGGTTAAAGGAAGAATGAAAATTAGCATCCACTGAACTCTTTCAAGTTCTTTTGTTATTTAATTATAACCATACTGTTGAGGTAGTTGATAACCTCTATTTGAGTCTGAGGTAACAGAGTCAAAGCAGTTGTTCGCCAATATCACAAAGCTAATAATACATTATACAGCTGCATTCAACTCAGCTCTGCCGTCAATTTTTTTCTGTTGTCCACCATTTTCATTAAAACTATTTTTAGTTTCTATGTAGATAGTTCCTAAGTAGTTGATAATTGACTTAGCATGGTCATAGGTGATTCACAGCCCCTCAGTTCTAGAACTCATAACGACTACTATAATAAACTGCTGAATTTGATACAATACCTTGGGAGAAAGCAATTTGACAATATGTAGGAAAAGCCTTAAAATATGAATACTTTTTAACTTAGTTTTCTTTCTGGGGATCTATCTTATAGTCTAAATATAGAGAAAGCTTTAAGTACAAACATGTTTGTCACAGGTATTCTAAACAAACAAACAAAACTGGCAAAGATTTAAATATTCACCAGCAAAGTGTTAGTATATACATGAATAGATATTAAAATTTATATTTAGGAAAAAATTTAAGACCATGAAAATATGTTGGTATAATGTTAAGTGAATTAAGCAGAATATAAAACTGTCTGTATAGTAATGATCACAATATATAAAATATACATGCAAAAAGGATTAGAAAAGTATTACATGTTAAAAATGGTTATCTTTGGATGAAGGGTTTTCTTCTTTCTAATCTTATGAACTTTCCAAAATTTGTTATAATGGTCACATATTACTTTTATAATGGAAAAAATACATTTTACTCATAAGACCAAAGAAATGTAATTGGTGATATTCCCTTAAAAAGGCAAGATCTCTGGGCATTCTAGAATAATTCTATGATTTCAAAACTAATAAATAATGCTAAATGGATGAAGAGAACTCTTATTCCAATTTCAAACATTAGAGCAGATGTTAATAAATAATGAAGAGAATTCCTAAACAGAATCAGCATTCTTTCAAAAGCCTAGCAAGATTTAGAGTTCCATTCAACACTACCTTTCCCGATGATGAGAAGGGGCTGTTTGGCATTCCTTATAACAGATGCTGCCATACATACAGCAGAGGTTTCTGCCATACTAACAGGAGGGGGCATGCAGCACTCCATGTACCTGGAAATAAAGAGTTTTATTAGTTAAAAGAGGCCACCTTTAAAATTTTTTATTGTGAAAATATCAAATATATAAAAAAGTAGGAAAAAATGGTACAATGAACTCCATATACCCACCATACAAATTCAACAACTTATATCATTTTACCACACTTGCTTCACACATACACATGCAAACATGCATATGATTTTTTTTTCCTGAACCCTTTTAAAGTAAACTACAGGCATCAAGACTTAAAAACTTCCCCATGGAGCATTAAAAGATAAAGCCTTTCTCCTATATAACCATAATATCCTTATCACATTAAGTCAATGAACAGTTATTCCCTAACATCATCTAACAGCAAAATGAGTAATTCATTGACAGGAAATTTGAGTTAACGGCTTTGCACTGTAGTAGTGGTTGTTGTAGTGATACAAAAAAACATACTAAAAGCTAATATTTAACATCTACTATGTGCTGTTTATTCTCACTTAATTTTCAAAACAATGAGGTCAGGTATTACCATTATCTCCATGACAACATTGGGAAAAAAAAATTCAAAAAGTAAGTAACTTGCCAGGACCCCCAAATGGCATGTGGCAAAGACTAGATTGAACCAGGTCATTCTGTCTCCAAAGGCATGCTTTTAACTACCTAACTATATTTCTACTCACTAGGTAAGTCAATATTTTAGTACAACAATATGCGTTAGTAAAAGAAACATTAAAACTGTCATAGTTAAGTATTTCTGGACACCAAGTTCTCAGTGTTTTATTTCATTTATTCTAATTAATAAACATTATACTGTACAAAACTTGAGGATATAATACAAAAAAACGATCTTCAAATCTTCACAAAAATTTTTAAAAAGGCTTACAGAGTTAACTTACCTGAAGCTTCTCTCTCCCAACAATATTATTTTGATTATCATGTACAGGTACTATGCAGAATAGATGTCCTTTTTATCTGACTCTCCCCAATAGACACTGCTCCTTGGTATACAGAGTGTACAGAAACGCCCCCTGTCTCTTTGTAGTCACTAGAGTACCATTCGGTCCACAACAGCAGGAAGGTACTAAATGGTACCGAGGGTGATGCATTAATCCAAGTACCCATCCTTACCAGGGGTGACTTTGATACCAGTGAAAAATGTTTCATGTACTTACTGTTCACTCAGTGTTTATTTAAGGAATAAGTGAACTTGGCAAATCATAGTAACATCTGGTGTTGCAATATTTTTAAATCAGAGACAGACTAAAATTTTTAATGCTGAGTTCTAATAATTTTTCAACTGCCACCTCATCTTTTGGTTTTCACTATGAAGACTAAATAACCACACTACATTAATGAGGATGTATTATTTATGGTTACTGGAAGAATAATTTCAATGAGGAGTTCAGGAAGCTCTAAGTATTTGAATTAGTAATTAAACGCAAAAATAATTACTAAATTATACCACTTTAATTAAGAGAATTAAGCCCTTTGGCTAGGATTCATTTTAATTACTAAATCATCAAAAGACAAATGAAGAGTAACTTATAAGTTGCCAGGTAAATTCTTTTTAAAAAGTAAGCATTATAACACAATTAAGAAAGAACTCCAATATAACTATTACTCACTTTATAGAAGTCACATTTGCCTGGAGGTTCACAAAATCTGCAGGTATGTCAACATAGCAAGCACCTGGACGACCATAAATACTGCTTCTCACTGCCTAAATTTATTACAAATAGAAGAAAATATTTTAAAAATCTCAATCCTTATTATCATATTCCCTTAAAAAATAACTTAAAATTATGAAATGAACACTATTTAAATTTTTGTGGACATCCTTTGTGGGAGAAATAATTTTTATTAAAATTGAAATGCTCTCTATTAATTCTATATATTTTTAAAGATATCTTTGTTTAAAAGGGGAGAGATAAGAAAGAAAATATTCATTTAGGGCTTTAAAATTCATATTCTGTTACTCTTTAGCCTTAGAAATTATTCACTAGGCTCTGCCTGACAAGTCTTTATAACATGTACTTTCACAGCTTCCTAATCCTAATGATTTGGCAAAGTTCAGAAACTTTGTGTCAAATGGTTTCTATAACACATGCTTCTGAAACAACTCAAATGTAACTCACATATAAATGTTGGTTAACTAAGATTAATTTATAATATGCTGTTTAATCAACTAAGAGGTGGTCTTATATGCATTAGTACTAATTTTCAAAAATAATCTTTTACAAAAGCATAAGAGAAAGAGCACCCAGGGTTTCATTATATCTTTCCTTTTACTTTTCTATAATTAAAAAAAAATTTTTTAACTAAAGTACAGGAGAAACTTTTTTTCAAAAATAACTTATCTCTTTCTATAATTAAATATAATTGCAATGAAAATTAAAATGTAAATAGCTCTTTAACAATATGATATTTAACTGCCTGAACATATTCCTAATTGTTACTCACTCTATTGAGAATAAAAATAACATAGGTATGAGCAACTGAGAAAAATCAGTTGACTTGAAGGGCTTGTAATTAAATATTGTACCTTTTCGATAATAGAGGGAATAGCTTCTATGCTGCTTGGCCGTGCAGAGAACTTGCTATATAATCTACAAGCTTCAACCTATATGTGTAAAAGAAAACCACTTCAGCTCACAGATCATATTACTCTTCTGAAGAAAGACAAAATGATAAGTCATTACTTTCTATGTTTAGAGGAAAGATGGAGAAAATGCATTACCTGGACTGTTTCTTAAAAGCCTCTATAAATCACAAATTTCTACCTCAGTATGATTCAGGAAGCAAATCAAAATAAGACACAATTTTCATTTCTCAGATTGGCAAAAATGAAAAAATTAGATAACATTCAGCATCTATCACAACACTGGAAAACAGGCACTCTCATAAACTGCTGGTGAGAGTATAAATGGAAAGGAAGTTGACAATTAAAAATTAAATGAGGATATCCCTGGACCCAGAAATTCCACAGCCAGGAATACACAACATCATCTCTTACATCTTGTTACAATAATAATCTATACTTACATTTCTGCCAGTTTTCCTGTTATATATTTTGTTGCTGTGCTGTTTGGGTTATGTAAATTCAGTAGTGTTAATTTTTCACTGTTTAATGTACTTTGAAGCATTATGTAGAAACTATTTCTCTTGATATCTTTGGTATGAACTCTATGAACAATTGGTATTATTAGTCCCAAAGGAATGGGGGACACAGTTGGTAGTCTCACTTGCACAAGCATAACAGAATTAAGATTACCCACTAATTTTAAATCTGTTCATGGTCATGTCATTTACTTTGAAGTATTCCCACAGAAACAGATATTTGGATTTTAAATAGAATCTGTGATCTTTCTCTTCAAATTTTTAATTTCATCTAATAAACTATTCTACCATTTTCCTTTTCAGGAAAAAATATTTGTCATGGACATTATCCTCTGCTTTCCTTTTAAAACTATAAAGTTTTTGTAGTAACTTTAATTTTCCTTTTAAAAAATAATTTATCTTCTCGACTTATTTTTCAAATATATCAGCATCTTTTAAATAACTCCTATTCTCTACCATTAACTAAATATAACTTCAATTCCTTTTTAAGAGTATAAAAATATAACTTTTTCATTAACCTATACCAAGATCTAGTATTTTATATTAATTCTATGTTTATATTTTGAATTTCTCACAATGATTTCTGATTTAACAAAAGACTTTGCCTAATGGTTTTAACTTTGCTCATAACTTTGTGCTACAAATATATTCATATTTAAGTGTGAATCATTCACTCTCACCTATGTGCTTTCTAATAACTATTCTTAAAACCATAGCATTTTGTTGACAAATTCTTTCCAGTTTTTAAAAATTTTTAAATACTTTCCTTCAGCCTTCAAAAATAAAAATGAACTTGTCCAGAGTCTACTGATAGTCATTTGAGTAGGATTTTTACTCTCAACTTTTTACTTTTCCATAGTCTGAGAGGCATAGTCCCAAACCATTTTTATTCCTGCATTTTCTCGACTCTTTGAAGAACTTACTTTCAGAGTTTAAAAGCCTGTCAAAAAGGTGTATTTCTTGGAAAATTGCTCCTACATTTTCTTAATATCCACACTGAGATTGTCTTGTAGTTGAAGAAAATTACCTTTAAGTTACCTCAGGCACCTCTATTTTACTTTCTTTATTTAGCAGCCAGGAGTTTTAATTTCTTCTCCATAAATCTTTATAGTGTGTGATTACGCTACTAAACTCCAGAGGAAAAATCTTAGTGTTGGGTACCTGAGGAAACTCCTGGAAGGCTCCCATTGTTTCTTGACTTCTTTCAGAGGAACCACCAATCACAATCAAGGGCCTGAAACATTCATTTTTCAAAGGAGAATTTCAAATGAGATCGACATATAAAGTACTCAGCAGAGTGCCCAATGAATAATAAACTGAATAAATGTTAAAAGAACGAATTATATTTTCCCTTAAAAACTGTAGATTTATAAAGATTTAGGAAACAACCTGATGTGGAGAACCTTTCTTCAATTTCAGAAAAATCTAAAATTTATAGTAAATGTTTTTCCTCCATGCTCCTCTCTTCCCCGTCCCTTTTAGAGGCTGATCCTAAACCTCTAGGTGTGGTGATATAAAATGAAATTTTAGGCCCTTACTACTATTCTTGGGATTAAGAGGAGGAGAAAATTTTTTCAAACTTTCCTAAGTGAGTCTATTTTGGAAATGGCAGAATGAGAGAAATTCCTCAGCAATAAAAATCTTACCCTTCAAGGAGAAAAAAAAAGCTAAAGTTACTCAAAAAATATCAGACTCTAAAGTAGATAAGAAAGAGAAAGTCTAGGAAGGAAGAAAGAAGAAAGTTTAAGAAACACATGTCAAGAAAGAAAACAATGTCCTTCCACTAGGAGGATTAAATATTTTGTGAATTAATTAAAACATAACCCCCTCTAACATGACCTTATTGGTAAAGTACCGGAGATGAATTTAAGGGCAAGATCAAAGAGTAAGTATTAAGCAGCTTATAAAGCAAACTCAATAAAAATAAGAATTTCAATTGTCTTGCTAATTATGCAAGAAGAGGTGAAGAATTAAATACATTCTTGCATACTGAGCTGGGATCTTTAAAAAATAATTCTTCACTTAAAGAGAACTATACACACATTCACATACATATATAGATACAAGTAATACATATATATATTCCAAAATGTGAACAGTGTTTATCTCTAGGTAAAGAAATTACTGATGGTTTTTCATTTTCTTCCTAAAACTCTTCTTAATTTAACTTTTTACTAAGCCATTCCCGCAAAGCACTTGATTCCAAGTCTTCCCACCCCAGATCAGTGGTTGCTCCACTAGGTAAAATCATGTACTGACATTTTTAAGAAAAAGTTTCAATAGTAACAATCTAATTACCAACAGTTCATGTTTGCATTTGCCATACCACCCAAGGCGTGGATGAGACCTGGGCCAGAAACAACAAGGCATACTCCCGGCCTAAAAGCAAAACAGAATTTATTTTATTAAAAGCAGGTCAAATGCAATACTTGATTCATATCACTTTAGGGGAAACATGGTAAACTTCTTGGACTTCAAAGGAAGGACATATAGGTCTTTACTACAATTGGTAAAACAAGTATTAGAATTTTTTTCATTAGAAAAATAAACAAAAGAAAGATTATATCAGTCTTCCTGCAAGAAATAAGGTACCTATCATCTTCCCATTGTATTTCACTAACCTCTTCATATCTTGCTCCTATTATATTTGGGCTAAATCAAGTTGACAGCATACAGAAGAAAATTTTTGACTGCTGAGTACATTTTTGTGTGAGGAAAAAAATGTTTTTTAAAAATTTCTTAACAAATAAATACTACATCAATTGATCTTTGACAGAAAGTAATTCTGAAATGCAGCATTCTGTCCAAAGTGTTTTTCATCGAACTTGAATGCTTTACCCTAGATGACTTTCTAAGCTTAAAGCACTCAAGGAAAAGGTATCTATATAATTCAGTTTGCCATCTTACATTTATAAAGTAATTTAAGAACCGCTGTTTAAGACAGTCTTTAAAAGAAATTGAAATAAAACATTGACTTTAGTTTACCTGCCTGTCAGATATCCAGCCGCGGAGGCAGCATAACAAGCCTACAAAGAAAAAACACTGGGACTTAAGCATATTGGGATCAGTGTATAATAATTTACTATTAAGTAAGAGACTAGAACTTAATGGTAAAGGAGGAATTGAAATGCTTTCCATTTTAACAAGAAATGTTCTACCTGTATATGTCAAATAATGGTTTAATATCTAATCTAGTTTTCAGTTTTTCAAGGAATTTGTCCATATTATCTAGTTTATTCATAATACCCTCTTACAGTTGCTTAAACATCTACAGGATCAATAGGAATGTTCCCTTTTTTATTCCTAATATTGGTAACTTGTGTTTTTCTCTTTTATTCTTCATCAGTATTGCTAGGGGTTTACCAAATTTATTAATCTTTTCAAAGAACCAATTTTTGGCTTTGTTGATTTTTCTCTGTTGTTCACTTGTTCTCTATTTCACTGATTTCTGCTCTTGTATTTATTATTTTACTCCTTTCATTTTGGGTCTAATTTGATTTTCTTCTAATTTAACTTCTTAAAATGTAAGCTTATTATATCTTTAAATGGTTGGAGAAAAAATCAAAAGGATATTTCATGACACATGAAAATTATGTGGAATTCAAATCTCAGGGTCCATAAAACAAAAATGTAAGCTTAAGAGTACTGTTTTTTGATCTTCTTTACTAATAGACTCATTTAAAACTATTTCCTCTAAGAACTGCTTTAGTTACAGCTTACAAGTTTGATATCTCATCTTTCCATTACCATTCAATTCAAAATATTTTCTATCTTCCACTGTGATTTCTTTTTCAACCCATTGATTAATTAGGGTCCATAGTGACGTCTCCTTTTTCATTCCTGATATTGGTAATTTGTATTTTTTCTCTTTTATTCTTGATCAGTCTACCCAAAGTTTATTGATTTTATTAATCTTTTCAAATATTTACAAACTATCAAATGTGTTATTTAATTTTCAAATGTTTTGGGATTTTCTAGTTAATCTTGTGTTATTGAATTCTAGTTTATTTCCACAGGGTCAGGCTACATATACTGTATGTTTTAAATCCTTGGAGATTTGTTGAGATTTCCTTTATGGCCTGCATATAATTAGTTTTTACTTTGAAACTGCACTTCAGCTCATAACAGGAAGAGAGGGAGGTGCTAAATTACATATAAGATAACCTGGAAAAATGCTAAATGCCCTCTCAAACAAATCCTTCTTCTTAGTCTGGGACATCATTTTTCCAGTATTATTTCTTTTCATTTTTTTAGAAATAATAATAAATTGGGTATTTTCTAACCTCCATTCAACTTTATAAGTGGTATACTGAACTTAAATAAATCCATGTTAAGAATATAAGTGTAAAAAATGAAAAATAAATTTTTATGAATCATAATCTTAACCAGCACCACTACCATATGCCCCACTAAGAACCTGCACAAAGGCTCTGTACTTCTTCTGTGTTGCTGTTCTCTATTGGCCCTTGTCTCTTTTCCCTTTCACACATAAGGCCAAATTCACAAAGGACAATAATAAGACAACTCCTAAGAAATGCAATACATAAAATAAAATATCTGCTGTACTAAGAACGCTTATTTGGACACAGGAACATTGCCCACTTATTAAAGCAGGGTAAGAAATGTTGCTGCAGATTGCAAAATATAAAACATGTAACAAAAATTACATTTCTCTGGTAACAGATGGCCAAAGCTGAAAAGGAACTGGTTTTATAATCATAAAAAATCTATTTCTCTACCAAATTACCTCCACTTATAGGCAGAACAGTGTTCATAGTACTTAAGAGAGCAGACTTGACTCAAATCCTGGCTCCCCTAATTTCTACTGTGTAATTGTGGGAAGTTACTCTGCACCTTGGCTTCCCCATATATAAAATGAGCATAATTCACAGCACTGCTGTGAGGAAGAAATCAGTTAACACAGACAAAACACTTAAAACAGTGCCTGCACACAGTAAGCTCTCCATAACAGTGAAATTCCTCACAGTATGCCTACTTCCTGGAAAACCGGTCAATATGTCTTGATTACTCTAAGGATCAGATGAAAGACAGTCAAGTCACAACCAACTACACCTTTCTCTTCAGCACAAACATGCACTTGGACGCTAAGTCCTCTTCTGCCTCTTGAATGGCTTCTCTGTTCTCACATTCTCTTTCAATCACCCTGTCATTACCCTTAGTTAAGGCACTAGCTAAGGTTTCCTTTGATTACTTCAAAGAGTCAGGTTGACTGAGTGGCATATGCACTAGGAGTGTCCTACAGGCATCTCAAACTCATCATGTCCATATCTGAACTCATTACTTTTTCCCTCCAAAGTGACTCCTCCCTCCATATTCCCAGTCTAAGTCAGTGGCACCATGATCCACTTAGTCAGTCAAGCAAGTCCAAACCTAGGAACCATCTCCAGAAGAGCCTGTCCCCTCCTTCCTAGCTAGTTAATCCCTACTCACCCTTCAAGACAGCTCAGGCATCATCTCCTCCAGGAAACCTTCTCTAAAGTCTTAGGCTGAGCTAGGTACCCTTTTCTGGACTTCCATAGCACCCTGGATATACTTCTAACACAGCACTTATCACATTATAATAAAATTGTCCGTTTGTGTCTGTCTCCACAGCAGGTTATAAGCCCCTCAAAGACAGAAACTGTGTATCATTCATCTCCATATCCAGTGCCCAACAAAGCACCTGGGACCAAGGGAGGCCTTCAGCTAAGCTTATAGGGACTGAAATAAAACTTCAAGCTGCCCTTCTGATCCATACTCTACACTACCATGAAAATCATATTTCTAAAGTACAAATCCAATTACGGCTCCCACCTATTTAGAAAAACCTTTACAGTTTCACCCAATGCTTATTGAAAAATGTTCACACTCCTTTTCCAGCTACAGATTCTCTACCACCTCTGCTGGGCATACCTATCCAGTCTCACAGCCCACCATGCCTTTAAGCTATCTGGATGAAACAGCATGAACAAACATGGCCTTTATAGGTAATCTTCTCTGAGAACCGATCACCCTTTATACATACCGTTCCTTATACATGTATCTATTCTGAATTATTATACTAGATAAATTTTTTCTGTGTCGTGCCCTCACCTTCCTAGACTGTGATCAACTCAAAGGTCAAGACTAAACCTCATTCCTTCATTATATCTCCCACGGGTTATGTAACACACAAATGAACCACAATTCCTGCTCTCCAGGAGCTCACAAGTGATGGCAGAGGAAGGGCACCACTTAAGGTCAAGGCAGCTATCTAGGCAAGAGGTGGCAAGAGCCTCAATTAGAGAGCAACAGTGGGAGTGGAAAGCAGGAAGAGTTAGCTTTAGATGGACTGATGGGATATGGCACTGCAGAAGTGGATTCTTGATCTGTTAAGCTAGCATTGCCAAGAGAAGGATGAGGCTGGGCTGACAGAGGAAGAACTGAGACTGGATTGACAAAATGTTCTATCTTCCTTTCTCCTGCTTCCCAATAAGCCTCTAAGAAAGGTGGCAGTGTGGTATGGAGGAATGAGGACTGGAGTGGGATTTAGGACACCTGGGTTCCAGTCATGGCTTTACCATTTGTGATATCCATCACTTTGCAGGGCCGCCTACTATATAACATGAGACTTGGCCTTTACCCATTCATCTCACAGGTACTCCCTGAGCACCTATCATCTGCAGGCACCACCTCGGCTGGGGATACAGATGTATCAAGAAGAAATAATATCCCTGCCTCCTGGAGCTCACAGTCTAATAGGAAAGTCAGACCAGACAATCAATACACAGAAAAACACACATAACAGATACGAGAATGAAGGACAGGGGGCCCAGATTCAGACCGAGAAACTGTCCCTTCCAATTCTGACACTCTAGACTTGGCAGAGCACAACACTGTATAGTGGTAAGAGCATAGACTCTAGACCCAGAATGCCTGGGTTCAAACCCTGGCTCCGCCAATGCCAGCTGTCACCTCAGGCACGTTACTTAACCTCTCTGTGCCTCACTTTTCTCCCGTCAACTAGGATTAACAATAGTTCTTGCCTCATAAGATTGTTGTGATTGGTATGTGTAAAGTATTGGAATACTGGTAAGCGCTGAGTGTCTACAATGAATATTTGCCATTATTATTAATCATTCCCAATAATGCATTCGGCTCCCAGCGTCCATACTTACCGCTTGCTCATTCCTCATCCCGACGTATCTAATGCCCAGCTCCTGGGTGGCAACGGCGATTTCGATCACTGGGTAGCCGACGACGCCAAACATGTACTTCACACCCTGGGGACCAAGAACAGCGAAATAAACGCCCGCCACTCCGTTCCCTCCCGGGGCGCTGAAAGGAAAACCTCATGCAAACCTCCCCCCCTCCCACTCCCACCGCGCTCCCCGTCTCCAAGACAACGTCTCGGCCCGCGTCGGCTTCCGTAGGGGCCTTTCACTCCCGGCGCGACAGTCGTACTTGCGTTTTCAGGGCCTGGGCGATGACTTTAGCACCGGACACCTGCATCTCGTCGCTGTCGCTGCGCTCTGCCAAGTTACTTTCCGACATCTTCCACCTAAACGTTCAAGGCCCTCTCGCAGTGGATAGCAAGCTGACACGGAGTCACCCGGCAAAAGAAACCCGAGGACAGCGGGGCCGCAGTTGTGGGGCCCCTCCTCTGACAGGAGGAGAGCGACCAACCGGTTTAAATAGCGAGAAGGAAGAGGCGGGCTACAACCAGTCCGCGGTCAGGGCAGAATGTAAACACACTCCTTCTCCAATCAGAGCCGGCTCCTCCATCCGCAGGGTCGAAGCGTCAGGTGGGGGCGGGACGAGCCGGAGACTGGGGCCTATGCCGAGCAGGTAAGAAGCCGAACCTCCGTAGCTTCTCGCCATACCGGACTACCGTTCCGAGCCGTTTCGGGCCGCGCGGGGCGATTGGCGCATGCGCATAGTCGGGCGGGAGGAGGGCTAGGAGCAGGGGCGGAGGGGGCGTGGCGCGGGCGCGCTCTCCCGGCCCCGCCTCCGCCCCGGCCGCTCTGGGGGTCGAGGGCAGGCCCCGTAGAGGCTGCTGGGAGCCAGGTGGGCTGGGTGGCGTGTGTCGTTGGGCGAAGTCATGTTTGGCTCGTGTTGTGCTTCCGCGTCCCTGGGTTCTAGGCTTTTACTTACACTCTTTTTGATTTATGCTTTCATAACTTTGGCTTTGCAGTCCGTGAAGTGTAGTAACACGCGTCAATTAAATCTGCAATGTACCCTTTACTTCCATATTACGATAGATGATACCGACTTCCCAAGCGAGGTAATAAGTACTTGACCAGAGCTCTTGGACCCAGACCATGCTGCACACTCCCAATCTTGTACTGTAGTCACTGTTCAGCCCTTAGGCCACATGGGATAAGGGTTTCTTGAACCTAGTTAATCTACTTACCTGTCAAGTAAAATGAACATTCCAGAAAGATGCAAAACGTTCTTTGTGTGGCTTTGAGTGGTCCTCGTGTCTCGCTGTACGCCTGGTTGGGTAAACAGTGGGGGATAGGTTGCGGAGGGACCAAGGAAAAGACCCAGAGAGGGCGAAGGAGTCATAGAGATTTATTGGGAATTACTTACAGGGAGGTCCAGTGGCGGCCTGCTGGACATCAATGTGCACCCGCAACCGAGGTTGGGGAGGGGGTTGCTTGTATAGGCAGGGGTAGGAAGGCTATATGCTTGCCAAGGGTCTATCCCTGGTATGACCAGCCTTCCCAGGAACAGTAGCTCACATGGGGTTCTGTGTCTCTTGAAGACGTGATGTTCTTTAAGTGAGATAAGGTAAGATCTGGGCTGGCCAGGCCCTAGATTGTTACAGCTAGCAGCAGCTGGGCGTCCTGCCCAGAAGGGAGCTAGAAGGACACATGACTGCAGTGGGCCAGTGGGATCTTAATGAGCAAACAAGGCCAAGGGCCTTGTACCTTAGCACAGTGTTTTCTGTCCCTGTTTGAGAAATGTGAACCCAACCCCCCTCTATCATGTAGTATTGTTTATATCATATCTGTGTGACGGTCTCTACCCCCATTGCATCAGAATCACTTGGAAAGCTTTTTAAAAATACGATTGCTCGAACCCTACCCCACATCTTCTGAATCAGCTTCTCAGGAGAAGTTGGGCACCTGTATTTTTCTAAAGCTGCTACCTAATTTTGATTTGCAGCCCACCTTGAGAATCACTGGCTCCATACTCTGCTAGAGGCATGAATTAATAGTAATTAAATGTGTGATTGCCAGTTACCAAAGTAATACTGTTGGTTGGTTTGGATTTACAGATTCAAGCCTGGGTTGACATTGGCAGCACAGACTGTACAGATGGGAGTCAGTTCATTGGGCCTTGTGCCTACTTCTATGTGAAAAGAATCACTGACAGAATCACTCTGTAATAAAATGTAGTGAAGAACTATGAACTGGAACAAATCCACTGAATTCAGACTGGTTTTGCAAAATGATAAATTCTCAACTGACTGGATTCTGCCCTTTAGCAAAGGGAAAAGTCAAACTGTTTAAACTTGCTTACACCTTTCTGTTCAGGGTACAATGTTCCACTGTTCACTTGGGTCTGATGATTCAGCAGAAATGATGAGAGTCCTCACCCCCAGGATTAGCAGGCACTGGGAGCAACTCCTTTCAATCCAATTGTAATTACAGGATTCCTGGATTCTTTTGTAACTTATCCAAGGCCCTTGGTGCAGACTTTGTAAGCATTAACCACATTCTTTATTACTTTTCATATACTTTTTATTATTTGTTGGATCTTTTATTGGAGTTTTATTTATTCATTCATTCATTGATTGGTGGAAGGAGGTCAAAGGAGGAATAAATCTAATTTTTTGAAAAGAAAAGGCTAAGGTAGTGATGACATGCTCTCCAAAGAGCAGAGCTGGTCATCAGAGTCTTCATACCAGTTACTCTATTTGTGGGTTCTGGACCTGAAATTATGAGAGAGTTATTTGGCGGCTTTCTTCCATCAGGGTGAAAAGAATATCCAGGCAACCGGGTAATTTAGTAAAAGTTGCAAATATAGTGCCTAGAGAAAATATACTCTCTAGAGATTTAAAACAGCCAGCTTTGTAGGTAGTAACTCCTTAGGCCCCAAAAGTATGATAGTATATTTTAATTTCAGTAAACTAACAAGGTCACTAAAAATCTTTGTGATTATTTAAATGCATAACACTAGCTGAACCTGTGAGAAATATTTTCTCAACCCTATTTTATCAAAATGATAAGTGATTATCAAATGAAGAAATGAATTAGGGTTATTTGTGATGCATTATAGAATGGCTGAAAATAAAAGTAAAATGGCTGAAATAAAAAACTGAAACTGAGTGTTTTAAATACAAACAAAAAGCAAGCAACAATAACAAAAAAGGAAATCTATGTAGAACCGTAGTTTTAAAACCAATATTGAAAACTATACAGCAGGAAATGTGCTGTAGGAAATATGTCAACATAAACAGAGCAGGAAATAAAATAACAAACTGGTTCTTTAAATAACAAAAAATTGAATTGATTTTGTTTGTTTCTCATTAAATTTCTGGACTGCAGATTACCAAAGGTCAGAGATAGGCTTGAAGCAAAACCAGTGAAAAGCAACTTTATGACTGGTTCCATCAGGGACAGATTTAATGCCGTTACCAGTGGACTGCCACTGGGAGTTTTTTTCCAGTTATCATGTAACCTGAAGAAAGGTCGGATTCCTGCCCTTGGCTTGGGCCTGCAAGCCCTTCACCTTTGCTCTGCATTTTAGTGCCAGCAAGACCCAGAACTGGAGCAGGGAGCACTGTGGGCAGAAACTGAAGGAACATTTGTGTCCCTGTTTTAGCTTTGTCTTAATCCATTGTGTGTGTGTGTGTGTTAAAGCAAATTTGGTATAGTTTGACATCAGCAATCATTAAATCACTGGTAAGGATTTTTTGTGTGTGTGAGGAAGACCAGCCCTGAGCTAACATTTGTTGCTAATCCTCCTCTTTTTGCTGAGGAAGACTGGCCCTGGGCTAACATCCGTGCCTATCTTCCTCTACTTTATATGGGATGCCGCCACAGCATGGCTTGACAAGCAGTGAGTCAGCTGCCACCTGGGATCAGAACCCGCGAACCCCAGGCTGCCAAAGCGTGAACTAAACCGCTGCACCACCGGGCCGGCCCCTGATAAGGATTTTTATTTTGTGTAAAAGGCAACAGGAAATGGTGACAACTATATGTCATGCTATGAGAACATAAGAGATTTATCTCAAATGGCTTAGAAATCATAATCTAGTATTTCTGAATATAACAGAACTCCACACTTGGGAGTGGCACACGGGGGAGACGGGCGGCAGCTATTACCTTTGAAACATGGTACCAGGATTCAAATGTTTTGTTTTCATTTGTTTCTTCTATTTTGCCATTAGCTTTCATTACAGCCCCTTCCTTTAGCTTATTAAATTGTACCTTATTATTTTATTTTGATTTTAATCTATTCTCTGAGAAACAAAGAATCAGCTGTAGGGCAGAATCTCTGAATGATCCCCAGGGTTTGAGTTGAACTGGGGTGTAACCCCAGGTGAGGGACATCTTCAAGATGAAGAACTGAAGCCCTTGAACCTCTTTCTGCATCATAACCTTTGAGTTCCTCTTCGGAGCTTAGCTGTGATTTATTGTTTTATTCAATTTTTAAAATATACTTAATATTGATGACATCTTTCAGACACATGAATAGGAACAGAGATTAATACACACTCATGTACCCAGCCCCTAGCTTAAGAAACACATTACAAATACAGTGAAGCCCCCTGTGTATCCCTCCCCCATTGCACCTCCTGCACTGTGCCATAGAGGTAACCACTGTCTTCAGTTTGGTGTTTATGATCCCTACATTATCCATTCTTTAGGTGATGGACATTTAGGTTATTTTTAGCTTTTCAGTGTTATAAACAGTTTCCTCTGAACATTCTTGCATGTCTCTTTGTACACATGTGTGAGTTCTACGTATATGTATCTAGGAGTGGGTCATCATCAATTTTACCATATATTGCTAAATTCATCTCCAAGTTATTGTGCCAATTTATACTTCACCATCTGTATATGGTGGGAGAACTCCCCCTTCTCCACATCCTGAAGTGTGGAATTAAAAATTTTTTGCCAGTCTGATAGATGTGAAATGGCTTCTCATTTCCATTTCCCTGAATACTAATGAAGAGATATAGATATGGATATAGATATAAATATGCCATTTGGATTTCTTCTTCTGTGAGTTACCTGTTTATACCCTTGCCCATTTATTTATTGGATTATCTTTTTCTTATTTATTTGTAGATGTTCTTTATATATTCTGAATACTTATTCTTTGTCTTTTAACTTTGTTTATAGTTACTTTTGAGGTGCAAAGTTGTGGGTTTTTTTTTCAGGTGTGTAGTCACATTTGACAATTCTTTTCCTTTATGTTTTATACTCTTTGTAGCTTGTTTAAGAAAACTTTCCTTAACCTGAGGTTACAGAGATTTTTTTTCTATATTTTCATCAAAAAGTTTAGTTTTTTATGTTTAAGTCTCTAGTCTACCTGGAATTGATTTTTATATATGATGGGAGGTAGCAGTCCAGGGTTTTTTTCCATTTAATATCTATATCAATTAGATTTGCTGTGTAATTAACCACTCTAATACTCAGTGACTTAAAACAACTGTTACCACACAAAATTGCACATAAAGAAGCCAATTAATTATGACATCAGCCTTTGGGAAAAGAGATCAGCTCTATTTTGTGAGATCGATCTGCGGGGAGAACAGAGGGTATATGCCCTCCAATCTGTCTCACAGAATAAAACTGGTCCTGTGACTGCCCACTCTGAGACTCTGGAACTCCCAGTCGGGTGTGGATTCTTTTCATTGACCCTAAGTGACGGCCTAGACAATTTTGTATAGAGGCTCGACTGATTGGATTCCTGTTTCCCCCACTTCAGGCCCCAAGGCATTTTTTTTTCCTTTGGGAGAAGAAAACACCTCCAGGATCAGAGGTCTTTTGGGTGAGTGACCTCATTAAAATGCACCTGTGCCTAAAATTGTGTAATATCTCATCAGGATCATGGGTTAGAGGCCCCACTGGTGAGATTTTTGCTGAATTAAAGTCCCAAGGTAGGATTTGGGGTTTAAAGGAGACAATATAAACGGTTTCAGCCACTGGGGCACTCAAAAGGATTGGGTTAGAGTCCTGAGCTCCTGGGTAGGGTCCCAGATTACCCTGGGTTAGAGTCCCATATATTGGATTTTGGTGTCTGTTCATGTTTGTCTATGTCTGACTGTTTTATTTGTTAAACTGGCTGTTTGGGGACTGAGTTTCTTGGTGATTGTAACACTCTCTTTAGAAATTACCTTGTTTATTGAAGCCACCTTGGGAAAAGCCCCCTAAAATGGTGATAACTGTAAACAGCTGGCAACATAACCCGGGATAATTTAAAATTACAGTGGCCACTTTGGGCTCCTTTTGAGCTTTTGAACCAAGAAACAAAGAAATCTTTAAAGAGTCAAGGGCTCCACCTTTGAACCTAAAGTTTCCAGAAGTTGTAAATGTTTACAAAGAACTGCAGAATCTTACCAAGCTTGTTTTGAATCCTGAGGGCTTGGCTTGATAATCGTCAGGATGTGGGGGTGGTGTCCCAAAACTACAGTGGAACAAAAGTGTGGTTGCACTGCATTTTGTGGTCAGAGATGGTTGGGGAGAAATGCAGGTTGCACTCCTGTTTGTGGCTAAGGGTCAGCCTCAGGGGAATTACATTGGCCATTAGAAGGAAGCCTTGGCTTGGCCTTCATTGTAAGGGTATTGGTTTCGGGGACGCCTGAAATTTTCATGATCTGGTTCTAGCTACAGCATAAATATACTTTTGACCAGCTGTGTCTAAATTCTGAAACAATGGGAAACACTAATCCAGTCCCCACCTGTAGAACCTTAGGCTGAATTTTCCCAAATTGGGCGACTTTTAGATATGAGTACATAGTATGAGCTACTGAGTACTCATTGGTTTATCGATCCTTCTCCTCCCAGAGATGGTCACTGTTTTTCCTTGTCTCTGTCTTTGGGGTCATTTGTCATAAAAAGGGAAAAAACCATAGGGCAAGAATCAGGCATCTCCATAAGCCTGTTGTCAGGGTGGGCTGGCTGCAGTAAACTTTGTTGTAGGGCCCACCAGTGGAGCATGCACATAAGGTGGAAGCTGTTGCTAAGGGTCATCTTGGAAGCCAAAAAAGGCTGCAAAATTGGTGGGTGTCAATCCAGCAGTTAAGAGCCATTAGGGCATTTGCCACATCAAGAAGACTCCCATGATAGGGTAAGTTGGTCATGGAATGGGGTAAATGATGGGTACCCCGCCAACTTCAAGAAAATGTGCATGAAATGAGGTACTCTGTAAAGCACACAGTCCCCAACCCTGTGGCACCTCCCTCCTAGGTATTAATCTGGCTCCAAGAGACCCAAGGCATAGTTAAAGCTGTTAATGTGCATATAAGATGAGGGTTTTTTTCTTTTGTCTTGAGAGCTTGGCTTTGTGACCTCTTTGGTCTCTGCCACCTGGAGGATGCACGTACTGGTGTGCATCTTGGTGGCCAGTCGAGTAGACTGGGGTTCCGAGATGTACTCTCTTTGTCCATCTGTATTAGCTCTCAGGGAAGTTTGTCATGAGGGCTCCCAGTCCATAGCGGGCCTTTGTTGTTTCAACCTTCATTGCTTGTTAGTGCACTACTGCCTGTGCGGCAGAAGCCTTTGCTTTCTTGGACTATTTTTGGAAGTGAATTTCTGGATCTTGTGAGGGCTGCTTCTTTTGCACTCTCTTTTGGGGATGCCTATTGTGTCCATCATTAACCCATAAATGCTTATTGGTTTGAGTTGCTATCAAGATCCTGCTCATCAAAGGTCAGAGAATGCATCCTTAAATTGGAAAAACTTCTAAATTGAAAAAATGTAGCTGAAAGAGTGGATCAACCTCTTTTATCCTTGCAAGACTAAAAATGCAACTCTAGAGGCAGTTCAGATTCCACCCATTTCCCTTATCTCAAAGAGCTTGCAAACTCTCCAGGAAATATCTAGCCCACCAACAATTCCTAAGACTGAAGGGAAAAAAAAGGAATAAAGGAAAGAAAAATGGCCCTAAAAGCACCCTTGCCAAAAATCTAGCATCTTGAGTGTCTTCTCCACAAATATTAGTAAAAAGGGCTTAAAATAAAATTTGGATTCATAACTAAGGAGTCTTGTATTATTGTACCTGATTCATGGCAGTAGTTTTAAAACAATAGCTGTGGAGTCTCTGTGTATGTTTGTCTATATGTATGTTATATATGTGTGATATTTTGCCTCTGGATGGTATAATTTCTAAAGAGCTCTATTCACTGGCTTAAAGTAAGTGCTTATATCAATTATTTCTAAATGTAATAGCAACTAACCCAAATGTCTTTCAAGTTAACATAATATAAATTAATCTTTGGTAAATGAAAGCTTATTAATCTTGTTTCAAATGGACATGTCCTCAGAGTTATCAGCATTGGATATGATGCAGACATGCAGCCTTTATTCTACGTTTATTGGTCAAATAAGCTGATGTTATCTCTATTACAAAATTGGTTAGCAAAAATAATAACTTAAAATGATAGCTAATTTTGTCTAATGTCTCATGAAGTTTTGTAGGCAATCTAAATAATTATTGGGAACAAATAAACTAAATAGATGTGAAAAAGATAAAAGTGTTGGGTGAACTTTTTATGTGTTATGGCATGTGTATTTAAGATGACTTCCTAAATCTCTCTTGTAACTTGAAACTTTGAAGTTTGGCTAGGTAAAATTAAATGATAAAAAAAATTCATTGAAGATCTGGGTCACTTTCAAATAAGATAAAATACTGAAACGTTATTGCTAAACATGTCTAAGTTTATCTACTTTTGGCTTCTTATTATAAAGAAACTAAAAGTCTATGAGTAAACATGTCTTGTATTTTATTAAAAATTGCACTGTGAGGGGCTGGCCCTGTGGCCTAGTGGTTAAGTTGGGCATGCTCCACTTCAGCAGCCTGGGTTCACTTCCCAGGCGCAAACCTACACCACTTGTTGGCGGCCATGCTGTGGCGGCGACCCACATACCAAAAAGAGGAGGATTGGCAACAGATGTTAACTCAGAGTGAATATTCCTCCACACACACACACAAAAATTGTACTATGAAATAGCATGTTTCTAGAAATTATGAAAAGTGTTTAGAATGCTAATATAAAAGACAGTTCATAATTGCTTACCTTTTAGTTTTCACTAAGGTCTGTAAGAGTTAAAACTTCTAATTAACATATGTAATTAAGGCTGCTAAAAATTAATAAGGAAAACATCTTTGTATTCAAGGAAAGTAAGATATATGTTTTCAGTAAAGAGGGTATGAAGAATGGAAATATTTTTGTTTGTTTTGTTAAGAAAAATAAATTTGTCCCAAAGTACTAGGCAGGAGAAAAAAAGGAAGGCATGGGACAAATTCTGAATATAAAAGGAAAGTTATAAAAGGTTTGTGGAAGAGGAACACTAAAAAAGAGTTTTGTGCATGGTCACGTTGGCTAAGATTGAAGTAAATCTAATTAAGTAAGTGAGTTTTATTGTCAAAAGTAAGCTGGTACAAAATTAGAATTTGGTTTTCTCTCTCTTAAAATGATAATTTTCTTGAACTTTTAGTCTGCTCTTGTTAAAGAGATTATGAAAGGTTTTTTTTCTTTGAGTAGCCTACCAGAAGCGTAGGGATTTTATGTTTTATCAAAATAAATTTCCTATATTGTTTTTATCAGGTCTTTAATCACAGGTGCTAAGGTTTTCTTACAGCTATTTAATTTTCTGCATTGGTCTGAAAATCTTTAATTGTCACCATGGTTAAATGGATAACTAAGCATTGTTTCACAGGGACCTATTATATTATACAGATAAATGTTATTGATATAAGTATTTTAAAAATTGTATAACATTCCGAAAATTCTGATCTGCCCTGGTTGTCAGCCATAATTCTAGTTATTATCTTGAAGTGTTATATGTCACAGAAATAGCCAAGTTTCTTTGTCAATTGCCCTTTTTGAGTCTTTTTTCATTTGCAGGTAGTTGTTTTACTCTGATGTTTTTGTAGATGTGTTTCATCTTCAGAGAGATTCATGGAAGGAATCTGACACTCTAGAATGGCTTCTGATAAACTTTCAGGTCATAAAACTGAACTGGGTGAGAAATTACAGAACTCTATCAGAGAAACTGATGACTCATGAAACTGCTAACAGAAGATTCAGATCAAGAATTGATTACACAAGAATGAATGAACTGATGAGGATGATTATAACTTTTATGACTTTTCATTTGAGATATTGCTGATTTTTAATGTTTTAGTTTTCCCGAGATTTAAGGAAAACTTTCTCTCTTTTCTCTTAAGCTAACTATGACTTATAGCAATTTGGTAAATTATACCTTTGTAAGCAAAATTGAAACATTTACCTTTTTTTCTCCCTACCTGGTCCCTCTGGAATTTGGAAACTCTTAGTGAGTGGGTATTGTTTTCATGGCAATACAGTTATTTGCATAAGTTCAATAAGAATCCGTTCTCCTTATAATAGGACACAATTGGAAACATTGGTTATTTTACCAAAGCTTTGGCTAGAATGTCATATTAGAGAGAGAAACATGCAGACTAAGATATGATAAGACAGCTTTTGAGGAAAAAGTTTGGAGTTCATGGAATAAAGCCACTTGGAAATATTGGCCTGGTACCTTGCTTACAGGGTTCCCAGCGATTACCAGGTGTGTAAAGGTCACTTCCTTGACAGGTGCAAGAAACCTCAGGATATTTGGGGGACCCCAAAAAAGAGAGGAATTCACCCAAATCTGAAGGTATTGCAGGTGAAGTCTGATGACAAGCCCTTGGCTTGGCTTTCCTGACTCCAAAAGGCCTTTAAGGCTCAATCTGAGATTCCTTATGAAAAGTTCCAGCAAAGCAGATTTAAAAGAGCTTATATGATCAACTGCCATTCTTGCTGTGCTTATGTAAATAGTTGGGCCAAGTTTATTGAAACTAGACTCGTTTAGCCAACCAATTCATCCTAATTTGGCTATCTTTAGTAAAAATGAGGGTGATTTTAGAGAGAAAAATTATGTTTGAATAGGAACTATAGTACACATTCATGGGTATTAGGTTCTAGTTCTGATAATTGTCTTTGAGATTTTGTCTTCTATCTGTTAACTAGACTGGATACTGAATTCTTCTAGTCTCCTGAAATATATGGCTACAAATCTCCAAGCTAACATTTTCAGTTTTTTCCATCATTTTCATTTGGAATCAGTGAGAACTGAACCTGCTCCTTTCCCTGAAGCCTTGCGAACTGAAGCTGGACATCTTGATACAAGCTTAAGAGAGATTCATGTCTCTTGCTGTGTAAGCCACTCAGAAAGATAACTGAACACCCAATGACGTCATTGGAGATATTTCAAGCTGCAAAAGATGCTTTGACTCTGACATCTAGAAATCCTTGACTGGCTGCCCCCTGAGCTCAAAAACTGGTTTATAATTTGCTCCAACCATTAACCTTGTTTTTCTTTTGTTTCTCTAGAAATGCTTCTTATTAAATACCTGGTTACTTGCTTAACCAATTTAGGCCTATCTTTGGGAGCCCACCTGCATCACCATTTTACTAAGAGACTGGTTTAATGAGATGGAACAATCTATGCCCCTTATCAGCAGGAAGAAGCTAGAGCAGTTATTGCCTTATGTCCCTCAAGATTGAGGAATGAACAACAAAAAGAGGAGATTTGTAATCACAGGCCCTGCAGGACCAGTTCAAGTGACCCCATCTCTTATCAGCAGAGTGATTAAGAATTGCCTTTCAGAAAATCTGCAGTGTCACATAGCCAGAGCATGTGCAAAAGAAGAAATCTTGACCTGAAATGACCATGGAACCAAAGATCCTCCTTCCCGTGGAAACCAAGGACTGGGATATGACTGGAACTTAAAAGTCGAACTCTTATCAGAAGCAATTGGTCCCTCATTCAGGAATATCTGGTGTTAAAATTTCCCCCTCACCTCATCAAAAATGTTTAGAACCCTATCATAAAAGTTTGGAACCTCATCATGAATGTTTAGAACCCTGTCATAAATGTTTAAAACCTTACTATAAATGTTTGAAGCCCACCATTCAAAACCTGTACCACCAGTATTTCTGCACGCCAGCCTGTTCTCTCTAACCTCCTAAATTTACCACAAATCCTGAAGCAGGAAGACAGATCTGAGGGCATATGCACCCTGTTCTCCCTGCAGATTGATCTCGCAGAATAAAGCTGATCTCTTTCCCAAAGGCTGATGCCATAATTAGTTGGCTTGTTTATGCACATCAGGCAAGTGAATCCCAATTTTGTGCAGTAACACAACCACCATTTATTTAATTTATAATCCTGTGAGGTTGGCTCAGCTGGGCTTCTTCATATATCTGTCGTCAGTTGCTATTCAGCTAGGTTACTCTGCCATTGGAAGTTGACTGATTGTCCACTGGAGTGGGGACATATCACCACTGAGCCATGTATTTCTCCTCATTCAGCAAGCTTTCCTGGGCTTATTCATATGATGGCAGCAGGTTGCAAAAGGGGGCAAAGCCCCTTGTTGAGCCTTTGTGTGTCATGTTTGCCAACATCCCATTAGCCAAAGCAAGTTACATGGCTGAGCTCAGACTCTGAGTGGGATGGCATTAAAGTTACATGACAAGGGAACATGAATAAGGAGAGATGAATAATTTCTAGCCATTTTTTGTAGTCAATTTACCAAAATATCAATTGTCTAAGCACCACTTATGGTATAGTTCATCCTTATCCCAGGGATCCATAATGTCATCTCTGTCATATATCAAGTTTCCGTATACTTATGGTCTGTCTCTGAACTCTATTCTTTTCCTATCCCAACACCAATCCTTCATTATCTTTATTTCTATATTATTAAAATGTGTTCATGTTGGTAGGACAAGTCCTTGTACTTTGTTCTTTTGAAACCATCTTGTCTATTGTAATTAGTTTCCTATTGCTGCTGTAACAAATTACAATGGCTTAAAACAACATAAATTTATCTTATAGTTCTGTAGTTCAGAAGTCTGAAGTGGGTCTCACTGAAACAATATCAAGGTGTTGGCAGGACTGCATTCTTTTCTGGAGGCTCTAGGAGAGAATTCATGCCTTGCTCCTTC